>CM071846.1:2685000-4022500 GCA_036507275.1 Sicyos edulis
GAATCTGATGTTTGATTTTGGAATTTACAGAGGATTTGCAGTGTGTGAAAGGAAATGGGAACAAATTGAAGGTGTTCAGATCGGATCCGATGGATTATCAGAGCATAATGATTGCTCTAAAAGGAAGCTCTGCTTTGTTCTATTCATTTCAACCTCCTCCCGATCATTCAACCTACGATGTATATTGCTTTCTCCCTCTAAACTGGATTTTTTTTTTTTTGAAATACCTCTAAACTGGATTTTAGCTCTCAAACTAATTATAGTTTTCTTTTTCAGTTCGAAATTAATTGTAATTGGTTTTTTCATTTTTAATCTTTAATTTATATATATATATATTTTTTTTATTTCTACAATAATAATTGGAGGTAGTAAAATCAAAATTGATGACCTCTGGGATGGGACCGAGCTATTTTTTTTTCGAATTCATTTGAAATACTTGGTTAAAATTACTAAATTTTTCTTCGTGATGTTTAAAATTATACATGTTTTCATTATTCAAAATAAATTTAATGATATATTTATTTAATAATTCCAAAATCACTTTCATGTTATTTATTTATTTAATAATTTCAAAATCACTTTCATGTTACATTATTGGACATTGAAATATATCATCGTAAATGAATAATAAAGTGATTAAAAAATGTACATTAAAATACATGTGCTGCCTTAACACAAAGCTAATAACAAGAACTGCCCTAAAAAATATAATAAGAACTTAAAATATATTTATTCCGTACTAAAAATAGTTTTCCTTCAGTTGCTGCTATTATTTATTTTTTATATATAACAATTATTTTTGTTGGCTGAAATTTTGTACTTTTTAAAGCGGAAGAGATGTTATTTTATGGATTAATATGTTTTTTTAACAGTATATAATTGTTGCCGAATGTATGATTAACGAAAAGATTATGGTTTTCTCAAAAAAAAAAAAAAAGGAAAGAATTATGGTTGAAAATTTTGAATAAAAAACAAACTAAATGTTGTGATATTCTTTTATTAAAATTACAATGATATAATCTTTAAAGGATGACACAGTGATTGAAAACTAAGATCCTAAATTGAGTATTTCTTATGACGATACTTCTTCGATATCTCCAATACTTAACTTTGAGATGTGCATAGTTACCCATAGTTTCAAAAAAAAAATTACAATGATATATTTCAATAAAATAAAATAAAATTGCAATGGTACAATGCAAATGGTTCTATTATTAAGGCGTGTGTTTGGGTGGCAGGAATCAATGGTCGAAGTCGAAGTAAGGGCAGCTCATAATGTTCTGGAAGCATGTGCCCAAACAGACACCATAGAAAAAGTTATTTTTACCTCTTCAGTTACCGCGGTAATTTGGCGTGACGGCCTCAAAACGATGTCGTCTGACGTCGACGAACGCCATTGGAGCGACGTCAACCTCTGCAAGAAGTTCAAAGTAATTTTATTTCACCCCCGGTTGGGTTTTTCCAATTTACCATTTTACCCTTATTTTTTAACCGTGTGGTGGGTTTTGTTCAGCTGTGGCACGCTCTATCAAAAACCCTAGCGGAGAAAACCGCGTGGGCCCTGGCGATGGATCGTGGGGTCAGTATGGTGTCGATAAATGGAGGGCTGGTTATGGGCCACGACATGACGATCAATAACCCGTATTTGAAAGGAGCGGCTGAGATGTACGAAGATGGGCTGCTGGTGACCGTTGATCTTAAGTTCATTGTTGATGCTCACATCTGCGTGTTTGAAGATGTCTCATCGTACGGTCGATATTTGTGCTTCAATAACATCATTAATTGCCATGAAGAAGCTCTTAGATTAGCTCACATGCTATTGCCGCCCTCTTCTGAATCTCCCTCGCCTCCAAGGTTCGTCTTTTGTCCTTTAATTAAGGGCTGTTTGTTTGACATATTTTGGTAGGATTTAGCTTGATGAGTTATATCGAAGATTTATGCTGAATAGTTAAAAATTGAGAGTTGCAACCAAAAATTAATTTGAATGTATTGTTTGTTTAAACGAGTTAGAATCAAAATCTTGTTTTAATATAGATTTAAAATAAGTAGTTATTTTTAATAATTAAAAAATAAATAAAAATAAGTGGTTAAAAATGAGTTATTTTGATTGATTTGAAAGAAATGATTAAAAATGAGTGACTAGAAATAATTGAATAGTTAAAAATGAGAATTATTTTTAAAAGTAAAAATAAGGGGTATTAATAAAAATTCTTTTGAAGGTAGATTTTCAAGAAGAAATTAATAAATCCTAAAATTAAATTTTACCTAAATATGCCAAACAAACGACTCTTTGAGTGCACATTTTTATGAGATAATCATTTACTTTCTTCTTTTTTTCACATTAATGTATTTAGTTTTCAAATTCTTTTTCACAAGAATAAAGTTATCATTTTTTTTTACCATAATTAAAACAATAATCTCTTAATTTTTAATATCTTCTTTATTATAGATCAACTGATTTTAGTTAATTTGATTTGATTCATAGTTATGATTTTTGTAATGTACACAAAAGTAACTAACATGGATTGAGATGTTTGGAGCAATTTCACTAAATTATAAATATTAAATCAACATTTTCTTTTTAATTTGAGCCATTTTCACCATTCCCGTATATAAAATTAATTATTAAATAGTTTCTCAAAAAAAAAAAAATTATTAGTAGATAGGTGGTTATTATATATTACTCATTTTAATTAGCAATAAAACTTTTATGCATTAAAGTAAATTACAGGTACAATTCTTAATAATTGAGGGCATAGCCAACCAATTTGAAAGTTCCATGGTTATCTCTAAATCTAATAATTTTAGATAGACTTACAATTTAAGATAAGATTAATTTAGTGAGTGAATGGTTGAGAGTATTGTCAAGCAACTTGAAAATTCAATTACATTAACTGTACCTACTCAAATAATTGTAGATGGTTATTGCAGTTTTGTCCTTTTATGATGTGGCTAAATATTGATATCCTTTTCAGTTTTTTCCAACATTTAATTAGATTATCTATTAACCTTTTTTAAATTATTGTTGATGCAGTTTGGAGGACTCTGTTGTATACCAACAAGGGATAAGCAACAAGAAACTTAACAAATTGATGGTTGATTTTGAAAGTGGGGATTCATGTTGACCACAAGAATCTGCCCTACAAAATTAGTTATATTTTCATATAGTACTTTGTGCATTATTAGGTTCATTTTTTTGTCCCATTATAATGTAAATGGGGTCTGTTATTGTCTTTGGAAATGTAATGCAAGGACCAATGGTTTTGTTTAAAGTAATAGCTTTAAACAAAACTAAAACCTAACCATTCTTAAGTTATTGAATCATTCATAATATCCAAATTAAAGGTTAGGAAGCAAATCTTCCATTTTACATGTGTCCATCTCAAGTTTATAATGGATAATTATCTTCTTTGAAAAGTATCTCAAGAGTGGTACAAGTGGTTGAAACTCACATGTAACATTAATTTATAAACACCTTTTACGTTTCCATTTCTTCAATATCTCACATGTCAACTTCTATGATTTCAAATATATATATATATATATATTATCCTCTTTAGAAATTTCATAAATAATAAAAATTATAACTAGACATACCTAACCAAAGATATTGAATCAACTTGGTTGGACATAAAGATATAAGAGTAAAGTCTCTACTCTTTTAGTCTAATCGAGAAAGATTAGTATTATATTATCCTCTTTGAAAATTTCTTAAATTTTCTTTTTTCATCACTTCTTGATGTATCTCAAATCATCACAATAGGCTGGATCGAAATCATGCTCCTTGAACTCGAATCTAATTAAAATAGTCAAATAAAAAAGTATATTGGTCAAACTCTTCATAAACTTAGACAAAAGTCTAAAATTTATGGCATTTCATTACCTTCAGGGCAATTTTTGAGAATCTTTTAAAATAAATCTTAAATTTTTTTAAAGAATATTTAAACACTAAATATAGCAAATCCTAGTGAATATCTCATGAGATTTAAATACTAAATATTGTAATTAATTCCAAACAAACTAAAAAAGTACAATGATCTTTAAATAAAATGTCAATTAGTTTTCCTTCTTTTCTTTAATTTAAAAAAATATTTGGGTAGATTTTTTTTTTCTTTCTAAATTTTGGTCATTATATACATATGATCAATTTAAAAGCTTAACCAACTAAAAAAGCTTAACCAATTAAAAATAAAATGGAAACTTAGTGGAATTTATATACATATGATCAATTTAAAAAAAAAAGCAATTATAATTATTGATATTGATGAGTATAATCACATACTAATACAATATTAATGAGTATATATAATACTATATTAAAACTGGTATGTTAAAGATAGGTAAGAAGTTTTCAACATTTTTTACAAGATACATGAGGTATCACCATCTTCAAACCCTAGTAAAGAAGATTAAGTAGATATATAGCATAAATTAATTCTAACATGTCATCCACTTATTTCATAAACTTCAAATTAAGATTTTAGTTATACAATTAGTTTGAGATTTTTTTTTCAAACCCTACATAGAACACAACCACTCTCATATAATATGCGAATTCGGGCTCGAACTCAAATTAAAATAAATTAACACCAGACAAAATAACTAACTACATCACTGACTTTCTTTTAAGTGAGGGGGACAAATTTAATGGTTTATTTATTTATGTTTTAGTAATAAATTTATTTTATTTTTATTTTATAAAGATGCAAAATACCTTGTCTGCGTAGCTCCCGTCAACGAGTCAAAGGAGGGTGAATTTGATAAATTAAAATTAAAATAAATAAGCAAATCCGCTAAACCCTAGCTTTCGTCTTGGCCTTCTGTACCAAAACCCTGTATTCTCTCCTCTTGCTCTGTCCTTCAATGGCGACTCTTCCCTTCAAGAAGAACTACCGTTGCGCTCCATTCCTTCAACGGTTCTACGAAGGCGGAGCTTTCGTTGTATCGTCCGACGCTTCTTTCATCGCCTGTGCTTGCGGTGACTCCATAAAGATCGTCGATTCCGACAATGGAGCTATTCGGTCCACTGTGGAAGGCGGCGACTCTGAAGTGTTCACCGCTCTGGCACTAAGCCCCAATGATAAGTTGCTGTTCTCTGCGGGTCACAGCAGACAGATTAGAGTCTGGGACCTCTCGACTTTGAAGTGTATTCGGTCTTGGAAGGTAAATAAGAGATTCAAGTTCGTTTAGTTTCTTCATTTGATTGTTGTGGAATCGAGTGAGTTCAATTATTCGTCAGTTTAAGTGTTGGGTGGAACCGTGGTCGAATGCTTGAGTTTTAAAGGTGATCTCCCATTAATTTGTCGAAAACTTCTGTATCTCCATTCCTATGAGATTCAGAGACAGACGTGGTTACCTGATTATAGTGGTGGGAAGCTCTGATTTCCTGGTTTCCGAAAAAGAAGATTTCTTTGTCAGCTTAAGTAACGAGTGCTCAATTAGTTTAGTTATCAAGAATTAGGAAGATGGTAATTTTGAAACTGTAATTCTTAAGTGGTTTTCGTTTTGACAATTACCGTTGGATTTATCGGAATATTTAACTAATTAAAGATAAAGATATTTCTGTTTTGATGAAGAGAGAAACTACATGAGAAATCTGGCGTTTTTTATCCTGCATTTGTTATGTTTTATAGTTGATGAATGTTTAGAGCGTCATACTGAATGCTTTTTCACTTGTTAGTAGCGAGTGAACTGATACTTTTTGTTTTCTTTGTATTGTCTTTGGACTTTGATCAGGGGCATGATGGCCCTGTCATGGGTATGGCTTGCCATTTATCCGGGGGATTGTTAGCAACGGCCGGAGCTGACAGGAAAGTCCTTGTTTGGGATGTTGATGGTGGCTTTTGTACACATTACTTCACCGGTCACAAAGGGGTTGTTTCTAACATTTTGTTTCATCCTGATCCTAAGAAACAATTGGTAAGTCTCTGAATCAGAACGCTTTTAGTTTTATGCACCCCTTCTGTAATTTGATGCTACTTATTGATTGGATTTGGGGGGTGAAAAGTATAAAATGAAATATTATAATACCTCCTACTTCAATACTTCGAACCATAATTGAGCATTTCCATGGGATAAAGATTAAATAGCCGTCTCGATTTGCTCCACTCTTTGTTCCATTTTGGGTATGATACCAAATGTTATATAACCAATTTCGAAATAAAATAAATGAAATGAATGAAATTGGAAATTAAAGGAGAACTTGAGAGCTCGATCTAAACCCACAAACATCCCAAAACCGAATTCTATCACCCTTGCCCATGACAATTTTGTACTTCTCATCTGTACAATCGGGCTTTTAGTATGAAATTTCAAGGCTCATTCAAATGCCCTTTTGAGAATGGAATCCAATCCCCTCTCTTGATGGAGTATTTACTCGCAACAATAATCTATTTCAGCTTTGGCTTTCATTTTTTTGGTTTCTATTTTCTTTCCTTTTGTAGGACTTAGCAGTCTATGAAGTGTTGAGTTCTCTAACTTTATAGTTGTGAAATGATTTAATGTGGTCTGTATCTTTTTTGTTTGTGTCTATTGTCTAATTCATAAATTTCTTTCATCTTTGAAAATGCCATAAAAACACTATATGTAGCGTCACTTTATGCGCACTGTCTTAAAATGTTGGAATTCAGCTTATCAAGAAATAACATGATCATAAGAATGCCCTTTGTCTTCAATTTCTTCTTGGTTGTACCCTTTGCAATTTCTGAGACTGGCCCTTGTATTTTTAGCTTTTCTCTGGAAGTGAGGATGGGAACGTTCGAGTTTGGGATCTTATGTCTAAAAAGAGCATTGCTACACTTGGTCATGAGTCAGCTGTAACTTCATTGGCTATATCTGAAGATGGTTGGACCTTACTTAGTGCTGGAAGAGATAAGGCAAGGCTTAATTTCTTCTCTCTCTCTCTCTCTTCTATTTTCTTTCTTTATAATTATTATCTATTATTTTTACAGTTTAGGGGACTTCCCAAAAAGTACTATTTCTGTGCAGATCAGCCACATAATATGTTTCTTATCTTCTTTTCAAGTTGAATTATGTATGGTTGCATTTTAATTATTTTTATTGATTTGGAACTTGCCCTGAATAATTCTAATGTTGCTGCAACATATGTAGAGTAAATTGATTGTCTTAAAAAACTTGTACAATTTTTAAGGCTTCTATGGCTGATTGTTGGAATAGTGCTCAAAATGATTGGGACCTTGGCTTCCCAAGGGGCATTATAGATAGAGAAATCGATAGTAGGCTCATTTTTATGTCCTGGATTGACTCGGGTAGGTTGGGGGATAGAGTTGACAAAGCCTATTGGTCTCTCGAAAAATCTTGGGTTTTCTCTACATTTAGCTTTGGGGAAGTTAACAAAAACTAGCCACAAACTATACTGTATTTTATCCCGAGTCCTGAAGCAAGTTGTAGTATCGGCTGATTTTCCTACAAACAAAAAAATAGTATCGGCTGCTATGTATTGAACAAGAATTTTCTATATTTGATGGATTGACCAATAATGTAGCTGTAGGGAAGGGATTGATCTCAAGCATTTCAAATCTTCTTTGGGCAGATTCTATTTATTTTTTTGGTTCTTGGAAGGAAACAAAAATGATTTACGAACAATCTTGGATTCTTAGAGTACACTTGAGTGATGGTAGTAGAATTTGGAGGATGTGAATAGAAGTTTTCGGTGGATTTTCCATGTCCATCTTTCTATCTAGTTATAACTTTTATGAAATCAATGAAATATGTAATTATAACTTATATGAAATCAACTTTCATTGATGAGTGGGGACACCATCAAATTGGCCTACTGCGGACTGCGAATTCCTTGAATCAAGCTGACTAACAATATCATCATGATTTCAGGTTGTGAATGTGTGGAACCTGCATAATTATACATGCAAGAAGACTGTACTAACTTACGAAGTACTTGAAGCTGTTCTTGTGATTCATTCTGGATCAGACTTTGCTTCATGTGTAGGTGCTTTCAGTAAAAAAAGTGACAAAACTAGCGTGTCCCCAGAAATTTATTTTATCACTGTTGGAGAACATGGGGTTGTCCGTTTATGGAGTTCTGAGAGGTATATTTTCTAATTTTAAATAATTGCTCTTCCATGCATGGACTTTTTGTTATTTTATTTTACCATAGGTATGAAGAGATGCCTGACCATAAATGCTAGCAGAAAGGATAATATTTAATTGTGCATAAACAAAGGTTGTTGGTTTTACGTATTCTGTATGCGGCTTACAATCATATGTACTAAGAGTTGCAGTCACATGCTAACCCATAGTATGCTTACATATGGGTAGAAATTTCTTTTGACACTTTCCCCCTGTATTATGAGTGTTTTTACATCAAAAACTACATTTGCAGTGCAGTTTGCTTGTATGAGGAAAAGTCAGATGTTTCTATCAAGACTGATGAACAGAATAGGGGTTTCACTGCCGCTGTTTTGTTGTCTTCAGAGCGAGGATTGCTTTGTGTGACTGCTGACCAGCAGTTTATTTTTTACTCTCCAGTGAAAACCTTAAAAGAGAAATTGAGTTTGACTATAAGCAAAAGGCTTATCGGTTATAACGAAGAGATTGTGGACATGAAGTTCTTAGGTGATGATGAACAATTCCTTGCAGTTGCAACCAATGTTGAACATGTAAATTGATCTTCATTCTTATAATGATCTTTTGTTTGCTTCTTTATTGATCCCTGAGATTCTAAAATTTTAATATGTTATGGTCTTATGGAGTTGAGTTGCCTGACTTAGCAAGGGGCACCCAATTTCCATATGTAAGTTCGTGGGATACTAGGTGTGTCATCTTTAACAGGTGCTCCACCTGATGGATATTTCCATTTCCGTTGGATGACCTACTGTTTCTATACCTATTTGCAGCTACCCTTTTTTATGAATAATCTATTCTAACTGTCATTACGTTTAGATAATGATGGACTACTTGTTCTCTTTGTTCAAATTGAAACCTGTTTGGACATGTTGATCATTAAATATATCTATTTTGGATGTCTACAGATAAGAGTTTATGATGTTGCTTCCATGTCATGCTCGTACATATTGGCTGGTCATACAGATATAGTTCTTTGTTTGGACTCCTGTGTATCGTGCTCTGAAAGCACACTTATTGTAACTGGAAGTAAAGACAACAATGTAAGTTGTCCATTCCCTCTCTCCTGTTTCGAAAAAGTTGCCTTTTATTTTCTTTTCTTGTAAGTTTTTCTTTTCTTCTTTTTTAATAATTATATAGTTCTTTCTTATAAAAAAATATAATTATACAGTTCTCTTATGGTCATTCCTCTTTTTTCTTGATGCGATTATTGGTCCTGATCCTGAATTTGTCCTACTATATGGGTACATTATATAATTTTTTATGATAACTATATCTATATGAGTAAAATGTGGCACATTATATTAGTTGGTCAAACATTTTTATGGTTGGCTAACTTAAAAAAAATGTGTACTACCTTCCTACAAAAAAAATGTGTACCTCATATGTTTCCTTTATAGGTTAGGTTGTGGGAAGCAGAAAGCAAAGCATGCATTGGTGTTGGTGTAGGTCACATGGGAGCGGTTGGAGCAGTTGCATTTTCAAAGAAGCGTCGGGACTTCTTTGTTAGTGGCAGTAGGTAGGTGTGTTTTATTGTGTGTCTGCTTCCTTCCATTTACAATTGTCTTCTGTATATGGAGGCATGTATTAGCAACTTTTAATCAATTCATTGGTCCGTGATATCCTTCTGCTTTTTGGTGCCAACTGCTATGTGTGGCTCCATTGGCTATACTCATTATAAAACCTATAGAATAAATTATGTTCAAGTAAGGCCATCCTAGGTAACTGATTTCCGTACTGATATTTTTATTTTTAGTACCTTTATTCTAGATATAAAAACAACTGAGATAAAAATGTATGCATAAAAGGGATCTCATATCTTTTTTTTTATAACCAGGGCCCGTCCCACTCCCAAAGTTTGGCCCCAGGAAAAATGATCTCATATCTTATATTTACCGTTTACTTATTTTGTTCAATGTTTACTTAATTTTTCCATCAATGTTTTGGCTATGTTCAGTGCTGCATAAAACACATGTACCCACTTTTTTTTTGTGTAAATGTTTTTTGGATACTTGCTGACATACTTATTTATGTCATTGTCTTGTTTAGTGATCGTACTCTTAAGGTCTGGAGTTTCGATGGTCTTTCAGAGGATGCACAGAAGCCTATTAATTTGAAAGCTAAAGCCATTGTAGCTGCCCACGACAAGGATATCAATTCCATTGCAGTTGCACCAAATGACAGTTTAGTTTGTAGTGGTTCTCAGGTTAGTAATTAAGATTTCAGCTTACTTCTAAGTGACCTGCTACCGGAAGGTTTATTATGCGATCCCTGGCCCTTGCTTTTATCATATATTTGAGTATTGATTATGTTTATATGTTTAATTTTGTTTCACTAACTACTAGGATTTGATTCTAATTGTAAAGGCTTTATCTAGAGCATCATCAATCTACTTCTTTACAATTCGGTCAAAGCTCTAATGCAAGTTAAAATAGAGTTGATCTTTTTTACAATAAGAGTTGATTTTTTAAAATACATATTCTTGATTTTAAATTTGCATGTAACATAGCAATCTTTGTTTTTTTTTTGTGGGAAGAGAGGGAGTTCAAAGAATTTTCTTAGTTCTATGATCCGAAAATGGACATTTTACTTGGTCCTCATGGTTTTGAAACATTGTTGCAACCTTAGTATAGCTGAACTGGTTAATGGTTATGGGACCAAAAGATTAGATATTTAGAAGCCCACCCCTACATGTTGTATAACTCTTGAGGAAAGAAAATTGCTATGTTGCATCGGTAAACCTTTTTTGTGATTATAGCTTCTCTTTGCTAATTGCTCTGTGTAAGTGCTTTTTGTAACTTGTTTCGATAGGAATTCTCCTATTTTTCATCTCATTATTGAAAGTATTGTTTTATAAAAAATAAGAAACTATTTTTTATATCTACTAAGTTGATTTCACAATCGTCTCAAGTGATTTTGAGAAAGCTTTCATTTTGGTGGACAATTAACAGTGGGCAATTGGTAGTTTAATATGCTCTTGTAACTTTGCCAAGGGAGCTCATGCTCTATACATCATATTATCACTTTCTGTTGGAAAGTTCTTATCCAGTTTATTGTAACTTTGGATTCTTCATTGTTAGGACCGAACGGCTTGTGTTTGGAGACTTCCTGATTTGGTATCTGTAGTTGTCCTTAGAGGACATAAAAGGGGGATTTGGTGTGTAGAGTTTTCTCCAGTTGATCAATGTGTGGTCACTGCTTCTGGCGATAAAACTATTAAGATATGGGCAATATCAGATGGTTCTTGCTTGAAAACATTCGAAGGTCATATGTCAAGTGTGTTGAGGGCTTCTTTTCTTACTCGTGGCACCCAAGTTGTATCATGCGGTATTGATTCTCACTACTATTGAGTTTGGCAGTTATCACAGTATACTAACTGCTAGGTATTATGATGTAACCAAGTGATTATCTTTTCAGGTGCCGATGGATCAGTAATGCTATGGACAGTGAAAACAGAGGAGCGGATTGCTAGCTATGATCAGCATGAAGACAAGGCGAGTAACTGACTCTGTTATGAATATTTATTATTGTGGTCACTAAAGCTTTTTGTTGGTGCCTGTCCCAAGCATCCTGAGTGAGGTGATCGATTGTGCATTTACACTTTGGAGCCAATTTTTTTTCCTTAGTCTAGCTCGAGCCTCTTGATGGAAGTTTTCAGACTAGAAACAAGATGTCTCATTAACTAGTTTGGAGACGGTTCTCTTTTTGTTATTGAATCTTTGTCTTACATTGCAGAGTTCAGAAAGGCTGGATTCCTTGACAGTCCTTTATCTTTCTGTTTTCCGCTCATGAATTAAATTAATGCAGTTTCATTGTAATTGTCACTTATCTGAAGGAATTTTTGTTACTATATGTAATTGACGATATTTTATTATGCAGGTATGGGCATTAGCTGTGGGTAAAAGGACAGAAATGCTCGCTACAGGTGGTAGCGATGCTGCTGTCAATCTCTGGTATGATTCTACGGCACTTGATAAAGAGGACGCTTTCCGCAAAGAGGTTGGATGGATATCTCATTATCTTTCATGTTCTGTATATTGGTTTAGGATATATAATATGGATGCTAAATTCTTTAAAACTAAAGATTTAGGATGGTTTAGTCTAGGATGAATGAAACTTCTTTTTGGATATTTTTGTTGCTCTATAGATAGTTTATTTTTAATCTAATTCTAGACAACCTTCGAATTGGAAATATTAATTTCATGGTTGTCCCCAAGGGGTGGCGCAGTTGTTGAAGACTTGGACTTTGAGGGTATGCTCCCCTCAAGGTCTTAGGTTCGAAACTCACCTGTGACATTACTCCTTTAATGTCTCCTGGTGCCTAGCCTAGGGACGGGCGTGGTTACCGTTGTTTCAAAACAAAGAAATATTAATTTCATGGTTTTCCATCTCTCATCTATTTGTAACGATTGTGTTTGATGCGGTAGGGTCTACTAACATTTATGCTAGGCACATTCTTATTAATTCTACACTAGTTTATGCGGCAAGGTCTACTAGTTTAACTAAAATGAAAAGTTTTAATTTACCATTAGGGGTTTTTTTCTGCGATAAAAAGTTACCGTCCAACTTGCACAAATGATTTTTAGATGTTTTATGCATTTAATATGTAGATAATGAACTAGAAACTAGAAGAATAAGTGTCCATTGTTAAATGCATAGAACTATTGAGAGGTAAGTAATGGACTTACGTATTTAACTAACAATTTGAAAGAAAATCTCAAGTTTCTTACCTTGCGCTTTATTTATGTATGTGTTGGTTGATATAATTAAATTTACCCCAATCCATCAGCTTAGGCTTTTGGATTGATTGGTGGTTTAACATAATTCAACATGGTATCAGAGCAGGAGGTCATGAGTTCGAATCCTGCCAAGTCATTTCATCCCCAATTAAAATTGAAGTCCACTTGTAGGGCATTTCTAAAATTTCAAAGCCCACAAGTGAGGGGGAGTGTTGGTTGATATAATTAAATTTACCCCAATCCATCAGCTTAGGCTTTTGGATTGATTGGTGGTTTAACATAATTCAACAGTATGAGATTAGCTGACTTGTTCTCCATTAATGATGCAGGAAGAAGGTGTTTTGAAAGGCCAGGAACTGGAAAATGCTGTTTCTGATGCTGACTACACCAAAGCAATTCAAATTGCTTTTGAACTTCGTAGGCCACATAGGCTATATGAATTATTTTCTGAACTTTTCAGGTCAGCAATATTGTACATTTTGTTTGGTGTGTCCTCATCGGTATATGCTTAAGATTCATTCTCTCTGCAGCAAGAAGGACTGTGATAATCATGTTCAAAAGTCCCTTGGTGCACTTGGAAAGGAGGAGTTTCGTCTATTATTTGAATATCTTAGAGAATGGAATACGAAGCCTAAACTTTGCCACGTTGCACAATTTGTGCTTTTTAAAGCTTTCAGCATCCTTCCTCCAACAGAGATCACTGAGGTGTGTTTTTTTGTTTTTCATTTGACATGGATGACATCTAGGATATTTCATCCGTAAGTTTTAAAACTAAAAACTATAAACACGAATCTTGAGAATAAACCACAAATTCAACTGGGCCTTTTAACGTTTGTAACCGAGTTTATAATGAAATGCAATCAAGGTTCAGTTAGTAAGAATTATGTGTATCTTCAGTATGTTCATAGGAAATGTCCTCCAGTGTGTTTTATACCAGTCCATCAGTAAGAATTAATGTTTGGAATTGAGTTTATAATAGAATGCAATCAAAGTTCAATTAGTAAAAAATATATGGTCATGGAAATGATCTCCAGTGTGTTTTATACCTGTCCATTATCTTTGAACTGTTCCTCTATCTATTCGAGCATGGACACGTAATGAACCAAGAAGTTCTTCCCCAAGCACAACTTTTCTTTGTCATTAGTCTATACTCTATATCGACTGAGCTATGATATGCACTCCTTGGCTCCCCAAGGACAACATATTCCACTTATTCTGTGCAAATCCCGTAGGTACCAGAACTTGGTTTTAAATTTTAATTACATATTATTTTCCCCTTTTATGGATTAATTTGCTTTGACTTTGGTGCTCGAAAGGAACATCAAATGGATTGGCCATCTATCATTTAAGTTCTTGTAGTTATTTGAATGTAGATGTTATTACCTCTTATTTTTAATGTATCTAGAATTCTTTTATCTATTATTTTGTCAGATCAAAGGTATTGGAGAACTACTGGAAGGTCTAATCCCATATTCCCAAAGGCATTTTAGCAGGATAGACAGGCTTGTAAGAAGCACATTTTTGTTGGACTACACACTTACTGGAATGTCAGTGATTCAACCAGAGACTGATGCAAAAGTTTCTAATAGCGAGCCCCCAGTTGACATCAATACGTGTACCAAACCAGCAGATATAACGCTATCGAATGAACATACGGATGAGCAGAACCAGACACATAATGAGCCAGAAGATAAGGGTCTCTCCAAGAAACGGAAATCTAAGAAATCTAAAAGTAGCTCAAAAAAGAAAACCAAGGGTGTGGCTTACACTGAAGTTTCAGCTATACCAATAACATCGTAAAACAAGTCGGATGCTTTATTCGTTGTCCGTCCTCAATCAAGAGATGTTTACTCGGCTTCTTCCTGCATTAATAGCGGGTGGTGCGAAAAGTTGAATCTGTATCAAAGAAATGAGTTGTCGACAAAGGGCATCGTCCCGTTTACCTTGTCCTTACTTCACCAGGGTTGTCCTATGATATCGGCTTCAGTTTTGGTAGCAAATTTTTTGTACTTTTATTTAGTTTTAAGCTTATGAAAAATCATCACAAGCATTAGTATGGTTGAATTTAAGTTATTTATGAGTTATTTAGTTATTTTTCATACATTTTTTGGTGTGAAATGGTTTGTTCCAATTTAGGAAACTGTTATATATAAATTATGTGAAAATCCAGAGTCCGTAAGTTCATGTTGTGGCGACAGCCTACCAACAGCTTATGAAGTTTCTTACACCAAACACTGATTTTTTTAGTCATTGTCGTTTTCATTGTACTCAAATATTATACATTCACTTATTTTAAATAAAAATATCTAAAGATTTTGTTTCATCTCGCGCAATAGAGCATGACAAATTATTTACAAATTCAAAAGTTAAGTTCATTATAAATGACAATTACAAAAGGAGAGTTCAATTGACGAAAGCTGAGTGATAAGAGTGAATTGGTCAATTTTTTATGGTTCAATTTAACTCAATCTAAATTATGAAAATTAGAATTTAATCCCAAACTTATAAGGAGTTTATGCTATTTGTTATCACTAAAAAATTAAGAATGTAATAATCATTTATCTATGTGTAAATATGGTAATTTTTTTAAGGTGATGTTTTGTATTCGTGAAGAAATGAATTCAATTTGAGTTGACAATTTCCTTAAAAAGTTAAATTAAATTGTTAATCTTCAACCCAACTTAATACCATCATTTACTTAATCTACACCGTTAATAAAATACAAAAAAATCATATCATTAATACATGTATACTTAATTTGCCAATGTAAACATCAACAATAAATCATTCTAGAGTAAATTTAATAGTCAAAAGAGTCAAGAAAAACCAAAATGTTATATGTTTAATTTATAGTGGCTATTTATGCCCAAAAATTAATTTTATACGAATTTCATTGACATAGTCAAATGGATTGTCTAGATACAATTGAATCTTTGAAATTCCTAATGGTTCAATTTAAATTAACCAAAAGACTTGCAAATAATATATATATATATATATGAATAATGTTTAGTTATCAAATCCTAGATATACATATCTTGTATTAAATATTTTTCCAAAAATCTCTCGCTTTGCTTGAAATCCACCTACTTGTATTCTTTCAGGCACTCGAAAAAAGCTATATCGTATATTTATTTCTTAGTGTTTTCTCTTTTCTACAAAGTATTGTTTTTCTCTTCTTTTTTGTGGTATGCCCGCATGAAAGATTAATTATTTGAGAAAAAATATTGAATAATTGTGCAATTAATTTATTGTTATTCTTATTTTTAATCCAAAGCGTAGGGAAAAAAGAAAAGGTAAAAATAAATAAATAAAAGAGAAAGCAATTATTGATTAATTAAAAGCCATAAATTGCTGGCATCCATTTTAAATAATTTCCGAGAATATTAGCTTTTACTTCTTTCTTTTTTTCTTAATAAAATATTAACTTTTACTTTTCCTTCTATAAGAGCGTAAAAATAATTTAGAAATAAAAATGATATTTCATAAAAATATAACAAAAATAGTTGTATTGGGAAACAAGTATACACCTTTTTTTTTTTTTGAGATTACAACAATTGAAGGTGAGGAAGATTCAAGTCTAAGACTTTAAGATCATTAGGTGTATAACAATGCTGCTTGAGCTACTGTTTTATTGGCAAAAACGAGTATACACTTACGATAAAGTAGAACACATGACTTTGTAATTATGATTTTTTCATCGTTTATTAATGCGGTGTTTAATTTAAAATTATATGTACATTTTTTTTATAACAATTATATGTACATTTTTTTAGTACATAACATTAATAACATAAATATGTATGGGATTTTAACTTTCCATCCATAAAACTGTTATGATCGTATTTGTAGTGGATTTTATAGTACCAATGTTTTGGGTTTATTATTTAGAAACGGCCAGTTTATATATATATTACTATTTTCATAGAAATACATATTTATCAACATTTTAGAAAATGTGTCAACTCAAATTTTAAATAAATTTAAAGCGGTTTTTGTTTATAGATCTACTTAAGATGGAGTTAAAGTGCAACATGATAAATGTAGTATTTTTTATTGAGTAAAACTCCCCTACATTTTGGGAATGTGACACTCTTGAATGCCACAAAAAAATATTTTATAATTGAATTATTTTTTAAAGTGTGTAATTTTTGTGACACTTAATGGTACCACATCCCTAAAATGTAGGGCTCCTCTACACATGAATGTGTAGGAGAGTTTTACTCTTTTTTATTTATGAAAGCCCACTCTCAAATTTTACGATAAAAACACACACAAAATATTACATATTATGTTGAAAATCACATTATATGCTATTTATGTAAAACTATAAAAATGTATGGATATGTTTGTTATCAATAAAAATATTTTTTAAGTCACATAAGTATGTAAACTAAAAAGTTAAAGGAATATTTGGATGAAGAAGATGAGATGAGAGAAAGAATGATCTTGTTTGGGAACACAAAGTTTTGAAGGGTGTGGTTGTATGAAAATTGTTTGAGAAAAGTGGTTTAAATAAGAGATTGCAATTTTTTATTTGTTATTTTTTTATTTTATGTTTTAGAAAGGATGTTTAGAGTAGTGATTGTTACAAATGTTTTTTTTTTGAAAGTTACAATCGTAGGGGAAAAAATTATTTTGAAAAAGAATGGTAAGAAAATTTTGTTTGAGAAAAACTTGTTTGGAAGGGTGATTAGAATAAAGAATTAAAGTGAGAAGTTAAAATGCAATGTTAGAGTGTCCTCAAGGAGTAGCACATCGGTTGAGGTTAAAGACTTTAAGACATACTTCCTTGAGAAATCTTTGGTTTGAAGTCGTTGAAAAGTGCTTAAACTAGAATATCATTCAAAATATTCTAGTTCCACAGTCTATAAATGGGTCAATGTTGCCGTATCCATGAGCGAAACTTCGATTTTTTGATTTTCAAAAAAAAAAATGTAGGAATGAATAAGTGGTGCTCTGAATATAAGGAAGCAAAACTTTAATTTTCCAATTTTTTTTTCTTTTAAAAAAGTAGTATTAGAGTGAAGTTTTTCTACGTTAAATAAATATAAGGTAAAATTTTCTTCATCCCATTTTCAACTTTCTCCTTATTTATGCACCGAAAATTTATGGACTGATTATTGACACATTGCAAGTTCACACTTACTAAATATTTTTTAAAGTTTAAAGACCCAATATTTGTTTGTTTTTTTGTTCATATAAAAAAATCGAAATATCACAGGGTGAACTTGTAATTTAACAAAATATTAAGGACTGAAAAAAAAAATAGTATATCAACCCAAAATGCAAAACTCGATACAAATAGGAATTTTATTATTCTTATTATTATTTATTATAGTTTGTTCACGAAGGAATCTCTTAGGACAATAGAGTTAAATTTTTTCTTTGCTTCTTGAGTGACATGTAGCGTCCAAAAGTCTTTAACAAATTAAATTTTCAAACGCCCCCATCCCTATATAGCTAGAGACCACCAAACTGCATACGAAAAATAACTTTTTAGTTTAGTGAATGAATTATTGATGTAATAATTTTAGTATTTGATTCTAAATTAATTTAACGAAAATATTACAGGTTTGATCTCGAGAATAAGTATTTGTTTCTCTCTCTCAATATGTTTTTGAAAAAAAAAATTAAATTTTTTTTATCGTCAGTGGTATTTATAAAATATTGATACTGTTGAGGTGATGTAATATAATAAATCAAGTAATTTCTTTAGGTGCTATCTTTTGAATATTGGACATGCTATATATATATATAATGATAATAAATTAATGTTTTTAATGTTTAAAAGGTTACATACTAAATTATATATCACATAATTAATTATTTATGATAAAATTAGCTTCTAACTTTTTAAATTATTTTATAAACACTTAATTCTTTTTTTAACGATAGCGATAACAAATAGAAATATAAATCACAACATATGAAAATCAAAAAGCAACAATCACAATGATTTTAAGAAAAATTGTTTTACCCATGTTTTCTTCAACTAACTATTATAGTGTCTCTTAAGAAGGGTCTTAAGTAATTAAGAAGTAATGAACTAAATTTTTAAGGTTAGATAATATTATCCATTAAAAATAAATGAGGAGCAGAGCAAGTAAATTGATAATAATTAAAAAGTCTATAAAGTATCTAATGTATTCACACATAACACTTACAAAAAAAAAGTGGAATGTAATTTTAAATCTTTGATTATATCAAAATTTGAATCATGAGAATCAATAATGTCTTCGTTTTTACTCATATACTTGTAACCCAAGAATCTAATATCAATATAGAACTCTATTTAAATTGATAATTAAAAAAAACAAGTATGATAAATTCAATTGTTAATGACAATGAAAGAAAGCATGGGGCTTTACTCCCAACTCATATGATTGGGTTTAGGATCTTATTTAAATTTGTTATTTGACCGGAATAAAATAATCCTTTAAAAAAACTGAATAAATAATTAGGGGTCGTTTATTTGGCATATTTAGGTAGGAGTTAGTTTGAGGATTTATTAATTCTTTTTTAAAAAAACCTACATCTAAATGAGTTTTTATTAATTCCTTCTCATTTTTATTTTTAAAAACAACTCTCATTTCTAACTATTCATTTTTAATCATTCATTTATAACTACTCAATTATTTCTAACAACTTATTTTTAATCATTCATTTCAAATTAATCAAAATAACTCATTTTTAACAATTTATGTTTAATAATTTCTTTTTTAACTATTAAAAATAACTGCTCATTTTAAAATTTACATCAAAACAAGGGTTTGACTCTAATTCATCTATAAAAAAAACTACATCTAAACGAATTTTTGACACAATTCTAAATTTTTAACTATTCAATATAATTCCTTAATTCAAATACTACCTAAATATGTATAACAAACACCCCCCAGAGGGAAAATATATATATATATATATAATAAAAGCTTTAAATTATCGTGCAAATGTGATTCCTTAAATTTAAAAATAAAATACATTCCATTTGCTCATGTGCAGAGGTTTCCTTGCATTGCACCCCCCACGTTTCACCCTATAAAATTACACACAAACCCAAACCGTTTTCGCTCACACAAAACTCATTTTCTCACCGGAAACTCATTTTCTCGCCGGAAGTATATACTTTCTCGGCTGCCAAACAGCACCTCTGCAACAGCAGCCATGGCTTCTTCTTCTTCTTCTTCCTCGAACCGCCTTCGAGTAGGCTACGCTTTTCCCCCAAACAAAGAGCACAACGTAATCCGGCCGTCTCTGATCGACTACGCTAACCTCCGCGGCGTCGACCTGATCCGCATCGATCTCCAAACGCCGCTCCTCCACCAAGGTCCCTTCCACTGCATCATCCACAAGCTCTACGACGGCGCTTGGGCGGAGCATCTCCGAGATTTCGCCTCAAACAATCCAGACATCACCGTCGTGGATCCGCCGGACCTGATCTCGAAACTCTACAACAGAGAATCGATGCTCGATGTGGTGAAACAGATCAAGGTCTCGGAAATCGGCGTCGAAATCGAGGTACCGAAACAAATCGCATTGAATCACGAGAATAGAGAAATCGATTCGATTAGCGATTTGGACGTGAAATTCCCGGTGATTGCGAAGCCGCTGGAATCGAACGGAAGCGCGGAATCGCACGAAATGCATCTGGTGTACAACAAGCGCGGATTGAAGGAATTAGATCCGCCAGTGCTTTTGCAGGAGTTTGTGAACCACGGCGGCGTGATGTTCAAGGTCTACGTAGCGGGAGAGGAATCAGTGTGCGTGAAGAGGAAGTCGCTGCCGGATGTGGAGGAAACAGAGGAGGAGCTGGAGAAGCGATCCGACGGCGCGATGAAGTTTTCGCAGATATCTAGGGCAGAGGAGAAGAGCGACGGCGGCGGAGAGGCGGCGGAGGAGGTGGAAATGCCGGCGGAGAAGGTGGTGAGGGCGGTGGCGGGAGGGCTGAGGGAAGCCATGGGGATTAGACTGTTCAATTTCGATATGATTAGGAATGGAATAACTGGAACGTACAATGTGATTGATATAAATTACTTGCCTGGATTTGCGGTGTTGCCGGAGTATGAGAAATTTCTGACCAATTTCTTTAAGGAAGTTGTGGAGAAGAAGAAGAAGAATGTGGATTCCGCCATGGATGAAGAAGACGAGAAACCAAAACCGCTGTGCTGTTGTTTCCAATGAGCGCCAAAACAGTGAAGGTTCGCATTTAGTTCAGTTCACCTTTTTTAAAAAAATTAAAAAATAAAATAAAATGTTATTTTCCCGTTTTTTCTATTGTAAAAATTTGATTTGTCTAGTACTTGTATTTTATTTATTTCTTTTTATATTATAATTTCAAATGTGAGGTTTTAATCTTATTTTCAATTTTCCTAAAAAAGAAATAGCATGTATATCATAAAAAAAAACAAAATAATTATTCTCAAAAAAAGAAAAAAAAACAGAATTATTTTATGTATAGTACCATTTTTAAATTTATTCATTTGAGACACAAAACAATTGAAGTCTTGAACCGATAGAAGTCCGATTACATTGATAGAAGTCTAAAGTCTATCAGTTGAACTGATAGAAATCTAAAGTTTATCAGTTGAACAGATAGAAGTTTAATAATGGTATAATAAAAATTTTGGGCGCAAAAAAATGCTATAGAGGGCAAATTCCCAAAGAAAGAAAACATGTGACAAAAGCAGTGTTTGAAAAAAAAAATCTTGTCACGATATATTTTTCTTTTGAGTACAAGTTGGGAGGAAGAGATTACAAATACCAGCGTGAGAAAATGAACTAACACCAAACCAGATAACCAATCGCGTCACCGACCCATTCGATGAAATGTTGTCATGATACGTTAAAAATTAATTTTATTTCAAATTTGTTAGATAATAATTTTTTTTTTGAAACAGTTAGATAATTATTTTTAGATTACAATAAACATAATAATTCAAATGCAATAAAATTTAAAGTATGTTCGCGTTGTTTTATAATCACAATTTTATTTAATATGACATTTTTTAAGTATGATGGACATTGTTTTATAATCACTGACACATTTTGTTGGATAATATGACAACTTTTTTAGGCGATATATCTTATTACAACTTTCCTCATTAATCCAATTATTTTTATGAACGAAAAGAAATCTTAGAAAAATAGCTGAGCCTTCCTTAAAAAAAAAAAAAAAACGAAAAACAGCTGAGCCTAGTCATCCACGAAAGAGCTTAATAGGCTCAAAGCCCAATCTGGTACTGAAATGGGCTCAAACGGTATCAATTAAATATTGAAAAAACTTTCAAAAAAGTTCGCCCACCGTGGGGCTCGAACCCACGACCACAAGGTTAAGAGCCTTGCGCTCTACCAACTGAGCTAGACGGGCAGTTGTTATAGCTTCCCCAGAACATGTAAATATTATTAAACTTACGTAGCACCAACCTCTCCACTCCCGCTGCAATTTTGAGTTATAGAATGTGCATTTCCCACTCTACCCCTCATTCTAACTCTCTCAAATCTCCATTGTAACAAGGTATGTATTTTCTTTTTAACTTAAAATCGAACCGAACCGAAATGATTAGATGAAAGCAAATTTTTTTAATAAACATCTATTTAATTTATTATTTTTATTTGATGATATTTAGATTTAAAGATTTGAATCAATAACATGTTAGTTATTCATTTATGTATACTTTTTGAGGAGGAAAGCTGCAAGAAAATACGGATAGAAAAGTAAAGATAGTTGTTTATTAAAGGAATGAGAAGATAAGGTTGGTTGCTAATGGTAACAAGCTCAACTATCTATATACAAATTATGACTATAAATATATACTAACGTAAATTTTAATCTAAGCTTAATGAGTCTTACAACAATACTCTATCCATTTATACATAATGTTAATTGAGTTAAGTTTTTGCTGACCAATAAAAATATATCTTACTAAAAAACATTTATGGGTAAAAATTTAATTTTCTAGCCTTTTCTTTTTGAGATATTTAAATTGGTAACCAAACAGTTTTTAAGGGATATCTTATTGGTAAAGATTTGAAATTTCGCAAGTATATTCATTTAGAGGTCTAAAATTCAAATTTATTTGTTAATGAACTTAATTATAAATTTTTTTGAATTTAAACTTTGAGATAATGTGAGTGTCCTTAAATATGTAAGAAGACCAAACTCTAATTACCAATTATCATCGAGGGTCAGTGGCACAGTTGATTATCTTGTCTCGGAAATCGATATTTGATTATTTGAGAGTAGTTGTGCCCTTTATGTAGGGTTTGTAAAAGAGATTGAATTTTTATTTTTTTGAAACAAGGGTTATCACGCCCATTTTTAGGTTAGACATCGGAGATATCGAAGAAGTACTGTCACAACTAAAAAAAGAGATTGAATAAGTTTAAAAGAAAAATATAATCTTATAAAAAAAAATGTGTAAAGAAGTACACACATATATATAATAGAATATACACATGGTGTATAATATATTTTTTTGGTTTTTTTTTTTTTTTTTTTTTTTTTTTTTTTTTATATATTTATTGAAAAGAGTAGTGTATAATAATTAATGACCAGCAGCACAATGAACTAGATTCTCATTTACTATTTTAGATTGATAGATAGAAAGAAAAAAGGGAGACAAATAAGTCATAAGGAATATGGTAAAAGAAAAACAATTGACAAAAGTTCAAATTAAACTCTATCATATTATTATTATTTGTTTTGAATATAAATTGGGGGAAGGGAGATTAATAAATCCTACATAAAAGATATAACAATCAAATACCGATTTTCAAGCTCGAACTTGTGATCATAAATTTGAAATAAAATAATATCAAATAAGATAACTAACTGCGCATCTGACCGTCGATGAAAAATTATCAATGTTAATATTTACTAATTCAACAAGGGAGGAAAACTATGTATGCCAAGGAAAGCAATAAGTCAAATATAAGTTTTGATGAAGTTCACGAATTTGGATATGTTGCGAATTAAAAAATAATATAATTGTACAAAACTTCGTGACATTATAATTAAACTAAATGTTAAATGCAATGAAAATTTAACAAGTACAAGAAATTCAACCAAACATAATTTAATTAATAAGAAACGCCACTCATTATTTTAAGGTGGCCAATTTAATCACCATTATTCTACCATTATTAAACTACAAAAATAGGGAAATTGTAGTAAATGGCTACTTTTAGGAAAATAATTACAAATTTAGTCATCTTTTGAAGTATTTGTAAATCTATTTTTTGTTTTAAATTTAATTAATTAAAATTTTCATTAATACCTATTATATCCTTACTTTCCCGGTTTCCTTTTGCCACTTGTTGCGGCCAATTGCGTGTGTTACAATTTTTTTTCTTTTTTCTCAAATGGCCTTTGCATTTTGATGGACGATTATAGTGGCCACATGACAAATTGCTAAATTCTTAACTTTTTTAATTATTTTTTCAGCATTTTTTCAACTTGTTTTTATTTTTTTTTTCCAGCAATTAATTACATTTATTTCATTCTTTCAATACACTCATATTAATATTTATAAATACAATATTATTTATTATTAATATATTAATAATACAGTATTATGTATTATTAACACAACATTTTATGTTATTAATACAATATCTGTATTAATACTACTAAATTTCTAAAAAATTGACTAATACTTTTAATTATTTTCTGAATTTGACTACTTTTGTAAGTTTTCAAAAAAAAATCACTATTTTCTTTTTTAAAATTGTAATTAATGACCTATTAATATTTGCATCGATAGTCATAAATATGGATCAATACAATATTAGTAATATTTATTAATACAACACTTTATATTATTAATACAACATTTTACGTTATTAATACAATATTATGTTATTAATACAATATTATATTATTAATATCTATAATTATGATTGTTATTTTTTAAAAATGATCATATTTGCAATTATTTTCTGAATTTGACTACTAAGTTTCCCTTCCTAAAGTCATTGTTCGGGTTGTTTAATTTTTTTAATTTCTAAGCTATAGAAATTAGATCTACTTATATTTATAATAAAATCATGGTCAAATAATCAATAAATAATACAAATAAATATAAAGTATCATGAATTAATATTCAGGTGAGATACATACACAACCATATACAATATCATAAAATAATATATTAATAAGGTATTTATAAACACCCAAATAAAAAATACAGAATTACTAATACATAAATCTATATTTATTTATTGTACTTAAAAGAAAAAATTCATATTTATTTATTAATACACCATTGGAAGATTTTAGATTTTATTTGGCAAAATCAAAACAACAACAAACAAAATGTGGATCTTAAATAAAATCGTAATTTTTATTAATAAAAAAAAACGTTATTTACAACTGAGGAAATAATTTTGGATGGCAAATGGGAGTTGAAAAGTATCAAAGAGTCAAGGAAGTTTGCTTTGATATTTTTTTTATTTTAATAAATATTGTTTTAATAATGAAGGACAATTGTGTAATTTACCTATAAAAAACGTTTTTTCTTTTTTATAGTCATGATTACTTTTGCTAAAATCTCTCAATGTGAACACGGGTATAATTATTTTTTCTATTTGGTGTAGTACTGCTAAAACCCCCCAAAAAATATTAAACGCAATATATGTAATTTGTATTCAACACTATATTCATTAATTTAATAGTGTTTTTTTTTTAAGTTCAACACTATTTAAAGATGAGAGATTTTAAACATCTAAACTAGTACACACACATGCCACTTATACTTGGAAAATTCAATGAACTAATTAAGAAGGAAGAAGTACTTACACTTGGAAAATCCAATGAACTTAAGAAGGAAGAAATTAACCCACAAAACTAAATACATGAATTATATGCCTCTTTTTAACTAAAAGACATGAATCTCACACAGGATTAATGGTCAATTTTTGGCAATAAGTATTTGAATAGAAGGGTATTTTTATCTTTTTGTGTACATAAATACACACACACACATATAGGGGTTAGATAGATGTTTGGGTTTTGCTATAAATGAAAACAAATACTTATTTTCTATACATGCATTTTATATAATTAGAAGTTAGAAGCAAGAATAAAACTAAAACTAAACTAAGCTCAATTCACATAAAAAAGCCACTTTGCATGGTAGAATGGTGAAGTCTTCTTCATAATAATATCAAATGCATGTATTATTAATTAACAGTCTACTTTATTTTAGTATCAAAGCATCTTCAATTATGATATTAGTCTTAGAATTGTCTAAACACGAGAAAAGTTTTGTATTTACTTAATTTAGTCTCACCAGTCCTTTTTAGAATCCATCAATTTCATAATTATTTTTTTCAAGATTTTAATCATATTCATAAAATATTGAAATCAAAATGAGTTATGTGGTGGTATTCAAATCAAATCCACAATATGTTTAATAAGAAATCAATATGAAGGTAAAAATAATTTACTAGTGATAGAGAAATGGAGGATATAAGATGAATAGTGAAGTAGAAAGATTCTTTATTTGATCTACCGTCGAATTAGAGAGCCAATTTTTGTTACTAGTCTCAAATCAAAAATAGAATTAAGAAAGAGATGAACAATGTCCAAAACCGAAAATCCTCACCAATAATCTCTATTTCAAATGTCTCTTTTAAAGGAAGAGCTCCCTCCTAAGGAATCTTAAAATAGAGCAAGCAAAAAAATCTTAACTCACAAGGATAAAGTGGGAATACAAATTAATTATTCTAAGATGTAACAATATATTTAACTCATAGTAAAAAATTAAAACTTAAATTTCTCTATCACAAATGTGAGTCACAAACTTACAATAATCACCTTCTTAATGAGCAGACAAGTAATTGAAAATCAACTCTTTAGCTCGTTAGTGGGTTAAGAAAATCTTTTCGAATCATTGTAAATCTTGTATTCTCTAAGATATTAATCGACTGCTCACTGCTTCAAAGTTACATCTCATCATTTGGAAATGACTACTAATTTGAGAGATGGTGTTTTTTGGTGAATCTAAAATGAATGGAATTGTTAAACTCTTCTCACCTGAACACAAATGAAAATCTCTATCTTTTTTTATAAAAGACTATGAAAGACATTGCTTTTACAACAGTCGAATGGAACATTAAATCAACACTTTTTAAGAATCATTACGTTGTTATGACTATTTTAAATTTATTGTAATTCCCATAACTTTTTTTGCTCTCCTTTTTTCTCCCATCAATATACTTATCCTTTATATATATATATATGCTTATCATTTTTACCTTCTAATTGGGCATATTACATTTTTCTGTCCTATAAATTTTCTTTAAATAATCTTTATATTTTTTTTTCCAAAGTTTTAAAAAAATAGGGTTTTCCACTTTCCCTGCCCCTTTTTGGCAAGCTTTAAATAGGGATGACACGAGCAACGATTCTTCTTCATGCAGAAGCACACTTGTAGGGTTCAAAATGCAAATTTGCATATTCATAAGGCCTCTATTGGGGCAAAAACAGAAAAGAGAAAACTATAGAATAAAAAGATAATACTTTTCTATTCCACCTGCCTTAGCTTTTAATTACTTGCTTGCCTAATTGACACGTGTGAAAAGATTTCGAAAACTATACCAATCTAAATTCTAGAGTATAATTGCAACAACTTCCAAATTTTGCAAATAATTTAAATGTATTATTGATGAAATATCATTTCAATTTATGTTCTTTAAAATTTATTTTATTTTGATCAAGGGAATTTCAAATGTCAAATTAGCCTTTATAATAAATTTGAAATTGATTTTAATTAAAATTAGTTGAAGCCAAATTATTGATTCTTAAAATAATAAGTGGTGTATTATTCAACAAAATTGAATGAAAATCGTATTTAGTATTTTAACCAAACATATTTTTAGAGCCATTTCCATATTTATTGAAAGTTGAAAGGTATAATGATATGAAGAACTTACCTTCATCAACACATTTTGTCTCTTGTATTGTATTGTATTTATAACACAATTTCAAAAATAATTCATTTATAGCACATAATTTTCTATCACTGATAGAACTCAATCAATAATAGAATGAATTTACCATTAATTGACTTTTATAGTGACATAACTCAATCAGTCATAAAACTCAATTTTTTATCGGTAGTAAAATTCAACCAATGATAAAATAAGTCCACTACTAATTAAATTCTATCAATAATATAATTCAATTTGTAGATTTTGATCATGGAAAAATATAAGTGGAGTCTAATATTCATTAGAAAAGATAAATTATAAATGTATGAGGAGCAATTTTTTTAGTGAAATAAAAAAAACCGTAAAAATGAATATTATCATAAAAGCTTGGAGATCGGTGGAGAGTCATCATTTTCAACAAACTTATATATCATACGTACTATTTGAGCTATGCGACAATCGTGTAATAATAAGTATAAGTATATATATATATATATAACATCTTATAATGTTCATTATGTTTAAAAAACTTTCTCTTTGATTTCAAAAAATAAAAAAAGAAAAGAAAATCCTTAAGATAAGTTTAGTTGACGTTAGGAGTGTACAAAATAATCGACAATTTAAACTAATTGAACTAACCAATCCAAATTGGAAGAATCGATTTTTGGGATAATTTTTTTTTGTTTGTTCAATCCAACTCACCAAAAACCGAGAACAGTATTTATATTATATACCTAAACCAAACCAACCACCATGTACAAATTTAACCGATTCTCATCCCTAATAAATACTCACTCAACTAGACTGCAACTGCCAAACACTTGTCTTCCAAACAGCACTATAAAATCCCCCGCTTCTTCCTCTTCCCAAACACCCATTTTCCCACTTCCCAAACACACCCATTTCTCCGTTCTTCAATCCATCCATCAATGTCTTCCCCGCGTTACCGAATCGGCTACGCCCTTTCCCCCCACAAGGAGCGTTCCTTCATCCTCCCATCCCTCGTCGACTACGCCAAACACCACGGCATCGACTTGATCCGCATTGACCCTCTTATCCCTCTTTCCAAACAGTCCCCTTTCCACTGCATCCTCCACAACCTCCACGACCTCTCCTGGGTTCGCCAATTGCACCATTTCAGCTCCCAGTTCCCCGACGTCGCCGTCGTCGACCCCCCCGAGCTCATCTCCCCCCTCCTCAACCGCATTTCCATGCTCCAATTCGTCCATAACCTCAAAATCCCTAATGGGCTTCACCGAATCGAATCCCCCAAGCAAGTCGCGGTCTATGATTTGAACGCCCTTATTGTTAAAATTGTTTACACGAATAGAGCAGGGTCGCAGCTAAAGAGAGATTGAAAATTACAATAGTAATGAATAGGAAGAAGAGGAAGAACGACACAATGATTTTACGTGGAAAACCCCTAAACAAATTAGGGTAAAAACCACGGGCAAGGATAGAAGAACTTTATTACAAAAATAGGAGTTACAACCTTCTCTCTACAAAGAAACAACAAGCTTTCTTACAAGGAGAAAACACTCTCTATTTTTATCTCACAACCTCACTTTAGATGTGGGAAGTCTTGGGATGATTTGGGATGGTTTGCCAACAAATGACATAACCTATTTATAGCCTCCATAAACTTGGGCTCCAAGTATGATCCAATGGTCCACATTTTGCCTTGGTAATCAAGTCAAATAAATGGCTAGGATTTTGCCACAACTTGGATTTGGATAAGGATGTCTAGATATTTCTTGGCAAGTTGAAGTTCTAGATTTTCTTTGACCATCTAGGATAAATGATAAAATCTAGAGTTTTCTTTTGGCTATAACTTCTAGATTTTTCTTTGGACCTAAATTCTCTTTTGTTGGGCCATAATATTTAACAATCTCCCACTTGGAGATTTGATTGATCCATCAATAAATCTCCACACCGTTCTTTCTTCCTTGCCATCTCCATGTTGCTTATGTTTCGCTAGGCCATTCATGATCGACACCAATCAAACTTGTCACCATTGATCGCCTTGGTCGGATAATCTGCCGAGTTTTCTTTTGTATGAATTTTTCTCGCATATCCATCTGTTCCTTCTTCCACTTTCTCACGAACAAAGTGGTACTGCACTCGAATATGTTTTGACTTGGAATGGAAAAAGTGGATTCCTTGCAAGGTACAAGGCACTCGATTTGTCACAAAACAGAAATATTCTTCTGCTCGTGCCCGAGTTCATCCATTAACATTTTTAACCATATCGCCTCTTTACTAGCTTGTGTAGCCGCAACATACTCGCTTCGTTGTCGAGGTAGCCACAATCGATCATAGCGATTTTGAAACCCACTTCATACTCCGCTTAGCAAGAGTGAACACATATCCAAAGTGGTGGATTTGCTTTTATCAAAATCACCGCATAATCTGAGTCAACATATCCTCCGACAATAAAGTCGATCCTCCATAACATAATGCAACATCTATCGATCCTTTAATGTATCTAAGGATCCTTTTACAAAGATTCCAATGCTCTCGACCAGATTCGCCATGTACCGACTAACTACTCCCCATCGCATGTGCAATGTCCGGTGCGTACAAATCATGGCAAACATTAAACTTCCCACCATTGATGCATATGGTACTCGAGACATCTCCATCCTCTCCGCTTCTTTGCTAGGGCACATACTAGAGGATAATTTGAAATTAATGAAAAGAGGGGTAGAAATTGGCTTACAGTCTTCCATGTTGAAGCGTCGTAAGACTTTCCTTAAATAGTTTCTCCGAGATAGCCAAATCTTTCTATTATTTCTGTCTCGGTGAATTTGCATCCCCGAATCTTGTTTGCTGGCCCCAAGTCCTTCATTTCAAACTCCCTAGCCAACCGAGCCTTCAATTCTTTAATACGATCTTTGTTGGGGCTGCTACCAACATGTCGTCAACATACAACAAACAAGATAATGAAATCTTTTTCACTAAACCTCTTGAAATATGCACAAAAAGTCTGCATTAAGTCTGTTGTATTCAAGGCTCATGATGAAGGAATCAAATCTCTTGTACCAACATCTCGGCTACTGCTTGAGACCATACAGAGATTTGTTCAACCCGCAAACCAAGTTCTCTTTTCCTTGTTCTTCAAAACCTTCAGGTTGGAGCATATAGATTTCTTCTTCAAGATCACCATGGAGAAATGCGTTTTACATCTAATCGCTCCGGATGTAAATCAAATGTAGCACACATTGCTAAGACTATTCTAACAAAGAGTAAGTCGAACTCATCGAGAAAAGATTTCATTGAAGTCGATACCTTCTTTACGAGCATATCCTTTTACCACCAATCTTGCACGATACCGCTCCACTTGATCATCATTGTTGCGCTTGATCTTATATACCCATTTGTTACCAATGGGCTTTCTTCCCCGTGGTAGCGTTACAAGTTCCCAAGTCTTGTTCTTATGAAGAGCTTCCATTTCTTCATGCATAGCTGTCATCCATCGAGAAAGATCTCGAACTAGTCATTGCCTCTTGGAATGTTAATGGCTCTCCATCCTCGTTAGAAGACAATATGCAATGTTACTCTCCATAATATAATCAGACTGCCAACTGGGTGGTTTTGTCGTTCGGATAGAACGGCGAGTCTCTTGTGACTCAACTGGATCTTGTATCTCGTGTGTTGGTTCAGCTTCAGAGAAGTCATCTTCATATTCTTTCTCCACATGTACTGTTGTAGTCTCTGAGCTTTTGACAAAGTGCTATCATTTGTTATCTGTTTCTTATCTTCCATGAAGATCACATCCTGCTTGATGATAACCTTGTGGGAAGTGGGATCCCACAAAGCGATACCCCTTCACACCATCGCATTCTAAGAATAAACATTTTCGGATTTTGGATCCAGTTTTGTAGTTTCTTGGGTATTGTACATCACGCATAATCTGGACTTCCAAATATATGGAGGTTTGAATAATCAACAAAGCTTACGGTCCATCTCTCGCATTGGCGTCTTCAACTCAATTGCGGTTGATGGAGCACGATTCACTACATAACAAAGCGGTATTGGATCGCTTCGCCTGAATGATTTGTCCAAGCCTGCAGCTCCTAACATTGCTCTTGTTCTCTCTAACAAGGTTCTATTCATCCGCTCTGCCACTCCATTTTGCTGAGGAGTGTAGGCGTGAGTGAACTATCTTTTAATGCCTTGTTGATTCTGCAAGTCGCAAACTCATTGCTTGTATATTCTCCTCCATTATCCGTCCGCAAGCACTTGATCTTCTTTTTCTCGATTGTAGTTCAACTTGCGCTTTGAATACTTTGAAGACCGAACACACATCGCTTCTTCTTCTTGATTGGATACACCCAACACCTTCGGAGTAGTCGTCGATAAAGGACACAAAGTACCTTGCTCCTCCCAAGGATGTAATCGGTGCTTGCCATACATCAGAATGAACCAATTCTAGAATATTTTTGCTTCTAGAATTTGATGTGTTGAACTTTAATCTGTGTTGCTTACTTGTAACGCAATGCTCACACAAAGGTAGAGACACCTTAGAGAGCCCAGGAGTAGATTTTGCTCTGCAAGAACTTTAATTCCTTGCTCGACATGTGTCCAAGTCTCTCGATGCCACATCATTGAAAGTTGTTCACTTGAACTACTTGAGGCAACCGACGCCTCTCCCTCTTGCAAAGTCTCCCCCCATCGCATGTACAAGTTGTTGTCAACTTTTTCTCCTTCATAAGTACCAGCGCTCCTCGAATCACTTTCATGACTCCTTTCTCCACCACGACTTTGCAATCAAGGTCATCAAAGTGACCTAATGAAAGCAAGTTCTTTTTAGGCCTTCTACATGTCGCACATGTTGAATTGTGCGAAACAGTATTATCATGGAACTTCAACTTGATAGTTCCAATACCGACAATCTTCAAGGCGTGATCATTGCGGTGAGCACGGACCCCTCCGAGATAGGTTCATAATGATGAAACCATTCTCGGCGTGAGGTCATGTGATAAGTCGCTCCTGAGTCGATGAACCATACATCGCCCAAACTCTTTCCGCCTTTGATAGTTGTCATTTGCTTCACAAGATAAAACATCACCTTCATTTGAGGTGCTTGCTACATTTCCTTGAGGATTGGAATCCTTTTTGTTTAGATTCCAACAATCCTTCTTCATATGTCCTTTCTTGCCACAATGGTAGCACTTCATGCTCTTCTTACTTCTTGATTTTGACCTTCCTTGATTTTGGCTCCCATTGAAGCCACGTTCCATTGATCTCCCTCTTGTCACCACGAGCCTCTATTTGTTGTGAGTGGCCAACTTGTCTTCTCTGTTCTTGCGCCGATTTTCTTCTTCAAGGACGGCGGCTCCAATATCATCAAAGTTTAGACGATCGATGAGAATATTATTTGTCGAGTTGATGACAAGTTGATCATATGAATCGGGAAGACTTTGAAGTAGAATTTCAAAGACGTTCATTTGAATCTATTTTATAACCCAACGATGTGAGTTGAGAAAATAGAGTATTCAATGTGCTCATGTGCTCAAATCATTGAAGTAGATTCGACATTCGAAGAGTATACGATTTCCTCTTAAGGAAAATCTTGGTGTGAAGTGACTTGGCCTCGCATGCGGCTTGGTGAGATGTTCCCAAATCTCCAAAGGCGATTTTCTTCTCCTCTATGCTTGATAAAAGCGCATCTCGCTAATGCTAGATGTAAATTTGCAATAGCATTCCCGTCCATCTCATTCCACTTATTATCATCTGTGATGTCCGTCGGCCTCTTCTGCGATGGTCGCAAGACAATTATCTTTTCTCAAGATAGCCTTCATCTTCATCTTCCACAGCGAGAAATTGGTCCCGTTGAACTTCTCAATCTCGAACCTTGCCGCCATTGCTTCTACCACGAACGATGAAACAATCCACAACCCACGCACTGTCAACAAAGGTGAAAGTATCTAACTTATTTTACGATGTGGAGGATCCACTTTTAGTGGCAACCACAGAGCATACGATAAGTAGATAGTTACACCAAGAAACTAGGCTCGATACCACTTGTTAAAATTGTTTTACGAATAGATAGAGCGGTCGCGACTAAAGAGAGATTGAAAATTACAATAGTAATGAATAGGAAGAAGAGGAAGAACGACACAATGATTTTACGTGGAAAACCCCTAAACAAATTAGGGTAAAAACCACGGGCAAGGATAGAAGAACTTTATTACAAAAATAGGAGTTACAACCTTCTCTCTACAAAGAAACAACAAGCTTTCTTACAAGGAGAAAACACTCTCTATTTTTATCTCACAACCTCACTTTAGATGTGGGAAGTCTTGGGATGATTTGGGATGGTTTGCCAACAAATGACATAACCTATTTATAGCCTCCATAAACTTGGGCTCCAAGTATGATCCAATGGTCCACATTTTGCCTTGGTAATCAAGTCAAATAAATGGCTAGGATTTTGCCACAACTTGGATTTGGATAAGGATGTCTAGATATTTCTTGGCAAGTTGAAGTTCTAGATTTTTCTTTGACCATCTAGGATAAATGATAAAATCTAGAGTTTTCTTTTGGCTATAACTTCTAGATTTTTCTTTGGACCTAAATTCTCTTTTGTTGGGCCATAATATTTAACACTTATCACAAATGGGTTCAATTCGATTTCCGATTTCGGGCTCCAATTCCCTGTAATTGCCAAGCCGTTGGAGTCCAATGGCAGTGCGGAATCGCATCAATTGTGTTTGGTGGCGAATGGTAATGGATTCAAGGGCTTAACCGCTCCCATTGTGGTGCAGGAATTTGTGAACCATGGGGGTGTTGTGTTCAAGGTCTACGTGGTCGGGGAATGTGTTGTTTGTGTAGCGAGGAAATCGCTGCCGGATATTTCGTCGGAGGAGGTGGAGAAGATGGATGCGGTGTCGAGCTTTTCGCGGATTTCTTCGCAAGGGGACGACGACGACGAGGGTAATGTTGAAATGCCATGTTTGGATTTTGTGATGCATGTTGCGGGGGGGTTAAGGGAAGCAATGGGGCTTAGGCTTTTTAACTTTGATCTTATTAGGGATAGTAATGATAAGAATAGGTACCTTGTGATTGATATTAATTATCTGCCTGGATATGCCAAAATGCCTAACTATGAGCCTTTCTTGACTAAGTTTTTCTTAGATATTGTTCATAAACCTACTGTAAATGATAATGAGGTAGCGTTCTGTTGAAATCTTGTAGAATAGTTGGTGTTTCTCTCTTGTAGAGCCTCCCCTGTTTGAGGATGCAATACAAGTTGCAAATTATTAAAAGTTATACATGAGTTATAAAGATTAATCCATTTTACTATCTTGTAGACTATATTGACCTCTAACTTGATGATATCATACTTGGTGTTTGATAACTGATCTTTTGTAATTGGTTCTTCTACCATTAATTAAGCTTCTATGTGAGTGGTATGCTGAAGCAATAACTTGGAAGTAAAGAATTTTCTTTTGTTCCTTGAATATCTTTTTTGGGCTCATGTTGACTGTTTGATTTTTTTTTTGATACCGATGATCGTCTAGTCAATTTGTGCACACCTCAATTATTTTTAGTTTGTGCATACTAATGTAAATCAATATTTATCAAATGCGAAAGCGATTAACATATTATTCATAATAGAATAATTAGATTAACCAAATATCAATCAGGCATAAATATATAACCAATGACACACAGAATTATAGAAAGAAAAACTTACTTGATGAATGCATGGCCTGAATAATACTTAGTGTTGTTTTCGAGGCCAAATTTGTATTCTCTAAAATTGTCTCCTGTTTTCCAATGCCAAATCTGTATCGCTAAAATTAGTCAGTGATGATATCTGGACTTTTTCCTCGATAAATCAATCTCTTAGGTAGTTTCGTATTTAAAAAAAAGATAACGTGAAATCGTGTTCAATAACCGTGGAAATAATGCGTTCCACATTCTCAAAATAACCGCGTTCCATTTATCATAAATGACCTTCCTTTTACCATTTGACACGTGTATGTCAAATTGCTAAAAGGTCCTTAAACTTTTCTAATATACAAAACACCCTAAAATACTTAAAATTTAACAAATTGGCACGGAGGGATTTACACCCGATAATTGTTTCTTAAATACTACGCTAATCATCACCGTGTGTATGACAATAACAATTATCAATTATTTAAAATATATGAATCAACATTAGAAGTTAATTAAAATTTCTAACAGTTTAACCCTATAATAATTGGCTGTCAAGGAAATCTAGGAAATAAATTTTTAGATAGGTGGTTACTATGAATTGATTCCATCCTCTCTTAGTTCTTCAAAGCCCTCCCTCATGGCCACTAGTTCAACTCATGATGGTTAATTTCGGTTATCTCTTTTCTCTCCTCTTTTATATTTCAATACTATTCTAGTTCTGTTCGAGTTCTATGAGAATCTTGCGTGTATCAGAATGTACTGGAAGATGTTTTTGTGCTTTTCGACTCGGTTTGTTGCTTTTTACATTAATGAATATGAAGTTTTGCATTAGCGTGGAGTGTTTCCTCTTTACCTCTCGAGTAAATTTTGTTATTTACTATCTACCATTGAATTGTGCAATTTATGTACTGTAACTTGATGAATTGAACTACTGGTTTGCTCTTTACGTAATGTACTTTTGACAACTTTTTAAGGAAAAAATCATTTGGCAGCATCGTTTTCAACAGACACTGGATTTTATTTAGTGTTCTGAAAGGGACGTTGGTCCAAAATAGGTATACTTCATAATTTTACTCAAATGTATGCATATTAGAAATACTAAAGATTATATGTTGCCTCTGAAATTTTCTAGTGAATCATGATACTGCTATATAAAGTAGTTGTAACATTCTAGAAATTCTCTTTTTTCCTTGGTTTTCTTCGGATATTTTCTTGCTTTGAAAGTTTTCTATTTTCTTCCCTAGCTATACCTGGACAAAAAAGATCCAATGAGTGTGATTGAAGTTTATTTTTTAGTTTATATATATATATATATAGACACACACAAACATGAATATTCGAACTTGCTTACGTGCACTTTGAATAATTTCACGAAAGAATAGTCTAAATCTACTATATTTGGGATTTTGTTTTGAGTTGTACTATATTTGATTTTTAAAGAAGTCTAAAAAATTAATTATTAAATAGGTGACCACCTATAAAACATATATGCTTGTAATAGGGAAAGAATTTGCATTGGACATAAATTCTTCGCACTTTGTGGATGCATGTTAGACACACCATTTGAAGTGTCTTTATTTTTTTGTACTATTTCTCAATAATTAGATATAACGCAAATGTGCCTGGACACATAGAACACGACAATATTTTAAAACAATAAGTGTGGTATTTGAGCAAAGCTTGAAGGTAGAAATCTAAAATAATTAATGATATAATTAACTAAATAATAAAAAAAGACATTAAACCTTAACAAATAGCTGCATATTCCATTTATCAAGTAAAGAAAGTAATAGCTTTTGGCGCTTGAAATATTCATCTGCCATTGTCGCCTACATCCAATTGATGCCTACGGTTAATTAACTTGACATTATAAACTTTTTTAGTATTTTATGCCCAACTTAAGTATATTAAAAAAAAACTAATGTGTCTTCAATATATGTGTCTTGTTGTGTCTCTTCGTGATTGATAAGTGACTACCATGAACGATCTTTGTATGTTTTGGCCATGTTTGATTCCGGTCCAATCTTAATGTCGTGAGGGAAGTGACTTATTTTAGGTCCTAAGATCCCACAATTTTTAGTGTTCTATGATTCACCTCCAAATAATGAGTAGGTTGTTCAATCCTTTTTTATTTTATGAATTTATTTATTCTGGATCCTTTTTTTTTATCATTAGATAACCATGATGGTTGATTGATGTCTTCAATATATAAATAGAAACACTCTTAGAAAGGATGGGTGAGGGTGCTCCTAGAAACAGTCTTAAGTGTCAGTAACCAATCAAAATGTTTTTGAAGTGTTACGAATGAAAATAATTTTGATGTTGTTTTTACGCCCTCAAAAGCACTATGCAAGTGCTTTATGGTCAAAGCATAAGCTTTTGGCTTCTTCTTGAAAACATTTTTTTTTTTTGGTGAAATAAGTAGAAAGCACTTTTAGAAAGGCAGAGGATGTGATAAGTACTTCAAATAGAAGCATTATTAAAGTGGTTCAGTAACAAATCAAAATCATTTGAATGTTTGCTTTCACACCCTCAAAACACCATGCAAGTGTTTTTATGTCAGAACTTAAGTGCTTTTGGTTTCTAGAAAGCAGCTTGTATCTCTCCCAAGCATGATGGCTTTGAGGGGAAAAAGCTTAATTTCATGCCAGATCAGCAAGGAGAGGATGAGCTGGAGTATGAGCAAGCAATGTGATCAGATTTCATTTTCTGTAAGTTTGATAAATTCCCTTTATTTACCATATTCATATTCAGAAATGAACTCCACCATGACTGTTTGGTTAACTTTGGAGTTTGTCTTTGCATTTATTACTTCTATTTCATGACTAGGTTGAGCAAGCCACATGACATCTAGGTTGACAATTGTATCATCCAACATGAAGCATGTTTTCTTTGTTTGATATACATTTTCCAGTATATATCATTTGTAAATGTAGATCAGATAGAGATTTTAAGCTCTAAAACTATGTTGATGTTATTTTTATTGATCTTCTGATCTGTTGTTAAAAAGTTAGGTTAAATAATATGAAATTTAACAAGAAATTAAGAGGGTGAATCTATATAAGTAAATATAATTAAGCCAAAATGGTTGGACTAGAACAAAACAACTTTTTACTTTTTCTTGAATACAATACAAAAACTTAATTTCACCGAGGACAAAAGAAAATAATGAACAACATGATGAAATGAAGCACAACCACCTCCGATTAGTATAATGTATGACCTGATAACCAATAGATTACAAGTTCTCCATCTCTAAATATAATTGATTTTAAAAAAACACACAAAATGCAAACATAGGTTGAAAATAAAGCAAACATCGCTTTAGCTCATGATTGCCATAACAATAAAAAGAACACCAACTAAAACCCCCATAACTATATTAAATTTACCTTTATTACCATTATTCTTAACTTCAGTTTTATTCCCATTATTCTCACTTGTTTGCTGATCTATATCCAAGCTAGAGGTGAACTCCCAAGAAAATACAGCAGGTCTCTGCAAATAAACACTAGTTGCAGCTGAGAATCCCACCACAACTTGTGGAGGAAGAACATCCCTCAAATCAACTTGGTAATTCAAGAAAGTCCTTTCCGAAAAAGTCGACGTCTTTCGATATTCCCACGAGACACTCAAGTTCTTGGCAACCGAATTGTACGAGATCCACACATCAGCAATATCCAGACTGTGTGAGCTAGAATACCAACGAGTATACTCAGAGGAAGTAAGGGAATTAACGTTGATACCAACATGTTCAAAGGAAGGATCCCAAGCATTGATGCCAGTATCAAACTCAACATGAACAATTCCAGTTTTGGAAGAAGTACCCGTGTAGTACTTGTCGTAAAGGCCGAGAAAACCTATCTCTGTGTAAGAAGGGATGCCGAAACCAACGGGCGCTAAGAAAAATGTCATCCCGCCATCGTCTCTTGTTGCACGTCGTGTGTTGGCGGTGAAGGTGAAGTGGGTGGAGAAATCGGTAAGCTTTCTTGTATTTGAGTTCCAAATTGGCACTACGCCTTTGTAAGTTACATGAGTAGCATAAAATGAAGCATCAATAGAAATGGCTACATCTTCCTGGAAATACTTTTTGTTTTCATTGACATCTTCTGTGCGTAATCTGAAAGAAACCGAGTTTACCGAGCAAGAAAGATAGAGTAGAAGAACACAACTAATTTGCATTGACAAGAGATAGAAGAAAGTAGCCATATTGATGAGGAATATTGAAAAGAAATGAGTAGTTTGGACATTTTGAATGCTTATATCCTAAGTACAGTTTTTTTTATGTGTATATATGTATCATGTACATACGAGTATGTATGTATACGTAGATATATATGCTCTTAATTGGGGATCTTTTTTTCTTCACAGGTAATTTATTTCCTCTAAGACTAGGTTACATTTCAGAATCGTTTTTAATAGCTTGTCTCCGGTCATATTTTTATATTCAGTTTCTTTAGGAAACTAGAGAGAAAATTGTGCAAACCACTCTTAAATCACCTAATTTTTTAATTATCGTTGTTGAATTAAAAAAATATTTTTTATAAAATTAGAAGATCAAATCTAATTCAAACAATTCAAAGGTAGATAGAGATTTTTTTTTTAGTATAAATTAGGGGAGAGAGACCACAAACTCTACAAATAGTAGCACTACTCTTAAATAAATGAGAATTAGATATCGATTTTTGACATTGAACATGTCACCGCAGTATTAAATTGAATTATCATTAAACAATTAAACCAACGCGTCACATACCTTTTGGCACATAAACAAGAGTTAATATAGACCTACCAACTAATTGAATGTTAGATCAAAGAGATATCCTCAAATACAAGAGTTAACGATCAAAGAGATGTCCTCACGTTTGACATTATAAAAAAGGAATTCAACTTGTTCTAACAGAAGAAATAATTATGTGAACAATTTAAAAAAGAAAGTCAACGTGAAATAAGAATTTCAAAATGCTTATAATTGTCAACATTATATAACTCTTTTCTTATGAAAAACTAAAATAAAACTTGAAATTACTGATTTGCCAGATGTGTTAGAGTTTGAAGGAGGAGATCACAAAATATACAACTAAAATATTATTACTTCAAAATAAGATAATAAATACGAATTTTTAAAATAGAACTTACAGATTGAATGTAGTTACAATCAAACCAAGTCACAAGTTGATACATCAACAATTCTTTCGAATATTTAATTTCATTTATACTTTCAAGTTATTATTATTATTTTTTTAAAATCTACTTTGAAGTAATGATGTTCATTAAGTTTGATTAAAATTGTAGTCATGCCATTCATTTTAAATGAAACAGTGGTGCCCTTTTATTTTGTTTTTTTTATTTTTTTTTATATATTTAAAAAGAACAGTGGTGTCAGGAATAAAATATGAAAGGGTAAAATACCAATCCCTCAACGTTGAATTTGTTCCATTTTTATCTTTTAAGTTTTCAAAATTTTAATTTTAGTTATTCATTCGTTTTATTTTGATATTTTAACTTCCCAAAGTTTAATTTTACTTTATTTCAAAAATAAAAATAAAATTAAAAGACAAAATGTGAACCTATTTTACAAAAACATTATAGAGAAATATAATAATTTTCTTAAAAAAATAAATATACAAACCTCAAATTTAGAAATTAAAATTGAACTTTTAAAAATTTATTGTCTAAAATAGAATAAATCTCAAAATTTAGAGACTAAAATTGAAAGTTAAGATCAAAATTGAACAAATATCAAAATTGACGGAAGAAAATTGTATTTTAACCAACATAAAAGAGAAAAAGTTTTCTTTCTACACACGAATATAAGATATTTTAAGTATGTGTCTATCATTTGATAACACATAAATATATATTATATGATAAATTTGCATAGCTTTAATAATATCACAAAAGTCTTTCAAAAAAAAAAAAATAATAATAATAATATCACAAAAGTAAATTGTAAGGCTTTGCTCAATGCTCACATAAAAATATGATTCAAAGATAATTGTCATATTTCGAACTAATTTGTGCATATCTACTAAAGTTATAGAACATACGTCAGACTTTAAGTGACTACTATGAATTAAATTTATTATCTTAAATATGAATAATCCTCTTTCCCAATCAGGCCACTTTATGATGTTTGAAATTTTTTTGTTTCGTGTGCTATATTTCTGTTAGGGGTGTTCACATTTTATCCGAAAACCGAACCGACCAAAACCGACCGAATCAAGGTCGGTCGGTCGGAGAATTTTCTTAAAAAATTAAGTTATAAGAGTAAATCCATGGTTTCCAAATGAAAAATATTTAGATTTTTTTTTAAAAAAAGCCTTAACCGACCGACCCGACCGACCGTCGGACGGAATTCTCGATTCAAATTTTTTTTCGGTTTTTATTATTAGAAAACCGATATTTCGTTTATCGATGTCGGTTTTCTCCAAAAAACGACCCCTACCGACCGACGAACACCCCTAATTTCAGTGAAGGTTTTTTTTCTCAATTTCAAAATTCATTCCGAAATAATTACAATTACCGACGAATAAGAGAAAAGAGAAGCTATGGTAAGTTCTTTCTTTCATTGTAATTTGTATCTTTGTATATCGATTTTCGGGAACTATTTGGAAAATGATATATATCAATAATTCTAGAAATTCATGTTATTATGATACTCTGTTTAGCCCCCTTCTTGAAATGCATTGTTACAATCCAAATGTTCAACCCCCCACAGATTTCCCCATATTCGCCATAGGAATCTGTAGTATTATTTTGCCCTTGTTTGGAAGTTTTCAAAGTTTCTTTTTTTTTTTTGAGAAAATTTAGAAGTTTCTCCTTAAAGGGAATTTGAATTTCGTTTTTTGACTAATTTCTTTCAAATTCAACTTTTCTCCTGACCGCGAGTATTTCTTTCGTAACTCTTGACCAGTGAAAGTTATGTTGGTTGATATTATTATATTTATCTCAAGTTAACGGTTTAGGCTTTTGGGTTGATTGATGGTTTAACATAATTCAATATGGTATTTGAGTAAGAGGTCATGAGTTTATTTGAATCCATTCCATTTGTAGGCATTTTTCAAATTTCAAAGCCCACAAATGAGAGTAGACTTTTGGGTTGATTGACGGTTTAACATAATTCAAATAGCAGTATGTATTGTGTTACGTAAATGGAAACAACAATCAAAAGAAAAAGCGCGTAAAGAAACGTGAGAAACACACTGATCTCGAGATTCCCACTCGCTGACCGGGTAGCGAGACCCTAATTAAGTAATCGTGGCACATCAAATAATTCAAGGAATATCTCAACATATTGCATAAGTAACAGCCAGAGATGGATTGAAGGAGAGATTGTACAAGCTCCAGCCTATGATGTACCAATTCCAGGATACAAAACCAAAAATACTATTAGTTGCAGGCTGAAACAAAAAAATTTCTTCTACTTTTCTGATCATTGTTTGCCTGATTTTGAGTACTTTGAAGTATCATTCTTCTATAATTTCAGCATTAGCATGACTTAGAATTAACCTTTATGCACAATGTTTGTTATTCATCACAATTTGTATCTTTTATTAAGCATTTAGGCTACCAAGATGTGTTTGTAAGTTTTTGATAGATCTAAGTACAATATTAAGTTCCAATTTTGCAGGGTGATTTCCAATGGGAAAGTTCAGTATTTGCATCTCAAAGATGGGGATTATCCAGAGAAGGTGAATCCGGGCGGGTAACGGGTCGAGCATAACTTCAAGTCCATTGGAAAGAATGTCAGCCCCATTGAGTTCAAGATCACGGGAAAACAAGTCTATGATTTGTAAGATAAACTCCATCTTGTAATGTTTTTATGATATGAATTATGATATTTTTGTGATCTATCTCATTGGTGTGATGTGATGTTAATTGTTGTAATTCTCTATGTTTATTGTTTGTTCTTTTGTTGTGTTTTGTTTGGTGGATTCTGATGTATGTTAGAAGAAAATTTTTGGCTTCTTTATATGGTAGAAATTATATGTTCGTGATTTATGATCTTGTTAGAAAATTTTGTAGATCAAGCTGTTTTAAGTTCCTACAATTTTCATCTCAACAGCAAAAAGTTGGGAAATAGATGCATCTAAATGAAAGTTGGTGTTTATCAAATGAGCATTATTCTTCCTAAGACATAAATGTAAGTTTTATCACTTTGTAATTTTGGTTTACTTGGTAAAGTTAGATACTTATTATGTTTTCTAACTTTTGTTTACTTACTAAAGTTAGTTTAAAGTTTTGATTATTTTTATTATTATTAAAGTTTGATGCGTTTTACTCTTAAATTGGGTTCATAGTGAAACATTGTTAGTTAATTTTATCCAAGATTTTTTTAATTAAATTATAAATAAACAATGACGAAAACTGTCATGAAATATGAGCCTAATCCTTCTTTATTCTACGTTGGGAGCTTTCACCATATTGATAAGTCAAGAGCTACAATTTGTCAGGGACAATGAACATCCACATAGCTTCACATTAAAATTTTCACTTTGGGCATAAGGGTCTTATATTAATGGAGATGTTGTTTCTAAGGCCCCGTTTGATAACTATTTTATTTTTCGTTTTTTGTTTATGAAATTTAAGCCTACAACAACTACTTAACTATACATTTTTCCTTATTTGGATATCTACATCTTACCTATATTTTAATAAATAAAACCAAAATTTGTAAACAAAAAAAAGTAGCTTCTAAAAACTTGTTTATGTTTTTAAAATTTGGTTGATATTCTCCTACTTTATTAAGGAAGGATGAATACATTGTAGGAAAGATGGAGCACATAATAAAAAAATTTGAATAGAAATAGGATTAAATTTCTTAAACAAAAAACAAAAAACAAATTGATTTTCAAACGGGGCCTAAGACATATATTTAAGATCTTTATCATAACTTAATAATGCGGGACTTTGGTCATAATGGAAAGAATTCCATTAGTTGTTTCTTAGTTTGTGTTTATACTGGTTGACCAATTTATTTACAATCTTGGGAGATTACTGAGGGTCCCATTTTGGAAAAGTGAAGAGGTCTCCCAACTTTTATAAGAAAGGTGGACTACTCTCTTATTGTCAATTGATTTTTATTGAGTGCAATAAAAATAAAATTGAGATCGAATCTAAGATTATTTAGCCCAAAGAAGCACATACCATCTTCCGAGGGTATATTGAGGGTCTCACATTGGAAAAGTAAAAAAACCTTACAACCTTTAGAAGGATCTTGAGTGTCAAGTAAGCATTACACCTTTAACATTAGTTAATTGAATTGGTGGGTGGATAAGAGCTTTGTGAGCCTGTACAAATATCGACTTTTTTGTTATTTTGTTATGCCGAATGTCTTAATTGTACACTTTTCTTGTCTTTTAAAATTATATTTAAGAATAGCAAGCAGACAACGAACTGTAGGAAAAAAAAAATACTAGATATAAATACGTAATGTTAAAAGAAAAAAACATTGTTTATTACAAAAATTAGGAAATTCATGAAAATATCACCATCAATTGAAAATTAAGAAATCTAAAAGATCCCTATCAAAACAAAACCATAGAAAATATAAAAGAAGCATTCAAACAATTGACGAAGGCATACAATGTTGGAATAAATTAATTACTGAGAAAACAACATAAATAAATCTAAAGACTATTCAATACACAATACTACTAACCATAATAAGCCTTTTTCTTGCTGTACATTACACATAAACAAGACTTTTCTCCTTTTAAGACTTTTCTCACTTTAAATAATATTATTAACCATAAGGGTGTGTTTGGAGCACCGGTTTGGTTATGATAGACGAAAGGTTATGATAAACGGTAGGTTATGATAAACGGCGGGTTATTATAAATGGTGTTTGAGGGACAAGTTATTATAACAGGAATTATGATAAATGGTGTTTGAGGAGCTAGTTATGTAACAAAAAGTAATATATGTAAGGTTTAGATAAACGGGCATGTAGATTTAGATAAACAGACACACAGGTTTAGGTAACACCGTTTATAATAAACGATGGGGCAAACATCGGTTGGGTTATTATAACCAATCTGGCCATTTACATAAACGGGAGCCCAAACACACCCTAAGTAATTTATTGCTAAAGAAACATAAATTAAAGTAGACATACAACATAGTTAGAATGTACAGATGCATCCTCATTGTTCAACGACCCATGTCAAGACTTGCAGTAATGGAAGGTTCATTTGAGCTTATGGATGTGGAAGGAGCATGATACATTGGAACAGGCATTTTACTAGGAAGATTTGGCATCATTGTCTCAAAGTTAAGTACTTGAATTGCTTGTTTTATGGAAGGTCTAAGATTAGGGTCTGGATAGGCACACCATAATCCAACAAGCATCAAACATTCAACCTGTTTTTTGTCACAATCAGATTGCAATTTCCCATCCATGCACTCAACCAATTCTCCACTTCCATAAAGATCCCACACCCATTCCACCAAACCCTTATGAGATTCCTTTTCCATGGAGGTTCTTGACATTTTTCCTGTCACAATCTCTAAAGCAACCACCCCAAAGCTAAATACATCTGATTCTTTACTAGCTCTTCCTGTGCTTATATATTCAGGAGCCAAGTAGCCTAAAGTTCCGACCAACCCAGTTGTCTGAGCACCCAACTCGTGGTCCATTAGTCGAGCTAGCCCGAAATCTCCAAGCTTGACATTAAAATTTGAATCTAACATGACATTGCTTGATTTAATATCTCTATGAACCACGCATTGTTCCCATTCTTCATGGAGATATAGCAATGCAGAGGCTAAGCCTAAAGCAATCTTGTATCTCACAGCCCAAGAGAGAAGGGTTCTTTTACCAAAAAGATGAGAATCAAGGCTACCATTAGGCATGTATTCATAAACCAGCAAGAACTCGCCTTTGTCATGACACCAACCTATGAGTTGCACCAAATTTCGATGTCGAAGCCGGCTAATGATCTTCACTTCTGTTATGTACTCTTTTTTTCCTTGTCTAGAACCCCTTGAGATTTTCTTCACAGCTACTGTCAAATTTATGTCTGCTATGTTTCCTCTGTACACTGCACCAAATCCTCCTTGACCAAGCTTTCTTTCATTTGAGAAGTTATTGGTTGCCATGGCGAGAAGCTTGTGAGAAAACCTCCTAGGTCCAACGCCTCTTTCGAAATCGTCGTTAATCGATGTCAAGTTTACTTCCTCGAGATTTTCGGGTTCTTGGTCTTTTCTTTTCTTTTTCTTCAATCTCCAAAATACTAGGAATGTTGCTATTGCTATGATAATCATCAAAACTCCAAATGTAACTGTCACACCCACAATTGTTTCAACTGTTTCCCCATGATTTTCATCTGGTTGCTTCATTTCCAAGGTGGAGTTGAACTCCCATGAAAATATCAAATGTCTCTCTAAAGCTGAACCGGTTGCAGCTGAGAATCCAACCGTAGCCCATTGAGGAAGAACTTTCATGAGATCAACCTGGTAAGATAGAGTTGTATTTTCAAAAGAATTAGATGTCTTTTGATATTTCCATGACACACTCAAGTTTTTAGTGACTGAATCATAGGTGATCAACACATCCACAGTGTCCAAGCTATGTAAGCTGACATTCCACCGTGTGAAACTAGAGGAAGAAACAGAGTTGATGTTTATACCGACATGTTCAAATCGAGGATCCCAACCATTAGAAAAGGAATCAAACTCAACATGAACAAGTTGGTTGGTTGATGAATCACTGTATGTCTTGTTGAAAAGGCCAAGAAACCCACCAGCTGAGTTTGTAGGGATTTGAAATCCAGCTGGACCCAAGAAAAAAGCAACCCCATGGCCAAATTCTTTTTTATTTAGTGTATCAATGGTGAAGGTGAAATGGGTAGTGAAATCTGTGACTTTTCCTGCTTTGGAGTCCCAAATTGGGACAGCATCTTTGTAAATAGCCCGACCAACTTGACAAGTGAAATCTGGATCACTAAGTAGAATTGCTCCATTAGAAGGAACTGCATCTCCTTGGTAAAGTAAGCGGTTTTCGTTGGGCTCGATTCGATCGATTTTGAAAGAAACTGAGTCAACCAAAAGAGGGAGATAGAAAAGAAAAGGAAGAAGAAAGAGAATGCTTAGCATTGAGAAGGGCATACAAAAAGGTCTCCAATTTGGCTGAGGATGGAAAATGAGTAGTAATTTGTCCCTTAAAAGATAATTGAAGTTGGTAGAACTTGAGGAACACACCTTGTAAGAATTAGAATATATCTCACATTATTCGACCAAGTTTACAACTTTTTACATTAAAAAATGTTGGCAGAGTCTTTTTTCTTAAGGAAAAAGATATAGTCATTTGTACTGTCGGAGAAGATAACAAAGTCATGATATAGTTAGTTGAAAAAAAAAACAATTTAGCTATATTTTAATCCTATTTGGTTTCCTTTGGTCGATTTGATTTGTTCCCTTTGTAATGTCTTTTAGCAAAATGTCCGTATGCTAATCTGACTATGTCAACTATTATTCGTTCTTTTTTTTTTTAAATTTTTTGACATGGCCATTAGAGGTAACTAGCTTTCTACAAGAAATATTAATTGGTGTCAAAACAAGGTCTTCAAGATCAACTGTGACATTGTGTCTGCAAAAACAAGTGAGGTAAAGTATCAGTGTGGTGCTTTTTCAAACAAAAGAAAAGAAAATGATTTCAGTGTGGTGTTTACGACGGAGACTCCAATACTTAAGGTCTCGTTTGATAACCATTTTGTTTTTTGTTTATGAAATTTAAGCCTACAACAACTACTTTACTATACATTTTTTTTTTATTTGAAGAGAAATACTTCCCTCCTTATGGCTCCCTCTTTAAGGTATGGTGCCACAAAAGTTTTACTTTTTGCTTTTTACTTTTTCCCTAAAATTGATTAAAAGAAAATTTTGTGGCACCAAATGATGCTACATCTATCCTTAAGGAGGGAGCCCTCCTTATTAATAATAAGGGAAGTATTTCTCTTTGAAGAGAAATATATATATATATATATACACGAGCCTACTCGAGCATAGCTCAGTTGCAATTAAGTATGAAATTATGATCAAGAGATCATGATTTCAAATCCTTTATCTCTAATTTGTTGTTAGGTTAATTAAAAAAAAAGTTTGTCTTGTTAGATTAGTCGACTTTACTATGTAAGCAACATCGAATAAACCTTATGTAGCGAAAGAGTTTTGTTGTTCCCGAATGACACAAATACAGTAGGATTATATCGAGACTCCAATCTGGTAAGAATTTGCAATAGGTGATCATCATTCAAAATTGGCTTACCCAACACAAAGAGAGAATCAACAAGATTCCTAACGCCTTTGAAATCATACATTCAAGCAACTAAAAAACAATGAGAGTAGCCATCCATCCAAGAAACCAAGTAGTAATAAAATTGTCTTGACAAATCCAGTGCTCGTATTTAGGATTGGGCATACACTATATTGAGGGACAAACCAAGATAGATATCCACATTGATATGATATAATTCACTTTTGACAAATCATTCCTTATAAATCTATGATAGAAGCTACACATTATTTGTATTTCTAACAATTCTTTCTTGGAACAAAATGTCGCATCCCGTATCCATCGTTGAATAATGATTTTGAAGCTTAAGGGTGTTTCAGTCTACCCACATTATTTATAACAAAATCCAAATCCATAGAGTGGAGAAAAACAACACCAAACAAATAAACAAACAAAAGTCTCCAAGGGGTAGTACAATGGTTGAACACTTGAGCTTTGAGGGTATGCTCTCCTCAAGATCTCAGATTCGAGATTCACCTGTGACATTACTCCTTCGATGTCTCCAGTACCTGGCCTAGAGACGGGTGTGGTTACCCTTGTTTAAAAAAAAAAATAAACAAACAAGATGGCAACTTGAAGAAAGAAAATTAAGCACCCCATTAACCAACATAGTTCTTAACTCCCTCATAAAACAGAGAACAAAACATCTTCATCTCTTCACTTAGAAGAACAATATCAACTTCAACTCCACCATTTCCATTCCTACTTTCCGCCATTGAAAAACTCTGACCAGAATTTATCGAAACAATCTCAACTTTCTCACAACCTCCCCACCCAAAATCAACATCATAAAATCCATCCCTTGGTGATCCAGCCACTACAATTACTTCAGATATTGGCATCTCCTTTTCCCATTCCCTTGAATTCCTTTCCAACATTTCCACAAATTTACCACCCTTCCCATTTTCCTCTATCTCAGCCATCAAATCACTGATCTTGTTTGCAACAATTGGCATCCCATCATTTTCTCCTTCAAAGTCTCTCCCTTTGTAAAAAGACAAATACCCAGATACCCCATTGCCAAAATAATTCAACCCTCCAAATGTTTCGAAACGAGCCCTCCAATCGACATAGAACGATAAACAAATCTTGCTATTCGGTTCGATTATGCCTTGTGCTTTGATAATGCAGGTTGAGACATAAGCAAATGTCAACACGAATGTCGTCAAACGGCGAGACGTACTAGATGAAGAAGAACTTGCTGCTACTACTTTGTTCCTTAGATTCTCAATGTCAGCTCGTTTAAGCTCAAACGTGCCTCTCACCACATCGTCTGGGATCGCCACTTTTTTTGGAAAGTTAAACGTTTTGGGGTTAGGAATGAATGTTTTGAAGTTCTTAACGTAAAGTGCGTGCAACCCATTTTGGTCAATGATGGCTGATCTATCAAAAACAGGGGTCAGCTCCAATGGCAGAGTGGGGAGATCACTATTATTATTATTACTACAAATGAAGGCCCACGACTTCAAAAACATGGCTAATGTTCTTGCATCCCCAACCACATTGTCAAACCAATGCAAAGACCCCTGTTAGGAAACAGAGTGATTTGGAGAGACAGAACTGGAGCAACCGTGTCGGATGTCGGGAGATCGGGGACGAGGAAATGAGATTCGTTAGCCTTTCGGACATGATTCGCGGATAGATGGTTGAAATCGGCGTCGGTTTCGGCGATCGTAAGTGATATAGAATCGCCGGGTTTGTAAAGAATGAAGGGTTGAGGGGAGTGATTGGGCCAAACAATGTTTCCAAGGTAAGGGAGAAAATGGGAGAGTGTGAGAGACAGAGAATGTTTGAGATTTTTGAGGATTGAATCCAAGTTGGGGTGTAAAGGGAAGGGGTAGAATTGTAATTGCCTAACGGGATGATCTATGAAGAAGACGAGATCAAAGATGGTTAGAGGAAGAGAGAAGTCATTGGGTGGGGAATGTAAAGGACTGATTTTGCAGATTTCTAATATCTCTAATGGCTGCTCCTTTGGCTTTGGTTGCTCCATGTTTGCTTCAAGTATGGGATTCTCAACTTTGGGTTTTATACTAAAAAATGAGCAAACATTCCCAATCATAGAGTTGCACATAAACTACAAACAAAAAAAAAATGTCAGATGGATAACTATAGTTCCAATGTGGAACACGTTCAATGGTGAAATTTGTGGATCCCACTTTTCACTAATGGAGGCTTACACTTATTACAATTAGTTTTGAGATGAATGTTTATACCATCTAATATAATCTCAAGGCTTATTAAGCCCAAATTGGTAATCAGTCCAATAAATGAAATAGGAACTTGAGGCAACATCTTCAAGGAGCATGTTAGGTAGAGGTGATTTCGGTTGGGTTTTTATCGATGACAAGTAATTGGAAAAAAGTAAGGTTGGAGAAAGTTACATGAAAATCATATTGACATCTGAAGGATAAAAAAATCATTCATCTTTTACTCTAAGATATTTATATTTATTGATCTTCATGATTTTAGGATATTCTTCTAAATAATGGAAGATGATTTTTTAAAGATTTATTAATTTTTTTTTGGAGAAATAATACCTTCATTAGTATGTATGTAAGACAGATACAATGGTAAAACAAATTATATGAAAGATCTCCAATTGAGAGCTAATACATATTGGTCATAGTCTTGATAGAACTTAGGTTTTTTTACACCAAAAGACCATGTTGGTAATGATGCCCTCCAAGAATTGAGTGAGAGATTTCTCGATATTAAAAAATATTCTATCATTTCTTCCCTTCTAGAGATATTAAAGGATAGAACCATAACAATTTGTGAGCATAATATTTTTTCTGGACGAGATTTTTCGAATTTAGGTTGCAAAATGACCCCGATGATCCCTTGGGCATTAAGATTTGCGGATAAGGCATGATCTATCCTTTAGCTAGTGAACAAAACTCCAAATAGAATGGGCAAATTTATAGAAGAAGAGATGAGTGATACTTTCTATCGCCCTTTCGCGCATAAGACATCAAGGAAGGGTTGAGGGCCAAATAGGGATTTTTTTCTTTGAATCTGGTCAGATGTATTGACAAAATAATATAAGTTCGGTTCGATGTCATTAGTTTTTTAAAATGAAAACCAAATGAAAGTTTTATTATTAGGATCATATGGATATTAATACTATCGAATAAAATTATATATAAAATCGCCAGTTGTCACTAAGACTTGCACTCCAACAGTTAGCACCACCAATTGACTCAACATCCTCTCAATTCACATGAATTATTATCTCAGAACAAACTAATAATGACTCATGCATATGGTAAAATGTAGTTTTTATGGATTGAAAATTAAGTAAGACCACAATATATACTCAAAATTCAACATTGAAAAGATGAAAAAACCTCACTTTTTTAATTTTTCAATAAAGTGCATGTACTACACTTTTCTCATATTTTTATGAACGTTGGTGATAAGATTCAAGATCTAAATTGATATTAAAAGGATAAGAAGATACAAGATAACCAAGACTTAGAACCTCCTTTTCTCTAGAGAACACTTCTCTGAAGATACAATATTTCCCTCAACCTCTCTATTTCTAATAAAGCCCTAACTAATTGCCCAAGTACCCCCCCCCCCCCATATTTTCCTTTTCTTCTAAGGCCACAAACCTATCAGTTAGTTTGGCATCAAACATTCAACCTAAGAACAGAAAAACAGAGACAAATAGACAGAGACAAATAGTTTTAAGACCACACACTAGTTTCAGAAACATAAATTGGGTTTACAAAAGCCCTATTGAGGATCCCATATTAGAAATGTGAAGAGATCCATTTAGACTATTCCTTTCATCACCAATTAGTTTTAAGATTGAAATTCATACTATGTAATAGACCCTCCAACACAACCTTAATAAAGCCATGCAAAGAATTTATCAATGGAATAGTCTTCACTCATATAAACAGTTCAAGACAAGGTCGTCATAAAATCACAGACAATGTAGGAAAATGTCGGACCATTTGGTAAATCTAGATACCAAATCTAATTGGAAATATCGAATGTTACAAATTATTAATTCAATGGTAAAGAAAACGGATTGCATTCGTTTTTTATAAGTTAATCTAAATATTCAAGTTATAAAAAATTCTTTGTAATTACTTAGCCTGTATGATAATCATTTGGTTTTTTGTTTTTGGTTTATAAAATTTAAGCTTATTTCTACTCAAATTTGTTACCATGTGCTCCATCTTTCCTATAATGTATCCATATTTCCTTAAGAAAGTAGGTGAATACTAACCAAATTTAAAAAACAAAAACAAGTTTTTGGAAGCTACTTTTTTTTGTTTCCAAATTTTGATTTTTTTTTTAATTAAAATATAGGTAAGAGGTAGATATTCAAATAATGAAAAATGAATTTTATCCCTTTTTATTAAGCTAAATGAAATCAAGAGGAATGGACAGAATTTATGAAGATAAGAGGCCAATCAAAATCTGTGGTGTGAGTGGAGGGATCAGTGTTTAAAGACCCCCATACCTCTTATTCTGTGCTTCGTCTCTCAAAGGAGAAAAAACACAAATGGTGAGCCAAATCAGTGATGAATCTGAGATTCAAGCACCGGCAGCCAAAGTATGGGAGCTCTATGGCACCCTTGAGTTGTCGAAATTCGTCCCGGTCCACCTCCCCAATCTTGTCCAGAAAATCGACATCCTCGAAGGCGATGGAGGCGAAGGAACGCTTCTTCTTGTCACTTTTGTACCCGGTAATTCAATATGGAAAATCGTCAAATATATTAAAAATATTAAAATGTGCGTGACTTCATGGGTGGGGTGCAGCCCAAGCTGCACCCAAATTCCTCTCTTTTTTAAAATATGCATGTGCTTGATGAATACAATATTATAGTATTTCTGCATTTACTTGCTTACACCCCTACCAGGAGAAAAACTGACATCTACCTTGAGTTGTTAAAATATATTAAATGTAAATTAATTATATCAACCAAAATTCTCAATATTTAGTTTGAAAAGTTTGAAGAATGCCTAATAAGTAAAATAAATGAAACCATTTCAAGCCAAACAAAGTTTGAATGGTTGATCCAACTTTTAAGCATAGATTTTGTTTTGTCAAAAAAAAAGAAAAAAACCATAGATTTTGTTTGGCTTTTTGTCGTCACCATCCTTGACAAAAAGTCAGTTGTCCAAATAGTCATAACAAATAATACATTTAAATCTCATATATATATATATATATATGTATGGTTTTTTTCTCTTCTAAAAACATTTAAATTCTTAATCAAATTTCAAAAATAAAACAATTTTTAAAAAATTAATTTGATAATTAATTTATTTTTGTTTCTCATTTTGAAAATTAAATTTACAATAACTACTTCATTCTACGATTTTTCTTACTTTAATATCTATATTTTACTTATATTTTTAAAATCAAATCAAAATTAAAAAATTAAAAAATATAAAATTATTTTAATTTCTAAAAGAGAAAATGAGAGACCTTTATATAAAATTTGAGTGAAAACAACTCAAATTTCAATAATAAAAAATCTAACGGTTATCAAATAAAATTTCAAATTGGGATTTAGTTTTTTATGATATAGGAAAAAGCATATAAAACAAAAATATAAATTATAGATGAAAATAAGATTCATAGCCTTATTGTTATAATAATAATAATAATAAAAAAAAAAATAATAATAAATAATAATCAAAACTCAAATTGTTATGAAACTGGGGCTACATTACTCAAATTTATAAGGGACAATTAGGAAAATGTCTAAAATTAAGAAATATATTTAAATAATGTCTGCCATACTGTAAATTTTAAATAAATATCTATTTTAATTTTTTTAAATAAATTATTAATCTATAAAATTACAATTGACATTTATACCCTCAATTTATTCCCAATTTTTTAGTTGTATAAAATACTTTTTTTTATAACCGTATATGAAAAAAAAATCCTTATATCTAAAATTGGGAAAAAAAATCTTAGGAGATCTTTGACTTAACTAATAACAAATTCAAATATACTTAAGCATTGAAGATCTTTGACTTAAAAATTGGAGATGACCGTTACTATAAATCTCCCCCAAATGAATAATATTAAATCTACTGAAAAGTTAAGATTAAAAAAATAAATGCTAGTCAAGATTAAAAAATAAATGCATTTAACTCACCTAATGTGCCGCTCCATTTAAATTATGTTGAATTTTGTGTTGGAATGTGTGAGAGATATTATCCACCATATAAATTGTAAATGATGAAGTTGAAGGGTCGATAAAAAAATATAACCCTAAAATATATCATCTCCATTGTGTACCCAAGAGAACGACAAAAATACCATACATACTGTACACACTCCAATATTCACAAATTCATTCTACATAAAGTGTAGATACGATACACAACCCTGATTCTTTATTTAAACAATAATTTAAAGTAAAAAATAGAGTAGACAATATCTAAATAAGTATGTGAGAAATAGACGATTACTACTGTCTCCCAATTTATAACGCAAAGAAATTTATATTGGTTACAGGTTTAGGTGGGCCTGCAAGTTACAAAGAAAAGTACGTGAAAGTGGATAATGAAAAGCATTTAAAAATAGCAGAGATTGTTGAAGGAGGTTATTTGGATTTTGGGTTCACTCTATAGGGTGTATTTGGAGATAATTGAGAAGAGTGGAAACAGTTGCATTGTTAAATCTACATTGGAATATGAGTTAAAAGAAGAAGCTGCTGCAAATAGTTCATTGGCAAGTGTTCAACCTTTCACAGCCTTGGCTCAAGCTGTCAACAAGTATTTTGTGGATAAACAACCTAAACATGCTTAATTTTTAGATATGTTCATAATTTCTTGCTTCTATGATATGCACATTGAGAAGAAATGACTAGTAATAATTGCATGATTGCAAACTTTTGTTTGAAGTTGTTGTAATCTTTATTTTTAGTACAATAATCTGATATGTACTTTGAGAAGAAAAGTCTGGTTATGAAGTTGTTCCAATCATGGAGAATCGAAGTCTTGATTACAATTCAAGCTTATGGTCTCAAAGAACACATCAAGAATTATTCAAACCACCATACGAAATAATGATCTTTTGTTTTTTATTCAACAACATTAGGTGGATGAGGATTTGACAACTTGTGTTACTAGATTATACAAGATATCGATAGAGCTCTGCTCTTATTCCCAATGATGAATCTTTTGTTTAGCCCTTGAACATATCCTATAATGATATTGAACAGAACAGAAGTCTATTATTCATAACAGAACAGAACAGAACAGAGTTCTAAAAAAGTATGCATACAAGTTTTACCCCGGAACATTCGAGAGAATAGTCTCAGTCGACAGCCATGGCTTCCAGGCCTCCACTAGCCTCATCCACACCAACCTTGTTCTCCTCAGCTGTGATTCTTATTTCCTCCATTAAACTCTTCTGTTCATCCTCCATTGTATTTTGCAACTCATCCACCTGCAGCAATAATAAGTTGAGGATTTCAAGCACTAGGCAGAATTGTGAACAATCATAGCCAAGCAACAATTATTTAGACATAATCCGGCTAATATGGAATGCCAGAGTATATGGGAAAACCTCGTAATGTCCCATAATCATAAGAGAAAATAAACCTATAAGCTTTCTACCTGAACAATGACAATATTACTAAAGGGGACAATTTTTCCAGATTGTCATAGTGTGGGACGAGAATTTTTCAGTTGTGTAACAACGTTCAGCAACTTCTAGAGATTTAAACACCCAGCCCCAATAATAAGCCCTTTCCTCAAAAAATAAATTGACTAAAACATAGCACATATATACACGACAATTATTGGATAAGGAAAAGGAAAAAGAAAATGTACAGATGTTAAAAAGTGAATCCACTTGAGCAAAATATTAAATTAGATCAAATTATATATGTGGTTGAACTCCTGAATAGACTGATTTATTTATTTTATTTTATTTTTGATATCAGTGATTGTATACACCTTGACTATTGTCATAGGATAGTCATAGGACAATACTGTTTGACCCTATAACATTTGGATGTCACCATGGATTGAACAATCCCATCAACTCTTAGTTACTTAATGCCCTTCATGACCACTAAACCACTCCATGATGATTGAATAAGTTCATTCATGATCTCTCTTTCATTGACCTTTCTCTAGTGGTCAACTGACTTGGACCAATCTAAGGGAGAATGAAGGCACTTTGATTGTCGACTTCCTAGTTCCTAAGGAATGGATAGAATATTTTAACAATCCGAGTGTAATACCTTGACAAACCCACTTTTTTTCCTCAGAGTTGAAACAACAAAAAAAGCCTTCATAGACCCTTCCAATCACTTCCTTGTATCACTAAAGACTAAAGAGGACGGCAATTCCAATGGTACTCCTCTTTTCAAATATGAAATTATGTGGCTCACTCATAAGAATTTTCTTCTTTTTTTCTATATTTGTGAGTGTCTGGCCTTACGTGCACCTTAGTCATTCTTATAGGAAAACTGGTCTGACCATACAAGTACCACATTTTGATATCAAGAAAACATGTAGGAAATTAATTTATGGGTAGGTAGGCACTATGGATTGAACTTATAACCATTGGATTCTCCAAAACCCTCTTCATCACTAGACCAATTGTTAATTTTCTTCCAATGTTGATGTATAGTTGAGGCTCCTAACGGTGTCGGATGGTGAAGTCGTGCTTATCTATTAATTGTAATTTCTCAAAATAAAAACTGCCCGAAATATTGAGGTGCTTGGCAATATTACAGCTCAAACAAAAACCTTGTTCTTTTCTCTTCATATGTAGGATGCTATGGAGAAGGTAATTCACCTTTCTCTTGTGCAAAAGAGGCTAAGGAAAATGTGCGGCTCACTCATAAGGATTTTCTTTCTTTCTTGGATCATGGATGCATGACGGAAGGATGCTGATGGTGACAAGGTGGTCAAGTCCTTTGGAGGAAGTCTATTTTAGATAAAATGTAAACTCGAGAGACTTAACAAAGGGGATAAGAGTTTAACTTTTTGTCTTTGGGTCTGCATCTGAAACAAGAAAATACCGTTTCCTGAATGATCTGCTCTAAAGGACTAAGCCTAGTCAATCATTTGGTGTAGGAAAGGGTGCATCAACTAGAATCAAAAGCTTAGTTCATGCAAGGAGCATTCTTCAAAAATCTTTAATGACTATGCAAACTTCTAGAGCTTCTTTCTTTAAAAACTTTAGCTTATCAATAAAATAATTTGATTAATGGAAAAAAAATTTGAAAGATAAGGATACTCCAGCTGTTTCAACATAAACACAACAAGAAAGACCATGAAAAAAATAAAAAAGGTAATGATTTAAGAAATCCTTAGTATACCGTGTGCCGCATGTTTTTTAGTTCAACAACAAAATTTTGGGTTGTAGGATTCGAACCTGCAACCTATTGGCCGAAGTTACGTTCCAATTACCACTAAATTAAGCTACATTGCACATGTTTCCTAGCAATCTATGTTGTATGGCCAAATAATCAACAGATTTAAACATCATAAACAAAGAGAGTCAGAGGCTTCCAAATACTAAAAAATAATTTTCGACTAGGGTTGCTTTTATATGTAAACATCATCAGCTTATGCTGGCAGAGATTTCAAAATAAAAATCCTAGAAGCTGGAAACTGACACTAAAATTACATCAAATCAATTTTTCTAATCACCCCATCATCTAAGCCACAATTTAATGGGATTGTATTGTTCACGTCCTTCCTTAAATGAGCAAAAAATTAGGGGTTCCAAGTAAACCTTAAATCTTAAACTTATGTGGAGATTCCAAATTCTAAACTAACAAAGTTTCAAACGAAAAGACCCAAATTTTTATTTGAGAGTACGGTTAAAAGAATATAACTACGGAAACATTGGTGATAGAAACATACCACATGCAACAAAAGAGAAAATTGCTTCTTGCGAAGCTCCAACGTCCTTGAACTAGCTGTGTTCTCCGCGTCAAGTGCCGCAATCTCTTTCTCCAACTCCACAATAGTCTTTTGAGTCAGAGACCTGGGCGGCTGTGCTGCTATAATTTTCCTAGTCGCCTCACACTCCTCCTTGTGCTGCCTCTCAATCTTGCTCTCTTCCAGCTGCTTCTTAAGATCTTCAATATCACCCTGCGCTAACAAAATCTGCCTGTTTGTCTCATCCTTAAACTCATGGAAGCTCTCCTTTTCCCTAATATTCGCATCCACAACAGCTTTACTCTTGAGCAAAGGAATCTCAAACGTGGACAGCTCTTGTAGGAAAGCTCTGGAAAGCTTCTCACAGTCATCGTAGTTGTTCCCATCCTTTTCAACCTCGAGAACAAAGGAAGTGAACTTCTTCTGAAGCTTCTTCAATGGCGGCTCCCCTCTTGTGGTCGTTGTACGAGTAAGAAGCCTGTGTTTGATGATAACATCGTCTTCGAGAGGTCCAAAAGCGTAATTTGCCGCTACTGCTTCACCTCGAGCTGAAACTTTCCTCGCTCTCACCGACGCCATGATCTAGTTTTCACTCGGATCGTGAAACGCAGATAACGAAGAACTAAACCCTAGAAATTGAAATGGAGAGCAAACCGTGAAAGACTGCGAAATTGTGAAATCGCTGAGAGAGAGAGAGAAGCGTACTTGAGATTGGAAGCCATGGCTGCTTCTACAATTCTTCTGCAACTCTAGGGCAGGGATCTAAACCCCTGATTGGGTCTTGACTGTTTGAAGAATCGGGCTCACGAGATCTAATATAGACTCGTCACACTGAATCCAAAAATATTCGGTACTTAATTTCCATTTTAAGGTTATTATAGAGTTGAAAATAAGCCACCAACTTTTTTTATTTAATTTTTTTTTCATCGTTGCATTGTTTATAAATAATAACTAAGAATTTTCAAAATAATAATAATAATAATAACTAAGAAATTATAGCTCAAATTTTAATACAAATATCATTATTTGAAACAAGTAATCACACTCATTCTTAGATCAGACACTGGAAACATGTAAGAAGTAGTGTCAGCCTCGAACTTAAGTCTTTGAGGAAAATATACCCCTCACAACAAGTCTTTAATTACTACACCACCCCTCAAACAAGACACAAATTTTTATAAAAATATTTTTCAACAAAAATTTAAAAAAAAGTTTTGAATTTGAATCAAAGATCCATTTATAAAAAACATGTTATTTTTTGTTTTTTTTTTTACTTTTAGAATTTGATTTATAATTTAAATGTAGGAGTTTTTTCATATATAATAATAAAAAACCCCAAAAAAATAATGAAAAACAATTTAAAAAAAAACAATTGTACATAGCATAAAATTGGGACGAGCTTAATTAAAAGACTAAAAAAATAATGCATCTAATAACTTTCATAAATACAACCGATAATCCTTTTGTAGATTTGAATACAAAAGAGTCTTTAATCTATGCACATATATTCTTTGATCAATGTCATTGCCTTTAATTAGTATAATTATCATAAGTGTTATAGATAGTCTTCAATGATGATGAATAGTAGAATTGAAATTAAAATTAAGGAATTTTGCATGTATAAAAAAAAAAGTTAAAATATTTTCATTTATAGCATAAAATTAAAATTAATTCATTTGTAACAGAAAATTCAAATTGAATTCTATCACGGGTTGATTTCAATTAGTGATAGAATTCAATCAATGATAAATTCATTCTATCACTAGTTGAGTTTTCTATTAGTAATAGAAATCCAAATTTAGTTCTAACACTAGTGAGCGATAGAAATGAATGTGCTATAAATGAATTATTTTAAAAAATCTACTACAAATATAATATTAAGAGGTAGAATGTGCTGTTAATGGTAAATTCTCTTAAAATTAAAGCAAATATTTGTCACCTAAAGAAAATTCCCTTAAATATACTCATAGTAAAGAAACTAGAGAAAAACTTACCTCCTTAGCTAAAGAAGTAAGCCCTCCTTAAAAGGAGTATGTAGCACCATTTGGTGCCACAAATTTTTTTTTAATTTTAAAAATAGTATTGTTTAAAGAAAAAATTTGTGACACCAAATGATGCCACATACGCCTTTTAAAAAAGGTTTGCCTCCTTAACTAAGGAAGCAAGTTTTTCTGAAGAAACTATGAGGACACAACCTTCTACAAACCGTTAGAGTGAAACCATAACCATCAAAATTAAAATTAACACATTCAGACACAAAATTATATAATATTTATTGTGTCCAGCTAAAAAACAAAGCAGGACACAGGTCTTCAAAGGATCAAGAAAACAGAAATACAAAAGCCTCACTTTTACTAAACATCCCCCAAGCTTTTACCTTGGGAATAAAATAGAGAAGAAAATTATAACGGATAAACTATTCTAACAAAATAATTATAAACTACAAACATATTCAAAATTTAAAATATTTGTATCCATAATCATTAATATATTTCAATACCGTAGTATTAATACTCAATAATACATATCAATACGTTCTAAAAAAACATGTTATCACAATATTATGCATTATTAAAATACCAATGATTATGATTGTTAATTTTTTTAAATGTAGTAATATTTATAATTATTCAGTTATTCTCGAAAGTTTCCCAATTAAATATCATCATCATATCAGACATATCTGTATATATATATACGGTATAAACTACAATAAATTTTACATAGTAGAAAGAGGAGTAGGCATACAATGTGGACAATCTTCCAAGTTTTAACTTCAGAATCAAATCAAACACATTCATATACACTGCTGCTCTCAACCACCAAATTTCTCTTGCCCAGCGCCATGGATATAAGGCTATGAGATTCTTTACATTTGGGCCATTTTGAAACCTTCCTTTTTCGTTCTTCCTAAGCCTTGAAGTTACAGACTTTATACCATTCCTTAAACAAGTCACCATCAAACTGACAACCTCTCTGCACATACACGACGAAACCAATAAAAAAGAACAAGTGTATTTTTGAAGCTTTAATGCAAGACTTAACGGTTCTAGAGCACACAAACAACATGAATTTTCGAGATGGAGGATACTAGTTAAACCATACACATTTTAATTTCTAATAACAATTAGCACATGATTGATAATAGTCGACAGAATCAAAATGATAATAAACAAAAAAAAAGGAGAGACTTGGTCTTTCTAGCACCCCCTCTCATAAATCTTTTCTTTATTGTCTAGTTTCTAATGTAATTGATTTTTTTTATTTTGATATCTATAAGTGTCCAGACTAGTTTACGCACGCTTGGACTATTATTCCACAATATACTGTCTAATTCTACATTATTTAGATGCAAAGAAAATGAACTCATCATCCCTCAGATCTCCCAAATGTCCTCACCATTAGATTTAATGTAATTGATTTTATTTCACCTGATTCTGTCCCTTGCATCGTTTCCTTCCCTTTCTATCTTTTCTCAACACTCCAACAAGCTCTATCCGTTTTCCAACTTCTCTTTATTGTCCAGTTACTCCCTCCTTCGTGACTGTACCACAAAATGAGACCTATAGTCAGCCAACAACCGAAAAGTTTTCCTGTTTACATGAACTTCAGATTTTTCAATCTGGTAACCAGTTGAAATAAAATTATTTCAAAGATTTTGTTGCTAAGAATCGTCAGAAACTTAGCACCACTTACTATGATAGGCTGGCTACCCTTTCGCCACAATTTTCTGGAAACTACATTCGGGAAGCATTTACGTGGAGCTTTGTCCTCCATCCCTCCCCTTTCTCCCACTTCCTCTTATAAGGAAGTAGTGCTTGTTACCCAGAACAAACAGACTCCCTCTCATCTTCACCTTTTCCCAGATTCTTCTTCTGCTCCATTTCCATCCCCTTCTTCATCGATTATCATTATTCACAGACATCGATTCCATGATTCATGGATGCACATTGATGCAGCCTGAGAAGACACTACTCCTCACAACTCTGCCTTATCCCTTATCAACCTGACATGGCTCTTGTCAAGTGTATTGATGAAGAACAAGCTGCTATTCTGTCTAACATTAAGAACTGGTACAAAATTAGTCGGTTTTGGGTGATTCCGTCCCCCCTCATCGGAGTTATTTAAAGCTCCGACTTTCATCCCAAGCTATGGGGGATGGATACGAATCAGAGATCTTCCCCTTGACAAATGGAATGAAGACTCCTTCAGGTATATCGGAGAAGCTTGTGGAGGATTCTTACAAATTGCAAATAGAACCCTCAACAAAACTAAGGCCTTGTTTGATAACCATTTGGTTTTTTGTTTTTGGTTTATCAAATTTAAGCTTATTACTACTCAAATTTCCTACCGTATGCTTCATCTTTCCTATAATGTATCCATATTTCCTTAAGAAAGTAGGTGAATACTAATCAAATTTCAAAAACAAAAACAAGCTTTTGGAAACTACTTTTTTGTGTTTCCAAATTTTGGTTTTATTTATTAAAATATTGGTAAGATGTAGTTATCCAAATAAGAAAAAATGTATAGTAAGGTAGTTAAACAAAATGGTTGTCAAAAGGGGCCTAAACTTTTTTATTGCTCACATCAGAGTCAAGAATAACCCCATTGATTTCTTATCCCCAGAGTAAAGAATACTCCCCACAAAATCTCGGCCTTCATCAACTGTGTGGATAGAGCCTTTCTTCTTTAGGGATGTTAACTTGGAATATCGCAAGGAAGTCCATGAACCCATCCCCTCTGCCTCCTTCCCTCCACAAGATTTTTCTTTTGATGCCAAAAACAGAGCTTCGACATTGGGCATTCTGGGATCAGCCCCCTCTTCACTCTCCGATGAGGCCAAGACACGGACTCCCTCTCCAACGCGTGTGACCGATGGGCCAAACATCCTATGCTGTCCAGTTGCCACCACTGTTCATCCTGCAACCATCAACAGCTCTACTTCTGCCGGCCTACTAATAAACAGTATTGATGGTATTGTTCAGCTCAAGGAAACTGAGAAAGGAACTGCCAACAAAGTTTTTTTCCCACTAGATTCCTCTTATTCCCCTCTGCTTGTTCCGCTAGGTAATAAATTTGGGAGTAAACAATCGGGTAATAACCGTCTCATCTCTATCAACAACAATCTCTTCCCTCATTACCTTTAATGGTCCTTAATGAATACTCTCCTTTATTTATTACTCTCCCTGCTTGTCGAACCAGCTGATCAAACACTCCTCATCTTCTGTTTTCCTAAATTCATGCGCTCTCTCTTGTTGAGTTATGTTAAACCACCAATCAATTCAAAAGTCTAAGCTAATGAATTGAGGTAAATTTAATTATATCAACCAACACTTCCCCTCACCTCCTGCTCTGATACCATGTTGAATTATGTTAAACACCAATCAATCCAAAAGCCTAAGCTGATGGATTCGGATAAATTTAATTATATCAATCAATACTCCCCCTCACTTGTGGATTTTGAAATTTGAGAACTACCCTACAAGTGGAATTTAATTTTAATTGGGGAGGAAACGACTTGACAGGCATTCAAACTCATGGCCTCTAGCTCTTATACCATGTTAAATTATGTTAAACCACCAATCAATTCAAAAGTCTCAACTGATGGATTGGAGTGAATTTAATTATATCAGCCAACACCTCTACCGGTCCATGGCCTCTTCATCTTCATTGTGCAAGGGGAAACTGAAGGAAGTTTGCCTTCCAAAAAAACCCTGCCCTATATTGACTCCGGGCACATCCTTCTCCACCAACAAGCCTTTCTCCTACACGGATTTAGAAGTAGAAAATTGCCCCTCCCTTACTCTAACTACTCCCCCAGACTCACCAATTATTAACAGGGCCTTGACCACTCATCATTCCAATTCTTTCCCTAATTTGGGGAAGTTCTTTCAATCATCAGAGATTAATGGCCCTCTTATCCTTCCTATTAGAGTGGACAAATCCTCTATGAAACCATGCTCTGAGATTGGAGTTGATTTTGGGCCCCAAGCAGAGGACTACACCAGACAGGACCTTATAGATTTTGGTGACCAGGATTCTTTGACTGTTGTTTCTGAACACCAGGGTGAATCTCTAGAGAAAACAGACATTGAGGACGCCCCTCATGTTGAACTAAAGGAGACAGCCCCTCTTCTACCAATCCTTATTCCTTGGTTATCTAGCTTGGGCTTATGTATAAACCCCCTACTGCCAGCTAGAAGATCTTCAACAACTGCAAAGAAGAAGAAGAAGAGCATAAGAGAACTCAAAGACCTCTGTACTAATGTTCATTATCCATCTAAGACATCTTCTTCAAAGAGACTTGGTTCTAGCAACCCCTCCTAGATAATAACAGCCTGCTTTTGGTTTTGGGATGGAACATTGATTTTTTCCATAAAAAATCCTATTGGAAGGATTTGTTGTTTTCTTTGGTTTTTGAATTGTCTGGTCCTTTTCTGTATCTCTTCTTACTGTGTGATGTGGCTTTTCTTTTTCCACCATCTTTCTTCTTAACTCCATGTATCCTGATAGTTTTGTAATTTTCATTTGATCAATGTACGTTTATGTGTTTCCTATAAAAAAAAAGTGGTTGTACAAACTCCTGGGCTACAATTTCGAAATTCGGTATCATCCTAGGCTAAAAAATAAGTTGAGGAATGCCCTGTTCCGAGTTCCTGAAGTTGTACAAAGGGCCAATTTAACATCACCATTGATGTCGAGCTGGTCAAGAGAGAATTAGAAAGCGATCTAACACTGTGGAGCATTAAGAGGGACCTCGAAGCTGACCCAAAATTAAATCTACCTTTTTCTTTACACTAGGGGACTCTGTTTATACAAGAACCGCTTAGTGATTCCAACTTCGATTCAGCTAAGATCGCTATCTTATTTGCATACCACGACTCGGTGATTGGCAGCCATTCAAGTTTCCTCAAGTCCAACAAAAGTTTGACTAGAGAGTTGTAATGGATTGGCATGAAGAATAATGTGATGAAGCATGGGAGCAGTATCAAACCTGCCAACGAAACAAGTCGTAAACCTTTTTAAGTTATGTTAAACTACCAATCAACCCCAAAACTTAAACTGGTAGGTTGGGGTAAATTCAATTATATGAACCAACACATCTCGATGGACTTCATCGAAGGTTTATCCCACTCGAACTGTCATGAAACCATCCATGTAATAGTGGTCAGACTCAACATGGTAATAATGGTCATACTCATCAGTAAATATGCACACTTCGTCCCCCTGACTCATCTGTTTACAACCACGTCAATTGACACGGTGTTTGTGAAAGAAGTTGTTCGCTTACACGAGTGCCTACGTTGATAGTATCAGAGAGACGTGATCGTCGAATAGTGCCCTGATTGGAAGAAAAGACACACGAGGTGGGCAAAATCAAAATACACATGTGAAACCAAGTTCTGATCGACGTCAAGATTCTAGTGGTGAGAGGCGTCTAGAAGTTCGAGGCGACATAGAATATTATTATTGCCATAAACCAAGGCATCTCAAGAAAGACTCACAGAAGTTACCGTATCAAAATAACCAGCTTCAGACAGCCAACCTTTCTTCCAGTGATAAAAATATGCCTGATGAGTTTGCTAACCTCTAGATTTCCAATGCACCATCCCAATCATCATCTTCTGACCCTCCTCATGTTGCCACCTTAGTTGAGTCAGGTAACAATTATTGCCTTCTTTCGTCGTCTACGAAGATGGTCATAGACTCTGGAGCCACTACGCATATGGAAGGTAATACCCATTTAATTTCTACTTTGTTGTCATCGATTCGTTTTCCTGCTGTTACATTGGCAGATGGATCCTTGTCTCCCGTCCAGGGCTCAAGATTAGTTACACTTATACCCTATCTTTGTTTGTTGTCTTGTGCCTACCTAAATTTTCGTATAATTTTATTTGTGTGAGTCAATTGTGTCGTGACTTAAATTGTTTTGTTTCATTTTTTCCAGGTTATTGCTTGTTTCAAGATCATTTGACGAAAAAGACTATTGGTAGAGGACATGAAGCTAGAGGTCTTTACATCTTGGATCAACAACCAGTCCAAATGGTAGCCTATGCAAGCGCTGCATCTGCGTTCGAGGTTTGAGGTTCAATGTTGGTTGGGTCACCCGTCGTTGTCTATTTTGAAAAAGTTATTTCCTGCTTTAAATAAGATGTCTTAATTAAATTGTGAGTCTTGTGAGTTTGCAAAGTTTCATCATTTGAGTTCTAGTCCTCAAGTTAATAAACGAGCTAATGCTTCGTTTGAGTTAGTTCATTCAGATGTCTAGGGTCCGAGTCATGTTGTGTCTAAAACAGAGTTTCGTTATTTTGTTACTATTGTTGATGACTTTTCCCGTCTTACTTGGGTATATTTAATGAAATTTTTTTTTGAATTGTTTTCGTATTTTTGTGTCTTTAATGCTGAAGTTCGTAATCAGTTTAATGTTTCTATCAAAGTATTGCGTACTGAAAATGGGGGAGAATATTATTCGCGTATCCTTAGTTCTTACCTCCGTGAAAAGGGTATTATCCATCAATCGTCTTATGCAAACACTTCGTCTCAAAATAGGGTGGTTGAACGTAAGAATAGACATTTACTTGAAACTGTGAAGACCTTGTCCTTCCGTATGAACGTTCCAAAATATTTTTGGGTCAATGCTGTCACCACAGCATGTTTTCTGATTAACCGAATCCCGTCTTCTGTTCTCAATAATCAAATTACGTTCCAAGACCTTTAGATGTACATTTAAGGAATTAACCGAATCCCATCTAAGGAATTGTTTCACAATCCCCCCAAGACCTTTGGGTGTACATGTTTCATTCGTGATGTTTGCCCTCAAGTCCTTAAAATGTATCATTGTATAGGTTGAAATAGAGCTCACGAGCATGGTTTGAAAAATTAGCCAAGCTCTTGAGAAGTTTGGAATGCAAACGTGTTCTTCAGACAATTTTGTGTTCTATCGCAGGTCCAATGGCAAGATTGTATTATTGGTGGTGTATGTTGAAGATATCGTAATCATTGGTAGTGTGATTATGGGATAGCCTCACTAAAGACTTTCCTTCATAGCCAGTTTAGTACTAAAGATCTTGGGAACTTGAAGTACTTCTTAGGTATTGAAGTCATGAGAAGTAAGAGGAGAATGTTTTTGTCTAAGCGAAAATATGTTCTTGACATTAACTGAAACACGAAAGTTGGGTGTCAAACCGTGTAGTACTCCAATGGTACCAAATCAACAACTTATCAAAGGACATGCTTTTGATGATCCTGAAAGATACAAGAAGATGTTTGGGAACTAAATTATTTGACAGTCATGAGATCAGATATATCATATTCTGTGAATATAGTGAGTCGGTTTATGTCGTCTCCCACAGTAGAGCTTTGGACAGCCATGGAACAAATTTTGAGTTATCTGAAATCTGCTCTTGGAAAGGGTGTTTTATATAAGAATCATGGACATTCTAATATTGAGTGTTATTCAGATGTTGACTGGGTAGGCTCCAAGGAATATAGGAGATCGACCTCAAGATACTGTGTGTTCATGGGAGGAAATCTAATGTCGTGGAAGAGTAAGAAACAAAATGTGGTGTCCCGTTCAAGTGCTAAAGCGGAATACAGAGCTATGTCACAAGTAACGTGTGAGATAGTATGGCTTGTTCAGCTACTAAATGAGATTGGAATGAAAACTACGATACATTCAAGATTATGGGTGACAATCAGGCTGTTATTCTCATTGCGTCGAATCTAGTGTTTTATGAAAGAATAAAGCACATTGAAGTTGGATGTCATTTTATTCGAGAAAGATCCAGCAGGTTTCGATTTCAACGAGTTGTGTGAAGATTGGGGAACAGTTGGGTGATATATTCACCAAAGCCCTTAATGGAGCTCGCATAAACTACCTCTGCAACAAGATGGACATGATAGACATATTTAATCCAGCTTGAAGGCGAGTGTAAGGTATATGTATAAAATGTATTTTTTATAGATTACTACTTTCTTAGGTTTAGGCCCAGTAGGCCCGTTAGGGTTATCTTGTACACTATAAATAGGCACTGCCTCTTCTAATAATAATACAACTGATTAAGTCAAATCTCTCAATTACAGATGCCATTTCGTACGTGTTTTTTTATTATTTAAATGCCTTTATCTGTCCATCAAAGTCAAAGTCTTTAACATGTTTTCTTTCCAAGAAAACCCATGTTTCCTATTGAGCCAAAGATATTCGGTTGTACGTGTTTTGTTTGAGATGTTCGTCCATATCTAACAAAATTAGATCCCAAATCTTTCAGAAAAGTTTGAATCAAAATCTTGTTTCTCATGACGTCACATTCTTTATAGACAAGCCTTTCACTCTGTCATTGTCTTGTCCCAGATAATTCTTCTTCCTCATTAGATTAAGAAACGAATGACGACCTTCCTATTGATCTCTATGACAACCTTTCTTTGTAAACGTTCTTGCACCTATCAAATTTCTTCTAGTGTTTCTTCCTTAAACGTTTCATGAAACCTTGTCTCATTCTGATTGGCATAATGTGATGATGGAAGAGATTCATGCATTAAATGATAATGGCACTTGGGATTTAGTCACTTTCCCTCCAGGTAGGAAGGTTGTTGGATGTAGATGGGTGTTTGCGGTTGAGGTTAATCTTGATGGGTTAATTGCCCGTTTAAGAGCTCGCCTTGTTGCTATAAGTTATGCTCAGACATTCGGTGTTGATTATTTTGATACATTTTCCCTAGTTGCTAACCTAACTTCTAAAAAGTTATTAATCTCCATGGCGACTTCTTAAGGATGGCCATTTCTACAACTAGACATTAAGAATAAATTCCTCCATGGTGATTTTAAGGAAGAACTATATATGGAGCAACCACTTGAATTTGTTGCTCAGTGGGAGAATGGTAAAGTATGTTGCTTCAAATATCTTTCTATAATTCAAAACAAAGTCCACGAGCTTCGTTTGGAAAATTTAGTCAAATACTTGAGCAGTTTGGAATGAAGAAAGCAAACCAGATTATTCTATCTTCTATAACAATCTATGAATAATATTATTCTTGTATATGTCGATGATATCTTCTCTATAGGAAATGAAACATCAGGCATATTATCTCTCAAGTCTTCTTTCACAATTAGTTTCATTCTCGAATGAAACATTAGTTATTCTTCTATCATCGAGGAAATATGAGAGCCAAGCCATGCAATACGTCAATGATGCCTAGTGCCACGATCATGCTTGTCTAGGGCTTGTTGCCCATGGTCGTCCATGACCACATGTCGTGAGACCTCATGGATACTTGTCTAAGGCTTGTCTTGTTGCCCATGGTTGCATGCCTCATAGCCCTTCATTATCATGCTTTCCTTGTGCAAATGACACCCTTTTGTTGTTGCTTGTTCCTAGAATTTTTTGTAGGAGTTGATTTTGATATGCGAGTCTACCATAGGGGGTAGTGAATGCCCACTAGTTGTATGTTAACATAGCTTTAGTCTAAATTCCTATAAACTGCTTGTGGCATACAACCCTTCAAAATATTTAGTCCTACCTTTTTCAAAATCATTTCTTCGAAAACCCAAGATTGAGGTTCCCGAGAACCCAATTGTGCCAACAACTCTCTGAAATCGATTCGGCACACTCGTTCGTGTGCTAGAACGAGCCCTTCATGCTTACTTCACCTTTTAACAAAGTACGGTCGTGATAGTTGGTATCTGAGCCGAAACGATTCTCTTCTTGATGGAAGTTCCTGACAACATTCGATTCTTAGAATCTCGAATGGACGAGACTGAGACTACGAGTAGTAAGATCGATGTGGTAGCTGGCCGCAAAGACGGGATGCCCGTCCAAGAGTTGATATTAAGGGTCAAGAACCTAGAAAAGAAAGTGCCACATCTCGATATCTTTGACCGGGGGAAATTTTAACGAGCTTTGTTGCCCATAAAGAAAAGCATGTTGATGTCCTAGACAGCTCAAAAAAATATTAGTTCAGGTGGTCACAAACCTTTCTAAAGATATGAAAACAACTTTTGATGTCTTCAAGGCTCAAATGAAAGACCTAAGCAACAAGTTAAACCTCACCATAAAGCGGTGGGAAGCCATAACCCTACTGGGGTGTGGGTTAGCTGAATAAGGTGAAAGTGTCAGAGCCGAAACCCTTATGTAGGGTTCGTGATGCAAATGCTCTAGAAAACCTCGTCTTCGATTTGAAAAAGTACTTTTGTGCAATGAGCACAATGATTGATGAAGCCAAGATTACGTTGGCAACAATGCATTTAGCTGATGATGCAAAAAGTATGGTGGAGATCCAAATTCATAGACATCGAGCAAGGTCTATGCACTATCCAATAGTGGGAGAAATTGAAGCAAAAACTTTGTTTGGAATTCTTTCCATAAAATGTCGAAATATTGGAGAAACTAGGGGTATATGTGGGTTGGGTTGGGTTGGAGGAGATTTTCAAACCAACCAAATATTCGGGTTGGTCAATTCTCCAACCCAACCTTTATATTTTCAGGTTGAGTTGAGTTGGATCATCGGGTTCATAAATGCATTACAAATATAAATATTTTCCACCTAATTAGTCTACACTAGGTATAAACTCTTAACCAATAGAACAAAAGTTTGAACTCACCCTTCAAATATCTGAATTAACATATTAAAATAACCAACAATTGATGTTATCTACCTCAAATATGATCTAAAAGAATCCACAAAAATTAGAGATACAACTAACACAATCTCCATGTAACAGCCCGGATTTTAGTTAAATTAAAATAAGGATTAGAAGATGATTTTGGAGGACTCGAACCCTCGGCCTCAAAGAGAGATGGGAGTTTGGAATTAATTAAGGAAAATAAATGAGTCAACTTGGGTTTGAAGGAGGGAAGCCTAGGGAAGGGAATTTAGGATTTCCAAGCTTATTTAATTGGAGGAAGAAAGAAAAAAAAAAAGAAAACACTCTCTCTCTCGCAAAAACCCTAACCCTCTCGCCAACACCCACGCCGCACCAAGCCGCCGCCGACCAACACCCACGCGCGCAAGCCGCGGCGATAACACCCACCGCCACGCCGCCCGCACGCCTCTGCGCGACCGCACCGAGCCGCTCGCGCAAATTTCAGCCCGCCCGCGCCGCACTGCACCGTTGCACGTAAAGCCACACCAGTCGCACGACCTACACCACCACCGCCGCCGCGCGCCGCACGACGTCGGCACCCGATTGCGTCACGTCTGCATCGCCGCGCGCCCAGCGCAGATAGGCCGAGCCGCCGTCCGCATCGCTCGCCGCCGCCGCGCCGCGCCCAGCGAGATCGCGCGTTTCGCGCCAGCCTCGCCGCCAGTCGTCGCGCCGCTGCCGCTGCCCCGACGCTTGATAGTAGCGCGCGCGCGCGCGCGCCAGTGCCGGCGCCGCGCCGCTACCAGCCGGCGCCGTCCTTGTTGCTTGCCGCCGAGCGTGTGCCTTCTCGGTTGTCGGGCACGCTTAGAAGCTCGAGAGTCATCCGTGGATCGTTGGTTCTATTCACTTCGGTAAGGATTTCTTCACGGGGTTGTGTGGACCTCTGCGAATACTTTGATAGCATGCCATGTGTTGTGTTTGTATGGAATATCTAGTGGATAGGTTGCTTGCTCTTTCTTGTTTCGGTGATTTCGTGCTTGAGATTCCCGATATATCCCGTTAGTTATCATGCTAGGAGTTAAATTGTCTCGGCATAACCGTGACCTTGTTATCTGTTAGTGCCATGCTAGGAATTGGCGGATGATGTATAGTGTAAGAGATTGTAGAGGTAACTAGTGCGCCCCGCTCGGGAAGGCCCCGATGGACATCGGAGGTGTAAGACCCGATGGGCATCCTAGGTGTATAAGTCCCCGATGGGCATCACCGAGTTGGAGGTGTAAGACCCGATGGGCATCCTAGGTGTATAAGTCCCGATGGGCATCACCGAGTTGGAGGTGTAAGACCCCGATGGGCATCCTAGGTGTATAAGTCCCGATGGGCATCACCGAGTTGGAGGTGTAAGACCCGATGGGCATCCTAGGTGTATAAGTCCCCGATGGGCATCACCGAGTTGGAGGTGTAAGACCCGATGGGCATTCTAGGTGTATAAGTCCTCGATGGGCATCACCGAGTTGGAGGTGTAAGACCCGATGGGCATCCTAGGTGTGTAAGTCCCGATGGGCATCACCGAGTTGGAGGTGTAAGACCCGATGGGCATCCTAGGTGTATAAGTCCCAGAAGGGCAACACCGAGTTCTAGGTTGTGTAAGCCTCGAATAGGCAAGCCCAAGAGTGACGTTCTGTTAACCCATCTGTTTGCTCACGAGTCTTTGCATGGTTGCATGTCCGTGTGCTAAATGATATGTTTTCGTATTGTACCCGGTTGGGGATTCTTCTTGAGTAACTCGTTGCTCACCCTTATTTTCTGTGGTTTTCCACGGGTAACTTGGGACATCGGCGGGATGGCTAGGAGGAGGCTCTTTGGATGATCATGGATAGTCGACTGGGATGCATATTCTTTTATTGTTTTCTTATGATTTAGCATGTAGTGGGACTTGAGTCCCTAGGAAAAATACTCAAAAACCTATTTTATGTTTCTCGTACCATTTCCCTTGATTTATTTTTAAAAAGAACTGATCAGTCATCTACTGTCTATTTTTAAATGGAATTATATTTTCTTTGTTTTGAATGTACTTACCTCAAGGATTTAAATTTCAAACTCGAATGACGTTTTACATTCCTAGACATGCATGCTAAGTAAGGACCTAGGTTAGAGACCGTTTCTTTTGGGTCGGGTCCTTACGGTTGGTATCGAGCCCGAGTTATAGGTTACGTAGACTCGACTGCAGATTGTAGGTTGTTTTCCATGATCATCGCGCTCGCGCCACCATGTGTATGTCCGAAAGTTTAAGGTTAAGGGTTAAGAATTACAATACCATTTGCACCTTGCATGTATATGACTTGTTGTTGAGGAGCAGGGAAAGCGAGTTACGACTCATTGTTCGTTTGAGTGTAGATTGTCGTTATGCGATCCACTCGTAGAGGGCGGGGAGGCTCAAGGCCGACCGGCCGGGCATTCGTATTGATTCCGACACGGGGGACGTCGTCCCAAGCCGATCGCCGATGTTAGGCCGCCACTGAGGCCCTCTGGCATGTTGCCGGTGAGGGCGTGGAGGCAACTCGGCCTCGAGAGGCTGACCAGGGAGTTGCTTTTGTGGAGTCCATGAGGGCTCTTATGGTTGGGATTCTTTGTCGACGGCAGAGCCGAGCAGAGGTCGAGACGCAGCTCTGTTAGCCGCATGCAGAGGAGGAGTCTCGGATTCAGATAGAAGCGGTGACCGAGTTAGTTGTGAGAGGACTGGCCGCCGCGCCACAAGATCGCTTGGCTCGGAGGAGCCAATTGTGAACGAGGCCGTTGTGGCGGAAGGTGCCGAGGATTTGGGCAAGTGGCTAAAAGATTTCGTCAAATGGAAGCCGGAGAAGTTTAGTGCCCCCGGGAACCACCTGGTGGCGGCCAGGTGGATTGCCGAACTAGAGTATACTTTTATGGTAATGGCTTGTCTCGAGGTGCGTGAGCTCGATGTGCGACTCATGCGCGTTAGCTGGAACAAGCTAAGTGGTGGTGGGATTCCACCTTGAGTGAGAGGCCTACTGGTCTCCCCCGCCACACGGGAATTCTTCAAGGTGAGTTCAAGGCAAAATTTATTAGTGAAGAAGCCCAAGAAAAGATGATCGATTTGTTTTGAACCTTAAGCGGGTCCGACCCAATCGAGGTGTATGAGAGGAAGTTTTGGAATATGGGTACTTCGCACCGCAGATTGATTGCTACTCCCGAGTCAAGATCGGGAAGTTTATCATGAGTGCGAGGCGAGGAGTGTCTCGGGATGTTAGGGCACGAGCCCCAGAGACTTTTGCCAAGGCAAGGCGATTGGCAACCATATATGATGGAAAGTATCCTCCGAGAGCGAGTTGTTAGTCTTGTGGTGCGAAGGCCCCAGTGTACTCTCGGTCGAAGCGTAAGTTTGACGCAGTGGTAATGGTCATGGAGGCGGTCGCGCCGCCGCCGAGTACTTATCATGGCGAGAGACCAAAGACCGGATCGTGAATCGCGATCGACCTCGCCAACAGGGCGTAGGGAGGCCGCCACCGTATTGTAGACCCCGTGGTAAACAACATTGGGGGCCTTGTGGTGGTAACCCCAGAGCTTGCTATAAGCGTGGTAAGGAGGGACATCGGGCCCGGCATTGCAACCTGTAAGGCGGTGGTGGCACGGCCAAAGACAAGTGAATAGAGGAAGAGTATATGCTACGACCCGCCAGAGGTCGAGAGAGCCGAACCCGCAGATGGTGTGTACGCTCCTAGTTCTTGATCACCTCGCCTTTGTGTTGTTTGATTCGGGTTCCACCCATTCTTTTGTTTCTCTTTGTTTTTCTTGAGCATGCTTGCATGAATTTAGAGCCTCTAGGTTTTGAGTTATCTGTCGCTACTCCCTCGGGAACTAGTATCTTTGGCTAGCTAGAGAGAAGGTAAGGGATGGTCGGACACTGTGTGTCCGACTGGACTCATGAGTTACCCTCATAGTGTTAGTTATGAGCGGTTTCGATGTGATCCTCGGCATGGATTGGTTAGGCGATAACCACGCTATGATTGGACTGTCGTTGTAAGGAGGTGGTGTTCGGGCCGCCCGGTAGGCCTAGCTTTAAATTCGGGGCACCCAGAGTGGGGTGTGTCCGCCGGTGATTTCGGCGATTAAAGCTCACCGTTTGTTAGCTCGAGGAGCTTGGGGTTTCTTAGCTAAGTTGACCGGCGAGAAGCGTGACCGGATATCTGTCGGCGGTGCCCATAGTGCAAGAGTTTGCAGATGTTTTTCCGAGGAGTTGCACGCCCGCCGCCAAGAGAGAGGTGGATTTCTCAATAGAGCTTGAGGGGACTCGCCCTATCTCGAAAGCTCCTTATCGCATGGCGCCAGCAGAGTGAAAGAGTTAAAAGAACAGTGCAGGAGTTGCTTGACAGAGGATTTATTAGGCCGAGTGTGTCCTCGTGGGGAGCACCCGTCTTTGTTTGTTAAGAAAAAGGATGGCTCGATGCGTCTATGCATCGATTATGAAGGAACCGAACAAGGTAACCATTAAGAACAAGTATCCGCGCCTCGTATCGATGACTGTTTGACCAGCTCCGGGGAGCTTGTGTGTTTTCGAAGATTGACTTGAGGTCGGGCTACCACCGGTTGAGAATTCGGGATGCGAGATATTCCCAAGACAGCAGCGTTTAGTCGAGGTATGGGCATTATGAGTTCGTAGTCATGTCTTTCGGTGACGAACGCCCCAGTGCATTCATGGACATGATGGACAGAGTGTTCAAGGCGTTCTTGGACCGCTTTGTCATCGTGTTCATAGACGACATTCTTGTGTACTCCAAGTCTAAGGAGGACCATGCCTCGCACCTAAGACATGATTTTGGCGACCTTGCGCGAGAACAAGCTCTATGCGAAGTTCTCAAAGTGTGACTTTGGCTCGAGGAGGTAGCTTTTTCGGGACACGTTGTGTCTAAGGGAGGAGTGGCGGTGGACCCTTCGAAGGTAGAGGCCGTTTAGTTCGTGGGCGGACCGACGATCGTGGTGTCGGAGATTCGTAGCTACGGGTTTGGCCGGATATTACCGACGCCGTTCAAAATTTTTCCGCTATAGCCGCCCGCTTACTCGATTGGCGAGGAAGGGTGTTGATTTCGTTTGGGATAGGAAGTGCGATGAGAGTTTTGCTAAGCTAAAGAGCGGTTTGACGCCCTGCCGGTGTTGGCGATTCGGAGGAACCGGGGTTTCATGGTGTACTGATGATGCCCGGCAAGTTTGGGTTGGGTTGCGTTTTGATGCAACACGGTAAGGTGATAGCATACGCTTCTGTGCGATTGAAACCGCGACGAGCAGCACTACCCGACTCATGACATGGAGTTGGCGTGGGCGTCTTTGCACTTAAGATTTGGAGGCACTACTTGTATGGGGAAAAGATTCAGATTTTCTCGGATCACCAAAGCCTCAAGTATTTCTTCACTCGAAGGACTGAACATGAGGCGAGAGGAGGTATTGGAACTCGTGAAGGATTACGACTGTGAGATATTGTATCACCCCGAAAGGCAAATGTTGTGGCAGATGCACTAAGTAGGAAGACCTCGCATCTAGCGACGTTGGCAAATCCCAAGAGTATCATAAGGAAAGACCTCGAGAGAGAGAGAAATAGCGATGTTGTTAGGGGATGTTACGGCGGGGTAGCTCTGGGATTGACCATCCAGCCTTCGGTAAGGCAAAGGATTATTGACGGCCAATCGAATGATCCTAAGTTGAAAAAGTTGTATGAGAGGTCCAGCCGATGGTGACTTCGATTTTGAGATATTTGCAGATGGTGGCTTAAGATATAAAGGGTCGGCTATGTGTCCCACCGATGCCTGTATTCGTTCGGAGCTCGTTGACCGAGGCTCACACCTCGCCTTTTGCATGGCACCCGGGGGTAACAAGATGTACCAAGATCTTAAGCGAGACTTTTTGGTGGATGGGAATGAAGAGGAGATTGCCCGGTTTGTCGATCGGTGTCTCACTTGTCAACAAGTGAAGGCGCCTAGGCGTAAAAACCAGCAGCAGGTTCTTTGCGATCGCTCTGGGTGCCACAGTGGAAGTGGGAGGAAATTACCATGGATTTTATTTCAGGATTGCCCGTAACCCCTAGAGGATATGCATGCATTTGGGTGGTCGTTGATAGGTTGACTAAGTGTGCCCACTTCATTCCAGGCGGGATAAATTACACCGTAGAGCAAAGTGGGCACACTTCCTTGAGCAGATAGTGAGGTATCACGGAGTGCCGTTAAAATTATCTCCGACCGGGATTCCGGTTTACATCACGGTTTTGGAAGGCCCTTCAGTGGAGCTTGGGCACGAGTGCGGCTACAAAGATGACCTTCCACCCATTGCACCGATGGCCGGTGGCGGGTAAATCGGATCTTAGAGGATATGTTGCGAGCCTGTGTGTTGGATTTCCTGGCGATTGGGACCCGATACTTGTATTTGATGGAGTTTGCCTACAACAATAGTTTCCGATCAACCATTGGATGGCACCGTTTGAAGCGTTGTATGGTAAGCGCCGCAGATCCCAGTGATTCTCGGGAAGAGGTTGAGACAGGCGGTATTGGGTCCAGAGTTGCTTGATTGACCAACGAGGTCGCCCGTAAGATCGGGCTCGTATGCCGACCGCCAGGCGAGCAGAGAAGAGCTACGCCGATGTCGACGTAGAGAGTTGGAGTTTGAGATTGGCCAAAGACGTGTTCCTTAAGGTTGCTCCGTCGCGTGGAGTTACGAGGTTTGGTAGGAAGGGGAAGCCGAGCCCCGTGTTTGTCGGACCATTCGAGATCCTCGAGAGGATCGGAGCCGTAGCTACCGGTTAGCATTGCCGCCACCTTGGCTGCAGTGCATAGTGTGTTCCATGTTTCGATGCTCGCCAAGATGTGGCAGACCCTTCGCATGTCATCGATTTCGAGCCTTTGCGGCTAAACCATGACTCGAGCTTTGAGGAAAAACCCATAAAGATCTTAGCATTTGAGAAAAAGATTTTGAGGGAACCGGGCAATTGACCTAGTGAAAGTGCAAGTGGCGGAATCAAGGAGTTGAGGAAGCTACCGGGAGTTGGAAGGGAGATGAGGAGATGTTACCCGAGTTGTTTTAGGAGCAGATGACTTAGGGGGACGGAAGTCTTCTAAGGAGGAGTATTGTAACGGCCCGGATTTTAGTTAAATTAAAATAAGGATTAGAAGATGATTTTGGAGGACTCGAACCCTCGGCCTCAAGAGAGATGGGAGTTTGGAATTAATTAAGGAAAATAAATGAGTCAACTTGGGTTTGAAGGAGGAAGCCTAGGGAAGGGAATTTAGGATTTCCAAGCTTATTTAATTGGAGGAAGAAAAAAAAAAAAGAAAACACTCTCTCTCTCGCAAAAACCCTAACCTCTCGCCAACACCCACGCCGCGCGCAAGCCACGCCGCACCAACACCCACGCCGCACTGCCGCCGGCCACGACCAACACCCACCGCCAAGACGCTCGCGACGCTCTGTCGCACCGCGACCGAGCCGCCGCGGCCAAATTTCAGCCCGCGCGCGCGCGCACTGCGTTGCACCGTTACGCAGCCACACCGGTCGCACGACCTACACCACCACCGCCGCCGCGCGCTTCTGACGTCGGCACCGATTGCGTCACGCTCGCATCGCCGCGCCCAGCCAGATAGGCCGAGCCGCCGTCCTCGCATCGCTCGCGCCGCGCCGCCGCGCCTGCCGAGATCGCGACGTTCGCGCGCGCGCCCGCCGCCGCCAGTCGCCGCGACGCCGCCATTGTCCCGACGCCTTGCCAGCGCGCGCGCGCGCGCGGGGCCAGTGCAGCGCGCGCCGCTCGCTACCTACCAGCGGCGCTCGCCTTGTTGTTGCTTGCTGCCGAGACGTGTGCCTTCTCGGTTGTCGGGTACGCTTAGAAGCTCGAGAGTCATCCGTGGATCGTTGGTTCTATTCACTTCCAGGTAAGGATTTCTTACCGGGGTTGTGTGGACCCTGCGAATACTTTGATAGCATGCCATGTGTTGTGTTTGTATGGAATATCTAGTGGATAGGTTGCTTGCTCTTTCTTGTTTCGGTGATTTCGTGCTTGAGATTCCCGATATATCCGTTAGTTATCATGCTAGGAGTTAAATTGTCTCGGCATAACCGTGACCTTGTTATCCTGTTAGTGCCATGCTAGGAATTGGCGGATGATGTATAGTGTAAGAGATTGTAGAGGTAACTAGTGCGTCCCGCTCGGGGAAGGCCCCGATGGACATCTGGAGGTGTAAGACCCCGATGGGCATCCTAGGTGTATAAGTCCGATGGGCATCACCGAGTTGGAGGTGTAAGACCCGATGGGCATCCTAGGTGTATAAGTCCCGATGGGCATCACCGAGTTGGAGGTGTAAGACCCGATGGGCATCCTAGGTGTATAAGTCCCGATGGGCATCACCGAGTTGGAGGTGTAAGACCCGATGGGCATCCTAGGTGTATAAGTCCCGATGGGCATCACTGAGTTGGAGGTGTAAGACCCCGATGGGCATCCTAGGTGTATAAGTCCCCGATGGGCATCACTGAGTTGGAGGTGTAAGACCCCGATGGGCATCCTAGGTGTGTAAGTCCCCGATGGGCATCACTGAGTTGGAGGTGTAAGACCCTGATGGGCATCCTAGGTGTATAAGTCCCCGAAGGGCAACACTGAGTTCTAGGTTGTGTAAGCCTCGAATAGGCAAGCCCAAGAGTGACGTTCTGTTAACCCATCTGTTTGCTCTGAGTCTTTGCATGGTTGCATGTCCGTGTGCTAAATGATATGTTTTCGTATTGTACCCCGGTTGGGGATTCTTCTTGAGTAACTCGTTGCTCACCCTTATTTTCTGTGGTTTTCCACGTGTAACTTGGGACATCGGCGGCATGGATGGCTAGGAGGAGGCTGCTGGATGATCATGGATAGCTGACTCTGGGATGCATATTCTTTTATTGTTTTCTTATGATTTAGCATGTAGTGGGACTTGAGTCCCTAGGAAAAATACTCAAAAACCTATTTTATGTTTCTCGTACCATTTCCCTTGATTTATTTTTAAAAAGAACTGATCAGTCATCTACCTGTCTATTTTTAAATGGAATTATATTTTCTTTGTTTTGAATGTACTTACCTCAAGGATTTAAATTTCAAACTCTGAATGACGTTTTACATTCCTAGACATGCATGCTAAGTAAGGACCTAGGTTAGAGACCGTTTCTTTTGGGTCGGGTCCTTACACTCCAATACCACCTTGTAATGGCCCAGATTCTTTTTCAGTTCCCCAAGTATGTTCGGTTATCTTTCCAGATGTTCGGTTGGGTTGTTAGGGCAGTTTTAGCCCTTAGAGGCATTTTGGACATTTTTCTCTCAAGGCCAGTTTAGTAGTCAATTAGGGTTTCAAGGCTATTTCGATAATTCTTAAGTTTGGTTGTTCTTCGGTTTCAAGTTTCCAGGGTTAGTGCTGCTTTTGAGATGTTTGGAAGTCTTCTAGTTAAGAGAGAAAAAAAAAGTTTTATTTAGTGTCGTTGCCAGGACTCGAAGCCGGAACCTGCTAGGAGACACGTGTCACCCCCTTGTTAATCCTCCTTGTTTTGCCGAGACCCTAAGTGTAGCCGTCCCTTTTCCCTTTTCTTTGAATCCTCAAATCGCATTCCTCTTCTCCTTCTCCTATTCTCCCAATCGCCGAGTTCACCTTTGCCAAAGACCATAGCCGCAGCCCTCACCACCAAGACTCATCGTTGAGCCAGCCTTGCAGCACATGTTCACTCTACCGATCGCCAGCGCCAAGCCTTCACGCTGCAAGCATTCGTTCGCTACCGAGAGCGCCTGCTCGCGCAGCCTTTGCCAGCCCCTTCATGCTGCGAGCGCATGCACATATTGCCTTGCCGCAATCGCTCGCCCTCACGTTGCTCGGTTAAAGCTGCGAAGCCGCACGCCCTCGCCCTCATTCGCCGTCCACAAAACCTGACCGTGCGCAGCACGTCCGAGCCAGGCAGCCAAACCGAGACGCCATTACCGCATTGCAGCAGCGCTGCCAGGCTGTAGCCCCTCGCCGAGCTTCGAAGCAGCCTGCTCGCCCATTGTTGCTCGTTGCCGCATGCGTCCAGCGCACCTAGCCGAGCCTTCCTTGCTGTGAGCCCTTGCCTTACCGAGACCTAGGGGCCGAGAGCTTGTTGTCTCCTCGGTTTGGGTAGTTCCCGAGCCCTTTGTCTTTTGGTGCTTAGATGTTAAATGGCTGTTGGTTTTAATGTGTGTTGTCTCTATTATTTGCCTAGGTTATTCGTGTTGATTCTGCAGCTCAAAGAGCATCGATTATTGTTATTATTGTTTTATGCTTGTTTCCAGGTAAGGATTTTTTAACAGGGTTGTGTGGATCCTGCGATATAACTTGATTGCACCTTGTATGTCTATTGATTGTTACGAGCATGTTAGTGGATTAGATTGCTTTGTTGATTTATCTCTGCTAGCATGTTTACCTCTGTTTCTACATATTAGTGCCATGCTAGGTTTGTCCTTCCAGCATGCTCTGTGATTCCTGCTTTAAGTTTGTAGTATCATGTAGGTTATGTATACTGGTTAAGCATGTTTGAACTATTAAGAATCGTTTACTCTGTGATCTTAGATAGCTTGTCAGGATTGTCATCATCTAGAGGCTGAGAGCAGACATAACATACTTTGTCCCCCCAGGTCGGGATCAGTGAGGACTTGTTCCCGCCCCCGATAGTCGGGCGTGGTTTAGCTAACCCACCGGCATAAGCCTAGTTTGTAGCCTACTATAGAGTGGAACCCTGCCAACAGTGTAAGCCTACCTTGGCCATTTCTTAGCTTCAAGCGTCGGTGGTACAGGCTGCTACAGTTGAGTGCCGAGAGCCTTGCACTACTGTAGATCAGTGACACCGCTTCCTAGTCTTTAGCCATGTGTACCTGGACCGCGTAGTTTGTCTTTAGGCCCTCACATTTACACGATTTGCAGCAGCATGCGACGTACGCGCACACGCGTTAGTCGCCAGTTCAGAGAGCTCCCTCGGGCTAATGTTCGTGAGTGCCCACTTCCGTTCCAGTATAGAGCCAGACTTCGGGTACTCTCCCGTTTGTCATAAGAACAGTTTAGCCGAGGGCAAGAGCCTCTTGAGGGCATCTAGTTAGGATCAGCTTTTGAGTTGGTCATTTGGCCGAGGGAGAAAGACCATCGAGGATGTCTCTGGGATTGGTAAGGAGAGCCAGTCACTAAGCCAGAAGTAGGAGACTTCCGAGGATTCCAGATTTGCCCCGTTGGCTCGTTGAGCAAAGTTCTATGTTGGTAACTGTTTGCATGTATACTAGGATGCTAGATGATTGATGTATCGTATTGTACCCCGGTTGGAGATTCTTACTGAGTGCCTTTGTACTCACCCTTATTTTCTGTGGTTTTCCACCAGGTAACTTAGGACAGCACCGGGATGGCTAGCGGAGGGAGCTGATCGATCATGGGAGCTGCCGGCACTCTTATCTTTCTTTTATTTTGCATTTGTTATTCAGCATGTAGTTGGACATGGAGTCCCTAGGGGAAACTTGTTATTTGACGTGTTAAAACTATTTTGGATGTTTTTGTTAAATCACTGGCTAGGACTTGTTTTACTATAACAATTTTTGCTTTATGGATATTTGTTGAAATGTTTAAATATATTTACATGCATGCTGAGTGAGAACCTAGTTTTAAGACCATGTTTTGGGTCGGGTTCATACACACACCTTCCAAACAACAATAAATGAATCATACACCAAAACAACAAAACGCAAAATCGAACAAGATAATCAAGAACTCAACGTCACAGAAACAAAATCAAACACACACAAAACCAAAGCCGAAGCGGAAAAAACATAAACATAAAACAGATCTTCCATGAAAAGAGAAGGAAATCCAGAATGCAAAATCAACAAATACATCGATCAAACTAAGAAAAAACCAATAAGAATTGAAAAGGAAGCATACATCAAGGATCCCCTCAATTCTGAGGTTGTTCAAACAAACAATCTAGATGTAGAAAACTTGACAGAGAGATCGTAAGCGGGGAAGTTGGAGGAGAGGAAAGATCGAAATTAAAGAGGAGAGAAGAAGTTATTGCGTCTGTGACGAAGGGAAAGGCAACGACAAAGTCGCTTTGGCTTTTTCTTGAAAATTTTAAGGGAGGCGGAGCAGCACATGTAGCAATCGTGTTTCTAGGGTTCCTTTTATTTTAAAACATATATATATATATATATAATATAATACAAATTTTGATTTGGGTCGGATTCAACCCAAACTCGAACCTGAACCGAAAATTTTGATTCTGAAAAATGCCAACCCAACCCTTGTATTTTCGATTGGGTTCTTTGGGTTTTTCAGGTTCTTAGTTCCGTTGTAAACCCATAAACAGTTCTCAACATTAATGTTGAATATACTCAATATATCCAAGAAAGATAAGGTATTTTACTTTTTCGAAAGCTTGAAACCCTGGCAAAGTTAAAGCTATATGAACAAAGGGTACAAAACCTTTCAACTGCTTGTGTAGTGGCAAAACGTATGTACAATATGAGCGTTGATCAGTCACAAGACGCAAGAGAGACCCCTGGCCCCCCAAGTAACATAAAGTCAAACACTCGCTCCCACTCACCCAAAAGCGTGACAGAGAGACCCAGGGAGTGATGGAAGACCCTTTCACCGAAGGGGGGGTACCAATAGTGTGCAAATTAGAACTACAATAATCGGCCCCTATTGTTTCATTTGTAAAGAACCAATTGGATGGTCGAGTGCCCGAAGCAAGTGGCCTTCCAAACCTTCCAAGCCACATTCGACACTAATGTTCAGACATAAATTGAACCTGTCGATGCCAATACATAGCAAAATGAAGAAGGCGATAACCCTCATATGAGGGCTCTAAAGTTCTTGTCAACCTTTCATAACAAGATGGGACAACTTGGAGAACCTTTAGAGCAGGGTCTCGTGTAAATTGACGCATGGGTTAACTAGAGATCGGCCAAGAGTACCATGGTCGACTCTGGGCCACCCACAATTTTATAACTGAAACTGAGGCGCGATGCTAAACCTACAATGGGACCGAGATTCAAAAAAGATGAAAGTCGTTAATTCAACAATGTTACCCATTAAAGGGTAGCCAGACGGGCAGGAATAAAGTTGGGAGGATGGAAAGAACAGACAGACTTTGGCGTCGTGGTTGGAATAAAGTTCCTCTAGGAACATAGTCATCCTCAAGTCGCTTGCCAAATGCTTGATAATCATAGGGTTCAATCCTATTGATGTTCAAGCTATGATAAACAAGTCGAATGACATAAGAATGATCTCAACCCTCCAATTAAAGAAAGAGTTGGCACACGAAGAGCTGACGTTCATGGCTATTCCAATAATAGAAAAGGCCAACATGGAAGAGATAGTCCCCGAAGATTGAACGGGTATTAGAAAAATATTGTGATGTGATGCCGAAATCCCTACCAAAGGCTTCACCTCCACATAAAGGGATTGATCATGAAGTAGAACTGCTACCTTGAACCAAACATCCCAAGAAGAATGCTTATCGTATGGCTTGAGTAAATGGAACTAAGAAAATAGCTCGATGACTTCTTATTTTTCGGGTTCATTTAGCCAGCAAAGGCTCCCTTTGAAGTCCTGCTCTTATTCAAAAAAATAAGAATGGTAGCTTGCGCTTAAGTATTGACTATTGAGCGATGAGCAAGATCACAGTCTACAACAAATATTTCTTGCTGATTATAACTCATTTGCTCAACCAACTCCCTAGTGCTAAATACTTTTTGAAGCTAGACTTGAGATTAGAATACTATCAAATTCGCATCCTTGAGAGAGACAAATCTAAGACGTCATGTGTTACTCGATATAAGGCATTCGAATTCCTTGTGATAGCTTTTGGCCTAACTAATACCCCAACTACTTTCTCCACCCTCATCTACTAAGTGTTCCATGAATATCTTGACAAATTGGTAGTAGTCTATTAAACAAGATCGTAGTCTATAATCCAACCATGGAGAAATACCAAGTACAACTACAACTTGTCCTTGAGAAACTAAGGGAAAATCAGTTGTATGTAAAAAGGGAAAAGTGTTTGTTCGCTTAAAAGCACCTCAGCTTTTTAAGACATTATATTGAATGCAGAAAGATAGGTATGGAAGATGGAAAAGTTGAGGCCATACGCGACTGGAACGTGGCAACCATCAATTTGTTGAAGGAATTTCAAGGCCGAATAGACCCCTGACCGACCTATTGAAGAAGGGTCTTAAGTGAAATTGGTCTTAGAATGCTAAAAGGCCTTCAAAAGCTTAAAAAAAGCCATGATGGAAGGGTCGGTGCTCCGAATTACCAAAGTTACTAAATCTTTCAAGGTTGAAACTGATGCTTCTGAGTTTACTTTGGGGATATCCTCCAGTATGGCCACCCCATTGCATGCAACAATTGAAAATTGAATGATGCCAAAAAGAGATATTGGTCGCGATCCATTGCTTGAAGGCTTAGAAGCAGTACCTCTTACGAGCAAAAATACCTAGAGAAATTTGACTTCTATTTTGAACAGAAACCTGGGCGGGCCAAACAAGTAGCTGACGTGCTAAGTCAAAAAGGCGGACATGCGCCTCTGTACATGTTAGCACAGTGTCACGGTCATGCTTGTCCAATGCATGTTGTAGAGGGTCGCATACCCTTTTAGACCCAGATGGCAAGTTCCTCGCACTATCGCTGAGTTCGAAGTAGAGCTTGTTGACGGGTTCACCAACCGTTTAAGTGGGGAAAAATGCCATGGTCATGCTTGTCCAGTGCATGTTGCACATGGCTGCATGCCAGCTTAGACCGCTTTTTATCATGCTTTCATGGTATAGGGTTTACTTTTGTTGTTGTTATCACTTTCTTGTATTTTTTTTTAGCGTATGTCTCTTCGCCATTTTGACGTGAAAGTCTACCACATCAAAAATTGCCCAAAATGTACTATAGGGGGTATGATTTCTTGAAGCTTCCTTCCTACCAAGTTATATGAGCCATGCAATATAGTTGATGTGGTCTTTGTTGTATTGTCGAATAACCTTTCAAAAGACAAAGTATTTCAAAACTTTCTTTTCTCTCTCTTTTGAAAACCTTTATCCTGAGATCTTGAGGGAGGTTGCTCCTAGTTGTGCCACCCGCTTGGCGTTTTCATTTGGCTGACTTGGTGGCCGAGTTAGAGCAAGTGCCTCACGATCACTTCGCAAGGTCAACGAAGTCAAATCGTGACACCCAACAACAGACAAGTAGGCATAACGGTACCATGCGAGAAAATATACGCGAATGCCTATCAAATGACCTGGTTGCCCAAGCGATCATTCAATTAACATAGCAAGGGAGGACACGTTAATTCTAGGAACCTTAGGAAAGTGTTAATAGCAGAATGTCATATACCTTATGAGTGAGTTATATAGGTTGACAGAGGATATATGCCATGTTAAAGAGGATGTACTACTAGTTGAACCTCTACATAAATTGCATGATATCGTCACAATTGATTTCAGAGACCATGGTCTCTAAAATAGATTGATCAAAGATCAAAGGTAGCAGGGTTACTAGAGCCCTTACCAGAGCCGGAAAAATCATGATAGAGTGTCTCCCTTGACTTTATCACCCATCTCCCCAAAGTGGGGAGTTTGAAGCCATCCTCGTTATCGTCGATCAGTTTTCAAAATATGTGACCTTAATTCCCACTCCGAAGATGTGCTCAGCCGAAATGAAGACTGACTTTTCTTCAAGAATGTTGTCAAGTTATGAAGGGTACCATAAAGCATCTTGAGAAACAGACTAACTTGATTATCTCTTCTAGCTACCACCGAAAGACAGATGGGCCAAATTGAGTGCTTTAATAGTATGCTAGAAGAGTACATGCGACCTTTTATCGATGCTAGACAAAAGAACTAGGTTGGCATGTTGGATGTGCACCATTCAATTTTAACTGCCAAAAGAGTTCTTAACTGGAAAGACTCCCTTTGAAGTAGTGTGCATAAGACATTCGCTCATGCCACGTGCATCGATCACCCATATGTGGGCAAAAGCTCCCAGGCTTAACTTTACGAAGGAGTGAAAACAATATGCAACGTCGCACGTGCCTACTTAAAGAAAGCCTTTAAACATATGAAGAAGTTTGCAGATAAAAAACACCGCGTGAGTTTCAAGCAGGCGACAAAGTACTCATCAAGCTCAGGATAGAGCAGTTTCACTTTTGAAGAAATCGTGATAAGAGACTCATGCAAAAAAAAGAAGGGCCCATCGAAGTGATACAAAAATTCGGAAAGACATTTTACCTAGTTTAACTACCTTCATGGATTAAGATTCACCTAGTGATCCATGTAAGCAACTAGAAGCCTTACCATATAGACCCAGACGACAACACAGCAACGACGTATCAAGGCTCTGCCATCATGTAGGGCACCACAAAAAAGCAGGTAGAATAGATCCTTACAATGAGAATAAGGTAGACAAACCTACAAAAGTTCCATATGAAATGGGAGGGACTCCTCAATACCAAAATCAATTAGGAGCGCACTGAAGACTCGAAGTCAGTCGCTACTCAAATCCTAGAGTTCTAAAATTGTCAGTTGGCGATGCCATCAACCAATTTATTGGGCCTGGATGTCACAATCATGCTTGTCCAAGCATGTTCCAAATAATCGTCTATAACAGCATGCTTTGACACATCATGTAGGGCCCATGGTTGCATGCCCCGTAGCCCCTCGTCGTCATGTTTTCCTTGTGCAGGCTAGTCCTTTTTGTTATTGTTTGTCTCTTATACTTTTTGTAGGAGTTGACACCTTACCAGTTTGATATGCAAGCCTGTCATACCAAAAATGGCCTAGAATGTACTATAGGGAATAGTAAACTCCCACCAGTTGTATGTTAAGGTAACTTTGGTCTAAATTCATGTAAATTGCTTGCAACATACAACCCTTCCAAATGTTTTCCAAAATATTTCTTCCTCCCTTTTTCAAAACCTTTTTTCAAAAACACAAGATTTAAGTTCGTCGAGAGCCTGGTTGTGCAACCAGCTCTCTGAAATCGATTTGTCGTGCTTATTTGTGTGCTAAAAAGAGCTCTTCGAGCTCACTTCGCCTCTCAACGACTGGTTGAAAAACAAGCTCTTCAAGAACCATTTGAAGACCCTGAGAGATATAGACAATTGGTTGAAAAATTGAACTACCTAACAGTAAATTGAACTACCTTACAGCCAGGTATGGCTTATTCGATGAGCAGTGAGTCAATTTATGTCTTCACCTACCATGGATCATTGGACAGTCATACAATAAATTCTATGTTATTTCAAGGCTACACCCGAACGTGGAATCTTATATTAAGATCAAGGTCATATGAGGATGGAGTATTTTTTTAGACGCTGATTGGGCAGGAACAAGAGATGATAGAATGTCAACTTTTGGATATTAAAGTCAAGTCTAATGTTTTAACCCAATATCATCTTATTCTAACAAATCAAACTCTAAGTCCAAAATCATCCTTTAATCCAAAACTTTCTTATCCTAAGAAAATTAAAGTCAAGTCTCATGCTTTATTCTAAAATACTTGTACCCTAACAAAGTTGAAGTTTAGTCTCATACTTGAATTCAAAATTCTCTGTAAACTTTATCTCCAATCAAAAAAATGAAAACTCCTACATCGAAATCTTGAAGTCCAATTCAATTATCCTATTTTAATTCAGAACTTGCCTATCTTAATAGAGTCAAAGTCATGTCTTATGCTTTATTTAACCTATTTGACAACCCGACCAACTAAAACAACCCAACCCAAACCGTAAGGGTTGGGCTGGGTCATAACTTTCTTTGGGTTGAGTTGGATTACGATTTTACCATTTTTGTTGGGTCGGTTCTCGAATTGGAAAATTTTTCACTCATTCAAACGAATCCAACCCGAACTATAAATGATGGTATGTATAAGTGTATGTGTGAGAGAGAGAAAAAGATTAATTAATAAGATAGGTTTCTTAGTTTGTTAAAAGAAAAAGTTACCCTAATAATAATTTAAAATCTATCCTATCCAAAGAAAGTTCAAGTCAATTAACATACTTTAATCTAAAATTTCTTATACTAAGAAAGTTCAAGTGAAATCTCATATCTTAACCTAAAATAATCTTTATTTGAACGAAATCAAACTTCAATCCCATACTAAATCAAAACTTCTTACAAAACTTTATCTCCAATCAAATGAATGAGAACTTTTCATAACAAAATGGACGTCCAACATCATTAGTTAATCCAAAACTTTCTCATCACAAGAAAGTTGGAGTCAAATCTCAAACTTTAATCCAAAATACTTGTACCCTAACACAGTTGAAGTTCAAACTCATACTTGAATCTAAAATTCTCCGTAAACCTTATCTCCAATCAAAACATTGATAACTCTTTCATTAAAATCTTGAATCCAAAATACTGGTATCCTTTAATCCAATACTTTCTTGTCCAAAGAAAGTTCAAGTCAAGTCTCATACTATAATCCAAAATACTTAGTACCTAAACAAAGTCAAGTTTAGTCTCATACTTGTATCCAAAATTTTCGGTAAACTTTATCTCTAACAAAAAAAAATAATAACTCTTCATCAAAATCTTGAAGCCTACTCTCATACCTTAACTTAAAACTTTCATATCCTAAGAAAGTTCAAGTCAATTATCATACTTCAATCAAAAACTATTTTATCTAATAAACTTAAAGTCTATTCTCATACTTTAATTCAAAACTTTAGAGAGTTGAAGTCAAATCTCATACTTTAACCAAATATTATCTTATTCTAACAAAATAAAACTCAAAATCCATACTCAAACCAAACTTCTTGGTAAGCTTTATCTCCAATCAAACTATTGTGCGCTTTTATATAAAAAACTTGTTCTCCAATATCATCCTTTAATCCAAAATTTTCTTGTTCTAAGAAAGATGAGGTCAAGTCCTATACTTCAATCTTAAAATTTTCTAAAAACCTTTTCTTTAATGAAACCATTCATAAATACTTTATGTAGAACTAGAAAGTAATAGAAATCTTAATATGAAAAAATTTAAAGAATAACTTTTTGGGTTGAAAAACAATCGAAAGAGATACATACAAATTTCAAAAAAATAAACTTTTGAAAGTGAGAAAACCTTGGGACAAAATTTTGAAAAAGAGTTTCTGAAACAAATTCTTTTTTATATAAATATTATAGGAAAAACTAAATTGGTGAAAAGAAATTTTTTTGCAAGAAACAAACTTTGTTATCAAAAAAAAAAGTTGAAAAGATTTTGGAAAGAAGAAAGAAAAACTAGAAATTTCATAGTATCTTTCACAAACTCTTTTTAAAAAAATAATAAAAAGAAGATTTGCTTCGAAATAAAAAACAAAAACAAAAAAACTTTATGACCGGTCATTTTTTTTAATAAAAATCCTTTGATATAAAGTTGTTAAGATATAAAATTTTGAAAATAAAAGCATTTAAAATGAGAGAAAAATATATAAATAAAAAATAAAAAAAAAACCCTAGTAATCTCCCGGATCCGAGCCTTTGGACGGGTGCAGGCCCGTGTATAGTAGAGCGAAACTTTCATTTCCAAGCTTAAAAAAAATATATATTTTTAAAAAGTGTTTGTGAAAGATTCTAGGAAAAATCTAGAGTTAAAAATATAAACTTAAAGAGTAAATTTTTCAGGGAAAATATTTAAAGAGAATGTTTTATATAAGAAAGGTAAGAAATGGATAAAGATTTTTAAAATAAAACTTTAAAAGTGAAAAAAAAATAGAGAAAAAGTTTTGAAAACAAACAAGAAAGTGAAAAGTAGAAACTATGAAATTTTTGTGACAAAAATAAAAGATAAATAATCAAAATATTTTGGTAAGTTGGAAATAAAATATACCAATTTTAAAAAGATTAAAAAAAATGAAATATTTTAGTAAAAAAACTAAAAAATATAACTTTTAAGTGATAAAAAAGTAAAATAAATAATAAAATTAAATATAAAAACCATAAACCAGAGTTGGAAAATATTGGAAAGTAGTTTTTAAAAAATAAAAGAAAATTTTGAAAGTGAAAAAAAACTAGAGAAAAAGATTTGGTTGTCTTGTTTACTCTCTTCATTAGTAAAGACCATCTTTTGTAACTCTATCCATTGTTAGTGTTCATTGTTATTTGAGTTCGGTGCAAGTATCTTATCATTTGGTCTCATACTTGAACCCAACTCTCATATCTTAAGAAGTTCAAGTCAATTATAATACTTCAATCCAAAACTCTTTGATCTAATAAAGTTGAAGCCAAGTGTGATACTTTGATTCAAAACTTTCTTGTCTTAAGAGAGTTGAAGCCTAGTCTCATGCTTTAACCCAAAAACGAAGTCAAGTCCCATACTCAATCCTAATTTCTTGGTAAATTTATCTCCAATCAAATGAATAAGAACTCTTTCATAAAAACTAGAACTCAAATATCATCCTTTAATCCATAACATTCTTGTCCTAAGAAATTTGAAGTCAAGTTTGATACTTTAATCCAAAATACTTGTACCCTAACAAATGTGAAATAGAGACTCATACTTGGATCCAAAATTTTGTCTAAACTTTATCTTGAGTCAAAAAAAATGACAACTCCTCTTTCAACAAAATCTTGAAGTCCATTCTCATAGCTTAACTTAAAAATCTCATATCATAAGAAAGTTCAAGTCAATTATCATACTTCAATCCAAAGTCTCTCATCTAATAAATTGAAGTCTAGTCTGGTATTATAATTCAAAACTTTCCTATCTTAAAGAAAGTTGAAGTCCAATATTATGCTTTAATCTAAAATCATCTTATTCCAACAAAATCAAACTCAAGTTCCAAACTCAATCCAAACTTCTTGGTAAACTTTATCTCCGATCAAACGTATGAGAACTCTTTCATAAAAAACTTGAAGTCCAATATCATCCTTTAATCCAAAAATTTCTTATCCTAAGAAAGTTAAAATCAAGTCTCATACTTTAATCCAAAATACTTTAATCAAGTCTCATATCATAAGAAAGTTCAAGTCAATTATCATACTTCAATCCAAACTCTCTCATCTAATTAATTGAAGTCTAGTCTGGTATTATAATTCAAAACTTTCCTATCTTAAGAAAGTTGAAGTCCACTCTTATGCTTTAATCTAAAATCATCTTATTCCAACAAAATCAAACTCAAGTTCCAAACTCAATCCTAACTTCTTGGTAAACTTTATCTCCAATCAAACGTATGAGAACTCTTTCATAAAAAACTTGAAGTCCAATATCATCCTTTAATCCAAAAATTTCTTATCCTAAGAAAGTTAAAATCAAGTCTCATACTTTAATCCAAAATACTTGTACTCTAACAAAGTTTGAAGTGTAGTCTCGTATTTGAAACCAAAATTCTCTATAACTTTGTCTCGAATAAAAAAAATGATAAATCTTTCAACAAAATCTTGAAGTCCAGTTTCCTTAATTTAAATCTCTCATATTCTAAGAAAGTTCAAGTCAATTATCACATTTTAATTCAAAATTGTCCCATCTTAATATAGTTGAAATCATGTCTCATGCTTTCACAACCTCATTAGCGATTAAAATAGGATCTAGAATTTGCATTCATTCAATAAAGGCATTTTGATGTTGAGAAATGATAGCGGGCATAACAATCATCATCCTTCAAGCCAAAGCAATAGCCACAATGTTTTTAGTCTCAAGTTGTGAGGCTGATTGGCCTGAAATCTGATATTCGACATGCATCTCCTCTTTTCTTTATTAAATAACCAAGAATCTGTGAAAGAAGCTTGTATTTTCATCACCATCTTTCAGCCAATTGAGTTTACATTTATAGACGTTCCATTCTTCCATAACGACAAGGCTTAGTAGATCATGCTTAGTACTTGACAATTTGAACAACTCTTGTGCTGATAATGAATCCCAGTCCGCCTTTAGGTCAAGGAATTCAATTTCAACCAATAAACTTTCTTCACATTGCTCCCTACAGGATTTTTGCTCAAGAGTCAAGACTTAAGTGAGCCTTTAAGATTTCTGACCTTTGAATAAATAACAAAACCAGCCCATCCAAAAGAGAGATAATTAGTAAGCCTTGTTTTAATCAATTGTCTATATGGTGGGGAGGAAGACGAAGAATTGAAAAAACGAAAGCGAGAAGAGCCCAATTTGAAAGATCCAACTTCTAATAGAATTGATACGTGATCCGAGATTGATCTAATCTTATGAGACACTCTTGAGTTGTCAAGTTCAACCTCCCTGAAAACGTACTTGGGCAGTTTATGTGGAAAGAATCCGTGAAATATGGAGCCAGTGGGTGACATGGGTTGAATATTGGTACAAAACTTCGTACCATTCAATTCTTTTATCAAATAAAGTTAAAGTCTTGTCTCATACTTTAATTCAAAACTCTCTTATCTTAAGAGAGTTGAAGTCCAATATCATGTTTTAAACCAAAATCATCTTATTCTAATAATGTTCAAGTTTATCCCCCAATCAAATGAATGAGAACTCTCTTGTCATCCTTCAATCCAAAACTCTCTTATCTAATAAACTTGAAATCTAGTATAATACTTTAATTCAAAACTTTCCTATCTTAAGAGAGTTGAAGTCCAATCGTATGCTTTAACCCAAAATCATCTTATTCCAACAAAATCAAACTCAAGTCTCATACTCAATCCTAACTTCTTATTAGTCGTTCAATCCGATCAAACAAGCGAGACCTCTTTCATAAAAAACTTTAAGTCCAATGTCATCCTTTAATCCAAACTTTCTTATCCTAAAAAAGTTGAAGTCAAGTCTATCCTTCAATCCAAAATACTTGTACCCTAATAAAGTTGAATTTAGTCTCATATTTGAATCCAAAATTCACCATAAACTTTATCTTCAATAAGAAAAATGATGACTATCATCAAAATCTTGAAGTCGAGTCTTATAACTTAATTTAAAACTCTCATATCCTAAGAAAGTTCGAGGCAATTATCATACTTCAATCAATATCATCCTTCAATCCAAAACTCTCTTATCTAATAAACTTGAAATCTAGTCTCATACTTTAATTCAAAACTTTCCTATCTTAAGAGAGTTGAAGTTCAATCGTATGCTTTAACCCAAAATCATCTTATTCCAACAAAATCAAACTCAAGTCTCATACTCAATCCTAACTTCTTATTAGTCGTTCTCTCCAATCAAACAAGCGAGACCTCTTTCATAAACAACTTTAAGTCCAATTTCATCCTTTAATCCAAACTTTCTTATCCTAAAAAAGTTGAAGTCAAGTCTATCCTTTAATCCAAAATACTTGTACCCTAATAAAGTTGAATTTAGTCTCATATTTGAATCCAAAATTCACCATAAACTTAATCTCCAATAAGAAAAATGATGACTATCATCAAAATCTTGAAGTCGAGTCTCATAACTTAATTTAAAACTCTCATATCCTAAGAAAGTTCGAGGCAATTATCATACTTCAATCAATATCATCTTTCAATCCAAAACTCTCTTATCTAATAAACTTGAAATCTAGTCTCATACTTTAATTCAAAACTTTCCTATCTTAAGAGAGTTGAAGTCCAATCGTATGCTTTAACCCAAAATCATCTTATTCCAACTAAATCAAACTCAAGTCTCATACTCAATCCTAACTTCTTATTAGTCGTTCTCTCCGATCAAACAAGCGAGACCTCTTTCATAAAAAACTTTAAGTCCAATGTCATCCTTTAATCTAAAATACTTGTACCCCGATAAAGTTGAATTTAGTCTCATATTTGAATCCAAAATTCACCATAAACTTTATCTCCAAGAAGGAAATGATGACTATCATCAAAATCTTGAAGTCGGGTCTCATAACTTAATTTAAAACTCTTATATCCTAAGCTAATAAACTTGAAATTTAGTCGAAATTTAGTCTCATACTTTAATTCAAAACTTTCTTATCTTAAGAGTGTTGAAGTCCAATCGTATGCTTTAGCCCAAAATCATCTTCATATCCAAAATCATCTAATTCCAACTAAATCAAACTCAAGTCTCATACTCAATCCGAACTTCTTATTAGTCTTTCTCTCCAATCAAACAAGCGAGACCTCTTTCATAAAAACTTTAAGTCCAATGTCATCCTTTAATCCAAACTTTCTTATCCTAAGAAAGTTTAAGTCAAGTCTCATCCTTTAATCCAAAATACTGGTACCCTAATAAAGTTGAATTTAGTCTCATATTTGAATCCAAAATTCACCATAAACTTTATCTCCAATAAAACAATGATGACTATCATCAAAATCTTGAAGTCGAGTCTCATAACTTAATTTAAAACTCTTATGTCCTAAGAAAGTTCGAGTCAATTATCATACTTCAATCCAAAACTCTTTTATCTAATAAACTAGTAGTCTCATACTATAATTCAAGACTTTCCTATTCTAAGAGAATTGAAGTCAAACCTCATGCTTTAACCCAAAATCATCTTATTCTAAAAAATCAAACTAGAGTCTCACTCATACTCAATCCTAATATCTTGGTAAATTTTATTTCCAATCAAACGAATGTGAACTTTTTAAAACACTTGAAGTCCAATATCATCCTTTAATCCAAAACTTTTTTTCCTTATAAAGCCCAAGTGTAGTCTCATACTTGAATCCAAAATGATCCGTAAACTTTAAGTATTTAAGTCTAGTCCCATACCTTAGTTTAAAACTCTCATATCCTAAGAAAGTTCAAGTCAATTTTCATACTTCAATTCAAAACTTCTACCTTATTAGAGTTGAAGTCATGTCTCATGCTTTAACCTAATACAAAAAAACCAACGACCTGACTAACTGAACTACCCAACCCATCCCATGGGTTGGGTTAGATTATAACTTTCTTTTGAATGGGTTGGATTATGATTTATCCTTATGTTGGGTTAAGTTGGTTCATGGTTTGAGCAATTTTTTGCTCATTCAACCCAACAAAACCCAACCTGAACTAAGAATAATATTATATATGTGTTTGTGTTTGTGTCTGTGCGTGTGTTTGAGAGAGAGAGAGAGAAAGATTAACAAATAAGATAGGTTTCTTAATTTGTTTAAAGAAAATGTTTCTTAGTATATTGGTGAGGAACATATACTAATAATAAGTAACTTAGGGTTCAGTTTAATATCATGCAGTTGTTTCTTTACCTTTTTTACATATTTATGAGTTATGAGTTGAGTCATGAGAGGAAAATGAAGACTAACACAACCGGAAAACCCAACCCAACCCGAAGATATAAGGTTTGGGGTGGGTTAGGTCGCTTTGAGATTTTAGGGTTCGACAGGTTGGAGAATTAACCAACCCAAAAGTTTGGGTAAGTTCAATAAATTTCTATAACCCATCTCAACCTGGACCATGTACACCCCTACTCTAACCTAAAAACATCTTATTCTAACAAAATCAAACTCAAGTCTCATACGCAATCCTAATTTCATGGTAAACTTTATCTCCAAATGAGAATTCTTCCAAAAACAAAAACTTGGAGCCCAATATCATCCTTTCATCCAAAACTTTCTTGTCCTAAGAAAGTTGAAGTCAAGTCTCATACTTCAATCTCCAATCACACAATTGAGAATTCTTTCCTAACAAACTTGAAGTCCAATATTATACTTCAATCCAAAACTTTCTTATCCTAAGAAAGTTGAAATGAAGTCCCCTACTTTAATCCAAAATGCGCGTACCTGAAGAAGTTGTTTGATCTCATAATTGAATCAAAACTTTATCTCCAATAAAAAATATGACAACTATTTCATCAAAAACTTGAATTTCAAACTCTCATATCCCAAGAAAGTTCAAGTCAATTATCATACTTTAATCCAAAAGTATCTTATATAATAAACTTAAAGTCTAGTCTCATACTTTAAACCAAAACTTTCCTAAAAGAGTTGAAGTCCAATCTTATACTTTCACCCAAAATCATCTTATTCCAACAAAATCAAACTCAAGTCTTATAATCAATCCTAACTTCTTGGTAAACTTTGTCATCAATCAAATGTATGAGAACTCTTTCATAAAAACACTTGAAATCTGATATCACCCTTTAATACAAAACTTTCTTATCCTGAGAAAGTTGAAGTCAAGTCTCATACTTCAATCAAAAATAATCGTACCCTAACAAAGTTAAAGTCTAGTCTCATATTTGAATCCAAAATTATTGGCGAACTTTATTTCCATTAAAAAAAATTGATAACTCATCCATCAAAATCTTGAAGGCCAGTCTCATAGCTTAATTTAAAACTCTCATATCCAAAGAAAGTTCAAGTAAATTATCGTACTTCAACCCAATATAAAGTCAAGTCTCATGCTTTAACTCAAAATCACCTTATTCTAACTGAATCGAACTCAAGTCTCATATGCAATCCTAATTTATTGGTAAACTTTATGTCCAATCAAACGAATGAGACCTCTTTCATAACTTGAAGTCCACTATCATCCTTCAAAAACTTTCTTGTCCTAAGAAAGTGAAAGAAAGTGAAGTCAAGTCTCATATTTTTAACACAAATACTTGTACCGTAACAAAGTTGAAGTTCAGGTCTTATACTTGAATCCAAATTCCCTATAAACTTTGTCCAATAAAAAAAAATGATAACTCTTTTCTATCTTAATAAAGTTGAAACCACGTCTCATGCTTTAACCCAAGAACATCTTATTCCAACAAAATCAAACTCAAATCCCATACTTCATCCTAATTTCTTGGTAAACTTTATCCCTAAATGAGAACTCTTTCACAAAAAAAAACTTGGAGTCCAATATCATCCTTTCATCCAAAAGTTTCTCTTCCTAAAAAAGTTGGTGTCAAGTCTTATACTTTGATAAGAAAAAATACTAGTACCCTAACAAAGTTGAAGTTTAGTCTCATAATCAAATCCAAAATTCTCTATAAAATATATCTCCAATAAAAAAATATGATAACTCTTTCATCAAAATCTTGAAGTCGAGTTTAATTATCATTCTTTAATCTAAAACTTCTTGTCACGAGAATGTTGAAGTCAAGTCTCAAGTCTTAACCCAAAATCATCTTATTCTAACGAAATCAAACTTAAGTCTCATAATTATTAATCAAAACTTCTTTGTAAACTTTATTTTCAATTACACATATGAGAACTCTTTCATACAAAATTGGAAGTCCAATAACATCTTTTAATCCAAAACTTTCTTGTCCTAAGAAAGATGAAGTCAAGTCTCATAATTTAAAACTCTCATATCCTAAGAAAGTTCAAGTCAATTATCATACTTCAATCCAAAACTCTTTTATCTAATAAAGTTGAAGTCTAGTCTCATACCTTAATTCAAAACTTTAAAGAGTTGAAGTCAAGTCTCATGCTTAAAACCAAAACTATCTTATTCTAACAAAATCAAACTCAAGTCCATACTCAATTCGAACTTCTTGGTAAACTTTATCTCCAATCAAACGAATGAGAACTCTTATATAAAAGAACTTGAAGTCCAATATCATTCTTTAATCAAAAATTGTCTTGTCCTAAGAAAGTTGATGTCATATCTCATACTTCAATCCAAAAAAACTCTATAAACCTTTTCTCTAATCAAACCATTGGGAATTCTTAAATCAAAAAGTTGAACTAAAAGCTCTCTTATCCTAAGGAGTTAAAGTCCAATCTCATATTTAATCAAAAATCCATTTATCATAACCAAGTAACTTTCTTCTTTCTTCCACACATAACCATCAAACAAAAATATACTTTATCCTATCTTTCTTCGTCTTAACAAATCAAATCTTTTGAGATACAAGAAGTCTGAAAGGGACAAAACTATGAAAAGAAATAAATGTGAAAGTGAGAAAAAAAAACTAAACAATAAGTTTTGACAACTATTTCAAAATTAAAGGATAAAACTAGGAAAATGAAAAATAGAAATTTTAAGTTAAAAGAGTTTTTCATGAAGATCGACTTATTAATTTGAAAACCTTTAAGATAAGAAAATTGTGAACCAGATACAAATGATAAGACAAACATTGGAAAGTAAAAAAACAACTAAAGAAGAAATTTATTAAAAGATTAAAGATCAAAACTATGAAGTTTGAAATTTTAGTTAGAAAGTGAGAAAATAAGAGAGGAAAATTAAAAATTATCCAAATAAAACCCATTTGGGTTTATATATTAAAAAAAAGTTAGAAAGAAAGAAAACTCAGAAAAAAAAAACATAGAAGAGTTTTTAAACAAAATGTCAAATGGTTTTTTTAACTAGAAAGTAAAACTATAAGTTTCGAATGATATAAATGGAAAAATAAGTATTTTGAAAAGATAAAAAGAAGTTAAAAATTGCTACAAAATTTTAAAAGGAAAATAATTCGAAAGACAAAAAAATGACTAACATAATTCAAAAAAGTTCGATAAATACTTTATGTAAAACAAGATAAGTAATAGAAATTCTAATATGAAAAATATTTGAGAATAACTTTTTGGGACAAAAAAGAATCAAAAGAGATACATACAAATTTCAAAAAGATAGACTTTTGAAAGTGATGAAACTTTGGGACAAAATTTTCAAAACGAGTTTCTGAAGAAAAAAAATTGATAAAGATTATAGGAAAAAACTAGATAGGTAAAGAGACTTTTTTGCGAGAAATGAACTTTGTTTTCTTCAAGAAAAAATAAGTTAAAAATATTTTTAAAAGAAAACAAAAACTAGAAATTTCATAGAATCTTTCACAAATTCTTTTCAAAAAAACAAATAACTAAATAAAAACTAAAAAGTTCAAAGTTAAGTTCAAAGTTAAGTTTCTAAACAATTAATTTGGAAATTTAAAAAAAAACGAAAACATTTATGACCGGTCATCATTTTTTATAAAAATCCTTCGATATAAAAGTTATTAAGATATAAAATTTTGAAAAGAAAAGCATATGAAAATAAGAGAAAACTTTCAAAAAAAAAAATCTAGTCATCTCCCGGATCCGGGCCTTAGGAAAGGCGTGGGCGCTCCCGTGTATAGTAGAGGCGAAACTTTGATTTCCCAGTTTAAAAAAACAAACAATATTTTTAAAAAGAGTTTGTGAAAGATTCTAGGAAAAAACTATAAAGTTAAAAATAGAAACTTGAAGAGTAAACTTTTAAAGAAAAATATTTAAAAAGAAATTTTTATATAAGAAAGGTTAGAAATGGATAAAGATTTTTAAAATAAAACTTTAAAACTGAGGGGAAAAAATAGAGATAAAACAAAATCTAGAAACAAACTAGAAAGTAAAAAATAGAAACTATGAAAATTTTGTGATGGGAAAGACAAATTTGGAAAGAAAATTTTGAAAATATAAACTCTTGGGATAAAAAGGTTTGAAGGAAATTTTTAATTCAAAAGACAAATATTTGAAAGTAAGAAAAAAGCTATAAACAAATGTTTTTGAAAAGGACAAATCTTTATGAGGTTAAATGAAGTTTTTGGAACTCATATTTTGAAAAGAAAAATATTTGGAAGTGAGGAGAGAAAAAACATCAGGGTATTTTTGAAACATTGTATTTAAAAGAATTTAGAAATACCTAAATTTTAATGCAGTTTCAATAATATCCTAGAATGAGTTTTCTTGAACTATCATATAAACCGAAATTTAAAATTCAACAACTGAACTTGTAATAAACTTATATGAAAACTTATCTCTCACGTAAAGCTTGGGATCCATCACTTAAAGCTCAAACAATCCTCAACTCGAATAACAAAAATTCAAATCCACTTCTCAAAACAATATTTCCATAGAAATAAAGCAAACTTCACACATCCTTATTTTACCCAAAAGTTCTTCATCCAAACAAATTGTTCTACATCCTTAAATGCATAACCATGAAAACTCGGAATCCAAAACCTTAAACTTCGGCAATCTTATTCACCAATCAGTCAAACTTTACCGACTACTCAATTATCTATTATTCAAGTGCTTTCCATTAATAAAATTCCATTCAGACTTATTCCATCATGTGAAATTCTTAAGCAACAATATAGACCCGAATCTAAACATTCAACACTTGAACTTTTAATAAACCTAATACGAAAACTAATGCTACGCCCTTAAAATATCATCAAATCACATTCCACCATCTCTCATATTACCTTTCAATACACTTATGCTTTTCGTCGACTGTATCCAAATTAATAGCATTCACTACCATGACTGAATGGAAAGTAATGATATAGGTCTCAACTTCTTCACGACTTGTCTAGAACATTTTCATACTTTAACTGTCTTTTTCAAATGCATAGCCCTGTCCTCCTTTTACCATATGATACTAAGTTAACTGTTTTCCTCTATAATAATGTCTCACGTCTAGTAGAATCATACTCTAATCCAAAATTATTCCATCCTAGCAAAGTTGACATCTAATAGTGTCATACTCTAATCCAAAATTATTCCATCCTAGAAAAGAAGATATTTTTTCCTTTCGCCGACTGTATCTAAATAAGTACCATCCACTGCAATGACTGAATGGAAAGTATTGATATAGGTCTCAACTTTAGCATGACTTTTTTAGAACATTTTCATATTTTAATTGGCTTTTCAAATACTTAGTCATGTCCTCCATCAACCATATCATACTTAAGAAAGTTGAAATCAAGTCCCTTACTTTAATCCAAAATGTGTGTACCCGATGAAGTTGTTGTTTAGTCTCATAATTGTTGAATCAAAGATACCCTATAAACCTTATCTCCAATAAAAAAAATATCACAACTATTTCATCAAAAACTTGAAGTCCAATCTCATACCTCAATTTAAAACTCTCATATCCTAAGAAAGTTCAAGTTAATTATCATACTTTAATCAAAAACTATCTTATATAATAAACTTAAAGTCTAGTCTCATACTTTAAACCAAAACTTTCCTATCATAAGAGAGTTGAAGTCCATTCTCATGCTTTAACCCGAAATCAACTTATTCCAACAAAATCAAACTCAAGTCTTATACTCAATCCTAACTTCTTGGTAAACTTTGTCATCAATCAGACGTATGAGAACTCTTTCATCAAAAAACTTGAAGTTCATTATCATCCTTTAATACGCAATCCTAATTTCTTGGTAAACTTTATGTCTAATCAAACGAATGAGAACTCTTTCATAACAAACTGGAAGTCCAATATCATCCTTTAATCAAAAACTTTCTTGTCCAAAGAAAGTGAAGTCATGTCACATATTTTTAACACAAATACCTGTACCCTAATGAAGTTGAAGTTTAGATCGTATACTTGAATCAAAATTCTCTATAAACTTTGTCCAATAAAAAAAATGATATTTCTTTCATTAAAATCTTGAAGTCCAATCTCATATCTTAGTTTAAAACTCTCATATCCTAAGCATGTTTAAGTCAATGATAATTCTTAAATTCAAAACTTTCCTATCTTAATAAAGTTGACATCATGTCTAATGCTTTAACCCAAGAACATCTTATTCTAACAAAATCAAACTCAAATCTCATACTTAATCCTAATTTCTTGGTAAACTTTATCTCTGAATGAGAACTCCTTCACAAAAGGCTTGGAGTCCAATATCATCCTTTCATCCAAAACTTTCTTGTCCTAAAAAAGTTGACGTCAAGTCTCTTACTTTAATAAAAAAAATACTTGTACCCTAACAAACTTGAAGTTTAGTCTCATACTTGAGACCAAAATTCTCTACAAAATATATCTCCAATAAAAAAATATGATAACTCTTTCATCAAAATCTTGAAGTCGAGTTTAATTATCATTCTTTAATCTAAAATTTCTTGTCACGAGAGTGTTGAAGTCAAGTCTCATGACTTAACCCAAAATCATCTTATTCTAACAAAATCAAACTTTAGCCTCGTACTTAATCGAAACTTCTTTGTAAACTTTATTTGCAATCACACATAAGAACTCTTTCATACAAAATTGGAAGTCCAATAACATCTTTTAATCCAAAACTTTCTTATCCTAAGAAAGATGAAGTCAAGTCTCATACTTAAAATCCAAAATACTTGTACCCTAATCTCCAATAAAAAAAATGATAATTCTTTCATTAAAATCTTGAAATCTAGTCTCATAGCTTAATTTAAAACTCTCATATCCTAAGAAAGTTCAAGTCAATTATCATACTTCAATCCAAAAATCTTTTATCTAATAAACTTGAAATCTAGTCTCATATTTTAATTCAAAACTTTAGAGAGTTGAAGTCAATTCTCATGCTTTAAACCAAAATTATCTTATTTTAAAAAAATCAAGCTCAAGTCTCATACTCAATTGTCCCCAAGGGGTGGCGCAGTGGTTGAAGACTTGGATTTTGAGGGTATGCTCCCTTCAAGGTCCCTAGTTTGAGTCTTCCTTGTGACAATACTCCTTCGATGTCTCTGGTGTCTGGCCTAGGGATGGGCGTGGTTACCTTATTTCAAAAAAAAAAGTCTCATACTCAATCTCAACTTCTTGGTAAACTTCATCTCCAATCAAACTAACGAGAACTCTTATATAAAGAAAACTTGATGTCCAATATCATTCTTTAATCAAAAACTTTCTTGTCCTAAGAAAGTTGATGTCAAATCTCATACTTCAATCCAAAAAATTTCTATAAACCTTTTCTCTAATCAAACCATTGGGAATTCTTAAATCGAAAAGTTGAACCAAAAGCTCTCTTATCCTAAAGAGTTAAAGTCCAAACTCATATTTAATCCAAAATCCTCATATCATAACCAAGTATCTTTCTTCTTTCTTCCGCAAAGTATTTTATCCTAACAACATATCTTTCTTCGTCTAAACAAATCAAATCTTTTGAGATACAAGAAGTTTGAAAGGGACAAAACTATGAAAAGAAATAAATGTGAAGGTGAGAAAAAAAATAAAGAATATTTTTTGACAATTATTTCAAAATTAAAGGATAAAACTAGGACAATGAAAATTAGAAACTTTGAGTTAAAAGAGTTTTTCATGGAGATCAACTTATTAATATGAAAATTTTTAAGACAAGAAAATCGTGAACTAGATACAAATTTTGATAAGACAAACATTGGAAAGTAAAAAAACAACTAAAGAAGAAATTTATCAAAAGATTAAAGATCAAAACTATGAAGCTTGAAATTTTAGTTAGAAAGATGAGAAAATTAGATGGAAAATTAACATAATCCAAATAAAAACCATTTGGGATTATATATTAAAAAAAAAAAGAGTTAGAAAGGAAAAAAATCAGAAAAATAAAACGTAGAAGAGTTTTTGAACGAGTGGTCAAATGTTTTTTTTAACTAGAAAGTAAAAATATAAGTTTTGAATGATATAAATGGAAAAATAAGTATTTTGTAAAGATAAAAAGAAGTTAAAAATTGCTACAAAACTTTTACAAGAAAATCATTTGAAAGAGAAAAAAACGACTAGCATAATTCAAAAAAGTTTCGTAATTACTTTATGTAAAACAAGATAAGTAATAGAAATTTGAATATGAAAAATATTTGACAAAAAAATTTCGGGACAAAAAAGAATCAAGAGAGATACATATAAATTTCAAAAAATAGACTTTTAAAAGTGAGAAAATCTTGGGACAAAATTTTCAAAAAGAGTTTTCGGAAAAAGTTCTTTTTTATTAAGATTATACGAAAAAACTAGATAGGTGAAAAGAAACTTTTTTTTTGCGAGAAATGAACTTTGTTTTCTTCAAGAAAAAATAAGTTTAAAATATTTTTAAAAAGAAAAAAAAAACTAGAAATTTCATAGAATCTTTCACAAATTCTTTTTTAAAATAAATAAAAACTAAAAAGTTCAAAGTTTCTAAACAATTTATTTGGAAATTCTGAAAAAACAAAAAAATTTATGACCGGTCATCATTTTTTATAAAAATCTTTTGACATAAAAGTTATTAAGATATAAAATTTTGAAAAGAAAAGCATTTGAAAACAAGAGAAAACTTATAAATTAAAAATAAAAAAATTTAAAAACTTGTAATCTCCCGGATCCGAGCCTTAGGAAGGGCGTGAGCACTCCCATGTATGGTAGAGGCGAAACTTTCAATTCCCAGTTTATAAAAACAAACGATATTTTTAAAAAGAGTTTGTGAAAGATTCTAGGAAAAAACTATAAAGTTAAAAATAGAAAACTTGAAGAGTAAACTTTTAGAGAAAAATATTTAAAGAGAAATTTTTATATAAGAAAGGTTAGAACTGGATAAAGACTTTTTAAATAAAACTTTAAAAGTGAGAGAAAAAAGAAATAGAGATAAAAAAAGTTTTGGAAACAAACTAGAAAGCGAAAAATAGAAATATGAAAATTTTATGATGGAAAAGACAAATTTGGAGAGAAAGTTATGAAGATATGAACTCTTGGGATAAAAAAAGTTTGAAGAAAATCCTTATTTTCAAAAGACAAATATTTGAAAGTAAAAAAAAAAACTACAAACAAATGTTTTTGAAAGATTTAAGAACAAATCTTTATGAGATAAATGAAGTTTTTGGAACTCATATTTTGAAAAGAAAAATATTTGAAATTAAGGAAAGAAAAAACTTCCTAAAGTGTTTTTGAAACATTGTTTTTAAAAGAATTTAGAAAAACCTAAATTTTAATGCAGTTTCCTTAATATTCTAGAACGAGTTTTCTTGAGATACCATATAAACCCAAATTTAAAATTCAACAATTGAACTTGTAATAACCTAATATGAAAATTTATCTCTCACATAAAGCTTGGGATCCATCACTTAAAACTCCATCATTATCCTTAACTCGAATAACAAAAATTCAAATTCACGTCTCAAAACAATATTTCCTTAGAAATAAAGCAAACTTCAAATCTCTTATTATTTTACCCAAAAGTTCTTCATCCAAACAAATTGTTCTACATCCTTAAATACATAACCATGAAATCTCAGAATCCAAAACCTTAAACTTAGGCAACCTTATTTCACCAATCAATCAAACTTCACCAACTACCCAAATATCTATTATTCAAGTGCTTTCAATCAATAAATTTCATTCAGACTTATTCCATCATTTCTCCATCATGTGAAACTCTTGAGCTATCATATAGACCCGAATCTAAAAATTCCACAGCTGAACTTGTAATAAACCTAATACGAAAACTTATGCTTTGTCCTTAAAATGTCATCAAATCACATTCCACCATCTCTCATATTTTCTTTCAATACTTATACTTTTCTCCGACTGTATCCAAATAAGTAGCATCCACTACGATGACTAAATGGAAAGTAATGATTAGGTCTCAACTTCTGCAAGACTTTTCTAGAAAATTTTCATACTTTAACTGTCTTTTTCAAATGCATAGTCATGTCCTCCTTTTACCATATCCTACTAAGTGAACTGTTTTCCTCTATAATAATGTCTCACGTCTAGTTGTATCATACTCTAATAAAAAATTATTCCATCCTAGCAAAGTAACGTCTAGTAGTATCATACTCTATTCCAAAATTATTCCATCCTAGCTGAGTTGAAGATATTTATGCTTTTGGCCGACTGTATCTAAATAAGTATCATCCACTGCAATGATTGAATGGAAAGTATTGATATAGGTCTTAACTTCTCCATGACTTTTTTAGAACATTTCATACTTTGATTGTCTTTTCAAATGCTCAATTATGTCCTTCATCAACCATATCATACTAAATGAATCGTTCTCTATAAATAATGTTTCACGTCTAGTGGTATCATACTCTAATCCAAAATTCTTTCATGTTAACAAAGTTGAAGATAAGTCTCATACTTCAATACAAAATTCTCATTTAGTAACTAAAGAACCCTTTAATTTTTTTATTTTGATTTCTATTCCAAATAGTCCTTCCATTCACCGCATTCATCACTTATCCAAAATCTTGTCAAACTAAAAAACATGGATCAATAATACGTCTATCCCATTTAAAGAAAAACGTCAATGAAACTCCTCTAATATGTTGAGACATAACATCTAAATCCAATGATGTTACTTTATCATTCAATTTTTCAAGAAAATCCATGAAAAATCTTACGAAGTACCTTTATCCTATCATCTTAATAGTTTAGTATGGACCTCTTTCTTCTCACTTTTCCTAAAATCTTTATTTCCAATTCAAACAATGACAACCTCTTTGGACAATAGTTGTAGTCAATAACATACAAGTTCTCACGTTTTTTTCTCACTTTGGAATATCAAAATCTTGATGGTTAAATGTTTTGTTTGGTAATTCCTCAATGGAATGGTTACTTTTTTGTTTGGTAACTCCTCCATGACAAGGCCGATACTCTATATTGTGTTCAGAATAACTCATCTTTGGTTTTGTATCCTTTCTATTGGAGGAGTCGAAGATCTAGATCTCCTATGGCTATACGCCTAGACATTTCTTTAACTTGACTTAATCTAGAAGTTGACGTTTTAAGGTGGAGAGGCTTCTACTTTATCTCCCTTCATAGAATTTTTAGAAGAATGGTTGAAAGACATAGGATGACGTATGGTTTCTATTCCATGCCACACTTCTCTATGAATTTTTCTAGGTAAAACTTTTTACAGTTACCCTTTATGTCTCCTACAACATAACTAAAGGCTTGGTTAGATTTTCAATACTCCCTTTTTATTATTTTATTTGATCTCATTAAAGGCTTAGTTTTATTTTCTCCATAATTGGTATTCTTCTCTCGTCAATAATCCTTGTTTAGTATTCACTACTTATCGTTCGGTGAATGTGAATCACCATCCGCTTTTTCCATTTAAAGTTTTTAATCTTTGATACAAAATCCAACGACCCAACCTTGATAACATAAAGGTTGGGTTGGGTTGCCCTTCCTAATCGGGTTGTGAAGGTTGGTCAAAAAAATATTTCTAACCCAGCTTAAAATTACAAATGTATATCTATAGATAATTTGGTAATTTAGTAAGAGAAAATATCATCCATGCTTACATACATGTTGTGGTGTTGTTTTTGAAATCGAAAAGAGCAAAACTAGATTAAGTTTTATCAAGAAAAATACCTGATTAGCAATGGCCCACACGTACTCAACCCACTTATGCATTTGCTTGAAAAATTAGGAATCGGGTGATTGGAGTGAAGGAATCAGGTGGATTGAACAAGCTAGATTAAAAATAGAAACAAGAGTGAAATTACTGGTTTTTGTAACTTAAAAGGATAAAAAAAAGTGGATTTATGGTTAGCTGATAAACAAAAATAAAGGAGATTTACGTACCCAACAGAGGAGTGATAGCAGGTAACGATGGCAATCGCCGCTGATGAGGAGGATAAGACAAGACCTTCAAAATAGGCATTTTGGCATGGCCATAGTTCTGTGGAATATGACAAAAAAAATACCACAAATAAAAAAAAGGGGTTTCCAAATTGAAAATCAACCACAACTCAAAAGGGTTTTCGTAAAGACAAGATTTAAATCATACACCCAATAAGAGCAGTCACAAATATCATATAATCAAATCCTCAGAATCCAAAAAATGGCCCTGTTCCAACCCCTTTCCTGAAAAAACGACTTCAAACTACAGATTTCGTGATTATGTTAATCTTCAATATAACAATCCAACGACCCAACCTTGATAACATAAAGGTTGGGTTGCCCTTCCAAATCGGGTTGTATTTCTAACCTAGATTACAATTACAAATGTATATCTATAATAATTTGGTATTAGCGAGAGAAAATATCATGCATGCTTACATACAAGTTGTGGTATTGTTTTTCAAATCGAACGGAGCAAAACTAGATTAAGTTTATCAAATAAAATACCTTGATTAGCAATGGCCTCACACGTACTCAACCCACTAATGGATTTGCTTGAAGAAGGAATCTGGTGATCGGCGTGAAGGAATCAGGTGGATTGAACAAACTAGATTAAAGAAAGAAACCAGAGTGAAATTACTGGTTTTTGTAACTTAAAGGATAAAAAAAAGTGGATTTATGGTTACATACAAGTGATAGCAGAGAAGTGAGATTTACGTACCCAGCAGAAAAGTGATAGCAGGGAACGATGGCACTCGCCGCTGATGAGGAGGATAAGACAAGGCCTTCGAAATAGGCATTTTGGTTGGCCGTAGTTCTGTGGGATATGACAAAAAATACCACAAATAAGAAAAAAAGGGGTTTCCAAATCGAAAATCAACCACAACTCAAAAGGGTTTTTGTAAAGACAAGATTTAAATCATATACCCAATAAGAGCAGTCACAAATATCAGAAAAAAATCCACAGAATGCAAAAGATGGCCCTGTTCCCACCCCTTTCCTGAAAAAAAGAATTCAAACCACAGATTTGGTGATTAAGTTAATGTAGAACAATAGTGAAGTACAATGGAAATTAAAATTATACCTTGGAGAGCAAATTTCATCGAATTGTGCGAAGATGGTTGATTCTGTGCCGGATCGGAGTCCATAATGGGATCTGAAATCAGAGGAAGTGAGAGATGTGAATTCAGTTTTAGGGTTTTAGCAACTCCTAAAACTAACCAGAGATGAAGAAAGAAATTAAACCTTTACGGCGTTCAAGAGCTTCTTCATCCCAGTTTCCACACGAACAGTAGCTTTTCCACCGATTTCGAAATCATCATCGGACCCAATTCGTTCGACGATTAATCGGAAATGCTTCAACTGCGATGCGAATTCAAATGAAGCTTCTACTTGCGTCGATCACAGGCACGAATGAACGTTCTTTAAGCTCCAAGAAACGTTTTCTGTATCTTCTTAGTTTTAGGGTTTTACTGTCACTGTTTTATTTTGTTTTATTCTCATATTTATTTTATGCTTACGGGGCTGTATGTTGGCGTTTTCCAGACGCAATGCTCGATTTTTTTTTTTTTTTTACGATTAGCTATCAAAGAGCCGTTTAGTGGCCACCTGGCACAATTAAAATTCGCCACGTGGCCTCTCATTTAATTAAGGTGATTTTTTACCATCTATTTTGATTTTATTTTTATTCTTTAAATTTATTTATGCTTACCGGGCTGTATGTTGGCGTTTTTCAGACGCACGGTCCGAAATTTTTTTCAAATTCATTTTTTTTTACGATTAGTGATTGGAAGAGCCATTGGGAAGACACCTGGCCCAATAATAAAGCGGCACGTGGCAACTAAGTTTATAATTATTTATTTTTTATTTCGTTTTCTTCAGCTTTTTTATATTTTTCAGTTTTTAATTTTTAAATTTATGTTTTTTTCGACACTTCTTTCTTAACGGATTAAAATCGTGTTAGAAAGCATATTTCATATTACACTTTATTTATGTTTTTATGAATATAATATCTTTAATTTTAAATTGATGAATCCAACCTTATTTTAATTTGCATAATATTATACTTTTAAAATGTATTTTGATGTTTCATATTAACATTATTCTCATGATATATTTTGTTTTGTAAAAAAAATCAACTATTTAATATATTAACTTTCAACTAATTAATTTGAAAAAATTTCACTTAACATGATATTGTACTTTGATAATCTATTCTCTTATTTTATTTTATTTTTTTCTTTTTCATTTGTTTGAGATTACAAATAATAGAGGGAGAAAATATTCGAACTCATGACTTCTTAATTTATGTGTATGAACTCTTTTTAATTACTATTCATGTTAGTTTTTTATTAATAAAGTTCAAATTATAAAAAATAATTTCAAAATTGAAATAATAAATAAATTTAAATTTTTATAGATTAAAAAATCATAAATTTACATCATTACAAAAAGTAACAACCCCTGAAAACAATTCCTTATTTATAATTTAACTATTCTTTCATAGTAAAGAAACTACGAGGACACAACTATAGTTCAAAAACTAAAAACAAAAAACAAAAAAAAATTGTTAAAAACGAGATTTTAATCATCTAAAATTAAAATTGACATTATTTTAAATCAGAAAATTAGAGCTTCACTCCACCATACTGAAAGTAATCACAGTCATCTCAAGGTCAGACATTAAAAAAATATAGAAAGAATAGAAACACGAAAGATGCTTAAAAATTATTGCCATAGTTGAGTCTGTCAAAATTCTACTCTTAACCCTTTTATTTACATTCAGACATACACACTATACATATTGAATAATTCGCCATAAAACTGTTCAAAGGAGCTAAAATAAAGAGTCAACAACATAGGATAATTAAACAAGGAATGCACCCTTTAAATCGCAAACTATTGGGCTGAACTCAAAAACCAAACCACATTGTCACGGGACTTCAAAGAATTAAGAATACAAAAATACAAAAGCCTCAATTTTATTTGAGAATAAAATAGTTCAATCAAACATTCATATATACGGTTTAAACTACAATAAATATTACAGAGTAGAAAGAAGAGTAGGTATACAATGTGGACAATCTTTTGAGTTTTAACATCAGAATCAAATCAAACACATTCATATCCACTGCTGCTCTCAACCGCCATAGTTCTCTTGCTCTGCGCCATGGATATAAGGCTATGAGATTCTTTACATTTGGGCCATTTTGAAACCTTCCTCTTTTCGTTCTTCCTAAGCCTTGAAGTTACTGACTTTATACCATCCCTTAAATAAGTCACCATCAAACTGACAACCTCTCTGCACATACACGACGAAACCAATCAAAAAAAGAACAAGCGTTCGGCGTATGGCTACGCTCGATGCTTTAATGCGTTCTACAGTGCAAACATCACGCATTGGCAAATGGAAGATTCCCAAATAAAATGAAGTAATGAACTGAAACATACATTTTCGGGATGGAGGATACTTGTTATACCATACACATTTTAATTTGTAATATTGTTGATAACAGTCGACAGAATCAGAATGATAATAAACAATAATAAAGGAGAAACTTAGTCTTTCTAGCACTCCCTCTCATAAATCTCTTCTTTATTTTCTAGTTTATAATGTAATTGATTTTTTTATTTTGATATCTTTAAGTGTCTGGACTATAGCTTACACACACTTCGACTATTATCCCACAATATATTATCTAATCCTACATTATTTAGATGCCAAGAAAATGAACTCATCATCTCTTAGATCTCCCAAAGGTCTTCTTTCACCATGAGATTTAATGTAATTAATTTTCTTTCACCTGATTCTGTCCCTTGCGTCATTTCCTTCCCCTAATATCTTTTCTCAACACTCCAACAAGCTCTTCATCCCTCCCTCGCTCTATCCTTTCTCCAACTGTTCTTTGTTGTCCAGTTACTCCCTCCTTCACGACTATATCGCAAAATGAGACCTATAGTCGTCCAACCATCCAAAAATGTCCATGTTTACGTGAACTTCAAATTTTTCAATCTGGTAACCAGTTGGAAAAAGATTATTTCCAAGATTTTGGCAATAAGTTGAGATAAGTCGTTTCCTATACAGATAGCATTTTCAGGCTTTTTTTTTTTAAGTCAACAGAGTCTCGATGAAGTTTAGGTTGCTATAAAAGGAAAAATAGTAGGTCTTACATTTAACATTAATCAGGTCTTTCTCAGAACGCAGGCGACCATGTAAAACGAACAAATAATATAAGCCTTGTGAATTTAAAGGTAGTCGATACACGAAACTTACAATAGAGAGCATGGAGATCGACCACCGTTCACATAGTAGACGAACAGATATGAATCATAATGCTGGCCATTGATAAAGTAAAAGCCCGGCAGTTTTTGTAGGCACTTGAATGACATTTTCTTGTAGAATTTGATAGCAGAACTATTGTATGAAATTACATGCAAATAAACTGCTCGGCACGTAGGCATGCTTGAGGCATATTTAATTACCTTTTGAACAAGTGAACTAGCTGCAATTCAATACATCAAATTCCTGATGTTTTGTAGACATTGACATTAGTGTAAAAAAAAAATCAGTAGCCCTAACAAAATCGTACCTATACCAAGGTTTCTGTAGGTTTCTACTACTCCCAGTGTAAGAATGTATACTAGAGTTTGATCCGTGCTTAATGAATCATGCCAAAGTAAATCAGATATCTACAAGGCATAAAGCAGTATAAATTAGACATACCCAGTTTTGAGCATCCAAAACAAGTGATTTCAGCTCTCAAAGTAGCTAAAAATACTGTTAAGAGATTAATGTTAAGCCAATTCTACAAGTACTTAGTGGTGGCTTGGAAGTACTTCATTTCTTCTTTTTTGAAATTCAAAAACATTTGGGGATAAGGGCCCTTGGAAATACATAGTACTACTAAATAAGAACATTGGCACAACTTTAACAATAATTAATCAAAGTGCACCTGGAATTAATCATCACGTGGAAACTTCCACATTTTGAAATATTTGATGTATGTTCAATCAGCTCAATGCCATCTAAATATTTCAACCCACCACGCTGAGACATTTGCCTGGTGCTCTGAGGCCAATAATTTAACCGACCACAGGTTTACATAATTTCTCAACAATGTTCTTATCCAATCCAGGACCACTACTGTCGTCCCAGAAAAAGATGAAAAAACAAACATCAAATGCATATGTTCATTAATCATTACCTATAGGCCCTCTCTTTTTGGTCATAATCATGCTTAATGGGTGTGAAGTCCTTAATCTAATCCAGTAGGCCCTCTCTTTTTTGGTGTAAGGAAAACAAAAGTCTCTCATTCATAGAATTCCAAAAACACTCTCTACAAGTCCTCCTTAGTAACCTCCCACTTATCTTGGAAAAAGGTCAGAAAAATAATCTAAACTATGGCTGTTTCTATCACAAATCAATCAAACTAAAAGATGATGCTACCTCCCTAGGAATTAATTTCTTAGGGGTTTTCTTGATATTCAAATGTTGTAAGGTCAGATGGTATGTTATGTGAAAATAGTCGAGATACGCGTAAGCTAATATCGAAAAAAAATCACAATCAAACACCACCTTTTTTATGTTAACAGTGCTATCCATAGAAACTTTTTCTGCAAAGACCTCAGATATGTCCAAAGACCTTGACAGTATAATCTAAACTTTTTTTTTTAAACAAAGGTAACCACGTCCGTCCCTAGGCCAGGCACTGGGAGACATCGAAGGAGTAATATCACAGCTGAGTCTCGAACCTGAGACCTTAAGGGGAGCATACCCTCAAAACTCAAGTTTTCAACTACTGTGCAACCCCTTGGGGACTTGACAGTATAATCTAAACTTACAATGTTAAGAAGAACGCAAGCTAAGTATTTCTCTCATAAGAGGTTTATAACATAAACAACACCGAGAGTCTTCTCATAGGAACTAATACTTGCACAAGATCAAACAAGCGCGATGCTTAGATGAAAATCAGTACAAAACCTATGAACTAAAAAAAACCCTGTTCAAGTGCATCGACATTTTGTATTCTTATCTCTAAATTAATAAAATTGTTCTCTATTCTTATCTCTACCGTTGGTGAACCACGTAAATTCGTATCTTGCGTTTCTTTTACATTTTTCATTTGATTGTCGTTCCATTTTTCATAACATTAAGGTTGAGTCTCAGATTAGAGAAATACATAAAACATAAAGAAAACCCACCTCAGTGTCTTTTGCCAGAACAGTTCGTGCAGTCACAAATCCAATAAGTTCATCACTTCTACCATCTGGTCTATTATGATCCACCGCTGCCCACGACACAACATCACGTCCATTAACAACATTGTTGAAAAAATCCGACTCATACCTAAAAAATCCATACCCGTATGTCAATTTCAGTATCAAATCACAAAGTCAAAATAACCCACACCCAAAATGAAATTTACATACCTAATGGGAAACAAGTTGCCATGGATTTGCTCCAAATCTTCACGATCCGAGGGTTTAATCGGTCGATAACATATGCTTGGACAGTTAATGGCTTTTGATTTGACCATTGCAAGATATTTCAATCCACTGCAAATAATTTATATGCTCGCAATAGTAGACTTACAAATTCACTTTCCATTGATAAACATCAGCAATTATTCCTGTGCAATTCGAAAAAAGTGTGACCATGTTCGTCAGTAATTCACTCGGCCTTGGATCGGAAGCAACGAAAAGAAATTTACCTTCGACGAATTGATGGAAATGAGTTCAACATTGTGGTCAACTTTTGATGACTTTCAATGCGCCTATTTACGTTAGGGGTATTTGAGATGTTGATAGTAGAAAATCTTGTTTTGGGTGAGATGAGATGACATAAAATCCTTGTTTGAGGTGGAGGAAGAGAAAATGAGAGGTTAAGATATATATATTTTTTTATAAAAAAATATATATATATGTTCTTATATTGTTTTCTAAGAATAAAATTGTTTTTTTTTTCTTTTTTTTTAAAGAATTATTCTCAAATATTTAACTATTAATATAACAAGTATGTGAATATAACTACTATCATAAATAAAATATAAGTAATATAAATTTAATATTAAGCAATCTTAATCATATTAATGTTTTTATTAAAAAAACATAGTTTCAATGATATTATGTACGACATAATAACCATGGAATTAAAAGTTTCTAATTTTTCATACTTAAATATTGTTTAATTAAAAAAAATTATGAGAAAAAAATTTTTTACACCACCAAAATAAAGTTTGACTAATCTAAAATATTTGTACATGGTTAATAACTTTTTTTTTTAAGATTTGTTAGACTTAAATAATAAAAAAATTAAAAAATACCAAGATTCTATTTATTAAAAAATAAAAATAAAACCATTTGGTTCAACTAGTCATTATAAAATCTTGATAGCAATTTTTATTTTATTTAAAAAAAAATTATTTTCTTATATATTTTATACATTCATATTCATAGTTATCGAATGTCAAAGAATTGTTAATAAAATGAACTAATTAATAGATAATAATAAATTAAATATATTTATCTTATTGTTCATTGATACTTATAGGGAACAATAGACACCCTAAAAAATTTTATTTATTGTTTTTTTGTAGTTAAAAGAAAACTCGGTCACATTTTGATAATAATTATTACATGGAATAATAAAATATCCCTAAAATCTTGGAATTTATTGTTTTTTTTTATTTGGTAGAATAGATCTCAAGTTCTATGACTCATACGAGTCTTTAAATTTATAGTTATTTTTTGTATATACATTTAAGACTCTCAAAATTATTTAAATTAATTTACCTTAAAAAAAAAATATTCACTCTTACTATTATTTCAAAGTGCAACGCTGAATACAAGAGTATAAAATTTGAATCTCATTTTTTTAACAAACAAAATAAGTTTAATATTTTTAAATTTATTGAAAATAAGTTTATACTTTTAAATCTATTGTAAGCTACGAATAAAAATTCAATGTGTATAAATTATTTAAATTTAATTTTTATTTTAATAATAAATTGATATATTTATTGTTAATACTAAAAATAAACGCATAACTTTTAATTATTAGTTTTTAAATATGATATTTATAATCTATCTCAAAACAATTGAAATTCTATAACTTTTTTTGTTATTAATGACGATTAAAAAATGAATAAAAATATGAAAATTTAAAGATAATATATATATCTATTTATTTTAATTTTTAAATTCAAATATATTTAAATAAACAATTGAAATAATAATAGTATAATTATATATTGATATATTAAAATAATATTATTATTATAAAAAAATATATCCAACATAAAATAAGTAAATAAGTAAATATATATAAATAAAAAAGATGAAAAAATTTTAAATTTGAAAAAAAAAAAAGAGAGAGAAGATGAGATGAGGTGAATAACACCTTGGGCCAAACAAGGTGTTGGGCTTCAACACCTCACCTCATCTCACCTCCTCTTAAAACAAACGCCCCTTAGGATTTTGTTCTTCTTATCCAACCTTAACTGTTTTGTTTTAAGAAGGTTAGGGCATTTATCATCATTTTGGGGACTTTTCATGATATGGGTGACAAAACTTTAGTAAATATTCAAATTCAAGAATAGCTCATTCACCGAATGGGTCGGTGGCTGGTCATGTGGTTTGGTGTTAATCCATTTCTACGGTCACTGGTTAGATGGAATTGATATTTATAATTTTATCTCCTCAATTTCTACTAAAAAACAAATAATAGCTCATTCAATTTTCAAAATTGAGAAATTTGAGTTTTTCTCTACTACATCTCTAATATCTCTAAAGTAACCACAGTAAAGCTTATACAATTAGTAGTCACAGATATAATAAGATTTGATAACTAAAATTAATAGATTTCAATCGAGTGACACTTGTAATTACTAATAGGCTACAATCAAATTAATTTTTTTTATATATATTTTACCATATATGAAATATCTTTTAAATGTTGTTACATTTTTTTTTTGAAAAAAAATTATGTAAGACTTTGTTATCTGTGATACTTCGGTAAAAACAATGTATACTCATTTTCTAGCTTAATCATTTTTTTAAGTAACAAAATAACCGAGAATTAAATCCATAATAATTATCACTTATGACTAATTTCTTAAGGTGCATGGATAAGGAAAAAGGGAATGCTATGGTAAAAATTAGCGTAGGTTTGTTTATGGGTACTGCCATTAATTCAAACACTAATGAATTTTATTTTGTTTTCGTGTAACTCTTGTATAAATAATCCTATTCGAACATAGTTTTCGTGCAACCATTAATTCAAACACTTTTATTCAAATATAATTTTTCTACAACTTCATTTAAACATCTTTATCTAAACATGATTTTTGCAAAACCACTCATTCAAGCACCACATCTAAACCACTCCATTTTTTCACTCATATTTCCACATCCAAACATATTCTACGAATTTCCTCGATACCTCAATGTTTTATGATCAGGTAAAATACCGTATGACAATACTTTAAGGACTATGACACTAACTAATATCAAATAGAAATTTATGAAAAAAAATTGAAAACATAGAAGTGATATTGGACATTTAAAAAAACCAACAACTTTTATTAAATAATATTGAAGGTAGAGACAAACTAATTGGTCTAACATAAGAGTAAAAAAAAAGTTGAATTTAATTTATGAGGATCACATAGCTACCATTAATTGTTTATCAATTAATTTTAAGAAAAAGTTTATGTGTCATACAAAATCTGAAATTTGAAGGGAAAAAATAAAAATAAAAAAGGGTGTCAGTTTCATTTTTTGCCATCTTTATCTTTTACGAACCTATACAACCGCCAAGCCACAATTCCTCTCTCTCTAAGAACTTCGGATTTGGAAATCTCTCAGGTGGATCAAACGGAGCATCATGGCGGTTGGTGTTCAATTTCTTCTTTCTTTTCATCTTCATTTTCTTTTGAAGTTGTTAATTATCCTCAATTTTTTATGAACAAATGCGTAAATTAGTATTCAGGATAGGATCGATCATAACTGTGTAGGGTTGGAATTGATTGAAATCGCCAAAAAAAACGGCGAGATTCGGCTTTGATTTTCTTGAAACTGTTCTTGATTTTGGTTGTTTTTTGTTTTGACTTTGCTGTTGCAGATGAGAACGGTGAGGGTTACCAATCTCTCGTTGAGCGCTGCGGAGAAAGATTTGAGAGAGTTTTTTTCTTTTTCCGGTGAAATTGAATTTGTCGAAATGCGAAAGTGAGTGTGAATTACTTGTGTTTCAAAATTGTATTTCGATTAGGTCGAATGGGATTTGATGATTTGCAGTGGAGTTATTACTTCTTTTTTTTTCCTTCTTGATTTTGTTCATCTGCCTGTTCATATGCATTTTTTTATATGTTCTTGTAGGGATGATGACAAATCTCAAGTTGCATTTGTTACCTTCAAGGATTCGAAAGGGGCAGAGACGTCGATTCTGCTCTCGGTTGATACAATTCGCTATTATTCTCTTTATTTATTTCTATTTCTTGATATGTAGATCTTCTGAATGATTTCGTAAGAATTTGTTTTCGTGGTGGTAGAAATTCTCTTAATTATCTTATGAAAAATGGCTCTAAGGATTGGTTATACATGAAAATTCTCATCCATTTATTTCTTTAACATGGTGGAAATTGTTCAATATGATTGCTTGCAATGATGTGTTCAATCATTTTTATACGGTAGATTGCGAAGTTAAATTTGTTTTTAAATTTTCTCTCATACATCAATATGAATGCTTGCAATGGGTTGCCTCAGTGGTTAAGTCGTAGTGGTGTTGGGGATCAGATTATGAATTTAATTTATGGTGATTGCTTAATTAAGAATAGTTTCCTATTGATTTATTGATTAGGTGGTATGTTCCATGAGAATGGTCGAGGTTGCGTAAGCTACCCTAAACACTCACAGATGTCAAGGAAAAATACTTTGTTTCTTGGAAGTAATTTTTTATAGAGGCTTTTTCTTGTTTCATCTTTATCTTTTTCGAATAAACGGTCTTGCATTTTTTAGGGAGCTACAATTGCTGATCAGCCCGTTAGCATTACTTCCGCCCCAGATTACAACCTTCCTGCTGCTGCTGCTGACAGTGGCCCTATACCAGTGTCTTCTCCAGTATTTTCTTCAAACTTTACCCTTACAGTAATTTTCATTCTTGTCACTACACTTCCTAACATGTAGAACAAACATATTTTTCCAGACTGCTGAAAACAGAGGATCTGATACTTCTGGATCTGCAATGCAAAAGGCAGAAGATGTTGTGAGCAGCATGCTGGCCAAAGGTTTTACTTTGGGCAAAGATGCCCTCAATAAGGCAAAGTCTTTTGATGAGAGGCATCAGCTGACATCGACAGCCTCATCGAAAGTCGCTTCTCTAGACCAAAAGATCGGCCTTAGCGAGAAGATTAGCATTGGCACGACGGTGGTGAATGAGAAAGTGAAAGAAATGGATGAAAAGTTTCAAGTGTCTGAGAAGACCAAGGCAGCGGTGAGCACTGCAGGAACGGCCATAATGTCGAACCGCTATGTCTCAAACGGGGCTTCGTGGGTTTCCCAGACGTTTCAAAGAGTCGCCAAAAAGGCTGTAGAGGTTAGCCAGAAAACAAAGGAGAAGGTCTTAGCTGAGGATCAAGGAAAACCTGTGGGAAGCTCTTCTTAAGTCATCCAAGAATTGCTGCATTCCAAATGTGTGCCCTGACCCATATCCCTATAAATGTTTGGCTAAAACAATGCAAGTGAGGACCTATGTCTTGCTATTTTCATGATATATATATATATATTTTCAATGCTTTATTTTAGTTTTTAGTTTTAGGGAGTATACAAATAAGCTACATGCTAATGTTTTAATTCAACTGTAAGAAATCATATATGCTATGTGGTGAAGTATCCAGAAATGAGACGGAAAAAAAACTATTATAGATGGAAAGCTGCTTTCCTGTTTGGTTTTCCTTGTGCATCTTGGTGTTGATATATTTTTCTCTGTGTCAACCATTCTTGTTGATGAAGTTTAATAATTTTCTCTAGATCTTTGAAATCGAATTATTACATCAAATATTTATGTCCATTTTGATACGTCTGATTTTTGTTTTATTAATAATCCAATCTTATTACTAAAGAACAGTTTTAATTTTAATTTTATTTTTTAGATTTTGAAATTCTGACTCCCAATGTGCATGTTTTTTTTATATAAAGAATTTGTGGGGGAACAAGTGCAAATTTAAATCAAATATTAAGAACAAACGTATCTAATTTATTGAAAATGATGGATATAATGCATATGCAGGGGGAATTGACTAATCTTGCTTACACTATAGACTAAATGTCTAATTAAATATTTTCTGTCAGAATGTTGAATGGTTTTTTGTTTTATTTTTTTTTTATATTCGAAAATGCTCTAAATGATTCATGAAAATGTTTTTTGTTCGAAAATCAAATAATGTAAGGTTAGATGGTTATCCCATGATTCAAAGTGGACATAAGCATGCTCGAATACTTGTGATATCCAAAAAGATCTTGAAGATTAGTTTTGTTTATCATGTATTTAGTTTTACCTACAAGTTAAATTTGAAACATAACTTTGGTACAATTACTGTAATGGTAAGATATTGTTCACAAAACTACTTTGTGTTTTCTTATGAATTGTATCAAAAGGTCTCATATCTATAAATATATGTTGTTACTGAGATTAAGATTATTCTCACTTTAAACTTGCATCATGGTCTGCTGCCTCACCAAAATTTTCTTTGCCAGTATATGAGTGTGATTACATGCCCTATTTGGAAGGCTGGTTTTTCTATCAAATAATTGGTGGTGTAATACATTAGACCTACAGGAAAAATTTACGGGCAATACTCTTCTTTCGGTTCTAATCTTTTATATATATATATATATGACTATCATGGTCAGCTTTACATATCTCAACTATTATTATAGGACGTACCATTTAACCATACAATATTTGAATGTCAAGAAAATCAGTACGAAATTAATTTCTAAAAAGACAGTCGTCATAAATTGAACTCATCATCTCTTAATTACGTAAGATTCTCTTGATCATGCTTGGAGTTCTGAAAGCCATATTCTGGGATAAAAAACAATACAAAACCCTTTAGAAAAACAATATATTTTGTTTCAAAGTTATATGATTGTGAAAGAGATGATGGGAAAGAAGCTTCTACTTAAGGTATGTTTAGATAGTAAGCATTGCATATGAAATTTATAGAAACAACAGTCAGATTTGATCAGTTAACTCTAATGGAGGAAGATGAAGCAAGCCCTGTTTGAATAGAAGACTTTTATTTTCTTCATAGACTTCTCTTCCTATGAGATGTGTGTGCAGATGCATATCTTGATATTGTGAGTTTTTGTTTTTTCAGTGTATTCATTCTTTCAACTAATAAGAATAGTTCAACATGCTTAGAATTATATCCTCGGAAGTAGATTTCTAATTTTCATAAAGATAAAACCAGAAGCGTTTGAACAGAATATAGTTCTTAACAAGATAATCCAAGAACTTCCCAATTGTTCTGGTATATATAATCAGACTTGAATCCATAAGAAATAGATTACCTAAGATTATCGATGTCGTCATTGTCATCATCAGAAATGGTCAGAGTATCACGAAAACTCAGAGATCTACGCAGATCGGTTTCGCATAGATGGTCCAAGCACAGATGGATTTTGCGGAGCTTTTTGCTACAGAGCTGAAATCTTCAAGAAATTTGAGCTGATAACAGTCAAGAAGTTAGAAACTACAAGAGTTTCAACCCACCAGTTACATCATCTACCACTTCAACAGGACCTGCAATTTGTGAAGTAAGAAGTGTCTTAATCCATACGGGTGAACCAAGTTAGCTAATGCACCAAAATGAAACCGTTCAGTAGTTCAACCAGTTAAGCTAACCAAACATGCGACAGAACAAATAAATTAATTATAAAATAAAACTAGGGTATTTGCTATTATGAAAGAAACGGTTGAATTATGCTAAATCACCAATCAATGTCTGGGTAAATTTAATTATATCAACCAATACTCCTCCTTGTCGGCTTGGAAATTTGAGAATGTCCATCAAGTGAAAATCTGTTGAATTATGTTAAACTACCAATCAATCCAAAAGCCTAAGCTGATGGATTTGGGCAAATTTAATTATATCAACCAACACTCCCCCTCACTTGTGGGCTTTGAAATTTGAGAAATGAGACAAGTGGAATTTAATTTTAATTGGGGAGGAAACGACTTGGCAAAGATTTGAACTCATGACCTCCTGCTCTGATACCATGTGAAAGAGTGTGGACATCCATCTCAAAACCAATTGGTGATGAGAGGAGTGGTCCACCTACCTTTTAAACACTTTGAAATATCCTCAACTTATCAATGTGAGATTCTCAACATGCCCCCTCAAGATGGTGCCTCTTTTGGGCTCACCAATCTTGAATCGGATCTCAATTTCATTTTTATTGGACCAAATACCCGTTTGGACTTAGGCTTAATGGGCTCTGATACCATATTAAATTATGTTAAACTACCAATCAATCCAAAAGCCTAAGCTGTTGGTTGATATAATTAAATTTACCCCAATCCATGAGCTTAGACTTTTGGATTGATTGGTAGTTTAACATAATTCAATATGGTATCAGAGCTTAATGTGGGTATTAGTCCCCAAATTCCGATCCAACCCAAAAATGCTTTGAATTCAAAAAAGCGGGTGTGGACCCCACCCAAGCGGGCAAAGAGTAAGCCAAAGCGGGTATTTCAGGCACAAATCCGGATCCAATTCAAGATGGCATTTCCCAAAATATGGCCGCCATCTTGAGGGGGCATGTTGGAGATACTTTCACTTGTGGTGCAATTATCCCACATTGATAAGGTGAGGATTCTTCAACACATTTATAAGAGATATGAGTTACTCCCCTCATTGCTAATTGGTTTTGAGGTGAAACCTCATATTCTCTAATATGGTATCAGAGCAGGAGGTCATGAGTTCGAATCCCTGCCAAGTCATTTCAACCCCAATTAAAATTAAAGTCCACTTGTAGGGAATTTCTCAAATTTCAAAGCCCACAAGTGAGGGGGAGTGTTGGTTGATATAATTAAATTTACCCCAATCCATGAGCTTAAGCTTTTGGATTGATTGATGGTTTAACATAATTCAACAAAATCAATATTAAATTGGGGAGGAAATTACTTGACAAGGGTTTGAACACATGATTTCATTCTCTAAGACCATGTTGTAATGTAATATATTAAATCATCAATCAACCCAAGAGTTTAAGTTGATGAATTTGAGTAAATTTAATTATATCAACTATCACTCTTCTCACTTGTGGGCTTCAAAATTTGAGAAATACCTAAGTGAAAATTAATATTAATCGAGAAACACTTCACTTTGATATCATGTTAAATTATGTTAAATCATCAAACTTAAGTGGATGGGTTGGAGTAAATATAATTATAATAGCAATCTTTCAAAAATCGTCTTGAAAGTTTATCTCAAAATTCGTCTGAATGATCTTTTCATCACATTTGAGAAATTTTGCTAAAAAGGAATATGATCTTTTCATCGCATTTGAGAAATTTTGCTAAAAAGGAATATGTTTAAATTGTCTAGGGCAGCAATGAGAAAACTCTTTCATTTCATTAATATATAAAGGTTGCAAGGAAAAGATTCTCACTCACCAAGAATTGCCATCACTGTTCTCGAATCTGAAAGAACAGAAAAGTTAAGCTGGTAAACTTGACAAATTTGATAAGAAAAAGTTTGATCTATTTAAGTGAATTTCGCAGAACTTACTTGGAGCAATCTGAGTTCTTCCAGCATCAATGGTAATATGAGTTGGTAGCCTCAATGATTTTGCCCTCTCCTGATGTACAATAACATATAAAAATGTGAAAAATAAAAGCACCAAGATCAAGGGCTAAAAGTAAGAGATTTAAAGGGAGTTCAAAGGCGTCAAAGAACAGGACAAGCTGTATTTAGTAGTTGTCTTCTTTTGTCAGCTGTATTTAGTAGTTGTCTTTTTTTTTTTCTTTTTGATGTTTGTGAGGGTTCAAACCAGTTTATATACAACTCGACTATTTTTATGGGACTTACCGCCTAACCCTATATTATTTGGATATATTCTTTTTGAAACAAGGGTAACCACGCCCATCCCTAGGCCAGGCACCGGGAGACATCGAAGGAGTAATGTCACAGGTGAGTCTCGAACCTGAGACTTTGAAGAGAGCATACCCCTATATAATTTGGATATTAAAGTCCAAGGAAACCCGTAGGGAGTTTTTTTTTAGGTAGACCACTGTGGATTGAACTCATTACCTCTTACATTCTCAAGGCCCTCTTTGACCACTTTGTATTTAATTGTCTCGACTATAATGAACAATTACGAGGAAGAAAAGGAAGAAAGATCGTAAAGAAGTCTATCCAGAAATAAACAGTAGAAGGAATTTCAGCTCTTTCAATTTTTTAGGCACAATGGTCTGGTTGGTTTTAGAAATAAGATCTAAAGAATGAAGCAATTGAACCAGAAGGAAGTACAAGAACAATTAAGAGAGTAAAACAACAAATATTTTCATAAATATGAAGGGTATTAGCAGAGTGGAAGCTAAAACTGATGGAAAAAAAAACTCAAATTAACCTGCTTAGTGCTTACACCCCCAATAAACATAAATCTAAACATACAACAGGCTAGAAAAACTAACAGACATCAACCCCACTGCAAATATGATATCCTTTTGAGATAAGCATAACAAAATAACGGCTAGATACTATAAAATCATGGTGAAATTCTTAGAAAAAGGAAATTATAGTGGGATTGTTACTTGCAAAACTAGCATGTCTTCCTCAGTTTCTATCTTCAGAACCACCTTTGGTTGAGCACACATCTCCCACCTATATTAGATAAAATCAAATACATGTGCAGAGAACAAAGTATACAATGCACATTAACATAGGGAGGACTATTCTGTAAATGTATACCTATTCAACGCTTTCGGTGCACGATAATGGAGCTTCTTATAGAGTCCCAAAGTTGCATGACTAACAAAAGCAAGTGAAGTAGATTAAAAACTAGTCCTAGCCAATTTACAGCATAATGAAGCGGTACTTATATAGTCATACTAAAATTAAATAATATGGAAACTTGGTCTCGCAAGTAGTACTAACAAAATGTGAGTAGCATTGGTGATAATAAAAAAACTTATACCATATTCCTCATAACTATAATAATTTTAGTAAAATTTATTATAGGCATTTTTAACCTAAATGTTGAAATATCATTGAACTACATTGCTCAAAGATTACTTAGCTAGGGGCATTCGAAATATGTAATTGGATTTACATTTTCGTATTGGACTCTTATGTATTTTGGATCATATGTTGTACTGGAGTTTTATGAGAGTCCACTATATAGACTCTCTTAAAACCTTAATCTCATTTGACCAAACATTTATATTCTCCTTAATAAAATGGCTCTTTTCTTTGCTTGTAGACATTAGTGAACCACGTAAATTGTTGTGTTCTTTGTCTCACATTTTCTTTATTTTCTTGATTGTTGTTTGTTCCGATTATTCAAAAGACTAAACTTCTAACACTATGTGTCCCATAGATACTTCGGACTAGTTTTAACAAAAAGCATACGCATTATGTAAGCATCAGTAAAATTCAAAATTTCCTTGATTGATTCAAAACATCAAGCCATTGAAGGCCAAGAAGACCAACGGGCACAACTGTGTGCTCATGTCTAAGAGGTTATGGGTTCAAATCCCCTTGTTGAGCTAAAAAAAAAGGTTAAGCAATGAAAGAGAAACCAAAAAGGTCGTAAAAAAAGTACCTGCATTGGGCAGCAATTTTTCCTTTGCCCATTTTCAGATCATTTCTCACAACTAAAACCTGCAGAATACAATAAATCTTATTACAATTTTTAGAGAGGAAGGACATCTTAAAATCATTAAGGATGTGAACCAGATATTCAATACAAAGCTAGGGAGAAGAAGAGATGGACAGAACTAACCATTTTGAAGTCCTCAAGAATGTCAGCCAAATTTTCAACCTCCAATGGCCCTTTGTTAGGCTTATCATCCTTCTTTCCACTTTTGCTTGTTCCATTGCTTTTGGCTAATTTGGCTTTGATAAAGATGTGAGGAGGATACTTTGAACCAACATAGTATCCTAAAACAAGGCAGCCAGCCCCAACTACAATGGCACTCAGCCATGTCAGATCCATCCAATCTTAGTCTCTAAAATGCACCGCTCTGCTATTGAAGTCCAGCAAGGGTAATGCTGGACCCGATACCAAATTCAAATTCAAGAAATACAAATCCTACAAAGAACAGGAAAAGCTCAAAATTAAAACTCAGAAACAGTAAATACAATCATTTATATCACTCAAAAAGACCAAACGTATGAAGAAGAAAAAACCCCAAATACGAATGAAGGAAATAACAGGCATTTCCTCAACTTCAGGATAATGAAATTTAGAAAGAAAAAAAATTGCTTGCTTTTGCTTTGCAGAGAACACTAATGACAATATGAATGTCATTCATCTAGGCCCTTTTGATAACCATTTGGTATTTTGTTTTACCTTTTAGATTTCTAGAACTAAGCTTATAAACTCAAACCCACAGCTTCTTCGTTTTGACCAATGTTTTCAAAATCCAAGCCAAATGATGCAAACTAAAAATAAAGTAGTTTCTAAAAACTTATTTCTAGAACTTGTAATCGCTAAGAATTCAATGTCTTACTTGAAAAAGATGAAAAAACCGGTGTAAGACTAAGAGAAAATAAGCCCAATTTAACCATCATGAATTGGTGCAGTGGTCAACTAAGTGGCAATGCGTTCCATCCATGGGGACTAACTACCTAGTAAATAATTTTTAACGAGTTTTCTTAACAACCAATGTCATAAAGTCCAGCTATTTGTCAAGTGATAATAGTCGAGATGTCCGACACTCATGTAGATTTTTTAATTCAACAATCTTTGGGGAAGGGGGTATTCGATGAATCGATTGTAAACTCATGATTGCTAGGTTATATACAAGATGCCGGTAGAGATCTCCTCGGCCAGACGCTCATAGATATTAAAAAAAAAAAAAAAAAATTAAGCACAATTTAAACACCCAAAAAGAAATGGTTAGGGCCCTCAGGCATTCAGTTATCTGAAACCCAAAGACAGCAATAAACCAATAATGCCAAAAACTAACCAATCTACCAAATAGAACACATCAATACACAACTAACCATAGAGCGTTTTCAAATAACAAGACAAGAGAGCTAAAAAAAAACTGCTTCAAAATCAAGCAAACCAATGAACAAAGTCAAACCAAGAAGCCCTAGCAGCAAAACAATCCAATCATATTTTATAAAAAACTTCTTTCAAAAACCCCCCATTTCTCAGCAAACATTTATGCAGACAGAATCCCCCAATATTCAACTTTGAATAAAACAATCTGGGTTTTTCATGGCGTCTCAAATAATGCAGAGTTCTTAATAGAAACATGAGAGAGTTCAAGACTTTTTGTGTAAAGGAATGATGAAATCATTACCAGATGTTGGCTGAGGATTATTCAGATTATGTTGCATTTAGGTGACGATCGGCGCCAAGATTCTTAGATCGGAGTTCAGCACAACTCCGCCACGGCTGAAGTTGGTCTTCGAGGGCCGAAAACATGCGTTTTTCTCTCTCTCTCTTTTTTTTTTTTCCTTACTTCAAGCGTTACCTTTAAATTGCAGATTTCGGAGTGTTTGTTTGACATAAAAAACGATTTAGATCGAGAATTTAAGAGTTTTTGGGGCTGTTTGTTTGACATATTTAGGTAGGAGTTAATAGGAGGAGTTATTAACTTCTCGTAAAAAACCTACATCCAAACGAGTTTTTATTAATTCTTCCTCATTTTTACTTTTAAAAATAACTCTCATTTCTAACCATTCATTTATAACTACTCAATCATTTCTAACCACTTATTTTTAATCATTCATTTCAAATCAATCAAAATAGCTCATTTTTAACTATTCATTTTTAATTATTTCTTTTTTAACTACTAAAAATAACTACTCATTTTCAAATCTTCATCCAAACAAGATTTTGACTTTTAACTCCTCTATACAAAAACTACATCCAAACGAGTTTTTGACACAATTCTCAATTTTTAACTCCTCAACATAACTTATCAATATAACTCTTTAACCTAAAAACTATCTAAATATGTCAAACAAACAGCCCCTTTGTAATTATTTAGAATAATTTATTTTTTTATTATTAAAAATAATTATTTATTTTTAATTACTCATTTCTAATCATTCATGACTATTTAATATAGTCTCTCATTTCCAATCTACTTGTTTTTAATTAATTTTTTAACTACTCAAAATAATTATTCATTTTAATTCTACACTTAAACAAACTTGTTACTCTAACTTTTTTTTATAAAAAATCATATATAAACAAGTTTTTTGCAACCACTCTCAATTTTAAATTTTAAAGCGTTCAAAGTAACTCAACAAAACTAACTCATCAAAACAGTATAAAGATGTTTCTTAATATATATATATATATATGTATGTATTTACTTTTATAAAGATGTTTCTTAAAATATATATATATATATTTATGTATTTACTTTTAGAAGATTTCAATCTTGGGCTTACATGGTGAAGGTTGGGTTGGAAGAATTTGTTCCAACAATATGTCAACTCATTCAGTCTAATAAAATCAACTCAATCCAATTTTGTATTTTTTAGTTGGGTTGCATTTTTAGATTATGTTAATCTCTATTTAAGGTTGTTAAACTCAAAATTTATAAGTATGTAAAATAAATAAAGAAGACTTCCATTTGATAACCATTTTATTTTTAACTTTTGGTTTTTGAAATTTAAGTATATAACGACTATCATAACATATGTTTTCTTCTACGTGGATATCTACATTGTACCTATATTTGTAGAATTTAAACCAAAATTTAGAAGAAAAAAATATATATGCTTACAAAAGTTTGTTTTTATTTTTGAAATTTAGTTAAATTCACAAACTTGCTTAACGAAAGTTAGTTACATTGTTGGAAAAATGTAGCACATCCTATAAAATATGAGTAAAATAAGCTTAAATTTTAAAAACAAAAAACCATTATGAAACGGACTATTCTCGAAGTCAACTCTAGGGTCATAAATTTAATCAACTAACTATTCTCAAATTTGATAAATGTTGAAATCAATTATTTTAGGTTAGATTTTGAGTAATGTAAAGAAAAAAGTTGTCTGGACTCTAAAAAACAAATTGTTGTTATGAATGAGGAGAACAATGGCCTCTTAACTCAACCATAGTTCACTTAAGATCATAAGCTAACTATCACAACGGTTAACGTGTAGTTGATTAAGGATTCTATAGGACATAAGCTTAATGCTAAACAACATTAAAAGTTATGTTATTTATTATTATTTTTTTCTCTACTTCAATTTTATGATTCGCTATTTTTGTATTCGATTCTAAATCGATATTGACCAGTTAACATTGTTTGGTTCTTCGGTGTTCAAACATTTCTCTTTCTCTTATCTCCAGTTTATCTTTCTTCACATTTCTTTAATCTCGATCTATTATATCTATTCTATATTATGTTTTGAGGGTTAATACCTTTTAAATACATTCAAATGCCTCTAGTTTTGTTTTTGAGCCTAATTGATATAGATCTTGTTCGATGCTTCTTGCCCTTTCTATTCGTAACAAGTTTGAAATTTTGTTGTATTAATATTAAATTTGATGGATTCAATCTAATGATAGTCATCTACCAAAAAATTAACATCCTACATGCTATTTTTACATTCAAATATTGTAAGATTAAGTGTACGTTCCGTAACAATAATCGAGATGTGCAATGGGATTGGGAGGGTTCCAATAATTGCGTAGAGGATGAAGGAAGTGAAAGTGACAGTTATAATAGGTATGGGGATTGGGAGATGGGATTTGTGTGGCCACAAACAACTCACGGAAGCACTTACATCTCCTTTGCTTATTACATCCTCTTCAGTCCTTTTCTCGTTGAGGCCAATAGTATAGTAGCTCAAGCGGCATTGTTGTACACCTAATGACCTTGAGATCTTAGGTTTGAGTCTTCCCCACCCCCAATTGTTGTAATCTCAAAAAAAAAAACTTCTTTTCTCGTTGGTTTTTTTTTCGTTTTCTTCAAAAATACATCCCCACATGTTAATAATTAGACTAGTTTACTAAATGGGTTGGTGGCACATTACTAGGTAAATTCTATTTGTTTTTTTTTATAAATTTTAGTTTCCTTTTTTGAGATTGGAGTTTAATATCTATTTATCTCTTAAATTTCATGTTGTTACTATATGATATTGGAGACTAATAAAATACTTTTATCTGTGAATTTTGGGATTTAATATATTTTTTAAATCATAAAAATTAAAATTGAATTCAACGCCATAATTACAGTCGCTCCGTGAAACAAAAGCAAAAGAAACAAAAGCAAAAAGAAAACGTCAGAAGCCAATAATCAAACAAAAACGGTGGAACCGCCCCACAATAACATTTACATTTATATACGTAAATCAATCCGATTATATCGAGTTAGAATTCATTTTCTTCCCTCAATACAATAGTTTTTATTTTATTTTTTTGAAACAATAGTTTTTATTTTTTTGAGTATCACAAAAAAAAATTAATTAGATTGATTAATGTTAATCCATTTCAAATTCACAATAACTAATTTCAATTTAAAAATCAATATGTGACCTATATATTATTTGAAAATAGTTATGAACTATTTTAGGCTTCTATTCTTCTCTACCGTTTGAACTAAAAAGAATCTAAATAAATATAAGTATATATAATTTTCAATCAAGATAAATAATTAAATTGAATCAGTCGGTGGTCCGAAAGAATATCGAATTTGATGTTAATCTATTTTTACTCGGAGATGATCGGTTTTGTAATCTCTCTTTCCCTTGTACCAAAAAAATAAAATAAAATAAAATAATAATTTTTTTTATTTCTTTTGAGATTCCTCAATCCCATCAGTCCATGCTTGACTTCTTGTTCAATAAATATCTAGCTATTTATAAAAGTAAATCCATAAAAATTTATTTAGTTGAATTCATTTAGCGATGGAGATGTGGTTCATCATCATCATCTCGCTCTGTATCTGCTCCCTTCTCAACGCCATTGTTACCCACTTTCGAAGCTCCAAACCAAAACTCCCACCAGGCCCACCTTCAATCCCAATCCTCTCCAACCTCCAATGGCTCCGCCGCGACCCTCTCCAAATCGAATCCCTCCTCCGCTCCCTCTTCGCCAAACACGGCCCCATCATCTCCCTCACTGTCGGCCGCCGCCCCGCCGTCTTCATCGCCGACCGCGCCGCCGCCCACGCCGCCCTCGTCCTCAACGGCGCCCTCTTCGCCGACCGCCCCCCGCCGCTCCCCGTCTCCAAAATCACCTCCAGCAACCAACACAACATCAACTCCGCCCCTTACGGCCCGCTCTGGCGCCTCCTCCGCCGGAATCTCACCTCCCAAATCCTCCATCCTTCCAGAGTCAAATCCTACTACCACGCTCGTAAGTGGGTTTTGGATGTTCTTCTCAATCGGATCGTTTCCCAGTCTCAATCGGGAAACCCCATTTCTGTAATCGATCATTTTCGGTATGCGGTGTTCTGTTTGTTGGCGTTGATGTGTTTTGGGGATAAACTCGATGAAACCCAGATTAAGGAAATTGAAAATGTCCAGCGCACGATGCTGGTGAATCTTGGGCGTTTCAACGTCCTCAATTTCTGGCCCAAATTGACCAAGATCTTCCTTAGAAAACGCTGGGAGAAGTTCCTCCAACTCAAAAGAAATCAAGGCAAAGTCCTAATTCCTCTGATCGAAGCAAGAAGAACAGCCCTCCAAAACAGAGCAAAAAACAGAGGAGAAGATGATGCAGAATTTGTGTTGTCATATGTGGATACCCTTCTCGATCTGGAGCTTCCGGACGAGAACCGGAAGCTTACCGATGACGAAATGGTCACCCTAGCCTCCGAGTTTCTCACTGCGGGCACCGACACGACGTCGACGGTGTTACAATGGATCATGGCGAATTTGGTGAAATACCCAGAAATTCAAAACAGAGTATATACAGAGATCAAAAAAGTAATGGGCAATTCAGGGAAGGAAAAAGTAAAGGAAGAAGATCTGGGGAAACTTCCATATCTGAAAGCTGTGGTGCTGGAAGGATTACGGAGACACCCGCCGGCGCATTTCGTGCTACCGCACGCCGTGAAAGAGGACACGAGATTGGGGAATTACGCGATACCGAAGAACGGAACGGTGAATTTCATGGTGGCGGAGATGGGTTGGGACCCAGAAGTGTGGGAGGATCCGATGGCGTTTAAGCCGGAAAGGTTCGTGAAAGAAGATGAAGAAATTGAGTTTGATTTTGATTTCGACATAACAGGGACCAAAGGGATAAAGATGATCCCGTTTGGAGCTGGGAGAAGGATCTGTCCAGGATTCAATTTGGCGATTCTTCATTTGGAGTATTTTATTGCGAATTTGGTTTGGAGATTTGAATGGAAAGCTGTGGATGGAGATGAAGTTGATCTGTCGGAGAAGATGGAGTTTACCGTTGTGATGGAAAAGCCTCTCAAAGCCAACATAATTTCCAGGTCTTAATTAAATTAATACATGTTCTCTGTGGTTATTTAGTTCTATGCAAATCAATTTCTGTTTTGTTTTTTTAGATTACTGTCTTGCAAATAAGAGGTAAGTTTTTTGTTTTAATGCGTTTATTCTCATATTGGTAAATGGTAGCTTCTGTGCTTGTTTAAGTGGAATTTATAGAATACATTAAGGTCTAATTATGTTTTCTTCTTACCATTTTAGCGCACAATAGTTATTTCTAATTTGACAAAATCATTGAATTTTGCCTTTTATTTTTTTTATTTTTCCTATCATAAACGTTTTAAAATTATTCAAATAAAATTTATTAAAGTCAATATAATAGTGACTTAAAATAATGGAAGCCTATCAATTTCGTGTGGCTATCAATTTAAAAGATGTTCTATATTTATTTATTTGTTTAATTTTAATAGTTGGATGAAAATGGAACTTTTTTCATAATTTAAAGATTAAAATAAAACAAAATTAGATGGTATGGAACAAAATAAAATTTTGATGATAATTCAATGATGAAAATAATTTTTTTTCACTTTATTTTATTTTTTACTACTCATGAAACTCGAAACTATTTCAACCCCTTATCTCCTAAAATTCTTATCCTTGCGGGAATGATTTGATGGCCATCGTTACCTTTGTTCATTTAGAAAGATGCGAAAAAAGGAGATTTCCTCCATAAATTTGTTTGAATAATTTTCTTAGGGAGCCTTACAAATCTTCTTCTCAATAAAAAATAACTTTTAAATATCTTACGTTTATATATACTAGAATTTTAGTACGACATTATACGTGATAATTTCTTAAATAATAAATTACATATATATAATTATAAATTGTTTCTTACATTTTTAGGCTAAATTTAAACCATCAAATAATAATTTCAATATAATATTGAATTTTATAACCATTTTTTCATGTTAGTTAAATTTATTAAAATTCACATTTATGTTAAAAAGTAGTTAATTATTTATTTTGAACTTAAAAAATAATAGGTGTTATTAAACTTAATAAAATCTATTAAATTAAAATTAAATTTTATCTATGATTTTTAAAAATCGATACTCTTTAATTTTTTTTTTCAATTTATCTATTAATATACCAGTTATTTTTTAATTATAAAATTTATAAGAGTTATATCATTATTATAATTATAAATATAAATAAACTAAATATATTTATTAGTATACATCTATGAACTTACCTTTAACCTCAAATTATCGTTCTTCAAAAAAAAAAAATCTCACATCTCCAAGTCAACGATTAAACAACAAAAGATCCCTACAAAAATTATTGCAACAAAAGAAATTAAGGTAAATAATCGAACAAAAATAAGATAACTAAATTTTTTATTATAAAAAAAAAAATAAAACCAAGAAAGTAACCCCGAGCTAAAATAAAGTTTCAAAAGTGTTTGTAAACAAAATATAAATAATTATATATATATAGTAGGAAATTATTGTTATCAAATTTTTAAAAGCGATGAATTCGTGCACTAACCTCAGATAATAATCTTACAATACTTCAAACTTTTTTTTCTAGATCTACAAGTATTTTTTTGAAAGGCAACAATTATGCAAAAAAAAAATCCCTACACAAAGAAAAATTAGATGAAAGTTAAGGTAAATAATTATACATAACTTATTATAAAACAAAAACCAAAACAAAAAAATAAAGAAAAATAAATCCAAACAAACAGAAAGTGTTCTTGTAAACAAAATGTAGGCACCTATTTATAAGATTGGAAAATTCAATTTATTATTTTAATTAGAATATAAAATGTGAAATAAAATCTATGAGATTTGGTAAAAATATCTTATTTTCTATATGAAAATTTAAATGATATTGTAAATATATTCATTTGATTGTTGAAATTTCTTATCTTCTAACTTATTATAAAATCTATGAGATTTGATAAAAATATCTTATCTTATACGGATGAAAATCTAAATAATATTATAAATATCTTCTAGTTTATTTGATTTTTTAATATTCCAATAAATGACATTTTTGTAATTTAGAGTATGAAAGAGGTAAAATCGTCTAAAAATGATTTTTTCCTTGTGTCTTAAACACCAAACTCTATAGATCATGGAATACCATACAAGAATCATCTTTGATAAACATATTTTTAACCTTCCATAAATTCCAAATGATAAATTAGCTCTGCAATTGAATCTCATTCAAATATCTAAAATCTCCTCTTTAATATTTATTTTTTAATTTGAAACCTCCTTTAGATAAAAAAAATTACTTATGAATACGACAAAAAGTTCTTGTTTGAATTGAGACATTATAAATGGTTGTAGTTGAAAATTTTGTTTGAATAAAGTAATTATATGTAGTTAGAATAGAAGTGGTATTATTTATCGAGAATTTATAGATATTTATTAAGGTTTTATGAAGAACTTTGAGGTGGCCTAAAATAAATTTATTCTCATCTTTTATTAATAAATATCTCCTATCATTCACAAGACTTTGAGTTACTATGATAAACTTTGTGGTTTACTTCTTTAAAAAAGAAAATACTAGTTTTAACTTTCTCGCCATGTGTTCTACATTGGTAAAAAAAAAAGGAGATGTGTTCACACAATTTTAAAATTATCATTATTATTATTTTGTAAGAATTAGGGCTTGTTTGTTTGACATATTTAGGTAGGAATTGGTAGTAGAAGTTACCAACTCTTCTTCAAAACCTACCCCAAGTTTTTATTAATTCTTCCTCATTTATACTTTTAAAAATAACTCTCATTTCTAACCATTAATTTTTAATCATTCATTTATAACTATTCAATCATTTCTAACAACTTATTTTTAATAATTTCTATCAAATCAATCAAAATAACTCATTTATAACTATTCATTTTTAATAATTTATTTTTTAACTACTAAAAAATAACTATTCATTTTTAAATCTACATCCAAACAAGATTTTGACTCTAACTCCTCTACACAAAAATTACATCCAAACGAGTTTTTGACACAACTCTCACTTTTTAACTATTCAATACAACTTCTCAATATAACTTCATTTCCCAAAAACTACATAAATATGTTAAACAAATAGTCCCTTAGACTAGTTTAAAGTTATTATTATTATTATTAAGTTTTATTTTGAAGGATTATTATTATTAAGTTAAAGTAACTAAAAGTTTATTACAAATATTTTTTTTTATTTAATACAACAACACATTCTACTTCCTGTATTATATTTGTAGTAAAATTTTTAAAATGATTCATCTATAGTATATTTATTTTTATCACTCAACTAGTGATAGAACTCAATTTGGATTTTTATGACTGATAGAAAATTCAAGCAGCGATAGAATAAATCTATCATTGACTGAATTCTATCACTAATGATAGAAGTCAATTTAGATTTTCTGCTACAAATGAATTATTTTTTATTTTGTGATGTAAATGAAAATATTTTACAATTTTTTGTTATGCATACAAAATCTCCTAACTATTACCTTTATAGTTACTTATCATAGTATAATGAATTTCAAGATTACCTAAATATTCAGGGGGTGTATGTTTAAAGTTACTAACGAACTATTACAAATAAATTTTTACAATTTATTATCAAATAGTTACATATAAATAAATTATTGTAATCAATTTAAATAATCTAATATTTTTAATTATTCAAAATAATCATTTATTTATGGTTATTTTTATTGTGTGGCCTTGTATTTAACAGATTCACAACCAAACAACGAAATCATTGTATCGACCAGAAAATAATTTAACAAAATTATTTTATATGGTGTGAAACAAAAAAAAAACATTAAATGAAAAGTGATGGAAGTGTGGCAAGTATATGGGCTATAAATTTTGGATTCATTTCAAACATTAAATCTCCAACACACAAATGGAGATTTGGTTCATCATCATCATCTCGCTCTGTATCTGCTCCCTTCTCAACGCCATTGTTACCCACTTTCGAAGCTCCTCCGCAAACAAACTCCCACCAGGCCCACCTTCAATCCCAATCCTCTCAAACCTCCAATGGCTCCGCCGCTCCTCTCTCCAAATCGAATCCCTCCTCCGCCGTTACGCCGCCGTGTACGGCCCCATCCTCACCCTCCAAATCGCCGACCGCCCCGCCATCTTCATCGCCAACCGCTCCGCCGCCCACGCTGCCCTCCTACTCAACGGCGCCCTCTTCGCCGACCGTCCGCCGCCGACCCCCACCGGGAAAATCGTCACCTGCAACCAGCACAACATCAGCTCCGCCGCCTACGGCCCACTCTGGCGTCTCCTCCGCCGCAACCTTACCTCCCAAATCCTCCACCCTTCCCGTGTTAAATCGTTTAATCGAGCTCGGAAATGGGTTTTGGATATTCTTCTCGGTCGTCTTCTCCCTCACTCTGAATCTGAATCTCCCGTTCTCATCGTCGATCATTTTCAGTACGCCATGTTCTGTTTGCTTGTGCTCATGTGCTTTGGTGACAAACTCGACGAATCCCAGATTCGAGAAATCGAAAACGTTCATCGAGCTTTTCTGTTGAGTTTTGGGCGTTTCAATATACTGAACTTCTGGCCGAAATTGACGAAGATTTTCCTCAGAAAACACTGGGCTGAGTTTCTTCAACTCAGGAGTAATCAGGAAAAAGTCGTCATCCCTTTAATCCAAGCAAAACAAAAAGCCAAACGAAACAGAGCAAACAGAGAAGAAAACAGAGCAGAAACAGAGCAAGAATCTACAGTCTCATATGTAGATACCCTTTTGGAATTGGATCTCCCAGAAGAGAACAGAAAGCTTACAGATGAGGAAATGGTAGCCATATGCTCGGAGTTTCTCAATGCCGGGACCGACACAACGTCGACGTCGTTACAATGGATCATGGCGAATTTGGTAAAATACCCAGAAATTCAAAACAGAGTATATACAGAGATCAAAAAAGTAATGGGCAATTCAGGGGAGGAAGAAGTAAAGGAAGAAGACCTGGGGAAACTTCCATATCTGAAAGCTGTGGTGCTGGAAGGATTACGAAGGCACCCGCCGGGGCATTTCGTGCTACCGCACGCAGTGAAAGAGGATACGAAATTAGGGAATTACGTGATACCGAAGAACGGAACGGTGAATTTCATGGTGGCGGAGATGGGTTGGGACCCAGAAGTGTGGGAGGATCCGATGGCGTTTAAGCCGGAAAGATTCATGAAAGAAGGGGAAGAAATTGGGGTTGATTTTGACATAACAGGGAGCAAGGAGATAAAGATGATGCCGTTTGGAGCTGGGAGAAGAATGTGCCCTGGATTCGGATTGGCGATTCTTCATTTGGAGTATTTTATTGCGAATTTGGTTTGGAGATTTGAATGGAAAGCTGTGGATGGAGATGAAGTTGATCTGTCGGAGAAGGTGGAGTTTACCGTTGTGATGGAAAAGCCTCTCAAAGCTAACATCATTTCCAGGTGATGATTTAGGCATATGCTCTGTTTCTTTAGGGTTTGAATTTGGTGTATGATTGATGATGATGATATACCAACTTTACTGCATTTGCCTTTTCTGTTTCAGAACAAATTAAAGCTGTGGATTTGATATATTGAGAAGGTGGAATCCTTCTGTTTCATAATTATAAATAATGAATATGAATTTATAATTTTGTTTAGTAAAAGTTGAAGGAAGTGGGTGACACTAAAATAAAAATGAATTATCATCGAATCATAATCAATCCTACCACCAATGCATTGTCTGATACAAATTAATAATTAAGTGTATGTATATAGAGAACATTTGGGTTTGCTATCTAGCTTGATTTCTAATCACGTGATATGTTCTTTTTATAGTTCATGAATATATTAGGGTGCGTTTGGAGTACCGATTTGGTTATTATAGACGGTGAGTTATGATAAACGGTGGGTTATGATAAACGGTAGGTTATTATAAATGGTGTTTGGGGGACAAGTTATTATAACAGAGATTATGATAAACGGTGTTCGGGGGGCTGGTTATGTAACAAAAAATAATATATGTAAGGTGTAGATAAACGGGCACGTAGGTTTAGATAAACTGGCACGCAAGTTTAGGTAACCATCGTTTATAATAAACGGTGGGACAAACATTTATTATAACCAACTCGGCCGTTTACATAAACGAGGTTACACCCTTAGGAGTTACTAGATTTATGGTTAGAAATTTTAAATTCTCAACAAATAATTTTAAAATTAAGTTTTTTTTAGTATATATTGGGGAGGGGTGATAAATACCGATTCTTGCGCTCGATCTACAACGCTAATGTTGAACTGATTTACAACAAAATAATGAAACCATTAAATTATTGACCTATTCAATATTTTAAAATTAAGTTCTCATCTAAGTTTTGAATCTGAAATTATATTCTAGGTTATTGTTAAAGACAATAATATAGTCACATAGAGAGTAATGCGAATGGAATTTTGAAAGGAAAGAAAGATTAAAGCTCTGTTTTTATAATCATTGTATTTGTAAAAGACAGCAATAAACAACAAAAATATTCTTTACATTTGTCTTCAAACTTATTGAACGTCATTGAAGGTTTGTAACACATCTTAAATTCTCAAGACTAATGTTATATTAACAATTATTATGAGGAGCCGATATGAGCAATTGCTCAGTGACATTAATGTATGTCTAATGATTAGTAGTTTTAATTTTGAGCCCTCTTAAATAAGATGAGAGTCAAATGTTAAAGAATTCATGATTATGAAATTACATCGACAAGCAAACAAGTTATCATCAATCCTTTCGATTGTCAGCCGCATGTATTTTGAAACTTTTTATTGAGAGAAAAATTATTACTAAACAATGAAATCATCTTGTTACCGTCCCTTTCGATATTTTTGAAACTTTTGAAACTTTAACAGCTAATTTAAAATTCAAATCCCCATTGTTGAAATTGTTTTAAAAAAATGTATTTTTGATATAAAGTCCACACTTTAAAGTTGTTTGCCTAATGAGTTGCTCATTAACGTGGAGGTGAATGAATTCACACCATTGCTGTTGTAAATTAATAAATTTAAAAATATTTTCATAAAAAATAATAATAAATTTAAAAATAAAACCAAAATCTTCAAGGGTGTGTTTGGAGCACCGGTTTGGTTCTAATAGACGGATGATTATGATAAACGGTGGGTTATTATAAATGTTGTTTGAGGAAAAAATTATTATAAGAGGATTATGATAAATGGTGTTTGAAGGACTAGTTATGTAACAAAAAGTAATATATGTAAGATTTAAATAAACGGGTACGTAGGTTTAGATAAATGGGCACGCAGGTTTAAGTAACCACCGTTTATAATAAACGATAGAACAAACATCGATTGAGTTATTATAACCAACCCAGCCGATTACATAAATGGGGGCCAAACATACCCCAACGGGTTCAAGTATATAACTATAGAACCGAGCTCAAGCCAACGGGTTCAACTTTTCTGAAGAATGTTACACCGATTCATTACAGAGAAATCTTAATCTCAGTTCTCTTCGATCTTTCTCGTAAGTTCCGTAACCATTGAATATGTAATTAATTTCAATCCATCTTCAGTTCTATAATTCCCAATTAGGAGATTCTATGGTTTCTTGACCGTTTCTTTTCTCTAAATCTATGAAAAATCTGTTTCCGGTTCGTGATCGAGTGTTTATTTTGTTATTGTGATCGAGTCTGGTGATTGAGATTTGACATTGTTAGGTTAAATGGAAGAATCTGAGAAACGAAGGGAGAGACTGAGAGCAATGCGAATGGAAGCTGCTCAAGCTGATGTCGCTACTTATGTCGAAACTTCTTTGCCTAATCGTCTTTCCAATCCATTGGTTGAGTCCTCAACTACCATGGAAGGGGAATCAGAACCATGTACCGCCCCGAGATTCGACTATTACACAAACCCTATGCCTGCGTTTTCTGCTACAAAGAGGAAAGGGAATCAGCTTGTTTCTCACAATCATTCTCCAGCTACTTATGTTCCAGGTAGTTTTATGTTTTCTCAAATAACTTGTGCATGGAATATATTAAGCATCGTTTAATGCGAATTAGATATCGACCTATCTATGCTCTTGGGGCCGTGGGTGTTTAACCTGATTGAATATTTGCGGCGACATCTTCGTCACGGTTTTTGTTTTCATCTACGAGGTTTTTTGTAATGTATTCCCCATATCCGCTTCCCATTTTGTACTAGTTTTGATAGGTTGTTGTCATATTTTTAACATGCAAATGAAATTGTTAATATATCCTATTAGAAAAAAATGTTCTACTTGTTTGATGATGGATGCTTGATTAAATCAAAATGGGTCCAATTGCCAATAGGGATGTCAAAAGTGGTGTTATTTGCCTGATAGCTATCTTCCCCTGGGCCTACATATAAACGTGTTACAAAAGAAAAAAAAAAAGTCTCCAATCAATAAAGAAGTGTACTGCATAATCAAAACCTTGTTGAAGTGAAATTCAACTTGAAGTTAAAAAAATACACCAAGTCACAAACCCTGTCTATAGCCTTCTTCCTTTGTTGTGGAAGACATTGATATCTTTCTAATGCACATGCAATCCGGCCAATATGGTTTGCTAGGCAGAAAGAACAATTTTACAATGCATCGATTCGATGCTTGAAGATCCCTGGAAGGTTCTGCAACCTGGTATTTGGAAGACAGTTGCTACATCAAGCAGTTCTGCCAACCCTTCGCAAGTTCAGAACGAAAAAAGCAAGAGTTTCAAATTCTTCTTCTGGCAGGTCAAGCTCGCAACCAAGCCTTGCCGAGTACCTGGCTGCTTCCTTCAACGAAACAGTGAATGATGCACCAAATGCATGAAACTTTATCCAGACATTTTATTCTGCTGTTGTTCTGAAACCAGGTATTCTCAAAATCCTAGCCTCATTTTTTTCTCTACAGGCTAGTTTAATGGGGTGTATTCTAGGTAAATCTATAGTGCTTATTTTTTACAATTATCTCTCCATGTGAAGTTGTGACTGGTTAATAAGCTTTTTTCGGTTACTTGTATGTTTTTTTCAACCGTGTTTAATAATGGTCATGATTAGCTTTGTTCCTCTTTGCAAAAGAATTCAGTAGAATTATCTTCTTAATGATTTTTTTTAGTTCAATTGATGTTTACCATATTTGCTATGATCATGAAATCACGAGTTCAAATTTCTTATTTTTCAATTATACAATTATAGAGTGGTCATCAGTCAGAGAGGGACTTGAAAAACTAAGAGGGTGATGAGTTTGTATCCAAGGGGCAACCTAGCGGTTGAGACTAAAGACTTCAAGCGCTTAAATTAGAATATCTTTCCAAGTATCCCGGTGTCACAGTTTAGGGATGATCAATGGTGCCCCAGGTATAGGGGAGTGAAGCTCCAATTTCTCGATTTAAAAAAAGAAAAAGAAAGAGGAGAATGAGTTCAATTTATAGTGATTACTTATTTAAGAATCAATATCCTACACGTTTTCTTGGCATTTAAATATCGTAAGGTCAAACGGTATAACATGTAATATTAATTGAGGTGCACATATATGGAGAAAACAATTCTAGCTAAACTAGAAAACTATATTGGGTGAATGTGATATTGGATAAATGTTGGAAGTTGTGAAAGTCTTATACTTCCCAAACAAATCATGAGTTTGATTTAGAGTTCCAATAGAGGATGTATTCAATTACTTGACTAAAATTGTATTACTTATCTAAAATTTTTAATAACCTACTTGTTTCATGTGCATCAAATGTAATAGAGAATCAGGCATTTGTTCAATTAAATTAATTGAGCTACATGCAGGCTAACATAGACCAACACTAAAATAAAAAGTAAAAAGGTAATGGAACTAAATGTAAAAAGAAATTGGCCACTACTGTTTCTGTTTGATTTGAACATTGGAACTATCTTTAGGCCCTTCTTCACTTGAAGATGTAATTGAATCTTCTCCCTACTCGTAAATTACAAAACGAAATTAAATTTCTATCCTGGCCTCTTCCCATAAGTCTTTTTCTACAATACTAATATATTAACTATTTAATTATAATGTTTTTTTTTCTAATTAATCTTTGAACTTATTATAAACTTAAGAAGGTAACCTTGAATTTTGTGGAATAGGTTTCCTTCGTTTTTTGTCAAGTTTTCATTAGTGTAAATAAAGTGGACGGAATTTTTAGTTCTGATAAAGTTGTTTTGATGGCTTGTCGAAGAAATGTGAAACACTTATCTTTTCTTGAAGATCTTTTTTTCTCGTATAAGTTGGCACTTGTTTTTCTAGCAAATGATGTTTTCTTTTAAATTAAATGGTAAAATAGATTCAGGACTTAGCCACATTTGTTTAGAGAAATATTTCATTTTTTACAGAGTGGTGTTTGGATTTTGGTGTTGAAAAGAGAAAGAGAGGATAGAGTGATTTGGAGATATGAAATAGTTGTTTGAAGATTGATGTTTTGGAGGGAAAATGTTATAAAAGTATTTATTTTATATTAATTTTTTTTATAATGTAATGATTATAAATTTTGAATTTGTTGAAAAATATAATATATTTTATTTTATATTATGTGGTTGTGATGTGATATTTGATAAGATTAAATAAAATATATTTTATATTATATTATATGGTTGAAAATTTTAAAAAAACTTTGATGTAACATTTAAAAAATTAAATAAAAGATTTAATGTGATATTAGATAAAAAGGTTAGGAAAAAGTTTGGGATATGTTAATGTCCTAAAAAAACAAATAAGAAGTTGGAATTTCTCCTTTCTCTCCTTAACACCAAATCGCAAACACCCCCATATAATATAAGATAATCGTCAACCATGTTTATAAATATTTCGAATTAACCATTAAAAGTAGAAATTTAGCAAGACGTGGTGGATCCTAATGCATTTTTTTCATGAGATAACCATATATATTGACATTCATACACGATTTAAAAAAAAAAACACAAACAATTCATAGACAATTTTTCCCTAAACTTGAATAAAAGGCAAAAAGAATGCATTTGCCGGGAGTCAAACCCAGTCTATTGCTTGAAAGGCAATTATCCTAACCGTTGAACTACAAACACTAGATGTTCAATGAACAAATTCCAATAGTAATTTACTGCTATATTTATTTTCCAAAACATAAAAAGAAAAAGAAAACTCGGGTCTATTGCTTGGAAGGCAATTAGGGTATGTTTGGACCCCAATTACAAAACGGCCAGTCAAGTTAGATAATCCTATCCTTTGTTTGAGAGGCTGATTACGTAAACGGCCGGTTGAAGTATAACCAGCCCTCTCTTTGGGTTCAAGTTCATGTAGGAGATGAGGCTGCACAAATGGGTCTAATTCTTTATCATGATTTTAGTATAGACACCATCACCTTGAAATTTTCAAAAAAAATAGCAATATTAAAAGAAAGCTTGTGGTCATGACTATAAAAGAGTTATCTTCTTCTTGATTTTTGGTGATGACTATAGTAAAGCTTAAAAATAGTTCTTGGATTAAAAGAAAAGTTTTATTGCCAACTCAACCAATTTTTAACCATGTTAACTCTCTGTTTTTTAAAGACTATTTGTAAGCTTTGATAGAGAAAAACTTTTTGCTTTTTACTTTTTCCTTAAAATTGATTTAAAAAACAATTTGTGGCACCGAGGGATCCCTACTTATGATAAAGAAGAAAGTATTTCTTTTAAATAATATTTAGAAATCTCACTTGAAAACATTAAAAATAATTTAAATAGATGTATTTAAAATAATTATTTCAAATTTTAAAAACCAAAAGTTAAATAATAGAATTACAAAAAAAACATTTAAAATAAATTTTTATTTCAACTTTTAAAAATATTTTTTTACATATATAAAAGCCCAATTTTGAAATATAATATTATAAATATTATTTTTTCAAATACTATTTTCAAATTTTTAGAATTATTTTTTTAGTAATAAACTTTTATTTTACTAAACATGATGTTATTAGTGAAAATGTATTACAAATAAAAATATATACTTATATTTAAATAATCATATTCTAAAAATATTTTGTTATGATTTAGGATATGATTACTTAAAATAGTATTGGAAAATAATAATATTTAGAATATTATATTTCAAAATTAGGCTATAAAAAAATATTTTTATAAGTTGAAATAAAAAATTATTTAAAATGTTTTCTTTTAATTTTTTAAGTTTGAAAATATTATTTTAAAATACATTGTTAAAATTTCTAAGTGACATTAAAATATTATTTAATTATTTAATAAACCATGAGCAATAATATAATTTTTTGATAGAGACATTCTCAGACCAAGGTAATGATGTCTTTATAGTCACCCCGCATAAAAAAAAACAAAAAATTTGACCTATTTTGAAACATATTTAAAAAAGTCGTAAGTTTTCAAAAAAGCCCACAATTACAATTAGCCCCTAAAAAGAGAACAGCATTATTCCAATTGTGTTTCCAGTCATTTAAATGAACGATAAGAAAAAAACAACTGTTGCATATTATTAGATTTTTATGTATGAAAAGTACAATTTTTTGATGACTTTAAAAAACTGTTTCGAAATTTATGACTTTATGACTCTGACTACAACAAGAGGGTGCTCAGACAGCCAAGGGTATTAATCAAACCCAGGAATTGTACCCAGATCAGAAACTCTAGTCCATAAAATAGCTTCATCACAGCACAAAAAAGCATCAATGTACATAATAAGTGGGTTTCTAGTTCGATTTTCGGTATACGATTAAAAACAAAAGATAGGAAATTATTGTAAAATATAAAGCCTCCAATCATCCAATTGGGTTTAATTTTAAAACCTCAATAACGTAAATCTACAAAAAAACTCAGACATCCAAGGAAGGATAAAGCAGCAATAACTCTCAAGCCTGGCGAAGGCGAAAGCTCTCAGGCGGCCACTGCGAATGTTTTGAGAAACAAGCCTTCAAGATATCATCATTGTTTGCAAAAATTCAAAATGGTAAGTCAAATAAAAATTGCAATTTGAGCAATAAATAGGCAAACAATGAACTATCATGGAGTTCAAATTCGTAAGTATAAGATGACTCAGACATCCAAGGAAGGATAAAGCAGCATTAGCTCTCAAGCCTGGCGAAGACGAAAGCTCTTAGGCGGCCACTGCGAATGTTTTGAGAAACAAGCCTTAGTGGTATCATCACAGCCAACAAATAATCAAATCTTAATTTCATAACAAACCCAATATATAAAAAATGTCAAAAAAAAGCAAAGATCTTCCATCCAACAATGATCAGCAAGACAAAGATGACAAAGCTGACAAAGTGAAAAGGATGGGGTAAAAATATAAGGGAGCTTTTTAGCCCTGAAGCACTCAGAACACTGCTAAAGGGGCAGACATGAAGACCCCAATTAGTCAATTTCTGGAGACAATTCAGAAAACCATTCACTAATTATCAAAGACAAAAAATTGATTGAAGATTTTTACATTAAAAAAGATCATAGCTTCATCTTTCGCAAAACCTATTATTGGACATAAGTGCAAGAAAGTGAATGAGAATTCAATCAAAAGACATCGATTCAACAAATCAGTGCAAGTTAAAGTAAAACAGGCTTCTGTGTGTGTAACAGTCAGATCATTGATATAAAAATCTCACTGAAATCCGCTAAGATTATTAGAAATATCATCACAAGCCCATAAAATCAAACACGATGTTCTTCAAACTACAAATAATTGAAAAGAAACAACTGCAACTAACAAAAAAACCATGGTAAAGTAGATAATTGAAGTTGAAAGATGAGAAAGATGCACCGAAATCCTTGATTCTGAGTGAAAACTTGAGCCGTAGAGATGAAAACCAAGAATGGAGGAATTTGCTGAGGTTGAATGGTGAATTTATAGGCCATCAATTGATAAATTAGGGTTTCTCTCGCCAAGGGTTTTTCTTGATTTCATGGGCTCAAATTTGGGCCGAGCCTGGCTTAGGTTTACTGACGGTTAAAGACTAAGCCCATTATTAGAGGCCCAAAATGGAAATTAAGAGGTTACTTGTTTGTGAAAAATCTTCTTACACAACATCCTTAAATTGTACTATGGGTTAAAATACTTTTTTTTTTTTTAAGTATTCAACATTTGGAGGTGGGAGATTTGAACATATGACCTAGAGGTCACTAGGTGTCACTCACCTTTATTTTATTGTACTAAAAAAAAATTTAATCTTTATATTTATCAATATATATATATATATATATATATATATATATATATATATATATATATATATTAGTCTTTATACTTTTAAATATTTATTTTTATTTATTAGACTTAAAAAAATGTCTTCAATTCCTCTGAAGATAAATTTGAAGTTAATATTTATTGAAATTAGTCCTATAATATTAATAATTTTAATATAAGTAAAGAAAATATGTAAATATATTTTTAAAATTTATAGAGAACCGTGATAATTTTATTAACAAAAATTTTTCAATAAGGATTAGTTTTAAATTTTCTTTTGAAAGTCACGTGCATGCTAAAATTAAACATTTGAAACTTTAAAGAAGATGAAATAAACATAAGTATTCATGTACTAAAATTTAAAAAATAAAATAAAATTCGAAAGATTAAAATTGGTAATTCAAATTTTTTTTTTTTAGCTAAACAACAATTTCAATATAGTATGAAATTACAAAAGGGTACATGGCCAATTACATCTTAGTTACAAATCAGTTGCATATCAGTTACAATAAAGATAGCTAATTACTTAAAAGCATATCATGACTATAATTATGGAAGAGTGGTGATAGTTTGCACCAGAGTATAACAATAATCTTAAGAAAATTTAAGAATAAAAATGAAACTTAACTCAAACGATTAAAATGATATTACCAAGGATAATGACGCAGTTGGTTATCTTGTCTTATGTTAATCCATTTCAACTCTATAATCACAAATTCGAGCCCGAAAATCGATACTTGACTCTCATATTATTCGATAGTAGTTGTGCCTATCAAATAAATTTGAAAGAAAGGCTACTTAAATGTGCATACTTGACTCTCATCATTCTTTCTCCTCAAGTTCCATTTCTCCACTCTCTTACTTCTTCATCTGAAAACTTAATCCCTTTTCCTAAATCCAAATCTATTTTAATGTTAATTTATTTTTTTATTTTAATTGCCACTGATGGAGTGTAAAATATTTTCAAAGGTATTAGTTCTGAAGAGAAAAAAAAAACAAGTTATTAGAGAAGAAAAAAAAAGAAAAAAAAAAGAAAAAGAAAAAGAAAACATCTGTTCGCATCTGATCGGGGAAAAAAACTTAAGGGTTGAGAAAAAAAATTTGTTTAAGAAATTTGAAGTAAAAGAAATTAAAGGCCAATATAGAGAAAAAGATAAAAGACAGAAGGATTTGGCTACCATGGATAGAGTGAAAAATGTGCTCAAATGTTTAAGATTAAAAAGAAAAAAAAAAGAAAAGTGAAGTAAACGTCCGGGCTGTGAAGGAAATAAAAAAAGTAAAAGAATCAATTAAAACGTGGAACAATACATATGTTTAAGATTTATTCATATATGTTTGACGTAAATAAAAAAAGAAAAAAAGGAAAAAAGAGGCATATGATGTTGCAAATTCTGATCAATTATAAATTGTCAGATCATTATTTTTAAATTAATAGCAACAGTAATTACAATTTGACTTTGTTCCGTAATTGTTTTCAATTAAAGTTAATTATTTGGAATTTGGGTAAAGTTAATCGAAAAGGTAAGCCTAAAACTAGCAAGTACAAATTTTTCTCAAAAAAAAAAAAAAAAAAACCTAGCAAATGCTCTCTTTAATAATTATTTAATTTTTTATTTTTGGTTTTTAAAATTTATGTCTATTCTTACTCAAAAATTTTACCATGTATTCCACATTTCCTACAATGTATCCATTTTTCTTAAGAAAGTATGTAAATGATAGCCAATTTTTAAAAACAAAAACAAACTTTGGAAGTTATTTTTTTTATTATTATTTTCTAAAAGTTTTTTGGTTTGGTTTTTACAAATATAAGTGAAATGTAGAGTATGTAAAAACATATGCAGACTTAGATTTCAAAAACTAAAAATAAAAAATCAGATAATTATCAGACCGGGCCTAAATTGATAGATCTTAAAGCTAAGGAAACCCAAGTTTCATGGTTAGGGCATAAGGCTTGAGCTCATAGTTGATACAAGCTCTATAAATATAAAAGTTCTATTTTATATGAAATGTTCATAAATTTGAAACTCTATAAGATATTTTAGAGGAAATTTACAAAAGTAAAAAGATCAAGCACTCTCATGAAGTTTTAACATATTTTGAAATTCAAGCAATTTTAAACCCAAGTAACTCAAATACTAGGAACATGCATTGCTTGTTCTTCAAGTGAAACACCCAAAACATTAACAAGTTAGATATCAATCATCCAAATAACATCAAGCTAAATGTAGACTCAATAACCGATAAAGTGAACTTGAGAACAAGTTATAATCCTTCGAAACAAGTCAACATCGAAAATAAGGTACAAAGTCTTTGAGACATTTTAACATAAAAAATAAGTTGTGAAGCCCCCAAAAAAAATCAACCTTAAGAACTAATTTACAAAACCTCAAAATAAGTCAACTTCAAAAACAAGTTAGGATAACATTACACAGAAGGTGACTCTACTGTCGAAAAATAAGTTTGAGTGTGATGATATATATATCCATATCAGAAGATTATAGGTTCAAATTATACCATCTACAGATATTTTATACTAAAAATGTTTAAAGTACAATTTGATGGAAGTAAAAAAATATGGGTAAAAATGCATAGAATAAAACAAGTTTTATTACGATAAGTTTAGTAGTCAAATAATTCTTCTTTGTTTAATGCTTTCACGGATTTCATTGTACTTGTTCCTATATGCAACCCTAAAATTTGAGTATTTAAATTAAATTGTATTCAATAAGTGCACTTTTTCAATCAAATATTATGCAGGTCAACCAATCAGCTGGAAACACAATGTTGAAAGAAAAGGTCATCATCTTGAAAGAAGAAATTAAAAGTGTCAATTAAGACAACAAGAAGAAAAGAAAGGGCCTTCTAGAAATGCAAGAAAAAAGGAAGGGCCTTCTAGAAAATAAAAAGATGATGGCTTCTCTTCCCCTTCTTTCATCCAGCTATGAACACTACAAACTAGAAAAAGATTGGGAAAAGGGGCCTTCATTTTTTGTTTCTAAACTATGAATTTCAAATTTAATTTCTAAACTCACTATGAATAATTATGGGGTTTTTGTTTTTGGTTTTTTAAATTTAAATTTATTTTTATTCAAAATTTTTACCATATATTTCATATTTTTTTTATAATGTATTCATTTTTTAAAGAACGTATATGAATTTTAATCAAATTTTAAAAATAAAAAAACAAAATTTTTAGAAATTTTTTTCTTTTCAAATTTTAATTTGATTTCTAAAATTGTAGATAAGATTAGATATCTATATATATATATATATATATATATATATAAATCTATAATAAAATAATTACTGTAATTTTAAATTTCAAAAACAACAAACTAAAATTAAAATAGTTAATTGAATGGGACTTAAACTTTCACATTTATATAATGTATTGAGTCATTAAACTTTACTTTAAAAAAAAAATTAAAAAAAAAAATCACCAACCCAACGTAGAATTGAAATATTTAAGTTTCATTCGATATAACAATTTAGTTTATATTTAATAGAAATTTATAAATTTGAATTTGTTAAGGATCTTAAACACGAAATTGAAAATTTATAGACTTATTAAATACAAAGTTTAAAATTTATAAACCTATAAAATTATTTTAGCCGTCGATGATTTACCGCTCTTTTGTAGTTAGGGGGTTTAGTGTTTAGAGGACAATTCCCCCTATTATTAGCTTCCTATTGGTAGGAGATTATAAGAGTTCAATTGGGTACTTGATTAACAAAAGTTTATTTTCAAAAGAAAAAAATACAAAAATTTAAAAGGAAGCTTTTAAAAAGTAATAAATGTACTCTCCCTCTCTTTCAATATTTCACAAAAATACTAAAAAAATACTAATAGTAAGATTTATATTATGTAGGGATCATACAATTTGGTATTTAGCTCTCATTTATTTGAGAACAATAACACCTTCGATGTAGGATTTATAAGCTCTCTCCCAATTTCTACTAGAAAGAGAAAAAAAAAAACTTATGTAGGTACTTTATTCGTTTTTTAAAATAGTGTGTCTTATTCGATAATAGAGTAACTACGACAATCCTTATCGAAAGAGGAAAAAATTATTTGGAGGGAACATCTGAACATACTTTGTCACAAAAAAATGTATATACTCAAGTACGATATCCCAAAACAAAATGCTAGAGACCTATAATAAAAATTGTCAAACAATGTCACACATATTACATAGCCTACTAGATGAAAAGAAACAATTCTCAGCCTAACAACAAAGAGCAATATCAGCCATGATATTACTCAATTAAATTAAATCTTAACTATTGTTTTTAAAGAAATTAACTATCTTAAACACCTTTCACTCAACTAATAACATCTAAATTTGTTAGAAATAAAATATCACTTCACTAAAGTGTTCTCTTGAACTATTGAAAGGGTTGGTCGTGCATCAGTTTAGTAATTGATTACATTCCAATTTAACTCCATGATCACTAATTTAATCCCTTAAAATTAGTATTTGACTTTCATATTATTTAAGAACAGTAGTGCCTATTTGCTATTTTTCAAAATTATATGAGAGCCCTACCTTCTCAAATTTCTTAAGTTCATCAAAATTAATTTAGGCGGCATAAAACAATTAACGGAAAATGAATAATGAGAAAGTCAATAATATGCATGAGAGAAATTTGGAGGGTAAGGGGTCATTTTTTTTGTTCCCTTTATTTATTTTTTATTTTTTATTTTGAGTTTTGAGGGTCGTGGCCAATTATGGTGGCTTATGTTTGTAATAAAGCAAATGGGGTAGGTCCTCTTCCATACTTTGTTTTCAAATTATGTTCAAAGTTTTTAGCTTTTTTTAGACTTGCTTTCAATAATGCACTTGAAAAATTTTCCGACAAAAAGAAACTATTGGCAAAAGTTTGATGTTGAAGACCTTTCTTTTAGTATTTCTAACAATATATTGGAATCTTTTCATTTCTTATTGTAATTTCATAGTCTTGTTTGAAAAGTTCAAATATTTTATTTTCTTACCTTTGGACTCTGAATTAGTATATAACACATGTACAAATTATCTTGTTTTCTTAAGTACATAGTATGTTTTTATTTTGGTTGAATTTTAGTTTTTTATCTAAAATGATATTAAAACCATGATGATTGGTTTGTTAGGTACGTAATAAATTTTGATTAAAAAAAGGTACATAATAAATTTCTCAACTTAAATAGAGAGAGTTGAAAATTATTCATATGTACTACTTTCATTAGTTTTATTAAATCAACTAAACCATAGTTAAGTTGATTAGACTGTTCATTAAAAGCTCAAATGATCAAACCTCCGTTTTAGAGTAACATTTACCTACACGTATGGTGAATATATTTATTGACTATGACACAAATATTTACTGCATACCTATTTAATTTTTTAATGTTTTATTAATCTTGTGCTTTAATATGCGGTAAATATTTGTGCCACATAGGTAAGAAGGCTGTTCACTCTACATTCATGTGTAGGTAAGTATTACTCTTCATTTTATTTTTTTGAAACAAGGGTAATCACGTCCGTCTCTAGGTCTGGCACCGAGAGACATCGAAGGAGTAATGTCACAGCTGACTCTCGAACCTGGGACTTTAAGAGAAGCATACCCTCAAAACCCAAATCTTCATTTTATTACTCTTCATTTTATAAGTTGTCCAACAAAAATAAATTATTTTATTTCATACAACTGCAACTTCATTTCCTTATGAAAGAGTGGTTGACAATACATTTAGCCGTCGGTAAAATTTCCATCAACAAAAGACTTAACGACAACAAATATGCTTTGGCTGACGATTTTTACCGTTGTCATTTTTTTTTTTTTGCAATATAATTATATAACAAATTTCTTTGATCTTTTTGATTATTTAAAAAAATTAAAGACAATAAATAAAAAATAAAGAAAAGAAAATCATCCCAATAATATAGACATACTGAATTCTGGCAGTGACCTCAATTTAATATGGTTTATTTTAGTTATATTAATATAATACATAAGTCAAGTGGAACCAAGAACTTTGAATCCTGTTCCATTTAGATAACAATTAGCATAAAATAATTAAACCAAATCAGTTTGTTTGATTCATTTTATTGTTATTAATTATTGTATTATGTACACCTAACTCTTACAAGTAGGAATATACTACCAAGACAATATAAATTATATACATAGTTAGTACAAATGTAATAATCAATAAGAAACGAAAATTAAAAAACAAAAAAGATAATTTTGATTATGATGACAGAATATGCTGGTCCTTTGAAGCACTTTAAAACCATAAAGTTTATCTACAACTGCAAGTGGTTATCATGATTGGCTTATTTTGAAAATTCATAGATCATCTTATAAATTTACATATTCATGTATGTTTGAGTGATGTCATCTTAAATTTATATTTTAATGAATGAAACTCAACCCAAACCACTATAAACTTTATATACCAAAAAAGCACAAAACTCAAATCCAAAGTGCTTATCCAATTATTACTTATTTGGAAAAAGATAAAGTATCATTTCCTTTTATGTCATATCCACTAACTACTAACTTTGGTCCCTCTTACCAAGCATGAGTGTGCTTATCCAAAGGTATGTTTAACATATGAAGTGATATAAATGGAACATATGCAGATTTACAATATTGTTTTGATTAATGAAAAGTTTAAGCTCTTTGTTTGAACAAAGGTGTTTTGAAATTAAGAGCAGTGATTATGATTATGAAAGGTTTAGCGAACATAAAATTATTTATGAATAATTATGGCAGAAATTATCATTTAGATAGAGAGGTTATAAGTTGATTTGTGATAGAAAATTCTTGTTTAGATAGAAAAACATGGGTGATTGGAGTCCCTCGCCTCTAATTATTGGTGAATTAAAAAAAAAAAACATAGACAAAAATTTAATAGCAGATTAATTATAATTAGCAATTTTCGGTAAAATTTGTTTCTATATTTTAATTTTATTATACTTTATAATTAGAAAGGAAAGAAGAAATAAAAGAGAGGAATTAAGAAAGCCAAATGGAAAGAGCAGAAATGTGGTTTCTAATTAACAGCATACTATACCATTTTTTTTTTTTAGTTTTTTTAATTAAGAGCCAATATTATACAAACAAAAGTGACCTATGGTATAAAAACTAAAATCGAACATTTTATAGTTTACAAATTAAATAGAATATTTATAATCTAACAACTCAAGTGAAGTTAGTAAATACATTTTGTGATAATAGTCGAAATATACATAAGTTAAAACTCAAACGATCGAGAATAATATACACTCTAACCCTAAATGTACATTCACCAAATTTACCAAAATATTCATAAATAAGAAAACATAACTCATTTGCACATGCATCCAATACAATTGGGACAAAAATTCTTCCAGCAAGATATCGCACAAAGACCACAAATTGAGTGTAAAATGAACCTGCTTTTGGCTCCACCAAAGAGTTCTACATTTTTCAGATAAAAGGGCCAAACAAATTTCCCTACCTGATTCACCATAAATTTATCCAGAATTCACTCATAAAAACAAAAATAAAAAGAAAATACATATTTAGTTATAACGATGCCAAACAAATCTTCCTACATTTATATGTAAACCCTAGTTTATGAAGAACATTCTAGTAAAGTAATTTGGAGTATTATTTATCCAAAAATGATTTAAGATTATGGTACATAAATTTATTTCTTTCAATAGTGTTGATTTAAAATTGCATTCAACCACCAATTTAAAATGAAGTAGTTATAATAAATTAAGTCATTTTTTTAGTACATAATAAATTAAGTAATTAAATATAAGGATGAAGTATTGCCGAAAATACGGACGCAAGCAAATCTAGAGCAAGTTGATATTTACGCGAGCAAATATTTAAAGTCACCTTTATAGATAAATAGTATTGGTTTTCAAATAGATTTTGGTTATCTATTTATTGCAAAGACAAATACATTTTGATATCGAATAAAATATGATTCCAATAATATCACGACTTAATAAAAGTTATATGTTAGATTACATGTTAGAATTTTCATTTCTGCTGTTGTGTTGAATAAATAATGAATTTTAAATAAAAGAATGAAATTGAAATACAAATACATATGACACTGTAAAAAATATATAAATTAAGTTCAGATTCTTGAGCTAAAGTAAAGATTTAAATCAAATTGTTTGCATGGGTTCGGAAACAACGTATTTAAAATATTAAATTATTACTGACCTAGAAGACATTTTCATTAACATTTTCACTAATCAACACAAAAGGCCATTCTAAAAAAAAAAACAACAAAAAAGTCAATAAAACATCACAAATCCAAACAAAAATATTAATAATAATGAATTTAAAATATTGAAAATTTTGTTTATTTTTATTTTAAAAAAATATCTATGAATTGATGATTAATCAAGATTTTCATTATAAAAAAATCACATATTCAACTATAACTAAAATCCTAAACATATATATTTTTTTAAGAAAGTGCAATTATTTCACAATTATGTAATTTATAAATTATTAACAACTGTACATTCATTCCAAGTCAGAAATGGTAGGTTCAATGAACGATTTTGAATTGTGTAAAAAATTATGAAGTAAACGGTTTGACATGAAGGATTTTCAAAACTAGATCGATTTTTTTATATAGAAAATTCATTAAATGGTTTAATAAGAATAAGCTAAATCCCATAGCTTTTTTCAAAGAATAGATCCCATAGATTTTTTTTTCTTGAAAACAAATCTAATAGATTCTAGTTTATTTATTTAGTGAAAGTAATTAAAGGGCAATTTCTCCAGTTAATTTCTTTTTTGACTAACCTCTTATTAATGTGTTAGAAGGTAGCTTATTCGATACTTTTGTATGAATAATCAAAGGAGTATTATTTTAAATTTTTGGAATTTTTGTTTAGATATCTACTTAGAGTTAGATACTTGAAAGACTCAATTTGTAACATAATAACTAATCAACATGTAAACTAAATTAATCTCATATTTAATTATAATAGTTTTCAGCATCAATGTGTTAGAAGGTAGTTTGTTCGATTATTCCAGCAGTCAAAATTTTTGATTTTTTTTTTAAAAGAAAATCAGATGAAACAATTTTCAAGCAGCCAAAATATAAAAAAGAAAAAAAGTTAATCCAAATATTTTGGTGAAGCTGACATTGCAGAAGAAAGCAAATTTGAAATCCAATTCAAAACTGCCACGTGTTGGTCAAATTAAATTAAATTGAAAGATGAAGTAAGCACAGACGTCGTTATTAGAACGTGTGCGAATTACTTATTAGTTTTATTATTATTCTTTTGAGAAATAAATTTAATATCTACTATTTTGAGTTTATGATGGCTTCTAGATTCAGCGTTTAAGAGAAGAAAAAAAAAAAAAAAATCAAATTCAATCTCACCTACTAAATATTAATTCCTACAAATTTTGAAGGACTTAAATTAAGAAGTTTGGTCAAAAGTCTTGATCATTAATAATACCAAATTTTAAGCCTTTTCTTTTCTCCTACGCAACACGACTCTTTATTATTACATTGCACTTTTTTTTTTTTTAATCTTGATTTATCATACCCATTCATGTCTTGAAATAACATGGGAAAATATTCTTTTTTACAAAATTTATGACGTGTATCGAGTTTTACTCCGAATTATCTCATGTCTTGAAATAATAGTGTTATTATTTCTATATTTGAATAGATTTTTATTTGAAAAACATTGTTAAATAAGGATTCTAGTTTCAACTTCCGAATTTATGGATATTTATTCATTGGTTTTAAAAGGCTGAATTTGCAAACCATGTGATCTTTTAAGCCTCTTGTGATAACTATTTGGTTTTTCGTTTTTTGTTTATGAAATTTAAGCTTATTTCTACTCAAATTTTCTACTATGTGCTCCATCTTTCCTATAATGTATCTATATTTCTTTAAAAGTAGGTGAAGACTAACCAAATTTCAAAAACAAAAAATAAGCTTTTGGAATCTACTTTTTTTGTTTATAAATTTTGATTTTGTTTATTAAAAAATAGGTAAGTTGTAGATATTCAAATAAGGAAAAATGTATAGTAAGGTAATTGTTGTAAACTTAAATTTCATAAACAAAAAACGAAAAACAAAATAATTATCAAACGGGGCCTTAGTTTTTTATTGGCTTTTTTTATCATCAAAATCATTTAAATTCTTATATCAAAATTGAATCTTTGAAAGAAAAAAAAAAAAAAACAAACAAAACATGGTTTCGTTCAGATTTAAAAACTGTTTTTTTTGTAAAGTTTATGATTTAGAGTTTATAATTTATATTTTAGAAGTTAGGAAATCATTGGAATTTTCAAAACATAATTTGATTTATAAAATAAAAGGTATATAACAAAATAGGAAAAGTTATAAATGGAAAGTAATATTTTAAATGTTGGATGTTCAAAAGAAAAAATCAATTGGCTACCGCTAAAACCTAAGGTGCCGTTTGTTTGTCATATTTAGGAACGATTTAGTTTTAGGATTTATTAATTTCTGATCGAAAATTTATATTCGAACTGAGTTTTTATTAATTCTTCTTTATTTTTTCTTTTAAATATAACTTTCATTTCTAACTATTCATTTTTAATCATTTATTTATGACTATTCTATCATTTCTAATGACTTATTTTTAATCATTATTTTCAAATAAATTAAAAGAATTCAATTTTAACCATTCATTTTTAATAAATTTTTTTAACTACTAAAATAACAACTAATTTTAAATTTACATCCAAATAAAGTTTTGACTCTAACTTTTCTACACAAAAATTACATCCAAACAAATTTTTGACACAATTATCAATTTTTAACTACTCAATATAACTCTTTAATCTAAATCCTATCTAAATATGTGAAACAAACACCCCCTAAACTTCCAATTTGCTGCCAAGTCAGAGTGGATGTGAAATTTGAAAAATTAATTGATAAGTTGTATTTATTTTGCAAGAGGAAAAAAAAACCTAATGGACATTCGTACATTTTGTAATATTACTTTGGGATCATAATTATTATTGTTTATTTATTTTAATAAACAAGAAAGTGAATGGTATTGATTTTTTAAAAGCAATATAATTATCCAATTGCTAAACAATTTTGAACATAATTAATTAAGGTATATATTTTTTTAAGTTGTTGGTTTTGGAGGAAAATGGACGCCAAAAATCGATTGGTTAATTTCTTCCAAATGAAAAGCTCTTGTTCTAAGAAAAAAAAGAAGTTGGTAGACAATTATTTTGTATATATTTTTTTAATTGTAAGAATAATAAAAATAGATAGAAAATATTTGCTAGAGATGCTCACCTAAGAGTGGAGGGTCGATTTTTCAAAGATCATTATGTCAACCGTCGATAACTGGAAAAATATTGTTGTTGGTGAAATATTCGCTAAACAAAAAAACTTGTGAAACCTTAAGAGAAGTTAATTGAAGTTCTCTTCTCGAGAAAAACGAAGGAGGAGGTTGATCCAAGAAAGTCAGTCCATGAGAAGTCGCCTAGACCCAAAGAGAGATAGACGAACCCGACCTTTAAGAGGTCGGCCAAAGGAGGGAGTCGACTCCTCAGAGTTCGGCCAAAGGGAGATTGACACCTCGAGAACGCCCAAGGTGCACATCGACCTTTTGGGGGTCGGCCAAAGGGAGACCGGCTCCCCAAAGGGTCGGTCCAAGGAGGAGCCGACCCCTCGAGGGTCAGCCAAAGAGTACTCCGACCACCCTCCTCAGGGGGTCGGTCTCAATCATTTTAACTCCTTCAAGATTGTTACGCTTCATGTCATTTCAATAGTTACGAAACATAATAAATAAGCAGATGTGTACAACCTGAAGTTACGAGCTCATTTAACTCCGACTTAATGGAAAAAACGTTAAAAGCAATTTCGTCATTAATCAGCATCATAATGCGTCATACTAAATGCGTCCAAGACAACTATCAGTTTGATGGCTATATAATGATCAGAAGTCCAGTAGGCTATTCTAGGCTTATCCTAAGTATTCTAAGCTAAGCTACTCTGAAGTTTCCAAGCTCTTTATACTCTCTATACTCTACTCGTGTCTAACATTATTTGTCGTTTTGCAGGCTATTTTGTTCCCGGTAATATAAATATTATCGTTGATCCTGAGGAACTATTTTTCGATATCAACACATCAAAATCAATTCAATTGTGTGTGAGATGCCTTGGAATTATGTGTGCTACAATTACTTATAAGTTTAGGTCCAGAGGTGAAGTGTCTGATGGGAGCTTGGAGGTAACGCCCCCGAAGCTCAAACGAAATATGTAATTGAGTTTATGTTTTTTATATTTGATTATTTAATGTATTGGACTATATTTTGTAATAGAGTGTTACGAGAATATGCACTATATAAACTCTCTTCTCCAATTTGATTGACATTTTTGTATTCTTATTTTCTTAATAAAAGGATTTTTTTCTATCCTAGACATAGCTAATACATCATTAGTTAATCATGTATATCTCTATAATTTGTCTCTGGTTGTTTATAGTTTTTCTTTAATTGTTGTTCCAATTTCTTGACAAATTGGATATTTCAATTTGGTTGATTTTTGTAGGGGTGTATATAGGTTGGGTTGAGTTGGGTTGAAAACCGTTGAAGAAGGTTTTCAACCCAACCCAACCCAAATTTTCGAGTTTATCACTTTTCCAATCTAACTCAACCTAAGTAAAAAGATAACCCAATCCAACTTTACCATTATTTTTGGGTTGGGTTGGGTTATCGAGTTCATCAATACATTGCAAATATAAATATTTTTATCAAATTAGTCATACCTATACATAAACAAAATACAATCTCCAATCATTATCATATTTAGTTGATGTAATGAATAGGGCAAGGTATTCAATCAAAATTCACTCACTATTAGTCCTACCATCATAGTTCATATGGAATATCTCAACTATATAACATAAAACAAATAGATGATTAAAACAACAAAAATAGATGACATAATTCGATTTCTTCAAAAACAAATAGATAATTAAAACCAACAAAAGTATATGACATAATTTTAGTAAATAGTTTTATCACGATATGTAGATTATAAAGATTTTAAAAAATATATTAAAAAATTTTGAGTTGATTGGGTTAAGTTAAGTTAATTTTAGATCAACATTTGATCTAATCCAACCTAAAAATATATTTCACCTCTCAAATTGAATTTGATTAGATTAAATTATTCGGGTTGTCTGACTATAAATGTAGTAAAAAAAATAAATATTATTGACTATAAATGTCTTTAGTTTCAAAATATAATGTTTTTTTTACAAGAATACGTGGTTGACTTGTAAAATAACACAAAAGCAAAAATGACTCTGTTTACATTAAAAAAATGTAGATACGAATATTTTGCAAGCAAATGTTTATACCATTTAAATATAAGATTGCCAACTCAATATGATTCCATTCCTTAAAGTATTTATCAAATTGGTAATTATGTAAATACTTTTTATTTTATCAATTTATATAAAGGTGCCTTTACTTCGACTCTTACTCCGTAGTTTTAATTTATTTTCGAAATTTTATATATTCAAAAGTCAAAATGTTGTTTTTGAAAAAAGAAAAAAAAAAGGAAAGTCATTGAATTGCTGCAAAACATTATTTGTCTTCTGATTCTGGCAATTCTTAAATCTCCAAAAGATATTATGAAAATTGAAACCTTCTGTTTTTCTTTGTTTTTGTTTTTATAATGTTTTCCTCTTGTTTTTGTTTTGTTTTTTTTTAAAGTTGTTTTCCTCTTTTCTTTCCTTTTTTTTTTTTTTTGACATGGGGTTTCCTCTTGTTTTAGATATGGAGTTGGGTGAACTTTTCACATTAGGTAAAAATAAGTTAAGATATAATTATTTTTTTTTTGAGAAAAAGTTAAGATATAATATTAAATGTTAATGACAGTGTCAACTCCTATAAAATAGTATTTAAATATGACATTGAAATTTAACTGTATTAATATTTTTTTAAGAATAAAACCTTGTTTTGATAATTAAAAATAAAAGACAGCTTCGTTACATGCATATCTTAAAAAAAATTTGAAGAAAACAAATTTGCCACGTGCAAACAAGATTCTTCTATTTCTTTAGTAACTAAAATAATAATAATAAAAAATATAATAATTAAGATCATAAGCTCCGAATACTAATAATCTCTATTAAATGAGAATCAAACAAGATTCTTCTATTTCTTTAGTAACTAAAATAATAATAATAAAAAATATAATAATTAAGATCATAAACTCGAATACTAATAATCTCTAATAAATGAGAATTAAATATCAATTTTTAAGATTGAACGCATGATCATTCTATTAAATTAGATTATTATCAAACATTAAAACCAATATGCTATCAACCATTTTGGTAACACTCAAATACTACAAAGCAATCAAATCAATTATCAAATTTGTTGGAATGTGACATTTTTTTAGTTGTCAATTTTAATTAAAACATTTTGTAAAAAATATTTAACTCACAATAAAATTTTGAGCATTTATTTATTTTATTCTAATATTACATTTCATTTGTCTCTTAATTAAAAATTATAGGCCCCGTTTCATAATTATTTTGTTTTTTGTTTATGAAATTTAAGCCTATTTCTATTCAAATTCTTACCATGTGTTCTATCTTTCCTACAATATTTCCATCATTCTTTATGAAAGTAGGAGAATATTAACCAAATTTAAAAAACATAAACAAGTTTTTAGAAGCTACTTTTTTTATTTACAAATTTTGGTTTTGTTTATTAAAATGTAGGTAAGTGTAGATGTCTAAATAAGAAAAAAAGTATAGTAAGATAGTTGTTGTAAACTTAAATTTTATAAACAAAAAATGAAAAATAAAATGACGGGGCATAAGAGAGTATGTATATTTATGGAAGATAGCTTGTACATTAATTGAAGGTTATATTTTTTGCACTCATTAAAACCATCAAATGTATTGATTGTTATTTGAAGAATTTTTTTATTCTTTATTATACATAAAAAATCCTTTTTTATTAATGATGTTTTTTCTCACGGTATGAAACATGTTTAGAATTGTCTCGTTCTCTCTCATCTTTGTCTTCGTGTTATTTTTCACCTAGGTCCATTTTCAAATGTCCTAGTGGTATTTTCTCTAAATTCAATTACGATCATTTTTAAGGAAAGAATTGGTGGTGTGATTGGTTATTTAGTTTGATGTTAATATATTTTTACTTTATTATCACAGATTTGATCCCTATAATCAATATTTGGTAATTTTTTGGTGAAATTATTGAAAAAGCTACCCTTCAAATACATTGATGTTCAAAAGTGTTATAAATAAATATGAGATTAATTTAGTTTAAATGGATTAGTATTATGTTCCAAATCGAGTCTTTCAAGTATATCCAACTCTAATGGGGCACACTATCTTCCCAAAAACTCCTAAAATTGAAATTATAACCCTTTAATTATAATATTATATATATATATATATATATTTTTAATGTATCTACTAGAATTTAATCTTGAAACCAACAACATCAAACTAAATTTAAATTTGATATATTAACCATCAAGCTACAATGCCGTTTGATATAATATTATATTATTCGAGTTATATTTTTATTGGCACGAAGTCCTATAAGTTTTTTAAACAAAATTTGTACAATTGGAGGAAGTTATAATTTATGTATATAATAAATACGTTTAAGTTACAATAAAAATTTAAATAATAAGTATTTATTAAATAAAACAACTTTCAAGTATAGTTTAGACACTGAATGAAACAACATTGAAGTATAGTTTAGACACTGAATGAGATGGTGACGTAATTGATTATTTGATTTAGTATTAATCAATTTTCACTATACGTTATACTTTTTTAATAATGTTAATATTATAACCATCACACTTTATTAATATATTAAATTTTAAAATTAGTTATTAAAAAAAAAGAGGTTAAAATTAATAGAGTTATCAACGTATTCAACGTTAGGTCATGTAATTAAAGATTTTTTTAATAAAAAATTTAAATGATTAAAATTGAATATTATTAAAATATCATGGATAAAATTAAACATTCTTAAAATATGAGAAGTTTATGTTTGATTTTAAGATATATGGAATGAATAGAAACTCCATTAACTAAAATTATAAAAAAAAATTCTAAAAACAACAAAGGATAGATTACATTTTGAAATATTTGTATAGAATAAACTATAAATTTGATCATATGATTTGAAGAAAATTGAAATTTAGTTCATACAATTTTAAAAACTAGAATTTAGTTCATATGATTTTGAAAATCAAAATTTAGTCTATATGGTTTGGTAAAACGTAGTAACTGTCGTTTGTAATAGCTAGCAAATTAAATACGTAAATACTCACTATCCATGCGAAAAGATATGATTTTTTTATTCATCAAGTCATTAATTCATAATTTTATCATTGACACATGAGTAACTCATTTCTAAATATTTAATTCGCTAATAATAAGGAACGACAATGACTATTTTTATATTTTATGAAATTATAGAAATTAAATTTTAATTTTTAAAATCATAAAGATTAAATTATAAGTTTCTTTAAATTACAAAAACTAAGTTCTAATTTTTCAAAATAGGATGGAATAGATGTATTAAATTATAACCTTGTACCTACTAGAATTTGATATTGAGATCAACAACATCAAATTAAATTAAAATTAAATTTATTAGTCATCAAACTAGATGCCGTCTGGTGAAAATATTTTGTTAATATTGACGACTTGAGAATATATTTTTAGAATAATAAAATAACTTAATGATACTTTTGAATTTTGAGAATTTAATACGAAAGAATATTAATTACAATTAATAACGACCTATGTCTGAAATAGAAAAATTAATTTCTACAATGAATGGGCTCAGTCTTTCATGCCTACTTTCGAGATTAAAGTCTTCCAAAAACAACCACCAATGAACTCTTGCTTCCTATTTTCTTTAATTTTATTTTTCACGTCTTGTTGCTATTCATCAACTTAAAGAAGGTGGTTAGATTATAAAATGAAAAATTAAATTTAAAAAGTTAGTAAATTCTTAAAAAATAAATTAAAGAAAATTGATAAATATATATAAAAAGGAAAAGTTATGTAGTTCTTGATTTTGTTAAAGAGATCAAACTTATATTAATTTAATAAAAGTTCTTAAAAGTTCATTACATTAACAAAAAAGTTAATGTTTTTTTATTAATATATTATTTTATCCATATATTTGAATTCACATTCATAGTTTGGAATGAGGAAAGAATTGAGTGGTTTTATATTTGCATAAAAATTATGTTTGGATAAAGTTGTTTGAAAGAAAAATTATAGAAAAATTGGGTTAAAATAAGTTGTTGCACGAAAATACATAATAATCATAATAAAATATGTTTATTTGACTTTTTTTATCCTATAAATATTATTAAACTTAAAAAATAATTACTTACGAATAAAATGAAAGTATGAAATTTTATTAGATCTAAAATTTAAGTTTTTTTTTAAAGAAAATATTAAGTTTACTTCTAATGGAAGAAATTGATCTTTTGAATTTCAAATATGTCAACTGCCTATTACATACATCTTAAATTTAGATGCAAAAGTAGATACGATTCTAAAAGCTTTCGGACTATGATTATAATTTAACCAAATTTGTTATATGTTAAGAGTGAATTTAGTAACTTCAACGCATTATATTCAAAATCTTATTTTAAGGTTTAATTCTAAAATTAATACCTATAATTAAAAAAAAAAGTATAATTTAATTTAGGTTGTGCGCATTCTTTTTTTTTTTTGATAAAAGGTTGTGCGCATTCTAATCAACAGAAATCTCATAAATCATAAATGTATAGTTTTGATATCTATCTTTGTATATTAACACAATTTAATTATCTTAAAATGGATTTAATATCAATAAAATAAGAGTTTCATATTTCCTCACAACTAAAGAAATCTAACTCATACCAAATGGTTAGTGGTGTATGGTTTCATTGTTTGGTTCTAAACTGGTTCAATATCAGTGTCATAGGTTTGATTCCGAAAATTGGTATTTGTTCCCTTCCTTTGATTTACTTTTTTTTTACTTACTTGCTATTTTACTTCCCATTCATATTTTAATGTTGTTTTCCTAAAAAGAAAAAATCATAATTTATAATTAAATTAAACAAAAATAATTAATCATCTACCAATAAAAAATTTAACTAACACATAAAACAAAAAATGAAAATAAATAAATCTATATTTGTTCGATTTGGTTTTTATTGGTTTTTACGAATAGAATCCGATCCGATCCAATAAATTCTGATTTTCTCTAAATAAAAACCAATATGATTAATATTATATGAAAAATTCGAACCGATCCAATAAATCGATTTGGTTCGGTTCGATTTTGTCAATTTTCTGTTTTTGTTATCACCCCTAATAATCCCTTCTAATTCATAGAATGACAGTGATGTTGAGTAATTTTTTTCTTAGCCTTTTGACCATTTAGGTTGTACAACAACAATATTTCCATAGTCAAAAGGTTATGTATTTGAATTTCTTTCTCCAAAATTATCTTTGAATAATATATATATATGAATAAAAGTTAGACTTTAAGTCAATGATTCTAAGGAGACAAAAAAAATCCGTTAATCATAAAAAACAGAGCCATCCACGTTAGTTTATACATTTCGTTATAATGTTTGCAGCGCAAGCCAGGGGCAACAAAAATGTTCATGCCGCCACCTAAAAAAAAATTTGCACCTTTATTATTATTATTATTATTTCTTTTCTTAATATTCTAATTTTCTCCGAAATCCCATCTGACATGTCACGTTCCACTACCAAAAAAAAAAAAAAAAAAAAAAAAAAAAACCAAACTTTTTCATCCCCTGCTCTGTTCTTCGACAGCTATAAGTACACCAAACCCATCTTCACCTTCCCCTCAAATTTCTCCCTTTTCCCTTTCTGAAGGAGAATAAAGAAATAAAGGAAGATTTAAATTCCACCCACAAAGTCAATCAAGCTTTATGGTTTGGTTTTGAGATTTTGAAAAACAGAGCATTGAAGATGGACAGTGGAGAGATTTACAGAGTGAGCAGTGCGCGTATGAACAGCTCAACCATATGGAGAAACAGCGCCATGGAAGTTTTTTCGAGATCTTCTCGCGAAGAAAACGACGAAGAAGCTCTCAAATGGGCTTCCATTGAAAGGCTCCCTACGTATTTGCGTGTTCGGAGAGGGATTTTGTCGCTTGAAGGTGAATCTGCCAGAGAAATTGATGTTCAAAATCTGGGGTTTTTGGAGAAGAGGAATGTTTTGGAGAGGCTTGTCAAGATTGCTGAGGAAGATAATGAGAGATTCTTGCTTAAGTTGAAGAATCGAATGGAAAGGTAATGAGAAAGAAATAAAACCCCAAGAAACAGAGTCCTATTTTGGTTTATTGTTTTTGAAATGGGGTTTGATTGTTTTTGTTTCTTGTTTTTGAAATGGGGTTTGATTGTTTTTGGTTCTTGTTTTTGAAATGGGGTTTGATTGATTTTGTTTCTTGTTTTTGAAATGGGGTTTGATTGTTTTTGGTTCTTGTTTTTCATATGGGTTTATTAGATAGGTGGACATAGATGTCAAAACCAATGGATAAGGAAAAGAGTAATCCACTTTGTATATATTGAGGTATTCACTCTTTGGATCCTAACATGCTCGGTCAAGATGGTGACTTTTTAAGCTCACTAATCTGGAATCGGATCGGATTCTTGTTTGGGTTTTGTGGGCTCAAATATCATATTAGGTATTGTGTACATGTTAGTAATTGTGTCATCTATGTCAAAACCAATCGCTCATGAGAGGAGCATGTTTCTTATATATTACTTTTAGGTCTCCACTCTTTTGGATGTGATTAGATTGCTTTTGTTTTTGAAATGGGGTTTGATGGTTTTTCGATTGTTTTTGTTTTTGAAATGGGGTTTGATTGTTTTTGTTTCTTGTTTTTGGTTTTTGATATGGGATTTGTAGAGTTGGGCTTGATCTTCCTGCCATTGAAGTTCGGTTTGAGCATTTGGAAGTTGAAGCTGAGGCTCATACAGCAGGCAGAGCTTTACCAACTATGTTTAACTTTTCTCTCAATATCCTTGAGGTAACAAAGTATTCCACAAAAACTTCATTTCTTGGTTCACACCTCTTTTTCATAACTTAAAGTTCTATTTTTTTTTTTTTTTCATTTCTCTCTCTCTTTAAAGGGGTTCTTGAGCTACTTTCACATCATCCCTAACAGAAAGAAACACTTATCAATTCTTCATGATGTCAGTGGAATCATCAAACCAGGAAGGTTGGTATAGAGTTCTACAAATACATGATTTAAGATTTGTTATAAGTAAACAGATCAACAAATAAGAATTAAAGAAACTAGAGAATTATTTATGTGGTTTACTAAGGTTTGTGTCAGCTATATGTCCACGGTAGAGAAGAGAACGGTTTATTTAGAAAATAAGAAAATAAATACTTAGTCAAATGGGGTTAGGGTGTTAAGAGAGTTTATCTAGCTTACTCCCATAAAACTTTAATACAATATAATATATACAATCGGGCAGCGAAACCTCCGACTAAGTAAGATTAGCACAACACAGTTCGAGATATTTCAACATGATTCACAATCAAGATAATGTTAAAACATGAACAAGATTTATTAGCTTTAGCTTTTGAGATTAGTGGTAATTCAAGACTTTGGTTCTGTTTTTGTAGAATGACCCTGCTTTTGGGGCCGCCAAGCTCAGGCAAGACGACATTACTCCGGTCCTTAGCAGCAAAACTTGGGAAGGATCTCAAAGTAAAGACAACAAAATCCTTACCTGTTAATTTTTACAAAAGATTTTGGTTTTGAAAGTTGGATTTTGTGATTGTATGTGTATATAGTTCTCTGGGAGAGTTACATATAATGGACATGACATGAATGAATTTGTCCCACAAAGAACATCAGCTTACATTAGCCAACAAGACCTTCACATAGGAGAAATGACTGTACGAGAAACCTTATCCTTTTCGGCGAGATGTCAAGGAGTTGGTCCACGTTATGGTCAGTTTAAAGATCATACGAAGTTTTTTTTTTCAAGAAACTCTTTTGAAGTAATTGTTAATGGTAACTTCTTTCTCTGCAGATATGCTGACAGAGTTAACAAGGAGAGAAAAGGCTGCAAATATTAAACCCGATCCTGATCTGGATATCATCATGAAGGTTGAAATTCAAGTTTCAAATTCCATTTCCTTTCTAAGTTTGGTTCTTGATGTGTTAATATGATTGAGATTTTTCAGGCAGCAGCTTTAGGAGGTCAAGAGACTAATGTAGTGACGGATTATGTTCTAAAGGTGAGTATTTTTTTAATTTTTAAATAATTGACAAGAAATCTAGCAATGTTTTGTCTTTATATATTATTTTGATTGCTTTAATAAAACCTATTCAGATTCTGGGACTTGAAACCTGTGCTGATACAATGGTGGGAGATGAAATGTTTCGAGGGATCTCTGGTGGGCAGAAGAAGAGGGTGACGACTGGGGAGATGCTGGTTGGACCGTCAAGAGCTCTATTCATGGACGAGATATCGACAGGATTGGACAGTTCTACGACGTATCAGATTGTTAATTCAATGAGACAATCCATTCATATTCTGAATGGAACTGCTCTGATCTCTCTTCTTCAACCTGCCCCTGAAACGTATGATCTGTTTGATGACATACTTTTGATATCAGATGGACAAGTTGTCTATCAAGGTCCACGAGAAAATGTGCTCGAGTTCTTCCAACACATGGGTTTCACTTGCCCCCAGAGGAAAGGAGTAGCTGATTTCTTACAAGAAGTAATTCATTTGGACTTTGATTTTCCCATTTTTATACTTCCTGTTCTGTTCTTTGTTTCTTTACTTTTCTTTTGCTGATGGAAACTGTTTTATAGGTCACCTCAAGGAAAGACCAAGAACAATATTGGGCAAACAGAGATGAGCCTTATAGATTCATCAGTGTGGAGGAGTTTTCGGAAGCGTTTCAGTCGTTTCATGTCGGGAAGAAGCTTGGTGATGAGCTTGCTACTCCTTTTGACAAGTCCAAAAGCCACCCGGCTGCTCTAACAACCAAAAAGTTTGGTGCTAACCAGAAGGAACTGTTGAAAGCTTGCATTTCAAGAGAGCTTTTGCTCATGAAAAGAAACTCTTTTGTCTACATTTTTAAGTTGACTCAAGTGAGTTTTTGTTCCATAGTTCATATCTTTATCCTCTTTCTCAGAAAACTCATCATGTTTGTCAATATGTTTCTTCATTTTTCAGATCATTATGATGGCTTTCGTGACAATGACCATGTTTTTTCGGACTGAGATGCACCGAAAGACGGTTGACGACGGTTCGATCTATATGGGGGCATTGTTCTTTGCGATAATCATAATCATGTTTAATGGTTTCTCTGAGCTTGCTTTGACAATCTTGAAACTTCCCGTGTTCTACAAGCAGAGAGACTTCCTCTTCTTTCCCTCTTGGGCATATTCTCTGCCTACATGGATCCTTAAGATCCCAATTACTTTTGTAGAAGTTGGAATTTGGGTGGTAATGACTTACTATGTAGTCGGATTCGATCCAAGTGCCGAAAGGTGAGAGAAAATGAATAACATGAACAACAAATTTGATTATTATCGTCTTGGTAACAATAGGCTAGACTAAAGAAGTATATATGATGAACTTGTAGATTCTTCAAGCATTTTCTCTTGCTCCTTTGTGTGAACCAAATGGCATCGGCACTATTCCGTTTGATTGGGGCGCTGGGACGGAATATCATCGTTGCAAATACATTTGGATCATTTGCTTTATTGACAGTTCTTGTTTTGGGTGGTTTCATCTTGTCTCGAGGTTTGTTTCTAGTTAACTGTTTGTTTTCAGTATCATTACATCAGAAAAGTACTGATATAGAGTGAGCTTTCCTTTGTGTTTAGATAATGTGAAGCCCTGGTGGATTTGGGGCTACTGGATTTCTCCAATGATGTATGCACAAAATGGAATAGCTGTGAATGAATTTCTTGGCCATAAGTGGAGACATGTAAGTAATAAACTTTCTGATTTATGCAAACAAAATGTCCAAAGCCTACAACTAGAAAAAGAGAAGTAACTGACCCTGTCGTCATTGCGTTGCAGTTGGCTCCGAACTCAACGGAATCTCTGGGAGTTTTGGTCTTGAAATCTCGTGGAATCTTCCCACAAGCTGATTGGTATTGGATTGGAGTTGGAGCTACAATTGGATATATTCTTCTATTCAATTGTCTCTTCACTATAGCCTTGAAATACCTTGATCGTAAGTACTCGAAGCTCTACTTTTTTACCCTTTTTTCTTACACTCGAATATAGCATGATTGTTGGGTTTGAATTTTGCAGCCTTTGAAAAGCCTCAGTCTGTCCTGTCGAAAGAGCCCTCGACCGAAAAAAGTGTGAAGAAATCTCAAGATGTTCAAGAGTTGGAGCTGTCATCAAAAGGAAAGAGCTCTTCTGGCTCTGGTATGTTAAAATTGCTTTTATTAGTAGCCATTCTCTTAACAAACATCATCAGAATCAATAGTGAAATTGTTTGATATCAACTTAACTCTACCATGCAGAGGTCAGGGCTGAAAATCAGCTTAGTTTATCATCTAGAACTTCATCTGCAAGGGTTGGAAGCATTACTGAAGCTGATCAGAACAAGAAGAGAGGAATGGTTCTTCCTTTCGTACCTCATTTGATCACTTTTGATGAAATTCGATATGCAGTTGACATGCCACAGGTATACATGATGTTCTAAGACATGAACAACTGTGGGATTGTGAGCAAAACATTCTCACGTGCTAAGCACATATATTGTTTTTCTTTTGTAGGAAATGAAATCCCAAGGCATTACCGAGGATCGACTTGAACTTTTAAAAGGTGTAAGCGGTTCATTTAGGCCTGGAGTCCTAACTGCTCTGATGGGTGTCAGTGGTGCTGGAAAAACAACTCTTATGGATGTGTTGGCCGGACGAAAAACCGGTGGATACATAGTTGGAAACATCACCATTTCCGGTTATCCTAAAAAGCAGGAAACTTTTGCTCGGATTTCAGGATATTGTGAACAAACTGATATACATTCTCCTCACGTTACGGTCTACGAATCACTTGTTTATTCGGCATGGTTACGGTTGCCTCCTGAGGTTGATTCTGCTACCAAAAAGGTGAGGTTTCAACACATTCTCTCACTCTGACCTTTTATTTTTTAAAATTTGATTATGTCCTGAGCTTGTGAAATTGAATAATGATGTTTGATTTATGCTTTGCAGATGTTTGTTGAGGAAGTTATGGAACTTATTGAGCTCAATCCATTAAGAGATGCTATTGTTGGATTGCCTGGTGTCAGTGGACTTTCAACTGAGCAGCGCAAGAGACTAACTATTGCTGTTGAACTTGTTGCAAATCCATCTATAATATTCATGGATGAACCAACCTCAGGTCTTGATGCTAGAGCAGCAGCCATCGTAATGAGAACGGTGAGGAACACGGTCGACACTGGTAGGACCGTCGTCTGCACCATTCACCAACCAAGCATTGATATCTTTGATGCTTTTGATGAGGTGAGATACTCTCAACAATCAAAATACCTTGGTCCCATTCTATAACCATTTTTTTATAAAATAAATTAAGCTTGCAACAACTAGTTCCCCCTATATTTTCTTATTTTGATATCTACATTTTACTTATGTTTGTAAAAACCATAAAAAATTTGAAAACTAACAGTGGTAGCTTCCCCTTAATTGTTTTGGTTTCTAAAATTTGGTTAAGATTCAAATACTGGAAGATGAAATTATTTATAGAGTTTGAGTGAAAACAAGCTTAAATTTAAAAATTCAAATGGTTATCAATCAGGCCTCAAAATCCATTTCAAGAAGCTTAATTAAACATCTGATCCTCTGATGTTCTCTTGCAGTTGTTCTTGTTAAGACGTGGAGGGGAAGAGATATATGTTGGTCCGATTGGTCGACATTCGTGTCAGTTAATCGAGTACTTCGAGGTACAATTTCTTATCAGAAAACCAGGAAAGAAAGGAGAAAAAAACTCAAATAAGGTCCTCTTTTAAGCCAAAAAATCTCTAATAAATTCCCCACAATATTCATTGTAGAGCATTGAAGGAGTTTCTAAGATCAAAGATGGCTACAACCCTGCAACCTGGATGTTAGATGTTACCACAGTAGCACAAGAAGCAGCTCTTGGAGTGAACTTCAACACATTATACAAAGATTCAGAGCTTTACAGGTAAGTAAATGCCAACAAGTTGAATATTAAGTTCATTACAATCTTAATATAAAAACCTGCAAATGATTTGACTTTTACAAACAAAACTATGCAGGAAAAACAAGGCCTTAATCAAGGAACTAAGTGTGCCTAGTGAAAACGCCAAAGAGTTGTATTTTACCTCAAAATACTCTCAATCTTTCTTCATCCAATGCCTTGCTTGCCTATGGAAACAACATCTTTCATATTGGAGAAACCCACCCTACAGTGCAGTGAGATTCTTGTTCACAACAGTCATAGCCTTGATGTTTGGAACAATCTTTTGGGATCTTGGATCCAAGAGGTAAAAATTAAAAAAAAAAAAAAAACATAACATTGTTTCATAGAAGTAGTTGTCATTCCTTTAACATGATTTAACATGATTCAACAAGATCCAAATTAAAATATTAACATTTAATGTGTTATTTCAGAGGCACCCAACAAGATCTATTCAATGCCATGGGTTCCATGTATGCTGCTGTGCTCTTCATTGGAGTCCAAAATGCCACTTCAGTTCAGCCAGTTGTGGCCATTGAAAGAACTGTCTTTTACAGAGAGAGGGCAGCAGGAATGTACTCAGCTTTACCCTATGCTTTTGGACAGGTAACTAGAACGACGATCTGTTTGGTAATGTTTCTGTTTTTCGTTTTCTGTTTTGAAACGTGTTTTCGAAGTTGAGTCTGTATTATGTGCAGGTTGTGATTGAACTTCCATACATCTTCATTCAGACAATTGTGTATGGGGTGATAGTATATGGGATGATTGGTTTTGAATGGACTGCATCCAAGTTCTTTTGGTACATCTTCTTCATGTACTTCACATTTTTGTATTTCACCTTTTATGGGATGATGACTGTGGCTGTGACTCCCAATCACAATATTGCTGCCATTGTTTCCTCCGCTTTCTATGGCTTTTGGAACCTTTTCTCCGGCTTCATCGTCCCTCGAACGGTAAGCTCATTTGATCCTCCTACACTCTACATTTAGCATTAAAATACTCGAAAGACATAAATACACGTCGTCGTAACTAGAATTCACTTAATGTATCCACATCACACAAAAACTATGCCTTCTTTTATGAGTTTTCTAATTATATATACAAATTAGAATAGGCACATTCCAAACCAACTATTGAGTTTTAAATTCTCGCCATTAACTTAAGCTTTCACATTCGTTTCATTTTTTGTTCTTAAACTTTAAACATGTTTTAGCACTTTGGTGTAAAAAAATATTTCATATAACTAATGAACGTATGAAAATTTAAAGACCAAGATAAGATTTTTTTTATATCCATGACTATCTAGGTCAACTCACGTACACCTCGACCATTACGCGGGATATACCTTTGACCCTACATTTGGATGCCAAGGATATCCATAAGAAATTAATCCTTAGGTAGTTAACCACCATAAATTAAATTTTTCACCTCTTAATTACTTTAAGTTTTCTTAACCACTAGGTTACTGCATAATAGTTAAAAAGACCAAGATAGGACTGAAACACGCATTCAAATCCGCCGCTAATTAGATTCTTTGGGTTGAATTAAAGAGCAAAACAAAAGTTGATAGTTTTGAAATGTTGTTTTGACAGAGAATCCCAATATGGTGGAGATGGTACTATTGGATTTGCCCTGTGGCATGGACATTATATGGACTTGTAACTTCACAATTTGGTGATGTACAAGAACCAATTGACTCAAATCAAACAGTAGCTGAGTTTGTGAGCAGTTACTTTGGCTACAAGCATGACTTTTTGGGAGTTGTTGCTGCAGTGCATGTAGGGATTACTGTCTTATTTGGCTTCATCTTTGCCTTCTCAATCAAGGTCTTTAATTTCCAAAAGAGGTGATCAAATAAACAAACAAAGCCCCTCCCATTTAATTTTTGTTACTTTTAGTGGTTAAGCTTGTAAAAATATAATGCCCAAGTATTTATGTATTGTTCAAGTATATAATAAAATATTTTTTTGGTTTAAATACATTTTTAGTCGTGTGTAGTGGCGTGTTGGTTTTATTTTTTGGGGTAATTTAGTTTAACACCGATGAATTCGATCTTAAAAATTAGTATTTGACTCTTATTAGGAACGATACCCTTGTAGTATTTCTGGTCCCTTTCCCCAATTTGTAATTAAAAAAAAAATTGCAATCATGCTATAAAATTTTCATCAATATATCCTTATTTTTGGCGATTTTTCCACACGTATATGAGTTTTTTTTATGTCTATGAGTTAGACAACGGCGTAGGCTGTAGAGAATGATCAATGAACCGATATTTCCATTGTATCATAAAAATTGACGAAACATAATAAAAATAGCAATAATGTGTCATTAATGTGAATTTAATATAAATAATACTTAGGTTCAAAAAAAAAAATATAAATAATACTTTAAACTTATTTTTAAAATGTAAATATTTATTTATTGTTTCAAATAATTTTCCCGAGAACATCCATCGACATGTAAATTATATAGATAAAAATAAAATAAATGAAACTATTAAAAAAATATCACTGTTAAAAGGTGTCAACATGAACCGTTGCTCTTGGGTTGTTGCTCTTGGGTTCGAATCCCCCACTCCCAATTATTGTAATCTAAAAAAAAACAAGGTTAAAAGGTATATTAACTATGAAATACTTGTTTCTATCTTTACAATTAAGCGCTTTTTATATTTTATTATATTAGACTTATTCCCAACAAATTTGAGAATAAGAATGCATTACATGTATTTCAAATTTCCACGGTTGTATATATAAAAATAAGGGATAAAGTAATTTGACTAAACTTTTATTAAGAACAGATGTAGAATTCAAAATTGGGAAAATTTGTAGTTCATGAAATTGATTAATTTATTATTTTTATGAGTGACATACCTCGGACTATTTTTACCTATTTGATCTTATGAGATTAAGATGTCAAAGAAATTTGTAAAATTTTAATTCATAGGTGACCACCATAAATTAAATCTACACCTTTTTTATTTCTTAAAACTCTTTTGACTATGAGATTACTATTCATGTTGATTTTAAATCTTTAATTTAGACACGAGGTTAATTTCTCAAAATTTATGTTAGGTATATAATTAGCCTTTGATATATTGGACATTTTTACATTAACATATGTATTAAACCTAAAAGTGAACCAATTATTTTTTTAAACCCTATAATTGAGTAGTTTATAATAAGATATTAAACTTCAATTGTTAAACTTATTAGACATTTTACAAGTTTATGACCTATTAGAGTTTAAGAACTAAACTTGTGTTTTAACCTCTTTTTTTTTTAGTACAATTAACTTATGTGTTGAGGATTCTACATCTGAGAAAACTTCCTAACATTTATAATTCGCTTACCTATTTGTTGGTAAGTATGGTGTCCATACTAATACCATACTAATACATGAATTACATATTTTTGACCAAGAGAAAGAGAAATGTTTGATGGAAAAATTGATCTAACATCTTAAAAAACTTGTTTTTTTTTCTTTCATCAAATATGTGGCTCATGCGTTGGTAAGTATGAACATCATACTTACCAGGTAGGTAAGTTTTGCTTTTTATAATATAGATGAGTTACTTCATCCATTATGGTAATTTAGGCAACATCAACATATGGTAATTTAGGCAACATCAACATCGATCAAAACAATTAAAAAGATGTAGGGTAACTCATTCCTTCAATGCAACAGTTTTTTTTTTAATTGGGAAATCGAAACTTCGTTCCACTATAGCCGAACGGAGTAACCACGCCCGTCTCTAGGCCAGACACCAGAAGACATCGAAAGAATAGAGACAGGAAAAGTGTCTACAAATTAATGTTAGAGGTGACTCTTGAACCTAAAACCTTGAAGGAAACACACTTAAACCCTTTTTGTATTATCGATTTTTCCTTTGATTTACCCATTATTTAATTTATCTAGAGAAGTTTGGGTGTTGCTGGGTAGCAAATATTTGTTGCTACCCAGCCACGTGACATCTTTTTATTGGACCAATAATTTTATTTTTTAAAATAATTGAATAAAATAATTTGTAGTTGGCATTAAAATAATTTTCTATGTAGTTGGCATTCCCTTCCACTATTTCTTTTCATCCTCATTTTCTTCTTACTAACTCTTTCATATCAATGAAATAATTTGTTTCCTTAAAAAAACTATCACAGGCTGATCTATCATATAATCAAAAAAATTGAGTGTTCATAAATGTTACAGATATCTTACATGCTTACAAATAAAAGAAGCAATGAAGATTGTGTTCCTAATTCTGACACAGATGAAAATGCCAAAATCACAAAACGCTAAGCCTCAGGACATGATTTCCACAACCACAGAAATAACAGATAAAGAACTAAAGAACATTGCTGCATTGATATCAAGGAAAAGAAAATGAACCTCCAATTTCATTTGCACCACTTGGGGGATTAATGGCTACCCAGAGAAGAGATATTGTGATGGCAAGAAGTCCCGACCACACGAAAACAATGGTCGGCGTCCTTCCTCGCCTTCCCATGAGCCCCTTGGCGAACGGGTACAGATGAGCCAGGACCCAAAAACTGAAGAAAACACCACCAATCAAACGGCTCCACTGCGGAATTGTGCTGTAGATTGTACGGCTGACCCCTACTGCGATGGCGATGAGGTTGACCATCATGATTGTGATGGGAGGAACCATGAGGGACGTCCACTTCACGATGTAGAGATCGGCGAATTCATCGTCCAAATCGTCACCAGCTGATTTGGATGTCAGGGTGAAAGAAATCTCAATACCAGCAATGACTTTTAGCAAGCCTTGAAGCACAGCAGCAAGATGAGCACTAGTGCCTCCAATCAACCAAAACTGTTCATTTCTCCACCATTCTTCTAGTTCAATGCCAGACCATTTAATTTCAAGAACAGCAAGCAGGCATAGAGTGATGGTGATGACTAAAAGGTAAGTGAGGAAAGTGACATTGAGACTCTGAACAATAAATTGCCCTGAAAATAGGGAGAGTGCAGGGAGAAAACAGTAGACTATGAGGAAGATGGAAGTAAACGGGTAGATTCCGACGTTAAGATAGGCTATTTTTTGCAAAATCTTCATTTTTGGACTAGCCAAGAGTGCGTTATTTCTAGAGAAGAAAATCTCGACCGACCCAGTAGCCCATCGAAGGACTTGATGGAGTCTATCAGTTAGATTGATAGGTGCAGTTCCACGAAAAGCATCGCGTTTGGTTACACAATAAATAGATTTCCATCCTCTATTATGCATTCGATACCCGGTGACCACATCTTCTGTGACAGATCCATAAATCCACCCAACTCGTTGGCCCCATTCGGTCTTATCTTCATACCAACAAGAAATGACACTGATTGCCTCAGCAACAGTTGATGCATCGAGAAGTTCGCGGGGGATGGTAAGAGCACCAGGAGGGCGTCCATATTTCACAGCTGGGTGATCGGCTAGCGGGCGTCCTTGAAACTCTGCAACTGGAATTGAATCAACTAGAAATGAAGAATTTCCAAACCTTTTTGGGAACAAGGATAAGTCCATCTCTTCATCATCAGACTCAACCATTCTTAGGCCTTGATGCTCTTCATGATTATTTGCAATCGATGTATGCTTCCTTCGTTTACCAAAGCAGCAACTACAACAACCAGGGTGCTGCTCTTTTGATCTATGTGGGTCAAAACCATAAAGGGCAATCCTTCTAAAGAGACATCCTGTTCCGACATATACCGGACCTTGAAGTCCATCAAGGGCTCTCATGTTAACATCAAAGAACACTGTGTTGTGATTGGCGTAACGATCCGAAGGATCAATGCCCTCAAACCTTTGTGGGAATTGAACATAACAAATACGATCTCCTCCACGATCCATCATGAAACACATTCCTTCTCTCATTGCCTGAGAGTTGTATATATAATGGTCACAATCAAGGTTGAGGATAAATGGTCCATTTGACATAATAGCCGATGCTCGAACTAGAGCATTCATTGCCCCTGCTTTCTTGTTATGATCATAGCCAGGACGTTTTTCTCGAGAAACATAAACAAGAAGAGGAAGACGGATGTCGACCTCAGATAGATCAAATAGCTTAGTTTCATCAGCAACTCCATGTAGTGGTTCATCACTCGGAGGTTTAAGCATCACCTGCATATTAGGAAATATTAACAAACATCTAAAATATCATCCTCTCACTAAATGATACATCCAACGTTTGCGATATTACAAAAAGTCTAAATCATACATAACTTGTATGAATGCAAATAAATATGAAAAAAAAGGTGTTGTTGCTGTATACATCCAAAGAAGACCAAATTTTATTTTATTTACTATTCTTTGGCTTTTGGTTATGAAATAATTGGTTACTTCTTACTTGTAGATCAAGATAAAAAAAAACTTTATAGCCCACTCTGTTGACTGCAAGTTTAATGGATAAATGAAATCCTAGAAACTTCTTGTCTCTTGACTTCTAAAATTTTATAATCTTCATTTCTTTTATGGATATCAATAGTGGACACTTTTATGATCTAATCTCTATTCTCCATGACTTTTGTATTGGGATAATGCCTCTGCAAGCAAATTAAAGTGTCAAAGCATCAAGGTCGAGTGATAAGGAACGATCAACAAGCAAATCAAATATGTTATTACAATAAGCTGAAATAAATACCTGTATTATACCAGCATGGTCGCCCTTGGAGTGCTCGGCAGAAGGTTGCATCCACGTTCCGGGCCAATGGGTTCCATCGGCCATCCATGTAGCTTTAGGGACCTTCACACTCTCCAATGGTTCATCATCAACCACATTTTGCCTCTGACGCTTCAAAGCTTTGATTTCCTCTCTTGCATGATAGGCATCAGATCGACGACGAATCGAATCAGGAAGACCATTTATTCGAACCTTAAACTCATCATACTCACGTTTCACACGTCTACGATCCTTAACGAAATCAGATCGCACTTTATTCTTGAATGGATCTCTCTTCAAATTGAAGTAAGACTCAGGATTTCTAGGTTCAATATTATGTTTTCGACAGAATGGAACCCATGTGTTAGCAAAACTTGCTGCTTCTGCCATGGCCTCAAAGGTTAGAAGGGCTCCTCCATCGTCTGAAACATAGCAAGCAAGCTTTTCAACAGGATAATCAGCAGCTAAAATCGACAAGATTGTGTTTGATGTGACAAGAGGGGGCTCTTTCTCTGGGTCTGCAGTAGAAACAAAGATATCTATTCCTGGAAGATCAGATTTTCCAGTAGGATTACTAGGGCTAGGTGTTTCAAACTTATCCTTCAGTACATTAAGATCTGTGGCTCGATTTATAGGGCAAAGCTTGGGCAGTTGATCAAGAAGCCAAGAAAAAGCAAACCATATTTCACAAACAACTGACATTGCCCACAACCAGTAGGCATCAGTGTTTGGATGTCGAATTCTCCAAGCCAAAAATAATCCAAGAACAACCATACGAACAAGAATTAAAAGCCTATGAAGAAAGATATTACAAAATAAAAGTTAACAGGTCATCATTAGAATGAAGTAATGAAAATGAAAATGAAAATGAAAGTTACATACATTACAAATAAGATGGTATAAAATCAGTTACTTAAGGACAAAAACACAATTCAAATCAAGATGTGAATCAACATCAAAATGGGTCGCCTAACTATGAATAAATAATGCGCATTCGATAATAAAGTCTACCATATTGCAATTTTAGCATCCCATGCAGCAACGAATCAGCCAATAAGGAAAAATGAAGCTACTTATTATCTGAATATATCAAAACAACATATTAATTTCCAACTAGTTCAATCCCTATAGCTTCTTTGACTTCATAGTTCATAATTGGTTTAAAAGCTTTAGCTTCTCAACTTCAAAATCGAGAGTGAAATTATGTTTTCGATAAGATATAGAATGAGAGAGCAAGCAGTAAAAAAAGCTGAGATCATACCTATACGGGCTGAGAACAGCAGCACGAATTTTAAGTTTTCGTGTTAATGGCCTCCATGGTTTATTCATAAATTCTTTTGGCTCAGCAACCTCATCCTCTTTATCATTTCCATTTCCAGTAATCCCATCCTTTGGCCATATGGCGTTTCCATACCCATAAGTACCCTTTGTTTCAAAAAGCCACCTATTATTATCAAAATCTCCCACTCCAGTTTGACTCCTCACCATCATTGTCTTTGATGATTTCAATAGTGACAATCTTCTCTCACTCTTCGACATTGTGCGTTGAGGAGGAAGTGACAACGGTAGCCCAGGTTCAACCGTTATTTCATCCATTTGTGTGTTCTTATACGGCTCCTTACAACCGGGACAGATACCATTCCCTGATTTAACTTCATCCATATAGCAATCTCTACATATCTTGAAATCACACTCACAAGGGAGAATGTCATTACCCCGTTCATCACTCATAACCCTCGCATCACACCCCGGTAATGCACATGAAGATCCTTTTGTGCCAGCCATTTGGGGATGGGTTGCTTCAGACTCAATTACCTTATCCATAAGATGAGCTCGTGTCACACTATTAAATCCCCCTGTAAAGAGCGAATTCGAAACATATTGCTCTTCGACCTTCTGTGACATGGATAGATCCATAGGTTGATTGTCAGGTGTTGGTGGTATGTGCACTGTGTAGTTTGTATAGTTTCCACTCCCCAGTTCACTATCAAGATCATCCCTCGAATAGTTAACATACCGACCAGAGGAAGTTCTCCGAGCAAACGTTACGGTTTGAGGAGCTGGTTGCTTTTGTGCATTAGATGCATCAGAAGTTGATGACAGATTTGAACGGGTGAGCTTAAATGACTTTGACGCCATAATCAAACACTTGAGACACTGCAAATGAAAAATGAAACAACCATAAGCCAAATTAAGAATCAACACCACCACTAGCTAGATCCTACAACTCAACACTTACAAACACAGACAGAAACTCATTCTCCTTCAAATCACAATTTTTTTTGGAAATGAAAACAATTCCATTGATAAAATGAAAGTGTCATGGAGGTTTTGGGCAGATTCTGAGCCTTTATAACACGATAAATACAAAACAAGAACTATTAAGAAGCTGAACATCCAACTTTTGTTCCTAATGGTGGTTTGTTGCACATTGGAAGGATCACCTCATGAATCAGCTACACATCCATCTCCGCATCACAATTCAGAATCCGCTAAGCTAATATACTAATTAGGAAAACAAAACTAGCAGCATCACAATAAGATGCAGATCCTCAATGGATCTATTAGAGCCACTGTCCCAAAAGGGTCAAAAGTGTTTTACCCAAAGGTTCCAAGAGCAGAAATGGCTGATTATCAAACAAATCAAGAACCCATCTAGATTTTGAAAAACAAAAAAGGTTATAAACTGAAGACCCCATTAATTTTCCATTTCTTCCCATGATAATCCAACAAAAAAACACAAGTTCAGAAAAAAAAAAAAAGACTCAATAAACATACCTCCTCAGCAAAGATTAGAACAAACCCACTTTCAGAACACTAATTTGAACCTGAAAGCCAGAAAGTTGTAGCCCCAAATGGATCTAACTCAAAGATTTCAACTTTCCCACATTGAAAAAGGAAAGGAGAGAAAAATGGTTAATTGATGAAGCAGAGTGGAAGATAATGAAGGGAATTGAAATATGTTTCAAACAAAGCTAAAGAACATTGTGAGCTGAACTTCAAGATTTGGATTTCGACATGGAAATGTCTTGGAGCTTTCCTGTCAATGGTGGGTTTATGTTTTTACTGCGATGTGGACAACATGGAGACAAAAGTTTTGACTTTTACCGCGGGGAGTGAGAAACAGAGGGAAGTAAAAGAACGATGGATTGGATTTGGTAAAGTGCAAAAACGAAGTAAAAAACTTCTCCTTTTCCAATTTGAATAAAAGTTGGAAACTTTATTAATAATTTTCATTTTGTTTCCTTTTTTTATGCGAAAAATATAATTTCACTCTGTTTGTTTCCTGTTTAGTTCATATTTTTACCTGTATTTTGTGGGACTTTGGAATGTGGTATGGAAAAAAAAAACTGAAATTTATATATAATACCAATTTTCAAGCTCAAATTTGTGAGGTTGATGTTGAATTGGTTTACAACTATACACTGAGAGAAAATTAGTGTCAATTTTATTCAGTTTTTTACTAGACTATAGAGGAAAACATGTTTTAGGAGAGCTAATTACTTTTAACCATGAGAGAAAATTAGTTTTTGGATAACCATGATTCATAGTTTTGCATGATTTGTGTTTAATACTTTTTTTTACTGAAATATTGAATATTTGACATGTGAATTGAATAAGACTCATTTTGACATGTATAATATTTATTAAAAAGTAGATTCAAATTTGATTTTTTTTTTAAATAATGGGTATGAGATTCAAACTTATAATTTATTAGTCTTTTTTTTTTAGTATGGGATCTATTTGGTCATTAAGTTATTGCTGCTGATCTATGGTTTTTGCAGGCTACATTTGATTTTATTAAAAACAAAAAATGGTTATTACAGTGACAAATTTCCTCAATAGTAGCAAAAACTAACTCCAATGAACGTATTCCATTAAAAAACATTTTACACAGAGCTATCGTGCAACTATATGTTGGATCTCAATTTTGAAAATATTTAAATCCTAAACTACTATTTTGTAAAAGGAAAAAAAAGATGATTATTATCATGTATATAATAATAAAAGGAAAAAAGAAAAAATAGGAAGATAATAATAAAATAAAAATAAAATATATACTTATTCGAAATTTCAAAAAAAATTCATAAATGGAACCCATAAAATAAATTTAGTTAAAAAAACATATTATGTTATCTATTTATTTATTTTTTAAATCTATTTGAAGTTAATTGACTTTTTGTTTATCTTTTAATTTATTTTGTATATATTTATAATTTAAATAAAATTACAAGAGTGTTTTTAAAACTGTGAAAATAGTTTTTTTCAACACACCTTTTTTTATACCATTTTAACAATTAAAAATGTTATTTCATAATTCTTTTCAACATTTTAGGGCATCAAATATATTTTCATTTAATTACATAACCTAAAATTATTTACAAATATTAGATCATCTTTTCTTTGTTAAAAAAAAAAATCAAAATCAAAACGGACTATAATCAAAATATAATATTATTTTAAATATTTTATTAGTGTTCTATTTCGAAATATCAATAAAGCAAATCAAACACAGTAATAAAATTCATCGAAATTTGATTACGGTACTGAATTCTAACTCGTAAACCAATCAAGATTTAAAGGTCAAGTGACTTATATCACACCGTTGTTCAATTCTTCTTGCACATACGATGTTTTCAATAAATTACAAATTTATGGTTGATTCGGAATGTCCAATTCTCAATATCAACCTATAGAATTATTAAAAAACAAACCTATGGCCTCAACACATTAAAATTGAAAAATTTACAATGTTATTTTTACATCTCCTTTTATAATCAATATGAATGTTATTTGAATCATTCATATATATATATATATTTTTGAATGATTCAAATTTCCTCATGAAATAAAAATCCCCTTCTTAGAATTTGACCAATTTTTCTAAAAAAAGGGTTTTTAGAAGTCCTTTGAAACTCAAGCACGAACCATCACGATTGGTTTGAAGCTAAGGCCCACCACAATTGTGATACAGCCATGAAAAAACTCCAATTTAAACTTTACACACTGTTCTTACGAAATCAACGATCATCCTCAACCTCACAAACGAAGCCGCAGTTCCCAATCACGCCGCCGTGAAATTCCGGCCTTTTCCAATCTCAGGTAGCCAAAATTCATCGATTATGGCTCGAATTCACTGTTCATAGCATTTCACCGCCGATTATGGACGCTCTCTTTGTCCCCGTCGCCTTCTCCGGATCTCCCCACTCTATACTCTCCCGCACCGCCAACGCCGGATCTCAATCGAGGATTGGACCTGTTTTCCCCTTCTCGCAGCGTTCTTCTGTAATTCGCCTCAATCGCTTTCCTGTTCCCTGTAAGGAGTTTTCCGATCCTCGCTTCGGTCGATTCCGTTGCGTCGCCGAGGCCTCCGATCACCGGCATAGTCACAATCACGGCCACCACCACCACCACCATGGCTGCCAGCACCATTGCAACAGTGACGGCGATGTAGTGGAGCTTACTGGAGCCCAGAAGGCGTTTGTTCGATTTGCCGAAGCTATTAGGTGGACGGACTTGGCGAATTATCTGAGGGAGCATCTACACTTGTGTTGCGGCTCTGCTGCTTTGTTCGTCACTGCGGCTGCGTGCCCTTATTTGGTGCCTAAACCTGCTGTGAAGCCTCTGCAGAATTTTTTCATTGCTGTTGCTTTCCCTCTAGTCGGGGTACGAATGGTTCAAACTTCAACACAACTCACCTTTTGAAATCGAATTACTGTTGCTCGACTGCCATTCATTTGATTATATGCAAATCCACAATGAATTTTCTTTGTTGTAGTGGGATGATCCTGGCGTTTGTTCTATATATTATGCCTTTTGATGTAGAAAATCATCTTACTTCGAAGAGTAAAAGTATTTTAACACGGTATCGTGGAGGCGATTCTTAGTTTGGATTATCATAGTCATTACATAGATAGAATTCTCACTTCTTTAAGGGTTTCCTAATGATAATAGTTGTCTAAATCTAAGTTAAAACGTCTCTTATTCTAGTCTAGTAGTTTAAACTATTGGGGATTAGTAGCAATTCAGCATAGTAAACTCCATTTCATTCCATTCCATATACCGAATAATGCATAACTCTATTTGTAGAGGGTTCATTCCGAGATATGCTGTTTTTTAGTATCCGTGAGTGTCTTGGCCCGATTACGTGCACCTTAATTCTTTTTACTGGACATAATGTCTGACCCTACAACATTTGGATGCTAAGGAAATTCGTAGGAAATTATTTCTTAGGCAAGTGGCAACCATAGATTGAACCCATCACCTCTTAGTCACTTATGGCACTCCACTAGGCCACTCCATGATTGTTGAAATATGTTGTTTTATTAAAGTTATTTTTGTTTGACTACTCAAGAAAATCAATGATCTTAATTATGATATTGATGGGTCTGAGATTTGAGAGATTTCCTTTACTACAGTAAGGATGCAAATTCAATTCATTGCCAAATTGTCAGTTTTATGTTGCATTGTCTTGAGTAAGCAAGATGCAACTTTCTCTTTCAAGATTTTGGAAATACAAAAAAAATCCATATGTCAAGAAGAGAGATTAATTTGGCCCCTCTGCATCTCACCATCAGGATTATAGTTTCTCAAGTGGGCAGGGAGGCAATCACATCCTTTTTTCTTTTTAATTGTAAAATTTATTTAGTAACTCTCTCTCTGTCTCACAGCCTATGAGAAATTTAGTTATTACTCTAAAGAAAAAAAAAAGAAATTTTAGTTATTTAGGGAAATGCATTTGTGGACTATGGTTTTGTTTAGCATTTGAAGATCTACTGCGGACTGTTCAGTATTTTAATTTCTGTAATTATTTTAAGTTAGTAATGTGCAGATAAGTCTAATTATAATGCCACTTCATCAGGTCTCTTCTTCTCTTGATGCTCTTACTGATATAAGCGGTGGGAAAGTAAACATCCATGTACTAATGGCCCTGGCAGCCTTTGCATCAATATTTATGGGGAACCCCTTGGAAGGAGGACTACTTCTTGTGATGTTTAATCTGGCTCATATTGGTAAGTAGTTGAACAAACAAAATTCGCTAACCATTTGTATCAAGCCTTACTTGGAAGAATCTCATTTTCATTGTGATTGCAGCCGAAGAGTATTTCACAAAGCAATCAATGATTGATGTTAATGAGTTGAAGGAAAATCATCCAGATTTTGCGCTTGTTCTGGATATGAATGATGACAACCTTCCTGATACTTCAGATCTTAAGCATAGAAAGGTGCCGGTGCGTGACCTTGAAGTGGGCTCATATATCTTGGTGGGAGCTGGTGAGGTATGTCATAGAATATTTCCACCACGTATTGTAAGATGGTTTGCCAGATGACAGTGTAGACCTTGTGATAGAATTTCAACCAGCTTTATTCAATCAATGGACACCCTCAATCAATATTCAATTCTTATTCAAGATATCTATTACAGAGGCAAGGCTGCTGCTTAGATAGGCTACATAGTGCAACGAAAGCTAACCAACCTCAGCTCAGTAACTAACCTCCCCACTAATTCATTTGATTAGTCACACGTTGGTACACTTGCTTAACCGGTGGTCTATCACCTTGATACCAAGACTAATAATGACATTGACGATAAAGAACTGCTAGCCAGAAATTATTTAAATCTATGTGTAAAATCTATATCTTCAATGTCATTCCATCACATAGTTCCTAGGGAATTTTGTAATTTTTCCATATCTAATAGTGAAAATTCAACAATATTAGTTAAAAGAGAGTGCACAAACAGTTGATTTGAGACTTTGACTATTAAAATAAATAGTTCCTTCTTTTAACCATGCACTTCGCATGCTCCGAGAGAGACATTAATCATCTTGTAATTTTTCTTCCCATCAAAGCAGAATCTATAACTGAACAGGGCTAGGACTTAGTGACAGACTTGTGCTATTTTATTCTTTTCCCTCGCTTTTGTATTCTTCTAGGAAGGTGATTACAGCATTGTAATGCATCTTAGATATATGGTGATTAATGAGTTTCCAGCTCATTAAACTTAATGTCAGTATTGGATTCGATTCATCACACTTAAAATGTTCATCCTCTCATGAAACTAGTGTTCCGTTTCTTATATATTCATGAGACTAATCTGCTGTTCCTCATATATTAGTCAAACGCTCAATATCCTTTACCATTGTAAAAAAAAAAAAAAAAAAAGAAAAACATTCAATAACGATCCTTCCATAAAAAAGAGGGAAATTCTAACTATTATAAAACAATTATGCTCTTGTAGAATTCATCAGATGTCTGCTGATTCGTACAAGGTTCTTGTGCCATTGTTCTATTTAGCTATTTTACCACTTCCTTTCTTTTTTGTAAAAACAGTTCAATTTTTTTCTAGATGATGCATTTGAATATCATAATGAATGCTTCTTTTTATTAGTCTGTCCCTGTAGATTGTGAGGTTTATCAAGGTTTTGCTACAATCACTGTTGAGCACTTGACTGGAGAAATCAAACCATTGCAAATAAGGGTTGGGGAAAGAGTTCCAGGTGGAGCAAGAAACTTGGACGGTAGGATCATAGTGAAGGTATCCCAATTATGCTCTTGTTGAATTCCTAAGATGTGTGCTGATTTGTACCAAAGCTAATGAGCCAATTATGCTCTGGTTAATTGTGGCTTGTGCTAACAAAAATTTTCAGGCATTTGAATCCTAATGACTTGCCTTTAATTTTGATGCTTTTAGGTATTCCAAAAGCTAATGAGTTCATAAAAGTTTAGATTGATATTCAGTCATTGTTGCTGAAGCTGTGAAGTATGAATTTGGTATAGGCTACTAAAACGTGGGAGGAGTCAACACTTAGCAGGATTGTGCAGTTGACCGAAGAAGCACAACTTAATAAGCCAAGACTACAGAGGTGGCTTGATGAATTTGGTGAGAATTACAGCAAGGTGGTTGTAGTTTTATCTGTTGCTGTTGCTCTCATTGGACCGTTGTTGTTCAAGTGGCCATTTATTTGTACACCAGGTAATTTATGCAGTGTGCTTGCACTTTACCCTTTCTATTTGGAAGAATTATTTTATTATAGGGAAAAACTAAGGCTATCTTGTTTTCTCAAACTATACATGCCTTTCTTCTTTCCTCCTCTAGGACAGGAAACTAGAATTTAATCATAAAAAGTAAGAATATTTAACCTGAGCTGACTAATGAAAATATATTTTTGAATTGACAACCAAATTTACCAGCGGCTTATTCTTTTCATCCCTCATTATATTGCTTTGGAAAGTTGAGCTCAGCTTAACCACTGTCTCCTTCCCTCTCTCTCTCTCTCTCTCTCTCTCTCTCTCTCCCTCCCTGGTATCCATTTCACTTCTGATGCCCATATTATTTCTAGGTGTCAGAGGATCAGTTTATAGAGCACTTGGGCTCATGGTAGCTGCATCACCATGTGCACTTGCTGCAGCTCCATTGGCATATGCTATTGCGATAAGTTCCTGTGCAAGAAAGGTACTTGCTACTTGGGCAATATAACTTACAATAAGTTTTTCGTTTGAGCATTAAAAGTTGGTAATGACATATGTATCAACTGGTTGATTTCATTGTCAGTGAAACCAACAATGAAATCTGCTTCTTTTTTTTACTATTGGTTAAAGTGTTAATATAATTAAATTTACCCCGTCCACAAGGGGAGACACGGTGGTCGAAGACTTGGGTTTTAAAAGTGTGCTCCCATCAAGGTCACTGAGACTCACCTGTGGCATTAATTTGTAGACACCTCCCGTATCTCCTTCCTTCTCCCGATCCCTAGCCTAAGGATGGGCGTGGTTATCCCGGGTACAGTGGAGCTAAGCTCCGATGTCCTAGTTTCCAACAACAAAAAAAAATTACCTCAATCTATTAGCTTCAACAGAGCTTTTGGGTTGATTGGTAATCTAATATGATTTAACATGGTATTAGAGTAGAAGGTCATGTGTTCAAAGTTCAAACCTTGTTAAGTTGTTTCCTCTCCAATTAATATTGATCTCTACTTGTTGGACATTCTTCAAATTTACAAGCCCCTCGGTGAAGAAGAGTGTCAAAGTATTGATATAATTATATTTACCTCAACCTATCAATTTAAGTGTTTGGGTTGATTGGTGAATTAATATGTTTTCTTAACACTATTGTACTTATCAAACTACCTTTTATTTTAGTAAGAGAGCTATTTATTTATTTTAAATGAAATTTTTTTTATTTACCTTTAAATATCTTTAAATGTGATAAGTATATTATTTTGTTGATGCAATTTACCTTTTATTTCATCTTGTTGATGTTGCTATTTAGGTTAAGCTTTGCTTTCATGGCAGTAGTTTTTAAATTTCTTAGTACTAGTTTCTTAAAGTTAGATGATTCTATTAATAACAATTTTAGACTCAAGTTATAACCATCATTAGTTTGCTAGCCTAGGGGTCAAGAAAGATTTGGAGAACCAAAAGGTTATGGTTTCACTTCATGGTGGCCACCTACCTAGTAATTAATTTTCTACGGGTTTTCTTGACATTCAAAAGTTATAGGGTCATATGGTTTGTCCAGTGAGAATAATCGAGGCATGCCGCATGCGTAGACAGACACTAATGGATTTTAAAAAAACAACTTCAGTTATTGGTTTCATTTATTGTTTTCAAAAAGTTTAAAATCCCTATATATCTTTCTTTCAAAAAAATAAAATCCCCATATATCTACTTATTTGGCTGTATCTATATATACACACTTACGCTTCAAGATTAGGGTTTGAACTGGATTGAAGTACATACTTAGTACGAAGAAAAAATATTATTAGACTAAGAAGTCTTCTGGTACACACATTCAATTTCCAAATGTACATTTTGTTCCCTTCTGGTCTTTCGAACTTGCAAACCATCACAGATACACTGCAATCAGAGCAATAAACACTAAACTCAGAAAGAAAGCATGTTAAATCTAAACGTAGCCTTCAGTGGATGCTTGCCCCATTCTTTAGATTTTGGCTTGAAAATTAGCTCAAGTTTTATGATGTGCAAAGATACACTTCTGTTTGTGAATAGCATGAAAAGATGGGCATGTGCTTGTTGGAACAGGGGATACTCCTGAAAGGTGGACATGTGCTCGATTCTATGGCTTCTTGTCACACCGTTGCATTTGATAAAACTGGGACATTGACTACAGGAGGACTTGTATTTAAAGCAATAGAACCCATTTATGGGCATAAGATTGGAGGAGATAAATCACATTTGGCTTCCTGTTGCATACCCAGCTGTGAAAAAGAAGCCCTTGCAGTGGCAGCTGCTATGGAAAAGGGTACTACTCACCCAATTGGAAGGTAGTTGTCAAAAAATAAAACCTACATTTTGAATACTACTTTTTTTAGTTTTCAAAACTTAGCTTGATTTTTTGAAAACATATGAAAAAAAAGTAAATAATAAAACAAGGAAGTTCACATGTGGAAGTAGTATTTATAGGCTTAATTTTCAAAAACCAAATAGTTACCTAAGAGAACCTAAGTTTTTCATTGTACTAGTATTATTAGCCTTCAGTTTCATTTTTTTTTTCGCAGCATTTTTGAAGAAGACTGGTTAATTCATAATTGTGTAAGCTTGTTGGGTTAATTACGCAGTTAATGTATTTCAATTAACTCATTACAATATCTCAAATCTGCTGTTTAGCTTGTTCTGGAATATTTGTTTCTATTAGCATTTTTTGTTTTTGGTTGTAGAGCTGTAGTAGATCATAGTGTGGGGAAAGACCTTCCTTCTATATCTGTTGAAACGTTTGAATATTTCCCTGGAAGAGGTCTCATTGCAACTCTGCATGGCATTAAGGTAGTATTTGCTTCACATTGCTGGATGTTTTAGTGTTCTTCGTTTTCATTTTTAACAGTACAATTCCTTAGGTTCCTTCTCTTCCTCTTCGAATTTCTGCAATATAGTTCCTTTTCTTGCTGCAGATTTTCTATCGTCATATATTTTAGCCTTCTTCACTTACTCGCTACAGCACATAGGCCACAGGGTATCTGATTCCTCTCCTCTCTGAATGAACATGTTCCAGTTCTTCCAGAAAAAAGTAACCCAGACCCAGAATTTCGTCAATCACCTAGATGTCAGGAAGAATTGCCATTACTTTAAAATGCTAAATTAGAAATGGTCCTTATGGTTTCAGAAGAGTTGGTCCACTTCGGTAAAAGTTGAGTGTCTTGTACCTTTAAAACTCACAAGATCTTAGAAAGATTTAGACTCTAGATTGTAAGCAAGTGCAAGACTAAGCTTAAACTCTATACGTGAACATCTGAAATTCTAGATTTATTTTTGCACAAGAGATCACCTTGAAGTCTAAAAAAAGTAACAAATTAAAAATTTGTTGAAAACTAAATAAACTTCTATTAATTCAATTAAATAATCGTCCCAAACTCTGCCAGATTCTAAATGAATGAACCTATATGAAACATCCAATTTTGTCTCAAGTTAAGTTATTTTGGAAAAGAGCAGAAGTAAAAGCCCGGAATCTATCACTCTTTCACCAGTTGAAGAAAACTTTTTCTTCTTTCCCAAATGCTCCATGTCAGTCTTGGACTTCCGAATAAGTTTCTCTTAAATTTGTAACATTTGAATAATGATAAAGGCTTGGCTAGCTATTAACATTTTCTATACTTGTTTTGAGAATTAAAATTGTAGAACTCTTTGTTTAATAACTGTATTTTAGTAAGAGGAGAAGAGTATTTAAGTCCATCTTTATCTTGTAGTCAGGAATTGGAGGTAAATTGCGGAAAGCATCCCTCGGTTCTGTGGATTTCATCACTTCCTTTTGCAAATCCGAAAATGAATCAAGGAAGATCAAGGAAGCTGTTAGAGCATCATCGTATGGAAGTGAATTTGTTCATGCTGCCCTTTCAGTTGATCAGAAGGTGACAAATCTCCATGATCCCTTTGATTTGTTGCAGTTTGGGGGAATACTCCCAAAGACATGAATCATATTTGCACAAATCTTACAAATATTATTGTTAATCTCTATTGGTTAGTTTTTTTTTTTTTTTTTGGAAAAAGACTATTTATTAGTATTATTTTATGATTTAGCTATCGACATCTTGTTTCTAAGATCATGGGTTAGCCTAACCTATTTAGACATCTTTTATTCTTGAAAAGTAACTTTCAGATGGATGGATAGTTCTTTTAGTCTAATTCGTCCATTAACTTTATGCCCATATATCTTCTTGCAGTGCAATTCTCTGGATTACAATTTGAAAATTTCATCTTGATAAAAACGATGTGCAACTAGCCTCATTAGTTGCTAGATCGAGCGACTTTTATTTTTTTCATATTACTATTTTAACATTCTTGACAAGAATTCTTAATCAGTCGCCATGCTTTGAGAACATATCTTGCATCATTGTTTTAATGATGAAAACAAGGATAGTATGTTGAATTTTGCTGGATCAACGCAGGTAACACTGATTCACCTTGAGGATCAGCCTCGACCTGGAGTTGTAGATGCAATAGCAGAACTCCGAGATCAGGCAACACTCCGTGTTATGATGTTAACAGGTGATCATGATTCAAGTGCATGGAAAGTTGCGAATGCTGTGGGAATAAATGAAGTTTACTACAGTCTTAAGCCCGAGGACAAACTTGCTCATGTGAAGGAAATTTCAAGGGAGAAGGGTGAGCTCTTTTACTCGTCACTTCAAGTTGTTTGCTTTTTGTATAAAGCTTACTTAAGTTTATGTTGATCCTTGGTGAGATTTTTATTCACCCATTTGTTTCTAACCATGTTTTTTAAAAGTTCAAGGCAGACTAAGGTGTAGTAACCTACTCTAGAGCTTAGGTGCAAGAAGCAAAAATAAACGGGTTTTTTTTTGTGAGGTGCACTTTATAAGAATATTCATAAAAAAGAGATGATATAGTTGGAGTGAGAATATTACATAAAACTATAGGGTAAGTTTTATTTTTAGTTAATAAAGAACAAAAACAAATCTTACACGCCAGGAGCCGGGATTTTTGCATTTAGGGTTAGTAAAAAAAGATGATGTATTTCTCTCAAATCTCAATCAAGTCTCTGAATTGTACTTTGGTTGTTAGAAGAGCAATTTAATTACTGGTCTCTTTGGAGTGAACTTCTCTTCCACTTCTAAGTTTTATATTCTGCAAAAGTAATTGATGATTCGCCAGCACTGTCCCTTTTCTAAGGGTTGGATAATGAGCCCTTTTTATCTCATTTTGTTCTAGGGGGTGGTCTGATTATGGTAGGGGAAGGTATAAACGATGCACCTGCACTTGCCGCAGCTACCGTGGGAATAGTTCTTGCCCATCGTGCAAGTGCAACTGCTACAGCTGTTGCGGATGTCCTTCTTCTTCAAGATAGTATTTCCGGTGTACCGTTCTGTATTGCCAAATCCCGTCAGACAACTTCACTGGTATCTCTGTTTACCACATCTATTATTGCTCACAGTTCCCTGTTTCAATGTTTTAATTTGTTTGGGTAATTACCTTCTTTTTCAGGTCAAGCAAAATGTGACCCTTGCCTTGTCATCTATCCTTTTAGCCTCTCTCCCATCCATTTTGGGCTTTCTTCCCTTGTGGCTAACGGTATGAAACTAAATGCTTTTTGATTTATTCCGTGATGTGCCTGTGCCGAGTTATTAAATTGTACTCCAATGGATTTTGTGAGTAAAAGAACGATCTAAAATCAGCCTGACTTTTTAGCTGTTAGAGAACCCAAGAAAGCTCCTCATTTACTCGTCATGATTTAAATTAGGTCATCTTGTCCGTCAACTCAAGGCATAAAATCTCTACTAAAATCAAATGCAAAGTTTCTAGAGTAGACTATTTTTGTTTGTGAATTAGGCTGATGGTATCCTGTATGTTTTTTATAAAATCCAAAATTTAGATTAATATCAAAAGGTAAAGAATTACAAGTCCCTAAGAGGTGGCAGAGTGGATGAAAATTTAGGTTTTGAGGGTATGCTCCCCTCAAGATCTTGGGTTCGAGACCCACATGTGACATTACTCCTTTGATGTCTCGGGTGCTTGGCTTAGGGACGGGCGTAGTTACTCGTTTAAAAAAAAAAAAAAGGTAAAGAACTACAAGATAAACCAAGTTTTCAAAAGTACTTGGACCTCTCTCTTGAGAACACTCTCTCAAGCCCTAAAGGCTATACTCAATATCTGGACACCTTTCACCACTCATACCCCCTTCTATTTGTAATCATAATCCTCTAACTCTCTAATCAATTGTTCATATATCCCTATATTATTTCTTAATACCATAAGACCCCAAACCTATCAGTTTTAAATACAATTTCAAACGCCCTCATAATTTGCAAGACTCAAAAAGGAAAACATACCGTTCTTTTAAATTTTACCAATTTTTTCAACCGTATGTACAGGCTTCTATTACAGAAATTAAATTTTTTACCAATTTTCTTGATAAATAAATGTTGTAGAGTAAGATGGTTTATTGTGTGAGAATAGTTGAGATAATTACACATAGTTTTGTTTAACTATATCTTCTAAAAATCTTGTGCTTGTTAGAATCCTCTCTCAATATTGTTTTCTATCTACACATTTGTGATAGTCCATACCAGAAATGATTTTCATTCCATGATTCTCTCTTCATAAACGCAGGTCCTTCTACACGAAGGTGGCACTCTCTTGGTTTGTCTCAACTCCATACGTGCTCTAAATCATCCCTCATGGTCATGGAAGCAAGATTTTCAAAATCTGATACACGATGCCAGTTCGAAACTGCACACGACCCCTGAAACTAGCTCGGGTATGATCAGAACTGCACCTTCATAGCATAAAATTTAAAATTCTACTTCCTTGCCTAGATAAGCCATGATCTTAACTAAAACTCGCATGGATATTTATTTTTCTTACCCTCTTCATGTTACTTACGTCTGGATTTGTAAATTATAATGTATGTATGATTCTTATTGTTATAGTCATTTGATTGTCGATCGAGAAATTGAAAAAGAAATCTTGATTTATAATCACGACAAGAAAAACTAAAAAACAATTGTTAAAAAAAAAACTGAACGTACAAGTGGCCATCATCAGGACTTCATGACCCTTAAGTTCGTAAATCTTCTCTTTCTTACAAATGTGGAGTTGTTTGGATGAGATTGTGATAAGTAGTTATGTTTGAGTAGTTAAAAATTGAGAGTTATAGCAAAAAACTCGTTTGGATGTAGTATTTTTTTTTTTTTTTGTAGATGAGTCAAAAGTCAAAAGTTTGTTTAGATGTAGATTTAAAATGAGTAATTGTTTTGAATAGTTAAAAAGAAAATAATTAAAAATGAATTATTTTGAACCGATTAGAAATGAATTGTTTGAAGTGATGAGTTATTTTTAGTAGTAAAAATGAAGAGTTATTTTTAGTAGTTACAAAAATTTGATTGGTTGTAGTTTTTCAAGGAAGAGTTCGTAAATTTGTGATCTATGAAAAACAAACACCCCATGCTTGGGTTTTATAGCCTCTCATTGAGCCTAGGGTCTTGTGAGCTTATTGGATGGACTTGTATTTGATCTAAATCCTAAAAAATCAAATTTGTGGTCCAATAAGTTACGAAACTAAGTTGTACAATATGCTATTAGACACCTCTGTGCTTCTTGCAATGAAATCATGAGATTATATCGATTTGTATTGGCCTAAGATTTCATTGAATTTTGTCATTAATTTATAATTAACTATGAAAATTTTTTATGTGCCAAAATTTCTTTCAATCTTCCAGGGCTTTTAGGGGCCGTTTACTTTGTGCTAATCAGAATAGTTGGAATCTTAAATGTCCGGAATCTTAGATGTCTGAAATTATAGATGTCCGGCATCCTTAGATCACTATGTTTGTTTTGTGGGAATATTATTTTACCAATAGTGGAAAATATTTAGATAACCGTGTTTCTTTAGAAGCAATCATATTTGAGATGATGTCAATTTAACTAATGTTCCAAAAATACCCTTACAATATTTATATAATTTTGCATTAATTTAATATAATTTAAATTTATGTAATCTATTTGTTTATATTAAATTGAATGTTTTTTTTTAAAAAAAGTTTCTTATATCCTAATTTTGTAGTGTATATTTGTGTGAAAAAATAATGACACATGCGGATAATGAAAATTTTATATAATTAATAGTATTTTTTTATAAATTAACTTTGTATTTTTTTTTTAGAATTTTTATAAATGTAAACCATCATTGGAAAATTAAATGAAAAACATTTCAAATTTAATTAAAAATAATTTTAAATTTACAATAATAATTTTAATAATATATATATAGAAATAGATAAATAAAGAAAATGAATGAATATAAATATTAAAACAAATGAAGGGCAAAATCGTCAAAAGACGATTCCCGCTCCATGGGAATCTTGGAAACCCATCTATCAAAAGAGCATCCAAATGTTGCCGGATGCCTTTCAAATGGGAATCCTAGAATGCTCGAAAATGTTGAGATATCGAGTATTCTAATATTACTACGAAAGGAACAAGGTAATCAAGATTCTGACTCCATGAGAATCTTGGATTACCTCAAAGTAAACGATCTCTTAATGATGAACTTGTTAGTTTCCCAGGGATTGAACGGTCAATTTATATTTTGAAAATATACATTTTATTTTTTTAAATAAAAAATAATATAAGTGTATATATAATTATATTATAAGTAAAAAAAAAATATACATTTTATTTTAAAACTAATAATTAGTTCAAGTTGGTTTGTGTCCACATAAATTTTTTCTACATTTTAACCACCCTAAAAAAATAACATTTATATGAACTTAACCCAACATAAATAAGTACCCAACTAAATTAGGTTGATCGAGATTTTTGGGTTATAGGATTCTTCTAATATACCCCTAAACATAGATTTAATATTTGATTTGTCAATTAGAACATAGATTAGCCAACATAGTATTTCAATTTTGGTTAAAAGTTGGATAGCAAAGCCCATCCAAAACGGGAAAAAACAGCTGGTAGATTTAAAACGACGAATTTCCAATCGTAAGAAAAAAACAAAAAACAAGAACAAATCTCCATTTGTTAAAGCTACCCCTTGAAAAATCAATGGTTGGATTTTGCTCCACCATTTTCTTGCGTACGACCCCTCCATTTCTTATCTATTTATTCATTAGTCCCTTTTTGTCTCTCTACCAAACAAAACTCCAACACGTCATCCGCCTTTAACGGCCAACATTTCCATGGCCCCACTTTCCGACTACAACCCGCCCAATGTCTCCTCCTCGCCGCCGCCCACGGCGGCGCCCACCCATATTTTCCGTTCCAAATTACCGGACATTACAATCCCCGACCACCTCCCTCCCCACAGCTACTGCTTCGAGAAACTCTCCGATCACTCCGACCGCCCCTGTTTCATCCTCGCCTCCACCGGAAAATCCTATTCTTATGCCGAAACCCACCGGCTCTCCGGCAAGGCCGCCGCCGCTTTTTCCAAACTGGGAGTTAAAAAAGGCGATGTAATTATGATTCTCCTCCAAAACTCTGCCGAATTCGTTTTCTCTTTTATGGGTTCGTCGATGATCGGCGCCGTCGCCACCACCGCCAATCCGCACTACACGGCGGCGGAGATTTCCAATCAATTGAAGGCCTCCGGTGCGAAATTGGTGGTCACTTACTCGCAATGCGTCGACAAGATCCGAGAACCCGGAGAGGATCTGACCGTTATTACCGTTGATGATCCGCCGGAGAATTGCCGGAGTTTCTCGATGGTTTATGACGCCGACGAAAGTGAGGTCCCGGCGGTGGAGATTGATTGGAACGACGCCGTTGCGCTGCCGTTTTCGTCGGGCACGACGGGTCTTCCGAAGGGTGTGATTTTGACCCACAAGAGAGTATGGTGTCAAGTGTTGCTCAACAGGTTTTTACATAAACTCTTCAATTTGATTTTTGGGTTTTTTATATTCAAATATGAAAGCTTGTTTTTTTTTTTCCCTCAAATTCACCTTCAATTTGTTTAACCGTATTCTAAAAATAAAAATAAGATTAAAATTATTTTTTTAGGACAAAGATTTATTTGGTAACCATTTGGTTTTCACCTTTTATTTATTTTTAATTCAAGTTTCGTTTTACTAAAGTTTTCTCCCAATGGAAAAATTCTTGTGTAAATCATAACCAAATTTCAAAAATAAGTATTCTGATTTTTTTTCCTTCTATTTTTCAAATTTTGATTTAGTTTTATAGGTAAAATATAGATATTTGGAGTAATTGTAGGTTTAAATTTCAATTTCCAAAAATTAAAAAAAAAAAAAGAAGCTACTATACAAATTATGGACTTTTGTTTTGAAAAAAACCACAATATATTCATCGGACACTAATCAAATTCGAGCAAAACTTGCTCCTGAACAACCACAACAACAATCACTAGGGGGAGATTCCCCCGATCCAAAAAATAATCAAAATATTGAAATCTAAGGTGTACATAGTATTTATAGGTCAAAAGTGAGCATAAATGAATGTATATTAACAAATAGGAAGTCTTTTTGGTGCGAATCTTCAATCGTACTAAAAAAAATCATAAATTTTCATATGGGCCTTAGTTATAAATTTTTCATGTACCCATTTCATAACTATCTTTACTTTAGTTTTTTTTTTTGAAAATTAAATTGTTGGAGATACTTACTTGTGGTGCAATTATTCCACATTGATAAGATGAAAATTCTTCAACACATTTATAAGGAATATGAGTTACTCCGTTCATGTCAATTAGTTTTGAGGTGGAATCTCATATTCTCTATTATGGTATCAGAGTCCATGTGGGTTATTGGTCTCCCAAATTTCAATCCAACCCAAAAATGCTTTGAAATAAAAAAAGTGGGTGTAGACCCCACCCAAGCAGGCAAAGAGTAAGCCAAAGCGGGTATTTCGGTCACAAATTCGGATCCAATTCAAGATGACATTTCTCAATATATGGCCCCCATCTTGAGGGGCATGTTGGAGATACTCACTTGTGATGTAATTATCCTACATTGATATGGTGAAAATTCTTCAACACATTTATAGGGGATATGAGTTACTCCCCTCATTCCCAATTAATTTTGAGGTGGAACCCCATATTCTCAAATATAAATCTTTAAATACAATTTCTATGTTTAATCTAAAAAGAGTTTCGAAATTTTTTTTTTTTCTTGTGAAATTGGACTAAAAGTTCAATACTTCACTAATTAACTTCTTAACACGCAGGTAGATGGAGAGAATCCAAATGTGTATCTAAGAAACGACGACGTAGTATTATGTGTGCTCCCAATGTTCCACATATTCTCATTGAGCAGCGCAGTTTTGATTTCCATTAGGTCAGGCGCAACCCTACTGCTCAAAGAGAAGTTTGAGATTGAGACATTGTTGCGCTTGATCGAGAGGCATCGGGTGACGGTGGCTCCCGTTGTGCCACCTCTGATCGTGGCGATGGTGAAAAACCCGAAGGTGGCGGATTTCAACCTCAGCTCGCTTCGGATGATACTTTCTGGGGCAGCACCGATGCGAAAGGAGCTGGAGGAGGCCCTCATGCATAGGATCCCTCAAGCAATTTTTGGTCAGGTATGGACCATAAGCTACTCCTTCTCTGTTTATTTCCTTATTTTCAAGTCAATTTAGGTACACTTTACCCCTACAATTTCTAGTTACCAAAATTACTACAATGTGTACCATCTTTCTTACGGTGTACATATCTTTCTTCAAGAAAGTAAGTGAATATGCTAAATAAATTTTAAAAATAAATATAAGTTTTTTTGTTTCCAAATTTTAGTTTTGTTTTCTAAAATATAGGTTAGATGTAGAAATTCAAATAAAATAAAAATGATAATGTAGTTGTTGTAGATTTAAATTTCAAAAATAAAAAATAAAAAATAAAATGATTATCAAATGGGGCTTAAGTAAGTAAACTATGTTTAGAGTGCATGTTACTATCACAAAACTTATAATAAATAATATTTGAGATGCATGCTATATGTTATAATAAATAAGAAAAAATAATTAATAATAAACAAGGACATGAGTTACGTAGAATAATTAACTGTGGAGGCGTTGTGAAACTAGGGTTTGGATATAGGCTGCCAAACAGTGGGGTTATTCCAAGAGACTTCTTCATAGTTTGATGAGTATGAAGTTGTGGGAAAGGATGTTGAAGTTGAATGTACAGTGAAACAAGTGATTGGCGCTAGCATTCAACAAGTTGGATCTATCTTGCCCATTGCTGGAATGGGTGGATTGAGAAAAACAACTTGCCAAAGTTGGTTTTTAAGCATGAGTTGGTAAAAAAACATTATGATAAAACAGTATGGGTTTGTGTGTTTGAGCCTTTTGTTGTCGACAAGATTTTGGGAGCAATATTCTTACAGAATTTAACACATGCTTGCAATTGTTTGGACAATAGGCAAGTCTTACTTAGGTAAAAGTTATTTTCTTGTGCTTGATGATGTTTGAAATGAAAATGTTGGTTTGTGGGATGAGTTAAAGACTTGTTTCATAAATATTACTCGAAAATCTGAAAATAGTTTTATACTTGTTTGATAACCATTTTGTTTTTTAAATTTCAGCCTATTACAACTATCTACAAATATGTTTTTCTTACTTGTATATATACCTTATCCATATTTGTAGAAACCAAATAAAAAATTTTGGAAAGAAAAAAGTACTTCCAAAACGTTGTTTTTAAAATTTAGTTAGCATTCACCAACTTTTTAAGAAAAGATTTGGTTAGCATTCACCTACTTTCTTAATAAAAGATATATACATTGTATGAAAGATGATAATATATTGTAGAATAGATGGAACACATTATAGAAAATTTGAGTAAAAATAGGCTTGTATTTCAAAAACTAAATAGTTATCAAACAGAACCTAAATATTCGAGATACTTTTTGTTCGTGTGATGAAAATGATGTCCAACACCTTAAATCATTGATGATTGCACGTTGTGATCAATTTACAGGACTTCCAAATGGTCTACAAAATTGTCTTTCAATTGATAATTTAACCATCAGTTAGGACTTTCAAATGTTCTCTTCGTTTGGTTGATGAGTTATGCAATTTAAAGACCCAACTTCCTCAACAACTCCAACACTTGACTGCTTTAGAACTTTTGTCACTTGAACATTTTGGTGGCATTGAAACTTTGCTATAATGGGTAGGAAATCTTGTTTCTTTGGGTACATTGAGAATTTTTTATTGCAGAAATTTGAAACGACTGCCTTCTAGACAAACAATGCTACATCTAGCCAAATTACACGATCTATATGTCAATGATTGCTCGCAGCTACAACTTAGCAAACCTGACAGTAGAGAGTCGGCCGGCAAAACTTTCCCATCTTCCAAACTTAATGTGTCTATACAGCATGATCAATTTAGAACAGTGGAAAGAGCAAGAGAGAACCATTTTTTGAATTTAATATTTTGAGGGATTTGAATTCATAATCTCTTGGTTGCGAGAGAGAACCTATTTTTGGATTCTCTTTTCGCAGAATAAATATCGAGGGAGAAAGAGGAGTCACGTGTAGAAGAAATCGCCACCGATCTAGCCAGGGTCTGTTCCTTAAAGCATCAAATACTTTTCCTTGCTGACTCATTAGTGAATTGGAAAACAAAGAAGCAGGCTGTTGTATCATGCTCTTCTGCTAAGGCTGAGTATCGAGCTCTTGCAAGCGCTGAAAGTGAGATAACGTGGCTGTTTCACTTGTTTGCTGATTTACGGATTCAAACCTCTGCTCATGCCATTGTGTTTTGTGGTAATAATATTGTTGTAGTCGTTGCTACGCAAACCAAACTTCTCACAAACATATGAAGCACATCAAAATTGACAGTCACTTTGTTCATGACAAGATTAATGATCAACATTTGGCAAAGCTTCTATCTTTTCGAACGACTTCTAAATTTGCCAACATGATTACCAAACTATGCACACTTGCAAATCTACATAAAGGTCCATCTTGAGTCTTGACAAGATACTGCTATGTTTGTTGTTCAAGTTGTTTTATCAATATCAGTTAGATTACCAAGGTGTACAATTTTATTATTTTTATTACTTCTACCATGATACGTCGAACTCTTTTCTAGCATCAATAGATGCCAAAAAAAATAATAAAATTAATTTTTAGGTAGATGACTATTTTACGAATCGAATCTATCACCTCTCTACTTTTGACCATAATGATTGAGCATTTGATTTTTCAGCTCAGCTCTCATAATTTGAAGTCTAAGCTTTGAAGTATGTTTCACCTCACTTCTTTGAAGAGCAACATCATTTTTGGTTGTGTATCCTAAAAGTAGTTCTTGAAATTCGAATAATACTCATGGTCATAGGTGGGTGTATTCAGGATAATGTTCCAAATATTTTGTTTGTCTTTGCTCCTCCCAAGACAAATTAGGAAATGTACATTGTTGCTACTGCCCCTCAAAATACCCCAAAGTGAAATTTGTTGGAGATTATTTAGACTCGTTTGATAACCATTTTATTTTTTGTTTTTTATTTCTAGTTTTTCATTTTTTTGTTTTGAAAAATAAAAATAGTATGTGTTTGATAACTAATTTTAGTTTTATGTTTTTAAAAATTAAAAACCAAAAAATATGTTTGATAACAGTTTTTTATTTTCAAATATCATATATTATTTTAATTTTTTTAGTTTCAAATATCATATATGTTCGATTTTTTCATACTTTTTAAAAACGAAAATAAAAACCTAATTTAAAAGTTTTTTTTAAAAAATTTGTAATTTTTAGAATTTCTTTAATATTTTAAAAAAGTTTTAAAAATAAAAATAAAAATTGATTTTCAAAGAGATCTGTTTTCAAAAAAGTAAAAACAAAGACAGAAAACAAAAAAAATGAAATGATTATCAAACGGCCTTAAAATTATGACTATTTCCACATTGAGCACATATGATACTCTCTTATGATGAATTTCCAATAGATAAATATTTAAGTCATGTCCGGGCATGACCTATAAAATAATGTCTACCCATGTGGCTTGATATAGATTATATTCGATTTTTCTTTATTTTATATTTTTATCTTTTAAATTTAAAATTAAATAGAATGTAGTTTATATTGGACCACATAAGTGTCCATCACTTCATAAGTGATGCCCAAACATGACTTAAATATTCGTTCTTTCCAATATACTCAGTCATGATAAACATTACCCAGCAATGACACTAAACCCCTCTAACAGGAACCTCGAGCCGAGTTCGAGGTTTCAGAGCCGGCGTTGAGCGGGTGAATTGAATATTGAAACCAATTGGTTGCCGCTGACTTTGTTTAATTTCATTTTTTCTACGCAATTTCCCCTTTTTGTTTGTCTTTATTATTTAATGATTTTAGTTCGCATACTTTCAATCAGACTGCTTTTGATTCATATACCTTGCAGATTTTTAGATCTGAGTTTTTCTTTTTCTAAAATAGTTTGAGCAATTTTGGGAAAGAGAATTACATTGGAGCTGATGGCTGAATTTCTATGGACTTTTGGTGTACAGGAAGTGCTGAAGAAAGTGGTGAAACTTGCAGCTGAGCAAATCAGCCTCGCATGGGGCTTAGAGGAAGAGCTATCGAAATTGAGGAAAGAGCTACTCAAGGCCGAAGCTCTCTTAAGCGATATCAACTCCAGGAAGTTGCTGAAAGGCAAATTTTGGTCACAGTACCAACAATATATAATCAATCTAAATTTCCAGCAACTCAGATAAAAATATATATTCAAGCCTTTTCCAAGATCCAATTCGTTCTCCAAATTAAAATACGGAATCAACAATTTGGAAACGATATGCTTAAAAAAATATAGATAAAGGAATCTAAATTAATAAGCAACAAGAACGATCATAAAAGTTTAGGGAAGAGAAATTGACACCAATTTATCTTTGGTTCACCCAATGATGGCTACTTCGGTTCTCTGCTACCAATTGCGAGTTCCACTAAATTGATGAGAGAAACTACAAGAGTATTACAAACACTCTTCAATGGAGAATAAACACCCTCTTACAAAATATACCCAAGAAGAAAAGAAATTCTCAAAATTTGCCTTCTCTAATTTCTCTCTCTTCTATTCTGTACAATTTTTGTAACACAAGAAAAAACTTCACACACAAGGCACGCTTTCCTTTTTTTTTTTTTTCGTTGCCACACTCACACACACAAAGCGCTATGCGATTATTTTCTTTTTAAAATTAAAACAAACCACAACGTGATTGCTTTTTGTAACTAATTAAAAAGCAAATATGGGAATTTAGTTGTTTGGACTCCACTAACTCAACAATCTCCCACTTGGAGACAACACAATCAACATGTCTCCCCTACAATGGTAGCGACTCCTCTCTACTCATGGAGAAGTCCAACTGAAGTTGCACACAACTTCAGTTTATCAACAGGAACGGTTTTGGTAAACATATCAGCTGGATTCTGACTTCCTGGAATCTTTTCAAGCACTAAGAGTCCATCTTCCAAAGCTGATCTGATAAAATGGTATCTAACATGTATGTGTTTCGTTCTCGAATGAAACACTGGATTCTTTGCTAAATGAATAGCACTCTGACTGTCACAATGCAAAGTTCCTTTTCCCAACTTAAAGCCAAGTTCACTCAGAAACGACTGAAGCCATATCATCTCTTTACTTGCTTTGAAGAATCGCAACATACTAAACACGTAGTAGTAGAAAGAGCTACTATCTTCTCGCAATCTCGATACCCAAACTAATCGCAAGATACAAAAGTAAAAACATACCCGGTAGTACTTTTCCGCCATCTGTGTCACCTGCCATATCTGCATCAACATAACCCTGCAGTTTAAAATCAGTTTTCTTAAAATGCAAAGCATAATCAGTTGTTCCTCTCAAATATCTGAAAATCCACTTCACTGCATCCCAATGTTGTTTTCCTGGATTACTCATATATCTGCTAACAACTCCCACTGCATGTGCAATGTCTGGTCTTGTGCAAACCATAGCATACATCAGGCTACCTATAGCTGAAGCATATGGCACTCTAGCCATATAATCTCGGTCTTGCTCGAAGAGTGGGTGAGTGCTCCTTAGATAATTTAAAATGACAAGCTAAAGGAGTACTCACCGGTTTTGCATTTTCCATGTGAAATCTGTTCAACACTTTTTCCACATACTCTTTTTGTGACAGTGTCAAAATACCATCTTTTCTTTCAATCCTCATTCCTAAGATTTGTTTGGCAGCTCCCAAATCTTTCATGTCAAACTCTTGAGATAATTCAAGTTTTATCTTAAGAATTTCCTGTTCATTCGCACCTGCTATCAACATGTCATCAACATATAGCAGTAAAATAACATATGAGTTACCTTGAGTTCTAATGTAGCAACAATGATCTGCCTGACATCTCTGAAATCTATTGTTGCACATAAAACTGTCAAACTTCTTATACCATTGTCTGGGTGCCTGTTTGAGACCATACAAGCTTCTCTGAAGTTTGCAAACCATTTTCTCTTGTCCCTGAACTGTGAAACCTTGTGGTTGTACCATGTAAATCTCTTCCTCCAAGTCCCCATGAAGAAATGCAGTTTTTACATCCATCTGCTCGAGGAGAATGATCTTTCTTCTCGCCACTATTGACAATACAGTTCTAATAGTAGTTAACTTAACTACAGGAGAAAATATTTCATTAAAGTCAATACCTTCCTTCTGCTGAAAGCCTTTGACTACAAGCCTTGCTTTGTACCTCTTGCTGCCATCGGGTTCTTGCTTGATTCTATAAACCCATTTGTTATGCAAAGCTTTCTTACCTCTAGGTAACTCAGCTAGTTGCCATGTTTGATTTGTCAGAAGCGAATCCATCTCATCCTTCATGGCTAACTCCCACTTGACAGAATCATCTACTTGAACCGCTTCATCATAATATTCGGGTTCACCTCTGTCAGTCAACAATATGTAATTTAGACTAGGGGAATACCGCTGTGGTGGTCTGATAGTTCTACTAGACCTTCTAACTGCTGAAGGTGGCGTGCTCAGAACTTCTTCATGTTCCACAATCTGTTCATCAGTTCCAACAACTGATCCTTCAGTTTCCACAACTGCTTCCTCAGGAGTAACTGCATTCTGATCTTCTATACCTGTTGTTCTGCTCTCAACATCAGGGAGACTTACATACTGAGTCTTCTCATCTGTCTCTGAATCAACTATTCTGTTTTTGTACAAAATTGTCTCATTGAAGATCACATCTTTGCTTCTGACTATCTTCTTGTTTTGGTCATTCCAAAACTTGTAGCCCATCTCAGCTCCACCATATCCAATAAAGTAACACTTTTTGGACTTAGCATCAAGTTTACTCCTTTCTGCAGCATCAATGTGAATGTAGGACACACAACCAAAAACCTTTAGATGAGAAAGGTTTACCTGTTTCCCACTCCAGACTTCTTCAGGCAACTTGAAGTCTAATGGTATGGTCGGGCTCCTATTGATCAGATAGGTTGCCGTGTTGATTGCCTCAGCCCAGAACGTCTTAGGCAATCCAAAGATGTAACCTCATGCTCCCGCACGCTCATTTAGCGCCCCTGTTCATTCTTTTTCGCCACACCATTCATTTGCGGTGTCCCCGGTATAGTTTTTACCATCACAATTCCATTGTCTGCACAATACTTTTTAAATTCCCCACTAACATATTCGCCGCCATTATCTGATCTCAAGTTCTTGACTTTCAGACCTGTCTCATTCTCAACCATGGCCTTCCATGTTTTGAAAACAGAAAAAACATCAGATTTATGTTTGAGAAAATAAGTCCATACCTTCCTACTTGAGTCATCAATGAAGGTCACATAATATCTGGAACCACCAAGCGAAGATACTTCTGAAGGACCCCACACATCACTGTGAACTAACTCCAACCTCGTTGGTTTTAGCTTTGCCCCTGTCTTTGAGAAACTGACCCTTTTCTGCTTCCCAAATACACAGCCCTCACATAACTTGTGTTCAACTACCTTCAGTCCCTGTAACTTCCCTGTAGAATGAAGAATTTTCATTCCTTTTTCACTCATATGTCCCAGTCTGTTGTGCCATAAATCAGTTTCACTAGAACAATCTACAACAACAACCATATCTTTGTCATTGTTGTTGACATACAAAGTCCCTGACTTGCTTCCTCGAGCAATTACCATGGCACCTTTTGTAACCTTCCAGTTTCCTTGGCCAAAGGATATCTCATATCCATCATTGTCTAACTGCCCCACAGAAATCAAATTTTTCATCATACTCTGAACATGACGTACCTTGCAAATGTTCCAAGTTGAACCATTTGCCATTTTCAATTTCACGTCACCGATCCCAATGATGTCTAAAGGCTCTCCATCTGCTAGATACACCTTTCCATGATTTCCTGCAACATAGTTTTCAAGAATTTCACGCTGACCTGTAGTATGAAATGATGCACCTGAATCTATAACCCATGTATCATGAGCACATTCAACTGCCAAAACTAGAGCATCTTGTTCTTCATTAGCAACAACGTTTGCACCAGCTTCTTTCCCATCTGTTTTCTTTAGGGCCTTACACCTTGTTGTTTACCGAGGGTTTTTCATACATATTGGACAAAGCGGTCATCAGCTCCTCCGTGGTAGTCGCCTTCGCAACACTACTTTGCACATTCTTTGTCAAAGTTACCTAACACTTTCCTGTCCAATCTTTTCCATTCGGCTTCTCCCATGTCATCGGGTTTTCCTTCCAATGGTAAACTCAAATCCTTGGAACATAAATAATCCAATATTTGACATTTCCAAAAGCTAAAATCCGATCCATTAAATATTACTAATTTCTCATCTCCTCCAGCCATCGTTCTTCAACTTGGCTCTGATACCACTTGAAAGGCAAATTTTGGTCACAGTACCAACAATATATAATCAATCTAAATTTCCAGCAACTCAGATAAAAATATATATTCAAGCCTTTTCCAAGATCCAATTCGTTCTCCAAATTAAAATACGGAATCAACAATTTGGAAACGATATGCTTAAAAAAATATAGATAAAGGAATCTAAATTAATAAGCAACAAGAACGATCATAAAAGTTTAGGGAAGAGAAATTGACACCAATTTATACTGGTTCACCCAATGATGGCTACTTCCAGTTCTCTGCTACCAATTGCAGGTTCCACTAAATTGATGAGAGAAACTACAAGAGTATTACAAACACTCTTCAATGGAGAATAAACACCCTCTTACAAAATATACCCAAGAAGAAAAGAAATTCTCAAAATTTGCCTTCTCTAATTTTCCTCTCTTCTATTCTGTACAATTTTTGTAACACAGTAAAAAACTTCACACACAAGGCTACTGCCTTTCCTTTTTTTTTTAATTTTCGTTGCCACACTCACACACACAAACTGCTATGCAGTTATTTTCTTTTTTTTTAAATTAAAACAAACCACAACGTGATTGCTTTTTGTAACTAATTAAAAAGCAAATATGGGAATTTAGTTGTTTGGACTCCACTAACTCAACAGTTGCATCATGATTCTGTGCGAATTTGGGTGGATGATCTTCAAGTTCTTGTTTATCAAGCCGACGATTTGCTAGACGAAATTGTTTACGACAATTTTCGACGAAAAGCGCAGATCGAAAAAATGAAACAAGTACGTAATCTCGTCTCACCTTCTAATAATGCTTTTATCTTTCGTCGCAATATGGCGAAAAAGATGAAGAATGTTATGGATTTGTTACACAAACATTACTCTGAGGCTGGTCCCTTAGGATTAGTCCATAATGAATCAGTAGAACAGGAGGTTGATTTTTTAAGTCAGTTTCGAGAGACTACTTCAGAGCTTGATGACTATGAAGTTGTGGGAAGGGATGTTGAAGTTGAAAGTATAATGAAACAAGTCATTGATGCTAGCAATCAACAAGTTAGGTCTATTTTACCCATTGTTGGAATGGGTGGATTGGGAAAAACAACTTTGGCAAAGTTGGTTTTCAATCATGAGATGGTCAAACAACATTTTGATAAAACTGTTTGGGTATGTGTGTCTGAGCCTTTTGTAGTCAACAAGATTTTGGGAGCAATCTTACAAAATTTAGTAGGTACTTCCAAGTGTTTGGACAATAAGCAAGTCTTAGTTCAAGAACTTCGAAAAGAGATGCATGGCAAAAGATATTTTCTCGTGCTTGATGATGTTTGGAACGAAAATGCTTATTTGTGGGATGAGTTAAAGACTTGTTTGATCAATATCACTGGAAAATATGAAAATAGTTCTATTCTTGTCACTACAAGGAGTGCTGATGTTGCAAAGATCATGGAAACACTTCCTAGTCATCATTTAAGTAAATTATCGGATGATCAATGTTGGTCCTTATTTAAGGAAAGTGCAAATGCATATGGAGTATCGATGACTTCAAGAATGGATGTCATACGTAAAGGGTTGGTTAAAAAAATTTGTGGCGTGCCTTTGGTTGCAAGAGTTTTGGGAAAAGCTGTAAAATTTGAAGGAGATGATGAGAGATGGTTGACAACATTGGAAAGTGTAATGCAAACACCATTACAAGAGGAAAATTTGGTTTTATCCATATTAAAACTGAGTGTGGATCGTCTACCATCATCTTCATTGAAACAATGTTTTGCTTATTGTTCAAATTTTTCCAAAGATTTTGTGTTTAAAAAAGAAAAACTAATTCAAATGTGGATGGCACAAGGATTCCTTCAACCACAAGAAGGGAGAAGCAACACAACAATTGAAAATCTAGGAGACATGTACTTCAGAATCTTGTTGTCTCGTTGCTTATTTCAAGATGTTTGTAAAGATGATCAAGGGAGAGTTATTGATTGCAAGATGCATGATCTTATACATGATATTGCTTTTGCAATTTCAAGCGATAAGAAATTGCAACTAAATCGTACCAGTTTACTCGATGAGGAACTTTTGAAGGAGGGATTAAGCAGAGTACCAAACAAAAAAATAAAAATGATGGATGAGAAGTTTCTTCCTGTGCGTGTTTTGATCATCAGTCCAAGCACTATTTACAAGTTATCAAATTCAATTGGTAAGTTAAAGCACTTGAGATATCTAGAAATTTCGAATTATGGAGAAAGAAAACTTCCAAAATCTATTGTTTTGCTTTATAATTTGCAAACATTGAAGTTAAAAGCAATAACAATTGAGCGTCTTCCACAAAATTTAAGACAATTGGTTAATTTGAGGCATTTGGAATTTTGTGAGTGTTCGAAGAAAATGCCTCCATACTTAAGTCAGATGACGCAGCTTCAAACGTTGTCAAATTTTGTAGTCGGGCTTGAGAAGGGTTGTAATATTACTGAACTTGGACCTTTGAATAACTTGAAAGGTAGTTTGAAACTATTGTGTTTGGATAAAGTCAAAAGTGAAGAGGAAGTTAGTAAAACAAAATTGATAGACAAAAAGAACTTGGACAATCTAGAGTTTCATTGGTCTACGGAGAGAAAAAACATGAGTAACAATGATTGGGAAGTGTGGAAAGAACTCCAAATACACAAAAACCTTCGATCATTGAAACTCTTTCACTTTGCAGGAACATGTTTGCCCAACAAAATATTTGTTGAGAATTTAAGAATGATAAGACTACATGGTTGTGAGAATTGTGAAACACTTCCAATGCTTGGACAATTAAACAACCTAAAAGAACTTGAGATTTTTAAGTTGACATGTATTCGAAGCATTGACGATGAGTTCTATGGAATTGGTTCAAATCAAAAGACCATCTTCTCCAAGCTAGAGAAATTTACGATCAACAATATGCTCAACTTAGAGCAGTGGAAAGAAGTGACAGTTGCATCAAATGTTTTAACTTTTCCCCAACTTAAAGAATTGGAAATCATTAGTTGTCCCAAATTATTGAACATACCAAATCTTTTTGGGTTATGTGATGAGAATGATGTCGAACACCTTAAATGTTTGAAGATTTCACATTGTAACCAATTGGAAAAACTTCCAACTGGTTTACAGAATTGTCGTTCCATTGATAGTTTATGGATACACCACAATTCAAATTTGATATTCAATTTGCAAAATATGTCCATGTTGTTATGTTTAACCATTGGGTCATTACAGACGCTGCCAGAAGGGTTAGCCCACCTCACAAAGTTGAAGAAAATGGGAATTTGTGGATGCATACAAAATTATGATTTTAGCTTCCTCATGCACATTCCTTCGCTCACATCTCTATGCTTAGATGATGAGTTGAGCACTACAACGACCCAACTTCCTCAACAACTACAACATCTGACTACTTTGAAATCCCTAGTACTTGAAAATTTTTGTTGTATTGAAGCTTTGCCAGAATGGTTGGGGAACCTTGTATGTTTGAATACACTACGTCTTTGTAATTGCGAGAATTTGAAACATCTGCCTTCCAAACAAGTAATGCTACGTCTAACCAAATTATGTCATTTGTGTGTTGGTAAGTGTCCACAACTACAACTATGCGAAGGTGACATAGAGCGGGAAAAACTTTCTCATCTTCCAGATATTAATCTTGAGGTCACAAAATGCTGAAGTCACACTTTTTTTAATGAAAACCGAGAAATCAGAGTTTCGCTTCATTATATTTGAGGTAGGTATGCCTCTCTAGGCCATGTACGAGAGACAACATGATTTTAATGTTGAGTTGCACTACTTCTGTAGCAAATTCTTTGGGGCTTGGTTTCATTCCAAATATGTCCAATACCGACATCAAAGCCAAGTCCTCCCTTTTTACATACCATGTACGTAATTTATTTATTATATGTAAGGTTTTGTTTTTTTGAAATAATATGTATGGTTTAATTATCTAATGTGGCATATTTTTTTTTATATTGCATTTTTTTGAAAAGTGAAGCATCTTTTTTATTTACTAATGATTTCATATCTACAGGAAAATGATGATGTTGCTGGTGAAGTTCCAGTGGCTTTCGTAATTCGATCAATTTACAACAAACTTATCGAAGAAGCAGTAAAAATACTCATTGCAAAAGAGGTTTGTATTTAAAATGCTACTTTTTGCTCTCCTATTGTAAAATTAGATTTATAATTCGAGTTTAAATTTCGTTTTAGATATTTACAGTTTTTTTTTTACACGTACAGATAAATAATGATTTGAATCTATCATTAATTTTTTTAATAAATTCTATGAATGTCAAAATTTTAACAAATCTCAGTTAATAAAAAATTGATTAAATTAAATAAAATTGATAACTTCAATTAAATCCACTTCAATTGTTGGCATTGAAACTTTGCCAGAATGGTTAAGAAATATTGCACTTTGGGCACATTTGAGACTTTTTTATTGCAGAAATTTGAAACAACTGCCTTCTAAACAAGCAATCTACGTCTAGCCAAAATAAATTATTATCTTGTTTAGTGTTAATCTATTTCAACTCCACAGTCACGAGTTTGAACCCGAAAATCGGTATTTGACTCTTTTATTATTCAAGAATAGTTGTGCCCTTTATGTAGGATTTGTTAGTCCCCTTTCCCCCACTTTATACTAAAAAAAAAAAAAAAAAAAAAAAAAAAGCAATCTACATCTAGCCAAAATAAATGGTTTATATGTTAATGATTACCTTACCCCGCACCCGCAGCTACAACTTAGCGAACGTGGTTAGTTTGGGGTGCGGGTTATTCTCTTCATTCATTGTAAGCCATATATGACACTAACTTGGGTGGGATTAGAACTTTGAGAGTGAATCCGCCACCATTTTGTAAGGCCCCTTAAAATTTCTTGGATAGGTAATTGTGAATAAGAAGTAAATCTTTGAAATTCTGAAGAGTACATGTAAGGATCTTTTCGAACGATTATAATTCGGTATGTCTATCCTTCTCCCTCTCTTCTCTTCTAATGCTTTCATGTTTATATTAATTTGTGCTCTGATTTTAAAACAATTTGGAGGAATTTTGTTATCTTTGTGGCTTTCTTTGAACTAATATCTCTTTTATATTTACATTTCATATTTCAAGACTTTGCATGTTCCTTTACTATTCTTTAAATCATCATGTCTACCCTCTAACACTATTTTCTGTATTATTTGATTCTGCCCACCACTTTTTTCTCACACAAATAGCTTAGAAATTTCAGGTTGTTTGAAAAGAAAGAAAAGATCAGGTTAAGATCTTGGATAGATATATAACCATTGTTGACCACAAATGTGGTGTTTTCATTGTTGGATTTCACTCTTGGTGAAGGCGTTGTGATTATTTACTATATAAAAGTAGGAGTCGCAATTTTCAGTCTTACAAAGTTTAACAACTAGCTTTCTTACACTAAGATATGAGATAGTTTGGAATGATTTGGGATATCTTGTCAACAAATACCATAAACCTTTTTTTAGGTTTTACTAATTCATAAGAATTAAATTATAGTTTTTAAAACCACACATATTAAATTTAAATTTTTTTCAAATGATAAAGAATGAATTCTAGATTTTAAAACCATAAAATTAAATTCCAAATTTGGATACTTATTTCTTGAACACTCATTTGAAAACTAAGCAGCACACAACTATATCATGGATTGATATAGTGGTCCAAGTCAACTTGTTAAGTTCAATCAAAATGATAATCTACCTATGAACAATTCTTGTATATATAGTGTCTTTGACATCATTAAATGTTACAACTTTCCCATCTTAAAGAGTGAAAATCAATAGTTGTCACAAATTATTGAGCAACCCAAATTTTTTTTGTTTTTGTGAGCGCTTAAATATTTGGAGTACTATAAACTTCGTGTTGAATTCTTTTACTCTTTTCATCTACATTTTCTCCTATTTTAAAGGTTAAACTCTTCCAAGGTGCTTGCATAAGTAATTGTAAAGTGTTTACATAAAGTATTATATTAATAACTAGTTTAGAGATGGTTGTTTTTAGAGAAATTTGTGAAATAATTATTTAATAACCCATTTAAATGTAATTATTTATTGAGTTATTGGTTTTAATATAAATTTTTGTATAGAATTGTAGGAGAGGTTTTTTTATAACGATATGACATTTATGATTATTTGAAAGTAGGGGCAGATCTAGGCTTTCTACTTTGGGGGAGCATTTTTTTTTTATTTGTAAGTGTACGGATACACTAACCTCAATTTTTTTTTATGAGATCACAAACTCTTTTAATCCATAATATTTTGTTGTAAATAAAATTAATTGAAAAGTAAATAATGACATCATGAATTAAATTTGTAACTTTTTAGTTTTACCATGATAATTAAGGCTGAAAATAATGTATCATTAATATATAAAAAAAGATGAAAATATTTTAAGAAAAAGAGGTAAAAAAAAACTAAGGAAAAAAAGTAAAAAGGATGAAAATATGTTAAGAAAACTAAGAGAAGTACAAATGATGGAAAATGGAGAAAGAGGAGGGGGGGAAATAAAAAAAGAAAAAGAAAAAAAGACGAAAGAGAAGGAATTACAATATATATATATATATAATAACAGCAAATATTCAAACCTGCGATTCGAACTTTTACCATTTCAAAAAATTAGGTGGACCAAATCCAATAAGCCACTATAAATACGTATAATATTTTGTAAATTATAAAATATATTACTATAAATTATAAAATTCTTGGCCCCCTACTCCATTCAATGGTCCGCCAGTGTTTGAAAGAAAATAATTATAAATAAAATAAAATAATGAATTTATTGGTAATAAAAAATAGTTATGTAAAAAATAAAAAATAATTATAAAGAGTATAAAAATAATTTTTTAAAAAACTGATTATAATTCTTATTTTCATTCCCCTTATCCCCATTTCATATCATTTGATAATTGCAGACATCCTGAGCTGAAAGAAACTGTACTATTTTGCCGAAAGTGTAAAGTTATTAAATGAAAGAGAAAATTAAAATCCATTGAATGAAGAAGTGTTGAAAAAGTCAAAAGGTGCAAGGATGTGACAACTCACCAATTTCTCACATTTTCTTTCTTGTATTTTTGTGCTTTTTTCTTCATCCTTGTTGCATTACGGGAGCGTTTGTTTATCGAGAAATTAACTTGAAGAGTTGTATTGAAAAATTATTCTGATTAGTTAAAAATTAAAAGTCGATGAATAATTTTCATATAAATGAATTAGAATTAAAATCTTATTTAGATGTAAATTTAAAATGAATAATTATTTTAAGTACTTAAAAAAAAGAACAATTAAAAATAAGTTATTTTAATTTATTTAAAATAAATGATTAAGTAATTCTAAATGAATAGTTATAAATGAGTAGTTATTTTTAAAACGAAAAATAATTAGTTATTTTAAAGAGTTTTCAAAAATTTGTTTGGATGTAAATTTTTGATGAAAAATTAGTAAATCCTCCATTTAAATCTTTCCAATCTCATCATTTTTAAAGAGTTACAAAAAAACAAAATTAGAAAAAATTAGTAAATCCTTCGCCTAAATATTTTCTAAATATGACAAACAAACACCCCCATAATTACAAGATGCTTTCTAGTAAATTCTAAATAAATTCCAGTAAGATATCGTTCTTTCTTACCTATTTCAAATGAATTTCACATTTTATATTTTCCATTTTTTTTTTTACAGAATACACAAAGATACCCACTAAAATGTAATGAGTAAAAAGGTTATAATAAAGTCAAAATTACAATAGGGAGAATATATTTTGACGTTTTCCATTTAAGAAAATAAAAACATGATACATGATGAAAAGGCATTATACCGACAATATTTGAGAAAATGCATAGATGGTTAAAAATAAAGTTTATTGAAAGAAGAGTAATAAAATAATAGTGTTTCATATAGAAAAACCTCTAACTCAATCAAATACCCATTTTACTTAATATTAATCCTGGTACAAATTAACAATTCAACATATGCACAATATTATATTGGAATAGAATTTTAATTTTGGATGGTTTGATCAAAAAGAGTTTCTTTGCAATTAAGCTTCTCATAACAAAGTGAAATGTGCTTTAAAAAATATAAGTGAAATAAAAATAAAAAAGGGGACGTTTTCCCCTTTACCTCAAAAGAATGGATACATCTCTCTAGATTGAGGTGAAATTTACACAAAAAATTTAAATTCACATTCTATGCCATAATCAATAGTTTTTATAATTTAACTTTATAATATAAAGTCCACTTTCATTGATTCCCACTAATCAAAATCCCTTTTCCTTTTTTTTTTCAAGTAAAACATCATTTTGAAATGAGAATATCAAATAACCAATAACAAAAAAAAGTGATATGAAGTGGAATATAAAGTACTACAAATGGTAGAGACTAAAAGATGGTGGAAGGGGCTTCAAATGAACTGCTTTGAAAACAAGAAATATTATTTCTCATCAGATTAAAAATCATATGAGTATATAATTGCAATTACTCTTCACATTTTCATTACAAGTTTGGTTTATAATTGAATTTAATATGTTTTTGCCAACCAAAATAATGACTTAGTAGCATAAGTGTGGGTTTAATAACTAAAAAATCATAAATCAAATTTTCTATCTCATTGTAGAACTAAAAAATGTAGTTCGTCTTTATATACTAGAAAATTTGTAACTATATCAACTAATTTCTTTGAACTTTCGCGAGTGTATCGATTCAAGTCATCATTTCGAAGATAAATAAAATCTGAATTTGAACACAATATGTAGATCATCGAGAATTTATTTTTTATTCTTACTGTTGGACTAAATTAAAAAATTATGGTAGTTAAATTATTTAAATCATTTAAATAAAAAGTTGAGCAAAACAATGATAATTAAATTATCATTCAACTTGAAAGGCGCGAACAAATTCATAAAATTCAATTTCAACAACAATTTAGTTTTTCCTTTTATCTTCGAAGGGTTACGAGAGACGAGTATGGTTAGAATTTTGAATTTGTGGAGAGTATTTGATCAACTTGGTGCTACGACCTTTTAAATGTGAATAATATACATTTATTCTCATCAAATTTCATGAAGAATAAAGCATATAAAGAGATCAGAATCAAAATACGTGTTTAGTTGGTTGATTGGTTGTAATTCAATTCAACTGCACTGTCGTGAATTTGATCTTAAAATCGATATTTTATTCTCATATTATTTGAAAGTAGTAATACTTTTAATATAAGATTTGTTGTCCCCTCTCGCTAATTTGTTTTTTCTTTTAATTGGGTTTTGCCACCTGGCAGCTGCTGATAGGTACAGAGAGTTAATATATTTTGGTTGGTAGAGCCTCTGGATATATTTAAGATCATATTCTTGGCCATATATTAATTTGAGCAACTTTTTTGAGAGAGAAGTGAGAAGAGCAATGGCTGAATTTCTATGGACTTTTGGTGTGCAAGAGGTGCTGAAGAAAGTGGTGAAAGTTGCAGCTGAGCAAATGAGCCTCGCATGGGGCATGGAGAAAGACCTGTCCAAACTAAGGAAAGAGCTACTCATGGCCGAAGCTCTTTTACGCGATATCAACACCAGGAAGTTACATCATGATTCTGTGCGCATTTGGGTGGACGATCTTCAAGCTCTTGTTTATCAAGCCGACGATCTCTTAGACGAAATTGTTTACGAACATCTTCGACATAACGTGCAGATAGGAAAGCTTAACAAGGTACGCAGTCTCGTCTCACCTTCTAATAATGCTTTTATTTTTCGTCTCAAGATGGCGAAAAAAATGAAGAATGTTATGGATTTGTTACACAAACATTACTCTGGGGCTGGTCCCTTAGGATTAGTCGGTAATGAATCCGTAGAAAAGGAGGTTGATTTTTTGAGTCAGTTTCGAGAGACTACTTCAGAGCTTGATGAACATGAAGCTGTGGGAAGGGATGTTGAAGTTGAAAGTATAGTGAAACAAGTGATTGATGCTAGCAATCAACAAGTTAGGTCCATTTTACCCATTGTTGGAACGGGTGGATTGGGAAAAACCACTTTGGCCAAGTTGGTTTTCAATCATGAGTTGGTCAAAAAGCATTTTGATAAACCAATATGGGTTTGTGTGTCTGAGCCTTTTGTTGTCAACAAGATTTTGGGAGAAATCTTACAGAATTTTACAAGTATGTCCAATGACTTCGACAAAAGGCAAGTCTTACTTCAAAAACTCAAAAAAGAGATGCATGGTAAAAGATGTTTTCTTGTGCTTGACGATGTTTGGAATGAAAATGCTTATTTGTGGGATGAGTTAAAGACTTGTTTGATAAATATTGCCGGAAAATCTGAAAATAATTTTATTCTTGTTACTACAAGGAGTGCCGATGTTGCAAAGATCATGGAAACACTTCCTAGTCATCATTTAAGTAAATTATCGGATGATCAATGTTGGTCCTTACTTAAGGAAAGTGCAAATGCATATGGAGTATCGATGACTTCAAGCATGGATGACATACGAAAAGAGTTGGTTAAAAAAATTGGTGGCATACCTTTGGTTGCTAGAGTTTTGGGAAGCGCTCTAAAATTTGAAGGAGATGAGGAGAGATGGTTGAAAACATTGGAAAGTGTAATGCAAACTCCCTTACAAGAGGAAAAATTGGTTTTATCCATATTAAAATTAAGTGTGGATCGTCTACCATCATCTTCATTGAAACAGTGTTTTGCTTATTGTTCAAATTTTCCCAAAGATTTTGTGTTTGGAAAAGATACACTAATCCAAATGTGGATGGCACAAGGATTTATTCAACCACAAGAAGGAAGAAGCAACCTAACGTTGGAAAATGTAGGAGATGTATACTTCAATATCTTGGTGTCTCGTTGCTTATTTCAAGATGTCAGTAAAGATGATCGAGGGAGAATTGTGAGTTTTAAGATGCATGATCTTATACATGATATTGCTTGTGCAGCTTCAAGTGATAAAAAGTATCAATTAAATCGTACAAGTTTAGAGGTCGAGGAGCTTTGGAAAAATGGGAGTGAAAAAGTTGGAAACAAGAAGTTACATATGACGATTGGTCACAAAATAGAGAAATGGATTAATGATAAGACTGTCGACTTTGTTCCTTTGCGTGTTTTGGTCATAAACTCATGGGCTAGTTGCAAGTTATCATATTCAATTAGTAAGTTAAAGCACTTGAGATATCTCGAAATTTTATACAACGATAGAAGAAAACTTCCAAAATCTATTGTTTTGCTTTATAATTTGCAAACATTGAAAATAAATATTAATAGTATTGACCATCTTCCACAAAATTTAAGAGAATTGGTTAATTTGAGACATTTGGAATTTTCTGGGCATTTGAAGATAATGCCTCCATATTTAAGTCAGATGACTCAGCTTCAAACGTTGTCAAGTTTTACTGTCGGGCTTGAGAAGGGTTGTAATATTACTGAACTTGGACCTTTGAATAATTTGAAAGGTAGTTTGAAACTTCTTTGTTTGGATAATGTTGAAGATGAAGAGGAAGTTAGTAAAGCAAAATTGATAGACAGAGAGAACTTAGACAATCTACAGTTTCATTGGTCTAGAGATAGAAAAGACAAGAGTTACAATGACTTGGAAGTGTTGAAAGGACTCCAACCACACAAAAACCTTAAATCATTGATACTCATTGGCTTTGCAGGAACATGTTTGCCCAACAAAATATTTGTTGAGAATTTAAGGAAGATACGACTAGAGTTTTGTAAATATTGTGAAACGCTTCCCATGTTTGGACAATTAAACAACCTAAAAGAACTTGAAATTCATGACTTGGATAGTATTAGAAGGATTGGCCATGAATTTTATGGTAGTGATTCAAATCGAAGAACCATCTTCACCAAGTTGGAGAAATTTTCACTCTACAATATGATCAATTTAGAGCAATGGAAAGAAGTACCAGTTGCAACAAATGTTTCAACTTTTCCCCATCTTAAAGGATTGGAAATTAAAAGTTGTGACAAATTATCACACATACCAAATCTTTTTGGGTTTTGTGATGAGAATGATGTCGAACACCTTAAATATTTGAAGATTTCACATTGTAACCGATTGACAGAACTTCCAACTGGTTTACAGAATTGCCATTCCATTGAATATTTATCGATAAAACACAATTCAAATTTGATGTTCAATTTGCAAAACATGTCCACGTTGTTACGTTTAATCATTGGTCCATTACAAAAGTTGCCAGAAGAGTTAGCTAACCTCAAAAGATTGAAGGAAATGAAAATTATTGGATGCATAAAGAGCTATGATTTTAACTTTTTCATGCACCTTCCTTCCCTCAGAAATGTTCATTTAGTTGGTGAGTTGAGCAGTGCAATGACCCAACTTCCTCAACAACTTCAACATGCGACTGCTTTGGAAATTCTAACTCTTGAAAAGTTTGGTTACATTGAAACTTTGCCAGAATGGTTAGAAAACTTTGTATGTTTGGAAATTCTTAATCTTAATGATTGCAAGAATTTGAAACGACTACCTTCTATGCAAGCAATGCTACGTCTAACCAAATTATGTAATTTGTGTGTTCGTAACTGTCCGCAACTACAACTTGGCAAAGGTGGCAAAAAGCGGCGAAACCTTTCTCATCTTCCAGGTATTAGAGTTGAGTTCAATACTCAACGTTGTACATTGTAGTGTTTTTTTGGCGAAGGCTTCACGAGGATTGTTAGGTATTCATTCCTAACGTTAACGCCACGACCTTCAAGTTTTGAAGAGAGTACTTCAGCGTCATATTCTTTGAAGCCTTGTTTCATTCCAACTGCATCAAATACAGTTATCAAATTCAAGTCCTACCTTTTTTCATGGTATGTTTAACTTATGAGGTATATAATATTAATAGTTTTTTTTTTCTAAGCCTTACATTCATTTTTTTTAAAATTGACGAGTCTATAATGAAAGAGTATAATATCACACGTAAATTATTAGTTTCAAGAAAGTCAGAAATTAGTTTTTATAGTTTCAAACACTAAAGTTTAGTTTCTATATTTTGAGAAAAATTAAAATTTAATTCATTTAAATTTTAAAATTAGAATTTAATCATTATATTTGGCTATATAATCTAAAAAAGTCTTTAAAATTATAGAGACTAAATTCTAGTTTAAAAATTCATATAAACTAAACACAAAATTAGAAGTAAACAAATCTATTAAATAGATCTCATAATTCGACCATTTATTTTGTAACTACAAATGCATATTTCCCTCCTCAACTTGTACTGAAAAAATCAAATACAAGTTCGCATTTAAAAATAAAGTACTAGAGTAAACAATAAATTTGATCCCAAGTTTATTGTTTAGCTTTTATAGTTTTAAAAACTTAGAATTTAACTTTTTATGGTTGAAACTAAATTAAAATTTAATTTTTATGATTTAAAAATTAAAATTTAGTTTCTATGAGTTGTTCAAATTTAAAGATAAGCTTTTATTGTTAATAATGGTAAATTAAATATGTAAAAATTAATTAATTCGCGGGTACATGTTACGAGTGAGTCATTTAATTGCATACTGATAAATGAATAATTAATTTCTAACAATTATAAAAGATAAAGAATTGTTTGATTTTCGGCATTGCATTACCTGCAACTGTATCTCAAAATCACTCTGCTTACATCTTGTATTTGCAAACTAATAATTTACATGTACAAATTAATGTCACAGGTGGATCTCGATTGTGAAATCTTGAGGGGAACACACCTTCAAAGTCCAAGTTTTCGAGACTGTGCCATCCTTGGAGACTTATGTATTGTTGATTGCTTGTTTGAACTTGTATTGTTGATTGCTTGTTTGAACTTTTAGATTTTATTTTTTAATAACTGTCTTTCGCTTGTACTATAGAGCTGAAACGAGCAGGATTTTGAACTCAGCTGCAACGGTGTGTTTTACTGAGTCATCATAGTTAGCTACTCTTATAACATCTTCTCTGTATCCTGTGAACATTTTGAATTTACTTTTTTTTTTTTCTGGAGTGGATATTTTTGTATACTATTAATGTAAGGCTCAATGGGCCTTAGGTTAGAATATAGATCTATATATATATATATATATATATATATATATATATTTGGTTGGAGAATTGTAATTGTGTGATGACAAGATATTTGTTGACTTATAGATTCAATCCTCTGCTCATGCCGTTGTGTTTTGTCATAATGATGTTGTTATTGTCATTGCTACAAACCAAACTAGAATATCTATGACATTTGTTGGAGAGTATTTAATATTATGGCTATTTCCATTTTTTTTTTTTGAAACAAGAGTAACTACGCCCGTCCCTAGGCCAGGCACCAGAGACATCGAAAGAGTAATGTCATAGCTCAGTCTCGAACTTGAGACCTTAAAGGGAGCATACCCTTAAAGCTCAAGTCTTCAACCACTGTGCCACCCCTTGAAGACAACCATGGTTATTTCCACATTGAACACACATGAGACTCTATTACGATGAAATCCCAATATTCTCTGTCATGTACTGATAACACGTTTCCTAGCAATGACATTTGGATACTTATTTCTTGAACACCCATTTGAAAACTATGGCACACAACTATATCATGGATTGACTTAGTGGTCTAAGTCAACTTTAAAAATCTTAGAAGTATTGATTTTACTTGAAGAAAACACAAAGTTATTGGTTCGGTTTGGTTTCTATTTGTAAAAATTAATAAAAACTTATCCGAACAAATATTGATCTATTTACATTTATTTTTCTTTTTATATATTAGTTTTACATTTTAATAGTAAATAACTAAATTTTTTTTGTTTAATGTTATCATAAATGTTGAGAACATTTTGGGGAAAAAATATTTAAATAGAAGTTGGAAGTAAAATATTGAATAAGAAAGAACAAAATCTTAGAAGAAACATATCGAAAAAAATTGAGTGAATGATTTTGGCATTTATTAACCATTGGTTCGATTCCTCTTTTTAGTGAGATCAGATCGATTCTCAATTTAACTTAAAAAAATGAGAAATATCAAACCAATAAATTTACCTTTTATTAGACATTGATTCGTTTCTATTTTCTATCAAATCAATCGGTTCAATTTGATTCGAATTTGACCTAAATGGAAGAAAAAATGAACCAATATTATTCCTAATTTTTCCTTTAAAAAAGTATTAAGTAAAATTTTAAATTTGATGTCACATTTAAAACTTCTTAACCAAATAGATCTATAATGTCATTGATTATTTGGTTTAGTATTAGTCAATTTTAACCGCATGACATCATCTTTGTAATTGATATTTCTTGTAAAAAAAAAAAAAACCATGAGAGAGAACCTAAAACTTGTGTAAAACCCTATTCATTTCAAAGCCCTCTCCAACGGGAACCTGGAGCCGAGTTGTAGGTTTCAGGTCGCAGGAAAATGGAGAAGACGACATATGCAATGGCTTTAATTTCTTTTGCAGGCGCCGCAGCCGGAGATAAATCGGAGCCGGCGTCGAGCGGGTGAGTCCGGCATTCTCCAATTCTTTAAATATTTCCCCCTAAATGCATTGTTTTCGAAGTTAATTGAATATTGAAATCAATTGAGGATTGGTTAGGACTTGGAATGAATTGATGTTTGTTTCTTTATTATTTAGTTCTAACTCCACATTGCCTTTCTGCTTTTGAATTCCTTGTTCCGAAATTGTTTGAGCAAATTTCTGAAACAGAATTGCATTTGGGTTCATGGCTGAATTTCTATGGACTTTTGCTGTTCAGAAGGTACTGAAGAGAGTGGTGAAACTTGCAGCTGGGAAAATCAGCCTCGCATGGGGCTTGGAGAAAGAGCTGTCGAAACTAAGGAAAGAGCTACTGAACGCCGAAGCGCTCTTACGCGATATTAACACCAGGAAGTTACATCATGATTCTGTGCGAATCTGGGTGGATGATCTTCAAGTTCTTGTTTATCAAGCTGACGATCTGCTCGACGATATTGTTTACGAACATCTTCGACAAAAAGTGCAGATTGGAAAGCTTAAGAAGGTATGCAATCTGGTCTCACCTTCTAGTAATGCTTTTATTTTCCGTCTCAAGATGGCGAAAAAGATGAAGTATGTTATAGATCTGTTACAAAAACATTACTCTGTGGCTGGTTCTCTAGGATTACTCGGTAATGAATCTGTAGAACATGAGATTGATTTTGTTAGTCAATTTCGAGAGACTACTTCAGAGCTTGATGAATATGAAGTTGTGGGAAGAGATGTTGAAGTTGAAAGTATAGTGAAACAAGTGATTGGCGCCAGCAATCAACAGGTTAGGTCTATTTTACCCGTTGTTGGAATGGGTGGATTGGGAAAAACAACTTTGGCCAAGTTGGTTTTTAATCATGAGTTGGTCAAAAAACATTTTGATAAAACAATATGGGTTTGTGTGTCTGAGCCTTTTGTTGTCAACAAGATTTTGGGAGCAATCTTACAAAATTTAGCAGGTACTTCCAAGGGCTTGGACAATAAGCAAGCCTTAGTTCAAGAACTTCGAAAAGAGATGCATGGTAAAAGATGTTTTCTTGTGCTTGACGATGTTTGGAATGAAAATGCTTTATTTGTGGGATGAGTTAAAGACTTGTTTGATAAATATTGCCGGAAAATCTGAAAATAATTTTATTCTTATTACTACAAGGAGTGCCGATGTCGCAAAGATCATGGAAACACTTCCTAGTCATCATTTAAGTAAATTATCTGATGATCAATGTTGGTCCTTATTTAAGGAAAGTGCAAGTGTATATGGACTGTTGATGACTTCAAGCATGGATGTCATACGAAAAGAGTTGGTTAAAAAGATTGGTGGCGTGCCTTTGGTTGCAAGAGTTTTGGGAAGAGCTGTAAAATTTGAAGGAGATGGTTGAAAACATTGGACAGTGTAATGCAAACTCCCTTACAAGAGGAAAATTTGGTTTTATCCATATTAAAATTGAGTGTGGATCATCTACCATCTTCATTGAAACAATGTTTTGCTTATTGTTCAAATTTTCCTAAAGATTTTGTGTTTGAAAAAGAAAGTCTAGTCCGAATGTGGATGGCACAAGGATTTATTCAACCACAAGAAGAAAGAAGCAACATAACAAGAGAAAATGCTGGAGATATGTACTTCAATATCTTGTTGTCTCGTTATTTGTTTCAAGATATAATTAAAGATGATCGAGGGAGAATTATGTACTTCAAAATGCATGATCTTATACATGATATTGCTTGCACGATTTCGAGTGATAATGAATTGCGACTAAATCATACCAATTTAGTAGGCGAGAAAATTTGGAAGGCAAAGGGGATAGGAAGACTGGTCATTTATAAAAATGATAAAATGATGGATGAGAAGATCATCAACTTTCTTCCTTTGCGTGTTTTGATCATCAGTCCATGGAATCTTTATAAGTTATCAAGTTCAATTGGTAAGTTAAAGCACTTGAGATATCTCGATATTTCGTATGATGTTGATATGAGTATACTTCCAAAATCTATTGTTTTGCTTTATAATTTGCAAACATTGAAGATAGAAAGCAAAATTATGCATCTTCCTAAAAATTTAAGAGAATTGGTTAATTTGAGGCATTTAGAATTTGAGTCGGATTTGAAGATAATGCCTCCATATTTAGGTCAGATGACTCAGCTTCAAACATTGTCAAGTTTTACCGTCAGGCTTGAGAAGGGTTGTAGTATTAGTGAACTTGGACCTTTGAATAGCTTGAAAGGTAGTTTTAGACTTCTTTTGGATGAAGTCCAAAGTGAAGAGGAAGTTAGCAAAGCAAAATTGGTAGACAAAGAGAACTTGGACAATCTAGAGTTTCATTGGTCTAGAGAGGAAAAAACAAGCGTTGCAATGACTTGGAAGTGTTGAAAGGACTCCAACCACACAAAAACCTTCGATCATTGAAACTCTTTGACTTTGCAGGAACATGTTTGCCCAACAGAATAGTTGTTGAGAATTTAAGAATCATAGAACTTTCGTATTGTGTAAATTGTGAAGCACTTCCGATGCTTGGACAATTAAACAACCTAATAAAACTTGAGATTCATGACTTGAAAAGTATTCGAAGTATTGGCAACGAATTCTATGGAAATGATTCAAATCAAAGGACCATCTTCTCCAAGTTGGAAAAATTTACACTCAGCGGTATGACCAACTTAGAGCAATGGAAAGAAACAACAGTTGCATCAAACGTGAGAACTTTTCCCCATCTTAAGCAGTTAGAGCATCAATTTTTGTCCCAAATTATTGAACATTCCAAATCTTTTTGGGTTTTGTGATGAGAATGATGTCGAACACCTCAAATCATTGAACATTTCATATTGTAACCAATTGACAGAACTTCCAACTGGTTTACAAAATTGTGGTTCCATTGAAAGTTTAAAGGTACACCACAATTCAAATTTGATAGTCAATTTTCAAAATATGTCCATATGGTTACAGTTATCTCCCGACTTCCTTGACAACTTCAACACATGAGTTCTTTGGAATCGCTAACTCTTGTAAGCTTTTCCAGAATGGTTAGAAAACCTTGAATGTTTGAAATCTCTGCATCTTATTTATTGTAAGAATTTGAAACGACTGCCTTCTACTCAAGCAATGCTACGTCTAATCAAATTATGTGATTTGTTGGTTTATGATTGTCTGCAACTACAACATGGCGAAGGTGACATAGAGCGGGTAAAACTTTCCCATATTCCAGATCTTAGTGTTAAATTCAATACTTGATGTCTCATGTTGTAGTGTTTTTTGGTGAAGGGTTCGCAAGGATTGTTAGGTATTCACTCCTGACGTTAAAGCCTTGACCTTCAAATTTTGAACAGAGTTGCGCTACTTCGGCGTCATATTCTTTGAGGCTTGGTTTCATTCCTACTACATCAGCAGAGACCGGTATCAAATTCAAGTCCTCCCTATATATATATATAATAATAATAATTACATTAGATGCATTTTTTAAAATTATTAGTTTAAATAAAGTTGAAATTTAGTTTTTGTAGTTTAAAAACTAGAATTTTGGTTTCTATAATTTGAAAAAAGTAAAAATTTAGTCTCTATAATTTTTTAAACTAGAATTTAGCTATTATATTTTGCTAAAATCTAAAAAATAGTCTTTAAAATCATAGAATTCTAGTTTTTGAATTCATATGCACTAAACTCTAATCTTCGTCAAATTATAGAGACCAAATCTATAATTTACCATCATATTATCTCTAGTTATTATTGTGGAGAATCTCATATTGGAATTCCTTATCAAGGAGAATAGTTAACATTTCTTATAAAGAAGTGACGACTTCCCACATTACTAAGGCGAAACAATGGATATCCAATATGTCTGTTAATATGGTGCCTCATTGGTTAATAGACCGATTATTAGTTTGGATTAAATCAAATACTTGAATTCAAAGAGCTCTGATATTATATTAGATAATATGAATTTCTATCTTAAAAATTAATTGGTAATGAAGGGAATCCATATTTTTTCTTATAAAGATGATAGGACTTCTCGTCTTTCTAATAGGTCCTTCTCATAAGGATTAAAGTTGAAGACAGAAGGATCTGGGAAGGAGAAAGAATGAGGGGCTCTATGACGGAAAGTTAACCATCTTAATAAGAAGGACCATTTTTTAAACTTTCTTTAAAGTTGAGGAACTAAATTTGAAAATTTTAAAATCTAGGATTATTTTAAACTTTCTTCAAGTTGAGGGGCTAAAATTAAACATTTCAAAGTTGAGAGACCAAAATAATATTTTAACATAATTCTTTTCTAAAGAAAAATAAATATTATTTTTCCAAGAACCAATTTTAAATTTTTGAAAGTTAAAAGATTAAAATTAGATTTTTAAATGTTAGAAACTTAAGTGGAACAAATTTTAAAACTTTTGGAAATTTATAAATCAAAATAAAACAAATCTATGATGACCCACTCAAAGGCCCAAAGATGGTATTGAAACCATCCGCTTGAGCTACGCGGCAAGAAGGGGTCACCCAAGTTGACATTGAAAATTTCCATTTGAGCCCTGCTACACGACAAAAAAGGGGCCACCCAAATTATATTTTGATTGTTTCTCTCCTTAACATTTTTAAATTTAATAGATGGTGGTGGTTTGCAAATATTAGTTTATTTTAGTTATTATTTCTACGCGACTTCCCAGCCTTGGGGGATTTTGTTTACCATATTTAAGGAGGATTTAATTTGAGGGATTATATTGCAAAATTATTTTGAGTAGTTAAAAATTAAGAATTATATCTGAAAATTCGTTTGTGGACTTCCATTTATTTTCCCAAACTCTCGCAAACGTTACAAGTGAGATAATGTAGCTGCTTCATTTGTTTGCTGATTTACAGATTCAATCCTTGGCTCATGCTCGTCTTTTGTGATAATAATGTTGTCATAGGCAATTGCTACAAATCCCACTTTTCACAAACGAGGAAACACATCGAAATTGACTGTCACTTTGTTCATGACAAGATCAAGGATCAAGGTTCGGTAAAGCTTCCGCATGTTCGAATGGCTTCTTAGCTTTCCAATATGCACACTTTGATGGCCAAGATGGGTATTGATACTGCTATATTAGTTCAAGTTTTTTTTATCAGTTAGATTACCAATCTGTACAATTTTATTATTTTTATTTAGTCTACCATGGTTATCTTAACTCACTTGGTTAAGCTCTAAAGTACTAACTCTTGTATAACCATCCTCTAGGTTTTTCCATCATGAATAATATATAGAATAATAGAAGAACCAGTTCTTCCTCACAAACTCGTTTTAAGGCGAGAGGTGAGACCAAGAAGAGATATGTGGGATTCTAAACTTCACACTCTCAACTAAACTACTTTTTGGATAATACTCCTTCCTCAGATGGTGCATACAGGATAATGTTCCAAATATTTTGGTTGCCTTTGCTCCTCTTAAGACAAATTAGGAGATGTACAATATTCCTTATAATTCAATGCATCTGATTAAGGAAAATAACCTTGTTGCTACTGCTCCTCAAAATACTTTGAAGTGAAATTTGTTGGAGAGTATTTAATATTATGGCTATTAGTATTTCCACATTGAATATATGAGACTCTATTATGTTGATTGAATTCCCAAATTTGTTATTCTCTGTCATGTACTGATAAACATTTCCTAGCAATGCATTTCGATAGTTAGCTTAGCTAGAGCATCCATCACTCTAATGTAAGAGCTATTTTGTGCATTAAACATTCATTTTAAATCTGAATTTTGAATCTTGATACTAGTTCTGGAGCATTACAATTCTAATTAATTGACCCAAATTCATTCACATTACACTCATAATTTGACCACTTATTTTGTAACTATAAATATATTTTCATGTTTATAAATAAAAATTAAGTAAATCATAAATTTGATATATGATAGGAAGAAAGTTAGAGTTTAGTTCCATAATTTTAAAAGTTCGAATATAGTCGGTATAATTTTAAAATTTAATCTATATGTTTTTGTTCAAATCTAAAACTATTTCTTATTTTACATGCGTGCTCTAAATGCACTGCTTTCAAACTAATTTGAATATTGAAAGCAATTGGTTGCTGCCACTTGCCAGCTGCTGAGTTTCTTTATTTTGGCTTGTCTTTATTAATAGTTATTTCAACGTAGCTTTCCCTGTTTCTAAGTTCACGATTGACTTTTAAACAAACTACTTTTGATTCATATACCTTGCAGATTTTTAGATCTGAGTTTTTTTTTTCTAAAATAGTTTGAGCAATTTTGGGAAAGAGAATTACATTGGAGCTGATGGCTGAATTTCTATGGACTTTTGCTGTACAGGAAGTGTTGAAGAAATTGGTGAAACTTGCAGCTGAGCAAATCAGCCTCTCATGGGGCTTGGAAAAAGAGCTGTTGAAACTGAGGAAAGAGCTACTCAAGGGCGAGGCCATTTTACGCGATATCAACACCAGAAAGTTACATCACGATTCTGTGAAGATATGGGTGGAAGATCTTCAGCGTCTTGTTTATCAAGCTGACGATATGTTAGATGACATTGTTTACGAAGGTCTTCGACAAAAAGCGCAGATTGGAAAAATAAACAAGGTTCGCGATCTCGTCTTACCTTCTAATAATGCTTTTGTTTTTCGTGTCAAGATGGCGAAAAAGATGAAGAATGTTGTGGATTTGTTACACAAACATTACTCTCAAGCTGGTCTTTTAGGATTAGTTGGTAGTGAATCTGTAGAACAAGAGATTGATTTTGTCAACCAGTTTCGAGAGACTACTTCGCATCTTGATGATTATAAAGTTTTGGGAAGGGATGTTGATGTTGAAAGTATTGTGAAACAAGTGATTGATGCCAGTAATCAACAAGTTAGGTCTATTTTACCCATTGTTGGAATGGGTGGATTGGGAAAAACAACTTTGGCCAAGTTGGTTTTCAATCATGAGTTGGTCAAAAAACATTTTGATAAAACAATATGGGTTTGTGTGTCTGAGCCTTTTGTGGTCAACAAGATTTTAGGAGCAATCTTACAAAATTTAACAGGTGCTTCCAATGGCTTGGACAATAAGCAAGTCTTACTTCAAGAACTCGAAAAAGAGATGAATGGAAAAACATATTTTATTGTGCTCGACGATGTTTGGAACGAAAAAGGCTATTTGTGGGATGAGTTGAACACTTGTTTGATAAAGATCACTGGAAAATCTGAAAATAGTTTTATTCTTGTGACTACAAGGAGTGTTAAGGTTGCAAAGATCATGGAAACACTTCCAAGTCATCATTTAAGCAAATTATCCGATGAACAATGTTGGTCATTGTTTAAGGAAAGTGCAAGTGCATGCAAAGAATGGAGGATTTCGAATTTGAAAGTGATTCGAAAAGAGTTGGTTAAAAAAGTTGGTGGCATACCCTTGGTTGCAAGAGTTTTGGGAAGGGCTATAAAATTTGAAGGAGAGGATGAGATATGGGTGAAAACATTGGAAAGTGTAATAAGAACTTCATTACAAGAGGAGAGTTTGGTTTCATCCATATTAAAATTAAGTGTGGATCGTCTACCATCATCCTCATTAAAACAATGTTTTGCATATTGTTCGAATTTTCCAAAGAATTTTGTATTTGAAAAAGAAAGCCTAATTGAAATGTGGATGGCACAAGGATTTATTCAACCACGGCAAGAAAGCACCAACATAACAATTGAAAATATGGGAGATATATACTTCAATATCTTGTTGTCTCGTTGCTTATTTCAAGATATCGATAAAGATGATCAAGGAAGAATGGTAAGTTGCAAGATGCATGATCTTATACATGATATTGCTTGTGCGATTTCGAGTGATAAGAAATTGCAACTAAATCGTACCAATTTAGTGGATGGGGAACTTTGGAAGAAGTGGAGTAAAGAAGTTGGAAACAAGAAGTTATGCATGATGATTTGTAACAAAGTGACAGTTCACAAAAATGAGAAAGCGATCGATGATAAGATTATCAACTTTGTTCCGCTGCGTGTTTTGATCATTAGTTCAAGGAATATTTACGAGTTACCAAACTCAATTGGTAAGTTAAAGCACTTAAGATATCTTGAAATTTCACACCTTGCAATAGAAAAACTTCCCAAATCTATTGTTTTGCTCTATAATTTGCAAATATTGAAGATAAAAAAGACGTGGATTCAATATCTTCCAAAGAATTTAAGGAAATTGGTCAATTTGAGACATTTGGAGTTTGAGACAACCGAAAGAAAATGCCTCCGTATTTAAGTCAAATGACTCAGCTTCAAATGTTATCAAGTTTTGTAGTGGGGCTTGAGAAGGGTTGTAATATTAGCGAACTTGGACCTTTGAAAAACTTGAAATGTAGTTTAGAACTGTATTGTCTTGAAAAAGTCAAAAGTGGAGAGGAAGCTATCACAGCAAAATTAGTAGAAAAAAAGAACTTAGAAAACTTATTGTTTGATTGGTCTGACAAAAGAAAAGAAGAGAGTTATAATGATTTGGAAGTGTTGGAAGGACTTCAACCAAACACGAATCTCCAATCATTGAAACTCTACCACTTTGCAGGCAAGTATTTGCCTGACAAGATTTTTGTTGCTAATTTAAGAATAATAAAACTATGTTATTGTAAGAATTGTGAGACACTTCCAATGCTCGGGCACCTAAACAACCTAAAAGAACTTTATATTTATGGATTGGAAAGTGTACGAAGTATTGACATCGAATTCTATGGAAATGATTCAAATCAAAGGACTATCTTCTCCAAGTTGAAGAAATTCGAGCTCTACAACATGATCAACTTAGAGCGATGGGAAGAAATATCAGGTGCATCAAATGTTACATTTTTTCCCCATCTCAAAGAGTTGAAAATTAATAGATGTCCTAAGTTACTAAAGATTCCAGATCTGTTTGGTTCGTGTGATGAAAATGGTGTTGCGCATTTCAAGTCATTGATGATTTCACAATGTGACCGATTGACAGAACTTCCCTATGGTCTACAAAATTGTCGTTCCATCGAAGATTTGAGAGTAGACAACTGTTCCAACTTGACCTTGAATTTCCAAAATTTGGACAAGTTGTTACGTTTGAACATTGGTCCAATGCAGAAGCTATCAGAATTGTCAGAAAAAGAATTGGAAAGAAGAGAGGGTAGATTGGTAAAGCACTAATTTTAGGTGTTTTCTCTTGATACACCAAAGTTTATGTACTTTTTAATCACATATATTGTAATAACATGGTTAGTTGTGAAATCATTGTAAGCCATATATAAAGCTGACTTGGGAGGCATTGGAACTTGAGAGTGAATCTTCCAACATTTTGTAAGGCCCCTTGAAATTTCTTGGATAGACGATGGTGAATGAGAATTAAATCTTTGAAATTCTGAAGAGTGAAAGGGATCTTGTCTTTAATGTTTATATTAATTTGTGCTTTTATTTAAAAACAATTTGGAGGAATTTTGTTTTACAGTTTATACTTGTCCTTTTTTTTAAATCTTTGTGGCTCCTTTGAACTAATATCTCTTTTATAAGCGGCTTGTTGGAGATGCTCACATTGTGGCAATTGTGTCACATTGAAAAGGTGAAGATTTAATAACATCTTTATAACAGATATGAGTTACAACCTTTATTATTAATTTGATTTTTGATGTGACTGACTAGCGCAAAAACATTACGATCATATAAATCACCATGTCTACTCTCTTAACACTATTTTCTGTATTATTTGATTCTGCCCACCACTTTTTTCTCACTCAAATAGCTTAGAAATTTCAGATTGTTTGAAAAGAAAGAAAAGATCAGGCTAAGATATTGGAAAAATATATCCGTTGTTGACCGCAAATGTGGTGTTTGTATGCCATTTGTCTTCATCGTTGAATTTCACTCTCAACAATGGTGTTGTGATTATTTAAATCGTAGCTATAATAAATTAAGAACTAAATAATAAGGAAGAGAAAGAAACACAATAATTTTTTGTAGAAAAATTTCTAAATAAATTAGGATAATAATCACAGAAGAACTTTATTGTATAAAATAGGTGAAAAGTAGCAAAAACTTTTTTACAAAAAGAAATATTCTATTTTTAACTCACGAATCTACTCATTTAAATATGAAATGTCTTGAAATGATTTGTAATATCTTGTTAACTATGTGCACTCACCTGTACTCATAAATTTCAATTTTAAGTAAAATTTAGTGGTCATAAATTTATCACATTTATCTTTGAATAAAGTGCGTGTTTTAATCTTACTTAACAAAGAAATATGCAGATTTTTTTTTGTTAATCTAAAATAAAAGGCGCCAGCTCTAGAAACTTCATTAGACTATAATATTTAATCGTTTAAGTTATATTCTCTTAAATAGCAATCAATAACTATAAAAAAGGATAAATATTAAATTATAAATTTAAATAAGTGGGAGTTAGTTATCGAAGGTTAGTGACGCAATTGGTTTTCTTTTCTAATGTTAATTCATTTTAATTCCGGTCATGAGTTCTAGCTCGAATAGCTCAGAAATCGGTATTTAATTCTGTTGGTTCTCCTTCCCCCTCTTTTGACTTTTTTTTTTTTTGACGACATATAGGAGGAGGGGGACAAAATACCGATTCTTAGACTCAAACCTGTGACGCTGGTGGCGCCATTAACCCATTCAATTTTTTTTTTTTTTTTTACTCAACCATTCTCTGTTAATTATTATTAAATTTTGTTCAGTTTAGTCGTTAAAAAAATGGTTCGTTCCGTCGAGGAGAAGAAAAATTGGTTTGGAGAGGAAGGTGTCGACGGAGAAAGAAATCGGCGATATCTAGAATCTTGCGGCTCGCCGGAGTGGTTCTGGGTTTGTTTTGAATGTCGTACAATTTTTATTTTGATGCAAAATTGCGAAATCCTGATATTGGATTCTGCTTTAATCGTAACCCTTTTATCTCGAAATAATGGATTTGTTTCCATTCAGGTAATTGAAGTTTGGTCTCTGCCGCTTTCGTTTTCCCACTATATTGCAATGTAAGTTCTTTTATTTTTTCCATCGATCTTCTTCTTTTATTTGCTTCAGTTTTTGGATCAATTTCCTCGGATCTTATTTGTACCATGTTTAATTGCTTGTACCCTCATGTGGATTTTTTTCATTTGAATTTCTAGTTTGATTCGATCAATCCTCCTCGTTTTCGAGGGAGGATGATAAAAAGTCTAAGAACCAAAATATAACAAATATGAAAGTGAAGGGACCAAAATAGTACTAAACTTAGGTACTTTTATCCAGCTTCCCAAGTTCCCAGTCAACTTACAAGCAGACTACTTTAGAGTTTTGGTCCAATTCTTTCCCCCAAAATAGTTTGAGCAATCTTTTGAGTGTTAATTTCATTGGGCATGAGCTATTAAAGCGACCACAAAAGTATTATAAAAGGGCAGCTTTGAGTTTGAGCCCACCCATAATCTATTATAAACGATGGGACATTAATGACCCAAATGCACCCCTCATAGTAAAATTGAAAGCAATAATTGGTTTGGATGTTGCCACTTGCCTGCTGCAGATAGGTACAAAGACTTGATGTATTTTGGTCCATAGACCCTCTGGATATTTTAGATCAAATTCTTCCCCAAATCATTTGAGCAACTTATTTGAGAGAGAACTAAACTGAAGAAGCAATGGCTGAATTCTATGGACTTTTGGTGTGCAGGAGGTGTTGAAGAAAGTGGTGAAACTTGCAGCTGAGCAAATCAGTCTCGCATGGGGGAAGAGCTAACCAAACTAAGGAAAGAGCTACTCGAGGCCGAAGCTCTCTTAAGCGATATCAACACCAGGAAGATACCTCATGATTCTGTGCGAATTTGGGTGGATGATCTTCAAGTTCTTGTTTATCAAGCCGACGATCTGTTAGATGAAATTGTTTACGAACATCTCCGACAAAAAGTGCAGATCGGAAAGAAGAAGCAGGTACACAATCTCGTCTCACCTTCTAATAATGCTTTTATTTTTCGTTGTTTTGGATTTGTTACACAAACATTACTGTGAGGCTGGTCCTTTAGGATTAGTTGGTAATGAATCTGTGGAAACGGAGATTGATTTTGTTAGTCAGTTTCGAGAGACTACTTCAGAGCTTGATGAATATGAAGTCGTGGGAAGGGATGTTGAGGTTGAAAGTGTAGCGAAACAAGTGATTGATGCCAGCAATCAACAGGTTAGGTCTATTTAAGCCATTGTTGGAACCGGTGGATTGGGAAAAAAACCACTTTGGCCAAGTTGGTTTTCAATCATGAGTTGGTCAAAAAACATTTTGATAAAATTGTATGCATTGCAGTAAGAAAACTTCCAAAATCTATTGTTTTGCTTTATAATTTGCAAGCACTGAAAATTTGGACATCAATCAGGCATGTTCCACAAAATTTAAGAGACTTGGTTAATTTGAGACAATTGGTCGTATTTGAAGAAAATGCCTCCAATTTAAATGAGATGACTCAACTTCAAAGATTGTCAAGTTTTACGGTCGGGCTTGAGAAGGGTTATAATGTTACTGAACTTGGACCTTTGAATAACTTGGAAGGTAGTTTGACACTTCTGTGTTTGGATAAAGTCAAAAGTGAAGAGGAAGTTAGTAAAGCAAAATTGGTAGACAAAGAGAAGTTAGACAATCTAGAGTTTAATTGGTTCAATATGAGAAAAGACAAGAATTACAATGACTTGGAAGTGTTGAAAGGACTTCAACCGCACAAAAACCTTCATTGAAACTCTATAACTTTTTTGCCCTTTGTTGAGAATTTAAGATTCATAGGCCTATATGATTGTAAAAACTGTGAAACACCTCCCATGCTTGGACAACTAAACAACCTAAAAGAACTTATGATTTATAGATTGGTTAGTATTCGAAGTATTGGCGAGGATGAGAAAAAATGTTATAATTTAAAAAAAAAAAAAAAAAAAAAAGAGGAGAGAGAAGATGAGATGAAATGAGGTGAAGAACACTTTGGGTCAAACAAGGTGTTAGGCTTCAACACCTCATCTCATCTTAAACCAAGCACCCCTAAATATATTTTAAAGTTAAAAAAGTACCCAATGTATTTTAAAGTTAAAAAACTACCCATCTCCCTCTTTTTTCGTCTTTCTTTCGCTCAATTTTTGGGTCATGCAGATTTTTTAGGGTTTGAATTGGCGATTATCTTGAAAATTCTTCAATTTTGATTTTGGGTGATTGCTATAAGTTGGATTTGGTTTTTTGGGGTGGGAGTATTGTTCTGTTGGCATTTCTCCATTTGAATATTGTGCTGAAAATCTTCAGATTCAAGTTAAAATTTTTATTTTAGAGTTTAATTGAAGTTTTGGGCGTTTGAAATTTAGCCAAATTTTCTGCCATTATTGTGAATCTTGTATGGATGCATATGAATCTGCTAGAGATTTATAAATTGGCTGGTGAATATATGCTTATGGAAACTGATATACAATAAATAGTCACCTCAAAACAATATTTTATTTTTTATCCGTTGATCAAAGATTTGTCTAAAAGTTTGGAGATATTTAGGTAAGGTTGTTACCAAAAAAAAAAAATCAAAATTTAAAGGATTTGTGGGATGATTTGCAGGAAAGATTTTCGGTGTTGAATGGACCAAGAATCCAACAATTAAAGAATGAGCTTGTTCTAAACAACGAAGTCTTTGGATGGTGATATATTATGAGAAGATGAAAGTCTTATGGGATAAACTGTTCATTTTATTAGCTGATTCTAACATGTACATGTGCATGATGTAAATCTGATATAGCAAAAGAACTCCAAAAGAGGCGTGAACAAGAGTTGGTCCACCATTGACCCGTTGCCTTCATTGAACCGAGTATATCAGATCATGGTTCATGAAGAGAGATTGAAAAGTTTTGTTCTCACCAAAGAGGCACCAATTGAGATATGTGGCTCACTACTCAAATCAAATACAAATCATCAAATCGAGGAAAGGTGAATAACAAGGTTGTCACTTGTTCACAATGCAACGGATATGAAGTGTCTAATTGCTTCAAATTAGTAGGATATCCATAATGATGGGACATTTGTGTGACGAAAAACGAGGTGGTCATGACCAAAGAACCCAACATAATTGGCATAATGGTGGTCAAGGCCGAGGAGGCGGCTTGAGAGCTAATGCTTCACAAACATCAATAAGATGTGACTCTTGCCACTGCAGAGAGAAACCAGATTTTCATTCAATTCTATTGGTATTACGGCTGAACAATGGTATTCCTTAATGAATTTTGTAGGCACTAAAAAATCAAGTGCTAGTGGAACAAACGAAAAGATGACATGTAAACATAAAAACGTGTCTTGGATTATCTATACAAGTGCATCAAACCATATGGCGAGTACACAAGAACATCTTCTAGACATACACAAATACCAAGTTGTCCCGTTGGTTTACCAAATGGGAATGAAGCCTTTGCAACCAAGATCAGATCAATTTGTCAATATGACGACTTTATTTTAAACAATATGCTTTATGTCCTAGGGTTAACTTGTAATTTAATATATGTGTCTTAACTCATTGATCAGGAAAATTGTATTGTTCAATTCACAAATAATTTGTGTATGATACATGAATGGTTGACAACTCTACACATGTGTATCAAGCATTTGCAATCTAGATCGTTCTCTATGATGTTGTATTGGGATAGCCAGACGACTCTACACATGACTAAAAATCATGTATTTCATGAGCGAACAAAACATACTGAAGTTTACTGTCATTTTATTTATGATGAGCTATTATCCGGTGTTATTCAAACAACCTTTATTTGCTCCCCAAACACAATTGGTTGATCTCTTCACAAAAGCTTTGGGTAAACTTCAATACAATCATTTCCTCTACAAGTTGGGCATTACGAATTTCCATGCATCAACTTCAAGGGGTGGTAGAGTTTGTTAATAATTTGTTGTAAGATTGGTTAGAACTTGTTAAGAGTTTGTTAATAATTTGTTGTAAGATTGGTTAGAACTTGTTAAGAGTCTGTTATAATCCTTGTATATTTCTTGATTTAGTATAACTTTTACTTGATATTAGGAGTAAGTTGATGGAAGCTTTGTGTATAATAAGATGTTATATTCGTGCTTAATAAAACAGGTCTAGAAATTCTCCCAAACTATTTTCCTTGATATTATTAATATTTTCTTCAAGTTTTGTTTATTTTATTTTAAATGAGATATTATCTTTATGTTTTGTATTGCTTACGAGTGAATCATTTTAATTAAAGAAAAAAAATTAATTAAGTATAAAGGTTTTTTTTTTTTTTGAAACAAGCAACTTCATTAACTAAAAGGAAAAATACAACCACCACATACTGGGAAAAACTCCCACACACCCACACAGATTCTAGCCCCAAACCACAGAACGGAAGGTGGCCACCCAAAAGAAAACCAGGCATAAAGGCAAACATATTCAATAAAGAACCAATCCGAACCACGACCATTGCTAACATGGAATATAAGGATTCCACACGACAAGGCCATACCAACAAGATCAACACATTCATGGTTGACTTTAAAATATCTTTGGGAGATAATCCTAAACCCGTATTGACAACTGAGGAACATGATCCCACCAAAGATGAGAGGAACAAGGTGAATCAGGTAATAAAATCCACCATTGTTCGGGAACGGCCGATCTAAAAAATGAATATAAGACCCTTTATCCACCAATTCACCTAAGGGACAAACCATTAAAACGACACTAAAGCTTACAACACACATCAACTGAACAGACTTGAAAATAAAACTAAACAACCTAACAAAACAGACACCTAGCAGGGTTTTAATTTTTCTCTTCATCCAACAAAACCACCTGAAACAAAGTTGCAGCAACATAACAGAAAGAGGGGATGAAATTTTAACAAAACCGGTGAGAATAATCAAGACCTTACCAGGTTCAATAGAACAATGGGTTCGGTCTAACGTTCGAACCAGTTCAAGAACCTCGGAATAGAGGACAATGAACCGACTCGGTTCGGTTGACCCCAGAAAATAGACCTTGGTCCAGTCCAAACTAACCTCCCATTGAACCCCCATGTCCCTTAACCTTGCCTGTGAAGTAGCTGTCATTTCCTCGAGCCATGTGCCTAACATTTTGCAATCTTTTTCACGTGATTTCTGGCCAGTTGTCACACCACTTCCCTCTCTGACTAACAAATCATCTCCTAGGCATTTTCCTCCGATGAAAACCTTGAGCTCCTCCAGCAATGGCGTCGACAACGTCGTCTTCAAAAGCGTCGAAATAAAGATCTGAAGCACCATCTGCAACTGGGGTTTTCTACCTGCCTTTTTAAGCTTCTTTTGGACATTCGTCGCTCCTCTTACATTATTTCTTTTTCCTCTATCAAATGGTGTCTCTCCACATCCAAGCCCTTTGCCTATCCTCCCCTCTACTCCAAACTCATCATCTTCCTTTCTTTCTCCGATCAGAAGCATTCTCAACCTCTTCAAATTCTCAGGACTGGACCAAGCCTTCCTACAAAGCAAAGGGTTTTTCGTCTTCTTACCGAAAGGGCCCCTCATCCAGCTCACGAACGACTCGGAACACACACCTCGTATCACCCCAAACAGCTCTACCTGAGCTCCTCCATCCATGCTCACCAAAGAGCCCAATAAACTCCCACATCCCGCCCTCGTGAGAGGACAAGACGGAGACTGTGAACGCACCAAATGGTGCCCCATAACGCTCACTAGAAGGTCTCCGACGACACCTTCACGGAGCCCAAAAAGGAAGCCTCTCTCTCTACAAGTTAGAGAGAGAGAAAACTTCAACCCTTTTTTAACCAAATTAAGTATAAAGGTTTAATCGTCTACTATCATTTAACTAATATTTTAACATTTATTTAAAGTTTAAATAAGTTACTCTATTTTCTTAGTAAATTTCTCTAATCTCGCAATTTTCGTGGTAGACCCAATATTATTAAAAATTTATCATCAGCAGTACATTCTACTTCTTTTAAGTAGATTTTTAAAAATAATTTGTATATAGCACATTAATTTTTATCACGTGATAAAACTCAATTTAGATTTCTATCGCTAATAAAAAACTCTAAAATAAATCTGTTATTGATTGAATTCTAAACTCATATGAGTAATAGAATTCAATTTGAATTTTCTATTCCAAATGAATTAATTTTGATTTTGTGTTATATATGTAAATATTTTGACTTATACATCCAATGTTTGGGCTTAAAGTGGCAACAAGACTGGCTTAAACCCTGAGAAAGAGAACGCAAAACCTCTCTAAAACCCTATTCCATTTCAAATCCCTCTCCAACAAGAACCTCGAGCCGAGCTCTAGGTTTCAGCTGTGGGATTCGATTTGGCAACGATTTTGGAGGAAAATGGCGAAGACAGCATATGCGATGGGTTTAATTTCCACCATTGCAGCAGCCTCCGCATCTGTAACTCGAAATCACTCTGCTTATGCCGATGGCCCCTTCAATTTCTCTCCCTTTTCCGCTAATGCTCCTCAGCCTTCTCCTGCTGCACAATCTGCCTCGCCTGGTTCTTCGATTGATGCGGATGCTGATGCCGATGCCGATGCCGAGCCTCCGTCTGCTCCCAAGGTTCGAAATGATAATCCGAGAACGTCGTCGTCTGGGTTTGATCCGGAGGCGCTGGAACGTGGCGCCAAAACCATCAGAAATATCGCTACCTCTTCGCATGCCAAGAAGGTTTACTTTAACACATTTTACGTTATTACTGTTTCGATTTCTTGTTTTAATGAGTTTATTTGGCCCGAGTGTATCGTTCTAGATGTGAGGTTAGATCTGTTGGTGTAGATTATGTTTTTTTTTTAAACAGAGAACATAAAAAACTAAAACACACCCACTGTACAACCTAATAAAACGCCAACGGGGACAACCCCCCAATAACTACATAGGTCCCGAACCACAAATTGGAGGGTGACCAACCACGGGACAAACCAATAAGAAAAACAACCCAAATCGAAACCAATGCCCAAACAATGGTAGAATCCGAATATTCCAAATAAGGCCGAGCTAACATTGTCAAAACCATGGAAGTTGACTTTTGATGCATTTTAAGGGATAATCCTTTAAGCATATACACTACTGAGGTTCGTGATCCCACTAAATTGAAAGGATAGACTGAAACGACTCAACTAACCAGTGATTAAGGGTCCCTTTATCCATGAGTTCCCCCATGGAACGGACCGACAAAAAACTAACCTCTCTACCACCTAAGAAAAACCAAAATGCAGATTGAGAAACCTTAAAAAGAAAGACTTCATTCACTACATAATATGTAACCAGAAGAAAACTAATCAGAACCATACCAACCATTGTCCAGAAAGAAGAAGACGGAAACATATTTAAAATCAGAGGCTTAAATGACGCCCAGGGTGAGGATTGTGAATCCGTCTAAGACTTCTTCCAGTTCATCTGACCCCTTGGTTGGTAACTCGGTTCATTGGGTTTAGGGTTTATTTTTCTTGTTTGAACTTGTAGATTTTTTTTTTTTAATAGTTGCCTTTCGCTTGTACTTGTAGAGCTGAAATGAGCAGGGTTTAGAAAGTGAAACTGCAAAAATAGATATTCTGGTCTATGAAATCATATAAGATATCAAAATAAGTGCGTAAACTGTTTTTTTTTTTTGGGGCATCTACGGAATACTGTTTTTTTTTTTTAAGTTAGTAATTGCCATTTTCAGTATGATCATATTGGTTAAATTTTCAGCTCTGCAATTTTTCCAGTTTCAAATATGATTTTATTGCTGGTATCATTTGAAACTTTTTCCATTCTGGATGTTTCCGAGTGTAGTTCAATTATAATATGAATAAATCAGTATGGGAGTGGTGTTATTTTTCGTTACCTTGCAAATCATATATTCTTGCTGACTTCATGTTGGGGCAGGTTTTTGAAGGTATTAAGAAGCGAGAAGAGACAAAGCAAGTAGAGTTGCAGGCAAAGGCTGCTGAGTTCAAGGCAATGCAAGCTCAAGCTGAAACGGTATGTTTTACTGAGTCCTCATAGTTAACTACTCTTATAGCACACACCTTCCCTGTATCCCGTGAACATGTTGAATTTACTTTCTTTTTTTCTGTAGTGGATATTTTTTGTATAGGCTTCAATCTGGCATTTGTATAAAAGAAAAAATAACTATATATTTGTATCAAATTTGTACTTCACCATTTTTATTACTGGAATTATACATATTTAAAATGTCATTAGTCTTGAAACAGGTTCTCAATTATACATCCTTCAAATTCTTTTCTTATATCAAGATCAAAATAGATATAATTTCCAGTTTCAGATGAGAAATGTATTTGTATAGCACTATAGCTACAAAAAAATGAACATATTCTTGATATGCTTACATATTTTTTAAACAAATATATAAAGAAAGGTGTACTAAATCAATTAATTATGTTTCTGACATGACTTATTTGCATTGTAGGAAAGACAAAGGGTTATATATGATGAGCAGAAGAAGTTAGCTCAGCATCAAGCGCAGACTAAATCTCAAATGGCACGGTATGAAGATGAATTGGCAAGGAAGAGGATGCAGGTAGATGATTGTTAACTTTTAACGTTTGGATACTTCTGGAAATGCATTCCACATGAAGGACATTTTTTGGCCTATATGTTAACAGGCAGAAAATGAGCATCAAAGGGCCAGGAATCAAGAGCTTGTAAAACTACAAGAAGAGTCGTCAATTCGGCAAGAGCAAGCACGTCGAGCTACAGAAGAACAAATTCAAGCCCAAAGACGACAAACTGAGAGGGAGAAAGCTGAGATAGAGCGTGAGACTATTAGAGTTAGGGCTATGGCAGAAGCAGAAGGAAGGGCCCATGAGTCGAAGCTTGCTGAAGAGGTAAACAGGCGAATTCTAGTTGATCGTGCAAATGCAGAGAGAGAAAAATGGATTGCCGCCATTAATACTACTTTTGATCATATTGGAGGTATTAACTAAATTTAGATTGATAATGTATGTATCCAGTATTTGATGGAGTCTTTTCCCTTATATTTCTATCGGTAAGTTTTGTTTTTATCCATAAGTATTTGGATAAGCTTAAACTCATGTCGATTATTCTCACGATTGAGATAAGCGTCCGACCCTACAATATTTGGTTGTCAAGCAAATTTATAGAAAATTAATTGCAAGATAGGTGACCACCATAGATAGAATTATTAACTGCTTAGTTCTTCAAGGCCCTCTTGACCATTTGGTCAACCCATGATGGTTATCTATAAGTATTTAGTATCATTTTTTTTAACAACAGTCGTGACCAATAAGGATTTTTTTTTTTGTAATTCATTGGTAAGATCTCTGTTTTTGTTGATCATATTATAGAAATGTTACATTATCAAATTTATTTAATTACTAGATGAATTAGATTAGAATAACCTGCCACAGGGTTATCAATTACAGTTTTGGAGAACAAAGGTGGTAGATGTTTTTTCTGTGTCCTTTTGTATCTTGTTTGGAGAGGAGTAGAGAGATGGTTATCTTCTTACATAATAAGGGATGGCTGATTTTTTTTTTTTTTTATAGTTCAACAAAAGTTAGGGGTGGGCAGATTCGAACTTATAGTCATGAGTACCTCTTGATCATTGGAACACACTTATGTCGGTTGAGCAAGTTCATTGTTAGCAAAGGGTTTACTGACCTTTCTGATCAATTTAACTCTGTAAATATGATTTAATGTTAAAAGAAAAATCCTTTACCATAACAGTGTACTTTTGAAATAGAGTGACTTGGTATGTTTATGTTGGGTTTAGCTGAGGAATATGTATCGTTCATTTTGTTATTTATTCCAAAATAGGCTAGTCACTTCATAAAATTCCCTAGGAAAAATGGTTCCATATTATTCATAAGTTGTGCAAAATTTAAGTTATATATTAATCCTTAGCATTTATATGGTTCGGTATTATAGGGAATTGGTCTAGTTTTGAAATTATTCACATTTGTAGGAGGTTTGAAGGCCATTTTGACAGATCAGAATAAATTGGTAGTTGCTGTTGGTGGAGTTACTGTATTAGCTGCAGGGATTTACACGACAAGGTATTTCTCAAAATCTAATTTTTTGTGAAGCTACTGCCATCTTCTTGCTCGGCCAGATTTAACCTTATTGTTATTGGTTTGTTTAATTTTCTTTCTACTTTATGGGCTGCATTTTGCGTTGATTTATGTGAAGTGTTTCTTTGTCCATTTTGGGATGAAGATTTTGAAACTGCAGTTTGTTTATTTTTAGATTTTTTATTTGAATTCAATCAAAAGTAGCTGGAGTTTGTTGATTGATAATATTACATATCTTGTTATCTCATGGTGTAAACAAGTGTATTTTCCTCGATAAATCTACGCCATTTTCAATGTTCATTGATAACATTACATATCTTGTTATCTCATGGTGTAAACAAGCGTATCTTGTAAAGCTATGCCATTTTCAATGTTTATTGATAATATTACATATCTTGTTATCTCATGGTGTAAACAATCTCCATCTTTTCATAGTTATAGCTACTGCACACTTCTGCATAGTTTGACGGGGCCCTTGTTATAATTTCATACCATTAATGAAATTGTTTCTTATACCAAACCAAGTAGCTGGAGTTTGCATTTTTCATTTTGGAGGTTTGCTTTGTATCATATCCTTTCTTAATAAGAGGGAAGGATTGCATTCTAGCCTCTTTCTTTGGGTTTTCTTGAGGTCCTTTCTTTTTGCCTCTTGTATTCTGTCAATTATTCAATTACTATTTCTTCTCTTCATAAAAAAGTGAAAATAAATTCATCAAGAATAAACAACATAAATATTCCCGGAACATGAGTTGATGGTTGTTGCCTCAAAAGTCATTTGTCACTAAACAACTGCATGTAATATTTTGTAGAAGATGACCTTTTGTCAATTTTATAAAAGGCTAAAGCCTGCCTTAAAAGGTTTTTCTCTTGAAGAAGCGAGGTGCAAATCTCGAAACAGTATGAAACATTAACCTCATTATACAAACCCAATTGCAGAAGATAATACTTAAGTGTAAAAAATAAAAAGTAACCCTGACAATTGCCACTAAAACCAAATTTCTATAAGGATATTTTAATATCACTATTATTATCACTAATAGAATTTGATTATTCTATAAATTTATTGTTTTCAATATTTTTAAAACTTAAGTAGTAAAAGAAGAAATAATTAAAATTGTTACGATTGAAACTCTTATATTTTTAAAGAATGGAGAAAATTAATACTATTCTTCTTATCAGTATATGAGGCAAAGAGCTTCAAGTCTCATTGTGTTTTCATAGAGGCAAACCTTCTTCTGTGAAAGGTGTAACACGTAAGCCTCTTATGTTCTAAAAAAGACGCAAGTCTCGAGGCTCAAAGATCGTCTTGCTTTGAAAGAAGCCTCAAGGCGTAAGCTTCCATTTAAAACATTGGTTTCAGTTTTCATTGAGTGTGTGTTTGTTGATTTTTTCTCTGATTCTTGTGAAATGTTTGAGCCTGAGGTTAGGAGACAGGTTTATTCACTAGCTGTAGGCTACGCAAATTTGTAAATATGTTTAGTTCTTGCTGCTTGGCACTAGTGACGCGAAGCAATCATCCTGAACTGCATACACTCCTGGCATATTTTATGCCGCTTTTATCATTTTATCTTTTTATTTTTGTGCTCATAAATTCTACCTGTCCATCAGTTTAATCTGGTATGTTCTTTACCATTTGCTATCTGAATGGTCATTTAAATTTCGTTGCACTTTTATATCAAAATTTTCCCATCCCTGTTTTCTGACTGCAGAGCTTATGGCTTTTCCTTACTGTAGGGAAGGTGCAAAAGTGATTTGGAGCTATGTGGACCGAATATTAGGTCAGCCATCACTGATTAGAGAGTCTTCTCGAGGAAAGTACCCTTGGTCAGGGTTGATTTCGCGCGTCGTGCGTGGTTCTGATAAGGGGTCTTCCTCCAATAAAGGAAATGGGTTTGGAGATGTAATTCTACACCCTTCACTTCATAATCGGATAGAACAACTAGCAAATGCAACTGCCAATACGAAGATTCATCAGGCTCCATTTCGGAATATGCTTTTCTATGGCCCTCCTGGAACAGGAAAGACAATGGCTGCTAGAGAGCTAGCCCGCAAATCTGTAAGAGTTCTTTTATATTTTCTCTTGCTAATATTATCAAAACTACTGCTAGTGAGATTGATAACTTTCAGGCTAGTTACACAAATCTAGTTAGTGCATTATCTATCATAAGTTACTGATTTTTTTCTCTCTCTTTGCTCATAGGGACTGGATTATGCATTGATGACAGGAGGGGATGTTGCTCCTCTTGGATCACAAGCTGTTACTAAGATACACCAGTTATTTGATTGGTCTAAGAAGTCTCGGAAAGGTTTATTGCTTTTCATTGATGAAGCAGATGCATTTTTATGCGAGTAGGTCAAACTTGTTTAATACAAATACATATCTGTTTTCTTTATTTGGTCTTTTCTTTTTCTTGTTAATCATGTTTGTTATGAAACACCATTTATCAATTATGAGGCTTCGCTCTTGGGCTATAATTATTGTTTAATTTGCTATAATTCATTCATATATTTCTGATTGAGGTGATGAAAAATGCAATCACTAATAGTTGAGTATTGTTTCAATTTGTAGGCGAAACAAAACTTATATGAGTGAAGCCCAAAGAAGTGCACTCAACGCTCTTCTTTTTCGCACGGGTGACCAGTCGAAGGATATTGTTCTTGCCCTTGCCACAAATCGCCCCGGTGATCTTGACTCAGCAGTAGGGGATCGAATCGATGAAGTCCTAGAATTCCCCTTGCCTGGAGAACAGGAACGCTTCAAGCTCTTGAAGCTCTATCTGGAAAAATATTTAGCAAATGCTGGATTGACGAAGTCTGGTTTGTTCCAAAATTTCTTTTATGGACAGCAAAAGAAGATCGAGATCAAAGGGTTGACGGATGATATTCTACACGAAGCAGCTGCAAAAACTGAAGGATTTTCTGGGAGAGAAATAGCAAAGATGATGGCAAGTGTTCAAGCTGCTGTTTATGGTAGCAAGGCGTGTGTGCTCGATCCGAGCCTATTTCGCGAGGTGGTAGATTATAAGGTTGCAGAACATCAACAAAGAAGGATACTTGGCTCCTCAGAAGGAGGCAGTGAGCAAAATTGAAGGTATTTATATGATATGAAGTTATACAGGCTAATACTTTCAGATGGAGGAAAATTGATTGATTTGTGTGGTAGTTACTTTAGAATTGGCAGCTCATTATTCATTAATGAGGGAAATTTTGTATTTTCTCTGTTCCAAGTTTTCATTACATGTAAGTGGTATTGTTTGTGCTTACCACTTGGGGTATTTAAAATACCATTTGTTAGTTGAAGTTTTGGAGGTCATGTAGAAGATCCATGAGGGTATTGTTACAAACTACTAACAAGTTACTTGAAGTAATGGATGTGTAGTTTTGGAGATTTCAACCTCAAATATTATTGTGTACAAATTAACGGGGTTACTTAATCGAACTCAAAAGGATAAAATATGAAGGTTTAGGGCTTGTTAGCGTACAACCTTCGTATTAGATCTTTTTATTCTCAAAGGTTTAAAAATAAAAAAAAATTTAAAAACCAACAGAATTGAAATTTTATAATTTATGACATTTTGCAAAAGTGATCTCTCCCAATGTCCTCTTCAAGCCAACGTTTGTTTGCTTTTTTATTTTGTATTTTTATAACTTGTTTTTGTTCGGTTCAAAACTAATCTCACTCCATCCATCAAATTTCTTCATATTCATTCCTCCATCTCAAACAGAAATAATCATTTCTTTTAAAATAATAATAATAATAATCATTCTTCCCATATTTACTTACTATCTTTTAATTTCCCTTCCCCCATAAACATGCTCATTCCCTTTCCCAAATATCCCCCTAATTAATTTAATTATATCTCTCAAACTCAGCTCTGCCTTCATTAAATAATCCTTAAAAAAATTACATTAAAGTAGATTTACTTAGGAAAAAAGATGTTGGTCTTCATTTCTTTAACCCATTTTAAAGATTAATTTGGGTCTGTGAAAAACTCAGATTTGAGAATGAAAAAAAAGAAAAGAAAAGTTGGGATTGAAGAAAGGTTTGTCTGTCTTTTAGAAGGAAGGAAGAAGCATTGAAGCAAGAACAGGGAGAGTGATAGTTGAACAGATGGAGTAATGGAGTTCTAGAGGGAGAATGGAGAGTAGATAGGAAAGAGGAAATGAATTTGCCTCTAAATAGAATTTATTCAAAAGAAAGGCCAATAGGAAGAAGGCAGAGAATTTGGCTCCCATTGATGGAGTGGAATAAATGCTGAAATGAAAAAAAATTAAATTTAAAATGAAAAAATAAGGATATAAAAAGATGTAAATATAAATATATATAATGTGGCACATTATATGTGCATTTAATCTATATATAATACCTCAACTCTTATAAAGAAGAGATATACTATTTTTCTTTTATTCAATAAAGAAGAGAAATACTGCCAATATGAGTCATTGCTCAGCAATACTAATGTATGCCCAATGACTAGAAGTCTTGGGTTCGAGTTCCTCCACCCCCAATCATTGTAATCTCAAAAAAATAATAATAATAATAAAGAAGAGAAATACTTCTGAAAACCTATTTGTTGTTTATGTAACACCACTTATGTTAGGGAAAAATCAACAAAAGAGAAAAAAAGAAAAAGAAATTGTAACAGACAGTTAGTACTACATCAACAATGAGGTTAGTTTGTCTACCTATTCACGAGTAAATGAGTAGACAAGTATTTCTCCATAAAGAAGTGGGAACTTTTAATATTTGTCAATTTGTTTCACTCAGCACACTGATAAGTTGTCAACAATTTGTTTGATAATAGGTGTAGGAAGGTTTCATTCAGGCTTACGGCAAGTAATAATGGCAAATTTGATAACATCTTTCTTGAATCCTTCCATCATCAGTGGCATCACTAGTGCTCCTTTTATTGTTTTCCACCCTAATTGCAACAATATATACAAAAATAATCATAAAGCTCAAATGGATTCAACAAATAACTATTCCACATTTTTTAGTTTTTCATAATGGAAATTCCAAAAACGTTATTTATTCGTTTTAGTGCTATCAGATTATATTTTAAAATACAGGATCAAACATTATATAATAAACATACTAGGTCATAAAATGTGCTCATAATCAACCAAGTACTTTAAAGAAAATACGTGGAAAACGTGAAATGAATTTATATCGAATCTCTCATATTCAAATCACTAACTATACAAACCATTGATTATTTTAAGACACTGTTGTTTTTAATATGTAAATATACATATGAAACCAAAATGTAGAATATGAAAATAGTAAAAGAAAATAAAAATACTATTACAAAACTGTCATCTCCTGTTTTTTTTTTTTAATTTATTTATCTCCTGAGTGATAGAATTTACAGAAATAAATCCACTATAAACAGAAATTCGCATCGAACCTGAGAAACTTCTGAATTTTGTTTTAAAAACTTCGGGGAGATTATTCGGAATATTAAAAAAAAATGGGGATTTAAAGAATAAAATATGAAGGGTAAATTAGACATTTTAGTGTTTGTGAGTATTTACCACTTCGCAAAAGGGATGTGAAGCCATTCCAAGTCAAAGCAGAGCGAATAACAGCGGGCCAAAACGGAGCAACATTCTCAGACCAGTCTGCTGTCTTTATTTCCTGCATTTCGACATAACGTTTCTCAATAATAAAAAAATTAAAATACTTTTTTTATAATAAAAAATAAAATACTCAACTCTACTTGAACTTCTTTCTTTTTTTGTACTCAGTAATATTTAGAATGAAGTGATTGAATTCACAATTTTTTGATCGAGTATTTATTATGTTGATTGAATTATTATTTTTATTGGAACTTTTGTTGAATAAATTATTAAGGATCTAGATCATTTTTTTAATTAACTTTTATTTTTTTATTTTTTTTAAATCCTTTAGAAATACTGAATTCTTAGCCGAATTTCATCAACAATTTTTTTTTTCCCCTTTAATTTCAGTTTTAAGAATATATGAGGAAAAGTAGAGAACACATGCATAAATAAATTTTTGTTTTTTTTAGTTTTCAAAACTTTACTTATATTTTATAGAAATTTGTCTATTTAATGAGTCCCTAAGCTTGAAAAGTCTAAATTATATTGTCGAGACTTTAGATTAGTATTCAAATCCCATGTTTAGTTTAGAATGACTTTCAAATTTTAGGAATGTCCAAGCTAGCTTAAATTAATGCACATTTATAAGCAACTACTTATCTAAACTTCCACCATTTGGTTGTTAAAAAAAACTCTTACTTTGGTTTAAATTCAAGGTTCAATAAATAGACACAACAGTACTTTTGTTTGTTAGAAAACTCCCTTACGATTTCAATAGTATATGAATATTTTTTTCTAAAATAAGATAACCACGCCCGTCTCGAAGCCAGGCACCGGAGACATCGAAGGAGTAATGTCACAGGAAAGACTCGAACTTGAGACCTTGAGGGAAGCATACCCTCAAAGCCCAAGTATATGAATAGTATATGTTGGCAATCGCTTCACGTAATTTAAATCTATTATCTTTTAGTCATTTCAACCACACCAAGTCAAACTATATGAAATTTAAATGCATAGTTCAACAAATAGACACAAAACTCAAAGTACCTGTAGGTCGTGGGACTCGAGTAGCTTGACGTAATCAGCCGTGGAGCACCAAGCAGGGAGATAGAAGCCATCACAAATCTTCTGAAGGAGCTTGTGCTCCCATGGCTGCAAGGAGTCCTCAGAGGGCCCAAGGTTTCTATGGCACCATGTAACTATAATAATGGTAGCTCCTGGAGCTGCAACTCTCACCAGTTCACTCACAAACTACACAGTTTGAAATGGCAGCATTATCAACAAACACAATACAAATCAAAAGCAAACAAACAAACAGTATGGTTGACTCAGATAAATGTAAAAAAGAATAACCTTGGATTTGTCAGGCATGTGTTCCCCACTTTCCATGGACCATACCAGATCAAATTCCCCATCTGAGAATGGTTGGTTCAGAGCATCTGCCACTTCAAAACACACCTACCACTCACAAAACATTTCCCTTTTAAAATTTGTCCCCCACATTTAAGTTACTTTTGGGCTACTTTCCAATATCATTTCGCCTCTCAACAGTGATTTTCTTTTTGTTTTTTGTTGTTTCATATTTTCTTAATTGTGTTGTAATTAAATTTCAAAATTCAAGACAACTTTTTTAGTACTATTTTTTCTTTATTTTCAATTTTTTTTTTAGTTTATAAAATATAAATATCAAAATAAGAAAAATCATAAATGATAATAATGGTTGTAGGCTTAATGGTAGTGGTTGAAAACTAGGGGTGGCACAGTAGTTGAAGACTTAGGCTTTGAGGATATGCTCCTCTCAAGGTCCTAGGTTCGAGATTCAGCTGTGACATTACTCCTTCGATGTCTCCCGGTGCCTTGCCTAGAGATGGGCGTGGTTACCCTTATTAAAAAAATATATATATATTTATCATAGTCTTAGTTAATTTATTCTATTTTTCTACTCTGACATCTAATTTGGTCCCTAGCTAACTGCACTATCTTTTGGCCGAAAGTAGGCACCAATTTCCACCTTAACATGTTGTGGAACTCAAAATTTGGTCTTGTTATAACTTTGACCAAAATATAAAGTTTGAATTATTACCAATAAAATTATAACTCAAATGAGATAAATTACATCTTTATGATTGAAAGGTCATATTTTCAAATTCTCTACTCTTAATTATTGTGAACTAATAAAAAGTTTGAATCACGAAATTCAAAGTTAAGGTAAAATTTCGTCATCTTTTCGTATTCTCACTTAAATCTTCCTATTTGTCTCCAAAGTGCAGCTTCCTTAGTAAAAGTTAGGTTTCTCCAAACTTATTTCTATAAATGAGTCTGGTTCTAAATCCACGAGTGAACTAAATTTAAAATTCCTAGTTGTCTCTTAAGTCCGGTCCTTGAGAAGCATGGGTCCCTATCTGAGGTATCAAAAGAAAAAATCTATCTGTGGAATATTCATTTCACAACCTAAACGATTGACAGCATAATTCAGAGAGAAATCTAGATTAAACTTGAAAACTTCAGTACTAAACATAACAAACATGATATAATTTAGAGATCGACATAAGATAATTCCAGGGGCGAAAACTGAAGGTGACTCATTGCGTTTGTGGGGTCAATTTTTCACAGAGTCAGCAACCAAACAGAAGAGACTATTCCAGCAGACATTCATTATTTTGCTTGTATTAGCTGATTAATGACTAAGAGGCTAGGTTCATGGCCACTTGTTGTAATTAATTTCTAAGGGTGGTGTTTGGATGAGTAATTGACTTACCGATTATTTTGAGTGTTTAAATTGAGTAGTTATTTTTAGAAGTTCAAATTTAAGTGTGTAGTAATAGTTGATTTGGATTTAGACTTTGTAGAAAAATTCAAACAACAGCTCGTTTGTATGTGAATTTTTGTAGACTAATTGAAGCCAAGCCAGATTTTGGGGATATAGAAATGAGTGATTTTAAAATGGTTAGATATGAGTGATGGTAAATGAGTTGCCGTTTTGAGTGATTACTGTGGGCGGTTAAAATAGCTGTTTGAATATAATCCTTGGAGGAGAGATAGCAAAAACTCATTTGTAATAGCTACTTAAACACTAAAAACAAATGTTTTCTAGTGGTTTCTGTGACATACAAATGTTGTACGATAGACGATATGTACGCCGAAAATAGTCGAGTTAGGCTCAAGCTGACCCGAAAACTAAGGGATATCAAAATAAAAAGACTAATTGCCCAGTTTAGTATCAAATCAAACCAAACAGCAAAACAAAAGAGTAATGAACAAAGGAGATGAATCAAAGGCGTACACACCTTATCACTTAATCCTTCAGCGGCAGCAATAGCTTGAGCCCGTTTGGCTTGAACAGGGCTCAAAGTAATCCCTCTACATTTCGCCCCAAACTTCCTGGCCAAATGCCTCGAACTTCCCCCAATCCCACACCCAACGTCCACCGCCGCCTCCGCCGCCGCAACGCCGGCGAACCGGAGCGCCTCCTCGATCATCCGGATCTGCGCGGCGCGGTGATCGGAGAGGGAAACGGAAGAATCCGGGTCGTAGAATCCATGGTGCATATGCTCGCCCCAAACGCTCTCCCAGAGCCCGGACGACTCGTCGTAGAACTCGGCGATTCCTTTCTGGAGACGATCGGCGTCCATGCTGACCTCGGCGGGCGTGGTCGTCGCCGCCGCCGCCGTGAGGGGAGGAGGGTTGCGGCGGCGGGGGAAGGAAGGGAGGGAAGGGCGGAGAGGGGTGGGAGAGGGGATTTGGGTTTTGGATTGGAGGGAGGGTGTTTGGATTGGGGTTGTAAAGGTGAAACTGCTCATTGCTAGCGTTATAATAAAGGAAGGGAACAGTGGGCGATGCCAATTTGTTGGGAACGTAAAGCTGTACCAGAGATTCTCTTAGAGAGACGACGATAAACAAAACGGGCGTTTATTTTTTAGTATTAAACTTCTGTGGGCGTAGATATTATTGGTATTTTTTGGGGTTGTTTCTTTGACACATTTAGGTACTATTTAAATTAAAAAGTTATATCGAGTAATTAAAAATTAAAAGTTATTTAAAAATTTTATTTATATATAATTTTTGTGTTGAGGAGTTAGAGTCAAAATCTTGCTAGAATGTAGATTTAAAAATGAGCAGCTATTTTTAGTAATTAAACAAAATTATTAAAAGTAAGTTATTTTAATTGATTTGAAATAAATAATTAAAAATTTGTGGTTATAAATAATTGAGTAATTATAAATAAATAATTAAAAATAAATGGTTAAAAATGAAAGTTATTTTTAAAAGTAAAAATGAAAATGAATTATTTTTAGGGGATTTAGCATGCATATTATAAACAAATAAAATAATTCCCTCCACAGCACAATTCTAAAAATTATACATATATGACAAAAAACTTGTGAAATGACTAAAGTACCCCCATATAACTCCATGCCCTAGCTCAATTTCTTCCCCCCACGATTTCTCTCTACCGCAAGCTCTCCGACTTCCCTCTACCGGCGACCTCATCGATTTCTCATATACCCATTCGCGTCACGATTTCTCTATACCCGCGAGCCGTCCGACTTCCTGATTTCTCTTTACCCATTAGCTTCACGATTTCTCTCTACCCATCACTCGCGACCTCTCCAACTTCACGATTTTGGGGTTTTTTCCTTACTACTCGCACCTCTACAATCACCCACTCTCAATCCACTCCAACCGTCTCTTCAAACTCCAATTTCACGTTTTGACTTGTCACTGTTATGAAATTTGCAGTTTATATTTCTTTTGTCAATGGAACCGTGAGATGTCTATCAATTCCACTGATATAAGTCTATCAATGGAACCAAAAGAAGTCTATCAGTGGAACCGATAGATAGACTTCAACACTGATAGACTTCTATTAATGGAACTGATAGACTTCTCACGATTTTGGGGTTTTTTCTCTGCTACTCGCACCTCTACAACCATCCACTCTCAATCCACTCCGACCTTTTCTTCAAACTCTCCGACTTCACGCTTAGACTTGTCGCTGTTATAAAATTTGCAGTTTAGACTTCTTCTATAAGTGGATCTATCAGTGGAATATTGATATATTTATATCAGTGGAGCTGATAGACATCTATCAATGGAGTGGACTGACGTAGCTGAAATTTCACAAAGAAATCGCAAGAAGAAATGGTAGAGCGCGCAAAAAGGAACCAACAAATCGTAAGAAGAAATGGTAGAGGAGCACGCAAGAAGGAAGGCTTGAAGAGGAACTTCAAGAGAAATGGTATGAAAATCGGAAGTTAAAGAGAAATGGTATGAAAATCGAAATTTAAAGAAATGGCAAGAATGAGGCTTGTAGAGGAAGTTAAAGAGAAGGGTAAATTTGGAAATGTATAAAATTATCTTCAAAATGTGCTATGGATGAATTTCTTTTAGTTTTGTGCTATAATTGTAATGGGAGGGCCAAAATATGCCACTCGTACCAAATTCCCTTATTTTTAAAAGTAAAAAATTGTGTCAAATACGTCACTTAATTTTTTTCTGTTTTTTCTCCTTTTTTAATAATATCAATATCCCTTTTCCAAAAAAAATACATCACTCAAATTTGAAAAGTCAATAATAGGTTTATTAATGGTTCTATCTTATGTCTAATAAATTTTCAAACAATTAAATTTTGCACCTAAATTATTTTTTACTTATCTTACGTCTAGAGTGGTATTTTTTAAAAAAAAAAGTTTGATAATCAGACAAAAATATGAAATTAAAAACAAAATTGACTTGGGGGTAAGACAGGTTGAAGATAGAGATGGTGAAATGAATAAAATATCTAATACATATTTTCTTTGGTTGGAAGATTACTTAGATTTATTTCATCTCCACGTTTGTTTTAAAATAAACACAAAGAATAGAAATATTATTAAGTTTTGATCTTAACAAAATAATGCCTTTTTTAATCTAAAAATAAAATAAAATAATAATGTCTTTTTTTAAACAAATATAACTCTAAATATTAAGTCATATTATGATCTAATTTCTAAAAGGATTTATACATGGGTGGATTGCTAAGAAGAATTTGCTACAAGACAATTAAGGGTTGGTTTGTTTGGCATATTTAGGTAGGATTTAGTTTTGAGATTTATTAATTTTTTATTGAAAATTTACTTCCAAATAAATTTACTTCCAAATAAATTTTTATTAATTTCTTTTTATTTTTACTTTTAAAATCAACTCTTATTTTTAACTGTACATTTTTAATCATTCATTTATAATTGTTTAACCATTTCTAACGACTTATTTTTAATCATTTTTTTAAATCAATCAATATAACTTATATTTAACCATTCATTTTTAATTATTTCTTTTTTAAATACTAAAAAGAACTACTCATTTTAAATTTACATTTAAATAAGATTTTGACTCTTATGTTCTTTTATACAAAAACTACGTCTAAACGAGTTTTTTACACAACTTTCCATTTTTAACTACTCAATATAACTCCTCAACATAATGTTTGTTTGACATAATTTATTTTTTAACTATTAAAAATAACTACTCATTTTTAAATCTACATCCAAACAAGATTTTGACTCTAACTCTTCTACACACAAACTACACCCAAACGACTTTTTGACACAACTCTCAATTTTTAACTACTCAATATAATTTTTTAATCCAAAAATTACAACAGCCTCTATTGTAGTTTCTACCTAAATAGGTCAGACAAACAGCCTAGAGTTCGCTCTCTCTATAATGAGATATATATTTATATATAGAAGTTTAGTATTCACGCAACAATAGGGTGACAAGTGATTAGACAGTTTTTTTTTTAATTTAATAAGAAATTTATATTGAGAATATGCATTATAATTATTTTTCATCTCCATTCCAACTGGGAATGATTTACGCAACAATAGGGTGACAAGTGATTAGACAGTTTTTTTTCATCTCCATTAGTATTCACGCAACAATAGGGTGACAAGTGATTAGACAGTTTTTTTTTTAATTTAATAAGAAATTTATATTGAGAATATGCATTATAATTATTTTTCATCTCCATTCCAACTGGGAATGATTTCGGTTTGGTTTTTGTCGGTTTTGTATTAAATCGACAATCGAATCGATATCTTCGGTTTTCAAAAAATAGATCCGATCCAATGTCCAATAAAATATAGAACCATTTATTCAATTTTTTAATATCCAAAAATGGATCCGATCCGATCTATTGTCCAATTTTTTTTAATATATGAAAAATAATATTTCTCATATTAAAACAACCTTCTCATACACAACTAATTTTTTAAAAGTTAGAAATATTTTTAACTTATTCAAAATTATCTAATGATGTTTTTTACTTGAAATAAGAGTGAATTAAATAAATATTAATGGAAGGAAGATGACTTATATGAATTATTGACAATATATATATTTCGGTTTGGATCGGTTTTTTAAAACGAAAACCGGAACCAATCCAATATTTTCGGTTTTTTCAAATTACAAACCAATATGTCCAATTTTGAGCTAAAAAACCGATCCAATCCATTGGATTGGATTGGTTCGATTCGATTTTTCGATTTTTGTTGCACCTCTAATTCCAACCATTTACGTGAGATAATTCAAACCTACGATCTAATAATTATAAATATATTTATATTGAGTGAATTATTGTTTGAATGACCGCATCAGTGTTGCAGTGAATTTAACCTTTTAAAAAAAATTAACCTTTTAAAAGAATCTTTTTCATGGGTTTCTATTGTTTTTATTTATTTATTTAATAAACTAAAGTGAATAGTTGAAGAACAAAACAATTAATATATTTTTATACAACATTATTATTATTATTATTATTATTATTATTATTATTATATATAAGATTTAGACTTAAATCCATCAAAGCTATTAGTGGAAGATATTTACATTGTGCCTTTCATCTCATTTTAAAAAGGTAAAAAGTCTTTCAATATGTATAATTATATAATATATGAATTATTTTTTTCACTTTTAATTAATTTTGAGATGAAACTTTATATTATGTAATAAGATACGAATATCCATGCAAGTTATTGGTCCACAAATTTTGATTTGACCTAAGTGGGATAATTTAAACTCTACTTAAACGGTATAAGCTTAAGCGGATATTTGATCCTCTAAATTTGGATCCAACCCAAGCGAGTAAGTTTAATCGAACATTTCGATCAACTAATTTAATATAGCTTTCTTTATATGACATCATCTTAAAGTATGTCGGAGATATTCATTTTTTAAATGTAGAACAAAGACCACAATATAAATATCAATTTGAAAACAAGTACAAACAACTACGAAAACATTACAAGCGGAGTGTGCTTGCTAACGCTATCCCGTTTAAATGCAATATTTCTCAAAGGGGGGTGGATGTTAATGTGAGGTGTCCGTTGTGTTGGAAAGCGCGGGAGTCTAACATGCATATTATTAAGGATTGTAAAGTGGCCATTCGTGCTTGGAAGCATATTTTCCCGTGGTTCTCGGATTTCAGTCGAGATTTTTTGCGCCTTGATTGTGGGGTGGATTTTTGGAAAGGGTTATGTGACAAAATTCCTAATAATGAAATGTTTAAATGTATTATTATTATTTGGAGCTTATGGATCTTCAGGAACCAAGGGATCAATGGCAAGATGGACTTGAAGTCCCATAATCTCATTAAAATTATTGATAAGGCTATTAGTGCTCATATTTTCCTTTGTGCAGGTAGTTCTCTTAATATCTCCAATGGGCCCATTGTGGAGCCTAAGTGGAAGACTCCCCCGATGGGTATGTGGAAGTTGATTGTGGATGCGTCGGTAGATCCTGGTTCGGGTAGGGGAGGCATCGGTTGGGTGGTTCGTGATTGGAAGGGGAGTCCCAAGCTGATGGGAAGGAATTCTAACTTTATGGGCCAGTCGGTAAAATTTCTTGAGGGAATTGCTATGAGAGAAGGGTTGAAGCATTTGAGGGATGTTAATATTCCTTTTCTCCCTCCGATTCTGGTGGAGTCCGATGCTTTAGAAGTGGTCAATGCAGTCGTTAATGGATCCTCAGATCTTTCTGAATTCGGCAACATTGTAGCTGATATCCGGCATCTTGTTGCTTTTCTTGGTATTGAGCAAGCTTCTTATTGTAATAGACTGTGTAATAAGGTAGCTGACTTGTTAGCCAAGATAGATTTTGTGGTTGGTTCTTGTTGGAAGGCTCATTGTCTCAATGTCGAGGCTGAGTCTTTTTTTTTTAGTGGGATTCTCCCCCCTTACATTGGCTCCGCTTTGGAGAATGATTGTTTGGTTGTGGGTGGTTGTTGAATGCATTGTGGTCTCTCAAAAAAAAAAAAAAACAACTACGAAAACATAATATTGAAGTCTTAGTCACCATTAAATCATGAAAAGGAAGTGGAATTTATTTTTGTTCCGTCCATATTTGAATTTGTAATCACTTTGATTACTAGAATTGAGTTATGGTGTCGTTCTTACAAATAAAGTTTGGAAACAAAAGGAGGAAATGAGAGAAAGAGATGGATTACATGTCTTGTTTGGCTGACTTGCGTAATGGAAATAGCTTAGGGGGCAAATAGACTAAACTATCCCTACTAACGTGCTCAACAACTCATTAATAGGAAGTTCTTATTTTAAACAAATTTGAAAATGTTTCTTAAATTTAAGAATAAGGACAGCTACAGGGTGTTTGTTTGACATATTTAGGTAGGAGTTAGAATTGAGAGTTATCAATTTCACTTCGAAAACCTACATCCAAACAAGTTTTTATTAATTTCTCCTCATTTTTACATTTAAAAATAACTCTCATTTCTAATCATTAATTTTTAATCATTCATTTATAATTACTCAATCATTTCTATCCACTTATTTTTAATCATTCATTTCAAATCAATCAAAATAACTCATTTTTAACCATTCATTTTTAATCATTTCTTTTATAACTACTAAAAATAATTACTCATTTTTTAAATTTACATCTAAACAAGATTTTGACTCTAACTCCTCTAATACAAAAACTATACCCAAACAAGTTTTTGACACAACTCTCAATTTTTAACTCCTCAACATAACTCTTCAATATAACTCTTCAATCCAAAAACTACCTAAATATGTCAAACAAACAGCCCTTGGGTTAATGAGTTATATTAAGTAGTTAAAAATTGAGAATTGTGTCAAAAACTTGTTTGGATGTAGTTTTTGTGTAGAAGAGTTAGAGTCAAAACCTTGTTTGGATGTGGAGTTAAAAATGAGTAGATATTTTTAGTAGTTAAAAAAGAAATTATTAAAAATGAGTTATTTTGATTGATTTGAAATGAATGATTAAAAATAAGTGGTTATAAATGATTGAGTAGTTATAAATGATTTATTAAAAATGAATGGTTAGAAATGAAAATTATTTTTAAAAATAAAAATGAGGAGGAATTAATAAAAACTCGTTTGGATGTAGGTTTTTAAGGAGGAGTTAATAAATCCTACAATTAACTTCTACCTAAATATGTCAAACAAACACTCCCATTGTATCTTAAGAAATAAGAAATTGATTTATTTTTGGTTTTACGTAATAGACATTGATTATACTGACCTAATTGTGAATTGTCAAGTTGCTCAAACTGTGTGGATATTATTTGGTTGCATTCCCTAGTTGCCATCTTTTTGCCATTTTGCTTATTTTTTTACTTTTTTGTACGATAATGGACTTCCATCCAACCTCTTGGAGAAATTTTGTGTGGTCTATTTTGTTTCTTTCGAGAGAAATGTACTTCTCAACTTTAAGAGTGTGTTTGGATCTCCGTTAATGTAAATGGTCGGATTGGTTATAATAACTCAACTGATATTTGTCATGCGTACCCATTTATCTAAACCTTACATATATTACTTTTTGCTACATAATCAGCTATTCAAATACCGTTTATCATAAGTTTTATTATAATAACTTGTCTCTCAAACACCATTTATACTAATTATCCGTTTATTATAACCGGCCGTTTATCATAACCTTTCATCTATCATAATCAAACTGATGCTTCAAACACACCCTAATGCTTTATATAAAAATAATAATAATATACTCTACAATAAAATTAAGTTGTAATATATCGTATTTTTGTAACATCGCATGATAATATTTGAGGAAATGGAACATAATTTGCTTCTCAGCTTTTAATACTTATGTGCTAGCATGTGCGTAGGTGCCATGAGTCGAGTGAGCATTACGTTTGCATTTTTTTTTTAAAAGTATATATCGGGGGAGGGAGACAAATACCAATTCTCGGACTTGAACCTGCGACGCTGGTGTTAAACTGATTTATAACTAAATAATGAAACCATTGCACCACCGACCCATTCGGTGACATTACTTTTGCATTTATGTTTGCATCTAAAACAGTAAACTTCTATTTTAAAGTTATATTTAAAAATTGTTTGAAACTGAGTTAGACTAATCTATTATCCTTAATGTATGTCATGAAATCTCAAATAAAAAGTGTGTTTTAGTTGTTTAAAAAAAAAGGAATTGTTTCCTAAAATTTCTAATAATTTTATTTAATATACGTGATTAATGACTCTAATCGATCTAACTTTGAAGCCAGGCATTATGTGAATTCTCATTACAAAAATATCTATATAGAGGCCAATCTCCATAGATAAAAATAATGTGATTGGAATTATTGTAAAAGGCTAACGACCATGTATGGAGGTGGTCCACATTTGGTCTCTAGTCTAGTCTTCATCATCGAGGATACAAGTTGAAACTTATGTGCATCATTACATTATTGATAGGGCCAAAATGACAATGTTAATTTGCCCATACTTTTTAAGTTTTAGTGTTAAAATTCAAGATATTTTAAAAAATATTTTATGCTAATTTACCTGATTAAAACACTACTAACCTTTTCTCTTAAACATTAAAGAAAAATTCAAATATTCTTGCTTCAATATCTTTTTTTTTTTTTTTTTAGTACAAAGCGGAGAAATGAGACCAACAAATCAGAAATCACAACTACTCTTAAATAATATAAGAGCCAAATACCGATTTTCGAGTTCGAGTGACCGTGAAGTTGAAATAAATTAATATCAAACAAGATAATCAAGTACGTCACTAATTCTCGGTTGCTCCAACACCTTCTACCCACTCCTTAAATTTACAAAAACATATCAAGAAAAATAACTTAAGAGTAAGAATTAAATTCATGTTGGGGCTGAAGGAAGTTCCAATTATTGCAATAGTGAAATAATTGACAAATTATTGATTTTTAAATAAATCAATAAATAATTACATCAGAAAAGGAAAAAAAAATATTGAAAATTTTGATTTTGGGGATTTTTTATGAGTACCAAAAAAATGGATTTTTTTAAAGAAAAATATCATATTAAATTGATAGTCTTTTGAAATTGATAGACTTGAAAATGATAAATTTTGATCAAGTGAAACGATTCATAGTCTTCAATCAAGTTAAATATTTGATATATGAAATATTTTTAAAATTATTGTTAAAATTAAAGTAAAAAATGGTAAATTTTGATATCTACAATAAAATTTTCTTAATCTTTTACTACGTCTTTCCATTGAACTATTCTAAAAAAAAAAAGTTATTTCCATTGAACTTGATAAAATTCTTTATTTATTTTAAAAAGAGAGCCCAATAATAAGATGATATAAAATAGAGACCATATATTCACTTCACTCTACTCTCCACGTAGATGCAAAAATGACAATGTTAATTATTTCACATAAATTGTTTAAAAATCCAAATAACACAATTGGTGGTAGGTTGATTTATTGACTGTAATCCAATTTAATTGTAATCAATAACAAATTTAATCTTAAAATTTGGTGTATAACTATCATCTTACTTGAGAACCATAAATATCAATTTATATTATAAAAAGATGTAGAAGGTGAATCTCCACGTGAGCTAGCCCCCATAAAGATAGATATTAATTATGGTCATGTGACCCCAATGCCGTTTATGTCTATTTCAATATCTTTAAAAAAGAAAAGGCCAACATTAATGGGGAGTTGGGTCATGGGTTCCATATTCCACATGAACTACAATATGGAATTTAAATGTTATTAAAAAAAAGAGGAATATTTAGATTATACTCGAGTATGACTTAAATAATAATATTCAATAAGTAGTTTAATACAAGACATATTTATCGAATAAATCAGTAGCGTGATTGATTATTTGATTTGTAACATATATTTTTATGGGTTTGATTCATGTAATCGATATTTGTAATTTTTCTTCTCTCAACTTATACGGTATATATATATGAGCCACATTATTTTTCATAACACACAAAAGTGTTACATATTAAATTTTAGGATTATATTATTTCAAATTGAAAACTTCATGGACTAACTCGTCATAAATTAATATTTTAAGATGTGAGTAGACAAAATTAAAAATAAAATACTACCATATTTTTAAGTTTTGTTTTTGTATATTTTTGTGCTTCGAAATAACATAGGTTATCTCGACATCATGAATTATTGAAGTTATGGAGATGGAGAAACCACAACAAAAACACAAATATATATATATAGGGAGAGAATGAGACCCAAAATGAAAATAATAGAATATGATTTTCGGGAATAGACTTGTATTCTAATCTTCAATACAAACTTTTATGCCTTTTGAATTTTGGATTCTCTTTGTGAATGACCTTGTGAAGAATAAGACATAGAAGATGTTTGATGTGGTGAATGAATTTAACATCAACGTAAGCTTTCGTTCTTTTACATATGAACCATTCTCTCGATTTATACTGTTACTTCAATGCGCTCATTTTCATCAATGAGCAATTGGATGTTGGATTAAGTTATGAAATATTTCAAAATTCAACACCATACATGTTGATAGTTGATCGCGTTGATACCTTAGGTCCATTCAAACATTAAAAGATCCAGTTACAAATTGCTCTATTTTTTGTAGTACTTCTAAATTAATTTGGTATTCATGTTTTTAGTGATCTCAATCCAAGGTATGGATTGGGACCAAGACCTGGATTGGAGTTACTTTTGCCCTAGTTGGTCTCCATAATGTATGTTTTATGTTTTGATTTAGTCTTTAATGGAAGATGTTTGGTTTCAAAAAGAAAAAAAAAACTTTTTTTTTCCTAAATTTTTAAATAGTTTAATTTGGGTGAGGTTTTAAAATTTGAAAACTAGATAGCCTTTTTCCCTCCAATTTTGGACAAAAAGTAAAAAAAAAAAACAAAAAATAGAAATTCATTTCTTCCTCCTCCTAATCCTCACGAACAGCCGCCGCTCCATCCCTTAACTCGTTTCTTCTTCTCCGGCGACTCCATCATCACCGGAATCTCTTAACCAAACTCCGACGGTAATTTCGACCGCGATTTCTCTCCTCCTCTTCTCCGGCGAACCTCCCTCTTTGGGTATTCTTCTCCGGCGATCCACGACATTCAACGGCGCGTCATCCTTCTAATGCGATTCATATTTGCGATTTCGAACTCCGTAAAACACTGATCACCACGTATTCGAAGTTTTTGGTGCTGATCGGTGAGTTTTAGTGCTTTTTTATATTGTTTTGAACTCGATTTAAAATGTTTCTATAGTTTCTAACCATTTGAAAAGCAACAGTTTCGAACAATTTTGGTTGTGATCCACTCTAATCAGTTTACCTGCGACCTACAGGTTTGTTTTGAGATTTATCAAGATTTGATTTCTAATTACTATTTTAGTTTACTTATTTTCTTCTTCTAGCATTTATTGGATTGGATCTTGAATCACCTAACATTTCCATAAATAACACTGTTAGCTAAGGTTAAGTTAAAATTATCATTAGTTTCTCCCTAACTTGTAATCAACTCTCTATTTAAGAGAGAAAAGTAGAGCTAACATGTGAATTTGGCAAGTATCATCGTTTTTTGTTTAACTCCTCTGATTCTAGAGCATTTTCGACATTAGAACTCATTCATGTGATGGATTCAACTACTGTATGGAATTTCAAGACGACTATACTTGAATTTATGGGTTGAATTTAAAATGAGAAGATTTTAACATCTTGAAGGAGTTCAAAAGACAATTGGAAAAGCAGTATGGAAACCAAATTAAAGCAGTTGGGTGTGATGGAATCATGGAGGTAATGAGTGCTAATCATTGATTCAATCTGAGAAAGAGCATGGTGTTGAAATTCTAATTACTTTTCCATAAACATCAAGACAATATGGTAGAATCAAAAGGAAATGGTTGAAATGAGCATTGCCTCACTTGGTCAAGCTGAAATGGGATACCTTTCAAATAGTAGTCTACTTTCTCAATCTTATGCTATCCATTTGAGGGTCACTCAACATACTTCCTCTTGAAGTCAAATCATCCATCTTACACTTTCCATAAGACCTTCAGTTCCACTTCCACATCAAGAAGTGTGTGTTTTTCGGGGTAAAGTGACTATCACGAGGAATACAAATTCTTGAGTGCATCTGGTAAAGTCTACTTCTCGCTACATGTATGCTTTAGTTGTCGAGCTTTAAGTGCCTCTTCAATCCACCCCTGTTTGGTGTGACAATATCAGTGTTTGTGTTGTTACTCTTGCATACAACCTTATGCTCCACTCTCGCACTAAGCATGTTGAAATCAATGCACATTTTATACGCGATCGAGTTCTTGCTAGCCTTCTTCACATTTAGCACATCAACTCTCATGATTACCTTGCGGACTGCCTTACCAATCCATTATCTCATAGTTGATATCAACTTCTACCTCAGACTCGCTCTTCAGTTTGCCCCTACGTTTCATATGCAGGGGGTTGTTAAGAATTGTTGAGATTTGACTCGTAATTATTGATTTAGTTTACTTATTTTTCTTCTGGCACTTATGGGATTGGATTCTTGAATCACCTAACCTTCCCTTAAATTACTCTGGTTAGGTTATAATTTTCATTAGTTTCTCTCTTTTGTATCCAACTCTATTTAAGAGTATTACTCATTCGGCTAGCAACAAAAATAATGGAGCTTTATCCAACTCCATATTTTTCAATCGTTTGAATCTACAAGTTCAAACTCATTCAAATATCCACCCGAGGAATTATGCCCGATTTGGTAAGTTTCAGGTCGTAAACTCCTATTTAGACCTTTCCGAACTTGTTAAAGTTTTATAAATTAGTTTCTTACTGTTGGAGCTTTTCATATTTGGGTTTGAACTTGTATTGACTGACCGAATAGGTCTAGAGGTGTTAAGGGTGTTAGGTAAGAGTGGGAGGCGACTCACTTCTGTCGTTTGTTCACTCAGTTAAGTATTTCAAGTTTAGAGAGCTTATCGTTGGATTAATCCTTCTTGTTTAGGAACCAAAACGAGCATTTGGATATTTGGAGTTAAAATAGCAAAAATAGAAATCATAAGGGACCCAGTTGAGCATTTTGTTAGTATAGAGACTAGAATGAAAATTAGACTAGCTACTCCATTTTTCATTTCTTTTGCTACATCCAATCTTGTGTGTGCAATGCATGCATGTGTATGCTATTCATATAACATTTCAATTGTCATTTTAAATTTGAACCCTTGGTAGGCCCAAGATGCAGAGAAGGAATGTTGGGAAGAAAACCTTGAATCCCCCACCCATGCCATGAATTGCCGATTGGCTGGACACCGTTGTAAAAAGCTAAGTGCAGTTCAAATTCCAACTTTGGACATAATATTTGACCGTTGGTGGTAATTGGTGAGACGAAAAGAAGTGTTTGTTGTTGCATTGTCTGGACCTTGTCCCGTCCCAGTGTGATCAAAACGTAAACTCCACTTTCCTCCTCTCTCAACTCTACTCTCGCGGTCTCACCCAATCTTCAAATATCATGAGACGCCATGGTTGGCAACATCCTCTCCACCCTTTACAGGTTTAGCCAATTTTTTATTGCTACTTATTTTGTTTGTTTTCTAAACATATTTATCATTCTAGCTTAATGAACGTAACTCACCTTCTCGAATTAAAAGGAATCTGATTTCTTCTGAAAGTTTTTTCCTTTTGCTTTCAGATTGTGGCAATGGCAATTTTCAGTTTTCTAGTAGTGACATTCTATACTTTCTTGGGGCTTCTCCTTGGAAACAGAACTGCTGAGATTACAGTCACGACACTATTTTCGTTTGTGGTAATGTAATTGGATGTATCTTTGATCTTCCTTTCTCTTGCTACTCGTTGGATCTTTACTGGTTTTCGTTTGGTCACTGTGGTAGGTGCTTTGCGTTATGTTTCTGTTCATAAGATGCACGGCAATTGACCCAACTGACAAAACTAGCATCCGTAAAAAGAAAAAGATGAAGTCAAAATCAAAATTCAAGCTAAATTATGGATTAATACTCGGACAAATCGTTTTGAGGCAATTTAGGAAAATGGAAAGAAAGATTCTCAAAAGATGCATTCGGAGGAAGTATTTGGATCCATGGAAGGTTGGCCCTCAAATGGAGCATTTGGTTCCTTTTCCTCTTGTAACAAAGGATGATGTGGTCACTCCTGATCATAACGAGGGTGATATAACATTCTGCGTTCTTTGTAATTTTGAGGTACGTAATGTAATGCTTAATTACTCTGGTCGAACTATACTGATGAATAACTATATTATTAAATTAACATTGTCCACAACCGCATCCATTCCAAGGCTGAAAATGTCTTATTGATCCACTTGATGCTATTACTGTAGGTGCAAAAGCACAGCAAGCATTGTCGGACCTGCAACCGCTGTGTTGAAGGATTCGATCACCATTGCAGGGTAATAATACAAATGTCCCACATACCACATTCATTTTTCATGTTTCTATCCATTGCTTTCTTGATTCCTAGTGAATGGTTGTTTTTATTTGTTCTTAGTGGCTAAACAACTGCGTTGGAAAGAAGAACTATACCACATTCTTTCTTCTAATGATATTCGTGTTGTTAATGGTCAGTTGCCTTTTTTACTCTGAATATTCATTATTCTCTAAAGTAAGAACATCTGGTTAACCAAACAAATTGGGTGGATATAGCTAGCAATCGAAGGAGGAGTGTCCATTGCCGTCTTCGTTAGGTGTTTTGCAGATAAGAAGGGGATGGAAATAGAGCTGCAAAGACGACTCCACATAAACTTTCCAAGACAAGCTCTTGCCACAATTACTGTAAGTTTTTCTTAAATTTTCTTTTGTATTTGGTTTGACACAAGGTAATGAGATTCCTCAAATGGCATGACAGGTCTTGCTTGTGTTGATGACAGCTTATGGCTCAGCAGCACTTGGACAACTATTTTTCTTTCACTTAGTTCTCATACGAAAGGTGGATTTTCTATTTCTACTAACTTGATTGGCTTTGACGTCCAAGGTTCGATGTGTTCAATATGTTTAACCCCTGGTTTCAGGGAATGAGAACATATGACTACATATTGGCCATGAAAGAGGAGAACCTATCTATTCTTGAAGATCCATTTGATGAAGACTCAGATTTCTCCTCAGATGATGAGTTTGGTTTGCCCGAAAAGAAGCCGACTTTGGTTTCACGTTTTATCATGTGTCGAGGAGGACAAGCGGAAGAGGTAACTATACTGAAGCTACAGACTGCAGTCTTGTTTGTCGATGACATGTATATTTATTAAGGATATGCCTTAATATTTCGTGTTATGCGTTTAGGATTCAACAAAACTGTCCATAAAAATAGATGCAGATCCCCAAACTCCATCCACCAAGAAGCCTGGCCTTCGTATCAGTATTGATCCATGGAAGTTGATAACTCTGAGCAGAGACAAGGCTCTTGCAGCAGCTGAGAAAGCCAAGGAAAGACTTCAGAAATCGAAACACGACTACTTGAAGCCTCTACCACTGGAGACTAGATCTGGCCTACTGACTGATACTATTACTACAACTAGTACTGGTAATTGTGATAACATAGATGGAAATGAAAGTTGGGGAAATGAAAAAGGCGAATTTGGGCTGTTGCCTAAGGCTAAGGGAAGGGTCCCTGGTAGTTCACTGGGAAGTTTTTCGAGCCCGAGGAGGCGTTGCTCTCTGAACATGATCCCTGCTGCTACTTCATCTGCATCCCCGAAAGACAATAAGTACAAAAGCAATTTTGATCTCAAGTTGACAGAAGTGTCCAAAGAACTAGAGACCTACATTTCAAGGCAGGTTTTAAGCTCCATCATGAAGGAGGAGAACATGGCTTCCCCGAGATAGTGCTCTTGGAAGAGAAGGGAGAAAAGAAAGAAAGGGTTTTCAACCGTTTTGGTTCTCGTTTCTTTTTTTTAATTCAACAATATTTGAGCTTAGAGGATTCAAACTCGTAACCATGTCAGTTGAGCTCAACTTTGGTTGACAATTATTTGATTCTCTCATCGTGTGACTGTGTGCCCACACAGTGTCGCGGTCATGCTTGTCTAGAGCTTCCCATGCCAACTACATTTTACCTTTTACCATGCTTTCTTTGTATGCTCATTTATCAAAGTAGTTTACTTTTCATTTACATTAGTGTATGATTCTTTAACATTTTCATGTTTTATTTGGACAAAGATAATTTGCCTGAAAGTAAGTATGGGGTATGATTATTATCCATTCTTCCTAATCATATATTTTATTTGCTCTAAAGCCTATGATAAATGTTTTTCAATGATTTCCAAAATCTTTTCTCAAGCCCCACTTGCTGAATTTAAGTTGTTTGACTTCATCAAGGACGAGAGAGCAAGTGTCCTACGATCACATTACGAGTCCCACATTAAGTGTGATTGTGACGATTCTGAATTAATTTTTTCAAGGAAATCTCAGCATCAACCACCTTCAATCTGAAATCATATTAGAAATTTTCAATTCATATAGGTAAGTGAATCATAAAAATATGATCTCCGACCCTACATATAATTACAAAAGAGATATGGTCATGGATGTCATTTCAAGTAAAATTTAGCAATTCCTTTTTTCAAAAAACTTAAGTATGGCAAATTTTTAAATGGAATTTTTTCCCAACTTTACTTTTATTGACAAAATTTTCAATTAGTGCCACCGATTGAAATTTAAATCAATTGGTGACAATGTCAATGGGTAAAGTCGATTGAAGTCATAAATCATAGGCGTATTTATATAGTTTTTACCATGTGATTGCTTTTTTTTTTTCATTCCTATGATTTTTTATATTTTGATATTTGTAGATTTTTTTTCCAAACAGGCTAAACTACTTAATTTGATTTATTTTTTTTAAAAAAATCATATTAGGAATCAGAACTTTTGTTTTTGTAAACATGGCTAAAAAAAAGTTAAAAAAAAAAAATGAAACTCACAAGTGAATTAATTATTCAAAAAAAAAAAAAGACAAAAAAAAGACAACTATCAAATGAAGTCTAATAAAAAAATATAATTGAAAAGTAGATTTGGTTTGACCAAGATGGAAGTTCAACTTAAATAACAACCTAAAGAAGATGAGATAGATACTCTGTATCACCTACGCCAAGTTGTAGCTGTGGGCAATCATAAACATAAAGATTACGTAACTTGGTAAGACGTAGCATTGCTTGTTTCGAAGGCATTTGGTCAATTTTATGCAAGTAAAAAGTTTTAGTTTTTCCAGAGATTCAAGATTCCTTAACCATTCTGGCAAAACTTCAATGACACTAAAATATTCGAGTGATAGCAATTCCAAACAAGTCAAGTGTTGAAGTTCTTTGGGAAGTTGAGTTGTTGCATTGCTCAACTCATCATCTAAAGAGAGATATTTGAGGAAGGGAAGGTGCATCTTGAACCTAAAATCATAATTTTGTATGCATCCACAAATTATCATTTCCCTCAACTTCATGAGATAGGCTAACTTTTCCAACCCCTTTTGTGATGTACCAATGACTAAACCTTCAATGGAACGACAACATTGTAGACCTTTTGGAAGTTCCGACAACTGGTCACAATGTGAAATCGCCAATGATTTAAGGTAAATCTTATTAGGCAAACACTTGCCTGCAAAGTAAGAGAGATTCAATGATTGGAGGTTTTTCCCTCTTTTCAGACCAATTAAACTCTAGCCTTTCTAAATCTTTGTTTACTAATTTTATTGTACTAACTTCCTCATTACTATTGACTTTCTCAAGACAAAATAGTTGCAAACTACCTTTTAAGTTTTTCAAAGGTCCAAGTTCTCTAATACTACGACCTTTCTCAACCCCAACGTTAAAAATAGACAATGTTTGAAGTTGAGTCATCTGACTTAAATATGGGGTTTTTTCTTGAGAGACCTCAAAACATCCAAATGCCTCAAATTTACCAATTCTCTTAGATTCTTTGGAAGGTAGTGAGTCTTAAATGATTTTATAATGTTTGCAAATTATAAAGCAAACCAATAGATTTTGGAAGTTTTATTGTTGTCCATGAATTTATGATCGAAACACGCAAAGAAACAAAGTCGATGATCTTATCATCAATCAATTTCTCTTTTTTGTGAACTATCACTTTATTACAAATCATCGTGTGCAACTTCTTGCTTCCAACTTTTTCACTCCCCTCCTTCCAAAGTCCATCGTCCACTACATTTGTACGATTTAATTGATATTTTTTTATCAGTTGAAACCACACAAGCAATATCATGTATAAGATCATGCATCTTGCAATAAATAGTTCTCCCTTGATCATCTATACTGGCATCTTGAAATAAGCAACTAGACAACAAAATATTAAAGTACATGTCTCCAACATTTTGTATTGTTACCTTGCTTCTTCCTTCTTGTGGTTGAATAAATCCTTGTGCCATCCACATTTGAACTAAAATTTCTTTTTTAAACTCAAAGATGGAAAATTTGAACAATAAGCAAAGCATTGTTTTAATGAAGACGATGGTAGACGATCCACACTTATTTTCAAAATGGATAAAACTAAATTTCCATCTTCTAATGGAGCTCTTATAACACTTTCTAATGTTTTCACCCATTTTTCATCATCTCCTTCAAATTTTAATGCCCTCCCCAAAACTCTTGCAACCAAGGGTATGCCACCAACATTTTTCACCGACTCTTTTAGAATGACCTTCAAGCTTGGGGTCATGGATAGTTCATGTGCACTTTCACTTTCTTTGAACAAGAACCAACATTGATCATCATATAATTTTCTTAAATAGCGACTCGGAAGTGTTTCCATGTTCTTTGCAATGTCAGTACTTCTTGTGGTAACAAGAACAAAAAAATTTCCAGATTTTCCTTCTTCAAATCACTCCACAAATGAGTATTTTCATTCCAAACATCATCAAGCACAAGAAAATATCTTTTACTATGCATCTATTTTTGGAGTTTCTGAAGTAAGACTTGTCTATTGTCCAAGTCATTGGACATATATGTTAAATTCTGTAAGATTGCTCTTGTTGACAACAAAAGGCTCAGACACACAAATACAAACAATTTTATGAAAACGTTTTTGACCAACTCATGATTAAAAACCAGCTTGGCCAAAGTTGTTTTTCCCAATCCACCCATTCCAACAATGGGTAAAATAGACCTAACTTGTTGATTGTTGACATCAATCACTTGTTTCACTTTACATTCAACTTCAACCATCCCTCCCCACAACTTCATATTCATCAAACTTCCAAGTAGTCTCTCGAAATTGACTAACAAAATCAATCTCTTGTTCTACATATTCATTACCCACTAATCCCAAAGGACCAGCCTCAAAGTAATGTTTGTGTAACAAATCCATAACATTTTTCATCTTTTTCGCCATAAGCTTTCCTATCTGCACTTCTTGTCGAAGATGTTCGTAAACAATATCGTCTAAGAGATCGTCGGATTGATAAACAAGAACTTGAAGTTCATCCACCCACATTGGAACAGAATCATGATGTAATTTCTTGGTGTTGATATCGCTTAAGAGAGCTTCGGCCTTGAGTAGCTCTTTCCTTAGTTTCGACAGCTCTTCCTTCAATCCCCATGAGAGGCTGATTTGCTCAGCTGCAAGCTTCACCACTCTCTTCAACACCTCATGTACACCAAAAGTCCATACAAATTTAAGTCTGCAAACCACACCATGTATCAAATTTAAGAATGTCAAAAAAAAAAAAAAAGTGTTTAAAACAAAAAAAGTACAAAAAGAAGAAGAATTTGATTGACCCTTGGGGGCTGTTTGTTTGACATATTTAGATAGGAGTTAGTAGGAGGAGTTAACTCCTCCTAAAAAACCTACATCAAAACGAGTTTTTATTAACTCTTCCTCATTTTTACTTTTAAAAATAACTCTCATTTCTAACCAATCATCTTTAATCATTCATTTATAACTACTCATTTATTTCTAATAATTTATTTTTAATCATTCTTTTCAAATGAATCAAAATAACTCATTTTTAATCATTTCTTTTTTAACTACTAAAAATAACTACTCATTTTCAAATCTTCATCAAAACAAGATTTTGACTTTTAACTTCTCTATACAAAAACTACAACCAAACGAGTTTTTGACACAATTCTCAATTTTTAACTCTTCAACATAACTTCTCAATATAACTCCTTAATCTAAAAACTACCTAAATATGTAAAACAAACAGCCCCTTGGTATACCCAAATAACTTAATAAGATATTATCGGATATCTTCACCTCAATTATAGTTCTTTCTCCAAAAAAAAAATCCTATGTCGTTAAATTGAAGAAAACCATAAAAAAAGAAGAAGGGTTTTTAGTCCCAAAGTATAGACGTTCTATTTGATCTATATATTTTAGTCCCCTCGTAAATGTATTTAGATAGTATTGTTTATTTCTCAATATTGTACATTGAAATAGTATTTAACTTATTTAAAAAAAATGTTTTCACATAGTTCTATTATTAGAAAATATAAGGTTTCACAGTAACTCATATCTCTTTTATATTGATGTTGGACTTTCCTACTTTTCAATGTAAGACATTTGTGAGATTTTAACATCTATAACATTAGTTAATACCTATTATCAATTTAATATGTTGCACTACATTGTATTTAAATTGCTCCAATCATATATCACTGCATATAACTCATAGTTGTGTTTGGAATCAAGATGGCATATATGTTAGATTGGAGTGTGTCAAAAGTAACTTTGGAATCAAGACGACCTAGTAGTCAAAAGAGTCTAGAAGAACTAATAGATAATGAGTTTAATGCGTAATCTCCATTATCTAAATACGAATTATTTGACATCCAAATGTTGTGAGAAGATATTCGATAGAAATTCAATTTGAAAGCAATGTACATAGTGTATTTATGTTTGTGCATCCTACTCCATCCAACCAGCAGATTCTTTTTTTTAATTATATTGGCACTAAAAATTAGTCTTAACATTTAAAATCATTAAAAATAAATTCTAACTTTCTCCAACAACAAACAACCGAACTATAGTTTAAACTTTAAATTTGTATAAAATCAAATTTAGAAAACATTAAAGAAAATAGTGGATTAAAAAAAAAAGTGTACAAATTTGTGTAAAAGTGGAAAGTTGGAGGAGGGGGTCCTAGATCCGAATGTCACCCGCAATCCGGCAAGAGGGCGGACCGGAGAGGCAGGTAGCAGGTAACAGCAGATAACCTTTTGGGCCTAAGACGAGGGCCCATTGTATGGGCCAGCCCAGCCCACCACGTGTTGTTGCTGTCAGCTAATGTGGTAGCAGTTGCTGTGTGGGGGGACAGGATAAACTTCATTATTCAAACATAGACTTCCCACCCAATTTTAGCACATTTATTTATGAAAAACAAAATATGTTTTTTAGTATGATCTCTATATTCTAAAATTAAATATTTTTATCCTTAATTTTTTTTTTAAATTGTTCTTTTTTTTTTCTTTGAGAAATAAAAATGTTCTATTTAGTCATTTTATTCCCTCGAGAGTGGTGGAGTGATTGTGCGCTTAGGTGTGCTTCTTTTGGCATCTCAAATTTTGAAATTGGTGTGCGGGTTAATTTTTCAAGCGGCTCCATCTCAGATTTTACGATGTATCTCGATGCAATTATCTAAGGACGAACGAGTGGTGCTCTGGGTTTAAAAGAGAGCAAAACTCCAAATTATCCAATCATCAAAAAAAGAAAGAAACAATCATAACTAGACATCGGTTAGTCCCTTAGAGATGGCACAGTGGTTAAAGACTTGAGCTTTAAGGGTATGCATCTCTCAAGATCCTAGGTTCGAGACTCAACTGTGACATTACTCATTCGATGTCTTTCGATACCTGACCTAGAAACGGGCGTGGTTTGAATATTATTGAAATGTCAAAAAAGAAAAGGTTTGATTTTGAAACCTAGAAATTAAATAGACACAACACTGCAAACATAAAGGAGTAAAAATGTTGTTTTTACACTTGATTTATTTACTCATCCTCACCACACATACAAAAGGGAGAAAAAAAGTGGTAAAGCTCTAGAAAGGTTAAAAAGAATTTAGGGTTTCTGAAAAGTGAAGTCACTGCAAAAATACCTAGGGAGGGCGATTGGATTTTGATTCACTTCGAATCAATTACACCTAATGAGGAATCTAGACTTATTTGAAAGGCTTATAATATCTAATTTCTTAAAAACTTTGTTTGTTTGATGTAGGTCATGTTATTGACTATCATTTTTAGTAGATTAAGAAATTGGTGGACTCCAACCATATTTTTCGTGATCGTTTATATATCAAATTATGAGTTAGAAATTATGATCACTTTTTTTTTTTTTTTTTGAGTTTACAACAATTGGGGTGGATGTAATTCGAACTTTTTTTACTAATTTCAGGGATCAAATTTGTAATTGTGGAGTGAAAATAGATTAAAACTAAATAAGATATTCAATCATGCTATCGACACATTGAATAAAATTGTAAGAATTTTATCAATCTTCGATCAAGTATATAATAACTAAATAGACAAAAACTTGGAGTTTATTATTTTAATTATTTTTTTCTTCTTGATAAATTTTAAGTTATCTAACATTTCCCTAAAAAAAGGTTATCTAAGATCATTTATTTACTCTGATGGTTTAATTGGCTTTGGGCCATGTTATTAAATTTGATCCCATTTTGATCTCAAAAAAAAAAAAAAAGAAGATAATTTATTTACTCTGCCTAACGTTATAACTAGGTTCTAACACCAATTGGCTTGCAATCTCAACAAAATATTAAGATCGCCCTTTTGAGAAAACATAACATCTAGATGATATTTTCTCTCTTTTTTTTCTTTTTTTTTGTATTCATATAAAAAAATTTATTTTATTAATGCAAACTTCAATTATTTTCAAACCATAGTTCACCTTATCATTTATAGAAAATTAATTTTTAAATAAATAACTCCTATATATTCAAATCATGAATTTAATTATCTAAGATTTTCTTGAATTTAATCCATAATAATTATGCCAATATAATATTTTGATATCATTTTATCACTTAATTTCAAACATTTATTGTTAAAAGTGAGTTATGGTTGTTGAGAATTCCACATTGATAAATTGAGGATATCTCAAAGTGTTTAAAAGGTAGGTGGAGTACTCCTCTCATCACCAATTGGTGGGGGACAAATACCGATTCTCGGGCTCGAACCTGTGATGCTGGTGTTGAACTAGTTTACAACCAAACAATGAAACCATTGCGTTACTGATCCATTCGATAAATATTGTTGAATTAAAAAGTAAATAAATAAAAACTTGTGATGATATATTATGAATACTTGAAATTTGTAAAAAAACAAAGTAGCAAAGGTCTTACAAAAAATCGCCATCCTTCCTATTTATGCCTAGAGATGGTAGAATATAAAAAGTTATTTGTTGAAAATTACAAATGCACATACCAATGATAAAAATTTAAAGAAATACTTCTTGCTTTATTCATAAGGAGAGCTCCCTCTTTAAGAGTATATGTGGTACCATTTGGTGCCACAAAATTATTTTTTAATCAATTTTAAGAAAAAAAATAAAAAATAAAAATGTTGTGCCACAAAATGGTACCACATATACCCTTAAGGAGGGAGTCCTCCTTAGAAAACATTTTTAAAAAATTTAAGAGCAACAAACAGTTGAAGGAGTTTGCTATTTCATCTATGAGTGCACACCAAAATTGACCATATATCTCATAACCTTTCCAAATATGAAAGGTCACAAATTTTCTCAAACACACTAGACTCTACTTATCCAAAAGGGAGCACATGAAAGCACTAATACTCTAGACTCCTAATCTACATAAAGAAAATCAAAGGCTAACCTTGACCAAAGATGCACCTACCTATAAAGACTAACAAATCAAATGAAAGGTAGACTGAGAACAAGGTAAAATCTCTGTCTTTGTGAGATTAGATATCTATTTAAGATAACTCGAGGACCATGATAAAATATTATTACCTTATAATCAACATCTCGATTTATATTCTACAATACAAGTTCTTATCTTAAATTATAGTCTTACTTTGTCACACATACTATTCGATGGACTTTCTTTCTTAATTACCTTTAAATTTTATGAAAGAACATTTTATCAAATAACATATTTGAAGTTTGAATTGTCTTCGTTAGAAGATAGAACTAAAAATCAAGCATCTCAATTTATGAATTAAAATCCTCACTTTTATTAGAAGTATGCATTTGTCAGTATTTTCAAGACACCCATGTTTGATTTTTTATTTTTTATTTTTGAAATTTAAACTTGTATTTACTCAAAGTTCTTACATACATTTTTATATTCTCTTGAGAAAGTATGTGAATCTTAATTAAACTCTTTGAAAACTTCTTTTTTAACTTTCAAATTTGGTTTGATTTTTAAAAACTCAAATAAAATGTATATATGGAAGTAAAGAAAATTACTTTAAAGAGAGAGAGAAATACTAAGAACTCTTTTTTTTTTTTTTTTTTTTTATAATTTTATTCTTAGTTCACTTGACTTGAATTGAATAAAACAAATTTAGAAACCCATACAATCAAAAGAGAATTATAATCCACCACAACTTTTACTATTCTAGTCTAGGAGTATAGGTTGTTCAACTCATTTGAGTTTAATCATTTGAGTGTGTTTGGACATTTTTATGTAAACAGTCGAGATGATTATAATAATCCAATCGATATTTGCCCCACTGTTTATTATAAACGGTAGTGACCTAAACCTGTGTGTCCATTTATTTAAATCTTATATATATATAACCTTTTGTTACATAACCAGCCTTTCAAACATCATTTATCATAATCTTTGTTATAATAATTTGTCCTTCAAACATCATTTATAATAACTCATCGTTTATCATAATTTACCGTTTATCATAACATTTCGTCTATCATAACCAAACCGGTGCTCAAAATACACCATTACAGAGTCCTCAAATTTCTTTTGTTAACCTCTATACTAAATTGCATCATTTTTATGTCTATATTTCAAAAAAAATAAAATGTCATATCAGCATTTTTGTGGACTAAGATTAATTGATAAATTAAATAAAGAAATTAGGAAGGAATATGAAAAACAACCCTGACTAATGACCATGAGTTTAATGAAGGTAAAAAGGTCCCTTTGATTGGTTAAGCAAACACCCATTAGAATAAAGATCACCAAAAGCAAAGAAAAAGTGTAATCTTCAAAAAGCCAAAATCCCCAAATACCCAAAAACACAAATTTAAGACCACACCATACTTGGGCTCCTTCCATTTCTCCACAGTTACAGATACTGCCCCCCTTTTACCCACACAAAAACCTTCACACACTAAAAACAACAAACACTACAGAGAGATTGACACTGAAAGGCAATCAAAATGGTGAAGACAGTGCCTGATCTTTGCCCCATGATCTTCTTCTCTGTCTCAGATTATGTTTGAGCCTTTTCTGAGCGTTTTAGTCAAAAGGGTTTTGAAGGAGGTTTACTGGTCGTGGGTCGGCGGCGGCGGCGGCGGAGGAGAGGACTGGTTATTATGAACAGCAGTGGCGGCGGCGGTGGCGGCGGCGGTGGAATGATGGGGTTGAATAGGTCACCTTTTACAGTGTTACAGTGGCAGGAACTGGAACATCAGGCTTTGATCTTCAAATATATGATGGCTGGTCTGCCTGTGCCACCTGATCTTGTACTCCCTATTCAGAAGAGCTTTCAGTCCATTTCTCATAGCATTTTCCATCATCCCACCAGTAATCTTACCCTTACCCTCTTTTTTTCTTTCTTTCTGTTTGATTGGTTTCTGTTTCTGTTTGATTTGATTTTGGGGATCTTGTTGTTCTTTTGCTTGGTGTCTTTTTAGCTACTGTTTTTTTTTTTTACTCCTTGGCTAATGGGTTTTTTGGATTTCTGTGAATGGTGCTTTTTTTGAGTTTCCCTTTCTTCAAAACACTTTTGATACTTTGGATTTCCCCCCTCCCCTTTTGACTATTTTTGTGTTTGCCATGTATTTTGGAAGCTGTGAATCTGTGAGTTATGTAAGGAATGATGCCACTTTTTAGGTAAATGATTAAGGGGTTTGGTGTTTTGTTCTTGTCTTGGAGATAAACTTAGGGTTATGGTGATGTTTACTCTTGTTTCAAATCCAACTAAACCACATGCCTAAAAGTTATAAGCCTCTTCATCAGTTTCATTCGTGAACTGTAAGTTTATTTTTTTGGGGAGTTTTCTTATGGGATCTAATTGTACAACCAAGCCCTAATTCTTTACTCTAGAATCAATTTCTTCATTGTGTAGCAGCTTCATTTTGGGTTATGTATAGTTCATGCTCTGATGTGGGAGATTTCTGAGGTTTGAGGTGCTATTTGTGCAGTGGCTTATTGCTCATTCTATGGGAAGAAGGTGGATCCAGAGCCTGGAAGATGCAGGAGGACTGATGGCAAGAAATGGAGGTGCTCCAAAGATGCATACACAGACTCTAAGTACTGTGAGCGCCACATGAACCGTGGCCGCAACCGTTCAAGAAAGCCTGTGGAATCTCAAACAACAACACAATCCTCGTTCACTGTGACATCTCTTAATGCTACCGGAAGCAGCAGCAGCAGCGGAACTGGAAGCTTCCATGGCCTTCCATTGAATGCCTTGAGCAACTCTCAGGGCACTGCCACTGGGACCAGCCAGCCTCAATATCCCTTGGATGCCATTCCCTATGGAATCCCAAGCAAAGATTATAGGTATCTTCTAAATTCTCCCTGCAACTCCATTTTGTCAAATAATATGATAATGTGAGAAAGTACGAACAATCATATCCAATTCCCATGATGGGCTCATTATTCACTGATAAAAGGCATCCTCTCCCATCCCATAAGGAGAAAGTGTATTGTTTGTAAATTGGAGCTGATATTCATATGGGTGTTAAATTTTTTTTTTCCATTGGGTTGCATGCATTTATTTGCTAGAAAAGAAACTGTGTTTTGAAGCAGGCACATAATGTTTGCACTCTTGGGGACCATAGTTATGTGGTGAGAGCCCAAACTGTGCTCTTCTCTGTCATATGTTTTATTGAATGTTTCAACAAACCGTTTTCAATTCGTTTGGATCCAAGATTTTGGACCCTATTCACATAAAATCTTCTTTGTTACCTAAGTATGCATAAAATCTTCTATAGTGCCTTGCTTTTATGTTTTCTCTAATTGAGGCAGACCTGACATAACTATATAAATTGTCTTGCTGTTAAACAACTGTACTAACCTTATTGGTTATACCTTATGGCTCTATGTTAAAAAGATATGAAGACAAAGAAAAAGAAATGTCAGTGCTGTTTCAATTGTAGTGGTCTGTAAAGTTAAATTTATTTTCTTTTTCTTTTTTCTCTCTCATTGGCTTTTCTCATTTCATCTTTTTCTACCTTAAAAATCAAATTGTGTCTTATGTAGGCTATTGTAATGTTCAATATTTTGCTGACATTCTGCAATCAATATTTTCTGTAGAGTTGTATCCTTGTCCCTTGCTGCATTCGAAAACTGTTGGCATTAACTTTTTGTAAACTTTAGCTGATAGATTTTTGCCTCATTTGGTTTTTTCTAGGCCAATTCTTTAAAATTTAGGACTGGTACGAGTAAAAAAAATTCTCATCATTGTATGATTTTTTTTTCTTCATGGTCCAACACAATTGGGTCCTAATGTCTGCGAGATGGCTGCAGAGTTCATATTGTTAAAATTGTTTACACGAATAGAGCAGGGTCGCAGCTAAAGAGAGATTGAAAATTACAATGGTAATGAAGAGGAAGAAGAGGAAGAACGACACAATGATTTTACGTGGAAAACCCCTAAACAAATTAGGGTAAAAACCACGGGCAAGGATAGAAGAGCTTTATTACAAAAATAGGAGTTACAACCTTCTCTCTACAAAGAAACAACAAGCTTTCTTACAAGGAGAAAACACTCTCTATTTTTATCTCACAACCTCACTTTAGATGTGGGAAGTCTTGGGATGATTTGGGATGGTTTGCCAACAAATGACATAACCTATTTATAGCCTCCATAAACTTGGGCTCCAAGTATGATCCAATGGTCCACATTTTGCCTTGGTAATCAAGTCAAATAAATGGCTAGGATTTTGCCACAACTTGGATTTGGATAAGGATGTCTAGATATTTCTTTGCAAGTTGAAGTTCTAGATTTTTCTTTGACCATCTAGGATAAATGATAAAATCTAGAGTTTTCTTTTGGCTATAACTTCTAGATTTTTCTTTGGACCTAAATTCTCTTTTGTTGGGCCATAATATTTAACAATCTTCCACTTGGAGATTTGATTGATCCATCAATAAATCTCCACACCGTTCTTTCTTCCTTGCCATCTCCATGTTGCTTATGTTTTCGCTAGGCCATTCGCGGATCGACACCAATCAAACTTGTCACCATTGATCGCCTTGGTCGATAATCGCGAGTTTTCTTTTGTATGAATTTTTTCGCATATCCATCTGTTCCTTCTTCCACTTTCTCACGAACAAAGTGGTATCGCACTCGAATATGTTTTGACTTGGAATGGAAAGTTGGATTCCTTGCAAGGTACAAGGCACTCTGATTGTCACAAAACAGAAATATTCTTACTGCTCGTGCCCCGAGTTCATCCATTAACATTTTTAACCATATCGCCTCTTTACTAGCTTGTGTAGCCGCAACATACTCGCTTACGTTGTCGAGGTAGCCACAATCGATTGCAGATTTTGAAACCCGACTTCTGACTCCGCTAGCAAGAGTGAACACATATCCAAAGTGGTGGATTTGCTTTTATCAAAATCACCGCATAACTGAGTCAACATATCCTCGACAATAAAGTCTCGATCCTCCATAACATAATGCAACATCTATCGATCCTTTAATGTATCTAAGGATCCTTTTACAAACATTCCAATGCTCTCGATCAGATTCGCCATGTACCGACTAACTACTCCCACTTTGCATGTGCAATGTCCAGTGCAGGTACAAATCATGGCAAACATTAAACTTCCCACCGCTTTGATGCATACGGTACTCGAGACATCTCCATCCTCTCCGCTTCACTGCTAGGGGCACATACTAGAGGATAATTTGAAATTAACAGAAAGAGGGGTAGAAATTGGCTTACAGTCTTCCATGTTGAAGCGTCGTAAGACTTTCCTTAAATAGTTTCTCTGAGATAGCCAAATCTTTCTATTATTTCTGTCTCGGTGAATTTGCATCCCCAGAATCTTGTTTGCTAGCCCCAAGTCCTTCATTTCAAACTCCCTAGCCAACTGAGCCTTCAATTCTTTAATACGATCTTTGTTGGGGCCTGCTACCAACATGTCGTCAACATACAACAGCAAGATAATGAAATCTTTTTCACTAAACCTCTTGAAATATGCACAAGGGCGCATTAAGTCTGTTGTATTCAAGGCTCATGATGAAGGAATCAAATCTCTTGTACCAACATCTCGGCTACTGTTTGAGACCATAGAGATTTGTTCAACCTCGCAAACCAAGTTCTCTTTTCCTTGTTCTTCAAAACCTTCTCGTTGGAGCATATAGATTTCTTCTTCAAGATCACCATGGAGAAATGCGCTTTTTACATCTAATCGCTCCGGATGTAAATCAAATGTAGTACACATTGCTAAGACTATTCTAACAAAGTAGTAAGTCGAACTATCGGAGAAAAGATTTCATTGAAGTCGATACCTTCTTTACGAGCATATCCTTTTACCACCAATCTTGCACGATACCGCTCCACTTGATCATCATTGTTGCGCTTGATCTTATATACCCATTTGTTACCAATGGGCTTTCTTCCCTGTGGTAGCGTTACAAGTTCCCAAGTCTTGTTCTTATGAAGAGCTTCCATTTCTTCATGCATAGCTGTCATCCATCGAGCAAAGATCGAACTAGTCATTGCCTCTTGGAATGTTAATGGCTCTCCATCCTCGGTTAGAAGACAATATGCAATGTTACTCTCCATAATATAATCGCATCGCTAATCGGGTGGTTTTGTCGTTCGGATAGAACAGCGAGTCTCTTGTGACTCAAGCTGGATCTTGTATCTCGTGTGTTGGTTCGACTTCAGAGTGGTCATCTTCATATTCTTTCTCCACATGTCTTTGTTGTAGTCTCCGAGCTTTCATTGTGAGTGCTATCATTTGCTATCTGTTTCTTATCTTCCATGAAGATCACATCCTGCTTGATGATAACCTTGTGGGAAGTGGGATCCCACAGACGATACCCCTTCACACCATCAGCGTACCTAAGAATAAACATTTTTACGGATTTTGGATCCGATTTTGTAGTTTCTTGGGTATTGTACATCACGCATAATCTGGACTTCCAAATATATGGAGGTTTGAATAATCAACAAAGCTTACGGTCCATCTCTGCATTGGCGTCTTCAACTCAATTGCGATTGATGGAGCACGATTCACTACATAACAAAGCGGTATTGATCGCTTCGCCGCCTGAATGATTTGTCCAAGCTGCGGCTCCTAACATTGCTCTTGTTCTCTCTAACAAGGTTCTATTCATCCGCTCCGCCACTCCATTTTGCCGAGGAGTGTAGGCGTGAGTGAATTGTCTTTTAATGCCTTGTTGATTACTGACTCTGCAAACTCATTGCTTGTATATTCTCCTCCATTATCTCGTCCGCAAGCACTTGATCTTCTTTTCTCGATTGTAGTTCAACTTGCGCTTTGAATACTTTGAAGACCGAACACACATCCGCCTTCTTCTTGATTGGATACACCCAACACCTTTCGGAGTAGTCGTCGATAAAGGACACAAAGTACCTTGCTCCTCCCAAGGATGTAATCGGTGCTTGCCATACATCAGAATGAACCAATTCTAGAATATTTTTGCTTCTAGAATTTGATGTTTGAACTTTAATCTGTGTTGCTTACTTGTAACGCAATGCTCACACACAAAGGTAGAGACACCTTAGAGAGCCGGGGAGTAGATTTTGCTCTGCAAGAACTTTAATTCCTTGCTCTCGACATGTGTCCAAGTCTCTCGATGCCACATCATTGAAAGTTGTTCACTTGAACTACTTGAGGCAACCGACGCCTCTCCCTCTTGCAAAGTCTCCCCATCAGCATGTACAAGTTGTTGTCAACTTTTTCTCCTTCATAAGTACCAGCGCTCCTCGAATCACTTTCATGACTCCTTTCTCCACCACGGCTTTGCAATCAAGGTCATCAAAGTGACCTAATGAAAGCAAGTTCTTTTTAGGCCTTCTACATGTCGCACATGTTGAATTGTGCGAAACGATATTATCATGGAACTTCAACTTGATAGTTCCAATACCGACAATCTTCAAGGCATGATCATTGCAAATGGTGAGCACGGACCCTCCCGAGATAGGTTCATAATGATGAAACCATTCTCGGCGTGAGGTCATGTGATAAGTCGCTCTGAGTCGATGAACCATACATCGCCCAAACTCTTTCCGCCTTTGATAGTTGTCATTTGCTTCACAAGATAAAACATCACCTTCATTTGAGGTGCTTGCTACATTTCCTTGAGGATTGGAATCCTTTTTGTTTAGATTCCAACAATCCTTCTTCATATGTCCTTTCTTGCCACAATGGTAGCACTTCATGCTCTTCTTACTTCTTGATTTTGACCTTCCTTGATTTTGGCTCCCACTGAAGCCACGTTCCATTGATCTCCCTCTTGTCACCACTAGAGCCTCTGTTTGTTGTGAGCTGGCCAACTTGTCTTCTCTGTTCTTGCGCCGATTTTCTTCTTCAAGGACAAAGGCTCCAATATCATCAAAGTTTAGACAGTCGGTGAATATTATTTGTCAGGTTGATGACAAGTTGATCATATGAATCAGGAAGACTTTGAAGTAGAATTTCAGCACGTTCATTTGAATCTATTTTATAACCCAACGATGTGAGTTGAGAAAATAGAGTATTCAACGTGCTCATGTGCTCCGTCATTGAAGTAGATTCTGACATTCGAAGAGTATACTGATTTCCTCTTAAGGAAAATCTTGGTGTGAAGTGACTTGGCCTCGCATGACTTGGTGAGATGTTCCCAAATCTCGGTCTGCATTTTCTTCTCCTCTATGCTTGAAAAAGCTGCATCCGCTAATGCTAGATGTAAATTTGCAATAGCATTCCCGTCCATCTCATTCCACTTATTATCATCGTGATGTCCGTCGGCCTCTCATCGATGGTGCAAGACAATTATCTTTTCTCAAGATAGCCTTCATCTTCATCTTCCACAACGAGAAATTGGTCCCGTTGAACTTCTCAATCTCGAACCTTGCCGCCATTGCTTCTACCACGAGCGAAGAAACAATCCACAACCCACGCACTGTCAACAAAGGTGAAAGTATCTAACTTATTTTTCGATGTGGAGGATCCACTTTTAGTGGCAACCACAGAGCATACGATAAGTAGATAGTTACACCAAGAAACTAGGCTCGATACCACTTGTTAAAATTGTTTACACGAATAGAGCAGGTCGCGACTAAAGAGAGATTGAAAATTACAATGGTAAATGAAGAGGAAGAAGAGGAAGAACGACACAATGATTTTACGTGGAAAACCCCTAAACAAATTTAGGTAAAACCACGGGCAAGGATAGAAGAGCTTTATTACAAAAATAGGAGTTACAACCTTCTCTCTACAAAGAAACAACAAGCTTTCTTACAAGGAGAAAACACTCTCTATTTTTATCTCACAACCTCACTTTAGATGTGGGAAGTCTTGGGATGATTTGGGATGGTTTGCCAACAAATGACATAACCTATTTATAGCCTCCATAAACTTGGGCTCCAAGTATGATCCAATGGTCCACATTTTGCCTTGGTAATCAAGTCAAATAAATGGCTAGGATTTTGCCACAACTTGGATTTGGATAAGGATGTCTAGATATTTCTTTGCAAGTTGAAGTTCTAGATTTTTCTTTGACCATCTAGGATAAATGATAAAATCTAGAGTTTTCTTTTGGCTATAACTTCTAGATTTTTCTTTGGACCTAAATTCTCTTTTGTTGGGCCATAATATTTAACACATATTTGTTGCTCAAAGGGAACAACTCTGACAATCATTGTGTTCTTTCCAACTCTTGCTATTTAGTTCTATTTCTTCCTATCCGCCTTTTCTACTTCGAAGGAAGTAGTTTTTTATTTTTTTTAAGCTTTGAAGGAAGTATGCTCCTCTCAAGGTCTTAAGTTCGAGACTCACCTGTGACATTACTCCTTCGATGTCTCTGGGACGAGCGTGGTTACTCTTGTTTCAAAAAAAAAAAAAAAAGAGCTTTGAAGGAAGTAGTGAGTGTGTGTTCTGATTGATTTTATGAATCTTTATGGTCGAACAATGCTTACTCTTAGCTCTCAGTTTCTGTCATCTTATTTTCAAGCAATTCTTAGGTTCATACCTTGGGGTTTGAACCAGTGTTGTGCAGTTTGCTCTCTTCTATTTAGTATCATAGTTCTACATTTTAGTGTAATATGTTTTCTTCTGTTTAGGGGAATTTTTTTATACTATTAGTTTTCACAAGCTTAATTTTTTATAATAAAATTTTTACCGAACAGGAGGCTAAATTTTCTAGTTTTCAACTTTGACTTTGTGAACATTCTCTTAAGTCTTGAAAGAAGTGCATTTCCCTCTTATACCGCTAGTTTGTACTTTGTAGTGGAGCTATATGAGGAAAAATTGCCCTGTTTCTTAACTATTTTGATTTTTCTATTTTTTTTTTATAACAGTGACTGTTCGGGCCAGCTTTCACGCACCTCGACTAATGTGATGGGACATACCATTTTGATTTTTCTTCAATACTATTTTTGACCATTTACTCTTCTGTTGTTCTGAGCTACAAGAAACTGCTATATATTTGAATCTATCCATTATATAATTTATATTCTTTGCACTTCTAATCCAAAAAAATATATTCTTTGCACTTTCAGTGTCCTCAATTACAGTCACATGAAGATGTGTTTGAGAACCACAAAGTATAGCCTAAAAGGGACATTATGTAAAAAAAAGTTTTTTATAGTACTGTTTTTAACTTAGTCATCATTGATTCGTCATAATTTTTCTGATTTGTGTTTGAAGGTAAACTTTTTCCAGAAATCTGAAGTTGATAGCCTTCTCATATTTTCCATTTTTGAACAGCCTCAGTCTTTTTCCACTGCTATCCCAGTTTCCTTTCTAATATCTTCCCCCTTCTCTTTGTTGGGCCAAATTTAGCCTTGATGCACTCTTAATCAGTCTCTCAACAACCTGGTCACAACCCATGATTGTCTCATTTGAATAGGGATGATTGGGACAAGGAGGATGAAAATGATTATTGGAGAATCATTTTCTTTCCTAAGTTTGAGCCAATGAGAATTATTCTTCTCATAGTTTTATTCTTTCATGACCATCTTTTATCTCCTAGTAACTACTTTTTATTCTCTTCATAACTATTTTTCATTTTCTTATCATCACCACAACCCCCCTCCAAATATAGATAATCATTTTACTCATATTCTCTCTTAGTTCCCATTCTATCCGTAATCATTTTTATTTTCCTTTGCCCCCCAAGCACCTCCTTAGTTAATAAAGCATGCAAAATAAGTCATAAGGGACATCTAATGGGGAACACGGTTTAAGTTCCTTAGGGGCAGTGTAGTGGTTGAGTGTCAGAAGGATATGCTACCCTCAAAATTTCAGGTGGTGCCAAAGGGGACGCACCCTGAGTTAAGTCATCATTTTATCATTCGTTAATATGTAAATCAAGTAATGAAAGCTACTTCGATTCTCTGTTGTGCAACTCATTGCTCTATACCTTTTTTTGTTTTGTTCTTTACTTTTTGAATATTTGCTACTACCACCAAGGTTTACACCTACGGCCTCTCCTCCCGGGAAGTTGTTTTGTTCTTTACTGAAAATAGAAAGATTCACATGAATGCATATGTATTAGAGGTTAAATTTGCAGTGAAGCTAAGGATATCGATTCAAATTCTTTTTGCTTATTTATGATGTATTTGTTGGGTCACAGGTATCCTCAAGGGCTTAGACCCGAAGCTGGAGTGCATAGTTTCTTTTCTGAGGCATCAGGAAGCAGCAGGGTTGCTCAAATGGATGCATCAATGGAAAGCACATGGCCAATGATGGCATCTAGATCCCCGTCTTTCCCGGCATCAAAGTCGACTGAAAACTCTATCTTCCAAAGCGCATATCCACAGCATTCGTTCTTTGGTGGCGAATTTGCATCTGGGGAAACTCTGAAACAAGAGGGTCAATCTCTTCAGCCATTCTTTGATGAGTGGCCGAGAACTAGGGAGTCGTGGACTGAACTCGATGATGAAAGATCCAATCAAACTTCCTTCTCCACAACACAACTCTCCATATCAATTCCAATGGCTTCGTCCGACTTGTCGACTACAAGCCCAAAATCTCCTCAGGGTTAGTACCTGCTACTGCCATGTTCGGTGTCTTCTCGCATATTCTTAGTTAAACCTCAAATTTTATTTTCCACGGATAATTGAAATCAGCACGATAAGTTTCAAGTTTTATCTATCAACTTTGATGCCCGAATTTTGAAAGCTAGTCGTACGCACTCGATCAGTGTATGTGAGCGAGCGTGTCATTGGTGCATTCTGTTGTATTCTTGTTATGTTTTCCCCTTTGCAGGTCTGTTCTATGGTTATCAAAAACTTGGTTATGTGTAAACAATTTAGAAGCTGAATGTTATTAGGCTTGGAATAATACAAAACTGTGGTTTGAAAACTTAGAAGAAAGTATGGTATTGGGAATGACAACAAATGGATATTTGTAGGGTTGCTGTTTGCTCTATACTTCTATGTTATATATTTGTTGGATAGGGTTGTTCTGATTCACAATGGATAACCTCATAAACTCATGCTTGTTCAAGTGTTTGCTAATTATGAGGAATATTGCTAAAGTAGGGTTTCAATTTCTTTTAATTTGTGTTAAACATAGTTTAAAGGATATTTAGGTAGTGTGGAGCTAAAGTTTCTCAACACCAATAATCTTGGCCAAGTAAATTTTTTAAGAAAGACTGGTAGAAGGTATCTTGTAGACACCGATTTGATTCTAAAGTTTTATTTAGATCATTTGAATGTTGATGAACACAAAAAAAAACTTAAAAGTGGACATATAACATAGAAGTTCTATTTTTTTAAAACAAAAATTGGAACATGAGTTTGGGGCAGCATGTTGGATTAACGGTAACTAATTAGTCAAATGTGAGTTGAATTATAATAACCTAATCTATTTTAAATGACAAGTTCTTAAACTTGAAATAGAACATATAAGGAAAGAACAAAGTCATGGAATAATTAATGTGTTTTTGACGAGACAGTGGTTCGGGTTGTTTAACCCTGCTTTGCTCCTTTCTCTAATATTAGTTGAGCCGCTTTGTTAAATTTATTCAAAAATTTTATGTTAAATTACTAAATATAATCAAATGAAACAAGACGTTTGATAATCATTTTGTTTTTTGTTTTTGTTTTTAATATTTTAAAAACAAGTTTGTTTGATAATCAATTTTGGTTTTTATTTCTAAAATTTTAAAAACGTTTTAAAAATATTAAAGAAATTCTAAAAGCTAAAAAAGAGTAGTTTTTAAAAACAGGTTTTTGTTTTCGTTTTTAAAAAAGCATGAACAAATCAAAAAATAAATAGTAAAAAACTAAAAATCTAAACAAAATGTGATGTTTGAAAAAAAACCGTTATCAAACATGTTTTTTGGTTTTTAATTTTTAAAACATAAAACTAAAATCAATTATCAAACATATACGGTTTTTATTTTTTAAAACAAAAAAAGAAAAATTAGAAACAAAAAACAAAAACACAAAAGCTCTCAAACGGCCTAAATAAGAGTGTTCATGTCCTTGACCGTTAAAGTGGGAGTGCATTCTTTCGTTTGACAGGCTAAATACTTCAGTTTGAATTTTGGGCGGTCTAATCCCGACTTGTGGGATGTTCCCAAGGAGTGACACAATGGTGAAAAACTTGAATTTTGAAGGTGTGTTCCCTTCTCGGTCTCAAATTAGAGACTCACTGAAGCCAGTTTTGTTGAGAATTTAATTATGTTTGGAAAAAAACTCATGATTTTACGAACTATGCTCTTGTTGTTGGCATTGTTACCAAATTTTGAACCATCGGTTATAGCGCTTTAACTTTTGGTATATACTCCTGTCAAGATTCAAGGCGGTGTGCGACCCTAATTTCATTTTCGATTCTACTAGGATCAATTATCTATTTTATTATAACCAATCAAACAAATCAACTCACGTATACCGGCCACTTGGTGACAACCGTTTCATCAAATTTTTGGTTTCTTTCTGCTTGTTAAGGTATATCTTTGGCTAGCATCAACTACCACAGGGATGAAATCAGGGAAAACTGTTCAAACTGTCTTGAATTTGGCTGGTTTTAAAAATGTCAAATCTAAGGCAATTAATTCCTGTTAGGTATTTGGACTGGTTACAAAAACTCAATTTGACGTACTTTTTCTAGGAGGAATTAGTAAATCATCAATCTAAATTCTCCTTTAATATGTCAAACAAACACCCCATGTCGTTCGTAAGGTTGTCAATCTCCTTTGAAGTCAATAATCAAAACATATATCATTTTCAGCACTTGTTCATATAATTTTCTTTTAAAAAAAAAAAAGTAAAAGCTTCATATCATTTTTTGTTAGCGAGTCTATTTTGATTAAGTTATTAATTTCATCATATTGATTCCTTTTTCCAATTATTCTCAACTGAATAAATACCAAATTCACCATTTGTTTTTCATCTACAATTTATGTGCACTACATTAGAAATGGTGAAAAAGACTGACTTCTTAGAAATATTTTAGGAGGGATTTAATTTTTGAAATCAGAAAATTGGAGTACTATTCAGAGTAACTACGCTCGTTCTTAGACCAGATACCAGAAGACGTCGTTATATGAGGTCAATTAAAGATGTGTAAAGTGAAAATGTAACATAGTCAGTCCAAAGATCCAATTGGTAGACAATGATGTGTAAAGTGAAAAAAATGCATAGAGGAATTTGATGTTAGTAGTTGTCCATTTCTTTTGGGTGCTGTTTGTTTGACATATTTAGGTAGTTTTTGGGTTAATGAGTTATATTAAGAAGTTATATTGAGTAGTTAAAAATTGAGAATTGTGTCAAAAACTCGTTTGGATGTAATTTTTATGTAGAGGAGTTAAAGTCAAAACCTTGTTTGGATGTAGAGTTAAAAATGAGTAGTTATTTTTAGTAGTTAAAAAAGAAATTATTAAAAATGAATGGTTAAAAATGAGTTATTTTGATTGATTTGAAAGGAATGATTAAAAATAAGTGGTTAGAAATGATTGGGTAGTTATAAATGAATGATTAAAAATGAATGGTTAGAAATGAGAGTTATCTTTAAAAATAAAAATGAGAAAGAGTTACTAAAAACTCGTTTGGATGTAGGTTTTCGTGGAGGAGTTAATAACTCCTAATGCTAACTCATACCTAAATATGTCAAACAAACACTCCCTTGGAGTTCATTTATATGGTTAATGTGGGAATATAATATTGATATAATTGCTTGGCTTTAACTTTATAGTATTTGTGGGTTACATGAGTTTGAAATCTAATAATAGACAGCTGTTTTGCACACTTACTTTCAAAGTGGCTTTACATTAATTTTATGTTCCTCTCTAATCTGACTTAGATTCCTTATTCAATTCCCTAAAGTTGATATTCCATAAAGTTTTTTGTTCTTTTTGCATTTCTTGTGACTTTCAACTTAGTTGTCTTGTTAAGTAAATTCAAATCTTTCTAAGTACTAAACAATAAAATCAACACAATCTCCAATTTTTTTTAGTATAAAACATATTTTCTAAATTTTATTGAAACATAACTTAAAATTTATAATTTAACTCTATTTAGTTGGTGAAGTCATTTCCCCCCCCCCCCCCCCCCAGCCTGTCTATGTCCTTTTTTTTTATAGATAAAAGCCTGTCTATGTCATTACTTCACTGTCTTGCAGGTTTATTTTCTCTGTAATAAAAAGTGTTTTAAAAAGAACAAATATTATTTATTTTTATGAAGAGGTAACTTTTCTAGGGGCTGTTTGTTTGACATATTTAAGTAGGAATTGTCATTAGAAGTTATCAATTTCTCCTCAAAATTTACATCCAAACGAGTTTTTATTAATTTCTCCTTATTTATACTTTTAAAAATAACTCTCATTTCTAACCATTCATTTTTAATCATTCATTTATAACTACTCAATCATTTCTAACCACTTATTTTTAATCATTCCTATCAAATCAATCAAAATAACTCATTTTTAACCATTCATTTTTAATCATTTTTTTAACTAATAAAAATAACTACTCATTTTTAAATCTACATTCAAACAAGATTTTGAGTCTAACTCATCTATACAAAAACTACATCCAAACGAGTTTTTGACACAACTCTCAATTTATAACTACTCAATACAATTCTTCAATATAACTCCTTAACCAAAAAATTACCTAAATATGTCAAACAAACAACCCTATTGTCTGCTTTAATTTTAATATTTAAAAAAAAAACAATTATCCATATAAAAAATTTTGGTTTTTTTTTTCATATTTTAATTCTATTCTTCTAAAGATTAATTAATGCATTTATTAAAAAGTGTGTTGTTGTTTTTCTATTTGAATATTAATCGGGGTGGAGGCAAGCAAACCCTAAATAGAGGGTATCATTGTCTAAAGATAAATAAGAGTAAAATATTGATTATTGAAAATAAACTTGTGATTATGATATTGGATTGTTTCACGATCAAATAATAAAATTTTTGCGCCACTCATCCATCCGTTTATAAAAAAATGTTCATGACATCAATGGAAATTTATATACATTTGAAGATTATTAGCTGCAAAGTCATGCATACATTTTTTTGTCTTTTTATGAAATATATCCAATTTTACATTATGGTGCACTTTCTTTTAAAAAGTTCGATTTTTTTTTTTACACACAAATATTTTTATTATACATGAAATTTAAATTAGCTTACTCGACAAGCAAAGGTACACCAAGAAAAAAGAAAAAGAGAAAGTCACCGTAAAAACCACCACGTGTCATTTCACCAAAGGCTTCACTTCCGAAAACCGCGATGAAATAACATTCCATATTACAAACCCACCACCGCCGCCGTCTCCACCGCCGCCGCCACCGCCACCGCCACCACCGTCGCAACAATCTCCATTTCTCTGAAAATTCCGCCTCTATTCTCTTCAATTTTCGCATTCAATTTCCGTTTCCTTTCCCTATGATGTTCACATCCCATGGCAATAATCCGATCCGGAAGGTTCTCGGATTGGGATATTGGGTTCAAGGTTTCCGGTGCTTTCCATGGTTGGCAGTTAACTTCTTCCTCAAGGACGGCCTCAATGTCGACCCCTCCACTCTTCAGCTTCTTCAGAATTCTGCTAATCTTCCTATGGTCGCTAAGCCTCTTTACGGAATTATCTCCGACGCCGTTTATATTTCCGGCCAGCATCGCATCCCTTACATCGCCATTGGAGGTAGGTAGCTATACCTTTGTATGATTTGAATCGCTTGTGCTATTTTGTTCTGTGCCCGATTTTGATTCGTTGTGTTGCTATGTTAGGGTTCTTTCTTGTTCTGTGAATCTGGAGATTTTTTTTATGCAATTTGTTGAATTCTTGTGTTCCTTTTGAAATTGATTTCGGATTAGGCCTTGGATGAGTTCCTTTGATTGAATTAGGGAATTCTGATGGAAGAACAATATTGTAAATTCATAGTATCCTAAAACGAAACATAAATCTTGAAAATCACTGTAGTCTTTGACGTTTGTACATAGTTTTTAATTGTAAAATGAATTCTTATCTTAGATGTGATGTGCAAACAATGTCAATGCTGTTTATTCCAGTAGTTGTAACTTGTAAGTAATTGTAGAACTGTTTGTTTTTAATCAGTTATCCAACCTGTGGAACTTCATTGCAAATAATATCCAACAACAGATTTGTATTGCTAGTTTGAGAAGTTATATGTTAAAAGGGGATTGTGGAAATGCCTGGAAGAGCATGTTTGTGAGTGGTTTTGGTCAAAATCACTTTTGTCAGGCTGCCCTTAACTAATTCCCTCTTCCAAAAGAGTAAAATGTATTTCTAACCAATTAACCAATAGTTTAATTTGGGCTAAAAGCATCCTTAAGAAGCGGCCTCGTTGGTAGATGCTTTGGGGTTTCTAAGGTAGGCTTCTTTAAAGGTCCTAGGTTCGAAACCCACGAGTGAACTTAATTGTAAAATCTTTTATTGACTTTCTAGCGCAGGCCTTGAGACGACCGAGGGCACCTTTAGGCATGTAGAAGGGCAAAAATCACTTTACATTTATTTTCAAATACCTTAATGTACTTTCGACCTTGTTCAAAGAAATTCCATATTAATCTTAAACATAATGATTTTGAGTGGGGTGTGTGTTTAAAATTAATTTCATGTGCAAAAGGTCCCTCCGCCTTATTAATTTATAAATAACATTTTCATATAAATGTTAAGGGCAAGCAAGGTCCGGAACAGAGTGGTTGATAGAAGGCAGTAGAATTGTCAACTGAAATGATTTTTCTTGCATTATCTGTTCATCGGCTTCTTTATAAACTTTTTGTATGATTGTTTTTTGTTAATCATTGACTCCCAATGATCAGTCATAATATAGATCTGCCCTAATCTGCTAATTAATCACAGTTTTTGGAGAATTGAATATGCATAACCATTGATTCATATCGGATTGGTACAGTTTAGTATTAAAAGATGATGGATTGCACTTAAGGCTAGCTTATGTCCTGAAGTAATAGGAAGCTAGGCGCTGAGCATTTATCATGAGTCAATATATCCATACGTCTAACTGTTTATAAATTTGTTTAATCCTTTGGTATGCAGAATATTTATTTTACTCTGAAACTGTTGCATTTTGTTGCCAATTTTCAAAAGATTATTTAATCCTTTTATGCTTTATGCAGCTTTCTTACAAGCAATATCATGGATACCCATGGCAATTATGTCACCATCAAGTATTTCAGTTTTCACCATTAGCATATTTCTTCTCCTCAGCAACCTTGGTGCTTCGATAGCGGAGGTTGCTAACGACGCCATTGTTGCAGAGGCAGGAAAACAGCCCACTTCTTCCAAGAATTCTGGAGCATCGTCGTCCGGTGAGCTCCAGGCATTTGTTTGGATAGCGTCCTCTGCTGGTGGCATCCTTGGAAATCTTCTTGGAGGCATTGCTATCGATAGGTTTTCATCTCAAGAAATGTTCCTGTTCTTTGGCCTTCTCCTTTCGCTTCAATTTTTCTTAACCATCATCGTTCACGAACACTCTCTAAATCTCCCCCGGAGCTCAACCAATGTGGGTATGAAGAAACAGGTTTCAGAACTCTTATCCGTGATAAAAAAATCCGAAATTGCTTACTCCATAATATGGTTTGCTGCATCTTATAGCATAATTCCTGCATTGACTGGCACCATGTTCTTTTATCAGACAGAGCATTTGAAAATTGAGTCATCTATTTTGGGTATCTCCAAGGTTTTTGGCCAAGCAGCCCTGCTGTTATGGGGCATAATTTATAATCGTCATCTGAAGTCGGTCCCGACTAGGAAAGTTATTTCAAGTATCCAGGTGTTAATGGCAGTGTTTATGATCTCGGACGTGCTGTTCGTGAAGGGAGTCTATCGAGATATGGGAGTTCCAGACTTCCTATATGTTATTCTATTCTCTGGACTTTCAGAAGTTCTATTATTCTTCAAGATGTTGCCATTCACCGTTCTGATACCTCAGCTTTGCCCACCAGGCTGTGAGGGCTCCCTCATGGCATTCGTAATGTCAGCGATCGCCCTCGCCTTCATAGTGAGCGGGTGTCTCGGTGTAGCACTTGCATCTTATGTTGGCATCACAGCGAACGAATTTTCTGGCCTTCCTCGTGGTCTGATCATACAGGCTGTGTGCACTCTTCTGCCATTGTCTTGTTCATGGTGCATGGCTGATGATGTCAAAGCTAAAGCCAAAGCCAAAGGTAGAAGGAAAGATTCCAAAAAGAAGCAGTAGCACAATGGAAGAATGGTATATGGTGAGTGAATTCAAAATATTTATTTCCCAAGCGATTTTATTTTATTTGTTCATTTTTTTAGAAATTAAGCTATAAGCATTTTTCAAATCTTAGTCAAGTTTCAAGGGGGAAAGGAGCTTTTGGAAACTAGTTTGATTTATTTTTAAAATTTGACTGATTTTAAAAACAATTTCGGAGGTTTTATTAGAAAGTGAAGAAAAAAGGGAATTTTTTTTTTGAACCAGAAAAATGGCAATTGATGAGCTTAAATATTTAGGAGCTAAATAAACAAGAGTGTTATCAAATGGGTTTTTAATATTAATTTTTTTTAACTACTTTGGTGATCCTATGATATGATCGCTAATTTGAAGGTGGTAGAGTTTAAGAATGTACCGAGAGATTTTTCAAGATGAGCTGTAATTTGCTACATACATGTTATGTAGTTTATATATAGGTCAATGTATTTGTAAGTATTGTGAATTTCTATATGAATGAATTTATTCTTTTTTTAAAATTACATAATTACAAACTGAGCTGCATTTAGAATAAGTCGTTCAAATTTATTTATATATTATTGATTCTTTAGATTATTACTGGAACATAATTTAGTATAGATTTTTTAATGGATAATTCCATTTTTGCAAATTAATTAAAATTATAATATTAATTACGTTTATTTTGATTATTAAAATCGGTAGAGTTATAAAGTTTCGCATGATACTATGATATAGATAGATTTGGAAAATACATTCCAAACAATAAGAGGCAGTTTGTTTCCCATATTTAAAGAGGATTTAGTTTGAGGATTTATTAACTACTCTTCGAAAATTTACATCCAAACGAGTTTTTACGAACTCTTTTTTTTTACTTTTAAAAATAACTCTCATTTCAAACTATTTATTTCTAATCATTCATTTATAACTAGCCGATCATTTTTAATCATTCATTTCAAATTAATTAAAATAACACATTTTTAACTGCTCATTTTTAATAATTACTTTTTTAACCAACGAAAATAACTATTCATTTTAAATCTACATCCAAACGAGATTTTAATTACAACTCTTAATTTTTAACTACTCAAAATAACTCTTCAATATAACTTCTTAAATTAAATCATAACTAAATATGGTAAACAAACACCCCTTAAAAATATTGTTAAAAATAATTTTAGAATAAAAATTTTAAAAATAAAAATTAAATTAAATTAATATAAAAATATACATAGTTAACTATATTATATATAATAAGTTCTAAGTTAATTTGGGTCAACTAAAACTAAATTTGGATTGGAATGGTTGAGTTAGTAATATAGGTCTCATTAGATAACCATTTTATTTTTTGTTTTTGAAATTTAAGCATACAACAACTCTCTTCCCATATAATTTTTCTTATTTGGATATCTATATCTTACTTTAATTTAAGAAAACAAACTAAAATTTGTAAATAACAAAAAGTACTTTAAAAAACTTGTTTTTATTTTTGAAATTTGGTTTGCATTCACATACTTTGTTAAAGAAAGATGGATACATTATAGGAGAGATGAAACACATCATAGGAAATATCATAGGAAAATTGAGTACAAATAAACTTAAATTTCAAAACAAAGAAACAAAAAATCAAATGTTATCAAACAGGACTGGATGATTTCAATAACTGACTTTAATTAAGGTCACTAATTTAAGTTAATCACTACAAAAAAAATTAAAGTCAATCAATAACACTAATTAAATTTATTGATTGAAGTTAATGAGTAACACTAATTGAAGACATTAATTGACTTAAATAAATATAGTTTAGTCATTGACACTAATTGAAGTATATTAAAAATAATTTTAGTGTTAATTTATTTGTCGAATATACTATAGACTTCATTTAATTTCACCGATTGACTTCAATCAATATACTTAAATTAGTGATGTTGGTTTAAATATATAATGTACAAAACATTAATTGAAATGTATTGAAAATATGGTTATTGTCAATTAATTTGACAGATTACATTATAAACTTCAATCAATGTCATTAATTGAAGTGTCTTCGATTAGTGACATAGATTGAAGTGTATAATATACAAAATATTTATTGAGAAGAAAATTAGTGGCGATTGCCTTACATTTTAAATTTTGAAATTGTATAGTTTATAACTTTATAACATTTGTTGATTGGTGAAATTTGCACAACCTGACCCGAACATATTAAAAAAAAAAAAAAAATTATATATATATATATATGGAATGAATTCAATCTATGGTGACTACTTGTCTAAAAATTAATTTTACATGTTTCTTTGACATCTAAATATTGTGGGATTAGATTAGGTGGTATTAGAGATGTCCATTTTTCCTAGGGGACTCACCCCTAACGGAGCTGGAAATTCCCGGTTAGGCGGGGAACGGGCCAGGGACAAGGGGAAGAAATTTCCCTGTGGTCTAATCGGGGCTGGGGACAAGGAATGTATTCCCCGTCCCCGATTCCCTGATACCTGCCCCGTTTACTTCTTTTTTTTTTAATCTTTTTTTCTATATTTTACCCCTCTCATTTTTAAATAAAAACATATTTGTTAATGAAATTATTTATGCATATGAATATATTTTTTTTAATAATTAACATTAATATTATAGTTGAAATTTATAAATATTTTCTAAGAAAATCTAATTATTTAATAGTATTATCCAAAAAAATATTTAAAAAATGTAAAAATATAGTTTTTAAAAAATTTCCGCGGGCCCCGATCGGCGAGAAAAATTGAAAATTTTTTCGGGGACGAGACGGGGAAGCCATTCCTCGGCCCCGCCCCACTCCGTGGACATCTCTAAGTGGTATGTACAATCACATTAATCGAGGTCTCGCTAACCTGTCTGGACAGTCACAAATAAAAATTTTAAAAAAATACATTGGAAGAAAACTATTGATTCAAGTCAATAAATGATTCAATAATTGAAATAAAAAAAAAAGATTTCTAAACGTTCCTATATTTTCAATATTTAGCAAATTTCTTGCGCAAATTTCATAATTTTAAAAAAATTAAACCACATTTAAGACTCCAACACATTAATGTATGAAAATAACTTTTTAATTATATTTATAAAAATAACTTTCAACTCGCTTTAAAAAAAAAAAAAAACTTTCAACTCCCCAAACTTTCACTCCGGCCCTGCATAACCATGTTATATATGATGTCATTGAAATATTCATATTTTGTATGGTTCGATGTTATTTATTGGATTGAAACGTCAACAAAAATAATTATTGAATAATATTAATATACACTCAATAATTAAAAAATCACCTGGTTGAATTTTCTTCCCCTTCATCACTATAATCTAAAAAAAGGGAAAAAAGTTATCGATTGGAACAGATTCTGAATGAAACCACATAGGATTTAATATATATATATATTTTAAATGCCATAAGATTTAATAATTAAAAGTTATTTATTTATTTATTTGTGAAGATACTATCTTAAAAAAATAACAGAAATGCGAAAACCAGACTTATGGAGTTAGGGCAATGTTCGGGACCTCGTCACTTTCCGTTCAGTAGAGATTTCTTAATCCATTTCTGAAAAATCCCCCATCTTCTCTCCACCAATTCACGATCAAGAATTCAAAAACCACCGTTAATGGCGAAGAAATCAATTGCATTGCCATTCTCGCGCCTTCTCCTCAACCAAGCCCTAAAAAACCCCATGGACGCCATAATCCATGGATTCCCCCATTCCCTTCGAAACCCTAATCGCCATTTACCAGGAACAAGAAAACCCTTCTGTTCATCTTCCTCGTCTGGAGCTGTTCGGCACCTTCTCGCCGAGCTGGAGATGGATAAGCATTTGAAGTTGATGGAATCGGTTGCGAATCCCCTCACGTATTTCTATTTCATTATACTGTTTTGCTGCTTGATTTTGGCTTTCTGATTCTTTTCTATTTTCTATGAATTGAACATTTTATGCAATCTCGTCATGTTTTGGTCTTCTTTTCGTTTTGTTGCTCTGGTTTTTTATTATCATGATATCCCTTTTGGGGATTTCTTGGTAGTAAAAATGTAGTCTAGTTCTTAATTTGTTGTTTTTTTTGTTATATCCCTAAACCCTAAACTCTAAACCCCTAGTTCTTGATTGTTTCATTTGCTTTTCCGTTAGTTTTTTTTAGGAAACGAAAAAAAGAGTGTTGGCAGATTCGCCTGGACTCATGAATTTGTGTTCTTTTTGTTGTCATATTGTACCCTTCATTCTTAAAAAAAAAAAAAAAGCAGAGGGAAATACAGTTAGCGGTCTCTCTATGTGTTTTTAAGTTTACTTTTATAATTGTTTTCTTTTATAAATTAAATTCACATTCACTTCATCCATATATTGAAATTTAAAATTAGTTTAGCCATCATTTTTGTCTAAGAATATTTTATATAACTGACTACTAGAGCATTATTGAAAAGTTCAGGATTTTAAAACATAGAAACAAATAATGTACATTTCCTTGAAAAAAGAAGAAGTTATAGTTCCCTCTCTGAAAAGTGTGTGCCATGACCTTTGGCTTTAGTCAAGAGTTTGAATCCCCCACTCCAATTGTTGTTGATCTAAAAACGCCCAAGATTTATGGACAAATTCTTATTTGTTTGCCAATAACGACAGGGTTCTGACAATAAATTGATTGACGTGAATAGAACAAGCAATGTTAGAGAGGTATCAAACACTCTTCTTTTAACTATTTTACTTGGAGAAATGTTTACTGTTTATTAGAACTTTTTTTTTTTTTTTGTAATATGTTTGTCCCTACTGTCAACAGAATGGGCTTGAAGAAGCACTTTCTTTGTATGAGGAAATGGTTGGAAGTGGAATCTTCCCTGATGTAGTTACTTACAGTTCCATTTTATATGGTCTTTGTAAGCATGGGAAGCTATCTGAAGGAAAACTGCTTTTGAGGGAGATGGAAAAGATGGGGATGGATCCCAATGATATCTCATACTCTATCCTTCTTGATGCATTGTTTAAGGCTGGAAAATTTGCAGAAGCATTAATCACGCTGGGTTATATGATTGTTCGTGGGAATAACTTCGATGTGATAACATGTACTATTTTGATTGATGGGTTCTTCAAGAATGGGCGATTAAAAGAGGCTGAATATATGTTCTGCTATTTATATCAGCTTAATCTAGTTCCGAACTGTATCACATATTCTGTCTTAATTGATGGCCGTTGCAAGTTGGGAGACATAAATGGTGCTGAATCTGCACTGCATGAGATGGAGGAGAAACATTGTGTTCCTAATGTCATTACCTATTCTTCGTTGATTAATGGTTATGTGAAGAAAAGAATGCTTCATGATGCATTTAAAGTATTGAGAAATATGGTACACCAAAATGTTATGCCAAATATATTTACTTATGCAATTCTACTTGATGGTTCTTTCAAGGCTGGTTGGCAAGATGTTGCCCTTGATCTTTACAACAAAATGAAACAGGGAGGATTGGAGGATAATGTTTTTATACTGGATGCTTTTGTGAATAACTTGAAAAGAAGTGGAAGGATGGAGGAAGCTGAGAATTTCATTGCAAAAATGGAATCTGGAGGTTTAACACCCGACGTTGTGAACTACACAAATTTGATGGATGGGTTCTTGAAGTCTGGGAAAGAGTCATCTGCTCTTAACCTGGCTCAGGAAATGACTTCTAAGAACGTAGTGTTTGATGTTGTTGCTTTCAATGTCTTAATTAATGGTTTGTTTAAGCTTGGGAAATGTGATACAGAGTCAAGTTACGTTACAATGGGCGAGTTGGGGTTATCTCCTGACTTAGCAACATACAACACCATGATAAATGGTAATTTTAAGAAGGGGAACTGGGAAACTTCCCTGCAATTGTGGAATGAGATGAAGAGCAGAAAGTTGGTACCAAGTTCAATCACATGTAACTGTATGATTAACGGTCTTTGCGGAGCTGGGAGGATAGAAAATGCAATTGATATCGTGAAAGAAATGGCTGTGATGGGTTTGTACCCCACACCAACTACTTATAAAATTCTACTCGATGTATCCTCAAAGAGTAGAAGAGCTGACACTATTTTACAGATCCATAAGTTGCTTGTTGATTTGCACCTTAAGGTCGATAAGGACGTTTACAATATTCTCATAAGCAACTTCTGCAAACTAGGAATGACTAGGAAGGCAACTGCTGTGTTGAAAGACATGGAGAAAAGAGGAATTTTAGCAGACACAACAACTTACAATGCCCTGATACAGGGATACTGCATTAGCAGCCATATGAAAAGAGCTTTTATGGCATATTCTACAATGTTGTCTGATAAAGTTTCTCCAAATATTGAAACTTACAATCTCCTTCTAAGCGGTCTTTCTAAAGCTGGGTTAATACACGAGGCAGATGACCTACTTAGTGAGATAAAGAAAAGGGGCTTAAATCCTAATGCCTGTACCTATGAAACTCTGATGTGTGGTCATTGCAAGGCTGGAAATACAAAGGAATCTTTGAGATTCTACTGTGAGATGGTAATTAAAGGATTTATTCCAAGAGCGGGCGCCTATAACACGCTCATTGGTTATTTTTCTAAAATGGGGAAAATGAGCCAAGCTAAGGAGCTAATGTATGAGATGCAGAGAAAAGGTGTATCTCCCACTTCTTCCACATATGACATACTGATTTGTGGGTGGTGCAAGCTGTCTAGAATGCCAGATCTGGACAGGACACTAAGAAAATCATACCGGGCTGAGGCGAAAAAATTATTTGCTGAGATGAATGATCAAGGATTTGTTCCTTGTGAAAGTACTCTTTTTTGCATTAGTTCTACATTTGCTGCACGTGGGAAGAAGGCTGATGCTCGTAGGTTATTGAAGAGTGCATACAAGAGAAAACACGAGTGAGATATCTTTATTTTAGTGGATGAATTCCTTCAAGTAGTGAGTATTCTCTTTACTCTCTTCGAGATTTATCTTATAAACTCTTGTGCTATAGCATTGCAATCAACCAAATTATAGGTTTCAATGTCTTCTTCCCTTCGAGTCATTGACCCATTTGCCTGTCCTTACATATGTCTGTGTGATTGGCGCCTCACATATTCTTTCATTTCTTCTTATTGTGATAGTTGAAACTTGATATTTTATGAAGAAAATATTTCTTCAATATTGCATAGGGTTTGCTGGATGCTTATTTTTATCGATTCATTTTGACAGGAACTGTTCGAAAGTGGGAAAGAAGAGAAAAGGTGAAGTAGAATTGTGCATTCAAACAAGCAGATAGAATACTTTTTGTTTGTATGGTTCTCTTTGCTGACAATGCATGTAATTGGAGGCGTTTTCAAAGCATTTCATGAAATGCTTCAAGGTGAGTAGTTTTGTTTCTCTACATTCAAGTTAAGTACTTTTTTTCTCCAAAGAGAGATCATAAAAGGAATATATATTTTTTTTTTATCCTGACTACAACTCAACTAAAGTGGAAACTTGCTTGTTTACAGCATCGACCCCCTAATGTGTTATTCTGACCGGTTTTCAAAATATGTTATCTCAGTCTAGGGCAGACTGTTCATGCTTTGCTTTGCTGACATAGTGCTTGATCCGTAATCGGGGGATCCATTCATAAGGTTTAGTTACTTCTCTTAGTCTCTTTTATTTTATCATTTTCTCAGTTCTCTTACATTGTAATGTCTTGGTTGACACAAGGTTAAAAGTCAAACAAAATTGTCTCTAACGATTGTCGAGCTTATCTTTATAGCACTCTGCAAGCCATTTCTCGTAATATCTTAGAACCAAGGGAAATAAACGATATTTTCTTGTCAATTTCCAAGAAAAAGATGTTTGGACATTATTAGAACATCACGAAGGAAGCAGCTGAAAGAATAAAGAATGATGATCAGAAATTACCAAGTAACTAAATAAACTAAAGGTGCATAGTAGAAAGAATGATGATCATCATTAGGTCACAGAAAGTTTTAGAATTTTCAATTACCATGTTTGTGTTTGCTGTCCCAAAGGTGCGGCACAGTAGTCGAAGACTTGAGCTTTGAAGATGTGCTCCCTTTAAGGTCCCAAGTTCGAGCCTCACCCATGAGACACCTCTTGGGTCTCCATTTCTTCAATGCCTCTTGATACCTGGCCTAAGGATGGGTGTAGTTATCTCGAATATAGTATGATTTTTTGGTTTCCAAAAAAAATTACCATGTTTGCTATTTTGTAACTCAACATCTCTCTCATGCGCACTCATTTTGAGATCTTCAGGACATTGATGAATGTTCGTTATTGACGTGCAGTGACAAAGTTTGCATCGAGTTGGGTGGTGGAAGTGCAGTTCCAAGATTTTACTTACCAGAAAAGATCTTCTGAAACTATACAAGCTTGTTGAAAACATGTCATGGTGATGGTAGGAAGGATCATGGACGAATAACAGAGTAAAACACTGAATGAAGAGTAAAATTCCGAATGGATATTGGAGTTTTGTAAACGTTGATGCAGAGTTGCAGTCGCATTGAAGAGAGAGAAAAAAAAGATGTAATTACGGGTTCTCTTTTAAGTTAGTCGTATCTATTAGAAATCAAGAAGGGGGAAGGGATTTGTAATCTATCTTATATCATGGGAATTTTCGATAAAATATTCTTCGATATCTTATGTGTGTGTTGATAAGTCGAAAGTATGACATGTTGGGCATAAATGGTTATGTTAATGCCAAAAATTGATTCTTCTCATTCTATTTATTACATGAATATTTATATACAAATGTACAAGGTTGTTTTAGTTGTGAGTATGTAATTAAAATTGTCTAATGTTAAACTCTAACACTTCTCATGGAGCATTTCATTTTTGGAATTGAAAACATCCAAGGAAAACGTCGTAAAGTTTTTGAATCAAGTTTCGTGTGTTGATACTCGATCTCAAAACAGCTAGGCCCTTATTGATATGTGTGTCCCTATAGCTTTCTAGCCAATGCAAATTTGACGGCTTTATGGCCGGTTACTTCTCAACAAAATATTAAAATGATTATGAAAATAACTTTATAAGTTGATTCAGATAATAATCAAAATGAAAGTTTGAAATGAGAAGTGAACTAGTCATATAAACAATGTAGTACAATGCATGTGCAAATATCTATATAAACTTTAAAAATACTCTAATTATATATAAAAAAAAGTGATTTTATTAGATCAACAAGTTTCAGTCCTTATACTATACAAGAAGCAGTGCAATGTTTCTCTCAAAGCATATTATGGACCTAAAATATCACTTAGATCTCCCCATATCCTATAGAGAAAAAAAGTTGCTTAGATTTCTTTATTCCCTCTTAGAAACTCTCTTGTTGCTTAAGCTATATCAAAAACCACTATTTCTCAGTTGCAGCCATCAAACAAATCCCATGAGATTTGTTTTTTAGTTGCATTTGTCACAAAGCTTGATATCTGGCAATTCTCAAGCTGGAATTTGGCAGTCAGGATCCAAACAGTAGCTCCTTAAGAGACGTTAGAGGTGAGCGGAATCCATAAGCCGAAGAGTCTCTCCAGAAGAAAAAGCCTACAAAAAATAGCAACTTCAGATATCATTTTTTTTAATTCAACATTTCAGGTGGGAAGTTGTGAACGCGTAACCTCTTGATTACTAAGTTAACGACACATCAGACATCTAGAGATATTTTGAAGCTCTGTTTTCTTTAGAAACAGAAAGATGTTTCAAAGTCAACTTTCCTTCATTACTTTAAACTTAAAGAGAATATTTAACCAACTCATTTCTATTTATTTTTCCACTAAAAAAACAAACAAAACAAAAACTAAGAAGCAAGAAACCACTACCAAACATGTTACTATAATTTCTCAGTCATTTAGAACAAGAAAAGTAAACATTGTCAAACTAGCTATATGAATTATGAACTATAAAAATGTGCTATCTCAGGTGGCAATTTGTGTAAAAGAGAAGCATATGGAAGGAAAAAATGAATTGGGATAAGAAGAGAACCTATCCAGGAGAAAAGACCAACAGTTGCAGCAATGAAGAACTCCCTGCTCACGCTGTTGCAACTGTGAGATCCATAAACAAATTCAATTTACTCATAATACTATAGTAACAAAAAATGCAGATGTATCAAAATGGAGAGCAGCTTACCAGTACAAGCATACAATGTTGGCGTATCCATAAAACAAAATCGCCCAAACCGAACCCAAAAACCTGCAATTTCAGTTTAAATGAATATCATTCATACGATAATGAGGCCAAGCAGCAGTAGTGGTTTTGTTTTTCAGATATAGGCACTATCTTCCCACTGTTCTAAATGATTACGGACCCTAGGGAAAATGGCAGATTGTTTAGGTTGATTAGACCCCGATTTCATAATATGCAAGATTTAGTTGTTTTTTGGTTTGTTTCTCTCGTTGATACGTGACATTGATAGAAAGATCTACAAAGAGATACACACATCTGTACTCAAAGTAAAGATTATGTTTCAACAGATATTTTTGTGTGGTTATAGAATAACTTAACACCCTGAATTATGATGATGGTTGTGTAAATTTTACCCCTAAAGGGCCTAAATTCTAACTTTTAAAATCATAGAAACTAAATTCTAACTTTCTTCGAACTATAGGGACAATTATATTTGTCCTTCACTAAATGGTTACATCTTACATGGATACATATTAACTGATTTTGACATGTAACAAAATTAAATTGAAGAGTAGACAGCTGAAGTGACACAAATACTATTAATGACAAAAACATAGAAAAACAATTTAAGATGAGTATAATCAATCTTTTTTTTTTTTTTAAAAAAGACACATCGATCAAAGTTTAAGGACTGAATTAATGATTTGATCTATTTTTAACTTGATCTACATTAAAATTATTATAAAAAAACACTTTATAAACATAAAATTAATTTAACTATAGAAATATGGATGTATGTTGGACGCTTCTCAAAGAAACATCCAGTGCTTCTAAAAACTTTCCTAACGCATCATAACTTTAACACCCTACTATTGTCATTCAAGTTGATTGAAAAGAAAATACACTTAAGCTCTGATTGAGTGGCAAACATATTACCACATGAAGTCTCGAATAAAAAGTGCACGTGGGAGCACGAGACCATTTCCAATCAGGGCAAGAAGCATTGTGAGAGCTGATAAGCCTTTGATGTTCTCAGGATTCAGATAATTAGTCCACTGAACAAACAGCATATGGTGGTTAGAGCAAGGTAAAATCAAGATGCATAGTCTATATTTATATCACATTAAACGTTAAAACATGACATATACCAATTGTGAAACAGGCATCCACATGAAGAGGAGTGTTGCTGTCCATCCAGACAATGCTCCAACAAATTTCACACCTTTCTCAGGAAGTTTTCCAGCTCGTGCCTGTAAATCTTAAAAGGACAACTTTAAGGGATGTTGAACTAGATCGCAGCATTAAAATATTTTGCAACAGGACAAGAACAGATACTAATCTTGGTTTCATGTCACAATTCTCAAGGACAAAGCTACTGATTTTGCTAGTTTTTTTCTTCTAAACATTTGACCTATTTTGCTCTCTCTTGGTAAATATTCTCCCCACTTTTTAGTAGCTATAATCTCACCTTTCTTAGCAAATTGGTTGTCTTCTTTTGTAATTTCATCTAATCAATGAAATGAAGTAGCATAGTTTCACATCAAAAAAGGGAAAGAGTAAAAACCATAATATTTTGTGGTGACATATTTCATTGAATGGATTAGCATATGCAAGAAAAAAGAAAATATAGGTAAGAAAAAGTCTACCAAAGCAACTGCTAGCAGTGCTGCAACCAAAGCAGTTACTCCAGGCAAGATACTATTTGGTAAGAACGGAACAAAAGTAGACCACATAACCTGCAAGAAAAATTTGCAAAACCAAAATCCCATCTTTTTGAGAAAAAAATTACCATCAAATGTTGTCATTGCTTGAATGAAGCTGGACTAGAAGAGAGATTACCTGGGGGAGGACAGAAAATCCACCAATAGTGATGAAGTCTTCCCAAAATTTCAAGATTTGTACAGGAAGAATATTAAAGTAATTCATAAAATTTATGACAAGACCAGAAGCCACAACCGCCGACGTGGCTGCAATGTAAGGCAGGGGCATGGCCCCGGCTATTGCAAGCTGGGCAAGAACTATGTATGTTGTAACTACTCCTAATGTTTGAATCACCATTGCCTCCTTCTCCCGCTTCTTTGCGAAGTACGATAGCAGCGCAAGGTTCCCAAGCAAACCAGTGAACATACCCTACATGTATAGATTAACTCTTTGAGACTAAATACCTTAGCACTTTCTGGACTTGAAATGAAATAAAAAAGAGAAAGAAAAGCACTCAAATTATCATGAGAACATTAAACATTAATGCAGTTAATGACATGACTCAAGAAATTATTGTCAATGTCCATCCCCTCTAAACAACTTGAATTTAGAATGTAAGTACTTTTTACCAGCCATGGAACTGCCAAAAGCGCGGTTTTGTTCCCAGCTAAAAGGTTTCGAGCATTAAGGATAATCTGAGGCAATTGTAGCAACATAAAAGGGATGTTTGCTGCTCCAGAGAACTTTGCAGTCAACGAACTCCATTCCTCAAACCTTTTGCTGTCCTTTAGAGTCTCAGATCCCTTTCACAATTCAAAATCAGAACCTCAGTACATGCAAAGTAAAGCAGGATCTGCTGGTCATTTCAATACTTGATTACATTTAGTGTAGGATACAAGGCCTAAGATTGCAAATCATTACTGTATATTGTTATTGAAGCTCATGACCATGTTCGTGAATGAAGATAGCATTTAAAAATTGCAACCCACATAACTCAACAGCGAGAAACCTGATATCTTATTCTTCCATTTATTTAACAACACAACACATTTGACAGAAGGAAGATATCATTTCCCAGCTTAGAAATTCGCATGTAGTGCATTTACCTCATAAATTGGAGAGTATATACTCGATCCATCATTCCATAGAAAATTTTAAGAAACAATAAAGCCTTAAATAACTAAGAGGGGATGAGGTCAATCCTTCGTGACCACCTACATGGGAACTAATTTCTTATAGATTTTTTTAACATTAAAATATTATAGGATATTATAAGGTCAGCCAATTTGTACGTGTCAAGGTGTGTCCCCAAGGGACAGCCTCTTGGTTGAGACCTGAGAGCTTGGCATGAACTTAATTGTAAAATTCTTTATTGACTCTTAAATCTGGGTCATGGGAATAATCGAGGTAAGCTGACTTGGACGGTCACTAATATAAAAAAAGAAAAATCATTGCATGGCAACACATGTTACACACCAAAACCATATCGTAACATCATACCAAATAAGATGGCGAGCTGAAATGCTCATTGTTCAAGTCGGATAGAAAACAAACATAGTACACAGCAGCCAATAAATAAAGGCTTCATCAAACTCAAAACATTGACTGAAGAGGAGCAACCTGGAGACGTGACTGAGGGACATCGGCCTCCAAGGCGGCGACCGGAGCAAGACGACGGCGAGGCCAGGTTAATCGGAAACTGTATGGCAACACCCGTTCCAAACAAAAGCAATTTTGCGGATTTGGGTTCTTTAAAGGCAAGAAAATGGAACTGGGCTTCGAAGCCGAGAAGAACACAAGTGGGTCTCGTCGCAAAGCCCCATTTGAAGCCGATGGAGGCTTAACCGCCATCATCATCGCGCTAAACTCAAATTTCTCACAGACCCAATTGGGATTGATTCGCAAGAAACAAGGGAAAGTGGAAGCTGATGAGTGGCAGTGAAATCACAATCAGTGGAGAAATAGAGAAATTGGGGTCGAAGGGTGAAATGGGGTGGATTCAGATTTTTGAGAAATGGGGTTTCGATTAGGAGCATTAATAAGACAAAGATGATGTTGTTAGGGACGATCAGCATTTGGTTTCACGTTCTTGCTTGAAAAGGAAGTATGGGGGAAATGAAAAGCCGGATGGGTTTCGGCACAAGATCCAATTTGTGTATTCAAAATTAACGAAGTACAAGCCTCACATGCCTTATTTGCTATCTCATTCAACTTTTTTTTTTCTTGTTCTTGTGAAAAGGGTCTTATTTTTATGTCAATGCATTTAAGAAAAGTTTTTTGTTACATGAATTTGGACAAATACGATTAGGAGTTAAGTTTAGTAGGACCTAATTTAGTCTCTCCTATTTACTTTTTCTAACTAGAGGCACATATGAGGGAAGAAGAGAAAAAGTAGAAAAGTGTTATTTTGCTTCTTGTGTTGTTAGTAGGGGTATTCATGGGTCGGTCGATGTCAATTTTTGGATGAAACTAGCACCGACACCGATGTATCAGTTTATGTCGGTCGGTGATAGTCGGTTATTAAGATGTTTGAGATTCCGGTCGGTCGGTTTTTGTCGGTTAATTGACTTTTTAAACTAAAAAGAAAAAGGACAAAAAATTTATTATATAGTAAGAGACGAGAAGAACAAAAGAAAATATAAATAAAAAAAAGAAACAAAGAAGAAAAAAGGAAGAAAGAAAAGGATACACATATCGTTGTAGAGTTAGGAGAAAAGATAAAGAAATGAAAGTTGAGGAGAACCAGGATCATAAGGTTAACGAAGAAGATAAATGGACATAAAATAAAGTTGAAATGGAAAAGTTTAATGAGTAGAAAGAGAAAAAGTAAAAAATATTATTATTTTTTAAAATCTCATTAGTAGTTTTATAAAAAACTGTGAGATTTTTCTTTTTATTTTAAAGTTATTTGTATTTACATTAATGAGAAATAAATATAAGGGGACATTTGCTTTCTAAAAAATCATGATTAATGGAAATTAAATATATTTTCAAATTCAGCTTTATTTTGACTCTATTCTTTTCCTTCCTACCTCTCTTCCTCCTTTCTTCGTTCCCTTCATTTTCCTTCTCCTTCGCAAGTTTAACTTCACAAGTTTCTTTAACATTAATTAAAAAAATAAAAATCTTTGTTGTATATGCATAGTTCGGTCGGTCGGTCGATTTTCTTACAATTTTTTCATCGGTCGATTTTGAAAAATGAAAATCAACTCCGACCAACTATTTTGAAAAACCGCCCGAACGACGATGATTCGGTCTGTTTCGGTCGGTCGGATCGATTTGAGACATTTTCGTGAACACCCCTAATTGTTAGCTTGATAGTAATGAAATGATACAAAGCTTATATTAATAACAATGAATGAGAAGTGACTTAAAAGCTACCTAATCTAGCTTAGTATAATTAATATATGAGTTAGCTAAAACAATGCAATAGTAGCAAGTACAAATGAGCAACAACAAGTCACATTTCTATCATGTCTAATTTTTCATCTCAAATTATAAAAGCATGCAAGGATTTGAACATATGGAGGAGACACCAATTTTCTTACAAATGAGAGCCAAATACCGATTTCCGGGTTCGAACTCGTGACCGTGGAGTTGAAATGGATTAATACCATACAAGATAACCAACTGCGCCACTGACCCTCAATAAAAGCATGCAAGGATTTGAACATATGGAGGAGACACCAATTTTATCAAACAATAAGCTACTCGATCATGTGAGAAAATATAGTGAATGTCTAATTGATCGGAGAAAATTTGGTTCAAAATGAAATGAGAATTTTCAATTTGTTAATTGCTGCCACGAAATACCAAATTCTTAGCGAGGGTGACAACAAAAATATAATCGCATCAAATTATTTGAATAGTCATGAAATTGACATGAAGATTGTGAAGAAGAGCCTTGGCCCACAAAAAATTGTCAACACACATGTAATGGGTTCGATAATCAAATTCGATGTTAGAACAAGCATCCATATCCCACTACAAAAGATGAGAAGAAATACACTATCCATTGACAACTTTATGATCATCGACGAAAAAGTTATTGGTGGGTATGAGATTCAAACCTGCAACATCTTGATGATATATTTACAAAAGTGTCGTCTTATTAATTCATATTTTAATGAGGATGAATATGATATCAATAGTATAATAATAATTTATTAACTCTCAAAGAGAAATGTCAAGTGTTACAATAGTCCTATTTTAATAATGAAAAGGTAAGGTGTATGAGTTGGTCTGATACTTGCCAAAATAAACATAGCTTAACTAACATCTCATGTTAATAATAAGATAAGAAGTTGGATACCCCACCACATCTAAGGTGTGTTTGAAGCACCGATTTGGTTAATGATAGATGGAAGATTATAATAAACGATGATTATTATAAATGGTGTTTGAGGAGCAAGTTATTATAAGAGATATTATGATAAACAATGTTTTGAGAGACTGATTATGTAACAAAAAATAATATATGTGAGGTTTAAATAAACGAGTAAATAGGTTTAGATAAACAAACACGCAAATTTAGGTGAATCAAAACATCCTTGAGATATTATAACCAAATCCAACCGTTTACATAAATAGGTCCAAACAACACCCTATCGTCAAAAGAAAAATAAAGAAAAAGTACGATACAAATATGAAAGAAAATCTGAAGGCAAATGTGACAAATTCGGCGAATAAAAACTAGCCACCGCTGAAGGCGGCGGTACAAAATTCCGACGTTAGAGAAAAGAAATTGAAGAAGAAGATGAAGAAATAAGGGCTGCAACTGAATTAGGGTTTCTTCCAACTCAACCATATTATCAGGTTTCCATTTTACTCATTCTAGGGTTTCAATTTCAAACTTGTTCCCCACTCTCCATTCTTTTTGTTATCCATCGATTTCCCTAGGGTGAAATTAGGTGTTCATAGCTTTTCAATTTTGTTCCTGTTTCTGAAATTCGCTTATAATTCGAGTGTATTTCGGGAGAGAAAGAGAGATGGATGATTATCAGGAGATGGAGAGGTTTGGTATGGAGAATGATTACGACGACGGCCAATGGATTGGCGGCGAGTTTTATTACCGAAAGCGCAAAGAAAAGAGGTCTCAAACGAAAGACGATGTTCTCTATGGCGTTTTTGCTACTGGTTCGGATTCGGACTCTGATGGCGAGGGGTTTTCGTCTAGGAAGCGTCGTAAGGACCGTGATTTGTCTCGGAAGCCTGACCTTACCAAGCCTGTCAATTTTGTGTCCACTGGAATCGTCATGCCCAACCAGGAGATCGATAAGAATTCCAAGGATGGTGATGACAATGTGGAGGATGATCGACCTGGTATTGGGTTGGGTTCTAGCGTTTCTGGTTCTGGGTTGGGGTTTAATTCGTCCAATTCTGATAGAAATCTTAATGGGTTTAAGAAGAATGATTCTAATGTTGAGGGAGATGAAGATGGTGATGGCGAGGACTACTTTTTGCCCACTGCGTTTGGGAGGAAGATTAAGGAGGGAGCTGAGAGGAGGGAGAGGGAAAGAGTGAAATCTCAGATAGAGAAGAAGAGTCAAGTCGTAGCCGGAAGTCGGAAAGATTCTGAGATTGGGAATGTTGGAGGGTTTGAGAAGCATACCAAGGGCATTGGCTTGAAGCTACTTGAAAAAATGGGATACAAAGGGGGTGGACTTGGCAAAAACAAACAAGGGATTGTAGCTCCCATTGAAGCAAAAATGAGGCCTAAGAATATGGGTATGGGATTTAATGATTTCAAAGAGGCTTCTAAAGTGCCTGTTTTACAGGAATTAGAGGAGAAAACATTGCCCCAACCAATGAAAAAAGCAAAGGAGAGGCTTTGGTCGAAGCAAGTAAGGTCTAAGAAGAAGAAAGATGCTTATTTAACGGCTGAGGAATTACTGGCTAGCAAGCAGGACCAGGAATTGGAGGTTGTTCAAAAGGTGTTTGATATGCGTGGGCCTCAGGTGCGGGTGTTGACTAATTTAGAGAATTTGAATGCTGAAGAGAAAGCCAGAGAAAATGACATCCCTATGCCAGAGCTTCAGCATAATGTGAGGTTGATTGTAGACTTGGCTGAGTTGGATATTCAAAAAATCGATAGAGATTTGAGAAATGAGAAGGAAACTGCGCTCAGTTTACAGAAAGAGAAGGAAATGTTAGAGATTGAGCTGGGTTGTCAGAAGAAGCAGTTGGATAATATGGAAGAAATTACGAGGATGATAGAACGATTAGGAGAAGATAATTCTGCTGGAACATTGACGTTAGATGGACTTGCCAAGTGCTTCACTGGCTTGCGGAGAAAATTTGGTGATGACTACAAGTTATGTAACTTGGCTTGCATTGCATGTTCATATGCACTACCTTTGCTCATTAGAGTATTTCAGGGCTGGGATCCTCTCCAAAATCCTTCTCATGGGTTAGAAGTGATATCGTTGTGGAAGACTCTGCTTCAAGATGAAGATTGTATTGACATCTGGGATACGACATCGCCTTATACTCTCCTGGTTTCAGAAGTTGTCTTACCTGCAGTAAGAATTTCTGGCATAAATACTTGGCAGGCTAGGGATCCTGAATCAATGCTTCGATTCCTAGAGTCTTGGGAAAAATTGCTACCTCCTTCGGTCCTTCATACCATATTGGAAAATGTTGTCATGCCTAAACTGGCAAGCGCAGTAGATTTGTGGGAACCTCAGCGAGATCCTGTTCCTATCCACATGTGGGTACATCCATGGCTGCCATTGTTGGGGCATAAGCTGGAGGGAATGTATCAGGTCATACGTACAAAGTTGAGTTTTGTTCTTGGTGCTTGGCACCCAAGTGATATTTCTGCCTATACAATATTGTCACCTTGGAAAGCTGTCTTTGATTCTGCTAGTTGGGAGCAGCTTATGCGTCGATTTATAGTACCTAAACTGCAGGTTGTTTTGCAAGAGTTCCAAGTAAATCCAGGAAATCAGAATCTTGATCAGTTTTACTGGGTTACTAGTTGGGCTTCTGCCATTCCTATCCACATCATGGTTGACATGATGGAGAAATTTTTCTTCAGCCAGTGGCTACAGGTTTTGTATCACTGGTTATGTTCAAATCCAAACTTCGAGGAGGTTACGAAATGGTACATGGGCTGGAAAGAACTCTTTCCACAGGAGCTTCTAGCTAATGAAAGTATCCGGTACCAGCTTAGTTGTGGATTAGATATGATGAATCAAGCCGTCGAAGGGATGGAGGTGGTTCAGCCAGGTTTGAAAGAAAATATTTCGTACCTCCGAGTTCTTGAGCAACGGCAGTTTGAAGCTCAGCAGAAAGCTGCTGCGCAAGCTAAACAACAAGCTTCAGCTGGCTTGGGTAATGCTTCTCATATGGATAATACAGGTGGTGCACTTGAGATGACCCTGAAAGAAGTACTTGAGGCCCATGCCCAACAGCACGGTTTGCTCTTTAAACCTAAACCTGGAAGGATGCACAATGGACACCAGATATATGGCTTCGGAAATATAAGTATAATAGTAGACGCTCTAAATCAAAAAGTGTACGCCCAAATCGAGGAATCATGGTCCCTAGTATCCCTTGAACGATTGCTGGACATGCACAATAGTTCTACAGCAAAGAGAAGGTAGATGTAAGCTTGGCATAACTTTTTGAAGAATTTCCCATGTTGTGAAACAGCTTTAAGCAGTGCAGTGTTTAGATTATGTAGACTGCTTGCACTATAGGAAAAACTACAAGGTTAGTGTGCCTTTAATCTCTCAACCATTAGTGGGCAACTCTTTTTCATCATTTTGATATGATCTGAAAAGTCTTTTTTCATCAATATGTACTGAATTTTCTTTCATGTGAATTACTATATTATCATCAATTAATCCAAATTTCTAACTTTGCTTGTTAACTTCTATGATAACTTTTTCTATCACCATTTGCATTTTAAAAGCATGGATAGAGAAGAGTATTGAAGGCTATTCTTGATTATTATTTTTATTTTTGTTTTTTTATTATTATTTATATCTGTGAGTGCTTGGCCAATTTACATGCCTCAACTATCCTCATAGGACAACCTTCTGACTACTGTATTTGGTTGTCAAGGAAATCTATAGAAAATTATTCTTCTCACTGCTATATAGAATCTTGATATCCCAAACCAACGCTAGGTTCTTCTTGAACTTATGAACCTAACGCTTTGTTCTTTGGCTGGATTTGATTCCGCAATTGGGGTTGTAGTAAATTTGTAGGGATGATGGAGGAGCCCTTTCCGGGCAGGTGAAAGGAGCTTTAAGCTGAGTACTATTGAAGTAGAAAAAAACATTTGCTAAGCAAAAATCCAAACTCAAGTAGTAGCAAAGAGATGTATGGTCTGGTTCATGAAGAACAAGAGAAGAGACCGTTGGAGCATGGTTTTTAGTCGTGTTGATGATGAGACTTCTGTCCCTTATATGTTACTACGATGATGTATGAGAAAAGCATAAAAAAAACTAGAGAAAATTAGGAAGTGCTATAGATGATGAGTTCTTTTCTTTGAAAAAATATATACATACACATGTATTTCTCTAAATCTTTGCTTCAAGCTTTGTTGAGCATTAGCATGAGTATAACAAACCATTGTATTTTTCTAAGCTTATTTTATCAACATGTTTCTCCAGTGTCCTTGTTTGTTTGTTAGTTCTGAATCAGTGCTTCTTAGTGCATAGCCATTTAAAAATTTTATGTAGAAATCTATCTTTTGAAATTGTAGTTTCCTAGTACAATCTACTATTTATTTTGGGGGTGGGAAATTGATAGTGGGAGTGTCCTGTTAGTGCAAAGTGCTTCAATTAATAACTTCATTATATGTTATTCTGAATTTGTGTTATTATTATTATTATATTCGTGAGTGTCTAGGCTAGCATATACATATCTCAATTATTCTCACGAGATAATCGTTCGACCTTACTACATTTCGTTGTCAAGATAGCTCGCAGAATAATAATTTTTAAGTAGGTGGACACCATAGATCGAAACATAACTAATGTTTTTAAAAGTGTGGGGCGCAGCGACAGTTTGGAGTCGGAGGCGCACAAAAGGTGTGGCTTTTTTTTTCTTTTCTTTCAAAGGTGTACAATGCATAGAAAAATAAAGAACAAATATGCATGTATATATATACAAAAAAACATATATATTAATCTCTTTCCATATAGATTTTTTTATATAGTCACTCCATAAAAAACATGAAACTTTAAAATATTTATCGTAAATAAAAATCTGAAGTCCTAAAGATTAAACTAATGATCGCTAAATACATATTCATCCTAATCTACTCCATTGGCGATAATTAGAGGGAATAGAGAAGTGGATTGACAAACAAGGTTGACAATTAGGTTTTAACATTTTTATTAAACTTTCAAGTAATGGTTGATTCAATTTGAAATTCAAAAAACAAATAAAGAAAAATGAGTCAAGTATTGCTGTTTTATTTGATTTTAAATAAATAACAAGCATAAAAGGTGCACGCCTTTCGCGGGCCTTTCTATGAAAAGGTGAGGTGCTAACGATGAGTCTGGAGCCTAAGACACATCTTTTGGGGCTTTGTCGTTGAAGATCTTTTTGTTGCGCTCCATCTACCATTTTCAAAAGAGAACATATGCGAAGTTTAGTCGTAAACTTTTCTTGTCCTTTTTGAAGGGATGTCGTAGCTGGATCATGGGAATGAAAGACATAACATCGTGTTATCTGACAGCAGTTCATCCAAAAGCCTTGAATAAGAAAACCCAAAAAAAGGCAAGATAGGAAATAACAGGGGGATGATAGGAAGCAGTCAAATAGTTGTAGAAAACCTGTCCCATGCTCATATCCATTTTAATGGAATCATTGTGACATGGGTTCAAGATATACTGACCATCTATTTAGATATTAATTTCTTATAGATTTTTTTAACAACCAAATGTCAAGATTAGTATAAACTTGGTTCATACAGTCACAAATTATAAAAAAGAAAAAAGAAGAGGTGTGGTTCTGTGGGGCTAATGGTGTTATTAGAATTTCACAACTCTATTGGGAAAACATAGATATCAAGGACAACTAGTCTTATAACAGATATCATAAAAAAATTGATTCACATTAAGCAGAGGGTGACTTGTATTCAACACCTATCAACAATAACTTTCTCAGCCAACGGATTTAAACCTCATTCCAGAAACATTCCCTATTATATGTTATCGCTATTTCTGATCAAAATCACAATTGGCGAAATAATACAGTATCGCTTTCTGTATATATACAGTAGAGAATAGACAGTCTCTACAATGTATGATTTGTAACTATACGTCTTTAACAAATTAATGTTTAAGCAACATGGCTTCCATCTTCCCCGTCTTGGCTGCCTTCTTTAGCTTCTCCAATGCCACCAGTCCAACTTGTCTTACTCTTTCTCTGGACAACCCTATGCTGAAAAACTCACACCAAACACTTCATTTTGTTAGCAAACTTACAACAACATTAGCATTTTGCTCGGGTAAGTTCTTTTCACTAACCGTTTGCTTATTTCCTCCCATGTCAGACATTCGTTATCCAGACCGTGGTAAAGACGTATGATCTCTCTTTCTCGGTCCCCAAGTGTCATGTTTATGAGTTCGTTAACCTCAGCCTGCCAATATTTTCGATTCATTGATGTAGGAAATTAAACAGAAGTTACAATAAGAAGGGGTTGGGTCGAAAGATCCAATGAAAGAAGGATTACTAGAGACCCTTCCAATTAGCTAGGAGAGAGGTGTAACTATAATTACGAAAGAGGGTAGGATGATAACATCTATAAATAAATAAAAAGATTGGCATGGTATCTATTGGTTGATATAATTAAATTTATCTATATTTACCAGCTTAAGCTTTTTGGATTGATCAATGGTTTAACATAATTTAGTATAGTTTTTCATCTCATCTAGTTAAGCAAATAAACAGGTTGTTTTTCTTCTCATCTTATACCGATGAAAATGGTATAGTTTTTTATGCTCAGACTTGACAGTTGACCTATCATTTTACCTTCAGAATCCATGTGTCTGTTCCATGCCACGGGTTGTTCTCAAGGCGGTTATCTGCAATATACTGAAGAAACAAAATGTCAACAGAAGAGTCGAGAAGTCCGAAATGAAGTTCTGAAAATCACGTGAAGGTTGCAGAAACAGAGTTGCTAATCAAGGCTTACACTATGATGAGTTTCGCCAGGAAGACCATTTAATGACGGGAATGCTTCTCGGTCAAGTGAGAACACCTTGCTGATTGCCTGAAAGAGACGAGAGGTAGGCTCAATGAGGAAAACGAACCGAGATACTCATTAGGAAAAAGCAGAGTGAATTGGTTATTAGAAATTTAAAATACCTCTGTGGCGTTCTTGACTTTCTTTTTGGACATGTTGAGGGATTCTGCAATCCTCTGAGATAGATGAAGAATGTTAAAGTAATCACAAAGTTCATCTTAATTTGTAGTTGAACTTGCTTGTTTGAAACGTCAAACATTAAGCTTAACAATATGTCACATTAATATGACTGCAAATATTTACTTACATCAAGTGATGGAGTAATTCCTTTCTCTTGCAGTCTAACTTTGGCGTTGCGAATCAATCCTAATCTTTCGTGCAAATGAGTTGGTAATCTCAGAGTTCTTGAATTCTCAACTAATGCTCTTGAAACACCCTGCGCATGGAACAACACATGAAGTTCTGTCAGTGCTTGCTTCAACACAAGGTGCTTCCATTAGATAATTTGAACTCAAATATCCAGTTTTCTTTTCAAAACACTTTTGCTTCTTAGAATTTGAATTGGTTCTATTATTCCTGAATTAGATTTTGAATTCATTCGTGAAGTTTGAATTTAGTTGCTAACTGCCGCATAATCATTCCATTAGGTCAACTAGCCAACTTTACTAGGAATCTCTTAGAAACCAACTTTAACTTGAAGGTTTTGTTTTTGGTGACAAACAACTAACTTTCATAGACAAGGGGAAAACAACAAGGACATACAAAAAAAAAAAAAAAAAAAAAAAACAATTCAAACCCACAAAAGAGAGCACTATAAAGGAAGGGTTCCAATCTAGCAAAAGATGACCTAACAAATAATTACAAATTCGTCTCATATGCGCAAAGAAAAACATTAAACTTGACAAAAGATCAAATGTTTGAAAGCTAAGTTCAAATCTTAAAGATAACATGTATTCTACACCTTCATCTCTCCCTTTATTTTAGGCAAACGAGTTGTTTCATAACGTCGTTTCTTATTCATTTTCCCCTCCAAATGTTCTATGATATAAAGTAGGCTTGTTTTGTTTCTTTTACCGGAGAAGGTTGTCTTTTGTATACAACAATGGTAAAATTTATATCCTCACCTGTCGTATCCACCAATAAACATACGTTGAGATTTTGAATCCCTTTGAGGAATCAAACTTCTCAATCCCACGGAGAAGTCCAATCAAGCCACCCTACATTAAACATAAACAAACTTTTTATACAAGTAGCAAGCTAATAAGGCTTAGACTTAGCTGTATGGACTTTCATAAGCTCTTCACCTGAACTAAGTCAGCCATTTCAGCCCCCATGTTATCGTATCTTTGTGCAATAGACATTACGAGACGAACGTTGCTCATCGCTAGCTTCTCTCTTGCCAATGAACACTCCATTACTCTTGACCGTAACTCGGCGCGGGAAATCTTAAGGGATATTGCCAGTTGATCTTCAGAGGGCTCACATCCTAGCCTTTCCTTCAGTCTGGGAGTCATTACAGAAGTTAGGGAGGAAAAAAAAAAATACAATTTGAAGGTTATGATATCATTACTTCAGCAGCAGTTTTGGCAATGGTATGATAGAATTGCATAAACTTGAGATAGTTTCCTTTCTCACACTGTCAGGTTATTAAATGAAACTATCTACTACTAAGTACTACTCAATTGTAAATGTAAATCATAACATGTAATTGATGATAAACTGAACAAGAGAAGCCTGTGGTAACCTGGTTTTACGCTCCTCCAATGCAAGACCAACTTTAATTTTCATTGAAAGGCGTACAACTTCGGCATGGGAAAGTAACTCTTCACTTACTAAACCTTTCACATAGCCCTTCGAGCGATTTTGAAGTAGCTCAGGACTGATAGTAGGTTTTAGCTGTTTACTGATTTTTGGTTGGGTCATCAAAACATGTTTGCTCTGTATTTTCCTCTTAGAGCTCAATCTCCTTTGCCGTGCAGACACACCAGAACAAGTGACAGGTACTTTCTTCTTCGTGTTACCATCAGTCGACACGGTTTGTTCAAAAGATAGATTCCATTGCTTCTCCAGCATGGACTTTTGCAGCAAAAGAAGAGCATCCACAGTACATTTGAGATCAATTTCGTCATCTTCCGAGATGCTGGTGCTATGAAGCCATGGCTCTGCAGTGGGAGAAGAGGGAGTATCTACAAGTTCCTTCACAGCTTTAATGCATTGTGTGTGCCGATTCGACGACGGATAGCTCGGAGAAAAGTTAGCCGAACTTTTCGCTATTACCACACTCTTTGTAGGAGAAACTTGGCTTTGTCCCAACCTGTGGTCACTAACATATAAAACCTTTTCTGGGAAATCAGAATAATAGGATGAAGAATTCAATAGCCTCTTTGCTGCACCAAGCCCAATTATAGCAGCTGTTGCCATCATATGGCTTCTCTTCTTCTTGTGCACAAAAGTCTTATCATCACAGGTTCAACACAAAACCAATTACACCAAATCAAACTTCAAATCTATTCCCTTCACCAGCAAAATGGATCAGTTACTTCAAATAGTAACCTCAAAATTATTTCCCCAGAACCACAAACAGCCCTAGATTCATCAAATAGAGTAAAAAGGGTATTAAATTCCCACCTGAAATCAACCAAAAATCGAAGAAAACAAACTCAATAAGAACATCTCAACACGCTAACAAGAGCAGAGCTCTAACAAGATCTTATATAACTTAATAACTATGAGGTTACAAATTTGAATCTCTAATCCTCAAATGCTGTTTGAATCGTAAAAAAAAAACAAGAACATCTCGAAGCTCATGGCAAACGTAGAAGAAACAGAACAAAATCAGTCGATAAAAACGAGGTTCAGATTGAATTCCACAACAATTTTCGAACCCAAATCTTAGTTAACAGTTACAACAACTCAATGACTGAATGAAACGTGAAAACAAGAAAAATTGCAGAACCCAGAAACAGAAATCGAGTAAAAAATTGCAGAAACCAACAACTAATCAGTGAATGAAAAATGGAAGCAAGCCTTGAAAAAAGTACCCGAAATGGAGAAATGGCGGTGAATACAATGGAAGACAATGGCAGAATGGATTGATGTCGTTATTGGGTTTGTGAATATCTATGATTTTTTAGGGAATTTGATGCAAAATTGTGGTGGGGTTAATTCAAAATTTAATTGAAAGAAATTTAGAGAAAATGGGAATGCAAGAATGTTAGAAAAATGAAAGATAATGGGAAAAATTGAGAGGAAAATGTTTGAGCATTGGAGATATGGGAAGCTGAGATGCTATTGGTTGAAATAGATATTGGGTCCATCTTTGAGTGGTCTGCAAACTTTTGGGCAAATTTACACTTTTTTTAAAAACTCATTTTAAAGAAACATTTCTTTGAAAACTGTATTTTTTTTTCTTTTTGTTATAAAAGACAATATGATTTGGTGAAGTTAGCTGAACCACATAAACTATACTTTTCAAAAAAGAAAATAAATAAACTAAACTAGGCTATAAAATAGTTACACATGTACCATCTCCCATTTTTCTTTTTCTTTTTTCCTTTTTTTTTCTACTCATTTCTTTAAATAGTTTCGATATTGAAGGTTTCAAGCCAAAAAATAGGATAGCTGAGTGACATACTTTCTACCCAAGATGATGTTACACGAGATCTCGATTATTAAATGTTGAATTAAAAAAAAAATTAAGGTTTAAAATTTTATATTTCCACAAAATTCAATTTTATCTTTAGTATTTTTGCAACTTTTAATGTTTAAAAGAAATTTGAATTAGTGTATGAGAAATTATGAATGCAACGTAGGCGATTGTTTTAAGAAAAATCACATAAATTATATAATATAATAACACAGAGCCAACCTGAGAGTTGAGTATAGTTGATCAATTGGTTGAGACATTTCTTGACTAAAAGTCAAATGTTCAAATCTCTAATCTTATATATGTGATCACATATAGAGATTAAATAACATGAAACTATTTCTAACTATAGAGATCCAAATATTAATTAGTCAAGTATATCAAAAAGTAGATTTTTCACCAAATGAGTTTGTGATGCAATGATTTTATTGTTTGTTTGTAAACTAGTTTAATACAATTATCACAGATTCAATCTCAAGAATCTATATTTGGCTCTACGCACAAAAATGATACTTTCAATCCAATGAAATTAATACCTTCAATCAAATTAAACTGATTGAAAACAATTAAGTGGAATTTTTGAAGACTCACCGTGTGTGATAAGGATGACAAGCCAACCTAAATCTATATATTGGTATGATATTGTCCACGTTGGACATACACCTTAATGACTTTGCTTTTATAGTTGTTATCACTTATATACCTATGATCTATTATTTATCTAATCAATGTATAATACTTTGTTTGTATTCCAACCCGTCGTTTTAAGCATGTATATACCTCAACATCAAAAAATTTATTAAGTTGACTACACTTGAATTGATTATCAAAATGTCAAAAAAAAAAAATATTTAGCTTTTCCACATAATTTATGTAAATGTATAATTAACCTACTTATACTCTACTCAAATAAATAGATCGTTAAACGAAGTAGAACTTTTATGAGTTCATCAACCTGTAAATCTTGAGGAATTGCATTATTATCTATGTTTAACGTATTCGATCAAATTGAAAGTTTATAGTAAAACTTCTAAATTAGTTGATGTGATACTATTGATATTGTTAATTGACGGGGTGTGTTTGGGCTCCGTTTATGTAAACGGCTGAGCCAGTTATAATAATCCAACCGATGTTTGCCCCACAGTTTATTATAAACGGTGGTTACCTAAACCTGCGTGCCAATTTATCTAAACCTACGTGCTCATTTATCTATACATTACATATATTACTTTTTGTTACATAACCAGCTCCTCAAACACCGTTTATCATAATCCGTGTTATAATAACTTACCCCTCAAACACCATTTATAATAACCTACCGTTTATCATAACCCATCGTTTATCATAACCTTTTGTCTATAAACCAAACCGGTGCTCCAAACGCACCCGTAATTTCAATCGCTTGATAATTTATTGTTATTTCTTAACCTTGCTAAGTTTTATGTTTGGATAATCTAATTCTAATATAGCAGATCATGAGATAATTGTTTAATAGGATAATTTATTTTATTAAACACTCATCATTCCTTTTTTTTAGATGTAAGAGAGGGATTCGAACGCAAGATAATTCATGAAAATACTTAATGTTGTTGAGCTATTATTTTTATTGACATAGACTTTCATCGTTGTAACATTAATTTTAGAGGATATTCCACGTTTTAAGGACGAATTCAAACATTTAAAGGTATAGAGACAAATTTTAACTTTTTGAAAAAAAATACACATTTTCACTAGAAATTTACCAAATTGTAACATCAATTGCTATGTACTTAAAGAAATTATAATAACGGTAGCATTGTCCACGAGATGTAGTATTTTTTTTTTTTTTGAGTACATAGTGGGGGAAGGGGGTCCAATAAATCCTACATAGAGAGCACAACTACTCTAAAATAATATGAGAGCCAAATACCGATTTCCGGGCTCGAACTCGTGACCGTGGAGTTGAAATGGATTAACACCAGATGTAGTATTAAAAAAAAGGATTATTACTCATAACAGTTTCACTTATTTATCCAATGAATTGTCAAATAAACTAAATAGTCAGCCAATTTGAAACATTGCCTTTCAGATTACAAAAAAAAGAAAAAAAAGAAAAAGAAACATATGCCTTTAAATGGCCTTACGTTTTTAAGAGAATAAACGTTTAACTCTTAATACATAATAACAAAAAAAAAAAAAAAAAAACTCCATGTAAAAACCATAACCACCTTAATATTATATACTTCAACCCCTATAAATACATCTAGTAATAAGCAAAGATGAATATCAAACACAAGAACTTCAAAGAAAACACACCAGCAATAATGGCAGGAGCTAATTCCCTGATTGTTGCTCTATCACTCCAAATAATCTGGCTGCTATTTCTGAGCAAACCATGCACTGCTTTCGAGCGTAAAATGTCACCGTCTTTTCCCGCCATTCTCATATTCGGCGATTCGACTGTCGATACTGGAAATAACAACTTCATTTCTACCCCTTTCCAGGCAAATTATTCTCCATATGGCCAAAATTTCCCTGGCCATGTTGCTACTGGAAGGTTCAGTGATGGAAAGCTCATCCCTGACATGGTGGCTTCTTGGCTGGGGATAAAGGAGCTTGTTCCTCCCTTTTTGGATCCAAAACTATCAGATGATGATGTTAAAACAGGGGTTAGTTTTGCTTCGGCTGGGACGGGATTCGATGATCTGACTGCGGCGATATTGAGTGCCATTCCTGTGATGAAACAAATTGATCTTTTCAAGAACTATACTCAAAGGCTTCAAAGGATTGTGGGTGTGGATGAAAGTAAGAGGATTATTGCCAATGCTTTTGTTGTTATTAGTGCAGGAACTAATGATGTAAATATCAATTTCTATGATCTTCCCACAAGGCAACTGCAATATAATATCAGTGGCTACCAAGACTTTTTACAGAGCAAGCTACAAAATTTGATCCAGGTAAATTATCAAATATGCACACCATTAATCCTAATCAATATTCGACTTAATGCTTTCAATGGTTAAGATAGCTATCTAGTGTCCTTTTGACAATCTTTTTGTTTGTAAGATTGTGCTTGTTTTTTCTCACTATTGTTTTACATTTTTCTTGATGAAAGAATTGATTTTTTACCCAAATTTCAAAAATAAAAACAAGTTCTGAACTACTTTTCCTTTGTTTTTAAAACTGTTTTGGGTTTTCAAAACAGAACCAAGAAATTCAGAGTAAAAGCTTAGTTTTCAAAAAAAAAAAAAAAAAAGCTTATCAAATAGGGTCTATTAGATAATATGAAGTTTCATCTCAAAATCAATTAAAGATGAGAGGATTGGTCCACGTATCTTATAAATAGTAGGAGCTCTCTTCACCTTCTCAACTGCCCTCTCAAAAATAGTGCATCTTTTAGGTTCACCAATCTTAAATTTGATCTCAATTTAGTTTTTTATTGGACTAAATATCTATTTTAGTTTAATGAAATTTGATACCATATTAGATAGTATGTGGTTCTCTCTCAAAATCAATTGGTGATGAGAAAAGTAATCCACATATCTTATATATACTAAGAGGTCTCTTCACCAGAATTTTTAACAACATCAACATTTTAGTTTTAAAGTAAATTTTGAAAACATTTGTCAAAAAAGGATATACAAAGAAAGTAAAAAAAGTGCACAAGTGAGAGTATTGTTTGATTAACTCTTAATTGATTGTTTAAAAAAAAAAACTCTTAATTGATTGAAAATGGACATATACAGGAAATTTACCAACTTGGATGCCGCAATGTACTGGTGGCTGGACTCCCTCTTGTTGGCTGCCTTCCAATTCAAGAGAGCATATCATTTGAAAATCCCATGAACAGAAAATGCTTAGAATATCAAAACACAGATTCCATATCTTACAATCAAAAGCTTTCAAATCTGCTATACAGTTTACAATCACAGCTCCCAGAAAGCAAAATCCTGTATGCAGACATTTACACTCCACTCATCGACACACGATCAATAATCCTACCAAATACGGTACGTCAACTGCAGAAAAACATCAACTTATTCAATATAATGAAGTACATATTCAAGAGAACTCATGTTTTTACCAAAAATTTCTTTCGGGCATTTCGTCGAACAGGTTTCGAGCAGTTGAACACTGGTTGCTGTGGAGCTGGGCTGGTGGAAGCAGAACCTCTGTGTAATGCAATGATCCCATCCTGTGATAATTCATCAAAATATATGTATTGGGACAGTATTCATCCCACAGAAACAACCTACAAGTTTCTCACTGAATCGCTTCTTCAGAAACTTGGTTCTAAATTTGGATTGACAGTTCTAACTTGAGGCTACAACAATGACAGAAAAAACTTTGGTTGATTTAAAACTAGAATTTTCTTGTTCCTTAATTTTGGGAACATTTATTTTCAAGACCTTGGCAAAGATATTGCTCTGCATGTGCAAAATTTGTGATTCTTTGTAATAAAAACAGATCATTTATTAAAGTGATATTTTGCAAAAATTAGAAAAATTAAATAAAATATGTCTCAAATTAGGCCAATTTCAAAATATAGGTCATATCAATGCGTGACTAAAATGAGAATTGTGTGAGAAAAAAGAGAGTTTTTGTAGGACCAAACTTGAAAATAAGCTCTATTATGGCTTCCAATTGTAGTATAATTTTTTCTCCTTATGTTTTTAAATGTAGAAGCAAGTTTTTAATACTAAAAAATAGTTTCTAGAAGAGATTTTTCATGAATAATAATAATAATAATAAACTAATATAACCAAAATCGATTTAATCAAGTTAAATTGATATCTTTAATTAAATTAAAAAAAATTGATAATTTCAATAGTAAAATTGATGGCTACAATTAAATTTAACAAATCGAAAACAATCAAAGTGAAATTGATTGAAAATAATTTAAAAGTATCCTCGAATTATGTTTATATAAAATATTTCTAAAAAGTTATTATAACCAAAATATTGAAGATCAAATTATGTTTTTTTTTTTTTAATTATATATCTATATCTATATCTATAAAATGTTTTTTCTTCCGAATTAACACTTTTCTTCACGGTGGCCAGTTTTACGGTGTAGATTCCCTTTTATGGTTTTAAGTTCAATTTATATTTGTTCTTAAAGTTGAGATTATAACATTTATTATAACCGATTTTTTACCATAATTGAATTCATTCCACTTCTTTGTAGCTAACATATAGTGAGTTCAAACTGAAAAGAACGGTTTCGTTGTTTGATGATAACTTAGTTCAATATCATAGTCACTGATTCGATCATAAAAATTGATATTTAACTCTCAATTATTTGAAAGCGGTGGTTCTCAATCTCTAACTTGTACTAAAAAGTGTTGGATTTCATGAGCAAATAGGCTCAATTTTTCTTTCTCATTTTGGGTTTAAGTTAAATATAACTTTATAGGATAAAAAAGTGCTCTATGAACCTAAAATTTCTTTAATTTTTAGCTTTACACCACCATCAAATTATCAACAACAGATCTAGTAGCCATTTAGAATGAGTCCTCTGTTTAAGATTTTTAATTCCGGTAATGGTGTTTGCTTAATTTCACTTTCTTAAATCGATGAATTTTTGGTATTTGCTTTCTTGGTTTGAATATCCAAATGAATTCTTTAAGCCTCCTCCCTTTTCTTTTTAACTCTACTTGCTTTATTTTTTCTTTTGTTATTTTCTTTAATTCCTCGATCATTAAATTGTTGGTATTCAAAGAGTAATGACACAGGTGAGTTTCGAATCTGGTTAGAAATATTTCTAGTATAAATAAATTATCCAAACGATTTTTTTACTGACTCATTTTAACTACTTATTTCTAACCATTCGTTTATAATAATTTATTTATAACTACCTAAATCATTTCTAACCACTCATTTCAAATCAATCAAAATAACTCATTTTTAATTATTATTTTTTTAACTATTTATTTTAAATGTACATCTAAACAATATTTTGACTTTAATTCGTCTACACAAAAACTATATTCAAATGAGTTTTTGTGTTGTAACTTTCAATTTTTAACTACTCAAAATAACTTTTCAACATAACTCATTAAGTTAAATCCTCCTTAGGATATGTTTGTTTTTGGTAGAAAAGAGTGGAGTGGGAGAGAATAAAGTAGTTAATAGTAGTTTGAAGTGGTTAACTACTCGTTTGAGAATTGAAGTTAATAGTAGTGGAGTGATCAAGTACTTATTTGGAGATTGAGGTTAATAGTGATTGAGTGATAAATTTGATGTAAAATTCAATAAGATTTAATGTTAAATTTGATAGAGGAGTTGAAGAGTGGCTAATCATTGTTCTTTACTACAAAAAAAAGGGATTTTTTAACAGTAATTATTAACCAATCCTCAGGTCCAAAAAACAAACATACCCAAATATGGCAAATAAACACCCCCAAAGAACACTGCCCCAAAACAGAGGTGGATATTAGGTTTCTCACCCTTAATTAAAATGATTCACTCAATTTAATTTCTAAATGAAAAACATCAAAAGTTTAATTGATTATGAATTATAACGCCATATTTAATAATATATATATAATAATAATAATAATAATAATGTCATATTAATAGATTGGATACAAGCGTTCACACGAGTTTAATAAATTTTGATCTAACTAATTAAACCACTAATAAGTTATAAAATTAATTCCAACTAAATCTTTCATGAATTAAAGATTCTTTTAATTAATTGACTTAAAATGTATTTAACTAACCTAAACACACTTTAATCTACGTAGGCAAACCAATTTTTAATTTCATGTTATTATTTTAAATTGCAAGCCAATTATTTATAACACAAACATTGAAATTTCGTATTGATTTAATAGAGATGGCGACCTTGCGAGACTAAGATGGAGAATCGTTTGTATAGAAAAAATAGAGTTTAATGAGGGAACTAAAAATCAACATAGAATTTAACTCGTTCAACTTTAAAAATGGCATACATCTACTTGAAAATAGTCTCAAAGTATTTTATTCAGATTTAAGTTTCAAATAAATGGCGCAAAGGCCCCACTGGCTATTTCGGCTATGGCACTCACTAATTGGAAAAAGCCAAAAGCATCACACATTGTATGATTTACACGAATGGCAAAGCTAAAACCACCGCATTTGAATCTTGTCTGTCACCTACTATCAACATAATCCAATCAACAATCGCTATACTTTTCGTAAGTATTATATCCCACCACACATGAATTTCTTTTTTTCTTTTTCTCGTTAACAATTTCATCATTTTGTTTTCAAAGTATTTTTCTATACACCATGACAATTTTGAATTTTCTAATTGATTTAAATCTTTATCTTACCTTTTATATGTTTTAGATTAGTGATAATTAAATTAAAAAGAATTAGGCTCAAGTATTAAAATATTATTTTGGTCTTCAAGTGTTTTGTATTTAATAATATTTGGAGTAGTAATATATTGGATTGGATTAAGTTGAGTTGAATTGAGGAGATGTTTTAGGTAAATTCAAATTTTTAAGTTCCTAAATTCACAAACTCGTCCAACTATATATGTTAGAGAAACTCAATCCAACAAAATTCAACAATTTTCAAATTGGATTAGGTTGGATCATCAAGCCATCTTTACCTTTTTTTTAAAAAAAAAGAAAAAATTTTCTATTAATTTTTAAATAAATCAAACACCATAACTTCTAATTTTATGACATATATATTTTAATGACAAAAACAAATAATGGAAAGAACTTTAAATGGTAAAAAGTCTAAAAGTAATTATTTATATATAATTATGTTGTATGTAAAAAAATTAGACTTTAATTAAATTAATTTTAGTTCAATTCACGAACTAATCTAATTCATAAAAATTGCATTAAATTAAATCCAACTCAACCTATTTTTTTAACCTAACTCAACACATCAAATTTGATTGGATTAATTGATTATTCAGATTGTGGAATGTTTGAACACCTCTAATTTAGAATGAAAAATTAGAATTTTTAGGTCCCAATTTAATAATCATTTAGTTTTTGAAATTTAAACTTATTTTTACTCATATTTTGTACAATGTGCTTCATCTTCCCTGTCATGTATCTAACTTTGTTTAAAAAAGTATGTAAATCCTAACCAAATTTCAAAAACAAAAATAAAGTCTTGGAAGCTACTTTTTTTTTTTGTTTTTAAATTTTGATTTGGTTTTTCGAAAGTAGATAAAATGTAGATATTTATGTACAAGAAAACATATGATATAATAGTTGTTGTGAGCTTAAATTTCAAAAATTAAAAACTAAAAATAAAATGGTTATCAAATAACACTTGTTTTGAATATTACGTGATACAAAATAGGATTACAACTATATTATTGTTGGCTTGAAGTTTAGTCTCTTTATTTTTAAAGTGTCTAAATTTATTATTTTTTTAAAAATTTATTTCTCAAAGTTAATGGATAATAAATTTAGTTAACAATATCAATTTATATTTTCTACTATTTTGCTAACGAGTAAACTTACCAACTTATTAGTATGTATTTTAAATATACTTACCAACATATATTAAAATAATATTGTGGCACGTTATTATGTATTATAAGTTGAATTATCAAAATATATATCTATATTAATGTATTATATATATATATATTATTCTCAAAAAAAAAAAAAAAAAAAAAAAAAAAAAAAAATATATATATATATATATATATATATATATATATATTTATGTGGCACAATATTATCCTCCTATATGTTGATAAGTATATTATCAAGATATACGCCGACAAATGGGTAAGTAATTATTACATATATATGAATATTGTTGAGTTAAAAAAAAATCTCCTATTTTATAAAATATGAATAAATGATTTGGAATTCTAATATCAGGTTGAATCATCTTAAGTTAATAATTTAGGAATACATTTGGTAATATCAACTTTAACAGATAATTTGCTGTGTTTAGCTTTCTTAGGTGTCTTGGTGCTATATGCTATGGTACGGTACAACAATTGAATGGTAAAGCATTTAATATATAATATAATAAGTGTCGTTAAAGATAGGTTAATATATTATTTTGGTCCTCTGTCATCAGACTAGTTCCATTTTCAATCTTGGATTTTTTATTTTTTACTTTTTTGAGATCTTGAATCTTGTATTTTTAATATAAGTTACTCTTTACGTATGTTTAGATAAATGTAAGAAATACTTTTTTAGGTAATAAAATTATTACAGAACCAATTTTAAGTTATATTAAAGTCAATTTTGGTTTTTTATTTTTTATTTTTATGATATCTTTAATGGTCCAAGTAACTTGTAAGCACTTCAACTATTATCATGGTATATATAACATCTAACCCTACAATGTTCGGATACCAAAAAAACTTGGATAACAAATAATATTAAATTTATCATAGTGATTAATTTTAAGGTTTATTATAAAGGTAACAATTATTCTATTTTCTATAGTCACCTACCTAGAATTAATTCACAAGAATTTTTTTTAACATCAAAATATTGTAAAAATATGTAGTATGTCTCGTAAAATAATCGAGATGTGCATAAATTAACTTGGACACACCAAAAAAACAAAAAGTTAACTAAATTTTGGACATGTTCATAACATATAAAGATTAAAATGGAATAGAAGTAGTAGGCAAAGGGATATATATTCACACCTGAATGAGCAATAGTGGAGAGTTGAGGATGCTATCAGAGTTTGGAACATTGTATAAAACATCATCCAAACATGCAAATGGAGGATGAAGAGCATCGCCAAACTGTTCTAAACGAGCCTCCGCATCCGCTTCAATAAATAGAACACCCTCGGCTGTACATTCGACGAACAGCTTTCGGCCCGACCCTTCCCTCAATCGACCTGCGAAAGGATAGTAAAATACTAATGTTTCTGCAACTGCCTTCTTTATTACTTTAACTGGGTCTATTCCTTCCATGCATGGATTATGTCCATAGAAAAATATAGCTGGAAGGTGATATCTAAGACTTTCTTGATTATCAATATCTGAAAGCTGCTTAAATTCACAGGGTGTGGCTTTGGCTGGACAAACCAATTCTGGTTGGCTTCTCCTTACTTCAAACACAAACTCATTAGGAAATGATATTGCCATAACCAAAGAAATTAGAGAATAAGTATGAGTTTTATGGAACTAAATAAAAGTTTGGTATTTATAACCAAAAAAACAAGTGAATGGTCGACGGAAATCATAAATTGTACTTATTAAATGATCAAAATTGCATCAAAATTTGTTGACATGAACTAAATTATTTATTTTCTAAATATAGGTGTAACCCCTCATATTTAAGTAGTAACATAACTTTTAATGGTAGGGCATTTTAAGTGATGACTTAAAACAAAGTTAGAAAATCAAACTTAGGGAATAGAGAACGAACAAGTAGTATTTGTGGCAGTTATCTCATATTGAAAATGGGAAGATTCTTCGATACGTTTATAAGATATATGAATTACTTCTTTACTATTAATTGATTTTGAGGAGCAACCTCATATTCTCTAATATAATATCAAAGCTTCATATCGATTATTGGTCCCCCAATTCCAATCCAACGAAGAGGGAATCAAATCCAAAATTTCTTAATCATCAAATACACTAATACAACTAAAATAGTATTCGATGGTCATTAATTTCATCTACCATATCAAGCTATACAATGGTGTCCTTCCGTTTAGAAAATGTGATTAAAAAGACTTACCTCTCTTTTTTAAAACTATTAATGTTGCTAGTACATATGTATTTGGAGCAAGTTTCTTTTTAAGTCAAAAGTAAATTCACAAATTCTTTAAATTGTTAAATATCACATCATCATTTGGTAAATCTCCCATCTCCTTTGCACAATTAAGTAATTAACCTTGTTTCATTTTGTCTAAATTCATTTTTATGTATTATTAATTCTGGAGCAGCTAATTACCGTGAGTAGTTTATTCTAACTATTTAACTCATACAACTTTAAATTTATATTCCAAAGATAAAATTAAAATTAGAAAGAGAAAGGACTTTAAGATAGCATCTCAACAACATGAGAGCTTTAAAAATGATCAATAACTTTAAAAGAAAACAAGTCAAAGACTTCATAATGATTGAAAGCAATGCCTCAACCATAGTCAACTTGAGTTGGCAACTAATAAGTAATCAATCAACTAACCATCAAATTTCTCAAAAAAAAAAAAAAAAAAAAAAACTAACCATCAAATCAACTAAATACAACAAAGGCCAACAAATTAGTTACAACATTAATTTTTCAATAAATTTAAGATTAAAATACTATTTTGTTATCAAAATTTTGAAATTTATTCTATTTTTGTTTCTTAAACTTTTAAAAAATATTCTAGCATTTGAAGTTTGAAACTTGTTCCATTTTGTTCATCAACTTTCAAATATTTAATTTTAATGCTTAAATTAAAAAATTGAAAATTAAAAGATACAAATACGTATAGGGTAGTTATTTGTTTGACGAAAAATAAATAAATCTAAGTAGTCTTTATCTCTAAATCACTTTTACCTCCGCTTCCCTTTCCCTCCTCCAAATCTAAACACCAATTTAAAGTATTTTGAAAGCTGAGGGACCGTTAGAATAAGATTAAAATTTGACTTTTGAAAGATATCAAGAGACTAAAATAGAATTAAGAATATATCTTAAAGTTAAATGATTAAAATTGGATTTTTGAAAGTAAAAAAAGAGAGAATAAATCTCAAAGTTCAAGAACAAAAAATGATATTTTAACTTAAATTTAATTATACTTATAAGGATAATATAATAAAAACATAAATTAATTTGAATTTAGCCGGCCATTACAAATGAGTTTTTACGACCCATAGTTAAACGGCAACATTAAAATGAGCTATTGTAAACACTAAGAATAATTACTTATTTTTACCACTCAAAATAATCACTCAATTTCTAACAACTCAAAATTCCACCAATTTTTAACTCTTTAGGTAACTTCTCTACAAAAAAACCACAACTAAATGAATTATTTTCGATAATTCTTTTACAAAAATACAAAAATACACATCCAAACAAATTACTGACCGTCAATTTTTCTAAGAAAGTTCACATATAAATGAGCGTGACTATTTTTTGACATCAGTTGATGAATGATAACACAATTTGATGCTTGTTGCTTGCCATGTCCTTGGACAAGAAATTGAGATCCCAAAGGCAATAATATGATTATAGCACTTTCAATTCACTGCATTTATTCACATCGGCTAGCTTGAACTTCATTTAATGAGCATAAATGTTGGATCACATTGTGGTAGGTATTTTTCGACTTCAACTTTTTAATTAAACCTGGTTAGATAGCTATTTATTTGTTTCTCAAAAAAAAAAAGAAAAGATAGCTATTTATTTTTTATTTTTATTTTTAAATTTCTAAATTTAAATTTATTTTTACTCTGATTTTATATAGTATATCAATCTTTTTTTTTAAGTAAATGAATATTAATTAAATTTCATAAATAAAAACAAAATTTTGGAAGCTATTTTTTTCTTCTAAATTTTAATTTAATTTCAAAATATACAAATAAGATATAGATATACATTAAGAAAAATATATGGTAAGCTAATTATGGTAGATTTAAACTTTAAAAACAAAATAATTATAAAACAAAGTGTGGTTTATATTGCCTTGTAAAACTAGAGAATAAAATACTCCAAAAATCAAATCCAATATGGTTCAAAGTAGCTTTAGCTCATGGGTGGGAGCATTAGAGGGATTAAGAGGCCATGGCCCCAATTTTTTTTAAAAATGATGTTATATATAATAACATAATTTACCATTATTGTAGTTACTCAGCTGTTTCGCCCCCCAATATTTGATTGGCACAAGTTCGAACTCCAGTTGCTCAATAATATTTATTTATATTTACTTTTGTTTCTTAATTCTTTTTTCTGTGGACACTGGACCGTGGTGTACTTTCCTCTTTTATTTTCTTTTCTCCTAATTTTTTCCTTTGCGTGAATTTATATAAATTCACGCAATATTTTAATTCTTTCCTTCTTATTTTATTTTATGTATCAGATATTTTGTAAAGAATAAAAAAAACTACTTTTAAAAATATTTTACACTTCTATGTTTTTATATAATTTTAAAAAATAATTTTCTACATAGTTTAATATTTTTTTTATATCCCTAAACTACATTTTCTTTACAAAATTATATCTATAAAATTTTACAATTTTACAATTTAGAAATGTTTTAAGTATTATTAAAATATATTTTTTAGTTATCAAATAAACTCTAGTATTTAATTCTATAAAAAATCATAATATTATATAATTGAAAGTTTAAGAATATATTAGATAGTATATTGAAAATTTAAAGATTTATTAATTGAAGGGCGTGAAATCAATCTATTTGATATTTATTTTTTTGATAATATCCAATTTTTTACTCCTAATTTTCATGGTTTGTAGTTTTTTTATAAATAAAATTAATTATAGAAAATCATGGTATATGATTTGTGGAACTACGATTAGAAGGTTTAGTTCATTAAAATTTTCAAAGTAGCATATTTATATACTTGCAAAAAAAAAAAAAATTAGTCCCCCAAACTTAGAAATCTGAATCTGCCCTTAAGCTCACCAATATTAGTGTACCTAACAAACTATGAGGTTACAAGTTTAAATCTCCATCCTCAATTTGTAATTAAAAAACAATTCAATTTGATTACAAATGTAAAGCGCAACATATTCGTGAATGTCTAAACTTTGCTTCCTTTTGCTTTTCTTCTATTGCTATAGAGTAGTTGTGTAGCTTATGTTAAGTTTTTTCTTGCATTTATTAGTATATATTGTTCTCTTATCATAACTATTTGTTTAGAGAAAAGTAAAACTTTTGGAGTACTAAATTTTGCACATGTGATATCATTAGGCACCACACATAATTTTTTTAATATTTTTATTTGTATAAAAAATTATGTTGCACAAAATGGTGTCATATAGGGTTGGGTTTTCATCTTCTTTATATTAATTACACATTTCATTCATTAATATTTGTCAATCTCACACTGACCATATGGAATATGCGGTAGCTTTGAGTTTTCTACGTCATCTAGAAGGTTTGTCTTAAACAATCAAGTTCTACTACAAATCTTTCCATGCAGAAGCCGGAGAAAGGCGATGTTGCATCCCCTCTCCTAGCTGAAGAAGATGGAGCAATGAGCCATGACATTAAAGGGGAGGATGGTGCCTTTGGTATCAACAACTTGGTCGTATTTATGGTGTCGAAAGAGTGACTTTTGGAGGATCTCGTGCGTTTAAAAGAGTTCTTTACCACACTGAATGAATAGATGGTGAAAAGGAACCGCGTAGTATTTCGAGTATGTCACTCATGAATTGGAATAAACCAAAACCATGACACATGGTATGATTTAAACAAATGGCAAGGATGATAAACCATCACATTTGAGTCGTGTTACCTACCTTGATTAAAATTAATTTAATTAATAATCATATGCTTTTTCAAACTAGAGATTCATAAAATTATCAACCATGCAAACATAAAATATCAACTTTTTGTTTTGAAAATCCACCGAAAAATAGTTGGTTATAGATTCAAATTCTCATTCTAGATGTTTGTTAAACTAAAAAAACATTTTGTTTTGAAAAATAATTTCTTCGGATATGAAATTCCCAATTTATAAAGCTCCAGTTAACTTTTTTTTAAATAAAAAAATTCAAAGGAAGTAAACTGAATTTTTAAATTGCTTTATGATCTTTATACTCCATAGTTTCTTCTATTTCAGTCTCTTTAATTCGAAAGTGTCCAAACTTAATCCTTGTTTTTTTAACATAGTTCAGAAATAGTTTCACAATTTAAATACTCGGCAAAAATGTTAAATCTTTTAGACAAATTTTAAAGTTTTTTTTTTTTTTTTGAAATTTTTTAAAAGTATTTATATCTATAGTTAATAGTGTATTTTATAAATATTTATTAATATAATGTTATATATTATTAATATAGTATTATAATAAAGTATCATTAATACCCATGATTATTATTACTAATTCTTTTAAAAGTGACTTCTAATCTTGCAAGTTTTCCAATCTTTTTCTCACTTATTAAGCTTTGTGCCAACTTGAGTATAGTTTCTATATCAGAATGCACGAGTATATATGGTTTGCGTTAGTTTGAATTAAAAGAGATTTTTTTTTTTTTTTTTTTTTATATAAATTCAAATTTTTTGAGTTGAGTTTGTTGACTAAGAAATTTCGGCCAAACATAAATCGTCACATCATTATCCCAAATTTGATGGCGAAATTAACTTTAATTTTGAGACTATATTGCTAAGAATTAATTTAGGCCAAAAGTTGATTTATATCAAATTTGGATAAAAAGTAAACTAAACCCAAGTTTGTTTAGTGAACCAAACTAAAAAATCCAAATCCAAAAGATCAAGCCAATGGCTAGGCCAAAAGACCCATTGAGATCCAAGCTCATGGTCCATAGGAACTCTATAAATAGAGAAGTTCCCAAGTAGAATTCTACCAAACTGAAGACTCTCCAAATTTCTAAGGAAAGACAAGCAACCAAGTACAAAGAGCATTGAACAAACATGTAGAGTGAACAAAATAAGAGGATCAAAGCGTAGAGATTGAATCAATATCGCACAAAATCATTTCAAAACACTAATTCAACTCCACGAATTAAAATTTCTCCAAAAATCTCATGTTTACAAATTTTACAAAATCTTCATATTCCCAATCAAAAATCAACAAGTCAGAAATCGTTCATCATACAAGATCAACAAGTCAACGACCGATCAAAGATCAACAAGTCAACAATCGATCAAAGATCAATAAGTCAAAGACCACTCATCATAGAAGATCAACAAGTCAATGACCGATAAAAAATCAACAAGTTAGAGATCGATCATCATACAAGATCAATACAAGTCAACGATCGATCAAAGATCAATAAGTCAACGATCGATTATCATAGAAGATCAACAAGTCAACGACCGATCAAAGATCTACAAGTTAATTAGAGATCGATCATCATACAAGATCAACAAGTCAACGACCGATCAAAGATCAACAAGTCAAAAACTAATCATCATAGAAGATTAAAAAGTCAATGACCGATCAAAAGATTAACAAGTCAAAGACCAATCTAACATCAACAAAGTCAACATTGAAAACAAGCTGTGAAGCCCTCAAGATAAATTCAACGTCGAAAACAAGCTGCAAAACCTTGAAACAAGTCAACTTTAAAAACAAGCTCCAAAGCCCTTAACAAATTGACATGCCAATGGGACTACCACTACACACGTGTGAGCAAGTAAGACATATACAAGTGTCAATTTAATAGCTAGATAATTTAATTATAATTTAAATGAATTAAATTAAAAAAAGATATTTTAAAATAGAACCATGGTAGATTATCGTCTAATTTTAAAAAATCGAACAAATTCCTATATGTCTACATATTTAGATTTTCAAATCCACCCTAACGACAATATTTTTTTCCTTGTAATTTCTGTTGTAATAGCTATGAAACTTCTAATAATATCGTTTTCATAGAAATTCTGAAGAATTAAAGAAGAAATTGACTTGTTTTAAAAAATAAATACATAGACATCGACTTCCCTAGATATTAATATTTAATATCAACGAAACTGCCACCGCAATTTTTTCATTGCAAGACTTTACCATCATTTTTAGTTATTAACTCTTTAACTTTTTCTTTTTTTAATATCTCAACTTCATGTGTTTGGAGAAAAGCCAGAGAAGAGGAAGGTTGGAGAAAGATCGGGAAAATGCAGAGCTAATTTCTATTTTCATCAAGAGAGTTATTTATACAATTACACCTGATATCTAATCAATTAAATAACCCAACTATAAATAAAACTGAAAATTACCAGTTTTAACAACACATTAACTAATTAATAGGGAGAAAATACTCTAATACATATGTTGGAGAGGAGAAAAAGAATTGGGTGTGAGTAATTTGTGAGTGAGAGAAGGTAATGAATTTATGGAGAGAGTTTTCATTAATGGGAAAAGAAATTGAAATTCAGTATCCAATAATGTTTAATTACGTGAAAAAAGCTACCAGATATTGTAGTATTAGTTGAGGAAAACTTTTCTATTGCTAGACAAGTAGAGTCCATCCACTAATGGACATATGGCAACCATTCATTAGCCAACTTTTTTTTTTTTTTTTTTCAGGTTTGATGTGAAAATTGTTTAACGCCAAATCAGATTACCAATCGTGCCACTGACCAATAAAGTATTTTTTAATTATAGACAATATGGCCTAATATATGATTGTAATGTGTTCACCAATAGATTAACTCTACTCGTCCAACATTAGAGAAGTTTTTCCTTGTATTAAATTCTTGTTCATTTATTAAGAATTTTTAGCTCTTAAAAGAAAAATTAATTGTCTAACCAATGGGTAGGGCTGGACATCAAACTCTATAAATGAAACCAAATTATTAATTTGCAAGTTACCACGTTTTGAATCTATAATCTTTTATACACCTCAAATGTTCTTATTACTAAATTATTAGGATGATTTTAAAATGTTAATTTAAATTTTAAAATTAAAAATAGAAACGGTTATTAAATAAATTCCTTTCTCAAAAAATTAAAAACAAAAGCTAAGAACGTTATATTAAACAAGCCTTGCAATGACATTTTCTTGTCCATTTCTTAACGACCCTTTTCCTCTTTCATGACAAGTAGGGGTGCACTAAAAAATTGAAAAATCCAATCGAATCGAATCAATCTAATTTAATTGATCAAATCGATTTTTTAGCATAAAAATGGATATATCAATCTGTAATTTGAAAAAATCGAAAGTATTGGACCAATTTTCGTTTTAAAAATTCAATAAAAATTGAATCAAACCGAAATATATATTTATTGTCAATGGGTCATACAAAGTCATCTTCCTTCTATTACTTAGAAAATTTCGTAAAGTCTTGACGATCATTATCAATCTCTTATAGTGAATGTTTTTTTTTATCATTCAAATGTCAATATATTTTCTAGGTAAAAAATATCCTTAAATAATTTTCAATAAACTCAAAAATAATTCCAATCCTTAAAAAAATTGTTGTTTATGAGAAGTTTTTTTTAATGAAAAATGTTATTTTTGATATATTAGAATAAATGCAACATTGTATTAGATCCAAAATCAAACCGAACCAATTAAAAATTGAACTAATAATTTTATATTTTATTGAACATTAGATCAGATGCAATGTTTTAAAATGACATTGGTTAAGTCGTTCGTTTGATACAAAATCGACAAAAATCGAATCAAAATCACCCATAAAAACAAGATCCTGCTTTCTTTCATTCTTCAATGGTCCGCGGTGCTCTTTCCATTCACATTAACGACAATTTTACTAATTTGATTCAATTAACATTTTATTTACTGTAATTCTAGTTAAATTATCATTTATAAATTATTATGGGATAATTTAATGGCCACAAAAGTTTTTAAAAATTAAAAAGTAATGTATTTAATTTATGATGACCACCTACCTATAAATTATTATTATTATTTTTTATAAATTTTTTTTATAGCGAATATTGTAGAATTAGACGCTGTCACATAAATCAAGTTGCGTACAAGTTGACTCAAACAATTAGAGTATAAAAAAAAAAGTTCATCCATAATTTAAGGTATATATATTTTTATCAATATTAATTTAATGGTAATAATAATTTTAATAACCGACAAAATTTTTAGAAGAAAAGTCATGAAGAGTATTTTTTTTAAGTTAACAAGAAATTTGTTCATAAAAATCTATTTTAAGTTTTTATGAAAAAGTTAAAATTAGATATAAAACATAAATACACGGATCAAAATAGAAAATTTATTATTAACAGGATATTCTACCTCTTGTTTTATATTTGGAGCAAAATTTTAAAAATAATTCCTTTTAAAAATAATTCATCACATTATTTTTTATCACTCAACTAGTGATAGATATCATTGATTGAATTCTATCACTGATTGAATTCAACTAGTGATAGAACTCAATTTAAATTTTCTGCTTTTATACTATAAATTAAAATATTTGACTATTTTTTTTGTTAAACACGCAAAATCCTCATCGATAAAAAAACCAAAATATACTAATCAAAATAAAAAAAATATTTTAGTCAATATAAATATATAATATCAATTTTATTAATTTTTATTAAAAAAGTGTATCCAAACAGCTCACAAATGAACTTAAGTTCATCAGAGCAACAATTTGCACACCCAATCTCAAACAAGATGCTTCTTTCTCTCCCGTTTAGTTTTTTTTTGAGATATCATTATTTTTATAGTAATTAATTCTTTAACTTTATCTTTTAATATTTAATACCAACGAAATTGAAAGTTTGAATTTTTTTTTTGATATTCATAACTGTTCGAATTAATTAAAAATTTGGATGGATCAGACATTTTCTTTTATTCTGGATGGTGTATTTGATATAAAGTTCAAGGAACCAAAGAGAAATAAAATTATTAAACTCTTATTTTAATAAACAGTATGTAAATGTAGTTTCAGTTTTTTTTATCATACAATTCAAATAATTAGTTTAAATATAAAAATATAAACCAATGTGTTTTTCATCATATAAATAAATAAATCTCTGTTGGCAAATTACGTATTGTATATTAATCTACTCGAAAAGTATAAACTACAATCCTTAAAATACAATGCGAGGACATCGCTCACTTTCTTTTTATTTTTATAGGAACATTATCAGTTTTCATGTTTCTTGTATATGCTCTCAACACAAGATTTCCTAATCACAGAGCAGATGGAATGAATGATAGCTTCTGGTTTTCATTTTCTATGGGCTTTTTGGGCTTCAATAATGCATCAAGTTCTTCCACAAATCTTTCCATGGCGGGAGCAGGCAAGCATAGAGGCACCAAAATTCCCTTCTCCCCCTTCTTGTTCTCGAACGGTATGTAAAAGCTCGCCACACCCGGGATTGCTCCGACACCTCCTTTTGCGGGTCCTCCGTATGCAGCCTTCCCCCACCCGAAGTCCACATCCCCAAAGCCAGCTCTCGTCACGTCCGACACGAGGTACGATCTCACCACAGTGAAATGAGGCCGCCCTTTGATCACCATAAGATCGGCCAAAGACTTCATGTATTCCTCGGTCACGTCGGCCTTGGCCTTTCGAACCAATTCCAAAGCATATCCAAGTGGGTTCTGGCAAAGCTTCCCTGCAGTGGTGAGTGCCACTGGGAAAGCGAATGCGTTCCCATAATATCCTAATGGTAATGGCGGGTTGAATTTAGAACGGGAGTTGACGATGCATAATACTCGCACTTCCTCCTCCGGATCAGGTTGAAGGGATATGGTACGGAAGCGCCAAAGGCACGCTGTGAGGATTTCGAAAGAGGAGCACTGGCGAAGGTGGGTCGGCAAGGCCTTACGGATGGCGGATATCTCAGCTGGGCCAAAAAAGAATGAGCGGTGAGCCATGTCGTCGAGCGGGATGATGGTGCCTTTGGTGTCAGCAACTTCATCATACTCACGATGATGGCATGTCACTTCTGGTGGGTCTCTTGCATTCAAGAGCGCCCTTTTCCACACAGGACGTACCGACGGCATGTCCGCGCCACGTGCCATCTCACCAACGCCCATCATGAATTGAACGAGACCAGCAGCATCACTCATGGTGTGGTTCAAACGAAGAGCAAAGATGAAACCACCACACTTGAGTCGTGTCACCTGAATGAGCAATAACGGACAATCAAGAACTCCACTGGAGTTGGGAACATCATAAAGAAGTTCTTCCAGACACGGAAAGGGAGGTTGGAGCGCATCGCCGAACTGCTCCAAAGTGACATCTGCATTGGCTTCAATAAACAAAACACCTTCTCCGGTACATTCGACGAACAACTTCCGACCGGGGCCTTCCCTAAGCCTACCCGCAAAGGGATAGTAAAAAACCAAGGCCTTTGAAATGGCATCCTTAATGAGTTTGGCAGGATCTTTGCTGGCCATGCGTGGATCATGGCTATAGAACTGGATGACTGGGATCTGAAACCTAAGGCCTTCTTGATCATCAATGTCAGAAAGTTGCTTAAATTCATGGGGTGTTGGCTTTGCTGGACCAACCAGTTCTGGTTGGGACCTTTGGACTTTGAACACAAGAGTGGAAGCCATGTAATATAATATTAATGTAGAAAGAGAGAATTAGTTGTGAGTAATTTGTGAGTGAGAAGGTAATGAATTTATAGAAACAGTTTCCATGAATGGGAAAATAAATTGAAAGTCCATTTCATTACATGGAAATTATGTGAGTAACTACCAGAAATTGTAGTGGCAGTTTCTTGACCATTTCCCTTTGGCTCTCTTTCAAGACATACATGCGTGGGGACACCTTTCTCTTTTCATTTCACATTAATAACCATTTATCATTTTTTTAAGGATAAACTAGTTAAATGTCTAAATTTAGAAATTATTTAAGAAAATGTTTAAAGGAAAAACATTTAAAATATATGTCTATTTTTAGTTTTTAAAAAAATTTAATTAATTACTGCGTAAATGCAAAAATTCTAAATACTCATTTTAGTTTGGTTTTATTTTTATTTTCAAATAATATTCTGTTTTAACTAATATGAGAGATAATATTTGTTTTTAAACGACCAACTCAAATAAAAATATCGATTTGTGTTAACTAAAATGAAAGATAATATATTTTTTAAAACAAACAACTCAATTAAAAATAAATAAAGATCTTGATTTCAAAATTTTAAAATTAAAACAAACGATTACTTAATTTTTTTTAAAAAAGATATTGAATTCGAAATTATTTACTAAAAACATATAATAAAAAATATGTACCTTCCACCACAGTGGCCCCCATTAAGTATGGGATGTAGATCTCGGTACGTGTTTGGATGATTTCTACCGAGAGACAGTAGTCACTATATATACCACCATGACTGTACATCCATTGGACATCCCTGTCATCCTTCGACTTTTTTTTTTAGTGCCCTGACTAGTGATATGCTTATGACTTTTGAATTTTCGTCCAATGCCAATTTTCCTCGATAGACGATATCAATATGGATAGGGAGGTGTTGTATGTGATATCAACCACGACGGTACTATAGTTCGAGTAAATATCCTCCCTCATCCCAACTCTCATTAAAGCAACCAATGCAACATCCATTTGCAATTAAAAATATGAAGCTTCCTTACCCCTTGAAAATCTAAAAAGAAGATAGATCAGGAATAAAAGAAATGGTTATAAGGATTTGTCCCAATTCTTAGAATTTTGTAAGCTGACCAATAATTAAAGAGATACTATTTGATCCATAGTTCTTAATTGTTTAGAAAAAGAACAAAATCAACTCAATTTAAATGATAAAATCTAGGTGGTTAAATAGAGTTATTTGCTCCTTATTTGGTGGGTGATGAATTTGACTCCATTAAAATAAAATAAAAAAAGTTTTTCTTCTGTTTAATATGTTAAACAAAAAGATTAAATCAAGGATATTTTATGAATGTTTTAATTATCTCCACTCTCAAATATAAAAAAATAGACATAATTTTTAATTATTTTCTATTTAGACATCTTCTTAGATATTTTGTCAAAAGTAGACCTTTAATTACTATGATTTTACTTTTTATAATTGAAGTTGATCCAATAATTATAATATATATATATATATATATATATATATATATTTGATTCAATAATAATAATTTGGTTAAATGATTAAAAGAAAAAAAAATATTTGGGTTATAAGGTTTATTTTAAAAAGTACTCCTCAATTCTGAAAAGTTTAAACAATACCCTCAAAACTTTATAAAAAAAGATTAAATTTTTTTTTGAACTTTACTTTATAAAAGATATCTTGTTAAAATTTTTAAAAATTAACTTTATAAAAGATTTTTAAAATACTTTGAAGGTATGTTTCTCTCAAAGTCCCTGATCCAAGTCTCATTTGTGACAATAAGATGTTTTCAGTTGACCTAAGGACGAGCGTGAGTTATCCTGGTTTCAAAAGAAAAACAATTATAATAAACTTTGTTTCCTTTTTGTTAGTCATAAAAAAATCTCCCATAAAGTAATTTTTTTAGACCATAGATTTGGAATATAGTTTGTATTAAATCTCTTTATTTTAAAATCAAATACTTTTATTATTGACACTTTAATAATATTTAATTTTAGTTTGTTACTAATTTTCTTTTAAATTAATTTTTTATGAAATTAAAATAACTACTTCATTAATATATTAAAATTTAAAATTAATCGGGTTATCTTCTTTATCAATATTACTCATGTCATTAATGATTTTGCTATTTCAAAACTAAAAATTCAACATTACTAAAATATTTGAGATAAAAATATCCGATATTGTTGGATCCGTAGAAATGTATTTTTCTCCTAATTTCTAAGAGTCGCTTTCGGAGTAAGAAAATATCATGGGTATTTGATTAATAGAGTCAAACGTTTATTTGTAAAGGCAATAGCAGAAATTTCATAGGTATTTCTTTTGCAGTTCAGAGAAAGCTTCTTGTGAAGAAGTTGAATAAGGATTTTAATTTCTTTCCGTTAGAAATCTTAAACTAAAAAAAAGTTTGTAACTTTTGACTACTATCACGATGGTCACCAATTTGATCCCAAAGAATCGGTATTTGACTTTCATTTATTTGAGAGAGATTTGAACATAAAGATTCATTTTTAATCTTCCCATTTTTTTTTTAATTTTATAGGGAAAAGATAATAGGAATCGTCAACCAATGACTCATGACATTGATCATTGTTCGAGCCATAGCAAAGATGGCTTTGTAGAATTCAAAGAGGAGATTTAAAGTTCGAGTAGATTAAGTTCTACTATAAATCAAATTTGGTAGCTTTGTCTTAAACAAAACATCAAATTCTACTATAAATCTTTCCACAAGTAAAGAAAAAGGAACTGCAATTTCTTTCTCTTCATTAGTACATTAGTGACTAAGGCTGACTGTATTTGCTCAATTTTGTTATCATTTTTCATGAAAAATCCACTTTGAAAACGATTGATAAGGATAATTTCTCATTGTTTCTCAAACTTCTTCCACATCTTTATGGCATTCCCGTATGGGTGAGCTGTCATAATATAGTTTTTTTTTTTTTTTGAAACACTCTCATAATATAGTTTAGGACCAGGTAACTTTGAGAGCTTATGTTTCTTTTAATGACTATGAAAAATAGCCATAAGAGGCAAATTTTTCTAATAACAATCTCAACACATATTTTTGTCCTTTTGTTCAAAAGATCATTTCATGATATGAAACATAATCATCATGATAGGCCAATTTTCTAGTAATGACTTAGAGTCCAACACAAGTGGTGTTTGTTACAATTTAATTATGATGTGAATTCAAACATCTTTATTAAAGTTAAAGAAAGGATTCATGATTGAATATCCCTATTTGCTTTGCCAAAAAGCTTTAGGGATAAATTTTTTCTTTTCCAACTCTTATCTTTATATTGGTAGCTTTTACATTTGTAGCTTTTAATCAAGAAGTCCTAAAGCAAGTCTTTCTTTATTATAAAAATATTGTGAAAAAAAATGCCTTTCCCTATCTGAATGATTGTATCTACTAAATTTCCCTCACCATCCTTTAAAAAAGCAATTCAGCCAAGCTTTTGTTCTCCAAATCAATGGCAATAATGCACTTATTCCCCTTGCTTCTTTCTCTTCTTCTTCTTCGATCCTCGGCTTACTTTCCTCCTGATAAGTTCTTCCTCAACTGCGGATCGGAATCCGACGCAACCTTCGGAGTAGGACGGAAGTTCATCGGGGACGCCAAGCCCGGTCCTTGGTTGATCAACCCCGGAAAAAGCAAAATCTTTAAAAACGACACCATCCCAACGTCCATAAATGAAATCTACCACACAGCAAGAGCTTACAATAAGCCAACATGGTACGGATTCAAGGGCATCAATCAAAACGGCACGTACGTGGTTCGTCTCCATTTCTTTGCGCTTACGTCGTCTCAAAACTTCCCTCGAGCTCGGTTTAATGTCTCGGCCAGCTCGGGGTTCAAGTTGTTATCCAATTTCTCACTTGAAAACGACGATCATGCCACGCCGGTCGTAAAGGAGTTCGCTTTCGAGCTCAGTGAAGGGTTATTTGGCTTACAATTTTCTCCTCTCGAATCGTCTCTGGCTTTTGTAAATGCCATTGAAGTGTTTGTTGTTCCTGATGATTTCAAAAGACAATCGGCTTATGCTGTTTCCCCAGAAGTAAGGATCAATGGCAGCTTCAGGTATATGATGACTTCCAATGCATACCAAGCGGTTTACAGGTGCTCAAACCTACTCACTCTCGAAAACTTCCTTTTTAAGTTTTGTTTTAGTTTCGAAATGAAATTTTTTTAACCAAAGGATGGTTGATTGGTCGTAATTTAATTTAACTCTATAGTTTTGATCTTTGACTCGCATTTTACTTTAGAGAAATATTACCATGTACCTAGAGTTTATGGATCTCTACTCAATTTCAACTCAAAAAGGAAAAAAATAAAATTTGTTTTTGGACAAAAATGACATGACTATTTCAATAAAAGTCATAATTCAGGTGTGTATAATTTAAAGAAGCTCAATAGTTCCATAATATTAAAATGGATTACCACATAACAATGAAATCTACACGTTTTAATGGGGTGGTTAATCAGACGTGAAGGAAATGCATTTCTCATCCTGGTTGTCAATTCTCACCCATCCTCTTTAAATTTTCTTTTTATTTTATTTTTCAAAAATTATATTTTCTTATATTTAACGAAATTAATGTATAGACATAGTTTTTTCTTCCTAAAATTTTTATTCAAATAAGTATGTTTTTTTATAATTAATTGTATAGTTAAATATGTATTTTTATTTTAAAAAACCAATATATATTTTTCTATGGAAAATGGACTATTTTGAAAATTTTATCAGGAAAATATATGTAAAGATTATAGAAAAAAAGGAAAAAAATCAACTGGAAAAATTTTCCAATGAAAACCTCGCCTTCATTTTGAATCTGGGATCTTGAGAAAGTACACCTTCAAACTTCAAGTCTTCAATCACTTCATCATTTCTTGGGACTACTCGAACATCTTATTACAAATGTATAATTAAGTTCTATTAATGTCCCTTAAGAGACATGGTGATTGAGGGTTTGGATTTTGGAGGTGCATGTGCTTTCGTCAAGGTCATGGTTCTACGGTGTATTTTAATACACGGTTTAAGAAAGGGTCAGTGGTACTCCCGAATTCATTGGAACAAAACTCCAAATTGGTTGCTCATAAAGGGGAAAAAAAAGGGGTCCCATCTTTGCAATGTTGGATTCTCTCAACATGGCCTATTCAAGTTTAATCTAATATTTGTCATATTTTCAACAACTAACAGGGTTTCGATGGGTGGTTCTTTGATCACTCCTAACAATGACACATTATGGAGAACTTGGTTGCCAGATGATAAATTTATGGCTCTTCCATTCTTTGCAAAAAACGTCCAACCCTTTAAGGGAGATATAAAATACATAGAAAACACAACCATTTACACAGCCCCATCTTCTGTGTATAGTCATGCAAAAGCCTTGAGTACAACCGCCACTGAAACTACCTCAACAGATCCAAATATAACTTGGGTTTTTAAAGTCAACAAGAGAGCCAAGTATTTTCTTCGCTTCCATTTTTGCGACATCATCGGACCCCCCGGCACACCTTTCCTCTTCGATTACTTGCTCGGCGTGAATCGAACCGAAGCTGATTCAAAAGCAGTTGGCAGCCAAGTAAGTGATTTTGCAAAGCCATTCAGGTTTGAATACATCATTTTCACAGACAATTCAGGATTTTACGAAGTTGGCATAGCACATAATAAAGAGAATCCAACGTCAAGAGCCTTCTTGAATGGGCTTGAGATTATGGAGTTGATTGAGAAATCTTTTGTGGGTGCTATTGAGTTGGATGATTTGGAAGATGGGAATCAAAAGCAAAGGAGGGTTATTATTGGAATTTGTGTTGGTGGTGGTTTGGTTGTAGCTTTAATAATTGGGTTGGCTTTGTTTTGTTTTATGAAAAGAGGGAAACCAAAAAAGCATACTCCTTTTCCACTTCCTCAAAGTGACCCATCAGAGAAAGTTATGTCCATTACTGATCTTGCTCCTAATTTGAACATTGAATTGAAGATTTCATTTGGTGAAATAGTTGATGCAACCAATAATTTTGATGACAACAAAATAATTGGAGTTGGAGGATTTGGAAGGGTTTATGTTGCCGCAATTGGTGATAAGGAATTGGCTGTGAAACGAAGTCAGCCTGGACTAGATCAGGGTCTTAAAGAGTTTCAGACTGAGATCATTATACTATCTCAAATTCGACATCGTCATCTCGTTTCACTATATGGGTACGTCCAATAAAACCTCTAAACTTTTTCTTCTTCTTTTTTTATTTTTTATTTTAAGATTATAATTATTGACGATAATAAATTCAAATTTATGATCTCTTTACATACCGATTCTATTGAGTTTGTTTTTATGGGCAATTAACACTTATAAGAAAATGTTATATTTTAATTAATCTTTCAAACTTTGAAGATTCACCTGAACTCTATTTTTGTTCTTGGTTTTTAAAAATAAAGTTTAGAGAAAAAACTTCTACCTTTAATTTCGTTTGAGGTTTTTGTAGGAATAGGTTAAATTAGAAAAGTATTTACCATACTAAGAAAAAAAAAAGATTTAGCAATCCTAATTATTATTATAGGGAATTACTAATAATAATAATATTGTATTAATACACAATACTATACTAATAACATATAATATTGTATTGATAATACATAATAATTAATTTACAAAATATTGTAAAATAATATTGTATAATGAGAATTAATAATATCATATTTTTTAAATATTTTCAAATTTATTCTTTAAAAATAATCAAATTTAACTAGATTTGTAATTATTTTATTAAGAAAGGTTATGCATTACAATTTCTCATTTTCTTTTTTCTATATTTTAAAAAATTAAATCAAAATTTAAAGTAAAAAGAGGAAAAAAAAATGAATTTCAAATTTTTTTTAAAAATCATTTAAAGTTAATGACTTTAATCAAACCAACAAAATTATAGTATCAATGAGCGAAACCAATGGCTTCAATCAAGTTAAACATATGAAAAATAACCAAGTAAAATTGATTGAAATAATAAAAATCGAAATATTATAAAATATTTTTTTGAAACTTCTATAATTAAAATAAGACACTAAAAATTACTATCTACAACAAATTTTTTCATACAAATCGTATCATTCTTAAAATTTAATTAGGATTCTAATACATTTTTAAAGGAAAATGAAATTATTTATAGAGAATCTGAATGAAAATACATTGTAAATTTCAAAAATAAAATATGATTATCAAGAGTATTTATTTGTCTTTTTTACATAAGTTTTATAATAATTATTTTTTTTATAAAGTGACATGGTTTTTATTTGTCCTCATGAGCCATATAGAAATCGGATTCAAACAAGTATTAGATAATCAACTTAGGCATTTCAACTACAAGTTCACGGTAATCGGTATTTGTCAACTTAGGCATTTCAAAAAAAAAAAGAAAAGAAAGATAATCAATTAAGCAATATAAGTTAGGGGTGTACATGATCCGGGTTGGGTAGGGTTGAATGATGTTTTTGGACCAACCCAACTTTTCGGGTTGGTCAATTCGCCAACCCGTCCAACCCTATGCATAAGTGCAACCCAACCTTAGACTTTGGGGCTGGGTTGGATTGGGTTCTCGGGTTATGTTACTTTTATTTTTTCTATCCAAGATTCAATCTATATGTCCACAAATATGTTTAAAAAAAATATATGATACTATATTTTAACCTATTACCTATTTTATTAGTGCACATTCGTTTTTGGAAGGCTTACAAAGTATGGTAAGAATCTATCCTATTAATTTATCTTATATACATATACATATTATATATAATATTCTTAGTCCGGGTTGGGTTGGGTTGAACGAGCCAAAAATTTGTCAACCCAAGAACCAACCCAACCCAACAAAAACTACAAAATCATAACCCAACCCAACCCTACGGTTTGGTTTGGGTAGTCCGAGTTGCACCGGTTACTGGTTTTTTTGTAAACCCCTAACATAAGTTATTTTTATAAATTAATCAAAAGAGACCAAAATAGTTATATGTGGTTAAATCGTAAATTTTAGTCCTTATACAATTTAGTTTAAAGTGGATTTAGGGGTGTTAGAGATTTGGTGTTGAGGAGAGTAAAGGAAGGAGAAGGAGTTGGGATTTTCCAACTCGATGTTTGTTTTTAAGACATCAACCTCTCCACTCTTCCTTGACATCTACTCCAACATCACATTAAATTTTTTATTTAATCTTTTAAATGTCACATCAAATATTTTTCTAATTTTCAATTATATAACATAATATAAAATATATTTTTTCTAATTTTATCAAATATCACATCAAAATTTCTTTAATTTTCAATTACATAATATAAATAAAATTTATTTAATTAATATAAATATGCAATGGTTACATTAAATATATATATATATATAATAAATATTTTTACACATTTCCTCCCCAAAACATCAATCTCCAAAAAGTACTTTATATCTCTAAATCACTCCACTTCTTCTTCCTCTTTCACTTTTCTTCTCTCCTCTTTACAACTCCAAAATCCAATATCCCTAAAAAAAATCAAAATTGGTCTATAGTTGTTAAAAAATAATAATAAATAAATAAAACTCTTATAAATAGTCCATAATGATTGTTTATAAAACTTTTCCAAGCCATAAAGAAAATTATAAGATTTCATTGAAATGTGTTCTTCATGCCTTTTATATTCAACATTCCTCTTTAAAATTCTCTTTAGTTTAACTATTTTTTAATGTGAAATCAATTAATTTTATGTTGTATGACTTGAAATTTATCTTAAAATCAATTAGAAATTAACTAAAGCAATAACCTATTGGCATGCAATCATAGCAGATAATATTTAATTTTGTATTTACTATCAACAGATATTGTGATGAAAATCAAGAAATGATCTTGGTTTACGAATATATGGAAGGGGGAACTTTAAGAGAGTATTTATATGGTTCAAGGATTCACGAACATCTTCCATTATCATGGAAACAAAGGCTCCATATCTGCATCGATTCAGCGAAAGGGCTCAATTACTTACACACCGGTTCGACCTTCGGTGTCATCATTCACCGAGACATTAAGACCACAAACATCTTGCTCGACAAAGATTCCAATGCCAAGGTTGCTGATTTCGGGATATCGAAAACCGGGGTACCTGATGCCAAAGAATTAGACACCACCATCAGAGGCACTTATGGGTACCTCGATCCAGAATACTTCAACACGTGCCAGTTGTCCGAGAAGTCGGACGTGTATGCCTTTGGCGTCGTGCTTTTCGAAGTTCTCTCTGCCCGACCTCCGATCGTCAAGTCGCTTCCGAGTGAAGAGGCCAACTTAGCAGAATGGGCAGTTCTTTGCAAGAGAAATGGAGAGATTGAAAAGTTGATTGATCCCTTCCTTGTAGGCACTATCCAAGAAGACTCATTGAGAAAATTTGTTGAAGTTGCAGAGAAGTGTGTGGATGAAGTTGGGGCAAATAGGCCTTCGATGCGCGAGGTTGTGTATGATTTGGAATTGGCTCTATCGTATCAGTTCACTCCGGTAGGAGGCGGGAAGGGGTACGAGGAAAGCACGACCATTGTTGATGCTCCGTGGGACATTGACTCAGTGATTCTCGGCCGGATTCCATCGAGGGAGATCGATGATTCAATCACGATGTATGAAGATAGCACGACAATGAATGCAAGAGAATTGGTTTCAGAGTTCAAGATTGATTGTGCCAGATGATTTGAGATAGAATATATATATGCATATGTGAGTTAATTGACTTCTCGTTCAACATTTCTGTAAGGGAGTTTGTATTGTTTTGTGTACTAATTTTATGTTGTGTGTTAGGTTATGGGTTTATTGTGTCAACAGGCCTTATTTTGTTGATGTGTGATTATTAGGGTCAAGTGTCTAATAGCTACACGTACCCATAAATTTACAAAAGTTCATGGTTACAAAATGTTAAATCTTATCCTTTCTAATTTTCTTTACTAAGTTTCAATATATCATTTCGTATTCTTTGATTAAAAGTCATTAGACTGTTTTTTAGAAAGTGGGCTTTGTGGGAATTATTAATTAATTAATTAATTTTCTAAATATTAATTATTAAATACTTCCCTATTTAGTACCAAGAGAATTCCACTTATCAAGATTATAATGTTCCATAATGTCAAGTAGAGGTATAATCAGTTCGGTTCGACTCGGTTTAATGAATAAATCGGAATCAAACCGTTCAAATACTACAAGGAAACTAGAAACCAAAATCAATAAAAAATAAATGGCAACATCTTAGGACGCAAATACGGTACCAAAAGAATAATATTTGCATGCCTCGCCAATTATGCTACATTGCATTATTGCTACATATTTTGTTTTATTATATAGTAAAACAACTAATATCCGCTTTAAAACAAAACAAAACACACTGTTAATCAATTTCAAACTCAAACCAATAGAAACTTTAATTAAACCCATGCCTACTGAGCCTTATTGTGTTTTATGTCTTCTTTTTATTATATATTAAATCGATCGGCTCGGTTATTTTTATACCAATTCTTCGAAAAACCAAAACCAACCGAATATGTTCGGTTTTTCATATTTTCAAAACGAAACTGCCCAATAAATTCGGTTTCGGCTTGAATAAGTGTCTGTTTTGGTCGGTTAGAGCGGTTTAGGCGGTTTTGCCTTGCACCCCAAATGTCAAGCATCTTCTACCCATAGTATCTTGTAGTTTTCTACTTCACGAAAATTTTTGTTTTTATGAGTTGAATGAATGTTGTGGGTAAAAAATAATTTAGCTGCTGGTGTCGTTTGATTTCATTTTGAGACACTTTATTATAGAGTTTAAGCATTTAGACAGTAAATTATTTGATAACCATTCAATTTTTTCATTTTGAATTTTTGAATTTTAGACTGCTTCCCAAATGCCCGGCATTGATATCAACCATTTTGTGGAGTCCAAGGCCGCCAAGTTCATAGGGGCGATTGACAATATCCCATCGAACAAGATGCGAGCCACTCTCACCTTCCCATATGAAAAGGGAGAACATATATGTTGGAGTATTGGATAGGACACATTGTGCCAATGTTAACCTGACCCATTTGTTGGCGATGGCCGACAGAACGGTAGCATCAATATTTATACCCGAAATAAACAAAGGCCAATTGGTAAGGAGATATGGTATCGGGGAGAACCAATTTTAACCTCTCAGCCAGAACTTCGTAAATCTAAATCCTCCTTAAATATGGTAAACAAACACACAGTGCCAACACAAGTGGTCGTGTTTGTTAAAAGAGAAGAATTTGACTGCAGTCGGACTCACCCCACTCTGGTGTTACCTATGTGGAGCCACAAATATTTTTTCTTTTTACTTTTTTTATAAATTTAATTCATACTATTCTTTCTAAAAGTTAAAGAGATGGCTTGTTTAATTGAATACCTCTTTAGTCTTTACTTTTCAAAAAGCTTTTTGGGATATTTTCTTCTTTCCCTCTTTATTTTTGAGGTCGTAAAGCAACTCTTTCTTTGTTAAGCAATGAGAAAATCAAAGCCTTTCATTTTTTTTAACTACTTGAAAACTTATCTGAATGATCGTACCAACTTTAATTTTAATAATTCATATGCCAATTTATGCGTATTAAAATGGAACATTTAAATTTGTTCCATAAATGATTTTGAAAAATGTTAAACATTTGAATCCATCTATTTTTAAATTTTTATTACATCTAGGACCGCTTTCTTTAAAATAATTAAAGATAACTGAAATCTTTCAATCTTCTAATGTTGAGAAAATCAAATCTTCTACATTAAAATTTAGTAACTCATAATCATTATGAACTGATTTAGGGTCAAACAGGGTCTTGAGGTGCATAAAATAATTGGTTCAATCTACCTAAAAATTAATTACTTATCGATTTCCATGACATTAGTCGTGTTGCGCGCTTATATACCCCATAATTATATTTGCAAAAAAAAAAAGAAAAAATTAATTGACCATATTGTAATTTCCTTTTTCAAATATTTGACTAGTTTCCTTTTTTGTCCCCTTATTTTTCTCAATTTGGAATAATCTTTTTTGTGGTAGCATTTGTTCACCATCCTTTACAAAAAGCAACTCAGCCAAGGTTTTGTTCTTTCCATCAATGACGACAATAATGCACTTATTCCCCTTGCTTCTTTCTCTTCTACTTCTTCGATCCTCGGCTTACTTTCCTCCTGATAAGTTCTTCCTCAACTGCGGATCGGAATCCGACGCAACCTTCGGAGTAGGACGGAAGTTCATCGGGGACGCCAAGCCCGGTCCTTGGTTGATCAACCCCGGAAAAAGCAAAATCTTTAAAAACGACACCATCCCAACGTCCATAAATGAAATCTACCACACAGCAAGAGCTTACAATAAGCCAACATGGTACGGATTCAAGGGCATCAATCAAAACGGCACGTACGTGGTTCGTCTCCATTTCTTTGCGCTTACGTCGTCTCAAAACTTCCCTCGAGCTCGGTTTAATGTCTCGGCCAGCTCGGGGTTCAAGTTGTTATCCAATTTCTCACTTGAAAACGACGATCATGCCACGCCGGTCGTAAAGGAGTTCGCTTTCGAGCTCAGTGAAGGGTTATTTGGCTTACAATTTTCTCCTCTCGAATCGTCTCTGGCTTTTGTAAATGCCATTGAAGTGTTTGTTGTTCCTGATGATTTCAAAAGACAATCGGCTTATGCTGTTTCCCCAGAAGTAAGGATCAATGGCAGCTTCAAGTATATGATGACTTCCAATGCATTCCAAGCGGTTTACAGGTGCTAATTAAAACACACTCACTCTTAATATCCTAGGGAAGATGCTTAATTTATATTTGATCTTCAACCTAATATTTCTACATGTCAACTAATTATTTTTATATCTACATTTTACTTGTTCTTTAAAAAACAAAACATATCTCCTACATGCTTGTAAAAATATTCCAAGTGACTGTGAGATGGCCTTACTTTTGTCTTATGTTCTCTTAATTAAAATCCCTCTTCTTTTAGGGAAAGTTATTGAATTTTATCCATATTTTTTTAAAAAAATAATAATAATTATGGTTTTGTTTGATAACCACTCTGTTTTTTTTTTTTTAAATGTAAGCCTACAACAACCATTCTATCACATATGTTTTTTTATTCTTTCTGGGATATTTACGTCGTATCTATAATTTTATAAATCAAACCAAAATTTGAAAATTAAAAAAAAAATAGCTTTCAAAAACCTATTTTTGTTTTTTAAATTTAGTTAGCATCCACATTTTTTTAAAGAAAGAGGGATACATTGTAGGAAAGATACAACATATGGTAATAAATTTAAGAAAAATAAACCTTAATTTTAAAAACCAAAAACTTAGGCCTCTGTTTAATAAGCATTTGGTTTTTTGTTTCTAGTTTTTGAAATTTAAGACTACAACAACTATCTTACCATATTTTTTTTTCTTACTTAAATATCTACATCTCACCTATATTTGTAGAAATTACGAAACCAAAATTTGAAAAGAAAAAAAAAATAACTTCAAAAAGTTTGTTTTTGTTTTTGAAAGCCGGTTAGAATTCACATACTTTGTTAAGGAAAGATGAATGAATACATTGTAGAAAATGTGGAATGCATCACAGGTAATTTGAGCAAGAATATACCTAAATTTAAAAAATCAAAAACCAAATAATTATCAAACTAAATGTTATGGAACGAGGCCTAAAAAAATAATCTTTATTTATTTATTTTCAAACTCTGACTTGATTTTTAAAAACATTGGCAAAAGTACATTTAAAAAAAACAATAAACCCATGAGTTGAAGTAGTATATTTATAGACTTTTAACATAAATTTGTACTTATGATGAATAAGTGACCAAATTGAATCTTCTTACCTAAAAATAGAAATTATAGCCTTAATTTAAATATATATATAAAAAAAGCCTTCAACTCAAGTAGTTATTAAATGGAATCAAAATTATGGTTGATTTAATTTTAATGTAAGGGAATTATCAAGAGCAGGGTCTTGATGGGGGGTTTCTTGATCACTCCTGACACGGACAAATTATGGAGAACTTGGATGCCAGATGATACATTCATGGCTCTTCCATCCATTGCAAAAAACATCATCTTCGAAGACAATATAAAATACGCGATGGTAACAAAACTTTACACAGCCCCACCTTATGTGTATAGTCATGCAAAAGCCTTGAATGCAACCGCCACTGAAACTACCTCAACAGATCCAAATATAACTTGGGTTTTCAAGGTCAACAAGAGAACCAAGTATTTTCTTCGCTTCCATTTTTGCGACATCATCGGACCGCAAGGCACCCCCTTTCAGTTCGATTACTTCCTCGGCGTGAATCGAACCGATGTCAATTCTGGAGGACGCCAAGAACAAACTGGTTTTATGTATGTTTTTCCAAAACCTACGCTTGATTATGCAAACCCATTCAGGTTTGAATACATCATTTTCACAGACAATTCAGGATTTTACGAAGTTGGCATAGCACATAATAAAGAGAATCCAACGTCAAGAGCCTTCTTGAATGGGCTTGAGATTATGGAGTTGATTGACAAATCTTTTGTGGGTGCTATTGAATTGGATGATTTGGAAGATGGGAATCAAAAGCAAAGGAGGGTTATTATTGGAATTTGTGTTGGTGGTGGTTTGGTTGTAGCTTTAATAATTGGGTTGGCTTTGTTTTGTTTTATGAAAAGAGGGAAACCAAAAAAGCATACTCCTTTTCCACTTCCTCAAAGTGACCCATCAGAGAAAGTTATGTCCATTACTGATCTTGCTCCTAATTTGAACATTGAATTGAAGATTTCATTTGGTGAAATAGTTGATGCAACTAATAATTTTGATGACAACAAATTAATTGGAGTTGGAGGATTTGGAAGGGTTTATGTTGCCACAATTGGTGATAAAGACGTGGCTGTGAAACGAAGTCGGCCTGGACATGGGCAGGGTATTAAGGAGTTTCAGACTGAGATCCTTATCCTGTCTCAAATTCGACATCGCTATCTCGTTTCATTTTACGGGTACGTCGAATAACACCTCCCAACTTTTTTTTATATTATAACAATTAACGATGAAGGGATTCGATTTATGACTTCTTTGTCAATGCTCTACATCGATATTATTGTGAGCTACTATTCATATCGACAATTAACACCTTTTAAATTTCTTTAACTTATCTTTTTATTTTAAAATTTTTTAATTCTTGTCTTTTAATTTTCAAAAAAGTTATATTTCAATTAATTTTTCAAATTTTAAAATTCCTCAGCTCCTATTTCTGTTTTTGTTTTTAAAAATAAAGTTTGCAGCAAATATAGGGGTACTAAAAAAATGATAGCGGAAGCAACATCCCTGGTAAAAGTTGTGCTGGATAATAATTTTATTTGGGTTGGATTGTGTTGAATTATGATTTTATGATTTTTATTGGGTTGAGTTTGGTTTTTGGTGAACCAATATTTGACACCTTTTAACCCAACCAAACCATCCAAAGAATAATATAAATGTGTGAGAGAAGAGAAATTAATTAATAAAATAAGTTTTTAACATATTAATAAATAACATGTACTAATAACATAGATGACTAACGCAATGAGTCAATGACACAATGTTTCATTATTTGGTTGTAACTCAGTTCAACACTACTATTACAGGTTCGATCTCAAGAATTGGTATTTGTCTCCCTCCCCTGATATGTATGCAAAAAAAAATAAGTCGAGAACCCTTTGGATTAAAAAAATTTCTAAGATTTGCTATCTACAACAAATTTCTTCTTCAATTTTTTTTTATTTTTAAATTTAATTAGTTTTCTAATACTTTCTAAAGGAAGATGAAACTATTTATAGAAAATTTGAATCAAAATATATTTAGATTTCAACAGTAAAAAATAAAATGGTAATTAAACATCCCTAATTTTTATTTGTCTTTTCTTGACATGGTTTTTATTTGTCCTCGTGTATGGGAGCATTCAAACAAGTATGAGATAATCAACTTAAGTACTAAAGCAATATAATAATTAGTAAAAATCAAACTATATAAAATATTTTAATTAGTAATTAACACAATAGCGCACATGCATTTGATCCTCAACAGGTATTGTGATGAAAATCAAGAAATGATCTTGGTTTACGAATACATGGAAGGGGGAACTTTAAGAGAGTATTTATATGGTTCAAGAACTCAGCAACATCTTTCATTATCCTGGAAACAAAGGCTCCATATCTGCATCGATGCAGCGAAAGGGCTCGATTACTTACACACCGGTTCGACCTTCGGTGTCATCATTCACCGAGACATCAAGACCACGAACATCTTGCTCGACAAAGATTCCAACGCCAAGGTTGCTGATTTTGGGATATCGAAAATCGGAGTACCCAACGCCAAAGGATTAGACACCACCATTAGAGGCACTTATGGGTACCTTGATCCAGAATACTTCAACACATGCCAGTTGACTGAGAAGTCTGATGTTTACGCCTTCGGCGTCGTACTTTTCGAAGTTCTCTCGGCCAGACCGCCGATCGTCATGTCGCTGCCGAGTGAAGAGGCCAACTTAGCTGAATGGGCAGTTCTTTGCAAGAGAAAAGGAGAGATTGAAAAGGTGATGGATCCCTTGCTTGTAGGCACTATCCAAGAAGAATCATTGAGAAAATTTGTTGAAGTTGCAGAGAAGTGTGTGGATGAAGTTGGGGCGAATCGGCCTTCGATGCGCGAGGTTGTGTATGATTTGGAATTGGCTCTATCGTATCAGTTCACTCCAATAGGAGGCGGGAAGGGGGTACGAGGAAAGCAAGATCATTGTTGATGCTCCGTGGGAGATTGACTTGGTGATTCTCGGCCGGAATCCATCGAGGGAGCTCAATGATTCGATCAAGATGTTTGAAGATAGCACGACAATGAATGCATGCAAGAGAATTGGTTTCATAGTTCAAGATTGATTGTGCTAGATGATGTGCAATAGAATATATATATACATGTGTGAGTTAATTGACTTCTCGTTCAATATTTCTGTAAGGTAGTTTGTATTGTTTTGTGTACTAATTTTATGTTGTGTGTTAGGTTATGGGTTTATTGTGTCAACAGGCCTTATTTTGTTGATGTGTGATTATTATGAGTTGAATGAATGTTGTGGGTAAAAAATAATTTAGTTGCTGGTGTCGTTTGATTTCATTTTGAGACACTTTATTAAAGAATTTGAGCATTTACACAATATATTGTTTGATAATAATTCTATTTTTTCATTTTTAATTTTTGAATTTTAGACTTGTTTGTATTCAAATTCTTTACATAAATGTGAGTTCTATGATTTCATATTTCTTTAAAGAAATCAGTGAATTCTAAAATTTCATAATAAATAAAAATAAATGGAAGTTATTTATTCTTAACTTCGAATTTTTTTTTTTAAATATAAGTAAAATGGAAATATCAAAGTTATGAAAATTGTAGGTAGAGACTAGAGTAGTAGTTGCATACTTAAAATTTCAAAAATCCAAAACAAAAATTCTAATAGATATCAAATAGGAGGGCTGGTTTTTTATATACTATATTTGTATGAAGTAAGGTTAAAGATAAACCAAAAACCAATTGATTTAGTTCATTTTTTAAAACTTTGGTTTTGTCTCTTTGAAATACCACTAAAACAAGAGAAATAATATAGACTTATACTCAAAATATTTATCACTGGATGTTATAGTTATTGTACATATTTACAGATTATAACTGGTCCAAAGTCTATTGAACGTAACCGACATGGTAGTTTATTAGTTCAAAACATTAATTTCTTTTCAAAATTGGTTTTATCATGGTTTTCAGTTATAATGGTTGCTTGGTTTAATGAATTTGTTTACTTTCAAAAAACAAATTACACATTAAGTGTTTTTGTATGTATTTAATTACACAAAATCATGTGTGGTTTTGTAGGACGAATCCTTCTACTCCGACTTTTTGTAACTATGTGTTGAAGCCATTTATCCTACAACTTCCAATTTTTAACTACTCAAATTAGTTCCTCAAAATAACTCATTTATTGTTCTAAATGGGTAAAAAAAAAATCTTTTATTGCTTGTGTTATTTGGTGAATTACACATCATCTTGTATTAATCCATTTGGTGAGTTTAGTAAACTTGGGTTAGTGTTGGGGTTAAGTTAATTAACCATTTGTAGGGTGTGTGATTGTGCTATTATATAAAGCACCATTTGGGTCTCCTTCATCCTTTGAGAGAGAAACCCTAGCCACCATTTGTGTCCACCTTGAAGCTTCATCTTCTTCAATGGCTAATTTGAGTGAGTATCGTCTCACATTCTGATAGTGGAGTAGGCTAGTCCGAACAACTCTACTCGGTGTGTTAATTTCTCCTCCTCCTTCTTTATTTGGTTTGATTTCATCTCTATTTGCTCAATTTGGTTTAGATCTATCATTTGATATCTTTAGTTTTGAGTATAGATCTAGCAATTGTTACCACAATTGGTATCAGAGCTGATAGATCAAGCTTCTACTCTGCTTCTAGAAATTTCTTTTATCTCTGCCGACATTTGTAATCTCTGTGTTTTGATCAATTGATTTATCTTCGTCCTACTTCTGTTCATGAAATTGGAGTTCTGTCCTTCAAATTGAGCTAGATATTGATCCATTCTGTTGCAATTTGAATTTGTATTCCTGCTGTGCGTTTTTGTTCTGTCCGATTGAAGTTTGTGCGCATCTGAATACTTCAACGATTTGATTTTAGATTACGTTCTTGGTGTCAATTGGATCGCAAATTTGGGTGAATCAGTTATGAAGATTTATCGGTCGCAGTTTGCGATTTCTGATTCAGATCTTAGTCGGTTAAATTTGTTTTATATACCAGTGCTTGCAAGGATTCAATCGAAATTATAATTATTTGAGCTTCCAGCTTCTGAGGTGATTGAAATGGAAATATAATTGAATTTGAATTTGGTGCAGCTTGAAATTAAATTGAAGTGGCTCCTTTGTTATTTCGTCAGCAATATTTGATTCAACAATTGAAATGGATTTTGAAGCAAACTATTCAATTACATTTGTCTGGAAGTAAATTCTAAGCAAATATGGAGCTATTTTTTGCTTTTTCTTTAGCAAATTGGAGGTATTAATTAAGACTTTAACGGCGTGTTTGGAGGAAGTATAAACTTAAGCCGATTTAATTTAATCCTCCAAAATCACGTTTGGTATACGGATTAGGATAAACGAAAAACGCGTTAAATTAAGTCGGATTTGAAATAGTATTTACTATTCAAATCCGACTACTGTTTCAAATGTAAAAAAAAATTCTCACTCTTCTCTTTCATCTCCGCAAATCTTCTTCTCCCTTCGTTCTCTATTTTCTTTTTGGATTTTGTTATTTGGAGGATGGAATAGATATGGATGGATTAAATTGGACAAAATCTTACCAAGATTTTGGGTTTTCTTTCCCCTAATTTTGGAGTGAAGAAATTGTTCAGATCGGTATAAAAAATTCATTCAGTGGATCGCTTCTTCGATCTCAGTGGCAGGAAGTGTTGGAATGTTTTTTTTAATTCACTTCTTCCCTTCTTAAAACCCATTTTCCCTATGTGCAAATTCGTGGGATTCCTCAATTGCAACCCATTTTTGGCCAAACCCTTCTAATGGGAGAGCAGAGCCGTTGTGTATTTTTTAAGATGGTTCATGAATGATCTTGTGTTGTTACGTTCGTCTCTGAATAATTTCATTACCATTCTTGTTGATTTCGTTATGCTTATGGTGTTTTTTTCTATTTGTTTTCAATTATTGAAAAGCTTTTATGGAGGTTTCTTTTTTTCTTTTTTTTTTCTTTTTTATGTTTATGAGAGACTGTAATTCCACTTATATCCTTTCATTTTGTCTTTTCTTTCTAGTGCGATCCTCTAACAATATATTGCTTGATGGTTAATGAGATGATGTATATTTTAATCTCTCAAATAATTTCAAAAAATAATAATAATTTAAATAGATCAGTAATTTATTTTTTAAAGATATAGTTTTGTAACCATAATTTTCTTTTAAAAACTAATATTAATTTTATCGTTAAAGATCTAATTCGACAATTTGATTTATTGTTATATGACTTTATTTCGATTGTTAATTTTATTTTGAATTAAAATACATTTTAAATTTCAACTATAAATCTTACCACTATCAAAAATTAAATTATTAAATTACAAATTAAGGTGTACTAAATAAATTAAACTTTTTTTTTAATTGTAAACTTATTCCAACCTTATAATTAAGTAATTAAATAAAAATAATTTAGATATTATTTAGATGTCTCCTTAAATTTGATGAATGGTTATCAAAATTGACATATTATTTTTATATTTAAAAATAAAATTAAGTTAAAATAAAAATATATTGATCTAATATATTTATTTGATGAATATCATGTTATTATTATTATTATTATTATATTGAGATTTTAAAAATGTCCATTTTTCAAATTAATGTTGTTTTTTCATATTGTCAAGAGAAATTGAGTTAAAATAAAATTATATTGATCAAAATATATTTATTTAATGAATATCATGTCATTTTTTTTTTAGATTACAAAAATGTCCAATTTTTTTTTTGTTACTATTTCAAAATAATATTATTTTGTCATATTGTCAAGAGAAAATAAATCAAAGTGTAGACATTTAAAAAAAATATATGAAAAATAATAAATAAAAACTCAGGTTAACTTAATCTATGCACCAAACAACAATCAGCTTAACTTAATCAAGCTTAAGTTAACATGTTCACCAAACACAGATTAACTTAATCCTCAGTTTAACTTAATACTCAGCTTAATTTAATACCGATTAACTTAATCCTAATCCCTGCACCAAACATGCCCTAAAATACCAATTTAAACCATATATGCTTATGATGTTGTCTTTGGAGCTGCTTATATGATGTCCATTACAATTGTGTTGTCGTGAGATTGAGCTACTTTATTAAGATAAATTCAAGTTGCATAATTATGAAATTTGATTTGTTGTTGATTGGTATTATGATATTTTGAGTTGGAAATTGATTTGGCATGTTGAATTTTGTTATTCTGCTACATATTGGTAATTAAGAATTGTAGCTAGAATTTGTTCAAGCTTGTTTCTTTTGAATTGCAAGCTGAAATTGTTATGAGCATGTCATTGTTGTGAAGATTTGAGAATTGAATTGAAATGTTGAGACTGATTATTGTGATAGCTGCTTTATGATCTGTTTGGGTATTTGATTGGTTGAGCTTATCGTTTGTTCTGTTTTCGATTTGTGGCTTGTTGAATTTTCTGAGTTTTCACTGTTCTCCTGAATTTGATATTCCGCCTAAGATGTCTGCTAGATTTCAGTTAGACAAATTTGATGGGTCAGGGGACTTTGGTTTGTGGAAAAGGAAAATGAGAGTCCTTCTAGTGCAACAGAAAGTTGCAAAAGCCTTAGATAATCCTCCTAAGTGGCCTGCCACCATGACAGAAGATGAGAAATCAGAGTCATGTGAGATAGCCTATAGCACCATCATCCTTCATTTAGCTGATAATGTTTTGAGAAGGGTTAGTAACATAGACGATGTAGCCACTTTGTGGTCCAAACTCGAAGAATTCTACATGTTTAAATCTCTATCCAATAAGATTTATTTGAAGGAAATGCTATTTGGATTTAGGATGGATCCTTCTAAGGGATTAGAAGAAAACATTGATATGTTCAACAAAATTTGTGGCGACCTGGCCAATTGTGGGGAGAAGCTCGATTCTGAGAATCAAGCAATCATTCTTCTCAATTCGTTACCCGAGAAATACAAAGAGCTTAAATCAGTCATTAAGTACGGCAGAGATACTTTGACCCTAGATATTGTTTTGGATTCTTTGAGATCTAGGGAATTGGAGATGAAAATTGAAAAGAAGGATTCTGAGGCCTTATTTGCGAAGATTAAGTCTTCTAAAGGCCAAGGCAGTTCGTCAAGTAAATCGAGCTCTAATTCTACAAAGGGGAAATAACCATTAGAGCAGAAGAAATTTACTTGCAATTACTGCAGGGAAGAAGGTCATACGAAGTATGATTGTCCCATTCTGAAGAGGAAAGGTAAGTTACCTGTTAGGATAGTTGATGATTCAGCTAACTACCTCGAAGATTATGATTCGGCTGAGGTGCTCTTGGCCGGAAACTCTGAAAATTTGGACCCTTCTGATAATTTGTGGATCATGGACTCTGGTTGTTCTTTCCACATGTCTCCTTTTGAGCACAATTTTGAAAATTTGGAAATTCTGAAAAATGGCAAAGTTTTGTTGGCTAATAACCTTCAGCTTGAGATTAAGGGAGTAGGTTCTGTTCGGTTTAGCATGGATGACGGTTCCGTCAAGGTGCTAACAGATGTGAGATTTGTCCCAGGTCTTCAGCGAAACCTTATCTCGTTGGGTGTTTTGGATGCTGCTGGTTATGACTACTCATCTCGAAATGGATTACTCACTGTGAGTAAAAATGAGAAAATTAAGTTGTCTGGAAAGTTGTCAAATGGTATATACATTTTTCAAGGCAAGGCTTTTCAGCGCGAGATTGATGTAGTATCTGATAAGTTTGAAACTCCATTTGAAAATTTGTCAGGTTCTCTACCAGAAGTTAATTGTGTTGTTGATAAGCAGTTGAATTATGAGATTGTGTTTTCTGATATATGTTTTCCAGTTGCTTCTGCTTATGCATCTGAAAATTCTTTCGTTGAGCCTTCAGTGCTTGTCAGTGACAATGCATGTTCAGATCCTATCTTAGTTGCTTGTGAACCTGAGGATGTTCCTGCTGGTTTTGAGGGCAACGTTCAGTTTTTGGATATGGAGTTGGCTTGTTTGTCGGATTTTTCATGTAGTGGTGAGACCTGAATTTTGTTTGCTCATTATCTGCTTTTGCTGGTTTGTGATTAAGTCCTATTTAGAGGGTATTGTATACTCTCGTTCTGATGCAGATTAGTTTGCTTTTGGTTACGTTACATACATGAAGAGGGGATAGATATTCTTGATGTGTTCTTGACGTTCTTTCTCCGTTTGTGTTCTTGTATGTTTCCTCACCGCTGGGCTTTGATCACGTTGGTCAGTTTGGTTTGCAGTTCTTTGAGTAGTTTTGATTCTTCCATGATTGTTACTCTTTTGCAAGAAATTGTTTGCATTTTTTGTTTTCGGAAAGACTGTTAGTGTTTATTGCTTCGTCATAATTTTGTTGAGTTTGGATGATATTCTGATGGCTGCTAGTAGTTTTGATGAAGTTATGCAGTTTGTAGATTTCTTGATTTGTGAGTTTGATATGGAAGAAGTTTGTTGTGATTTTGGAGTATTTGTTTTGTGCTTCTGTTTCTTGCCATTCTGATAGCACAGTTTGTTAGTTTGTTCAGCAGCTACATGGATGTTTGACATATTTTGGTGCAGCGTTCTGAGCATTTAGATTTCTGATTCGAATTATTGTTATTTGAGGGTCATTATGGTTCTGAATGTATTTGTTTATGAAGAGTCAGTTTATACTAGTTTTGTTGACTCTAGTTTGTGCTGCTTATGTCGTTTGAGAGGGTATTGTCCCATTTGTTTTTTATTCCATGTTTTGGCAACATTTGTTTTATGATTTATCTGTCTTCAAAGATGTTCTTTGGAGAACAGGTGTAGGTTGTCGTTGGTGGATTGAGTTCACCGTCCTACTGAAGTTCTGAATTCATAGGTCTTGAAGACCGTTCTGATTTGCTCGTGTTGAGCAAAGTTCTGATCCAGTTTTTCCTGGAGTTCTGATATTTTGATGCCTTTTATGATATGTACTTCAAGAGAGTATTTTGTTATTTGGTGAATTACACATCATCTTGTAGTAACCCATTTGGTGAGTTTAGTAAACTTGGGTTAGTGTTGGGGTTAAGTTAATTAACCATTTGTAGGGTGTGTGATTGTGCTATTATATAAAGCACCATTTGGGTCTTCTTCATCCTTTGAGAGAGAAACCCTAGCCACCATTTGTGCCCACCTTGAAGCTTCATCTTCTTCAATGGCTAATTTGAGTGAGTATCGTCTCACATTCTGATAGTGGAGTAGGCTAGTCCGAACCACTCTACTCGGTGTGTTAATTTCTCCTCCTCCTTCTTTATTTGGTTTGATTTCATCTCTATTTGCTCAATTGGGTTTAGATCTATCATTTGATATCTTTAGTTTTGAGTATAGATCTAGCAATTGTTACAACAGCTTGAGATTATTTTTTTTTATATTCGTGATTGTTCTGTTGAATGTCAAAAAAATTGTAAAAAATTAATTTCTAATTAGATAGGTAGTTACTATGGATTGAACGCATCACCTTAAAATACCTCAATGCTCTCTGTGACCACTTGAATTGCTCTATGACAATTTTTATGAGATTATTTGTAAGCATTAGTTAATTTTTTTTATTATATATAATTTAATATCGACACTAGGAGTATGAGGTGTTTGGATGAGATTTTGGTTGAGTTAAAATTGATAATAGTAATCAAATACTCATTTGGATGTGGTTAGTATAGGAGTTAGAGACAATAACTTATTTGGAAGTGAATTTAAAATAAGTAGTTATTTTGAATATTTAAAAAAAAAATGATTAGAAAAGAATTGTTAAAAATGAATTATTTTGAGTAGTGAAAAATGAATGGTTTAGAATGAAGAGTTATTTTGAATAGTTATAAATGAATTATTAGAAATAAGTGGTTAAAAATGAGAAGTTACTTTAAGTAGTAAAATGAAGAATTATTTTAAATAATTATAGAAAACTCATTTATAAATAATTTTTGAAAAAAAAATAGTAAATCTTCATCTTAATCCTCTTAAATATGGCAAACAAACACACGGAGCCGACACAAATGGCCGTGTTTGTTAAAAGAGACAAACTTGAGTGCAGCGGGCTGCATCTCTATCATGATGTTACCCATGTGGGGTCATACATCTTTTTTCTTTTAATTTTTTTATAGATTTAATTCATACTATTCTTTTTAAAAGTGTAAAAGATGGCTTGTTTAATTGAGTATCTCTTTAGTCTTTACTTTACAAAAAGCTTTTCGGGATATTTTCTTTCTTTCCCCCTTTATTTTTGGCAGCTTTTCTATCCGGTCGTAAAGCAACTCTTTCTTTATTAGGAATGAGAAAATCGAAGCTTTTCGTTTTTGAGTACTTGAAAACTTATCTGAATGATTGTACCAACCTTCTACGGTCATCCACTTTGTGATAATTCAAGATTTTTAAGAGATGGACATCTAGATTACCACGTTCATTTTGTAGTATTGACTAATATCTCAGGCGTCTTGAGATGCCGGGTATTATAGGTTACCATTTGAGAGCTATTTGGATACCCTCTTCCAACATGATTTTTAAGATTGGCATAAATAGAGCATTTTCAAAACATAAATCAGAGGAAAAAGGACATTATTGATAAACTACACCATATATTTAGCTTACTTTCCTCTTGATAAGTTCTTCCTCAACTGCGGATCGGAATCCGACGCAACCTTCGGAGTAGGACGGAAGTTCATCGGGGACGCCAAGCCCGGTCCTTGGTTGATCAACCCCGGAAAAAGCAAAATCTTTAAAAACGACACCATCCCAACGTCCATAAATGAAATCTACCACACAGCAAGAGCTTACAATAAGCCAACATGGTACGGATTCAAGGGCATCAATCAAAACGGCACGTACGTGGTTCGTCTCCATTTCTTTGCGCTTACGTCGTCTCAAAACTTCCCTCGAGCTCGGTTTAATGTCTCGGCCAGCTCGGGGTTCAAGTTGTTATCCAATTTCTCACTTGAAAACGACGATCATAACACGCCGGTCGTAAAGGAGTTCGCTTTCAAGCTCAGTGAAGGGTTATTTGGCTTACAATTTTCTCCTCTCGAATCGTCTCTGGCTTTTGTGAACGCGATTGAAGTGTTTGTTGTTCCTGATGATTTCAAAAACGAATCGGCTTATGTTGTTTCCCAGAAGTAAGGATCAATGGCTACAACTTTTCGTTGACTTCCTACGCATTCCAAACGGTTTACAGGTGCTCAAACACACACTCACTCTTAATATCTTAGACAAAATGGTTCATTTATATTTGTTCTTCAACCTAATGATTCTTGGTCGAGAAATACATGTCAACTATTATTGAACAAAATTTAGTATGTGACAATTAACTCTCTTTTATGTTTTTTGAAATTTAAATTTACAACTCTTTTACTCTTAACATATGGTTTTAATGCCAACATGAGCAGTTGTTCAACGGCACTAGTATATGCTCAATGACTAGAGTTTTAGGTTTGAATCCCCATCCCCAATTTGTTGTAATCTCAAAATATATATATATATATAATTTTCATTACTTTATATCTACATTTTTTTTTTTGTTTTTATTTCGAAACGATTTTTGACCGGTAAAAACATTTTAAATTTTTCATAGAATAAATCAGTTCAGATCATCCCAACTTTCATTACTATACTACCATTCAAATTTTGTTTTGGTTTCGAATGATTTGATCCAAATTAATTTTGAACAAAAGTTGCATTGTAAGAAATTCAGAGAATAAAATACATACTTAAAAATATTTTTATGATAAGATTTTTCTTCACTTTTCTTCAATATTAAATAGTCTTTAGTTGCTCTAAAAAAATTCTTTTGTTGAAGTCATTCATATATATAACTATTATTGTTATTAAATTAATTTTTTAATCCACTTATCAAATGGGGTCTACATCCGTGCTTTGTTTAATATAGTGTAAGTTAATTCTTGTTGTATTATTCCTTGAACGTATTGATGTCCTGTGATTAGTAAGCGGAGTTCTCGCATTCGCTTGCGTGAATGCATCGGCATTCGCTTAGCATATCCCGCATGCAAATGCATCTCACATTGCAGCGCATTGCTACAATACGTTTCGCGTGTGTTTGCACTTCAATACGTTTCTCATGTATTTGCACTTCAGCATTTTGTTTTCGCAGCACGTGTCTACATATGCTTTTTGTTTAATGCTTACGCATTCTATAATAGGGTTTAACGAGAGTGCATATATAAACCCGAATTAAACTCTAGCCGTATTATGATACTCATTTTGTAAACTCTGTAATTTCGTTCTCCTTGATAAAACTTCGTCCCCTGTCTGCCCGTGGACTAGCCAGTACAACGTTGGTGAACCACGTAAATTCTGTGTGTTGTTTTCTTCTTCATCTTTCACGTTTATTTTTCATATCTTCGTTTATCAATTGTTGATTTCTTTTCATAACAATTCTCAAGAATAGGATTTGGATGGGCAATTTCTCGATCACTCCTGACAGTGACACATTATGGAGAACTTGGTTGCCAGATGATACATTTATGGCTCTTCCATCTATTGCAAAAAACATCATTTTCAATGACGAAATAAAATACGAGACAGTAACAACAATTTACACAGCCCCATTATATGTGTATAGTCATGCAAAAGCCTTGGATTCAACCACCACTGAAATTAGCTCAACCGATCAGAATATAACTTGGGTTTTTACGGTCAACAAGAGAACCAAGTATTTTCTTCGACTCCATTTTTGCGACATCATTGGACCCCCCGACACGCCTTTCCTTTTCGATTACTTCCTCGGCGTGAATCGAACGGTTACCAATTCCAATCACCCGAAACAAAGTGGTTTTTTTGTATCTTTTTCCAAAAGCCGATTTAGATTATGCACGGCCATTCAGGTATGAACACATCGTTTACACAGACAGTTCAGGATATTACAAAGTTGGTATAGCACACAATGAAGATTTTCCAATGTCAAGAGCCTTCTTGAATGGGCTTGAGCTTATGGAGTTGATTGGAAAATCTTTTGTGGATCCTATTGATTTGAATTATTTGAAAGAAGAGAAACAAAAGCATAAGGGGGTTATTATTGGAATTTGTGTTGGTGGTGGTTTGGTTGTAGCTTTAATAATTGGGTTGGCTTTGTTTTGTTTTATGAAAAGAGGGAAACCAAAAAAGCATGTGATAGAATCTACCACAATATATTATAAACTACGATAATCTCTTGAGATGATCTCTCAAAGAGCCAAAGTACAAATGACGACAATTCAATAGATGATTAACAAAGACCTATCATCTTCTATTTATAACCCTAAACCCTAATTAAATAAAAGACTAATAATAGGCCCAAGCCCAATACAATTAAAATAGCAATTAACTAATAAATAATAAATACTAATACTAATATTCCTAAAACTCCAAGGTCTGGATCGTATCAATACTTTCCCCCCAAGAGCCACCTTGTCCTCAAGGTGTTCCATCTCCGATGCCATCTTCGCAGCACTCCGTCTTCGGCGAAAAGTCTGTCACATCAACATCCTGGTAATCGTGCGCATCTCGAACAACCCACACATCCAATTTCTGGAGCTCTTTCTTCTGACAACGATGTCCCGGGACAAATCGTTCATCACAACGGAAGCATAACCCTTTGTCCTTCCTTGCTCGAATTTCAGCTTCAGTGATATTTTTACAAGGCGCCGGGTGAATGGTTGTAGTCCTGTTAGAAAGAGTCTCTGTGCTTCCAGTTCCCGATGCAATCGTTCCTGCTTTAGCCTTGACCGTTGCAGAAGTACTTCCCTCTTTTTGGGCAGCCTGAAAAGCAAAATCATCCTCAATCACCTGTGCCATAAACTTCTTATCTTGAATCCCAACAGGTTGCAATTTCCTCATTTCACTTCTAATTTCTGCCTTCAACCCGCTTTCCCATTTCCCTTCCAATGCACTTGCACTAATATCACGCATTCCCTTTGCATACTTCTCAAACAGTCGTCGATACTCTTTAACTGTTCCAACCTGTTGTAAGCTCATCAAATTGGCGTACTTGTTGTCATTAATCGTTGGCTGGAAGCGGTGCAACAGTAGTTCTCGGAATTCTTCCTAAGAACTGATCGGGGATCGATCTTCCTCATACTGCAACCATTCCAAAGCCTCACCTTCCATACACAGAGCTGCAGCATCGACCCGTTCTTGTCCTTCCAGCCGGTTTACCCAAAAGTATCGTTCTACTCGACACAACCATCCGTCCGGATCCTCATCGGTAAACCCTTTGAATACCGGCATCTCGAGTTTCCGTAATCTCCTATCTAACACCGACCCTTCTCTACCTCATGTTCTCGGTCCTCCTCGTTCATCACGATCCTCCCACTCCCTCTAATCCTCTCGGTCTCCTTCTCGAAATTGATTATTCCATCCCCGATCGTTCCAACCGTCACGTGCTATCGGCCTATCATAACCGATGCGCACCCTCCTCTCCTCCGTAAACTCGTTGCCTCAACCATCAACCTTCGGTTCCCCCTTTCGGTCGAATCCCGGTCCCCACAAATCGAAACGGCTCTTTCTCCAGTCCAACCCGGCTGGCCCAGACCGACCCGCCCCGAACAGCCCGCCCCGACCCGGTCCCCCTGGGCCGCTGCCGTGCCACACGCCGCCCGGCCCCGCGCTTGACCCAAGCCCACCACCCCGGCCTCGCTCGGCCCCGACTCCGCACACCCCTACACCCGCGCCCCAGCCCGAAACCTCAGCGCCGCCTACGGCCGAGCCCCAACCCAAGCCCGGTCCCCCCTGGCCGCCGCCGTGCCACACGCCTCCCGATCCCGCCCCTGGCCCCAGCCCACAGCCTCGACCCCGCTCGCGCTCGCCCACGAACCCCCCACCAAGCCCGCTCCAGCTGCCTCGCACCCCCGCGCCACCACGGCTCTCGCCGCACACCCCCCAGCCCTCACGACGCTCCATCTCGCCTGCCCCGACACTCCCCGCGCCTGGACCCCAGCCCCCACGTCCTGCGTCGCCTCCTGATGCGACACTCCCCGCACAAGCCCCGCCGCCTGCGCCGCCCGCCCAGACCCCGTCGGCCCCGCCTCTTGGACAGACCCCACCGCCCGCCCTGCTCGCGTTGCCCACGCCGGCCACCAGCCCGACGCACCCGCTCGCAGACCCGACGCCCACGCCCGCTCGCCCAGCCCCATTGGTAACCCTCATCGCGCCCACCTCCTCACTGGACGCCCCTCCTCTCGCGCCCGACCCCGCTCCCCTTCTTCGCCCGCCGCCCCAGCCTTAGACGCCACACCGGTGGGCACCACCCCCTCTCCCTCGTCCGCAGCCTCAATCGCCAGCCCCTTCCCTTTGTCTCCTTGCTTCGATTCCATTAACATCTGCAGGCTTCGGTTGATCATCTCGAACTTCGCATCCTGCTGTTCGAATTTCAAATCCATCTTTTTCCCCAAACGTTCTTCAATCGATTCCATCCTTGCTTCTACGTCCGTCAGCCTCCTTGCCAATTCCGCCGACCCTTCTTCGCATTCTTGCATCCTTGTTTCCATCTTAGTACTCACCATTCCCGGATCGGTAAATGGCTCTGATACCAAAATGATAGAATCTACCACAATATATTATAAACTACGATAATCTCTTGAGAGGATCTCTCAAAGAGCCAAAGTACAATTGATGACAATTCAATAGATGATTAACAAAGACCTATCATCTCCTATTTAACCCTAAACCCTAATTAAATAAAAGACTAATAATAGGTCCAAGCCCAATACAATTAAAATAGCAATTAACTAATAAATAATAAATACTAATACTAATATTCCTAAAACTCTAAGGTCCGGATCGTATCAGCATGCTCCTTTTCCACTTCCTCAAAGTGACCCATCAGAGAAAGTTATGTCCATTACTGATCTTGCTCCTAATTTGAACATTGAATTGAAGATTTCATTTGGTAAAATAGTTGATGCAACTAATAATTTTGATGACAACAAATTAATTGGAGTTGGAGGATTTGGAAGGGTTTATGTTGCCACAATTGGTGATAAAGACGTGGCTGTGAAACGAAGTCAGATTGGACATGGGCAGGGTATTAAGGAGTCTCAGACTGAGATCATTATCCTATCTCAAATTCGACATCGTTATCTCGTTTCTTTATACGGGCACGTCCAACAACACATTTAAACATTTATTTTTAAATTATAATAATTGGTTATAGAAGGATTCAACTCATGACCTTTTCGTCAATAAATGTATACTAATATCAGTGTGAGCTAGTTCATATTGACAATTAACACCTTTTAAATTTCTTTAACCTATTCTTTCCTTTTAAAATCAGTTAATTTTAGTCTTTTAATTTTCAAAGAAATTTTATTTTAATTAGTCTTTCAAACTTTAAAATTCCTTAGCTCCTATTTTTCTTGAAAAATGATAACGCAAGCAAAATTTGAAACAATTTTTTACATAAAAAAGTAACTTCTAAAATATAGCATTAATTAGTGAATTGATGATTCCAATTAAGTTAAATTTATTGAAAACAAGTGAGTGAAATAAATTTAAACGATAAAAGTTGAAATATTTTTCTATGAGTACATATTTTTAAAAAGTTTTTATAATTAGAATAAGTATGCTAAAATTTTCTATCTGCAACAAATTTCTTCCTAAATTTTTTTTGGATTTTGAAATATAATTAGGATTCTAATAGTTTTTAAAGGAAGATGAAATTATTTATAGAGAATTCAAAAATAAAAAAATATATAATAAAATGGTTATTAAACATCTCTAATTTTTATGTCTTTTCTTGACATGGTTTTTATTTGTCCTCGTGTATGGGAATATTCAAACAAGTATTAGATAATCAACTTAGGTACTAAAGCAATATAATTATTAAAAATCAGACTATATAGAATATTTTAATTAGTAATTAACACAATTGCACATGCATGTGATCCTCAACAGGTATTGTGATGAAAATCAAGAAATGAATTTGTTTACGAATACATGGAAGGGGGAACTTTAAGAGAGTATTTGTATGTTTCAAGAACTCAGCAACATCTTCCATTATCATGGAAACAAAGGCTCCATATCTGCATCGATGCAGCGAAAGGGCTCGATTACTTACACACCGGTTCGACCTTCGGCGCCATCATTCACCGAGACATCAAGACCACGAACATCTTGCTAGACAAAGATTCCAAGGCCAAGGTTGCTGATTTCGGGATATCGAAAACCGGGGTACCGGATGCCAAAGAATTAGACACCACCATCAGAGGCACTTATGGGTACCTCGATCCAGAATACTTCAACACTTGCCAATTGTCTGAGAAGTCTGACGTGTATACCTTCGGCGTCGTGCTTTTCGAAGTTCTCTCTGCCAGACCTCCGATCGTCAAGTCGCTTCCGAGTGAAGAGGCCAACTTAGCTGAATGGGCAGTTCTTTGCGAGAAATGGAGAGATTGAAAAGGTGATGGATCCCTTCCTTGTAGGCACTATCCAAGAAGACTCATTGAGAAAATTTGTTGAAGTTGCAGAGAAGTGTGTGGATGAAGTTGGGGCAAATAGGCCTTCGATGCGCGAGGTTGTGTATGATTTGGAATTGGCTCTATCGTATCAGTTCGCTCCGGTAGGAGGCGGGAAGGGGTACGAGGGAAGCACGAGCATTGTTGATACTCCGTGGGAGATTGACTCAGTGATTCTCGATCGGATTCCATCGAAGAAGATCAATGATTCGGTTGTGCTTTATGAAGATAGCACGACTACGAATGCGAGAGAATTGGTTGCAGATTTCAAAATTGATTGTGCTAGATGATTAGAGATAGAATATTCATGCGTTAATGGACTTCTTGTTTATATTTCTCTATGGGAGATTGTATTGCTTTGTGTCTTAATGAATGTTGTGTAGCTTAAACTATGTGTAATAGGTTATGTATTAAGTGAGGTAAGAAACATATCCAAAAACATTTATGAGAATGATTTCCAATTTAGAAAACTAGAAAAGGGTGTAAATGATGGCTTGATCTGTGTTTATTTAGATCAAGTGTCAAACTATACGTTTCCTATAATTCTAAATCTTTTATACATTCTAATTTTCTTTACTTAAAGTTCCAATAATTTTCAATATATAACGTAATATATAAGTTTCAATAAGTTTTTGCACTTCATGTTTCATAAATATTCTTTGACTAAAAGTCATTAGAATGTTTATAGAAAATGGATGTCTTATTAGAAATAGTATTCCACAATATACTTGGTAAATTTCTAGTTCATGACAATTTTAAACTCTTTATTGAAAAGTGAGTTTGTATTGCAACTTTTGAAACTATATCTACTTTTCTAAAAATGAAAAGCAAAGCTTAATGATATTCTATTATTACAAAAGTATTATATATAACAAAAACAGGGGAAATTTTGTTCTTTGAAATCTACAAACTCACCCCAATTCCTAAACTTTTAATGAGGAAGACATGAGAATTAAAATCTTCAATAGGTATAGCAGAAAGGATCATCCTTAGATCTAGTTTTCGACTCTTATTATATCTTTCAAATAAAAAGTTCAGAGATGTAATTGAAACATTAATCACAAACTTTATCATAACCATGAGAACTAGAAATAAGTTTATAATTTCTTTTTTTAAAAAAAAAACAGAGCAATAGGCTCAAATCCAAATGCTGAAAATCACAAACATACTCAACCCATGATGATATAATGACATAATGAGTTTATAATTAGGACAGTAACATATAAAGCTGTGAAAAGAATTTTTGTACAATCAATCCCAAACTTCATTTGTGCCCTTCTCCCCTCCTGCTGGGTCCGGACTCAAACGTGTACAACCGCTCGTCCAACAACTTCCTCCGATACGACATGTCGGAACCACCACCACCGCCACAAATCTTCGGTATCAATTTGAAGTCAGTGGCACAGGAGTCATCCGGCTGCGGGATCTTGCCCGAGGGAACGAGCGGGAGGGCTCTCCCGTGGACGAGTAAGTAAGAGGTGGAGGGAAGAAGCAAGGGTAGGAGGAGCAGAGAGAGTAGGCAAAGATGCCTCATAATTTTGTTGTTGAAATTGATGTTGTTGAGGTGGTGGGGTTTATGTGTAAATGTTTTTAAATGTGTTATTGAAAACAAAAAAAATGCAAGATTCTTTGAGAGCAAAAAGAATGGAGCACAAAAGATAGTATCTACAAATGGCATCTTGTATTTGAGCTATTGGGAAGAGGGAATGAGAAAAGGGAGGTTGGTATTCAAATCACTTTGTGTTCAACTACTGGACGGTCAAGAGCTTTCTATGTTTGTGGAGTGTGGGACCAAAAGTAAAAATATTTTTCATTTTTATTATTATTCTAAAGTTATTTTTTATTCCATTTAAACATGGTAGCCTCTTAACAACTAAATTATACATTATTTATTAACAAGAACAGAATTCTACCGGCATCTTGTACGATTTAACAATCATCACATAATATGTTTGAATCTCCTTTTATTTGATATTGTTGTATCAAAAAATATATTATGCATTATACTACTATAAAGGTCAGTGGCATGTTAGTTTTTGTAATTTAGTTGATTGGTTGTAATCTAATTATAATTCTATGACTCATGTTTAATGTTGAAAATTAATATTTGATTCTAGTCGTTCTCCCTCAATAATTTAAAAATTTTATTTTGACTCGATGACATTTTCTATTTCAATTTTTTATTTATTTAGAATAAATTGTGTCCTTATTAAGACAAGAAATGATTTTTTTATTTGTTGGCTGGCCATGGCTAAGATAGAAAGAAAAAAATACACACATATATAGAGTTATCAATCAATTTTGATTTTTTATATTTTATATCAATATTTATAAACGGGCCAAAAAGACTTCAAATTGGAAAAGAAAAAACAAAACAAAACTTATAAATATTCTTATCAATTAATTTTGAGATAAAATTCATATTTTTGAGCTATACCGATTTTAAGGGTCAGTGCCGTAATTGGTTATCTTATCTGGTGGTTAATCCATTTCAACTCCACGGTATTTTTTCGGTATTTGGCTCTCATATTATTTTAGCAGTTGTGCCATCTATGTAGGGTTTGTTGGTCTCCTCCCCCATCATATACTCAAAAAATAAAAATAAAAAACTCAATAAACTAAGATATATATTCGATTAAAAAATTGAGATAATAATTTTAAAAAAAAAAATCAGATATATAAATTATTCCTTTCACTGTCAACGTTTGCGAAATGTATATATATATCCAACAATACTGTCCCAAATAGGTTAGGATTGCCTATATGTATGATCATATTCCTTTTGATAAGCACTTTAATTTTGTGGCATGGACTAATTCTGAGCAGCTGAAGAATTAAAGAATCACTGTAACGCATTTGGGTTCTTCCTTTAGAATATGGTGGCCACACACGCAACAGGTGTGCGCTGCGACTATTTTTGAGTCGTCCACAAAATGTAATTAAATCACATTTTTATTATATCAATTGAGTCAGTGATGTAATAGTTTCATTATTTAAGTGTAAACCAGTTCAACACCAACATCACAGGTTTAAACCTGAGAATTAATATTTATCTCCCTCCCTTAAAATGTACTAAAAAAAAAATTAAAAATCACATTTTTATTATTTGCATATTGTAAAATCTAACTAAAGGTTTGCACTTTTCTATTAAAAATATTTCTTAAGAAAATTAAGTTCTTATATATAAGAAAACATTTTAAATTTCATTAGATAAAAAGTTAATTCAAAATTATAAAGAATGTTTAGCTAAATACTATATATACCTCTTTTTTGCAATGTTTCATAGACGTGTTTCGTATAATCGTCCTTTTTTCTTTTTTTTTTTATATCTATTGTTTGAGCCAATTTGCAAGAGTTTTGATCATTGAATTCATCAAATTTTAATTTTTCAAGGTCCTTTTGACCATTAAACTATTTTGTAATAATGTTTTTTAGCTAAATAATAAAAAGGGAGATTAAACTCATAATCTTTTGATTCATATGTGTATTTTGATGTCGTTGAATTATTATTCTTATTCGCTACTCCAATAATATTCATCAAAGTTATTATTGTTTGAATCTTAAAATCAAGCACTACGTCAGTATTTGGATCTATTATTGAAGATTTTTTATGTAGAATAAAAAATGTTAAAACATTTTCATTTATACATAAAATCAAAATTAATTTAGCAAAAAATCTAAATTAAGTTCTATCACCGAATTTAATTAGTAATAAAGTTCTATCACTGATTGAATTCTATCATTGATAGACTCATTTTATCGTTGGTTGAATTCTATCACTTATAGAAACTTATAGAAAATTATATGCTATAGATTAATTATTTTAGAAATTGTACTCCAAATACAATACTAAGAGTATAATCTGGAAGTAAATTCTCATATTGTTCTCTTAAAAAAAACTTAAGAAAAGTAGTTTAAAACTAAGGATTACGTCAAATTTTGGATGTATATGTTAATAGCTTAACGTATATCTGTGGTAAGATGCAACCATCTGTTTATCATAAAAATTAATAGAGGTATATAATAATAAAATTCTAGAGCAGATTTCTTTTTTCCTTCTTATTTATTTTTAGTTTTAGATTAAAATACATATGTTAAGTAGTCCCTATGCAAAATATTTTGTTAACTTTTGTATAAAATAATTACTTACTATAGATTTTCCCCAAGAATTAGATAAATATGTGTTTGCGTGATATTTTTTCTTGTATTTGAATTATTAACAATTATTATTAAAAAAGTTAAATAAAAAGTAGCTTAAAATTTATTTCTTTGGAAGTATAAATTTTAGACCAAATACCAAAATGTTATTTTTAAAATTCATAATTTTATTTATAGGAGAGTGTAAAGTAGCGTTTAGAAGAAGATTTTTTTGGTGCCAGGATCATTGTGGACATTACTTATTTGATTTTGAAAAGTAAAAAAGCCAATGGTTGTGGAAGGAATCTGGTTTTGATAATATTATCGAATGATAGGTAGGAGTTTTGTCCATATGCATTAATAGGCATACAAAAAGGAATAATTTTTATTCCCATGTTTGTGATAGAAAACAAAAGCTTCAAATTTGAAGGTATAATATGGTCAACTTCCTTTGTTTTTATACTACATTCCTTCCAATAACTCATGCATTTTATTTTCTCTTTATATTGTGTATGGTTTTAGTTTAACTCCAAAACTTTGCATATGTTAAAATATCTTAGTTTGGGTACTTTTCAAATTTATTTCATTTTTTATGGCTTGATAATTTATGGCCACACTTTAATTTGAGATTTATCTATCAAAATTTATTATTGAGTTTCATAAGTTTAGGTAGATTTAAAAAGAAAAGATAAGTTACCGAAAGATTAATGGCTTAGTGATTTTACTGTTTGGTATAATTGAGTTCAACAATCATAGTAATAGGTTGATAGGATCAAAGTAATACAAACTAACGTATTTGATAGGACTTGGAACCTTCCCAAATTATTCTCTTCATACAACCTTTCCTATTTATAACTATAAACCTTTACTTACTCCCCAATTTCGATCTTTGATATTGGTCATATATATTTGGAGAGTAGTAGTGTCTTGTAGTTAAGAGTCATCTTTGGATATAGATGTCATTTTATAACTTTTCATTTTCTATTTTTCATTTTGTGCCTCATTGTTTTCAAACAAATTTGTTTGATAACGATTGACCGAAGCTTCCAAAATGACGCGTCGGAAATACTGGCAATCGATTGACAGTTAAGAGGGTCTTTGAAAAGTTAAGAGATAATAGATTCAATGTACAGTGATCACCAATTTAGAAATTAATTTACTGCAAATTTTCTTGACATTTAAATGTATAGAAGCATGTAGTATATCGTCGAAATGTGTGCGCAAATTTTCTTGACATTTAAATGTGTAGAAGCATGTAGTATATCGTCGAAATGTGTGCAAATTGGTTCGGACTGTGATGAATATCAAAATATAAATATTAAATAAATAAAATAAAGCTTGCACATGCACTATAGAGAGTTGGCGGTTTGGAAAATTAGTTAATTTGCTTGTTACGAAATATTGAAGTTGGTGATTTGTTATAACAACTAGCAAAAAAGGTCTCACTCTGCATGTATTGCTTTATTTGGGTGTTTGTGAACACGTCTCCTCACATTAGTGTGTTGTATTTATAATACTCAACTTTTATTTAAAGACATAGCTATGTATTGAGCAAATTTTTAACATTTATAAGATAGATAGATTATTTTTTTCATTATCAAGATCTATCAGTTTTTGTACTAAAAAAAAATCAAGATCTATCATTTTTTAATTTGAAATATTTTGTCTATACTTTTCAGGGTTAATTTTAGCAATTTCTTTTCATGAAAACAATTCTCCGTATTAGTTAATTTTATTTTTATACTTTCTAAAGTAATTTTGTTCTTTTTATAAGCGATGCCTCTTTTACTTCAAAAAAAAAAAAGTTTTCTTATTACAAGTATTGACTTAGCAATAGCTGCATGAGTAACGCCCATGCCCAAATTGTTTTTCCTTTTTTTTTTAGGTTACAACAATTTAGCGGGAATTCGAATTCAAGAATTTTTTATCATTGTACATTAATACTAACAAATAAAGCCCATGCCCACAATTAATCCTTTATAAAGCGAATTGTTGCACTATACTTTTTTGCGTATGAAAGCTAGGGGTGATTTCGGTTAGATTTTTGTCGGTTTTGTACCAAATCGACAATCGAACCAATATCTTCGGTTTTCAAAAAATGGATCTGATCCAATGTCCAATAAAGTATAGAACCATTGGTTCTGTTTTTCAATGTCCAAAAATGGATCCGATCTAATCCAATGTCCAATTTTTTTTAATATATCAAAAACAATAAACAATTTTTTTTTTTAAAGGTTATAAGTATTTTTAACTTATTCAAAATTATTTTAGGATGTTTTTTACTTTGAAATAGGAGTGAATTAAGAAATATTAATGGAAAGAGGATGATTTTATATGAATTATTGACAATATATATATATATTTTTTTTTTTTTTTTTTTTGGTTTCGATCGGTTTTTATTGGTTTTTTAAAACAAAAACCGTAACCGATCCAATATTTTCGGTTTTTTCAAATTACAAATCGATATGTCCAACTTTGAGCTAGAAAACTGATCTGATCCATTAGATTGGTTCGGTTCGATTTTTCGATTTTTTGTTGCCCCTAATGAAAGCTACAAAATTACCCTATTTAAAAAATAAAAAAAAGTTTCCTCTCATATCCCTAAAAATGGGGGATTCAAATAGAAAAAGGCTTTTAGGTATTCTTTGTTTTGACTTATTTTTTGTTATGCTACTTGTCATATTTCCCGCAAGTAAAAGATGTAAATCTGCCATTTGTTTGATTTAATGCCTTAAATAAAGCTAGTCCTATAACCGTCTCTATTCTTTTTCCCCGCACTAAGAAGAAGAAAAAATGTGTTCAAACATTTTATTGCGAGAGAGAAAGTAACTGAAGACTTTGTTTTAAAAAAAAGTAGTGACAAATATTTTAATTTATTGCCAAAGGAAAATATTTAATCTTCGTAACCATTTCATTTTTTTTGTTTTTTTGTTTTTTTGTTTCTAATTTTTTTATTTTTAGTTTTTGATTTTTTGTTAAAAAAATAAAAATAGCATTTTAGTTTTATGTTTTTAAAAATTAAAACCAAAATGCATATTTGATAACTGTTTTTTATTTTCAAACATCACATTTTATTTTGATTTTTTTTAATTTTTACTATTTATTTTTTATTTTTTCATACTTTTTTTTAAATGAAAAAAATCCCTATTTTTAAAAGGTACTTTTTTTAGTTTTTTTAATTTCTTTAACAGTTTAAAATTTTTAAAAACAAAAATTAAGATTGGTTATCAATCAAACAGTTTTTTAAAAAGGAAAAACAAAAAACCAAAAATGAAATAGTTATCAACGACTTAACTTTTAATTTCGGTTGGAACCAGCCTATCAAAAGGCGAACGAGCCATTCATTAATAATTGATAGTGGATAAGTACGATCGAGAGATCAAGGCCGGGTTCGTTTTTTTTTTTTTTTTTTTTGAAATCAACCACCATTAAAATAATAAGAAAGCATACGAACCTACTCTCACAAAATGGAGTGCAAACACAAAAGAAAACAATACCTTATACTTAGAATTCGGTCTACAACACTTAGACTGTAACAGTAAAGTTCAAAATAAAAGATATTAAATGAAAAACTCCAACATAAATGGCGACTCATTAATTTCAACCGTACAAAAGTTAAGTTTCGATCAGATTTGAGGTAAAATTAATTGATTTAATATACACTATACACTTGTAGGGGCTGTTTGAATAGGAATTTATAGAAGTGTTTCCATGAAGATTTATAAGAGTGATTAGAAATTGAGATTTGTGCAATAACTTGTTTGGATAAAGTTTTTTGTAGATGAGTTATAGAGAAAAACTCGTTTAGATGGACATTTTGGAGGAGAAGTTGCAAGAATAACTAGTTTGGATGGAGATTTTTGAAGAGGGATTATATGTTGATTTTTTAATATTTTATTTATATAGACAATTTATATGAATTTTTTTTGTTCATTTATACAAAATCTCTCATTTTTATTAATATTTGTTAATTTGTTTCTTCCAATTATCTGGTTTTCAAAATTATATAAATTTCTAGATTATTCAAATAATATTAAAACAATGTATTTTGCATGTTTAATTTTAGGCTAAAGTATAAACATATCAATAAATTATGAAGTTTGTATTAAACATACCTCTAAACTTTAAAAAATTTTGAAAGTACCCATAAACTTTAAAAAATGTTTCAAAAATACGCTTGCGGTTAATTTTGGATGGAAAAAGTTTTGTTTCAAAAATACCCCTCAACTTTTAAAAAGTCAAAAACATATCCTTAGTTTTCAAAATATCAACAAAAAAATCCTAAACATTTTATTATAAAACAATAATAATAATTATTCGAAAAATTGTTTTTAACATTTTTTTTTGTTAAGAAAGTTTTTGAAATTTTTTTAAAATTGATGATTTAAAAAAAACTTTAACAATAAGGCATTGACATTTTTTGAAGTTCAATGATACTTTTGAAACTTTTCAAAGTTCTTTGCATGTTTGACACGAACTTCATAATTCAATGATATGTTTTATAATTTAGCCTTAATTCTAATTAAATTTTATTTAAAAAATAGAAATTTTTTAAATAAATAATACTCCATCTTTTTTTAATAATTATATTTTTTATTTTTAAATAAAATATATAGAATGTCAACTAAAAAATAATTATTGTTTTTAAATTATTATTTTAATCTGAAAATCTCATTGAAAACCTAGTTTTGAAAATCTCTTTTCTGGAGTGATTACAATAGCTCGTTTAGATGTAGTTTTTGGAAGAGTGATTGAAAAACAAATAAAAATAATTATTATTTTAATCATTTTTAATCATTCATTTTTAACTACTCAATGATTTCTAACCACTCATTTTTAACCATTCATTTCAAATTAATAAAAATAACTTATTTTTAATCATTCAGTTTTAATTATTTATTTTTTAACTACTAAAAATAACTACTCATTTTAAACCTACATTCAAATAAGGTATTGACTCTAACTCTTTTACACAAAAACTACATCCAAACAAAGTTTTGATACAACTCCCAATTTTTAACTAGTCAATATAACTCATCAATATAATTCTTTAACCTAAAAACTACTTAAATATGTCAAACAAGTACCCGATAACCACTTAAGAAAAATAAGAGATCTTTAAAACTGTAAAGAAACGATGACACACCAATAATGATGGTTATCAATCAATTCTTCTTCAAAATGTACGTGGGAAAATTTAAAACTATCCCCAAACTTACTTTTACTAAATAAATTCAAATTGAAATTATTGAGAGGACAGCTGATGTTAAACTGGTTTACAACCAAACACTAAAATCATTGCGGTACCCATTCAGTTTAAATGTTTAATGTTAATTCTTTTACCATACTTAAAATTATCCATTAAGTGTGGATATGAAAATAATTTTTGCTGCCAAAGATACGAAATTAAATGTTTTCTTTTTTTGAAATTTACCCTTATAATTTTTTATTAGAAAAAACTCAACTAATAATAGAATGAGTCTACCTTCAATCAATAATAAAATTCAATTTTCTATCGGTTATAAATTTCAAAATCCCTCTTGTATTATATTTTTCCTTTTTTATCATACATTCAAAATCCCTTTTTTTGAGATGATATCAAATTTATGTTAATACAATAATGGGTTTCAAAAAAAATGTTAATACAATAATGGAACGTATATTGGTAAATATTTATTGCCAAAAGTTAGATAGTCATTTTTTTATTGGATAATTAACAACAAACTTTTTTTCTCAAAAATTAACAACAAATTTACCATGTTAGCCATTTTAAAGTTTATTGAAAATAAATAAACAATTATTGCATGCTTCAATTCCTCAAAAATAATAAAATAGAATAAATAATTGCATGCTTCAAATATAGTATTAGTCAGGTCTATATAAACCCAACATCTTTCATCCTGTAAACATAGAAAACTTAAAAACAACAATGGTGCTAGATCAAAACACCCATGTTCTCATGGCCTCAGCCGCCTTACAAGGCCATCTAAACCCCATTCTCAAGTTCGCCAAATGCCTCGTCTCGAAGGGCATTCACGTCACTATCGCCACCACCGATGTAGCCCGTCATCGTATGCTCAAATACACCACCGCCATCGCCAACCCCGAAGCAACCGATGACTCCATGAAGCCATCGATCCAGCTCGAGTTCTTCTCTGATGGTCTTGACCTCACTTATAACCGCGAGAGCGACTACGACTATTGGCTCGACCATCTTAAGACCGATGGCCGCAGAAACCTCTCAAACCTAATCGCCAAGCTATCCGAACGCACCAAATTCTCGTGTCTGATCCTACAGCAATTTGTTCCTTGGTTCATACCCGTTGCCAAAGAAAACAACCTCCCTTGCGCCGTGCTTTGGATCCAGCCCTGCGCCCTCTACTCCATCTACTACCGATTCTTCAACAAGCTCAACGATTTCCCCATTTTCGAAAACCCGAGCCAGCCCCTCGAGTTACCGGGTCTGCCACCGCTCAACTTCGCGGATCTCCCATCCTTCATCCTCCCCAACTCTCACCTCTGCTTCCAAAAACTCCTGGCGGAGTTCTTCGGCTACCTAAGCGAGGTGAAGTGGGTGTTGGGGACATCCTTTCACGAGTTGGAGGAGGAGGTTTTGGATTCGATGGGGGGCGGGGGGGTTCAGCCAATGATAACGCCCGTGGGGCCATTGGTATCGCCGTTTCTGCTCGGGAAGGAAGAGGAGGGGAAGGGGGAGTGTGGGGTGAGCATGGACATGTGGAAGGCGGACGAGTCGTGCCTGCGGTGGCTCGATGGGCGGGAGGCGGGGTCGGTTGTTTACGTGTCGTTTGGGAGTATTATTGTATTGTGTGAAGAGCAAGTTGAGAAGATTGCTAAGGGGCTGTTGATGAGTGGGAAGGCGTTTGTTTGGGTGTTCAAGCGGTCTTCGTCGGAGAAGGGCTCTACTATTGAGCTGCCTCATGGCTTTCTTGAGGCTGCTGCTGATAGGGGCCTTGTGGTCAATTGGTGCTCTCAAGAACAGGTTTGTTTAAACTTCTTTTTCTTGTTTTTTTATGAGATATGTTGCTGGTTGGGTAATGGTTCATTTACATGTATTATTATTATTATTATGATATATTCTAGGTGTATTCATAAAATCCGTCAACCTCACCCTTAATCCAATTTAATTGATTGGATTGAATTTTCAACTCAATTAAGTTTTTTTTTTTTTTTTAACTTCTAAATCGTTAGAAGTACATTGATATCGCTTGAGCTATTTCTCTATTGATAAGTTACATTAATTTTTTGGATGACTAAAAATTGGTTTATTGATCATAGTTAATCCATTAAATGATTATTTTTTATCTATAATGTATGTGCATATATTTATTATATTGATATTTTTGTACTTTTTATTTTTAAATTTTTTTAAAACCTTTAGAATATATATATATATATATATCAATTTAATATTAATTGTTAGTGGAGATAATTAGGTTAATTTCTATGTAAAAAATAATAAATATATATTTAAATTAAAATTAAAATAGATACCTCAACCAACCTAAAAATGTATAAGATAGTTTAAATTCGGTAGTTCAAATATATAGTATTGGACACTTTAGATTAGTTCAAAAAAATTTCTTAACCAAACTATCGTTCGATAATTGTGTTGCTGCTCTTTTGGTAGTTGTGGGCGATAGGATTATTGTTACAAATTCAAGAATTAAGAATTTTTAATATATATATATATATATGATCATTATAATCTTTTTTAAAAAAAAAAATAACTACATAATAGATGGGTAATAAGAATCGGCAAGACTATGCTTCATCAATTTGACGAAGCTTTTTTTTTTTTTTTTTTTTTTGAGAAAAATCAATTTGACCAAGCTTTGCCTCTTTTTATATACACCGAAGTTTTTCAATGAGAATATGTCACATTAGGATTTTTTTTTGAAAATATGTCAAATTAATTTTTCATCATTAATTTTATTCCTAATCAAACTCAAACGTATATGGTCATTAATAATTTTAAAAACAAATTTCCATGTATGGTAGTATTTTTAAAATTTAAAATCTGGAAAAACAAGGTAAGCAAGTAAACACATTTTGGTTTCTTTTCAATAAAAAACAAGAAAGAACAAAAGTACAGAACAGTTGCCAAAAATAAAATAGCCTAGTTTTATTTTTTATTTTTATTTTTCTTACAAACCAAAAGTAAATAAAAGTTACTAAGAATAAACTTTTTTTCCTTATAAAGATAAAAAATATATATATATAAGAAATGAAACGTGTGTGTGAGAAGAAAAAAAAGATTGAAAGTGAGTCTTAAACTAAAGGCGAATGTTATACTCGTAATTAGTATGTATCCTCGACTAAAAAGTTGTATAGTCGAATTTTCCAACCCAAAAATAAAAATTAAACTAAACTTCAATTTAAAAGCTTAATTAGTTGAGTATTTAACTTTTGAAGGCTTAATTCTTAACACAAGGTTCTGAAGCACAAAGCTGTGGGATGCTTCCTAACACACTGTGGATGGAACTCGACGCTAGAGACCGTGGTAACGGGTGTCCCCGTGATAGCATTTCCCGAGTGGACGGACCAGCCAACGAATGCGAAATTGTTGACAGATGTGTTCAAGATCGGGGTGAGAATGAGAAAGGGAGAAGACGGAATCGTTAGCTCCGAAGAGGTAGAGAGCTGCATAAGAAAGATGATCGACGGGCCCGCTGCGGAGGTGATGGCAAAACGAGCAGCCGAGCTGAAGGAGGCCGCAAAACGGGCAGTAGAGGACGGCGGTTCTTCTCATCACAATCTTCATATGTTCATAACTGATATTGTTGACAAGAAGGTGACAAGTGAAGTTCATGCAAATGCACTTGATGAAATTGCATGAGCATGCGATTTTTTTAATCCGTCGTAACGCTATCCTGGAAAACAGTGTTTGTTTCTATATTGTTAAATGTATGATGTTAAGAAGGAAGATGAACATTTATGAAAGATGGGAAATATGTATGAAATAAATTTATTAACCATAGATGGCATCCATGAAATTTAAACCGTACGATTTTTAGTTCAACAGTTGTTAAATGGAGGATAGGTTACCAGTTTATGCATACCTTCGTCAACTATTCTCATGGAATATATCGTCTTACTTTATAATATTTAAATAAACAATTATTTTTGAAATAGATGGTACTACAAATTAAATTAAAAAACGAAAGAAAAGAAGGTAGTAGTTAAGTGACATTAGTGTATATTTAATGACTAAGAAGGATATGAGTTTAAATACATACCTCTAATTTTGTCCTCAAGGGGCAGCCCAACAATCGAGATTAAAGACTTCAAGTCATGCTTTCTTAAAAGATTTCTGGTTCGAAACCATTGGAAACCGCTTAAATTAGAATACCCTTCGAAGTCACATTCTACCTCATCTACTTGTTTAGGGCACTATATACATAATTAATGGTTTATAGACAAAAATGAAATTATTGTGCCTCTAACTCATTCGGTCACAATATAATTAGATTTTAAGTTAGGTAGGTTTTGATTAAAGTAGGAAACATGTTATAACAATCACATACTTGTCAATTATGGTTGTTTATGGTGGATGTAACCATTCTGTATAGATTAAAAAAAAATTAAGGCTCCATTTGATAAGTATTTGATTTTTTTATTTTAATTTTAAGTTTATTTTTACTTTATTTTCTTACCATACATTCCATCATTCTTTGAGAAAAGTAGGGAAATGCTAACCAAATTTCAAAAACGTAAAACATCTTTAGAAACTACTTTTTTGTTCTTAAAATATGATTTGGTTTTTTAAAATATAGGTAACATGAAGATATCCAAATTAAAAAAAAATAATAAAGTATTAATTATATGCTTAAATTTAAGAAACAAAAAATTAAAAACAAAATATTTATCAAATAGGGCTACTACAAGCCAACTAAAAATTCTCTTTTGTATGTCATGTACATAAGGTTGAAGATTACATTTATTTTTTAAGACTACATTTAATCATCTTTTTTTTTTAGAATTACATTTAATCATCTTTAATCTTATTGTTTAATGACAAAAAAATATATATTGTTTTAAAAAATGATAAAAAAAATTATCATTAATTTTTTTTTTTTAATGAATGTGTCAGGCTAGTCCAATGTAGAGAATACTTATGAATGTCACTTTTTACAAAATTAACAAATATTAGCCATTGATATTCACGAGTATAATCAAATATTTTTTTTATAATAGTATATTAATAATACATCTTATTAATATTAATGAATATTTTTAATACAATATTAAAATATATTAATGACTAAATATAAAATACTTTATCATTTATATATATTTGTAATTATTTTGTATAATGAAACAATCCATCATAATTTTTCATTTGTAATTGTTAAACATATTACATTAGTAACGAGATTTTATGATATCTCAAGAATCTCCCTCGCACAAAACCCGGAGATATGTTTTTTTATATTTTAAACAATTTCCCTAATTAATATACTTATTTTTATTTTTTATTCACTTTTTCTAGTTTGTTTTCTATTTATTTTATTTTTGGTTAAAATACAATTTTGGTCCCTCGACTTTGGAGTTTGTTTCATTTTGGTTCCTTGACTTTGGAGTTTGTTTCAGTTTGTTTCATTTTTCTAGTTTTTTCCCCAAATTTTAATTTTTCCAAACAATTAACAATTAAATAAAAATGAAAAATGTAGGATTTTAAAAAATAAATTAGTAACTATCTTAAATTTCACTCATTTAATCTAAATTTCAAAATTCAATTTGGGTGTATATTTTCTTTTGATAATCTTGAAATAAATACTAGAGAAAAAATAGAAAAAATTTCAAAGCAAAATCGAATTTTCTTTTTGAGATTAAATGTTTTTTCATTTGATAATCTATTTATTTAACTTATTTTAGAATGATAAAAAAAAATTGAGATTACAACATAATTGGGGTGAAGACTCGAACATAAAATCTCATGATTCTTAGATGTACATCAATACCGCATAGCTAACACTCTACAAGAAAAATAAAGAATTATCTTCTTTGTAAAGATATCCATTTTTTTATGGGAGGAGGATGGGGTTGGTAACGACAAATATATTCAACGTAACTGTTTTCGTGATCCCACCCTATTTACATTTTAATATATATATATATATTCTTTATTATATTTTATAGTGAAATTATATATTCAAATAACATTTTTTAGATAGTTAACCATACTAGTGAAACTTTAAATATTTTATAAAAAAGTTAATTATTTAAGATTATTATTCAAAAAATATTAAAAGAAAAAAGAAAAAAAAAATGAAGGTGAAAGAATTTTGAGTGGAAAACTTGATCCCCACAAATTTTCCATAGTGAATCTCCCTCGATTTTACGAGAATAAAAAATGAATTTGTTGGCAAAGACTAGGATAGGGAAGCCATTTCCCATCCTCGTCCCATAGACATCTCAACTGGAACATTCTTAAAATTGACTTTTAACAAACTTTGACAAGTTTAAAAGGGATTAAAATGGGATCTAATGTAAGTTTTTTGTTTTTTAAACAAAAATGAGGATAAGATCTCACAACTGAAAATGGCAAACAGGCTGGCATTGCTTCTCCAGTCCAAACTATGACTCACGAAATCATATCCAACCGCTCACATCTTTACCCTTTTACCCTTTTTATTATTATTATTTATGAAAAAAGAGAAATTGAATTTTATTATTTTTTTAAAATCATCATTTCTTCTACTTCTCACTTTCTCTCGTTTAGTTCAACGCCTTCCGTCTTCTAAACAAACTAAAACACACATTTTGTTCCACTCTCTTGTTTCTGGCGCGTGCTCTACAACCAAATTCTCAACAAGAATTAAAATTCGTAGTACAAAAGGAATGCTAAAGTCATCTCATCTATAGACATTTTAAATATTGGGTAAGAGAATTTAATGTGAGCTATAATCTATGTTATGAAAATAGAATAATAATTATAAAGAAATGAAAAAAAACACACACACAAAATTTACGTTCTTCACTAATATTATGTTAACTACACATTCGTGCAACAAAATTTTGAAAGAGTTATTATCGAAAAGCCATACTATTAGAGATGTTCACCGGGCAGCGCCGGAATGGCTTCTCCATCCCCATCTCTGCCACTTATTTTAATCATTGTCTTCGAAAAAATTCTCCTTTTTTTCTCTGGAATCGGGTCCCGGTGGAAATTTTTTCAAATTTTTTTTACATTTTTTTATATATTTTATTTTACGATACTTTTAAATAATTAGATTTTTTTAGAAAATATTTATAAATTTCAATTTAAATATTAAATACAAATACTTAGCATAAATAATTTCATTAACAAATATGTTTTTATTTGAAAATGAATGGTATATCTCAAAAAAAAAATGAAAGAGTAAAATATAGAAAAAAAGAGTAAATGGGACGGGGATCGAAATGGAATACATTCCCTGTCCCTGCCCTCGATTAGTCCATGAGAAATTTTTTCCTCTCGTCCCCGACTTTATTACCCCTTTAACTGGAGATCCCCCGCCTCATTAGGGGCAGGTCTCCCCAAGGATCCGGGCTCGTGGGAAAATGGTCTCTGCATACTATCTGTTAAGTAATGGTACGTCATTAAAGTGGTATAACAAACATTTCAATAATATAAATTTATCGATTAAAAAATCCATCCGATTTGGACGGTGGTACGTGGTGAACACGAGCTGAAATAGGCGCGTGAAACATTTAACGGAAAAAAGAAAGATGAAAAAAATGACAGAGAAGGAATAGATATTTGAAATGAAGAGCGTGGGAGTTGTGTAAATCAGAGCAGTTACGATCCGACGCGTGTCCCCTCTCCAGCTGTATCCCAACCTCCCATCTAACGGCTTTACCGGAACTCCCGGTAACGCCCAACCGTCCACCTCCTCTTCCGGTAGCCCCTTCCCCCTCCCTTATATATATATATATATATCCGCCATTAATACCGCTCCTTAAAACCTTCCATTTCTTCTCCGATTCCGATCATTCATCATCTTCCATGGACAGAATCAAGGGTCCCTGGAGTTCCGAAGAGGACGAAGCCCTTCACCATTTGGTTCGTAAACACGGCCCTCGGAACTGGTCTTTGATCAGCAAATCAATTCCTGGCCGCTCCGGCAAGTCCTGCCGGCTCCGGTGGTGCAACCAGCTCTCCCCGGAGGTGGAGCACCGAGTCTTCACGCCGGAGGAAGACGAGACGATCGTTAACGCTCAAGCTCTGTACGGTAACAAGTGGGCCACCATCGCTAGGCTTCTCACCGGCCGGACTGATAACGCCGTCAAGAACCACTGGAACTCTACCTTGAAACGGAAGTGCTCCTCCATCGCCGACGAGGACGGCGGTTGTGTTTCCGGATTTCCGCCGTTGAAGAGGACGGTTTCTGCCGTTCCCAACAGTCCGTTGTCGGGTTCCGATGTTAGCGATTCCGGTATCGTGTATCGGCCGGTGGCCAGAACCGGCGGCGTTGTTCCTCCCGGTGAAACGGCGTCGTCGTCGTCGAATGATCCGTTGACGTCATTGTCGCTGTCGCTTCCCGGTGCGGCCGACTCGTCGGAGGTGAATTTTGTGACGAATCCTCAGCTGGAAGCGGCGCCGGGGGAGAAAGAGGAGAGGAATAGTGATGGAGTGGAAGTTTTTGGGTCGGATATAATGGCGGCGATGCAAGAGATGATACGAAAGGAGGTGAGAAAGTACATGGGGGGATTAATGGAACAGAACGGCGGTGGCGGCGGCGGTGGAGGTGGGGTTTGTTTTCAACAGGCGGCCGCCGGTGGGTTTAGAAACGTCGTCGTTCAGCGGATTGGATTCAGCAAGATAGACTGAGAATGGGAGAGGAGGGGTTAATAATAATGATAATTAGCATTAATTAGTGTTTTGTATTAGTTATTAATTTTCGTTAATGGTAGTATTTGAATCCATGGAAACTGTTTGGATGTTCTGTGAAAATTTTGGGGAATTTTCAAAGGAAGAAGAAGAAGAAAATTTGGGACTAAAATTGTTAAATTCTTTTTTCTCGTTTTCCCCTTTGAATATACATAAATTTTGATGAAAAGAATGTCATAGAGGTGAAAAGAAGTTCGCAAATTTTGAGAATTTTCCCAATGTGTTTTTGTATCAATTTCATATTTGGAATTGAAATTTCTTGGCTTCTAAATTTGAAAGAGTTATTTCAAATGATTAATAATATATGATTAAAAATACATTCGATAGAGCCTTGTAGCTCAACACATTGGTGTATACTTAATGATCTTCGAATTCTCCTTTTCAAATTATTGTATCCTTGAAAAAATATAAAGTCACTTAAGAATTAATACAATTTTGACCAGTTATATTTCCTAGTTTGAATTTGATTATTTGACGAATAATTAGTGATTGTTCAATATAACTCCTATTTAAAATTGATACCTCTAAAAGAGTTATATTTCCTAGTTTGAATTTGAGAATTTTCCCGATGTGTTTTTTGTATCAATTTCATATTTGGAATTGAAATTTCTTCGCTTGTGAATTTGAAAGAGTTATTTCAAATAAATAGAGCCAACATTTTATTACGTAATTAGCAATTTTTTATTTTAAAAACTAAAACTAGTCATTATAAAATATCAAAAGTTTAATGCTATATTTTGAAATATATGGAACCCATTAGAGATGTATGTTTTCCCGCTGGGAACGGGGCCGGGAACCCGATCCCCGTCCCGATTATTTTTTATTTATTTTTTCTAATACTTTACCTCTTTTATTTCAAATAAAAATATATTTTTTGATTAAATTATTCATCAAGTATTTTTTTTTAATAATTAATATTATAGTTGAAATTTATAAATATTTTTTAAGAAAATCTAATTATTTAAAAGTATTATCCAAAAAAATATATAAAATTTTTTTAAAAAAAATTGCCAAAATCTCCGCAGGGACCTAATCTTCCGGTGCCCCGTTGGAGAATCCCTGCACCGATCCCCGAAAAAAAAATCGGGGATTTTTTTGGGGACGGGGATTAAATTAAGTGGCGGGGACGGAGACGGGGAAGTCATTCTCCGGGCACGCCCCGCCCCGGAGACATCTCTAGCACCCATAAAAACTTCACTCAGAAAAAACTTCACCCAGAATTTACAACTAAAAAGGTAATTTTTCTTTAAAATATTATAGGTTAAAATATTATTTTGGTCACGTGAACTATGCACTTTATTCTATTTTGGTCTCTCAACTTTAAAAAGTTCAAATTTCTCAACTTTCATAAAAGCTAAAGTTAATCCTCAATGCCTACCCTTTCACTAGAATTGCTTCCATCACTTCCTCAACATTAATTTATGATGAGAGATACTTACAAGCTGCCTGGGCAGCAACTCCACAAGCTGCCCAGCGACATGGAAAAATTTAAGCCTTCAGTTATTTTTTTCATTCTTCTTTTGGGTAATTTTTTACTTTTAAGGCTCTTTTTTCCTCCTCTGATGATACAATTTTTTTTTCTCTCTTTAAATTTGATTTCAACCATGTATTAAATGAATTGGTCTTAACCTACATTTCCATTTTATTTGAACATAATAAGGAAATTATAATGAATGGTCTTACTTTAACAAAATAATTATAAATCTAACCAAATTTAAAAATATTTGCATGTATAGTAAAATATACGGTATTATTAATATTCTTTATATAGAATTATTTAGGATATTAATGCACAATTTTGTATTACCATTATTATGTATTAATAATAGCGTATACTTATTATATGGTATGACTATGATTCCTAATTTTTTTTGCTAGTTTTATAAATATTTTTCCAATTTGACCCACTCTTAAAAATACCCCTTAATAAAATAAACATACCAAATTTCATTAATAAAATGTGAAATAAAATAATAATTCAACAACACACATGTTTAATCATTAAAGAAAATGTCATGAGTTCAATTTCGCGATAGTTGTTGGTGCTAAAAAAATAACTAAAAATATATTTAAAATATCATTAAAATAATTGAAATTCAAAAACAGTTTACCGTCTACAACTTTAATTGTGAAAATATTCACAATTAAAAAAAAAAAAAGCATACTCAATGTTAACAATAAATACCTAAATTCAATTCATTTTTCACTCTACAACATTTAAATATAAAAATAAAAATAAATCATAAAAAAATATTTTCTAAACAGGTAGCCAACAAAAAAAGAAATCTAATGAACTTATATATATATATATATAAATGAATGTTTTTTTTAGATTGCACAATAAGAGGTGGTGAGAGAATTTGTATTCATGAACTCTTGATTATTGTGTAATCTCCCCATTCTTGATTAGAGATTCGAACTTATGACCTCAGGAATGGCGGATTCGAAACCTATTAGATTTTTTTTAACAAGAAAATATTCAATTTATGCGAGTTAACTCTTTAGAAAATAATTATATATATATATAAATATTCTAGAGTGACGAGTGCAAGACATTTATTGCTAGCTTTGTAAACTATAAGGTGATTTTGAATTTCAATTGTTTTTAATGATATTTTAAATATTTTAGTAGTTTTTTTTTTAGTATAACAACTATCTCGAAATTGAACTATGACATTTTCGTTTATGAGTAAACATATGTGTCGTTGAATTATTTTTTGTATTATATTTTATTAATTGATTTATAATTTTAAAATTAAATTTAGAATAAATATTAATTATAATAATTATATTATATTCAAATAAAATAAATATGTAAGTTAAGACCAATTCATTTAAACAATGGTATAACTCAAATTTGAAAAGAAAAAAAAAAAGAGGAACCTAAAAAATGAAAAATTACAAAAAAAATTGAGTGTTAAATTTGGCCACGTCACTGGGCAGCCTATAGAGTTTCTGCCCATGCAGCTTCTAAGTATCTCTCTTTTATGATTCCCATTCAAATCAAACCAAAAACTCGTTGAAGTTTATATACCCATTAGTGAGTGTCCACTAACTTGAAAATCTTATGCACTTTTTCCATCGAACTCTCTCTCCCTTCAATGGTTTGGGTTTTTTGGATTAGAAAAATATTTATCTTAAAATTTCAATAAACTCAAATGGATTTGAAATGGTTAACGACAAAAGATTGGTTACCTTGTTTACAGTTATTGAAACAGAGGAATATCGATTTTGAAATTGAAGGGTCCACATTAGTTTGAAATTGGGTTTGTTCTTCGATGAAACAAAAGAAATTGGTTTTGAAATTTAAGATGGACCCATATGAATTTGATCCATAAGCCATCAATATGGTATGGTAGCCTAATTTGTTGAAATTTCAATCAGAATATTAACTTTGTATCCCATATTTTTTCTTTCTTCTTCCACTTTTGCTTAACCAAACATTGTACAACGCCTAGATTAACCAAGAAAATATCTACAAGAAAATGTCAAAATTTTATATTGCATTCGAATTTTTTTTTTTTTTCGGATTCTATGTTCCACATTATCAAATTTTCGGTCTTTAACTAAATAGAACTATGTTTGGATTGGATAATCAACTATAGATTTGTTTTGAAAAAAAAAATTGATTTGAAAAGGAGAATTCAAACTCTAATGATGAATGAAATACTTATTGCAAGTCATATATGAGAATTTGAGAAAAATGTAAATGCCTTTTTTAAAATGAAAAGAAGTAAAAGCAATGTGGAAGAGGAAAAGTAGCATTGATTAAATATCAGAAATGTAAAGAAATGAATTACTTTTTTAGTATGGTATAAAGAGATGGAAATTGACAATCACAATGATTGTGAGGGGCCCAAATGAGTTATTGGACTCCAAAAGGCCCATTTATAAAGGTCCCAATGAACGGCCTGGCCCATTTCACCCATATTCTTGTTCATGTTTTTACTTAAATTGGTCTATATAACAAAAAAAAAAAAATTTACAATTTTATAGTCATCAAAGTAAATTCAATGTGTGTTTTGAAAAATATCTCAACTTTTCATTTCTTTTTAATTTTTTTTTTATATTTGAGTTTGAGGTGAATTTTGAATGCATCATCTAAAACACTTTGCTATTGTTAGGCATATATATTGATAATTAGGGGTATATATGATTGAGTTTTGTATTGGATTGGGTTAGAGGGATTTTTTCGATCAATTTAAAATTTTGGGTTAATGATTTTTTTGCTCAAAAAAAACATTTATGCTAAAATTATAAATAAAGAGTTCAATTAGAGCAATAATTTAATTTATAAAATATATGCTATTGACCAAAAAAATATAGATATAAAATTTTCAATCTCAATTATATTAAACTAAAAAACTATAAATAAAAATTTACATGTTCACTTTTATCTCTCAACAAAAGTAATATTGATAATAAAATGAAAACATTTTGATGTGAGAATTATTGTTAATCTAGCTCATCATTTTCTAAAATAAGAAAAATGTGGCAACATAAATGTTGAATATTTAAAGAAAAATGTATAATTTTTAGACGGTGTAAAAGTTTACAACAACGTTCAGCCAAAAAAAGTATACATGAAAAAGAACAATAATATTTTTTTAATGTAGCAAATAGTTTTTTATGCATTAAAAAGTAAGATTCCTTTGACTATACTGGACTTCAAGTTCAAATCTCAATCTAATCTTAAATTTAATTGAATAACATTCAGACAATCACAGTCATAGTTTGAATACCCCTTCTGCTAAGAAAAGCCCATCCAATAGGAAGTTATATATATATATATATAAATTATTTTTCTTTTTTGTGTGAAAAGACATCTGCAGGTTTGATTTTTTTTTTTTTATTATTGTTAAGGAAATATGAATTTTTTTTATGAAAATTATAGGAACTAAAATGAAGAAGAAAGAGAAGTACTTTTTAGTTTTTAGAAGCTTTATATATAGTGAGAGAATGTTAACATAGATGTTATTGGGACGACGTTAAGTTATTATAAATGACGATTGTGGAGGTTATAAGAACATGGACTATCATAATACTTTATTTAGTTGGAATGAGGAATCATGGATTAATATTGTATGGGTCGGTGGTGCAATTGCTTATGTAGTTTGATATTAATTTATTTTCATTCTACGATCACGAGTTCAATCCCTGGTAATCCTCTTCCCCTAACTTGTATTAAAAAAAAATCATGGACTAATCTACTAAAATATTATATTAATTATTTAAACATAGCTTGAGTTAATAATCAAACCTTTCGCTCATAAACATATGCATACGTCCCTTATAAATTTTATGAATTATTATAAATTGACTCAATGGAGAAATTTGAGAATTACGTCATTATAGTTTGTTTTGTGATGATAACTTATCTATAAATTAATTTATATGAATTTTTTAGATATCTAAAATATTGTAGGGCTTATAATTGTTCGTGATAATAGTTGAAGCACATGTAAATTGGTTGGGTACTCAATATGTATAATTTTCATTTAGTTGATTTGTACTTTGCAATAGTTGTATATTCATATTTATTATGGGATTATGTAAACACTTCTTTAATCTCTAGATTTAGAAAGAAAAGCCAGTAAAATAATAATAATAATAATAATAATAATTCATTCTTCTTTATATAAGTAGCATATTATGAAGTTAGATATTTATCTTGTGAAAAACTCATAAATCTTTACCCAAATGTGACAAATATAAAAGAAAAATGAAAAGGAAAAAGGGGCTAAAAAGTCATATTGCATTGTCCCACACCCACCAAGCAAAGCTATGGGAGTATTCACACACAATCACTCAAAAGTTTTCACATCTCCTAAAAAAAAGGTGTCCTATAATAGTCATTATTTGATTTATTTATTTATATTTATTTTTGCTTACTTTTTCCCTATATCTCTTAATGTTCAAGATATTTGTTCTTGAGATTCAAAAACAACTTAATGCCTAAGCTGAATCAGTCAATTTGCCCTTTTTAAGGAAATAATAAAAATAAATTAAATTGAAACGTAAGTATTGGTTCATTCTTAGGTTGACAAACAATTTAATGGAATATTGAAGTTGCTCAAAATTTTATCTCTTCTTTTTTCTTTTTTTTTTCTTTCATTTTATATAGAAGAACAAGTAGGGGCTATTTTTAAGCAGCATTTAACCTTCACCAAATATTTTTCACCTTGAATTTAGCATATGTTTTGTCTGTATCCTATATTAGGATCTATCTGGAAACCATTCCAAAGTTTCACTTTTTCTTTTTTACCACAAAAATCCATGGATATCATTTTTGGTAAGTTTTTGTTTTGTTTTTTATATATTGAATTTTTTTAAAAGGAAGAGAAAAGTTATTACTTATTTAATCTAAAAAAAAAAGTTATTACTTATTTCAAGATTTAACTAGACTCTAAAATCAAATTATGGTCTTTTATGGGTGTTTGTTGGTTGAATTTGAGGAGGATTTAAAATAAATATTTATTAATTATTTTTTAAAAATTACATTCATTACTATTCAAAATAACTTATAATTTCTAATTATTTATTTTTAACTACTCAAAATAATTCATCATTTCTAATCATTCATTTTTAATTATTCAAAATAATTCATTTTTAACCATTAATTTTTAAGTTAACTATTCAAAATAACTATTATTTCAAAGAAAGTATTATTATTAATTCATTTACAAAGAAACTTATATTCAAACGAATTTTTAGATGCAATTTCTAACTATTCAAAATAATTGCTGAAAATAACTCTTCAAACTAACTCATCGTCCAAACTCTCTTTATAGTTTAAAGTTGAAAGTGAAATTGATATAAAACAACTTATTTCTAAGGGGATACTACTTAGAAACTATATTAGAAACACATTTTATTTTCCTTTTTGTTGGTAAAAGATCATGATTAATTACTATTACTAATTTAAAAACAATTCGAAAGGAAAGGCTTTATCACTTGTTTAAAGACTTCTACAATGTAGTTTATAAATTGCTAAGAAACTTAAGATTACTTTAAATGGAAGGGGGAGGGGGAGGGTTAAGGAACCATTTAATATAAAACTCAAAGTTAATCTTCTTTAAGAAAAGTAAACTTATTTTGTAATTGAAAAGATTCTCTCATAGAATAATTATTGTATTGTTATCAAGGATTTGGTTATTTTCCTTTGATGACTCTGCATATATATAATCCCAAAGTAGTTGACTTGACATTATATTATCATGTACAAGTCAACTTAATTATAGCAAATATTCACTATCCTTATAATGTAAAATTAAGTAGTAGCAATTTTCAAATATATTTATTCATCAACTAAATATATCACTTGATCACGTCATTTTTCCTATTTTACAACTAAAAAATAATTTAAATGTCCTCTAATTAATGCTGAAATAAAGAACTTTCTACAGTCAGCTCGTATTAGTCAGCCTCCATGACATGTTCAAGTTTCTAGAGAAAACATTATTAAAGAATGAGGTTTTGGAAATTCAATAAAGAAATTCTTAATACCCATGATCAATTAAGCTAAACATTAGGCTAAGCATTAAAACATAACCCTTAATCACATAATGAACATTAACAATAATTTAAAAATAATCTTAGCCGCCAACAAAAACAATAGTTCAACAATATTAATATAAACCCAATAATTAATAAGGAGATTTTCTTCAAGATAATAATGATCTTTTGTTCTGATAATAGCTTAAATTTATCAATTGCCTCTTTTTTTTTTGGATGTTTTTAATTAAGCAACATATATAATGCTTCCATCATATTTGGAGGATTTAGATCTCTTTTAGTCATAAAATATAATATTTGATATGAAGTTTTTTTTAATTCAATAAAAAAAATTATGAAAGAAAAAAAAAAGAAGAAAAGAAAGTTAATGCTCTATTATTAACAAATTAAAATTACATGAAAAAAAATTAACAAATTAAAATTGACAGAATTTATAATTTTAATACTTTAATGCTGAAAAAAGAGTTTGAATACTTTTTAAAAGCCAATGATTAAATTGAGATTTGCCTTAAAAAAAATAGGGACAACCAGATATATTTAGCCTATTTTATTAAAAGGAATGAGATATATATTAATGTAGTAGTTTTTTTTTTATAAAAGATTTATTAACGTAGTAGTTTAGTACTGAAAAAAAAAAAAATTAATGTAGTAGTTTACATTTAAATACAAGTTGAAGAATAAAAATATAGAAAGAGAATAGAATTGCCTAGAAAGAGAATGCATGTGTTTAGTTAGATTGTTTTATAAAATGGAATTGGTAAAACCTAATTTCATGGATCCAATGCTTACATACTAATTATATTTTTTTTCAAAGTAAATTTAAAATTAATATCGAACTTTGAAATGGACCTAAAAGTCAAAATGGAAAGCCTCTTTCAAGTTAATGGAGTTACTTTATTATGTTAATTACTGTCTCCTAACACACTTGATTACATTTTTAACTCTTTTGGGATTTAGTTGTTGATTCAAAATTGATTTTTGAATCATTATTGGGTCCATCGTTTAAATTATATATTCTAATCGAAAATCAATAATTATTAAATGAATATTTAAAAAGATATCAATTTTTTGGACTAAATTTAAAAAAAGATAGTGCTCTGGAATATGCACTTTCATAATTCCATAATTCAAAGTTATGAGTTGAGAATATTTTTTAAATAAACTCCATAATTCAATATATATATATATAATAAAAAAAAGTCTTTTTCTTTATTTAGTATATGATTCTGTTTTTTTCTTTGTTTAGTTCAACAACATACATAGATCTATAATCTTTAGGTCAATAATATATGTACTCAATTAATACTAAACTAAATAGCTAATTAATCTCAATTTTTTGTCTACATATTGGCACAAATAAAATAATTATTTGAATTATATTTTAATAATTTAAATAAAAGTACAAAAAAATACTTTAAATAAGTTTGTTTATGAAAGGTAGAGTTGGTAAATTTTATCTATGGGGAATTAATTAATTCAAACATATATGACATATCTAATTAAAGTTATTAATTAATGCATTTCTTACCTCATGTACAAGTACAACAAAATATTTGAGAAAAATAATACAGAATAATAACTTCTTTTCAATTATCTTCATTGAATTAATTAGCAATTACTACAAAACAAACATCATAATTTTGCATTCTCATAAAGCATCCAAATGCTCACTATGATATATATCATATGAGTGGTTTTTTAAGATCACATGCAATGTCTCTATTCTTTTCATTTTTGAGAAATCATTCTATAATTTTAAGAGTTTTGGTGCAATCTATAAAATGAATTTATTTGAGGTAAAATTGTAAATTTTATCTATGATGAGAAGAAATTAAAATTTAATATTTATAATTTTTAAAATTAAAATTAAAATTCAGTTTGATTAAATCTATCTTGAGTAAGGGTAATTTCGGTTTGGTTTTTGTCAGTTTTGTACCAAACCGACAACCGAACCGATATCTTTGATTTTCAAAAAAATGGATCCGATCCAATGTCCAATTATTTTTAATATATAAAAAAAAATATTTCTCATATAAAAATATTATTCTTATAAACTACTATTTTTTAAAAGGTTAGAAGTATTTTTAACTTATTCAAAATTATCTAAGGATGTTTTTTTACTTAAAATAGGAGTGAATTAAAGAAATATTAATGAAAGGAAGATGCCTTTATATAAATTATTGATAATATATATATTTCGGTTTGGATCGGTTTTTTAAAACGAAAACTGGAACCGATCCGATCCATTGGATTGGATTGGTTCGGTTCGATTTTTCAGTTTTTCGGTTTTTTGTTGCACCCCTAATCTTGAGTAGTCATTCACGTTCATAATCATTGTCGATTATTGTCTTTTAAAAATCTTCATTTTTTTTTTGATATTCTTGACTGTTTGTCACGAGACATACTGCCTGACCGTAAGACCTAGGTAGGTGGCCACCATGAGGATTGATTCCATCTCCTTATGCACTCCAAGACCCTCTATGATCAATTGAGCCACCTTTTAGTGGTTTAAAAAATTTCATATATTAATGTACAATGAAATCTAACCACTCCTCCATAACTGTAGAGGTCACACTAGGGGGACCAAGAATCCCCTCCAAAAACTCAAATCACAATCCCCTAAAGAGAAGGAAGCCAAGCAACATAAATCACTCTAGATAGATCATAGGTTAGCCAGTATATTTCTTGCTCTTTTACAAGATCAGATAATGAGAGAAAAACACCTTGCTAAACAACAAAGATCCAAAATATCAACAATTATATTACTCAATTTAGTAAAGGTTTTAGACCTCCAACAATATATGTAATTATCAAAGCCACATTAGACTCAACCAAAATCCTAGGGAGATTTACTGAGACAATTGACAAAGTCTTAGACCTTCTGAATATATTGTTGTTGAACGGTTGAACCCTCCATCTCACGTGTTGAGAGACTCAAACAAATGACCTTAGAACTTGCCAATATTAGTCTTTTATGTCAATCTCTCACGATCCAACCCACTGTGTCTCGGTCCGAAGCCTCTTTCCTCTTATCGTCGACATTTAGCTTTCAACTTCCTTTTGAAGGCGAAGTCTAGACCTTGATCTTTGGCGGTGAAATAATTGTGGAGATAGAGAAACCTGCAAACACACAACACCAAAAGAAAAATACATGTAAAAATCAAGTTATTCACAAACACAATAAAAATGGTTATCTTTTTTTTTTATTATTATTATTTAAAACAAGAGGAACCACACTCATCCTTAGGTCAAATACCTAAGACATCGAATAAGTAATATTACAAGGGAATCTCAAACTCAGGATCTTGAGGGGAGTATACCCTCAAAGTCTAAGTCTTCAACCACTACGCCAACTCTTGAAAACATAAAAATGATTATCTTAGTCGCCTTGTGATCATGCAATAATGGTCTTAACCACTCCGAACGTGTAGAAATGTTTGGTTAGTAACACTCTCCTAGATACCCACCTCCGAGCTCGTACCCTAAGTATAACCACCAAATTATTAATGTCTAATCTATGTAAACTAGTTTTATAACTGAGGATTAGTTGACTAAACTTTTTAGATAGTATAAATCTCCATCATATCCTACTCTTAGACTAGCTCCGATAAAAATCATAAGCTATTTTTATATATCATATTTTGTTGAATTATTTATTCAATTATCACGAGAGTCGAAGAATCTCTTCTTAACAAACACCACACGTCGGGAGTTATTTGAACACTTGTTCATGTCTTCTACCTTACAAATTTGATGGAACTAAACAATAATATAAAATTCCCCACATCTACCATACACAAAATAAAATAAAATAAATTAAAACCAAAAACCATTTATTTCTTTTGTAAAGTTAAAAGTACAAAATAACCAGCCATGATGAAAGGAGGAAATAGGAGCACTTTCATGATGTCCTGCCATTTCTTAAATAGTTTCACAGAATCAGATCTTGTTCCTCCATGACACATAAAATGAAACCAAATTAAATAATAATAATAACAACTAAATTTTAAATTTAAATAAATTAAAAAAATATATAACAATAACCTTAATTAACTGATTATTCTGATGAACACAGAGTTTAATTTGTTTTGAAAGTCAAAACCTTAGAGAGAGGAAAGAAGGGTTCTCTGCAACTTTGGACTTTATCAAATGTCACTTAGCATAAAGATGCCTATTCCTCTCTTATGTTTCTTAAATCTGACTGAGGATGATGAAAATTAGTTTCAATTTTTTCATTAATCAAATTAAAGTCCAATTATTTGGTATGCAATTTTTATTTTGTTAAAATGGAGTTTTTTTTAGGAAAAAAAACTAAAGAATTCTTCAAATATCAAAATTTCTAAGAAAATTTAAGAATGGTAAAAAAACGAAAAGAAAAGAAAGAAAATTATGGCACTCATGCATAATAACATTAATCAATGATATTAATTTAAGACAATGTGTGATACGGGTCGAAATAATTAGTGATATCGATTGAAATTAATTTTTGACACTTGTAAGACACAATGGATATCAATAATTTAAAGTCATTTTAAGTATTCTAATTTTTAAAACTCATTTCTTAAATGAGTTAAAATAATATGTCTACTTTAATCGTAGTTAAACCACAAATTTATTGAAACTTTTTCAAACACGATTTGAACTGGATTAAATTCAATCAAAATACTATTGATAAAGAATACTAAAATTAGAATAAATTTGATTAAATTTGACTCACAATTCTCTTAAAAATATTAATAAATCCCATTTATAGGTTGCATAGATCCACTGAGAGCATATTGGTTTAGCTGCTTCAGTTTCTTGCTGGATGAGCTGTGAATTCTTTTCCCTTTTTTTCTCTCTTGATATTCTCTCTTCACATGCTTTCTTAAATTCCCATTTCTCTCTCTATGTTTGATTTTCACCGATGTGGGATTTTTTTGTGCAATCGAATCATGAGCTCCCATTGCAACTGCACAGTTCTTGCTCTGTTTCTTCTTCTTCTTCTTCAATCGTGTTGCAATGGCCTCAATTTTGATGGGATTCTCTTGCTTTCCTTTAAATATTCCGTTTTGAACGACCCTCTTTTTGTGCTCCAAAACTGGAATTACTCCGACGAGACGCCGTGCTCTTGGCGGGGAGTCACCTGCGGCGCCGCCGCCGGTAATGGGTCTCGAGTTACAGCTTTGTCGCTGCCGAATTCTCAGCTTGTGGGCTCTGTTTCTTCCGATCTGGGTTTGGTTCAGAATCTTCAATCGGTTGATTTATCCAGTAATTCCTTTAATGGGTCTCTTCCCTTGTCTCTGTTCAACAATTCCATGCTTCGATTTCTTGATTTGTCTGAGAATTCGATCTCCGGCGATGTCCCGGCGGCAGTGGGTCTACTTCGGAATCTGCAAGTTCTTAACCTCTCCGGCAATGCTTTGTCCGGGAAGTTTCCGAGAGAACTTGTGAATTTGGGGAATCTCACGGTTGTGTCTCTGAAGAACAATTACATTTCCGGTGAGATTCCCGGTGGGTTTAAGACGGTGGAGTTTTTGGATTTGTCTTTCAATTTGATGAATGGGTCTTTGCCGGCTGATTTTGGCGGCGATCGTTTACGTTTCTTCAATATCTCGTACAACAAACTTTCCGGCAAAATCCCGCCGGATTTCGCCCACAATATTCCGGCCAACGCCACGATTGATTTTTCGTTTAACAACCTCACCGGAGAAGTCCCTGTTTCCGACGTGTTCATGAACCAAGAAGCAAACTCCTTCACCGGAAACCACCAACTCTGCGGCCAGTTAACGGAAACCCCATGCCCAATTCCTTCGTCGCCGGCGTCTCTCCCGCCGGCGATTGCCGCCTTTCCACTTGACCCAAGTACCCCAGAAACCACCTCGCCGGGAAAACAGAGCAAAACAGGGTTCAAATCGTCAACAATCGTCGCCATTGTACTCGGCGACGTTGTCGGATTAGCAATTCTGTGCCTCCTCTTCTTCTACGTTTACCATTTGAAGAGAAAAAACAAAACCGACGAAACCCATTCGAAAAACGAATCTAATTTGGCGAAAGACAGCTGGTCCACATCCTCATCGGAATCCAGAGGATTTTCACGATGGTCCTGCCTGAGAAAAGCAGAGGGACCGGAAGAGAGAAATTCGGAGCAGGGAAGTGTCGGGTCGGTCTCCGGCCACCGCGAGACGGCGGAGGAGGGGAAGAAGAGAGGGATTTTGGTGACGATGGATGGCGGAGAGAAGGAGCTGGAACTGGAGACGCTGTTGAAGGCGTCGGCGTACATTCTCGGCGCCACCGGATCGAGCATTACGTACAAGGCGGTGCTCGAAGACGGCACGGCGTTTGCGGTGAGAAGAATCGGCGACGGCGGAGTGGAGAAGTACAAGGATTTCGAGAACCAGATTCGAGGTGTGGTTTAATTTATTTTTTTGTATTGTCAAATGCATAACTTGTCAATCATCAAATAGACACTGATCTGGTTGAGTTATTGTTATTGTTCGTAGGTGTGGCTAAATTGAGCCATCCAAATTTGGTTCGTGTTCGTGGGTTTTATTGGGGCAACGATGAAAAGCTCATTATTTATGACTTTGTTCCTAACGGTAGCCTCGCCAATGCTCGTTATAGTAAGTTTCTTTCTCCATTCCTTTTCTTCTATGTTTTATTATGCATAATCCTTATGAATTATTCTTGTTCATATTTGAAGTATCGGTAATGATTTGTGATTTATCATTATTAGTATATTAAGTAAGGTAATGATAACATTAAATTGTATCATGTAAAACTAATTTGATAGATGATAGATGAGTGGATCATACTATAATTATTTTAAAAAAAAAAATTAATGATTAAGAGTCATAATTTCACTCTTGGACATCCATATCCATCTTATGGAAACAACAAATTTTTTTTTCTTTTTATAATTAAACTTAACTCGTGGTTTCGAATTTGAAGTTTTCAAAAGATCGAAATGTATCCTAAAGGTTCCAAACCTTAACTAACGAAATTGTCTTTTTGAGATGATTACTTACCTAATTACTATTCATTAGTGCTCAAACACCCATTGGTTTAGGTTTTTGTTGATGGTGGAGTAGAGGGAAGAGAGGAGTTGGATTAGGTTTGGCTGCTAGGTTGGAATAGTGTCTTCAAATCATTTAGGCCCCGTTTGATAATCATTTTATTTTTTTGTTTATGAAATTTAAGCCTATTTCTATTCAAATTTCCTACCATGTGCTCCATCTTTCTTACAATGTACCCATCTTCTCTTAAGAAAGTAAGAGAATACTAGCCAAATTTCAAAAACATAAACAAGTTTTTGGAAGCTACTTTTTTTGTTTACAAATTTTGGTTTTGTTTATTAAAATATAGGTAAGACGTAGATATTCAAATAAGGAAAAAAGTATAGCAAAGTAGTTGTTATAGGCTTAAATTTCATAAACAAAAAACGAAAAACAAAATGGTTATCAAACGGAATCTTAGTAGCCGAATGTTTTTTTTTTAACTTGGGAACTTTTTAAACATGGCTTCCAATACTAAACCATAGTGCAAAAACCTGTGGCCATGCCGTAAAGTTGGAAGAATTAATGGTAATTTTTCCTCATAGTTTGTCTTATGTTATTGAATTTGTAAAAAAAAAAAATAATGATAAAAATAAAGAGAATCTACCATAGCTTTACTTCTTTGTCAAGTTTGTGTTTGTTAAATATTATGGCCCAACAAAAGAGAATTTAGGTCCAAAGAAAAATCTAGAAGTTATAGCCAAAAGAAAACTCTAGATTTTATCATTTATCCTAGATGGTCAAAGAAAAATCTAGAACTTCAACTTGCCAAGAAATATCTAGACATCCTTATCCAAATCCAAGTTGTGGCAAAATCCTAGCCATTTATTTGACTTGATTACCAAGGCAAAATGTGGACCATTGGATCATACTTGGAGCCCAAGTTTATGGAGGCTATAAATAGGTTATGTCATTTGTTGGCAAACCATCCCAAATCATCCCAAGACTTCCCACATCTAAAGTGAGGTTGTGAGATAAAAATAGAGAGTGTTTTCTCCTTGTAAGAAAGCTTGTTGTTTCTTTGTAGAGAGAAGGTTGTAACTCCTATTTTTGTAATAAAGTTCTTCTATCCTTGCCCGTGGTTTTTACCCTAATTTGTTTAGGGGTTTTCCACGTAAAATCATTGTGTCGTTCTTCCTCTTCTTCCTATTCATTACTATTGTAATTTTCAATCTCTCTTTAGCTGCGACCCTGCTCTATTCGTGTAAACAATTTTAACAAGTGGTATCAGAGCCTAGTTTCTTGGTGTAACTATCTACTTATCGTATGCTCTGTGGTTGCCACTAAAAGTGGATCCTCCACATCGAAAATAAGTTAGATACTTTCACCTTTGTTGACAGTACGTGGGTTGTGGATTGTTTCTTCATCGTCGTGGTAGAAGCAATGGCGGCAAGGTTCGAGATTGAGAAGTTCAACGGGACCAATTTCTCGTTGTGGAAGATGAAGATGAAGGCTATCTTGAGAAAAGATAATTGTCTTGCAGCCATCAGTAAGAGGCCGACGGACATCACAGATGATAATAAGTGGAATGAGATGGACGGGAATGCTATTGCAAATTTACATCTAGCATTAGCAGATGCAGTTTTGTCAAGCATAGAGGAGAAGAAAACTGCACTGGAGATTTGGGAACATCTCACCAAGCTGTACGAGGCCAAGTCACTTCACACCAAGATTTTCCTTAAGAGGAAACTGTATACTCTTCGAATGTCAGAATCTACTTCAATGATTTGAGCACATGAGCACGTTGAATACTCTATTTTCTCAACTCACATCGTTGGGTTATAAAATAGATTCAAATGAACGTTTGAAATTCTACTTCAAAGTCTTCCCGATTCATATGATCAACTTGTCATCAACCCGACAAATAATATTCGATCGATTGTCTAAACTTTGATGATATTGGAGCCTTTGTCCTTGAAGAAGAAAAAAGCGCAAGAACAGAGAAGACAAGTTGGCCAGCTCACAACAAATAGAGGCTCTGGTGGTGACAAGAGGGAGATCAATGGAACGTGGCTTCAGTGGGAGCCAAAATCAAGGAAGGTCAAAATCAAGAAGTAAGAAGAGCATGAAGTGCTACCATTGTGGCAAGAAAGGACATATGAAGAAGGATTGTTGGAATCTAAACAAAAAGGATTCCAATCCTCAAGGAAATGTAGCAAGCACCTCAAATGAAGGTGATGTTTTATCTTGTGAAGCAGCGACAACTATCAAAGGCGGAAAAAGTTTGGGCGATGTATGGTTCATCGACTCAGGAGCGACTTATCACATGACCTCACGCCGAGAATGGTTTCATCATTATGAACCTATCTCAGGAGGGTCCGTGCTCAGTTGCAATGATCATGCCTTGAAGATTGTCGGTATTGGAACTATCAAGTTGAAGTTCCATGATAATATTGTTTCGCACAATTCAACATGTGCGACATGTAGAAGGCCTAAAAAGAACTTGCTTTCATTAGGTCACTTGATGACCTTGATTGCAAAGTCGTGGTGGAGAAAGGAGTCATGAAAGTGATTCGAGGAGCGCTGGTACTTATGAAGGAGAAAAAGTTGACAACAACTTGTACATGCGATGGGGAGACTTTGCAAGAGGGAGAGGCGTCGGTTGCCTCAAGTAGTTCAAGTGAACAACTTTCAATGATGTGGCATCGAGACTTGGACACATGTCGAGCAAGGAATTAAAGTTCTTGCAGAGCAAAATCTACTCCTGGGCTCTCTAAGGTGTCTCTACCTTTGTGTGAGCATTGCGTTACAAGTAAGCAACACAGATTAAAGTTCAACACATCAAATTCTAGAAGCAAAAATATTCTAGAATTGGTTCATTCGATGTATGGCAAGCACCGATTACATCCTTGGGAGGAGCAAGGTACTTTGTGTCCTTTATCGACGACTACTCCAGGAAGGTGTTGGGTGTATCCAATCAAGAAGAAGCGGATGTGTGTTCGGTCTTCAAAGTATTCAAAGCGCAAGTTGAACTACTGATCGAGAAAGAAGAAGATCAAGTGCTTGCGGACGGATAATGGAGGAGAATATACAAGCAATGAGTTTGCAGACTCAGTAATCAACAAGGCATTAAAAGGCAGTTCACTCATCGCCTACACTCCTCAAAAAATGGAGTGGCAGAGCGGATGAATAGAACCTTGTTAGAGAGAACAAGAGCAATGTTAGGAGCCGCAGCTTGGACAAATCATTTGCAGGCGAAGCAATCAATACCTTTGTTATGTAGTGAATCGTGCTCCATCAAGCGCAATTGAGTTGAAGACGCCAATGCGAGAGATGGGTCGTAAGCTTGTTGATTATTCAAACCTCCATATATTTGGAAGTCCGATTGTACGTGATGTACAATACCCAAGAAACTACAAAACTGGATCCAAAATCCGAGAAAATGTTTATTCTTAGGTACTACCGATGGTGTGAAGGGGTATCGCTGTGGGATCCCACTTCCCACAAGGTTATCATCGGCGAGGATGTGATCTTCATGGAAGATAAGAAAGCAGATAACAAATGATAGCACTGTCAATGAAAGCTCAGAGACTACAACAGTACATGTGGAGAAAGAATATGAAGATGACTTCTCTGAAGCTGAACCAACACACACGAGATACAAGATCCAGTTGAGTCACAAGAGACTCGCTGTTCTATCCGAACGACAAAACCACCCAGCTGGCGATCCCGATTATATTATGGAGAGTAACATTGCATATTGTCTTCTAAGCGAGGATGGAGAGCCATTAACATTCCAAGAGGCAATGACTAGTTGAGATCTTTGCTCGGTGGATGACAAGCTATGCATGAAGAAATGGAAGCTCTTCATAAGAACAAGACTTGGGAACTTGTAACGCTACCACACAGGAAGAAAGCCCATTGGTAACAAATGGGTATATAAGATCAAGCGCAACAACAATGATGAAGTGGAGCGGTATCGTGCAAGATTGGTGGTAAAAGGATATGCTCGAGAAAGAAGGTATCGACTTCAATGAAATCTTTTCTCCAAAGAGTTCGACTTACCATCTGTTAGAATAGTCTTAGCAATGTGTGCTACATTTGATTTACATCCGGAGCGATTAGATGTAAAAAGCGCATTTCTCCATGGTGATCTTGAAGAAGAAATCTATATGCTCCAAACAGAAGGTTTTGAAGAACAAGGAAAAGAGAACTTGGTTTGCAGGTTGAACAAATCTCTGTATGGTCTCAAAACAGCGCGCGAGATGTTGGTACAAGAGATTTGATTCCTTCATCATGAGCCTTGAATACAACAGACTTAATGCGGACACTTGTGCATATTTCAAGAGGTTTAGTGAAAAGATTTCATTATCTTGTTGTTGTATGTTGACGACATGTTGGTAGCAGCCCCAACAAAGATCGTATTAAAGAATTGAAGGCTCGGTTGGCTAGGGAGTTTGAAATGAAGGACTTGGGGGCCAAACAAACAAGATTCAGGGATGCAAATTCACCGAGACAGAAATAATAGAAAGATTTGGCTATCTCGGAGAAACTATTTAAGGAAAGTCTTACGACGCTTCAACATGGAAGACCTGTAAGCCAATTTCTACCCCTCTTCTGTTAATTTCAAATTATCCTCTAGTATGTGCCCTAGCAAAGTGAAGCGGAGAGGATGGAGATGTCTCGAGTACCATATGCATCGCAGTGGGAAGTTTAATGTTTGCCATGATTTGTACCGGACCGGACATTGCACATGCAAGGGGGAGTAGTTAGTCGGTACATGGCGAATCCGGTCGAGAGCATTGGAATGTTTGTAAAAAGGATCCTTAGATACATTAAAGGATCGATAGATGTTGCATTATGTTATGGAGGATCGACTTTATTGTCGAGGATATGTTGACTCAGATTATGCGTGTGATTTTGATAAAAGCAAATCCACCACTGGATATGTGTTCACTCTTGCTAGTGAGTCGTAAGTCGGGTTTCAAAATCGCGATCGATTGTGGCTACCTCGACAACGAAGGCAGTATGTTGCGGCTACACAAGCTAGTAAAGAGGCGGTATGGTTAAAAATGTTAATGGATGAACTCGGGCACGAGCAGAAGAATATTTCTCTGCTTTTTTGTGATGATCAGAGTGCCTTGTACCTTGCAAGGAATCCGGCTTTCCATTCCAAGTCAAAACATATTCGAGTGCAAGTACCACTTTGTTCGTGAGAAAGTGGAAGAAGGAACAGATGGATATGCGAGAAAATTCATACAAAAGAAAACACCCGCAGATTATCCGACCAAGGCGATCAATGGTGACAAGTTTGATTGGTGTCGATCCGCGAATGGCCTAGCGAAACATAAGCAACATGGAGATGGCAAGGAAGAAAGAACGGTGTGGAGATTTATTGATGGATCAATCAAATCTCCAAGTGGAAGATTGTTAAATATTATGGCCCAACAAAAGAGAATTTAGGTCCAAAGAAAAATCTAGAAGTTATAGCCAAAAGAAAACTCTAGATTTTATCATTTATCCTAGATGGTCAAAGAAAAATCTAGAACTTCAACTTGCCAAGAAATATCTAGACATCCTTATCCAAATCCAAGTTGTGGCAAAATCCTAGCCATTTATTTGACTTGATTACCAAGGCAAAATGTGGACCATTGGATCATACTTGGAGCCCAAGTTTATGGAGGCTATAAATAGGTTATGTCATTTGTTGGCAAACCATCCCAAATCATCCCAAGACTTCCCACATCTAAAGTGAGGTTGTGAGATAAAAATAGAGAGTGTTTTCTCCTTGTAAGAAAGCTTGTTGTTTCTTTGTAGAGAGAAGGTTGTAACTCCTATTTTTGTAATAAAGTTCTTCTATCCTTGCCCGTGGTTTTTACCCTAATTTGTTTAGGGGTTTTCCACGTAAAATCATTGTGTCGTTCTTCCTCTTCTTCCTATTCATTACTATTGTAATTTTCAATCTCTCTTTAGCTGCGACCCTGCTCTATTCGTGTAAACAATTTTAACAGTGTTTGCAATAGAGTCTATACCCTAAACCCTTTTTGATCGGTTTCAATGGAGGTCTATGCTTATTCACACACTTTTCTTAACTTACTTTTTTATGGATTTGGAGGGGTTGGTTCAACCGGACGTTATGGTATAATATCACTTCTATTTTAACGATTCATAACCTAGTCATCCCTCCTTTCTAAACACACCTTTAGGGTGTGTTCGTTTTTTTGTAAAAAAGAGTGGAGTGGAAGAGAATGAAGTTGTTAATAGAGTAGTTTGGAGTATTTAACTACTCATTTGGAGATTGAAGTTAATAATAGGGGAGTAGTCAACTACTTGTTCGAAAATTTATAGTTATTAACGGTTGAATGATAAATTTAATGTGAAGTTAAATAAAATTTAATGTGATATTTAATAGAGAGGTTGAAGAGTGGTTAACAATAGTTGTTTACTACAAAAAAAAAAAAAAAGTTCTTGAACAGTGGTTATTAATTACTTCTCATGTCCAAAAAGCAAACATACCCTTAAGCTTTCTAAACTTTCAATCCATACCTACATTTTCTAGCTAAGACATTAATGCTGGAAATACAAATAAAATTAGATATTGGCTAGGATTAGAAGAGAGTTGTGAGAGTGTAGGAGAAATTTTTAATGAAATAAAATTATATATCATTACAATCTAACATAGAGATTTGTATAAGAGTTATTGTCCCTAACTCTTAGTTATATTGTTACTTTCCCTTTTCTCTCCTAGAACATAATACAGTGTTATTAAAACTAGTAAATTTATGTGTAGATATTTTTCCATTGTCTATTTGTTTATGTCGCTTTTTTTTTTTTATTTGCTCAATAAATTTTTAAAGATCGAAAATTGTTGACACTCCCCATGAATTTTTATATTTTTTTTTATATTGTGAATCTTGACGTCTACGGCATTAGATGAAGGAAGTAAATAGTTGACGGTGGAGTAGGTGTAACAGAAAGCGTTTGTTTTTAATGACATTTTGGGAGGTCAACCATTTTTCTGGACTATTGCATTTACCATTGTTACAAAATAAAAATATATATTTAAAAAAACAATAAAAAGCATTAAATTAAAACACCTATTACGTCAATCTATTTTCCCTGAAAGTGACAGGAAATTAATTACTTTATTAGCATCAAAGATTTCATTTCCCTCCAAAATTCACAAGCTCTGTCGGTCCACTAATTATAAATATAATTCAATTTCTTTTCTTTTCTTTTATTTATTTATTTTTTAGTTTTTTTAATAATTTATTTCTTCAGGGAAAATGGGCTCTTCGCCTTGTCATCTTCCATGGGAGGCCCGATTGAGAATAGCAAAAGGAGTGGCCCGTGGGCTTTCTTGTCTCCACGACAAGAAGCACGTCCATGCCAACTTGAGGCCCACCAACATTCTTTTGGGCTACAACATGGAGCCCAAGATAGGCGATTTCGGCCTCGACCGGCTCATGTTGGGCGACTCGAGTTACAAACCGGGTGCCTCCACTCGAAACTTTGGAAGTCAGAGATCCACCGCTTCGCGGGATAGCTTCCAAGACTACGTCGTTGGCCCGAGCCCTGGACCAAGTCCAAGCTTCATTAGTGGGGTTTCCCCGTACCTTGCACCGGAATCGTTACGGAGCCTCAAGCCTAACTCGAAATGGGATGTATACTCTTTTGGGATGATATTGCTTGAGCTACTAACAGGAAAGATCGTCGTGTTCGATGAGTTGGGTCAAGGGCTTGGGCTTGCAGTCGAAGACAACAGTCGAGCCCTACGGATGGCCGACATGGCGATTCGAGCTGACGTGGAAGGGAGGGAAGAAGCTTTGTTGTCTTTGTTTAAATTAGGATATAGTTGTGTAGCTCCTACCCCACAAAAAAGACCATCCATGAAAGAAGTATTGCATGGTTTGGAGAAATTTCCAACATTATCCACCTCATCACACTATTATGGTCTCTAGGGAAATTAAAACAAGTGCATATGATAATTTAGAAGTCAGGTGTTTGTGTTATTGACTAGCAGTCCCATGTTTGAAATTGTGTGTGAGTGTGATTGATGTATTTAAATAGATTTTCATTTGTTATGTTATGAACTTAATGACCAACTAATTATTTAGTCAATAAAATAACATTTTTGTTTCCTTTGCTAATCTTTGTACAAGTTGTCCTAATTAATGGTTGTTCATTATTGTCTCAATTATGTCATTAAAAACCCTACAATTTAAATTTTAATAACATTTCAACATGGGAATTATTTATTGGTGTGACCCAATGAGTTTGTTTCAATAATTAATGAGAACAAATGAGCTTGTTTTGGTGATTCAAACATTTAGTAAGACATATTTGTATAAGTCATTTGTGGATGGAGAAAAATGGATTAGAAAGTTAAATTACAAATTCATAAATGAATAAGTTTGGGAATTAAATAATTATTTTGTTTTTTTTAATATACATGCAAAATTCTCTTATAATAATACTTTGTGAATTTATTCTCCATACATATTTTTTGCTCTTCATTACAATTGAAACCCATTTTTAAAAAATAATTTCATTAATTGTACATTTGCCCAAAATTACTATTTAGACTTCTATCAATTCAACTGATAGATTTTAGATTTTTATCAGTTCAACCGATAGACTTTAGACTTCTATCAATTCAATTGATACATTTCTATCAGTCAACTAATAGGCTCTATCAATTCAATTGATAGACTTTAAACTTCTATCAATTCAACTATAGGCTTCAATCGACAAACTGATAGACTTCAATCACTTTTGTGCCACAAATGAATAAGTTTGGAAATTGTGCTATACATTGAATTATTTTATTTTTTATAATATACATGTAAAAACCCCTAAATTTTATGATTTTCCATTTTACTACTAAATTAGCGAAACCATCAAATTCCCTCCACATTTCTATTAGAATTTTGATTGAGGCTATAATAAAAAAAATTGACAAAACCCAATAGAACGAATTCATTTGATTTATTCGATTTTGAAATGAACTTTCGCATGCATTAGTTTATATTTGGAGAAACGAAATTTTTATTCCATCCGGTTTTCCTTCAAAACTTTGATAAAAAACTTAGAATTTATGTACATACCTAATAAATGATCAAACCCTAAAATCTGGTTTTATAACCATATAGTTTTTTTTTTTTTTTAATTTAAACGTATTCTTACTCAAATTTTCAATAATGTGTTTCATCTTTCAAACAATGTATCCATGTTTTCTTAAAAAAGTAGGTCAATACTAACTAAATTTAAAAAACAAAAATAAAGTTTTTGAAACTAATTCTTTTTTATTTTTTCAAATTTTGATTTCATTTATTAAAAATATGAGTAAGATGTAGATACAAGAAAAAATATAAGATAAGATAATTATTACATGCTTAAATTCAAAAACAAAAAATTAAAACATAAAATAATTATCCAATGAAGCATTATGACCAAGTTTCATTGGATTTCTAAGTCGTTTCATCTTTGAACTAAAACAACCATCATATCAAACAAAAATCAATATGTCATATACATTGTTTTGACTTTTATGATGTGTTTGGGCCAGTTTATGTAAACGGTCAGGTTGATTATAATAATCTAATCGATGTTTCCTCCACCATTTATCGTAAACATTGATTATTTAAACTTGTATGCTCGTTTATCTAAACCTTACATATATTACTTTTTGTTAGATAACCACCCCTCAAACACCATTTATCATAATCCATGTTATAATAACTTGTCTCTAAAACATTATTTATAATAATTCACCGTTTATCATTATTTTTCGTCTATCATAATCAAATTGGTGCTCCAAACACACACTGAGTAGGATATAGAATTAAAAACCGAGAATTGGGGCCATAGACAAAACATCATATTAAATTTAAAAGTTAAAAAGATAAAATTAAATAAAACTTTTTTTTTTGTACAAGATTAAAGGTGGAATGATTTAAATTCATAATTGTTTTTAGTCGTGTATCACACTTCTATCATTTTGTTGTTATTCTAATTCATATTTTAAAATTCACACCCTTACCAAATAAAAATTTAATGAATGGGATTTTCTCACAAAATAGTTATAAATACAAATAAATTTTAAAATATTTTGATGCACAATGATTAAATCATATATTTTAATACACTATTATAAGAAAGTATGTGATATTATAAAAATAGTCCTAGTTATAACTAATTTCTAAATTTAACTAATCTAATTTCCCTTTTTTATTTGTTCGAGAGAGTGTAGAGTAATTTATTACTAAAACATAAAATTTAAAATAAATAAATTTGATGGTGATATGTATTAATTTCCATGGAAACAAATTCAAAATTTTAAATGAAGAAAGATCCCGCGGCTATTTCATTTTGAAATTTCCCTCAACCCTCCGCAAGAAATAGCCGTTGTAAGCTTAATTATATTAAACCCCAAAAAACGCTTTAAACTCATATTTTTGGAACAATAATCAAATTCATCAATCTCACTCAGCCATTAAAGATTTCAAAGGGAAATCCGAAGAAAAAATGGCTTCAAGCATTGGAATCATGGATTCGGCTTACTTCGTTGGCCGATCGGAGATCCTTTCATGGATCAACGCCACTCTCCATCTCAATCTCTCCAAAGTCGAAGAGGTATTCTTTCGATTTTCTCCGATCTCGTGTTTGAAATATGTCCTGAACTGTTTGATGTCCCATGATTACTTAATCAGGGGCTTGCTGCCCGCTCAGCGAGCGGAGATCTATACATGCATTCTCTTAAAAACCGAGCACTAGTTGATCGACGTTTTGTATTCTTGTATCTTCGAACTAATAAATTCGATTTCTCCTTTCCCTGTGGACGTAGCTAACCACCACTTAAATTCTGTGTGTTCTTCTCTCGAGTTCTTGACTATGTTTCGTTTGATTTTTAGTTTCCATAGCATTTCGATTTCATAATGTTTCGCTGTTCTTGTCGACGAATCGTGGCGCAGTCTTGCACTGGTGCGATTCAGTGCCAGTTGATGGATGCGGTTCATCCGGGGATGGTGCCGATGCATAAGGTGAATTTCGATGCGAAGAGTGAGTATGAAATGATCCAGAACTATAAGGTTCTTCAAGATGTGTTTAACAAGCTTAAGATCACTAAGGTTTGATAATTGATTTCCCCCAATTCTGAAGATCGTTTTGGTTTTGTATTTGACCTAATGTGAGATCTGATCATTTTTGTTTATGTTGTTAGCATGTCGAGGTGAGCAAACTTGTGAAAGGAAGGCCGCTTGATAATTTGGAGTTCATGCAGTGGATGAAGTGGTACTGTGATTCCATGAATGGAGGAGTTCATCACAAGTAATTACATCTGATTTCTTTTCTTTTCACAATCAGGAAGTTATGAATGACTTGAAATTGAAGTTTAGTCTGTTTTTGTGTCCAATAAGTTCCTATCTAGGCTGTTTTTGTCAATTTTGTATCTGCAAAATCTCTAACATGACAAGTTTTTATCCCTAGTTTTAAATTTGAGTGATAGTACCTTCCCCTATGACAATTTTTAATATCTTCATTTTAATAGGATTGTGGTTTTCAATTTTGTTTCTAATAGGCCAATGAAAGGTTAATAGATTTAGACCCACAAAAAGGAAATAAGAGACTGATAGGATTGTCATGAGAAGGTATAAAGAGTATTAGAAGTTCATTAGAGAGTTTGTTTGGCATTTTGTTATAACCATATAAGGGTGTATGGAATTGCTCATAGGCTATATTAGTAGGGCTTTTGAGTTTAATATATGATGACCAATGGCATTAGTCGCGTCCAAGGACAGTCACGGATATCCAAAAAAAAACAGAAAAAAGTAGGCTTTTGGGTCTGAGAATCCAAATACTTCAGGTTATCTCAAATTACTTGACTATTTTGTAAATCTTTATGTTTTCCTATTATGAATCTTTTGAATTACTTTTTTTCTCTGAAGTTGAGATACCTGTTATAGACATAAATTTTTATGATTCAGGGATCATTAGTATCTAAGCACTCTGGTTCCTTTTCCAGTTATAATGCTTTAGAAAGAAGAGAAGCCTGCAAGGGTGGGAAAGAAGCCACCAAGAAAATTTCAGCCTCCCAATCTTCAGCCAAGAACTCAATGGGTACCTCTAGAGCTCAAACCTCTCAAACTGCAAGAAGAAATGAAGTAGCAACTATTGTTAACTCTGTAAATCAATCAGGAAAAACCTCAAGGCCTTCCTCTAGCTGTGGAACAGAAGTATATGATAAGCAGGTAGTTCTTGAGATCAAAGTATGAATCTGAATTATTTTTGTTTAGGATATCAGAACTTCAATGATGAGAATTCCAATGCAGATCACAGAGTTGAAACTTTCAATTGACAGCCTTGAGAAGGAAAGAGACTTTTACTTTGCCAAACTGAGAGATGTTGAGATTCTGTGCCAAAGTCATGAGATTCAAGACTCTAATGTAAAGACCCTGAGATATATAAGTTCATAATTCTGTTGTTTTATGCTCAATTTGTGTTCATAAACTTTGTTCTTCAGGTTGTAAGGGCAATAAAGAAGATTCTATATGCTGGAGATAATGATGAATCAGTAGTGGCAGAAGCTAAAGCAATGGTGTCCATGGCAACCCAAAAGGAAGCTGATGAGACAAGAACTGAAGAGAATTCAGATGAGAGAACAAATTGGGAAACTCAGAAAAGAAAAAGTATCCAAAATCTTGATGTTGATGCTGTGGGGGTTTCAGCATTGTCTCCCAGGCAGAGAATTTCTGGTGTTTCTGATGTTGCTTGCAGTGCCTCACCCCTGATGACTTACTGATAATGGATGGTACTATTCAATATGTTTTGCTTTAGATTCAGCATGTTTGTAAATGCAATCTATTATATGATCCACAGTGTTGCACCTTTGCCTTTTGGGTGCTGATATCTGAAACTGTTGTAGAATGTATACTCAGCAGAACATGAAAGAATATTTTCATGGGAGTTTAGAAGATATATAGGTGAAAATTTCTCTTCTAAAGATATTTTGTTATGGTGTGTTGAATGAGGTTTTTGTCCCTTAGGTGATGATTTATTACTTAAAAACTTGTTCAAACGTGTTTTTTTACAGCCTAGAACATGTTCTTCACTTAGAGCACTTGTTTTTAGGTTTTGAATTAAAAATATGGTTTGGATTTGTGAGGTGGATTGGCCTAATAGTTATGAAGATATTGAGAAATCGAGTGGCCATGAATTCAATTCATAGTAATCATCTATTTCGTAATTAATTTCTAAAAAGTTTCCTTAACAACCAACTATTGTAGAGTCACATGGTTGTAAGCTAGTTTGATATCTCACGAACTTGTTATTAAGTACTTCAATTTTGCTATAAAAAAAATCTTCAATTTTAAAAAAAGTATTTAACAGTTGGTGATAAGTTGAGGTTGCACAAATTAAGCTAAGTCGAGAGAAAAAATAAAAATCAACGAATGAAAAAATATACCTCTGGACTATGATAAGGGTCGATGATATTGATCAGGCAACAATGAGTACATGTTTGCTGGTCATTAACTTTGTTGTCAATAAATTCAGTAGTTTACTTTTTTTACTATTTGCTTAAATTTTTTCCTTTTTCCATAATACTTTTATAAATATATATCCATCAAAATTTTGTAATACAAGATAAATGTATTCAATCCCAGACACATGTATTCTTTCTCATATCATGTTTACACATTTTCCAGGCCAAGATGTTGATCTTAAATTATAAAATTAAAAAAAAAATCAATTACAAAATCATACAACATTTCTGTTCTATTAAATTAAATACCATTTCATAAACTGCTACTTGAACCAGTACAATTAGACCACCTCCCAATTGTACAAGCCATCAAACTCCTCCCTACCAGAACTCCCAACGTCCCCTTCAAAATCGTCAGCCGCCTGCCCGCGTTAACCGCAGCTACGACCCTGGTTTCCACCGGTCTCGATTCCGCGACAACAACCTCTCGAGCGCTCCCGTTATCACTACAACTTGCATCCAAGTGATCAATCTCCTCAACATCCCAATTCAAACTCAATGATCGCCTCTTCTCCACAAGCCACTCCTTGATCTCACCAGTCACCCCTCTGCACTTCTTCACCTTAATCTTAGCCAAATTGGGACACCCCCAAGCTAATGATTCAATCCCAATGTTTGAAATTGGACACCCTTTTATGCAAAGTTTCTTCAACGATTTGCATTTGGCTGCAATGCAAGCGATCTCTTCATCCCCAACTCTACTCCCACAAATAGCCAATCTCTCCAAATTCAAACAGTTTTTACCCAACAAAGATAGAGACAAACAAGTTGGATTCACCGCAATAAGAACAAGTTCTTGTAAATCAATGCATTGTTTAGCTATAGCCATTAGCCCCTCATCTCCTATTCTATCAGTTCTCCACCCATCAATATGAAGCTTCCTTATCCTTTTACAATGTTCAGCAATACAAGCAAGCCCAACATTTGTACATTCCCAAACTTTAATCAAATGCAATATCTCTAAATTCAAGCAGTTAGAAATGGCTGAAAGCCCTACATCACTAACCTGAATCCTCTCAATATGAACTTCAACCAAACTAGCCATACCATTTCTACAACCAAACAACTTAAACAGATCATCCCAATTCCCCTGGCAGCGAATGATCTTAAGAGCTTTCAAATTTCTAGACCCCATTATAAGAGGAATCAAGCTCAACCCATCAATAAGCTCCTTCAACACAATCGATTTCAGAGACGCCGCACCAGGCACAATCGGCTCGGTACCGGCAACGACGCTACGGAGGCTCTTCAAGGAGAGCTCCTCAAGAGAGTTACAATACTTGAGAAGGGCATTAATTGAATTAGCCCCCAAAACACACGAACTACAAGAGAATTTCTTGAGGGTCTTACAATTAGATGCAAAACTAGCAATACCTTCATCCGTGAGTTGAAATCGGCCCGAGAGCTTGATTCGGGTCAGACTCCGGCAACGGATCGAGACCAGAACAAGGGAATCGTCGTTGATTCGTGAAACTTTCCTGTTACATCGAAGAGAAAGCTTCTTCAAAGAGTCGAATCGAGTAAAAAGAGAAGGAAGAAAAGGGAGAATCTCATCCTGAGCGTTGAGGGAAAGACGGTGGCGGCTCTGACCCTCTACCTGAAACCACCGCTTACAAACCAACGAACAACTTTTCCGGTCGCCGGAGTTGAGGAACCGGAAAACAGAGGCCAAACATTCATCTGGAAGAGAATAAGTAAAATCATCACAATCTAACAAAACCCCATCGTTTTTTTTCGGCGATTCAAGAGGCAAAGGGGAAGAAAGGCCAGTAATTAGACAACCCAGTGGCCGATTTTGATAGTAATTGAGCTGTAGAGAGGTTCTAGCAGAGGAATAAAACTGACCCATTAGAGAAAAAGGGTTTGTAAACCCTAGAAATGAAATGGAGAAGAATACACAGAAATGGAGAAGATTAAAAAAGGGTGATTTTGAGATTAGGGATTTGAGGGAAAGGGAAAGATATAAATGGGAATGCGTAATGGAAGCGAGATTGATGACCAGACCAATATAAGCAGAACAAAGACTCGGTCTGTTAAAACAACCTTTGCTTACTTGGACCGTTGACAGAACAATTGAACTTATGTGAATGTTTCCATGAATTTGAGTGTTTCATTTTCTAAATATGTCTAGAAAGACAACTATTCAATTCTAAATGTTTTTTTGTTAGAATTTTTACATTCAGACACTTTTTTTTATTCGCTAGATTGTATACATCTCTACTAATGATAGGACACATAAAAAAAAAAACAAAAAAAAAAATTGGATGACTTTCGTAGATTGAACTCACCGCCTTTTAACTCTTCAAGTCTCTCTTGATAATTAGGTCACTCTATGATGGTTTGGATTTAGGCATTATTAGTACATGATCTAGGTTTGGAATTGAAGAATTTTTCAGGCCAACCTAATTTTTAGGTTGACCAATTCGTCAACCTATCTAACCTATCTATTAGAGCAACTCACTCAATCATATATTTTCAAGTTAGGTTAGATTTGGTTTCAAATTGTGACAACCTATCTAACCTAAGATTTAATTCATAGTTTCTTCGGCTCAATCCAACCCTAGTTGACATATATATAAAATCAACCTGGTGACGATTCTTAGCTCGATTTGAATTGGGTTAAACGAGCAAAAAATTAGTAAACTCAAGAATTGCCAACCCAACTTAAAAAAATACTATATGTGCCATAGCGCACGAACGTGTTACAAAGTCGAACAATCGGCTATAAAAATTGTGCTTTTGAGGCATGTTAAATGTTTACTTGCTTTCTTTTTCACGTCTTATTTTCTCTTTTTCATTGCATAGTTTGTTTGATATATATATATAATATATTGTTGAAGAAAATCACCCACCATAACTTTGAGCTAAGAGAAATAATGAAAGATGAAAGACAGATAAAATAATTTAGAAGTGAGAAAAAATTTATTGGACTAAAATGAGCTTTTTTTTTTTTTTTTTTTTTTTTTTTAGTTTAGAAACTAAAATTAGACAAAAAATAAAATTGAGGGACCAAAAATGGACAATCAATAAAGTCGAGAGACAAAAATTGGACAAACAACAAAGTCGAGAGACCAAAATTGGATATTTGAAAGTCAAGGAACCAAAAAATTTTAATTGAAGATGATTTCGAAATTATAATCTTTTTTTAATGCAGGTTAGTTTGAAACACATAGCTGTTTGTTTGGGGTAAATTGTATAGATGGGTTCTTTTTTGAAACTTATTATCAAAATGGGTTCCCTTTCAAATATTTTGTTAAAATGGGTTCCCTTTCAAATATTTTATTAAAATGGGTTCATTTTTTTGTTCTTTTGTAGTAGTTGTCTACTTTTTTTGAAAATATCCACACAAAAATATGCCACTTGGAATTCAACTTTAGATAAATAATAGTCAAAACATTAATTTTAACAAAATATTTTCTTTGATTTTTCAAACATTTTTTCTTTTTGTTTTTTTTCCCTTCTAGTTATTATATATATATATATATATATATATATATATATATAATATCATTTTTTTTTTGAAAACCGGGAAGTCCTTCACCTCAACCGCTAAGCTCCCCCTTGGAGACAAATATAATATCATCTTATATTTATTTAATTTTTTATACAATTTTTTTATATACATTTATCAAATATTTTAAGGGGTCTTTTTAGAAATAGACAAAATTGAAAAAGTATTTACAATACTTGGTAAAAAAAACAATCATAATCAAACACGGTAGGATTAATATTCATTATACGGTATTATTAATACATAATTATATATTATAAACTATATTGTATAATGAATATTAACCATACTGAATTTTTTATAATGAATGCAAATATTTTCAAATTTTTCTATCTGCAATTATTTTGTGAAATTAGACATAATTTTCCAAAAAAATATTGAATTAACCCCTAAATTGATGATTCAAATAATATAATTACTACGGTACTATTAATACTTCGTTGTTTTATTTTAAAATTTTGATTTTATATTTTAACTATCTCATTTAAGTTGGGTTAAATTTATTAAAAAATATCACGATAACAAATTATTATTATTATTAATATAAATATTATTGTCAAGTTGTTTTAAACTATTTTATATTGCATCTTGTGGTCTGATAGTTTCATTGTTCGGTGATAATTCAATTCAACAACATAATCACATATTCGATTCTTAAGGTAATAATGTAAGTTTGTGGTCTCCTTTTCCAAATTATTTGAATGTGATTTTAAAAATTATTTTTATCTAATAAATTAAAATATTATTTTAATGTATTACATTGAAAACATAATATTTTTATAAAATATTAAAAATACTTTTGAATAATTTACAGTAATAGTAATTATTTTCGAATAAAAATATAACTTTTAGTGTTACGTAATTTAAAATAGTTGATAAATATATATACAAAATTGTATACAAAATTAAATGAATAATGATATTATGTTAAAAAATTATATAATAATAATAATTCATTGTAAGAAGAGGTAAAAAAAAATAGTTTGAGAAGTAAAAGGAAAGACTTGGTTAAAATTAATGTTTGACTAAGATTTATCTAAAGTTGAAATCTAGGTGGCATAACTTTTATATAGGTGTTTTGAAAAAAATAACAAAATGACAAAAAAGTTGACAACTATGACAAAAGGACAAAAAAATGAACCCATTTCCACAAAATATTTGAAAAGGAACCCATTTTGATAATAAGTTCCAAAAAAAAACCCATCTATACAAATTACCCGTTTGTTTGGCATATTTAGGTAGGAGTTAACGAATTTTTATTAACTTCTCCTCATTTTTACTTTTAAAAATAACTCTCATTTCTAACCATTCATTTTTAATCATTAATTTATAAACTATTCAATTATTTTTAACCACTTATTTTTTATCATTTCTTTCAAATCAATCAAAATAACTCATTTTTAACTATTCATTTTTAATCATTTTTTTTTTAACTACTAAAAATAACTACTCATTTTTAAATTTACATTCAAACAAGATTTTGACTATAACTTCTCTACACAAAAATTACATTCAAACGAGTTTTTGACATACCTCTCAATTTTTAACTACTCAATATAACTCTTTAACTCAAATACTACCTAAATATGTCAAACAAATAACCCCACACTCATCTATACATGATGTAATATCAAAACTGTAAAACGGTATAATTTAATAAATAATAGTTTTCTTTTCTTTTTCAAATAATTCGAAGCAAAGTCAAACTGAATATTGCTGGCTTGGTTAACCTATTCTACGAAATGAAATTTAAAGTAATTTATTTGAATGGTTACTTTTTCCTCTGCCGTAGTTGAGACGATTGGAAAGGTCCAATATTTTGACCTAATCACAATCCATTGTTCTTATTTTCTTTTTTCTTTTTGAATTATCCATTGTCCCATTTTAAAGCTATGATTTCTTTCTTTCCCACATTTTATTCAAAATTATTAACATTGCCTCACTTATTATTATCTTATACTTTTCATGAAATCCTAATATGAATATTTGATATGCAAGTGTATCAAATCATGACATAGAGGAAAGAAGTAAGTAGTCTAAAGATGATAGATCATATGCTTGAATTTTCGCTCTCTTATTTATATTATAATATTTTAAAAATTGTAAAAGAATTGAACTTACATGTGTAAAAAAGCATAATGTTACGATTGAATTAAATAGTAAATAGTGTTTTTTTAAGTTTACAATAATTAAGAGTGGAGGATTCGAATCTCTATTTATCATTGGGTGTACACTAATGTTATTGAGCAATTGATCTCTCTTTGTGTTGACCATTATACAATAGGTTATTTGAGCTATATTCTTTTAATTGTAAATAAAATACAATTTATTGATTTTATTGTAACTAGAATGATTTTTTTTTTGTCCGTGGGTGTCAAAGGGAACTCGTGCCCACCTGGAACTAAATACAATTTCTATGGTTAATCTTTTTTATTTTTCACTGTAAATATACTCATGATGTCTTTTTAGAAATTGTTGGTAGGAGTAAATTTGCATGATACTCAATAGTTTTTTTTTTTTTTTTTTTTTCTAATTTGAACCTAACAAATTAATGTGAGTCATGGTGCACTTTTTCATTTCAAAATTTATCTTCAAGTGCAATCTTGAAAAATCTAGTTATAATTTAACTAAAGTTATGTATAAACTCTTTTTCTACCTGCCTAAAATTTTAAACACCACTTAGTTTTAACTAAAGTTATTGTTATATTCTTATAGGAGAAAAAAATATATATTTTCATTGCAGTGTTTTTTTCTTTTTCTTTTTTGTCTTTTTTACATTCCATTGTAATGTCACATCCTTGTAGATTTTTTTATTTATTAACTATTTTATTTAATTCTTTTGGTGGAATTTTCTTACACGTGTCTGCTACTTTCCATTAATATCAAGGATATTAATTCATTTTTGTTGAAAGCTTTCATATTGATTAAGTACACTTCCACTAAACTTTCGACCATGAAAATGATTCATAACCAATTATGATAAGAGTTCTAATTATCTTTTCTTCTAAATTTATTGAAAATGGTTGACCAATGGCGTGGGTTAATATTTTGGACCATTTTTCACATAAATCGAAATATAATTAAATCCTCTAAAAAAAGGCGGACATGTGAGAAAGAAAGAAAGAAAAAAAGAAAGAAATGAATGGATTTGTGATGGGTTATTTATCTTAATTGGTATTAATCATTTTGCTCTATAATCACGAGTTCGATTTAAGATATTGATATTCGACTCTTATATAATTTAAGATTTAGAAATACAACATTTTTTTTAAGATTACAACAATTTCGAATGGAGATTCAAATTTATACGACTCGTGTTGACAAATACAACATATTTTAAATACATAATTATAAACATAGTCTGATCTTTTATAAAAATAAAATTTTATCCATTGTTGATTACTCAAATAATGATATATAAATATGCTCCTAGGTATAATAAAAAATGGTAAAATATTTCTGGTGCAAAATCAAAACTAATTCATTTATAGCAAAAATTCAAATTGAATTCTATTATTGTTAGAATTCAATGATCACTAATATAGTTTTATCATTAATTGAATTCTATTACTAGTAAACCCATTATAGGTTGAATTCTATTACGGGTAAACTCATTCTAAGTTGAGTTTTATCACGGATAGAAAATCATGTGTTATATATGAATTATTTTAGAAATTGTACTACAAATATAATATAAGAGATAGAACATGCTATTGACGCTAAATTCTCTATTTTACATGATAACGTTATTGCTTAGTATGTTAGTCTCTTAATAAAGTTTTAAGTCAGGAAAAATCTTCATAATAGATATATATGATAGCCTTTAGGGTATATTTGGACCCCGTTTATATAAATGGCTGGATTGGTTATAATAATTCAACTAATGTTTACCTCACCGTTTTATTATAAACACTAGTTACATGAACCTGCGTGCCCGTTTATCTAAATCTTACATATATTTTTTTTTGTTATATAACCAACCCTTCAAACACCGTTTATCATAATCCATTTTATAATAACTTGCCTCTCAACACCATTCACGATTTATCATAACCTTCTGTCTATTATAATCAAATCCGTGCTCCAAACATAGCCTTAATGGTTAACATAATACATTAAAGATTTAAGAGAAGAAAAAGGCAATAGATTGATACAAACCCCTATTTTTGTGTCCATACAAATTTTGTGATTAGGTTTATTTAATACATATACTTAAAATTATTTATAAGTCTTCACACTTTTAATTTTAATTTCTATGATAATTTTTTCGTGTGTAAAGAATAATTCCATGGATAAAGATCATTTATTATGTTTGTTCATTTATATTATAATTATAATTGTATTAATTTATATAATAATTATATCATAGAAATTAGTAAGCCTAAAAAGATGATCTACAGTAGTGATTTTAGGTCAAAATAAAGTAAAAAAGAAATAAAGCACCATTGTATAACATATAGATAAATATTTTTAAATCTTCCATACATTCAAAGATGTAAAATTTTAAACCGCATTTTTGTTAGTTAGGTGAATAATTTCTCATGTTAAAATTGTTAAACAAAATCTTATCAAATAAAATAATCTTATACGAGGTCTCTAGTTTAATACATAAACATACTAATTTAAAAAAATACAATAAATAAATAAATAAAAATCCACATATGCATTAATTTTTTTTAGAATCACATATGCATGATATTAAGTTTTCATCGGATAGGGAAATATTTCACCCACATTTTACTTGTCAAAAGTTATAAATTAAACTATAAATTATAAAATATGAAAAATTATAAATTTGGTTTCTATAATTTTAAAATAATTTGGTTCATATAATTAAGAGAAAGTTAGAATATAGTTTCTATTATTAATAAATTCTAACGAATTATCTTTGTCATTCTTAATTATTAACAAATTAAATATAAAGAATTAAATATAAAGAAGTTATCTATTCATTTGTGAATTAAGTGATTGATAAAAAAAAAAAATACACATATCACCTGAATAAAAAAAATATATACATATCACCTACATTTTTTTTTTGAGAATGAATCACCTACATGCATTTAATTCACTAACCATTAACAATAATTTAAATTATTTTTTAAATGTTATCAAATCATGATAATTCTTCTTTTTTTTAATTCTAAAAAAAATCTACTTTTTTTAAGTATAGAAGTTAATTTATAACTTTCTACCGATCATATGAAATGAATTATAAATGATAAAATCTTAATTACTAGATTTTAACTTTTACTCAACCACACCTACCAAATTGGGAATTTTAAATATATAATTTTTTTAAAAATGAATATCAACATTTTAGGAGATATAAGTTAAAAATTGAGGCAAAGATGAAAATGTCCCGTATTAATCACTTTGCTCTACAATCACAAGATGAAAATGTCCATGTATTTGGTAGCTTCAATGTATATAATAAATATATTTCAATGAGTACACATATAACATTTAATCAATGCCACAAACAATTTTAAATCATTATCACAATTTATCTACAAAAATATAATAAATAATTTTCAACAAATGACAAAATTGAAATAAATAAAAAAAACAAATATATAATAAATAAAATGTTTAAGTGTTATAAATAAAATAAACCACAAAAAAATGCACTTAAGTTTTTTTTTATAATTTAGTCATAAAGTTAGTAAGTATTTTGCCTTATTTAAATATCTATAAAATACTTGTTAAGAAACAAAAATAAAAATGGGCCCCTCCAGGTGGCAGCAAAGCAATGGTCAAAAGACAGATAGGATAAATAAAGTGTTGGCTTTAAGAGAACCCTATTCTTCTTCTCTTTAATCAATTCCTTTCCCCTTTTGACCCTTCCTTCTTCCATGGCGGTGGACCTCGTCGCCGGCCACTCCATCGCCGCCGCCGCTATGGACCAAGACTCCGCCGTCCATGCCGCCGCCGCCTCCGGCCTCCACACCCTCCAAAAGCTCATCACCATCCTCTCCCACTCCCCCCCTTCCAATCTCGACTCCGATTCCCAAGCCGTCGCCAACGCCGCCGTCTCCCACTTCCAAACCGCCATTTCTCTCCTTGCCCGCCACCACCGCTCCCCTCCCACCGGCCACGCCCGGTTCCGCCGCGCCCCTTTGGATTCCTCCCCGATTTACAACGCCACCCCCATTCAACAAATCCCCCCTCCCTCCGCCGCCACCACCACCACCACCACCATTAGTTTCTCTGAAATTAAGCCCCAACGTCATCAACCTTCTTCCTCTTCTTTTCAGATCACTGATCTCTCTAGGGTTTCCTCCGTCGTCTCTAAGCCTTCTTCTGGTCTTAAGAGGAAGTGCAGCGGCGGGTCGGAGAATTTGGGCTCTGGGAAGTGCGGCGGATCCTCTGCCGGTCGATGCCACTGCTCCAAGAAGAGGTAAATTCTAAATCCATGAAACCCCTCTTGAACACGTTGTTGTTTTTATGGTTTTTGAGGATTTGGGTTCTGAATTTTAGTGTCTAAAACGACCTCTGTCTCTGTTCATTGGGTAGTTTGAAATCTTATTGGTACTAAAATTGTTGTTGGTAATTTAAATCAGTACATGCCTTAGTTTAGGAATAGTTGTTGGTGAGGCTTGAAATTTGTACCTAGTTTAACTTGAGATTATCAACGCTTAACTAGTGATATCACTAATATGTTATCCTGTCATGATTTGCCTCGTAGTCAAAGAGAGATCCAAGAAATTATGAATCATCCATAGTGTCCATCTATTTAGGAAACAATTTTCTATAACATCTAAATATTATAGGATCGAAGTGGTATTTTTAGTTGAAGTGCGTGTTTAATCTGCCAAAAAACAAATATGATACTAATATGTTGAATCTGGTCATAACATAACCAAGAACTTTTTAAGTTTTTTTGTGTATTGTGGGAGTTTTAAGTATTGGTTTCTTCATCCTCCATGGATATGAACTAAACAAATGAATCCCATGTTCTTGTTTTGCAATGGATAGCAGAAAAACAAGGTTGAAAAGGGTAGTGAGAGTTCCAGCCATAAGCTCAAAGAATGCTGATATTCCCCCTGATGATTATTCATGGAGGAAGTATGGACAGAAGCCAATAAAGGGATCTCCATATCCCAGGTAATGATCTCAAAACAATCATCAAAACCACTCAAAAGTTGTTTAAATTCATCAAGTTCTTGCAGATTGATAATGGGAACTTTGTAATTTGCAGAGGATATTACAAGTGTAGCAGCTTGAGAGGATGTCCGGCTAGAAAACATGTCGAGAGAGCCTCGGATGATCCATCTATGTTAATAGTGACTTATGAAGGCGACCATAATCACTCTCAATCTGTTGCAGAGGCCTCAAGTCTCATCCTTGAGTCATGGTGAAAACAAAAACTGAGTTTCTCAGCCAAAAGTCACTTTGTTTTCTTTTAGTTCATACAGAAATAGGGAGTTTAGGCATTTACTTGCATCATAGATCTTTGTTCTTTTTTATGTATACAAATGTGGGAACGCTCTATAAAAACGCATTAGAGTTTTGAGTTTGATGGAAAAGCTAAAGAAAATGAAGAAGATGGATTTTGTTTGCAATTACTTTGGTTCCTTGTTCTTTTCTAGAAATGCTGTGAGTTCTCGCCAACTTGAACATAACTCAACTCGTACATTCTCGATCAAGAGATCGACGAATTGAACTTCGTGGGGTTTCCTTTTTCTTTGTGATTTTCCATTTGGGTTAGCATATAGCTTGTGTTTGGCTGTTTTCAGATTAATTGCAGGGCAAGGAATTGGTGAATGGCTTTAAGGAACAAATTGTGACAAACTTATCGTATTCATTACGGTTGACTATGAAAAGGAAAAATGGAAGTGGGTTGGGCAATTTAAGAGAAAGATTGAGAAATGAAAAGGAATCTTGTATTGTTTGGCGTTGAAGAAAAGGTTTGAACTTTTCAAAGGGAATGAGTTGGAATAATGAGAAGAGTTTTAGGGTCCACAGTAGAAGAAATGGAACAAAGTCAAAAATGGTGGGCAAGAAGACAAAAAATCTCAACTCATGAGATGACTTGTAAGAGAGTTGATTCACATTCAACTCATTTTTTGGAATTTCCTTTTGTACATTGTAGCCCATATTTGGGTTTGGGTAAGATTCAAACTTATGATAAAAAATATATATTTCATATAAACAGTTTTATAAACATGCATATTTTTTGTTCTTATTGATTAAGAATCATATATGTGGGCAGAGGAGATGTACTGGCATCAAAGATCTCGTGAAGATTGGATTAAGTGGGGTGATAGAAATACCAAATGGTTCCATATGAGAGCTTCCCAGAGGAAGAAAAGGAACAAGATTGAAAAATTGTTTATTAAGGAGGGCATGTGGGCAGAGGAGGAAGAGAGTATCATCAAGGTTGCCTACGACTATTTTGCAAAGATTTATGAAAGACGGTCTGAGTCGGAAGCTGACGTGATAAAAATTCTGGAAGGAGTTAATCGGGTGATTTCGAATGAGGATAACTTATCCCTTGATAGGCTTTTCACTAAGGAGGAGGTGGAGGTGGCTTTAAAAAGTATGAAACCTCAAAAGCTCCTCGGGCCTAGGATGGTACAAATGCTATGTTTTTTCAAAGATATTGGGACATAGTGGGCAAAGAGGTGATCGAGACGTGTTTGGGAGTGCTTAATGAGGATAAGGAGTTGGGGCCTTTGAATAAAACTTTTATCGCTTTAATTCCCAAAACTCACAACCCCTTAAAAATGGAAGAATTTCGCCGATTAGTTTGTGCAACACCATCTACAAAATTATTGCTAAGATGCTGGCTAATAGGTTAAAAATGGTGCTTAACAAAGTTATTTCGATCAATCAGGCCGCCTTTGTGCCGGGGAGAATGATTTCTGATAATGTGGTTATTGGTTTTGAATGTATTCATTCCATTAATAAAAAAGGAAAGGGAAGGAGGGCTTTGTGGCATTAAAGCTAGATATGAGTAAAGCCTATGATAGGGTTAGCTGGCATTTTATCATTAGAATGATGGGGAAAATGGGTTTCAGCGAAAAGTGGAACAAAAAAATATATTCGTGTATATCATCCGTTAGTTTTGCGGTACTCATTAATGGTTCGCCTTTCCGAGGAGTTCTCGTCGGGAAGAGGTGCGAGACAAAGGGATCCTCTTTCCCTTATCTTTCCTAATTTGTCTTTGAAGGATTGACATCACTGCTAAATAGGGGAGAATCCTTAAATATGTTTGAGGTCTTAAAATTAATAGATTCGCCCTTCCATATCCCATCTTTTCTTCTTGACGATAGTTTGTCGCTTTTTAGGCAACTCAAAGGGATTGTAAGTATATTAGAGAAATTTTGGAATCGTATGAGAAAGCTTTCGGTCAAACCATTAATCTGGAAAAATCAACGATGATGTTCAAAGAAGAATGTGCGGTTAGCTGATAAAATTGCTTTAAGTGGGCATATTGGGGTCAGTGTGGATTCGAATCTTGGGACATATTTGGGGATGCCCTCAATGAACAAAAAAATAAGAACGATTTATTTTGCTCTTTGAAGGCGAGGATAAAAATTGCCTTCAAAAGTGGAAAGGCAAAATATTGTCAAAAGGAGGTAAGGAAGTCTTGATTAAAAAGTAAGTGGCCCAAGCAATCCCTACTTATATGATGAGTTGTTTTAGGCTCCCAAAAGGTATAAGTGAGGAGATTGACAAAGATTATGCAAATTTCTGGTGGGGTCATGATAAAGATCGAAAGAGAGTGCATTGGGGGAGCTGGAAAAACCTTGGGATGAGCAAGGAAAGGGGGGGGCTGGGATTTAGAAGTCCGAGTCTCTTTAATCAAGCGATGTTGGCAAAACAAAGTGGAGGATTATCGGAACCAGAAAGTCTCTTGTTTCGTATTTTGAGGGGAAGTATTTTAAAGATGGTGATTTTTTAAGGGCGAGGGCTGGAAATTCTCCATCCCTAACCTGGCAGAGTATTTTATGGGGAAGGGATCTTTTCCATCATGGTTATCGGTGGAAAGTGGGCAATGGCCATAGCATTGTAATTGGAAGAGACCCTTGGTTGAATAGTGATATTTTTAAAACTCCGTTAAGTGTTCAGGATCCATGGAAAGATCTTAAAGTGGCTAACCTTATTGGAAATAATTTAGGTTGGGATAAAAGAAAAATTTATTCCATTTTTTCGAAAGAGGAAGCTGATTGTATTGTTAAAATTCCTTTGGGTTCTTCCTTAGGAGAAGACGAGGTTATTTGGCACGCAAGCTCAAATGGGGTCTTTAGTGTAAAAAGTGCTTATCACCTTGCAATGAATTTATCAAATTTTGATAAGGCTTCTCCCTCTAACAATTCCATGATGGCCAAGATATGGAAATCCTTTTGGAAGGTTGAGATTGCTCCTATGATAAAAATGGGGGCCTGGAAAGTGTTAAAAAATTTTATTCCATCAAAAGCGAACATTCAAGCGAAGGGAGTGGATAGATGTATATTGTGTGGGAGGGCAAATGAAACAAATATGCACTTGATTAAAGAGTGCAAGCTGGCAATTCATGCTTGGAAATCTGTTTTTCCTTTCTTTACTGATTTTGCTTCTTTTTTCAGGTCAGCTGATTCGGGGGAAAGCTTTTGGCAAGGGATTTGTACGAAGATCCCTAGGGATGATCATTTTAAAGCAATTATTATTGTGTGGAATATTTGGAAATGTCGGAATTCGGTGTTGCATAACAAAATCAAGGCTAACAAAGAGACTTTGGAAAATTTAATTTCAAATTCTATAAATTTATATAGTGTTTTTGGTCTCGTGTTCTAGTGTGGATGTGCCTATCTCTTTGCCTCGCTCATGTGATAGATGGACGCCGCCGGGGAGCGAAACCTGGAAATTGAATGTTGATGGGTCGTGGAAGGAGGACAGTGGTAATGGCGGGGTGGGATGGTTGGTTCGTGATAGAAGGGGTGTGCCAATGTTAGGGGGTGCAAAGGGGGGAATCAAGGCGCAGTCAGCAAAGGTGATGGAGTGTTTGGCTGTTCGTGAGGGGCTTAGACACATCCTGGATTGTGGCGTAGTTCTTCCCAGCGAGATCTTGGTGGAATCAGATTCAAGCGCGATCATTTGTTTATTAAATGGGGTTTCTCAAGATGTTATGAAATCAAGCAATATCGTAATGATATTAGGAGATGATCCCTCGGTTTAGGAGTATATCCTTTTCTTTTTGTCATAGGGAGTGTAATAGAGCTGCTGATCTGTTAGCAAAGCTCGGACCTCCGCTGGATTTGTTGTTTTGTTTTTCTACAAACTTTGCAGCTGTTCAGGATCTGGTTGGTTTTTTGAAGTGGGGGAATCTCCCCCCGCAGGTCGCTTCTGTGATTGTGGAGGAGTGTACGCTCCATGTTTCGGTTTTTTAGTTTGAATGGTTATGGTTGCTTTCAAAAAAAAAAAAAAAGAATCATATATGTGGCTTCAATAGTTTTATTGATTAATTCTTGTTGAATACGTTTGATAGGAATAAATTATGTTCAAAGAGACTCATATTCGAAACATCTAGAAAATATTACTACAAGCATGAGATTGAATTAAACTAGAGTCAAAGACTGAAATTTTACTTTGACCATCAATAAGTTTAACTAAGGTATGGATAACATGACTTAAATAAGTTTCATTTACCGGTGTTTAAGGCGTTCTTCTCATTGCTTTTTATAAAACCTACCTCAACTTTGCTGCTCTAAACCTAATGGTACCCTATTCTCTCAAATTTGAGATCTTGAGGAAAACATATGCCTAAAACTCAGGCGTTCCACCACTATGTTGTATTTAGGAGATGGTTAAATTCTAATTTTTAAAAATAATTTTCTCCAAATTATAGAGATTAAATTTTAGATTTTAAATTATAAAGACTAATTTTCATCAAAACGAAATTTGTAATTTATCCTTTATATATAAGTATATATTTATTATTAAGATACCACAATTTTGACATCTTTTCACTCTCAATTATTTGTTGACTTAAAAAAAAAAATATAAGTTAATTTTCACTATAAGATGTCTTTTCAGAATCAGAATATTTCGGAGTGAAACAGAGAAATTTTACTATATGTAAAGCAAGTCAAAGCTCCATTTGAATAAACTAAGTTGAAATGAAGAATATCCTGTCATTGTGGAAATATGAAGTTGTTTGCAATTCCAGATACTTAAAATTCACAATTTCATTATAGTCTTTTTTATTATTATTATTTGATTAAGAAAACTTTAAAAAAAAATCTATTGCCGAATGGTCAAATTGGTGCATGCATTTCAATTACCTTTAATCAAAACTTTGACTTTGCCCTTTTGGGGGCCCTACATTGCTTTGATTTTTTGCGGTTCCCAATTTTTTCTTTTATTATGTTTCTTTAATTTATTTTGACTCGTGAACTATCTTTGAAAACAACTTTTTGTTGTGGCGGAATAAACTTTTACTTTTATAAGTTGTAAGATATAATATTTATTCCTTACAAAAAAAAATATATATATATTAAGGGGTGTTTGACTGCATGTAAGATGAGATGATAGTAGAAAAATTTGTTTGGGGTGAGATGAGATGAGAGAAAAATCTTGTTTGGGGTGAGATGTGATGAGATGAGATGACAGAAAAACCTTGTTTGGATGGAAAGAGGAGATGAGATGTTAAGATATGTTTTTTTTTTAATTTGTTCTTATATTTTTTTTAACAATAAAATTGTTCTTTTTCTTTTTCAAAAAATAATTATTCTCAAATATTTAGCTATTAATATAGTAAGTATGTATATATAACTACTATCATAAATAAAATGTAAGTAATGTACATTTAATATTAAGCACTCTTAATCACATTAATGTTTTTATTAAAAAAAACATAGTTCCAATGATATCATACTTAAAAGTTTCTAATATTTCATACTTAAATATTGTTTAATTAAAAAAAAATTATGAGAAAAAAAATTTCACACCACCAAAATAAAGTTTGACTAATCCAAAATATTTATACATCCTTAATAACTTTTTTTAAAAGATTTGTTAAACTTAAATTAAAAAAAAAAAAATACCAAGATTTTATTTATTAAAAAATAAAAATAAAACCATTTGGTTAAACTAGTTATTACAATATCTTGATAGCAATTTTTATTTTATTTGAAAAAAATTATTTTCTTATACCTTTTATACATTCATATTCATAGTTACCGAGGTAAAAGAATTGTTAATAAAATACACTAATTAATAGGTAATAATAAATTAAATATATTTATCTTATTAGTCATTGATACTTCTAGGAAACCATAGACACCCCAAATTTTATTTATTTATTATTTTTTTGTAGTTAAAAGAGAACTCGGACACATTTTGATAATAATTATTACATGGAAGTAATAAAATATTCCTCAAATTTTGGAATTTATTGTTTTTTTTATTAGGTAGAATAGATCTCAATCCCTATGACTTATACAAGTCTTGAAATTTATAGATGTTTTTGTATATACAATCAAGACTCTCAAAATTATTTAAATTAATTTATCGTTTAAAAAAAATATATCCACTCTTACTATCATTTCAAAGTGCAACGCTGAATACAAGAGTACAAAATTTGAATCTCATTTTTTTTAACAAACAAAATAAGTTTAATATTTTTAGGTTTATTAAAAATAAGTTCATACTTTTAAATTTATTGTAAACTACGGATAAAAATTCTATGTGTATAAATTATTTAAATTTAATTTTTATTTTAGTAATAAATTGATATATTTATTGTTAATATTAAAAATAAACACATAACTTTTAATTATTAATTTTTAAATATGATATTTATAATCTATCTCTAAACAATTGAAATTCTATAACTTTTTTTTGTTATTAAAGACGATTAAAAAATGAATAAAATTATGAAAGTTTAAAGTCATATATTAAGAGATAATATATATCTATTTATTTTAATTTTTAAAATTCAAATATATTTAAATAAACATTTGATATAATAATAGTATAATTATTATAAAATATTGATATATTAAAATAATAATATTATAAAAAATATATCAAACATAAAATAAGTAAATATATATAAATAAAAAGATGAAAAAAAATATAATTTAAAAAAAAAAGAAAAAAAAAGACTAGGAGAGAGAAGGTGAGATGAAATGAGATGAGGTGAAGAACACCTTGAGCCAAACAAGGTGTTGGGCTTCCAACACCTCACCTCCTCTTAAAACAAACACCTCCTAAGACTTTTTGTTGTCACGGAATAAACTTTTACTTTTATAAGTTGTAAGGTATAATATTTATTCCTTACAAAATATATATATATATATATATATATATATATATATATATTATTTGTTACAAAAGTAACGATTTGTGTTTGGACCTTGTTTATATATATATATTTTTTTTTTTATCAAGAACAATCCATTAGCAAACACAACCGTTACAATCTAACCTTTCACAATAGGCTAAACCACTAATGGGGACAACCCCCCAAAAATGCCACAGGCCCCGAACCACAACTTGGAAGGTGGCCAAACCAAATGAGAACCAATGGAAAAACATGTCTCGATAAGTAAAAGGTCTAATCATAACCATAGCCTTAACGGAATTTGAGTATAGAAACTCAAGCAAAGGCTGATCTAACATCGTCAAAATCCAAAAGATTGACTTTAGATGTACTTTGGGGAGTAATCCTTGGAGCGTAAGGGCTACTGAAGTGCGTGACCCCACCGAAGTTAAAGAGAGGAAGTTCGATCCTAAAAAGAATTGAACTTTACCGCAGAATGACCAAACAAACCATCGATAATAACACTCTTTAACCACTAGCTCCAACAAGGAGCAAACCATCAACCTAGTTCCCTTGTCTATCCTACTTAAATAAGAAACCGTCCAAAACCTGCCATAACTATTACTAATAACAAAATGAAAGTAGTCCTTGCAAGTAAATAAAATGAAAAGCACCACCAAAGAAATCCAAAACATAGTGAAACCGCAAAGCAAAAAAGAGAAATGCGTGGTAAACATCCAACCAAAAAAAGGGATGTTGAACCGGCTAAAAAATCCTCCCGGTTCATTTAAATCGACGGTCCAGTTCAAAACCCAAACCGGTTCAATAAGAACGGAGAGGACCACCTCGAACCACTTGGGCCGATTCACTTTCATGCCTTTAGACCTAACAACGGCAACATGAAGGACATTTGTCTTTTTCTTGAGCTCCGCAAATGACAAGTTGCAAGCGTCCTTGACAACCATCTGTCTCGTCACCCACTTCCTTCAAATAGTGTTGCAGACGGTCTCCTTCTCTGTTTCCATTCCGGCGAAATACTGTACCTCCGGCGATGCTAGTTGAACGTTCGACCTCGACTCAGACTAGAAGATCTCCTCCTTCACCTTCAGCCACCTAGAGCTTTGCGTGTTCTTCATCCCACCGACGACCAACTTCCCTCGATCAAATGGCGTGTCTTCCCTTTCCAAACCCTTTCTAATCTTCCTTTCTTTCTCATCAACCTTCGTCTTCTCTATTTCAAACGTTCTCCACATAATCTCTTGTTGAATCTTCGTTTTAGGACCAAAGAAACTTCCTCTAAACCAGATCTAGAATTGCTCGATACGAGCTCTCTGTTTCTCCCCAATTGACTCTCCCTCCGACGACTTCGATCTCACTCCACAGAATGTGTCGAATCGCAAAGAAAAAGCCCCCTCCACCCTGCTCGCCTTCGAGCCCAAGTTCGGCTTCACCCCACCCTCTGACGAGCACGGTTGTTTATATAAACGGTCGGATTAATTATAATAAATCAACTAATATTTGTTCCATCGTTTATTATAAATTGTGGTTACCTAAATTTGCGTGCATGTTTATCTAAACCTACTTGCCTGTTTACTTAAATCTTACTTACTTTTTGTTACATAATCAGTATCTCAAACACTGTTTATTATAATCCATATTATAATAACTTCCCCTCAAAAACCATTTATTACTCACCGTTTATTATAACCTTTCGTTTATCATAAACAAACCGATGCTCCAAATACATCCTTATTAAAATCATTGATTATTTTTATGGATGATTATGACCTATTCTTTGTATATTAAATGTTATTTACACATGCAATTGACAAAAATATTTGAGGAGATAATGAAGTTGTATGTTGCTGTCCAAATTTCCAATGTTCATAAAACATTATAAACTAATTGGTGAAGAGATTATTAAGATACAAATAAGTTGTCTTGTATGGGGAGAATATTACAGTTATATAAGTGATGACAATCATTTTCAATTTTTTATATTAAATAAAAAAAGTAGACAACATAGTGGTTCGTTCTTACAAAAGGGCCTACTCCACTTGATAACGGTTTTGGCATTGGCTAGACAATCAAAATACAGATTTTTAGCTCAAACTATTACATAAAATCTCTTGATTGCAAGCTCTACCTAACCTCGATTCTTGAAGATACAATGTATTTGGAAGTGTCTACAAATTAATGTCGCAAACGACTCTCGAATCTGAGATCTCAAATGGAGTATACTCTCGAATCCAAGCCTTTGATCAACCGCGCCACCCCTTAAACGCATATAGATTAATCAATTAGACAATTAAAACTAATTAAGCACCTAATTCATTAAGTCTAGAACTAGTCTAACTCGAGCTCATCCTTACCTCATACGAAGTTAATTAACCTTCATCCCTAGGACCTTAATTAGCTAATATGACATTAAGATCATTATTATTAATTTCTAAGTTATAATGATTATAAAAATTTATCTCGCATTCATTCAGATGGATAATCACAAATCATTCATTCAGTTTTAATCTAAATTCCGTCCTTGAGTTCGACTCAAACTTTAAGACAATTAACCTAATTTGATGAAGGAATTCAAAGGCATTAAACATACATACAATAAATGAAATCAAGGAAAATTAGTCATAAAAGTGACTCAATTAAGTTAATGGTCCAAATAATTACAACAATCCCTAGAATTTAGGAATCCAGCTGCTCAGAATTAACAGACTATTAGATTACAAAAAAAAACTGTTCCAAATCTACCAAAATGTTATTGAAAATTCGATTAAATCGACAAAAAAAAAGCATATAGAAGATTCGAACAATGATTGATCAACATTGGATGGCCAATTTACCTTGTAACTTCTTGTAAATTGTATTATTCTACTATGGTATATTTAAAAAAGTGATCGTACATCCAACTTCAATTTTATTTTATTGGATCGAATACTTGTTAGAGCTTAATAAGTTATAATATCATATTCGATAGTGTAAATATTTATTTTAAAATCAATTGATAATAAAAATGAGTAATTCACTTATTTTATAAATGCTTGGATGACTCTATACTTTTTTAATGCGAGACAATAATGGAATGAAGAATCTCTACCAATAAGAATAATAATTTAAATAAGAATAAATGTATACATAATAGGCTATATGTTATGAAATCGGAAACAACAATAAAAGAAAACGATAAAGAGCATGAGACAAAAGACAATGATTTATGTGGTTCATTAACGATATGTTAGTTAAGTTCATAATAGATTAAAGAACTATTTTATTAGAGAGATAAAAAATACAAAAATGTCGATCAAATGAAACTAGGATTTTAAAATAATTTATATAATGCACTCTCATAAAATCCTATTACAACTCAACGATCCCAACTTGTTGATCGGGCAGCGAATCTCCAACTAAGTAATTGTGGAGGAGCATTTTCAATGCATCTAAACACCATGAGTTTGAATCACCAAACCTTAAAAAAAACAAATCACAAAATTGAGTATAATTAATAACTTGCATGACTCAATAGTTTTTTCAAAGTCAAAAGAGTAGAGCTTGAATAACAACTTGCATAACTCTCTTAGATAAGAGGTTGCAGGTTTAATTGGCCCACTTTCATTAGCTTTTTTTAAAGATTTTGGGGTTGTTTGTTTGACATATTTAAGTAGGATTTAACGAGTTATGTTCAGTTAAAAATTGATAGCGATTATTGTGTAACGATTTTTTTTGTTGTTGAAATCATTGTGTAACGGAATTAGAATTAAAAAATTATTTGGATGTAGATTTATAATGAATAATTATTTTTAGTAATTAAAAATAATCGATTAAAAATGAATTATTTTGATAGAAGGAATGATTAAAAATATAAAACGTTATTTTACGGGGAAGCAAATATTGGGGCTGGGAATATTTGGGCGAAAACCCAATCCTAAACCTTAAACCCCAAAAATAGGTTAATTTTGCTGCGTAAAACCAAAGCGCAAATCCTCAACGCAGCCGGCGGCGGCGATGGGCGGCGCAACCATCGTCATCGTTAGCTCATGAGTCTCCCTTCCACTTCTCACCGTCATCTCAAATCCATATTCTCTCTCCATAAGCTTCTCATGGCTTCCACTTTCACCCAAACCCTAAAACCAGATTTCCCCCAAGACGACCTCGACGACCTTCTCTGCTCCGATCCACAGCAACCGGAGGAACACCCGTCGCTTCCCAAATCCGATGGCTCACCGGTTCCCTCTGCTTCGCAGAGTGGACTGTTGAATGGCGAGTCGCGAATCGAGCGAGCCTGGGCTCATTGGTCCAAGCTCGGTCGCCCGAAGTTGATTGTTGCTCCGATGGTTGATAATTCGGAGCTGCCGTTCCGTTTGCTGTGCAGGAAGTATGGTGCTGAAGCGGCGTATACGCCTATGCTGCATTCGCGGATCTTTACGGAGAATGAGAAGTACCGGAATATGGAGTTTACTACTTGTCAGGTGTGTGTAACGTTAAAGATAATTTTGTGTTCGTCTTTGTTCTTGTTTGTTTTTGAATTTTGGAATGATTTACAGGAGGACCGTCCATTGTTTGTTCAATTTTGTGCCAATGATCCTGATGTTTTGTTGGAAGCTGCTAGAAGAGTGGAGCCATATTGTGATTACGTTGATCTTAACCTTGGGTAATCTCAATTATTTCTCCCTCTCTAATTCGTATTCTTTATTGGGAATTCATACGAATATTTGCATTCTTTATGATTTTATATCCCAAATAGGAAAATACAGTGCTATGAAAAACTAGAACAACAATCAAGAAAAATAAAATGCGAGTCAAATAACATAGCTATTTAGGTGGTTTGTGTTAGCTATCTCCTCGGGCAGAGGAGAGATTTTTTTTTTTATTAAGGAGATAAGATTATAAATACTTTGTCAAACAAGTCTAGAGTTTTAAGAGAGTTTATATAATGTACTCTTATAAAACTCTAATACAAAATATGATTCAAAATATATAAAAGTTCAACACGAAAATATAGACCCAATTACATATTTCGATCAGGTTATGGGAGCGTTGCCTCCAAACCCCTATTGGGCGCTCTGGGCCCCTACTCGATGACCGGGCAGCGAGACGTTGACTAAGTAGTCATATGGCAATGTAGTTTAAAGACATCTCAACATCCTCACATGCTATGCTTCTTGTGGCTTGGTGGAAATAGAATTTTCTTTCCAAAGATTTTTTTTATTAAGATGTGGAAAACTGTTCACAAGATTTTGCAATTTGAAGGTGCAATATGTTACATCAAGTAACTGTTGTTATTTTGCTCATAAACCATTATATGTTTCTAAAGCCCTATTAATTTGTTTCTCTGAGAGCCGTCAATGGAAAAATGCTCTCTTGGTTGCTTAGCATTAATCTTGGGAACTATTGGTCTTTTTGGACCTTTGATTTAACGTGCCTCTGCTTGTTAACTAATGACACCAGTAATTGCAGAGATGCTAGTAGGTTGAGTGAAATTTTGAATACTACATGAATACCTTTTGGTTGATAATTGGTTTGTTTCTTAGGCATGTCGAAGCTTTAATAATGTTATTAGTCTTACTTAGGTGCAGTGAGGATACCATATTGAGTCTAGACACATATACCCCTCCCTGTTTTTCTTCAAGGCATGCTTTGGGTTGAAGGTCCTAGCAAAGTGTAGTTTAGGAGAGCAAATGAAGAAAGATTAATAAATAAGAAAATTAGTGTCGTATTACTGGTGGACTATTGATCTGCCTATCCCAATTTGAGGAAGCATGTAAACTTTTTTTTAATAGGAAACCGAAAATATTTTCATAAAGTGAAAGTATTACATATTAGCCTATCAGCTGATTAAGGATAATAATTTCATCTATGCTATGATTAAGGAAAGTTGCACATTGAATTTTGAATAAAATGAGAAAAATTCCATAGAAGAGTAGCATGAAGCAAAGTTGCGTGTGCCACATGGTTGATTTTGGTTGTAAGTTTAAGGAAGTGCCTCTTCTGCAAAATAATTTTGAATGCTCAACTTTGGGGATCAACTTTTGAACAGGCGTAATCCTAATTAGAGTCGTGCATATTCAATCAGAAACTTCTTGATGTTAGATGAGTCGTAAAATTTTACTGTCCAGAATAGACTTTTGGGAGCATTGGAATGGAAAGCCGTTACTAGAAATTTTTTAATCTAGGAGTTATGCAAACTCGATTAATATTTTGAGTTCCTTTATATACCTTTAATTTGAGACACTCCCCTTCTTTTGTATATCCTTCTACTGCCCTCAAATCACTACACAAGAGCAAGGAAGCAGGTACCAATGTTGGTGGTATTTTGAATTTATAGATATTCATGAGTAGAAATTTCAATGTCAGTAGGTATCTTTGAGAAAAATTGAAACCTCAAGCACTCTTAAAATGGTTATAAGATCGAAAAATAGAACTTTGGACTTCATACAATTAAGTAAAAGAAAAATACATCTTTCATGATACTTGTCTCTATAACTATAAGTATAACTGATTTATCTGTATGACTGTATCACTATCATATCATGCTTAGTAAAACATCCATTAGAATTGAGCTAGTACATTGAAATCCAAAAGGATTTGGAAATCTAATTCATATTAAGATTCCAAGACAGTAATATGATTAAAGTAGCTCTTACATATAAATTTGAACTAATTTAAGTGGAAAACTTTCTAACGAAATTCATGCAGCTTACTTTATTTCTTCTGTGCTTTCTGCTTTATTCTTTTTTTCAGTCATGTGTCTGAAACAAACAACAAAACATTAAGGACAATCTAATTCACGCGATTTTCCAAATGTGTCCATATTTTTTTCCTAAGTTTCTGAACATGAATTGAGTGTTCTAACTTCATGCAGGTGTCCTCAGCGTATCGCAAGGCGAGGAAACTATGGGGCTTTTTTAATGGATAACTTACCTCTTGTAAAAGCAATAGTAGAGAAGCTGGCTTCCAATCTTGAAGTTCCTGTATCATGCAAAATCCGAATCTTCCCAGATTTACAGGATACAATTAACTATGCAAGAATGTTAGAGGATGCTGGTTGCTCTCTTTTAGCTGTGCATGGCCGCACAAGAGATGAAAAAGATGGCAAGAAATTCCGGGCTAATTGGAGTGCCATTAGTGCTGTTAAAAATGCTGTACGAATTCCAGTTCTTGCCAATGGGAATATAAGGCACATGGAAGATGTTTACGACTGTTTGCGAGAGACCGGGGTGGAGGGTGTTCTTTCCGCAGAAACTCTTCTCGAGAATCCTGCACTTTTTGCCGGGTTTCGAACTGCAGAATGGACGGAGGGCTGTGAAGACAACACCAAGGATGGAAACCTGGATCAAGCCGATCTGCTGGTGGACTACTTGAAGCTTTGTGAAAAGTACCCTGTCCCGTGGCGAATGATCCGTTCACACGTACACAAGTTGTTGAGAGATTGGTTCAAGATTCATCCAGACATTAGAGAAGACTTCAACGCGCAATCCAAGCTCACCTTCGAGTTCCTTTACGATATGGTGGAGCAGCTGAGAGAGTTGCAGGTAAAAATTCCTCTTTATGTTAAGGATTCTTCTGCATCTGCAATTTCTTCTAATGGTTGACTGCCTTTATAGATGGATCGATAGCCTTACTGATATTAACTTAAATATTCTTTGCAAAATCTAGATTCATTCTGTTGTTGTACCATTAATTTTCACATGAATTATCATTCTCCAAGATTTTGTATTTATTGTTGCTAATTGTAGGATTAATTGATTTAATTTGGGATGAAATAGAAGAGTCTTCTGGTCTACCATCCTTAGGTAGAAGCATTTAATGTACAGATGATAGAGTTCTATTGTTTTTTATTCAACAATCTTTGGGTTTGGAAATTTGAATATGATTTTTTTGTTATTAAGATTATACATGTTATTCGAGGATAGAGATTAATTGTTAGCAGTGCTTTTAACTATGCCAAATTCATAACTCAAAGTCACCCACTTAGTTCACATATAATTAACCTAATATTGATAAAGTTTGTATGATAGTCAACTTGACTAAGAAAAATTTTCACCGAAAATATTTTTGACTAATGGAAATGGTTGTCATCGTCCTTACAAGTATTTATAGTATGTATATTATATTATAGCACTTACAGCTGCAACACATAAATTTGATTTCTAAGTTTCAGGCTGGAATTTAAAAAAATCAATAAAAAGTTGTGGTCTAAAATCGTGGTAAATATTTTCCATGCATCTTTTAGACAAATTTTATTCTTAATAAAACTTGTGGACAGAAATTAAGATTTTAAAAAAATATATTAGATATGCTCTTTTTTTTGTATCCTTTTCTATTTTAATTTCTTATACGAAATGGTTTTTTTTAGTTCTGCGAAATGATTTCTAAAAGCAAATTTGATAGTGATAAAAGAAAAAGGTTTTACTAGGGACATTTGGCTTAATGTACTAATTCCTATTTTAACATTTAATTTGATGCAGTATTGTATTATAAGCTTGTTAATAATTTTTGAAATTTCGGAAAAGTGAAGCTTTGTTCCCATAATACTTGGATAACTACACCCATCTTTAGAAAAAACAAATTTACTAAAATTCATTTTTGTTTTAATATTGACAGCTATAGGATTTGAACCCATGCCCTTTCGGACCAGAGCCTAAATCTGGCGCCTTAGACCACTCGGCCAAACTGTCTTGTTGCTTAGCTTATCTTTAAAATTGTTAAAGGACTATTTACTCTCCCTTTTCACATCGTTTCATCTCGTGAACTCATGCGACGTCAAAGGCTCTGATTTCATTTAGCAGAGATGCAACCAAAGGATTTGGAGTTGTGGCGAAGAAGGTCATCAAGAGAAATTTCTATCACAGTTTAACTTAAGTGCAATCTTATATTCAATCAGTGAAACAATTGTCTTTTATCAGTGTCATTGTTTGCCTTCAATCAATTTTTATTGATTTTTTTCAATTAGATGAATTGATGGAAAGATATCAACAAATATATTGAAAACTATCGACCAAGTGAGTGAAGCATGAACATTTTGATCATTTTAATGGGATTGACCCAATTTTTTTTGCTATATCTAAAATATATTTAAAAAAAAAATTATTCATCAATTTTCTTTGATTTTTTTTCTGTACACTTGGGCTATGTTTGGGTTGCGGGATAATTCCAGATTCTCTGGAATCCTGCACCTCAATCAAATTCTCAATATTGTTGGGGTGTATGATATGTTATATTGATACTTTAAATAAATAATAATAATAAAAGAGGCGTTACTAATTTACGCACGTGCGGGCATTTGATATGCCGGATTAATTTTCCGGCACCATCAACAGCTCCCGTTTTTTCACAACACCCACAATGTCTTTCGAGTTCAACGACGCTCTGTTTTTCCAATTTTGCGCCAATCGGCACCGCCCAGTGGCTTCCGGCGAGCCACCGATGCAGTTCGTTGAACTCCGATTACGACAATCCAGCCTTCTAGTAACTCGATCTTCTCACCAAATGCTCCAACAAACTCCCCCAACTCTGATCACCAATGCTCTGTTTTTATTTCCTCTGCTCCAACTCCAAAGCCCACCGCCGTTCCTCTCGAATTCCAACATGGTTCAGTTTCTATCTTACCACAACCTCCCCATCGCCGTCTGTCACAACACCGCCTCATTCGACCTCCGCTTCGCCGCCGGCGACGTCCACCTCAGCTTCCACATCGTCGCCACCGTGGATTTCGTCGAAACGTTCTGGGTGGAAATGGGTCCGGTAGATTCTCCGGCGGCGGGGAGAGGGGCGCCGGCGACGGCGATTGAGAGGCAGAGGAATCAGAAATTTGAATTGGAATTGGAAGAGATGGGAGATTGCAGTGTTTGCTGCGATGAACTCGATGGCGAAAGGGAGGTGACGAGAATCCCCTGCGGCCACGTGTTTCATTAATCGTGTATCCTCAATTGGCTTCACACGAGCTATTCGTGTCCTCTTTGTAGAACCAAATTGGAAGAGTAATTTGATTCTGTTTTTTTGTGCAACAACAAACTTGTTGTAATATATTTTGATTTAATGATAGAATGTTAGTTTATTATAAGGTTAAAATAGCATTTCGTTCCCTCAACTATCACCTTTGTTTCATTTTGATCTCTAGGCCCCGTTTGATAACTATTTTGTTTTTAGTTTTTTTTATGAAATTTAACCCTACAACAAGTACCTTACTATACATATTTACTTATTTGGATATCTACATCTTACCTATATTTTAATAAACAAAACCAAAATTTGTAAACAAAAAAAAGTAGCTTCAAAAAACTTGTTTATGTTTTTGAAATTTGGTTAATATTCTCCTACTTTCTTAAGGAATGATGGATACATTGTAGGAAAGATGAAGCACATGTAAGAAATTTGAATAAAAATAAGTTTAAATTTCATAAACAAAAAACAAAAAAACAAATTGGTCAGCAAACATAGCCTAAACTTTCCAAAGTTCAATTTAAGTCATTCCATTATTATTTTTGTTCTATTTTGATCCCTAAATTTTCAAAAATTTAATTTTGATCCTCAACTTTCACAAAAGTTTAAACATAGAAAAAAGTTAACTTCCATGAGTTGACAACAAAATAATAATAAAAAATTCCATACAGTCAAAGAGTCATCTTTTTTTTTTTTTCTGGGTTTTCTCTGTTATCATTAGACTAGATGTAGAAGAAATTAGAAATCATATGGGCAATTACAGAGAATGGTTGATTTTATGTGCCCTAATTGATTGGTTTGGGATATAATTGGTTTTAGGTTTGTGGGAATTGAGATTTGGTGTTGTTGGTTATTGTACTTCTTCACAGATTATGGGGTACCCAGGAATCAATTATAGATTATGAATTTTTTAAAAAAATTAGTGTGTAGAAAATGAGAGGTAGGGAAGGGTAAAGAAGGAGAGATGAGGTAGAAGATGACTCTTGATTATTTGAACTTTTTTTATTATTTTGTTGCCAACTGATGGAAGTTGTAATCATGGTTAACTTTTTTTTTAACTTCAAGAATTATTTTTTAACTTTCGAGAAAGTTGAGAACCAAAATTGGACTTTTGAAAGTCTAAAGACCAAAGTAGAAGAAAATTGATAGTTGATGGAATAAAATTGAACTTTTAAAAATTTAAGGATCAAAATAGAACAAAGGTGATAGTTGAGGGATAAAAATGGTATTTAGCCTTATTATAAAGTAGAGAGTTAATCAATTTCTTTGTTTATAATATATTTTGTTAGTTTATTACATATTTTGATTTTTTTTTTCTATTTATTTTTCAATTCATAAAGATGGTTTGGCTCCTCTTTCTTTTTGGACTTTAGTATTGATTTTCTCGGCTGCTCTAGCACATTTGGCTTTATGTTTCTATTTTTAGATTTAGATCGTACCTCTTTGGTTTAGTTGTTTTTGTTAATTGGATGTTTAGAAGTAGATTAGGGTGGATTTTGGTAGTTCATTCCCCAGTTGAATTAGTGGATCAAAGTAATTTTAATTCATACAGAAATATTTAGGTATGCATGGACATGACGTATTGGCCTAATATAAACCACATTCTATTTTTCTTCATTTTATATTTTTATCATTTAAATTTAAAATAAAATAAAGTCATGCACGATCATAACCTAAATATTTCTCTAGTTCATATTTGATTTAATTGGTCTGGCGCATGGTAGATCATATATGGGATTCATCCTCCCTTCTCTAACTTTGGTAGGGCCTGCACCTCATTAATAAATATGTTCCAAGGATAATTATCCCCAAAATTGATTGCAAGTTAATTTGTATGGTTTTGACGATATTTTTTGGTCTTTTGTGGAATTTTTTTAAATTTCATGTTTATTAAGGATATGGTATGAAATGGCTCTTTGTTGATTAAGTTTAATTTTAGTTTTGGTTCTTTTTATTTTGACTAGTCATCTTCTAAGTTGTGGTTTGGAGCTTACCATAAATGGTTTTTACCTCTCATAAGAGGTTAAGTTGTAATATTGTTTTGGTTTAGTTAATGAACTTTATCTTTCATAAAAAATAAGTGCTAGTCTCAAGAATTCAAGTAATATTCTTGTGAGGTGAGTTAATTTTGTTTTAAAATTACTTAACAATAGTTTCTAAGAATGCATGATTTTTTTAGTAGAAGAATGCATGATTTAATAATATAGTTAAACCACTATAATTTTAATTATTTTTGCTCGTTATTTATTTAGTATTACATTTCTAAAGAACAGAGTGTTACATCCCTTCTCGAGAAAGCATTTTTGTAAAGTTCGGAGGTTGAGTAGGGAGTTTAATTATGCAATGTCCTAATTTTACTTTTAATTAGGAGTGTACAAAAAATTTGATCACTTGAAATAGAGTGCTCTTTAAAATATTAGTAGAGAACATTCATTAATAAGATAAATAATTTTAGTTTGAATTTTGTATTATGTAATTTTCTTTATTTTTTTTACAAATTGTAGTGGATTTAGTTCTAGGGTGAAAAGATGAGAACAGTTGTTCAACGCTATTAGTGTACACCAAATGACTAAAAGGTCATGAGTTCGAATCTCTCACCCTAATTGGTCATTTCTCTAAACCAACCCAACTCAGATCATGAACACTCATACTTTTAACATTAGAATATAAGTATAGATGTCAACTTTCCCCACAGGGACCCGCCTCTAATGGGGCCGGGATGGGCCTGCCCCGTTTACTTTTTTTTTAAATATTTTTTTGCTATACTTTACCCATTTCATTTTCAAATAAAAACATATTTGTTGATGAAATTATCTATGCATATGAGTATTTTTCTTTAATAATTAATATTATAGCTGAAATTTATAAATATTTTCTAAGAAAATATAATTTTTTAAAAGTATTGTCTAAAAAAAGATATAAAAAATGTAAAAATGAAAAAAATCCGTGGGGATTGATCATTGTCGGTGCCCTGCCGAAGAATCCCCGCCTCGATCCCATAGAAAAACACTGAAATTATTTTAGGGACGTGGATTAAATTAAGTGGCGGGGACGAGGACATGGAAACCATTTCCCGACCCCGCCCTGCCCCGTAAACATCTCTAAAAATAAGAAGTTGGCATGTCGTTTATTTGGATTGTGGGAAGTTGAAGATAAGTGGAAAAATTGAGTGGTTTTGAATGTGACATGTGAATGAGTGGTTGCACGAAAATCTTATTAGAATAAGGTTGTTTATATGATGAATTTGTAGAAAGACTGTATTTGAATGAGAAGTAGTACGAAAACTATGTTTGGATAAAATTGTTTGGATGAGGAGTTAAGAAAAAAGATTGTTATAAGGAGAGGTTGTAAGAGAATTTTGTTTTTAAAAAGATGTTGTTTCGTAGAGGAATTGGGTGAAGAGTTGAGATGTGGGGTTAGGAAAATGTTTTCTGCCATGAACGGATTTTGTTCTTTAAAAATGACGAGTTTAATTTATTACCGTCTAATACGTATTTAAGAATTAATTGTTTATGAGTTTACTTAACATTAAGTATTGTAATATCGAGTGGTATATTTCATAAAAATAATAAAAGTTCACATAAATTGATTTTAATACTTGGGAGTATTCTTTAAAAAAAAAAAATACTTGGGAGTATCGGAAAAAAAATTGTTATAAGAAAGTAGATTTTCATGTATAAACAAAAAAAAACCAACGAAATTATGAAGAGGAGAATTTTGAAAAACATTGTTTATAGAAAAAAAAAAGAAAAAAAAGAGACAGGTCCCCAAAAATACACTTGAAAATATTAAGGTCGATCACATTTTTTAATCAAACTCAATCTAATTAAAGAAAGACCCCAACCTAATCTCATATTTTTGAGTTAGATTGAGTGGATTTTATTGGTTTATGATAATTGTAAATATAAAGTGAAATTGCAAACTCGATAAAAACATATTTTGACTTTTAAAAATTAAATTTGATTATAAAATTTGGCTAAACCTTTCTGTACGAAATTATAAATCAAAATAGACAGAGGTTAACCTAAATGTAAAGCTCATTTTGTTAACAAAAAGAAACTATTCCAAAAAACTAATAATAATTCAAGTTAGAATATCAAGTTGTAGGAAAATATTTGTGAACGAACTTAATTGGAATAAGAACTTTAATTTGAACCGATAATCCCAAACTCTAGTTTGGGACTCGGTTGAAGATACTGTTTTTTGTCAAGAGAGAGAAGAATGTCCCATCATTTTTTTATGAATAAAAAATGTCAAAAAACAATTATTAAAATGACCATGTAACAAGTTTCAAACCTACGTTACTATAATAATGATGATAATAATAATAAATTTCAAACCTATCTTTGCCATACTATTTGTAAAGCAATGAAACTATTCACTTATAATCAAGTGAACTCTTCCATCAACCATGGAAACAATCGATTCAACTAATTGAAGATATATATACATTTTTTAAAAACGATAATAGTTTAATTAGAATTTTGTTTTGAGAAAGCCTTTAAAAAACATGTAATTTTAATTGATTGAAAAATGGTAATTCTAAAATATAAAAAAAAATAATTATAAATAACCATCTTGAAGAGTTATAAGTGGTAAAAAAAGATCTTAAAATATTTAAGGTAATAGTTTAATCTATGATTGCCACTTACTTATACATTAATTTTTTATAAGTTTCTCCTACATCTAAACGTTGCAGGTTCGAAGAGTATATTCACGAAAGTCAATGCAGATGGTCATAATATTAAAAAAAAAAACTATTATAAATAAAATATTTTTAAAAAATTATGATAATTAAAATGGGGGAAATGAAAGAGAAAAATATATGTGAAAATAATAATTGGGAAGAAAACAATGGGCAGCCTCAAAACAAGAGAAATAGTATTCCTTACGCAATTTAAGAATTGGCGTGATTCTCAAGCGAAGTTTCCCAATTTCAAAAATATTAAAATTAAATTTTTTTTTAAAAAAACAGAAAAATTCTGATTTGACAATCTCCCTTATTTACAAAATTAAAAAACATAATTAAAGACAGATTTTTATATTATCTGCCAGATCAAATCTCAGCCGTACGTTCGTTTATCCATCTCTGCTGCAACTGCTCTATATACCTTTTCAAGTCTTCAAATAATACTTCATCACTTTCTCTGCGTCGCCGATTCCGTATTTCTCTTCCAGGGTTCGAAGATTCGTCGCCGGAATTCTCAGTTCTTCAGATTCAGGCAGCCATGTCCGGCGGTATTGCTCGCGGCCGTCTCGCGGAGGAGCGGAAGTCGTGGCGGAAGAATCATCCGCATGTGGGTATTCGTTCTTGTTCGTCTTCCTCATGTTTTTGGTTTTGTTTGTTTTTTTTTTAATTTTCTTTTGATTTTGGTGATTTTAGGGTTTTGTTGCGAAACCGGAGACTCTGCCTGATGGGACTGTGAATTTGATGGTTTGGCATTGCATTATTCCTGGGAAAGTTGGGGTATGATTTTTTTGTTTGTTTGTGTGTTTTTTTAGGTATGTTTGAAATTATTGGATTTGGTTGTTGTTTTTGGAAATTAGGAAGTTGATTTTGAATTGGGAATTTGGCAAATTCATGTTCTGAATTTTTTGCATGCCCTAATTTTTCTCCTGCCTTTTGAAACTCTGTGTTGGTTCCTGATGAAGGATTGTATAGCTATGTTTCAGTGTGTTGGATAATATTGGTTAGTTGTCCAAGTTTTGGATACCTTTTTGTTCATTTGTATTTATGTGTTTAATTAAGTGAAACCTAAGTATGTGGTTTTATCTTCTTTGTTTATTTGCTTCAGAACTTTACTTCACTTTTCCTTGTTTGTCATGACAAACTGATTGGAACTTGGGAGATCTAGGACTTATCTTAGTTTTATTTTCAACTTGGGATCACGAATTTGGCCTATCTTTTGAAGCACTTAGCCGCAACCGCAATCACCTGGTGTTGTGGCTAATAAGGCAACCTTCCTTCCCATGACAAACTATCTTGATTTCAGGGCTCCAAGATCCTTGGGCCTCCTACTTGAAATTTCTGATCACTAAATGAAGCTTTTCTCGACCTGACAGTGAGGGAAGGTTCAAAGTTAATTGGGTATTATGTTGATTTTTTTTTCTTCTTTCGATCATATGTCATGACCAGCCGACACCATCACGCAGATTCTTATGGTAACGAAATTGAAAATCTTCTGCCCATATTCCAGCATTTTTTATATATAATATAACAATTCTTTTGTTGTTGTACCATGTTATACTAAAAAAAATTGGAGAAATAGAATCTTGATTCTTGAATAATTGTCCTGGCCCTAATTTGGTAATATAACTCCAACAAATGGAAGTTTTGAAATTCCTAAATTCCACCACAAAGCTACGAGGGGAAGGGGGTATTTATTATTTCTTTCTTTCGTCCTGTATCAGTAGCAATAGGACTGTAATTGTGTAGTTTTAAGCTCTGTACATGGCTGTAGCTTGCTTTGGGACAGTTATTGCAGGTTTCCGTTGCTAAACTAACATATACATTTTTTATTCCTTTTCTATTCTTGTTGGATTATACCTTCTATTGTGTGAAAGGTTTAATTGAAGTGCATCTCTTTTCTAACTGAATGTATCTTTCACCAATCTGATTTTTACCAGTGTTTTCAAAGCGCAAGGCGCAACGCAAGGCGATACTCTACTCAATCGCCTTAAAGCGAAAGGCGATAAAAAGGCGAGGCCCGAGTGAAGAAAGACGCATTTATAAATTGATAATAAAACATATGTGTATTCCCATAAAATTTCAAATTCATATGGAAAAATACTAAAATGTAAAAAATAAAAGAATAATAAATCACAAAAATTATGTTATTATAAGATATACCATAATATTAAACTATTATTTGTATAAAAAAATTGAAGTTAGCTGAAAGTATAAAAAAAACAAAGATTCTACATCAAATAACTTGAATAAACAGACACATATTTGAACTAGCAATTAAACAAATTCAGTATCCTTAATAAAGATTACGCATAGTTGTTGAACTTCTTCATAAACTAATTCTAGGTTCTTTTAGTGGATATTAAGTTAGGATATTGGTAAATAAATAAAAATTTAACAAGGTGCACGCCTTGGCCTAAGGCGAAGGCGATGCAGGGCGCAAAATGGCGAGGAAAGGCGAGGGCCTGATTGAAGGAGGTCGCCTTAGCTACGTTAGAGGCGCAATACCTGCCTATGTGCAAGGCGATGGCCATAGGCGAGGAAAGGCGATGGCCTTGAAAACACTGATTTTTACTTGTATTTATTTTTCCCTTATCCATTTATCTAAATAAAAACCTATACCTACTTTTTGGGGACCTCAGTAGGTGTTTGGGGACCTCTCAAATTTAGATGTAAATCCTTGCATTAATGTTTTTCAGGACACGCATGCTGACATGGTCCATGGATAATAATTTTTTAGTAGGAAGTAATAGTTTATAGTGCAAGTCATGAAAAGCAGTTGGGAATATTGTTTTAGTAGGAAGACCTAGTATTGGCAACAAGAGCTATAGATCAACGTATATAAGAGTACTTCTCATCATGGGTTCGGAACGGCACCCCCTATCCTCAATCGTTGTTGAACTCAAAAGTAGGAAGACCTATTTAATATCCTATAAGTTACTTGTCAAGGAGGGTCAGATGATGATACATATTGAACTATTTGTTTGGTTGTGGTTTGCTACATTTCTTCTTCTGATTCTTTTTATTATTATTTTTTTTTGAACTTTGTGCTATTCTGCAAGTAAGATGTTTCCAACCATAGGCCTTTCTGTTATGACATTTCTTGTTCTGTAGACTTGTTCCCTAACTTGTTTGAGTATGTCCATGCTCTGAAGTTGTATGATATTTAAAGTTTTTTGATATCGTGACTGTCCGGGCTAACTTGCGCGCACCTCGACTATTGTCACGGGACATACTGTTTTACCCTACAACATTTGGATGTCAAGGAAACTCATAGGAAATTAATTTCTAAGGCCCCGTTTGATAATCATTTGTTTTTCGTTTTTTGTTTATGGAATTTAAGCCTACAACAACTACCTTACTATACCTTTTTCCTTATTTGGATATCTACATCTTACCTATATTTTAATAAACAAAACCAAAATTTGGAAACAAAGAAAAGTAAGCTTGTTTTTGTTTTTGAAATTTGGTTAGTATTCACCTACTTTCTTAAGGAAAGATGGATATATTGTAGGAAAGATGGGAGCACATGATAGGAAATTTGAGTAGAAATAGGCTTCAATTTCATAAACCAAAAACAAAAAACCAAATGGTTATCAAACGGGGCCTAAGTAAGTAGCTATCATGGATTGAACTCATCATTTTAAGAACCAAAGAACCCCAAGACCCTCATTGACCAATTGAGTCATTCCATGATGGTTTATATGATATTTAAAGTTGACTGTTGACAAAGTCATTAATTTTTGTACAGACAGACTGGGAAGGTGGGTTCTTTCCCCTTACACTCAACTTCAGTGAAGACTACCCAAGTAAGCCACCAAAGTGTAGATTCCCTCAAGGTTTCTTCCATCCTAACGTGTACCCATCGGGAACTGTCTGCCTATCCATTCTCAATGAAGATAGCGTGAGTAGTAAATGGAAACTTGTGGCCGTATGTTTATCAATATATCCCCTGCCCATCTCTGATTTTTCTCCTTTCATGTGTAGGGGTGGAGACCAGCCATAACAGTTAAACAAATTCTTGTTGGAATCCAGGATTTGCTGGATCAACCAAATCCTGCAGATCCTGCCCAGACAGAAGGGTATCATCTCTTCATCCAGGTATGTCAATCACTAGATGCATTTTTTCTCTTGAAATGTAGATCTGATAATATGTGCACTATAATTTTCCTCAATAGGGTAGTGGAAAGCTCAATCTTTGCCTGTTATTATAGAGGCTGTGTAAACTGTAGTGCTATACTATGGGTCAAGCGATATAAAACTCTTATGAGTGATAATTGAAACATTTAGCATGTTATGTGTAGGCTTGTGACCCATTTACTGTTTATTTTTTGCCTTGTCTTCACCTCGATTATTTTAGGCTCCGATGGATAACTCTTTGGTCTTTTGTTTTTGGTTTTTGAAATTTAAGCTTATTTTTCTTCAAATTTCTTACAATGTATCTATATTTTCTTAAAAAAGTATGTAAATGCTAACAAAATTTCAAAAATAAAAACAAATTTTTGGAATCTACTTTTTTTTATATCTAAATTTTGGTTTTGTTTCTAAAAATATAGGTAAGATGGTTGTTGTAGAGTGTTAAATTTTCAAAAAAAAAAAAAAAGACAAAATGATTATCAAGCAGGGCCTTAGTTATCACTTTTATTTCATAAAATTCCCTTATATGGATTTTTCATGATCTTTAGAGTCCTCCTGTGGGTTTGAACTGTGCGAAAACTGTTTTCAAGAGAAAAAATTTCATCTATTTAGATTAGTTTAAAAAAAAGAGGTACACAATAGCTGTGTTTCTAGACTTGTATGTGAACCTTAAAAAATAACTATTGAGAATAGTTGATTTTCAAAATAGAAAACCGTGTGTAGGTTTCACGCTGAGGTGTATGAAACTTGAAGTTTTGTGAATTGGGTTTTATCCTATGCCGCCTGACTTGTTCTATTTTATATTGTTAAGTTGAAAAAATGAATCTTGTGCAGGATGCAGTTGAGTACAAGAAGAGGGTTCGCCAACAAGCCAAGCAGTATCCACCTCTGGTGTAAGCCAAATCTGGTTCCCATTAGACATCTTGATACTATGATATTAGCAGCCAGTTGCCACTGATTGAATCAACATATAAAACTGACTCGTTTTATAGATCCTTGGTATGTGGTGCACATTTCCATTGTCATAATCTCCAAGAAACTTAAGTGTTTTTCCAGATATGGACCAACTTATGTCGATATTTATCGGTAAACGTGTCAACGGTCTGGTGTTGCGTTGTGTTCATACTGTGAACTTGTGGTTTCCTGCTCTAAGATGTGTATGAAAAAGGGCTTTATTTTTCTTAACTTGTGGATTAACTTCTACATGCTTTTATATATAATGCCATTTTTATGTAGGTCTTCTCTCCAAATGTTAATTTGAGAAAGGTTGTAGAAGATCGAATAACCTTGTTCTTTGATAACAGGAGTGCTCATCTCTTATTTGGATTTTCTGGGAATCCTAAGAACTGAAGTGAGTTCAGTTCATCCATGAGAATACTATATAGATTAGACTCTCGGTGCATAGGGACCAAATTAAAACTAGATTTTAAATCTTAAAACTATAAATGTTTTTTTTTTTTTTTAAAGGTTTTTGTCATATAGAATGATGGTCAGTTTGAATGGGTTAAAAAACTTTAAGCGAAAATAACTTTAGTGGTACAACCCAATAATCAAAAGTAAGTTATGGGTTTCAATCTCTACCAAAAATGTGTTCACTCCGAATGACCATCTCAACCTCCACCGCTGTTAGTGACAGGCGATAAAGCGATCATGGTCAGTTTGGAATGGGTTAAAAAAATTTTATGCAAAAATAGAGGTACGCCCCAATAATCAATAGGAAGGTTACTGGTTTTAATTTCTACCAAAAAAAAAAACTGTTTACTCTCATCATGACCCTTACCATCATCAACCTCCACCGTCAGTAACAGGTGACAAGTGATCGATGCTCAATTTGTAATGGATTAAAAAAAACCTTAAGCAGAAATAGCTTTAGTGGTACAACTCAATTTTCTAGGTGTGTTCATGTCTGGATTGGATAAGGGTGGATGAATTTTTTGGATCAACTCAACTTTTCAGGTCAGTCAATTCGTTAACCCATTCGACCCTATGCATTACTGCAATCCAACCCAACTCTATATTTTTGGATTAAGTTGAGTTCTCGAGTTATAGTATTATTCTTCTTTCTCTTTAAAATTCAATACATACTCATAAATATGTTAAAAAAAAAAGTATGATAGTATATAAGTAGGTTAAAAACCTATTTTATTAATTTTTATCGCACACATACACACATAATATATATATATATATATATATATATATAATATTCTTAGTTCAGGTTGGGTTGAACGAGCCAAAAATTACCAACCCAAGAACCAACCCAATTATGAAATCGTAACTCATCCCAACCCTTACAATGATAGGTATAGGAACCAAAGATCCATGACTACCAACGTCTGATATTGTTAGCTCGGTCATCAATAGGAGTATGGCTCTGGTTAGTGTTTGTACATGGTCTGGGTTGGGTAGGGTTGAATGAATTTTTTGGACCAACCCAACTTTTCGGGTTGGTCAATTCGCCAACCCGTCCAACCATATGCTTAAGCGCAACCCAACCCAACCCAACCCAACCCAAAATTTTTGGGTTGGGTTATGTTACTCTCATTTTTCTCTCTGAAGTTTAGTTCATAAATTCATAAATATGTTTAAAAAAGATTGATGATAAATATGTTAATATTATATAAATATTGATCATAAATTCATCAATATTATATAATATATAATATATATTATATTATATATTAGCATAATATAATATATATATACACACATAATATAATATATATATATATATATATAATATGCTAAAAAATCTACCATAATATATGTAATATATTTTTAGTTCGGGTTGGATTGGGTTGAGCGCTCAACCCAACAATCCAACAAAAATTATAAAATCATAACCCAACCCAATTCAAAAAAGTTATAACTCAACCCAACCCTTATGATTTGGGTTGGGTAGTCCGGGTTGCTGGTTTTTTTGTAAGCCCCTAGCTGTGGTTGCTCTGGGCTGCCATTGCTTTACAGTAGACGACAATTTAGGTTCACAAAAGTCAAGCATACTTTGTAGACGGCTAAGATCATACCACATTTTCTTTTTCACAGTACCCTTAATCATTGAATTGTGGACATTAATTCCAATTGTCAGCTCAGCCATTGGCATACAAACTCCAGCATTTCACACACTTGATTGGTAAAATCGTAATGAACCAGAATCACCAAAAAGTTCAAAATTAGAGAAAAATTGAAAGGAAAATTGGTTTTCCAAGTGTAAAATTCAACTATCCATGTAGAAGTACCAACTTCAGCTAAAAAATCAAAGCATGATCAAGGTCGGCTTTTATTGGACAACGTGGTACAGGAAAGTCCTCCATTTTGGCTCTACAGTTCAGATTCTATGATCTTGAAGAAGACAATATACTTATACATAATGCAGCCATAGTGATTAAATCGTCGAAAAACTTGTTTTCTATTATCAGAAACATTTAAAAGACAATTACAAATAACCACTCCGATTAACAAGAGTATAGAAAGGCTATAACAGAGAAAAGAGAGATCTTTTTATCCCAGGTACAATCATAAACACAATTTTTTCCAATAAAGATACATAAGATAACTCTCGTCTTGACGATTCTTCTATTGCGTTCCTTCCATATAGACGAGACGAAAAAGTTCTAGCAAACCGACAGCCAGAGAAGAGATGGTCTTGAGATCCGAATGATGCCCTGCATAGAACACACATCATTGGTTTAACTGTATCTCAGAGAGCAAACAAGTTCAACGGATTGATTTATATCTCCAGAAAGATGCTATCAATTGTCTTCAGCAATTCCATGTCATCCCCAGCAGCAAGTCCTGGATCAATATAACACAGCTGGAAACAATATATATTAGGTACATAGTCTCCATCCAATAACAAGAAATTAAACTTGTAAGTTTTCAGTAATGTTAGGCAAACCTGGTATTGTGGCTTGTTTAGAGTATGGATTCCTCTTTTTATTAGTTTCTGCCATCCAATATTCTCTCTAAGAGCCCTTTCAAGACCTTTTGTACTCTGCATAATATGTCATGAGATCACAAGATTGCAACATGAATTATGCATCCACAAAAATAGGGAAAAAAAGAAGAAAGCAATCCCTACTATATCTTTTTTTGATATCTGTGAGTGTGAGGCAGTTTACGCGCATCTCAACTATTCTTACCAGACATATCACATGACTCTACAACATTTGGATGTCAAGGAAATCCATATGAAATTATATCCTAGTGGCTATCATGGATTGAACTCATCATCTTTTAATTACTCTATGATGGTTCAACTACCATTAATAATCAAGTAAAATTTCCAACTGCTAGAAGGAAGAGAAAGAAGAGTTTCACTTTATCTATAATAAATATATTATAGATAAATAACAATGAAATCCATTCGACACACGTGGCATACGCATAATCAAACCACCTTTTTTTATGACATACATAAATCGAACCACCTAGTTCATAAGTGCTATGATCTTAAAGCAAACAACAAGATGAACAAGCAAAATGAGATGTTGAGGTCAACTAATATATCCCAAATACTCAACTGACAGTATTTGAAAGAACCTTTATGTTGAAGGCTTGAAGCAACAAAGAATAATAACAGCTGAAAACATGGGGCTCATAAATGAAATTGCAGGGGCAGAAAATTACATGAGCTGGATCTAAAACCAGTAGATTGTATTGCTGAAATCCATTACTCTGTTGTTTTAGTTGAATCCCCACGATGGTCCTAGAATGTCCATCATGTTGAAAGAACAATGGCCTGGTTCCAAAATAACGATGATCTCAGAAAGTTAAAGATATCGATGGCATGGCTCATTCTTTCTTGTCTTAAAGAAAAGAAACGTGGTTGATAAAATCAATGGAATCTTGAAACATGCCAGGACACATTCCACATTTTTTTAGATATCCATGACTGTCCGGACCAGCTTGCATGCACCTTGACTATTGTCATGGCCACTGCCTAACCTTACAACATTTGTAAGTCAAAGAAACCCGTAAGAAATTAATTCCTAAGTAGGTGACCACTATACTTTGAACCCATCACCTCTTAGTTACTTAAGACCTTCTTGACCACTAGGTCACACCATCATGGTTAACACATTCCACATTATCATGATAATCAATATATTCATAATGTATTTTTTAAACGAAAACAAATAAAGTGAAATCCTTCATTAATATCAAAACAATATGAGGGAAGACAAAAAATCAATAAAAAGAAACCAAAGAAGACTAGAAATATACTCTCACATGGTTATAATAACAGAAATAGAATAATAACAAATTCCTTAGAAAGTTGACTCCAATTAGAAGCATTGAGATTGTGATATCCTAAGAGTTCTACCAGAATTTTTCACAATCAAAACAATCCATGACCATACTGATGCCATACACAATGCATATACAAATGGATTTTACAATAGACACAAGGAAAAAGGAAAAATGATAGATTAAACTTGAATTAAAGACGTACGATTTTTCGGTAATAATAACGTGCTGGTGACTATACTTGCATATCCCTCCATCAGAGAAGTAATTCCATACCCAATCAATCAAAACCTGATGACCTTTCACTTTTTGAGTAGACACATTCTTCTTGACACTTTGAGAGGTCTGAAAATATTTGGCCTTTTCATGCCCACAAGAATCAGTTTGTGAACTGCTAACATTTCTACTGACATACCTATCCATGGGGCCATAAACCTGAACTGTTTTTCCCTTATTTGCGTCAATTAAGCTAACCATTTGTGCCCCACTACTTGAACCAGGGACTGATAGATAAAGTTCCTCGCTTTTCTTGGGACCAAAATCAACTATCCTTGCCCGAACACCAAACGAACGTAAAAGGGCAGCACATTCAGTGGTTCCAATCCAATTCTTTTTGCCATAAATTTTGAAATTAAAATGTTCTGCACCCTGTACATCAAATTCTCTTTCCCAAGCAATCTCAAGCCATCTCTGAAGTGATGGGATATCTGGAACAATTCCTGATCCACCAAATAACACATTTCTAGCCTCTGATCTTTGCATTAGCAAATGTGAACAGAGCATTTGAATGTTCCTCCATCCACATCCCCATCCAACATCCTCAAATTCAATACTTTGGTAATGATCAACATACCTTGTTAATATACAAGTCGAATCACGAGATTCTGATTCTAAACAGTTTCTTAATAAAGATATCAAACCACCTTCCACTTTATGAAAGAAACTCTTATTTTGTAAGGCAATCAGGCAAGAGATCTTTTCATTAAGATTCAACTCTTCCTTCACTACAGTCCCTCCATCACTACTTAACTTAATGTCATGTGGTATGACCATGGTTTCTTGATCATCTTCCTACAAACAAGAATCATACGGGGAACAAATTACTGAAACGAAGCCGTATGTATAGTATAATGATTTTGTTTTATTAGAGCTTCATCCCATTACATATCCAGGGCACCCGTGCCTATTTCAAGACCAGGATTGGAGAGACAACAATACAACAAGAGATTTTACAATTAACCTTATTCATTGGTCGCCCCATTACCTATCCAGGGCACTCGCACTTGCTCCAAGACCAGGACTTAGGAGACAACAATACAAGAAGATTATTATTGTTTTTTTATTTTTATTTTTATTTTTATTTAATTCTGGGAATCGGAGCTTCATCCCATTACATACCCAACGCAGTCCCAAGACCAGGATTTGAGAGACAACAATACAACATAACATTTTACAATTAAACTCACTCATGGGTCGTCTGACTAATACATACCCGACGCTGGCCCTCATTCCAAGACTAGGACAAGGGAGACAATAATACAAGGAGGGATTTTACAATTAAACACACTAGTGGGTCTTACCATTACAAAGTCGGAACACCTGCACTTGATCTAAGACGAGGACCTCGGAGCCAACAATACAACAAGTGATTTTACAATTAAGCTTACTCGTGAAGTTTCAAACTTGAATCTCTAATGGGGTGTTTGGGCCACCAAGAATGAGAATGGGCATGATTTCCCTTGTTTGGCCCACCGGGAATCATTCTCCCCAAAGTCACGTTTTCCAAACATCACTTTTTTTATTCTCCCCTTAACTATTTTTTATTCTCTCCAACAACTTTTCATACATCACATAACTATTTTTCACTTACATCCTATTCATTATTTTATTTTTCCCATAATCATTACCTTTATCTCAAACACAAATAATCATTCTCCCCATAATCATTACCTTCATCCCAAACACAAATAATCACTACCCCATAATCATTCTCCTCCTCATTACCATTCCCCCCATAATCCTTGCCATTCCCCTTGCCCCAAACACACCCTAAAGGAACATACCACCTTGGACAGCCCAAACCACTATCTGAAAGAAACAAGTAGAACCCATATAGGACTAACAAATACAGAAAAGGGCTTGGTATTAAAAAAGATGAAACAGCTTACATTATCAAAAGAAGCAGAGGAAAAAGCCATTTGTTGGGCCAACTCAATGTCCCTACCAAGTTGGTGTTGTTCATTGTCAGTGTCTTCATCCTCAAAATGACCATTGGCATGCCTGCAATCCCAATAACATAAACAATCCTTCCTCAGAGGTTCAGTAAACCCTAGCTACACAAGTTTTGAAATCAAAAAGTGAGGAAAATTTTGAAATGACAATCAAAGAGTCGATTTTGCTCATAAGAAAAAGAAAAAAAAAAAAACAAGTAAATGAAATTGCAATTTGGATAATATTGGTACCGCTGAAGTTCTTGTGATGGAACAATTTGATCGCAGAAGGGGCAACTCGATGAATTCATTAATTATTTTTTTTTCTGAATGTTTGGTTTGTCAAAAGAGTTTCTTTTTGTGGGAGGAGTTACAGGTTACAGGTGTCCAATTTGGTAAAGTTAAAAAGGAATTTTTTAACTAATCAAAATTTTTTAGTTGGTCAATTGGATCGACTTACTCAATCCATTAACTTACATCGTATGTATTAGAGCAGTTCAATTTACATAATGGAAATTTTGCATGTATATTAAAATAAAAATAAAAATAAAATAATTTTATATACAGCATAATTTTTAAATTTATTCATTTGTAATATAAAAATGATTGAAGTCTATCAATTTGCATTGTGATTGAGTTCAATCACTCAAAATCGATTGAAGTCTATCAGTTGATTTATAAAAGTCTAAAGTCTATCGGTTAAACTGATAGAAGTCTAAAATCTATCAGTTGAACTAATAGAAGTCTCATGATGTTAGAATAACAATTTTAGACAAAATATACTATGAATGAAATTATTTTAAAAAAATGTGTTATAATTATAATGAAGAGTAAAAATATGGAGGTTTTTAAAGGAATTATAGATAATTTTATCTTCTTCAACCTTTCTTCACGGTGAAACAACTCAGCCGCCCACTCTTCTTATACATCACCTTCTACACTTTCAACGCCGGCAACTACACATGATCACCGGCGACGACGCCACAGCGGCGCGAAATTTGGCGACGAGTGCTCACTATTTCCGGTGACTACTCTCCATCTCCCTTGCAGTTTTGGATCCCATTCAGCCACAGGCAGCTTGATTTCCGGTCAGTAGCGACGGCGGGATCCGCGACCGGAAGTCTCCGCGCGTTTCCCTCCCTGGCCTTCGTTTGCATCTTCTTCAGCCGGCGGCAGCCTTGGCTTAATTAGCATCCAGATCCCTCACGATCGTGTTTCTGGTGACTGATCGAGGTGAGAAGCATGTTCAGTTTCCATTTCGAGCATAACCTACATAATTTTGACTCCGTTTTAGAATCGCATTGTATTTGGAGCCTAGATCTGTGAAATCAAACCTATTGGGAGTCAGTTTAGCAAATATTTAAGTTCGTAATTTGGGAGAAATTAGTGGGTAAGTAAGTTAAGCTATTTTACAAATTTATAGTTACATTCAAAAGTTAATTCAGAGTTCTGATGTTCGCCACTGATTACCCTGGAGAAATAGCTGGAAATAGTTATAGATTGGGCAAAAGATCTCTGAAATAGAAATGGGTAGTTATCGGCAAGGTATGTGGTTTTTCTGCTGGAATGCCTTAGGGCTAGGTTTGGTGTTTTTTTTGTTGATGCTGCCTGGAATTGTTTTATATGAATGTTTAAAAATGGCCATGTATGATGTAAAAGTCATGAATGCTATGTGTGAATGAAATAACATGTATGCGAAAGGATATGGCGTTGTTGATGAATAATCTCTTGTGTTGCATCATGCATGTTTTATGTTTCATCAAAATCGTGAAATGTTAGCAAAGATTCCCTCATCTCTATGAGATTTTCTTAGTACAACAGTGTTTGGAGATTTAAACCTACGACCTTTAGGTCGAAGATACATACCAATGTTACTCTTAAGTTGAACCTGTTTCACTTCCCTATATGATTTGATTGCATGAAAATGATTCATGTTTAGAAATTTTAACTTTCAAGTACTAAAAGTGATGTACGTAGAGTCAGTGTAGTGTATGAAAGAGATGCACACAACAAAACTACGCATGAAAGTTATGCATACGTAAAAAAATCTAGGGTGCATGAAAGTGACCATGTCTAAAAGGCTTGGTGTGCATGAAAGTGATGTACATCAAACCAAAGTGATGCACATCACAAAGAAAATAAAAGGGTGGAGACCAAAAGCCCAAGTCTTAGGTCCCATGATACTCATGATTGTATAAGTCATGTTTCATGTGTCCTGCCCCAGCAGTAGAGTCACCTATTGGGTATTTTAGCGAACATTTTCCAACAATTTTTTTCCTCAGGAAATAGCAAGATTGTACAAGCCATGCGACCACGGTCGTTTGCTGAATGTGCCACGAGGTCAAAATCAGCATAGATTCCACATTCATATTATTTATGCTTTTGAACTTATTTTAGAAGTTATGTTGTGGTGTGGGTTTCTTTAAATTAGTATTTTATATTACTATATGTTTTTACTGGAATCCTAAATAAAGAGTTTTAACTATTTTAAAGAAAAAAAATATTTTCTTTATCTTTTCTTATGAGTTTCAAAAGTTATTAGCATGCATATAGTTATGATCCTAATCAATCTTTGTTAAAAAAGTTGAGTCATTCTAGGCTGTAAGACAATTTCTCTCCTTTGTTATCAAAACAAAAACGAATTCAATGATGGAGCTTTATTAGTGTTAAGTTGGAATCAATATTTTGCCATATGAATTCAATGAAAGACCGTGCCTTCTTTCATTTTTTTCTTAAAGTTTGGTTATTCATTATTGGGATTCTTTATGCAGAATCTCCAACAAATCAACCATGGAGAAAGGAGAAGAAATCAAGGTCATGAAGAAAAAGGCTAATTTGGATGATGATGTTTGTTTGTGGTTGATTCACAAAGGAGTGAAAGCTATCTTTTTGTCGATATCTTTGTTTGCTTTGCTGGTTCGAGTGGCTGTCTCCCTTCATCCTTACTCCGGTGCTGGTAACCATCCAAAGTATGGGGACTATGAGGCCCAAAGGCATTGGATGGAAATCACAATCAATCTCCCAGCTAAGGACTGGTATCAGAACAGTACCACCAATGACCTCAACTATTGGGGACTCGACTATCCACCCCTTACTGCCTATCAGAGTTACATTCATGCTCATTTCCTCAAGTTCTTTGATTCCAATACGGTTTCACTTTTTACTTCTCGAGGTTATGAGTCCTATATTGGGTGGGTACGGTGCTATTTTGCATCTATTAATAAATCAGTTACTCTATTTTTCTCTTAAAATTTATTACATTTTGAGTATCTACTTTTTGTTGGCTTCTTTGCAGAAAACTTCTTATGAGATGGACGGTTTTATCCTCTGATGTCCTGATTTTCTTTCCTGCAGTTCTCTATTTTGTTCTTGCATATTTTAGTGGTAACTCCGGCTTCCGTAAAAGTGATATAGCATGGCAAATTGCAATCCTTCTCCTGAACCCGTGTCTCATCTTAATTGATCATGGCCATTTTCAGGTTTCTATGTACTAGCTTAACTATGTTTTTTCTTCGTTTTTCTCATTTTTCATTTTAAATTTAGAAGTATGCAGGTTCTTCACCTTTTCTCCTTTATCACAGTATAACTGTATAAGCTTGGGCCTGACTGTGGGAGCTATTGCTGCCATATGTACAGATAAAGATCTTGTGGGCAGTTTTCTGTTCACTCTTGCTCTGAATCATAAGCAGGTAGGTTTCGATTTACTCACCTCGACCATTACATCTTTTTTTGCTCTAATTTGCTTAGTTTTGTGCGATGTGTAGTGAACAAAGATATTGTTTTATGCCAATAAAGAATCCTGTTGGCATGGTCAAGACTTCTGATGTGTTGGTCTGTCACAGTAATTCTGTAGAATAGATTAATATATACATCTGGAAATGCCAAACATCTTCTCAGCAGAAAAAAGCCTGAAAAATCACTTCACAGGGTTTTTTCTTAAACTTTGTCCAACTAATTTCTAGGACATGAACGTGAAGATAGTATTAGATTTATGATTTTTGGTCCTTCAACTTTCAAATGGTCAATTTTAGTTATACTTAAAAAAAGCTTAAGATTGGTCTAAGACTAAGATTTTGCTAATTTTTCTATAAAAAATTATTATCCTCTATGAATTTTAAAAATATTTTCACATCATGCATGTTCTTACTGATAATAAAATCATTAACATTATTGAACCAATTTCAAGTATTCTACTCATGAAGGAGTAGGCAATCTTGGCACCGTAGGTGCCACCATTTTCTAAAATTCCTTTTTAGTATTTTTTGTGGCAACAAATGATACCACATATGAAATATCTCTGTAAGTAGAGCTTGTATTGCTCTTTCAATTAATATTAACTTCAAGTTTATGATAAAGACCAATTTTTAAGTTTTCATGAGTTTCAAGACTAAAATTAGACGTTGAAAAGTTTATAGACCAAAATTTATGAATTGAATGTCAAAGTATATGGACCAAAATGGTATTTTAACCTAGATTTAATAATTGAAAATCTTGTTTTGCCACTATAATCAGGGCGATTATTAATTCTGCATAGTGCCTTGCAGATGAGTGCATATTATGCTCCAGCATTTTTCAGCCATCTCTTGGGGAAATGTATGAGGCGTAGAAACCCCATTCTTGAAGTGTTGAAATTGGGTTTGGTGGTCTTAGGGACGCTTGCTATTATTTGGTTGCCATATCTTCATTCCATTAATGCCGTTTTGCAGGTATAAAGAAACGTTCAATACTATAGTCAGTATTTGTTATTCTTTTCAATTTGTCTTGTCTTCAACATAACGTCCTTCATTGAATATGAAAGCAATCTTGTACTGTTTTTTTTTTTTTTGAAAATGAGTCAAACGTTCACTAAAAAAGAATGAAAGTACAGAGCAAAGGGCATACAAAAAAAAAAAAAATTCAAACAAACGGGTGAGACCACCTATAATATGGGCTCCAGTTTAGTAAAATCACTCCTAAGAGGTGATTGTGAGTCTAGTAATTGAGGTCTAAATAGAAACGTAAAATTTTACTATCATTTAAAGATCTCTGTACCACTCCAAAGATTCTATTATGTCCCTCATCTTAGTGACCCCACAAGATAGAACACAACCCTCCCTCCCATAAGAAATCTACCTTCTCATTAAAAGGGAGAAACTCTAATCATCTCCCATTAAACTGTGTTTGGTGGCACTAAATCAAACCCACCGATGTGTGTGTTTTTTTCCTGGTCCTAAACCCACCAATGTGTGGTTTATACTTTATCCTATCAAATTAAAGTTAGACTGTGTTTGGTGGGCACTAAATCAAAACATCGTTTCAAGTTTTCAACTGCTGTAAATCCAGTTTCAAAAACTTGGAGAATTTTGAAAATATTTTGGATCAGAATGAAACATGGTTTAATATTTTTGTAAATATTTTAACAGTACAATCTCATGTCCTGACAGTTTGTTATTTACATCCAGATTTTTTGTTCGCGGTTGGTTTTAACATTCATTCTAATTTTTGAAGTTTAATTCAAGTCTGGTTTCGTAGGTTTTATCACGACTTGCTCCCTTTGAGAGAGGATTATATGAAGATTATGTAGCAAACTTTTGGTGTAGCACATCTGTCCTTATTAAGTGGAAGAGATTGTTTACAGTAAAATTGCTGAAATTTCTCAGCTTAGCTGCTACATTGTCGACTTGTCTACCTTCCATGGTTCATCAGATTCGTGCCCCAAGTAAACAGGGATTTCTATATGGCCTTCTATGTAGTTCATTCTCATTCTACCTGTTCTCATTTCAAGGTATTTGAACTCTTTCCCTCTCCCTCACTCTTTCTGTGAATTAGGACGACATTGAGTATGAAAATTGATAAATTATGAAAATTGTATAATTTATCGCTCACGAATAACATTGCAGTGCACGAAAAGTCTATTCTTCTACCTCTTCTTCCTGCAAGCTTGTTGGCTCTGGATGAACCTTCATTATATAGACATTTTCTGCCCTATGCATTGCTTTCGATGTTTCCCCTTGTAGTCAGAGACAAACTGGTTCAAGCATATCTGGCCATCTATGCTCTAACCTTCCTTACTATCAATGCACCAAAGCAAGGACATCAAAAAGGGGAAGCGTTTCGTTCTGCCCGGGTTTTATTTGGATTCACTCTGTTTTGTTCAGTAGTTCTTCACGTTGTTTACTTGGTGGCGCGCCCTCCCGAGAGGTATCCCTTTCTCTTTGAGGCGGTAATTATGGCTGTTTGCTTTTCAAAATTCATTTTCCTTGCTGTCTTTGCTAATATAAAGCAATGGGCGCTGGCTAAAGCTGTTCCACTGATGGACAAGCAGAAGCTTAGTTAAGCAACGTTTCTAACTTAGTTACATATGGCTTTGCTTTCTTGTTTTCTTAACCAAGAATATATTATCCTTTTGTGCTTATTTTAAGCCGAGGGAACTGACCAGCAGCCCTATTGCTCAACTTTTAGTTTTATTATTATTATAATCCATGAAGTTCACAGTTTCTAGTGAACCTCTCTTCACCACTTTCTTGTTATTTTCATTTCTTGTGTTACTTTTTTTTTTTTTGAAAATCGGGAAATCAGAGCTTCGCTCCTCTATGCTCAGGGCACTATTTGCCCGTTTTTAGGTTGTGACACCAAGATATTTCGAAGGATATATTTATTATTATTATCAGCATAAGAGTGTGTGGGAAGATTTACACCTATTTTTGTTTTGTATTTTTTGATTTTTTTTTATAAGTCCACCTTTTCTTACAGCCAGTGTTTTAAATGGGCTCTGGGCGCACGCCTGGATGGAAGTTGCTGTTTATGTGCCTCGCCCTGCCTTCAGGCGCAATTTAAAAGGGGTGCGCTTTTTAAATATATATATTGAGTAAAACTCCCCTATACATGAATGTGTAGGGGAGCTCTGCATTTTGGGGATGTGGCACCATTAAGTGTCACAAAAATTATACACTTTAAAAAATAAATCTATTATAAAATATTTTTTTATGGCATTCAAGAGTGCCACATTCCCAAAATGTAGGACTCCCCTACACATTCATGTGCAGGGGAGATATCTTGAGTACCTATGATGGTGACCAAATCTGCTGGCATGTGATGTTTGGACATAGAATCGAGTCCTTGTGAATGGGCAGAGCCAGGTGCTCTTATTTTACGATGGTAGGGACAGATTGCTTCCATTACTGACCAGAAAGACACCAAATTCACCTTTAGGTGCTTCCACTACGGTATAGGTAGAAGAAGCTGGTACGGAAAAACCTTCTGTATAAAGTTCGAAATGGTGAATTGAGGTAGAGTAGACCGATGATGATCCTGTAGTCATTTGGCCTGCTATTGAAAGAAAAAGCTTGCATCTGCTCCCCCTATGAGAATATAACCGGTCCCATCTTTCTCCAAACCTAACGTGGTAGTTTCCCATCGTAGGGCTTTCTATCTATAGACTGAGCCATTACCAAGGAGCTAATTCGTTCTAAACTCAGTTGACTGCTTCTATAGATAAGGCGGAGCGTCCTTGGCTCAACATTATAGCACATAGGGCTTCAACGCTACTCTGGTAGCGCCGCTAACTCCCGAAGCGCCTCATTGTGAGAATGACGCTTCGCTTACGCTCAGCTAAGTCTTGAACCTTCGCGCTGACCGTTTGCTTTCTCAGTAGCAAAAGCGCTTCTCTTTGCCCAGATTCAAGCCTTAAGCGAGAGATTTGTTGTTTTATTGCTCCCGCTTCCGAACAACCTACGGTTACCATGAGAAATAATGAAGTATGCATTTGTTTTTTTGTTTGTTTTTAAAAAATTCAAGAATAATTAAAGATGAGAGATGTTCCCAAGGAGTGGCACAAGTGGTTGAAGTCTTGAATTTTGAAGCTGAGCTCCCCTTGAGGTCTCATGTTCTAAACTCACTTGTGACATTAATGTTCTAAACTCACTTGTAGACACCTCATGTGTTTCCATTCCTTCGATATCTCTCGGTGTTTGATGTAAGGACTGTCGTGGTTACTCCAGGTATAGTGGAGCGAAACTCCAATTTTCGATTAAAAAAAATAAAATTAAGGAGAAGAAATCTGAGCCTTTCACTTGATCATCCTCAAACTTATGATTGAGCTAATGTACACATGTATAATTGAGCTATTGTTGATTTACAAATTAATTTGTCTTTGTTGACATGCATTGTTCAATTTTGCACACACATGAGTTTATAATTCAGGTAAATCAGTGGAATTCACCCAAATCTCCCTCCTTTAGGGGTGTTTATTTCCAATATTTAAGGAAGATTTAGATGGAGGATTTACTAACTCCTCGAAAATCTACGTGGGAACAAGATTTTACTAATTCATTTTTTTTACTTTTAAAAATAATTCTCTATTTCTAACCATTCATGTAGTTTATTTCTAATAATTCATTTCAAAGAATCAAAATAGCTCATTTTTAATCATTCATTTTTTAACTATTCAAAATAATTATTCATTTTAAATTTGTATTCAAACAAGGTTTTAACTCTAACTCTACATAAAAATTACATTTAAATGAGTTATTGGCTACATCTCTTAATTTTTAATTACTCAAAATAACTCTTCAATATCTAAATCTTCTTTAAATATGATACAAATACCCACTTATGTTAGGACTTATTTAATAGATTTAACTTGCAAGAAAACCCACAAATACTTGGCAAAGTTTCAAACATAGATTGACTTAACGTCTAACAAATTTTCATAGCCAGACCAAAAAATTAAAAAAAAAATCAAAAGGAATCCTTATTTTTTGTTTTTTTTTTTAAAAAAAAATCACATTTTTAATTGAAATAAATATGACGACTTTTCATTTTCTAAAAGATAATTCTATATTTTATTCATTTGTCAATTAATTTATGAGGGTGAAGAATAAAATGTGATTTTGGTCCCTACCTCCCACAGATTTTCACAAGATACGTGCAGTATAGATGAACAAGAAGAGGACACGTGTCCAGGGTTTGTATCGAACGGTGAGAACAATTTAAAAGGGAAATGGAAAATGAGAAGGAAATTATATGAGAATGGACGGTGTAGCTGCCTCCTCTGCTACCAATAGAATCGAAACCTAGAACTACAATAATTGGGGCTGGGGCTGGGGGATACGAACCCATGATCCCTTGGTCGTGGACAATGATGCCGCTGAGTTACAATTTTTATTGACTAATATATATATTAGTTCAACAACGGAGAAGGAAACTAACCATGATCATTTCGATTTATGGGTACAAATTAATATCACAAAATTCATAATAAAAAACCATATACATTAAATTTCTATATTATCGAATAACTTTAAAAAAATATTATTTTAGATAAACTTAATAAAATAATTAATATAATATTAAACTATATTCAATAATATAGATATAAGAAAAAAACAGTTTTGAAATAAAATTATTTTGAAGAGTTGAATTAGACAGATGTGTAGAGTAAGTATGTTTATTGCTTACATAAGTGAAGTATTTGGCACACTTTTATTTAGTTTTCGAGTGTTTTGCCTCCCCCACCTTTGTTGGAAGGATTCACGTTCTTTGTAGACTTCATGTTGTGTTTGTTCATTTAATTTGTGTAATCACCTTTGTTAGTATTTTTTTAGTATAATAAATAGATACGTACTTAAATCAAGTATTTGATAATTTGATCATTATTTTCTCCAAATGAAGCAAACGATCAATCATATTATTCCTCATTTCATCTACCAATTCTTGAAGACGTTCATCCGTTGTTCGTCCAAGCTTCATCATTTTCTTCCAATTCCATATGCATATGAAGCCTCATTACTATTTTGTGCGATACAAATTTATTTTAAAACTAAAAATATTAAAAAGAATTATAGGTCCAACACCGAATAATGTCACATATACAAAATTTAGTGCTCTCTAAACTAGAGATGTACGTTTTTTCTATAGGGTCGAAGCCCCGTGGGGATCCACCCTAAACAGGCTGTGAATCCCCATTTAGACCAAGAATGGGGAAGTGAGCAGGGAAAAAATTCTCCGCGAGCTAAAGGAGGCCAGAGTAGGAATGCATTCCCCATCCTCGATCGTGCTCCTTTACATTTTTTATTTATTTTATTTTTAAAATTGATTTTTTTCTCTCTTTTTACCCATTTAATCTCTAGAAATATTTTTTTATTTTGTAGAAATATTTATTCAAAAAGATATTTCTACTAAATAAAAAATGTTTATAAAGATTAAATTGGTAAAAAGAGAGAAAAAACAATTTATTCAAATAGATATTTTTCTTTAATACTTAACTATCTAAATGAAAATCAATACATATTTTTTCATGGAAAGTTATTTATTTGAAAAATATTATTGAAAAATAATTAGAAAATTAAGATTAGAAAAAGCAGAAAAAAAAAGAAAAGTAGTAAACATTCTTCGTGGAAGCCCGATCCTTAAGGCATGTTTGGCCCCCTTACTTATCAATGGGAAGGGAAGAGAAATTTTATGTCAGTGTTTGGCCACCTGGGTTATTTCTTCCCGACTGGGAAGGGAAGGGAAGGGATAACCCACCATTTTTTTTGTTTTTGGTCAATTTTTATTTTTTAGTCCATTTTCTTACTTTTTAAGTTTTTATACACAGAGTTTATTACCTCCATTTTTTTGTATCTAATCAAATTTATTTTGTATATATATATATATATATTTTGAATTTTGCCTTCAACTTTTTAGTAATGCTTATCAATATAAATTTATGATGATTTGATTGTTTTTATCTGATTATCAAATTTAATTATTAGATAATAATAACGATCTAAATATATAAAAATTAAATTTTCATTAAGTAATAGTTAAAATAAAATGAGTCATCTTTTAAATTGAAACTGAGTGTTTATTTTAATTTTTGTAATGTTTTTATAATTATATTTTGGTATATTATTATTCAAATTAAATAGTCAAAATTAAGTTTGGAACCTTAGTTTTCCTTGAATCAAGAATTAAAGTCGTTAACTTTGAACCATTAATTAATTTAATTTAATTGATTATATTTATTTATTCTATGTATATTTATTTATTTTAAAATGTAATATTTATCATTTCTTTTTTAAATATATATGGTTCTTTAAATAATATTTGTTAGTGTTTATACATTCGATTTTTATCATGCATTTGAAATTTGTTGTATAAAAATATATATTAATAAATATTTATCGTATTATTTATCAATTTTTTCTAACTCGTGCATGTTTTTTAATAAATATATGAAAATACATATTCATATGATTTAAAGATATAAACACTTGAAATAATTAAACTAATATATTTTTCTTTTGGTGTAACTCATTTTGATTTGAATTTTTAAACTTAATTTTAAATTTTATTTAAATAATAAATAAAATAAATTTCAAAAATGATATTTTATGAATATTACATTAAAAACAATAAATATCTATTATTTAAAAAAAATTTACCTCACTTCCTTTCCCTTCCCACCAAACATAAATTTATTATTACATCACTTTTTTTCCTTTCCACCAAACACTAATTTACTCTAATTTCCCTTCCTTTTCCTTCCCTTCCCTTCCTTTCCTTTTCCTTCCCGCCCTAGCCAAACATGTCCTAAAAAAAAAGTGAATTTTATGTAGATAGAGATTGATTTTGGGAGGAGAGACGAGGACCAATTTTGCGCCTTCTTGTGGACATCTCTACCTTACACATGTTTTACTATTCTCTAAATAGATAGTTACGAGAAGAGAACAATGGATGCTAATAAAGGCCAGAAAAGACTTACAAACAAAAGCTACACTATTCAGATAACCGTAGAAGAAAAGTCATAAAGTAAATGATATAAAAAGAAATATATATAATTTTAACCTAATTCTATCAATATTGGGCTTTCCATTTCAACAAGATTGGATTTGCTGATGCCTGATGGAGTATTTTGTGCTCTAATTCTACAAAGGCAATATAAACCAAGGTAAAGATTTTGATAACTATTTGATTTTTTGTTTTTGGTTTATAAAATTTAAGCTTATTTCTATTCAATTTTTTTACATATGTTCCATTTTTTCTATAATGTATTCATGTTTATTTAAGAAAGTAGGTGAATATTGTTAGATATTAGAGCTCATTGGACCTTATTGTTAGGGTTAATATAGTAGCCTATATATAGAATATGTTTGGGTTTGTATCAGGGTGACTTATAGCCTCCACTCTTCTAAACTATTTCACACATTTTTAAAGTGCCCACATATCAATCTGGTAATATATAGTACCTATTTCTAAAAAAATAATAATAATAAAAATAAAAATAAAAACTTAAACTCTCGTAATTTTAAAAATGGTGCTCCATTGCTTATAAATTTGGAGCAAGTTTCTTTAAGTCAAGAGTAAATTGACAAATTCTTAAAATTAGTAAAGGTCAACATCGTCATCTGGTAAATCTCGTGTTTTTTTTTATACAATCAAACAGTTATTCTCGTTTTATCTTGTCCTTATTTATCTCCGTGTATCATTGATTCTAGATCAAATTACATAACTATTTATCTCATACACTTTAAATATATATTCTAAAGATAAAATTAGAATTAACGAGGATAACTCCACTTTGTAACTAGAGAGAAAAAAAAATCCAAAAAAAAAAAAAAAAATATATATATATATATATATATATTTGTAATAATGTTCATTTAATTAATTTATATATATAAACTAATTAAATGAACATTATCTATTATTTTATTATCATGTAGATATGATTTACATAATTTTTTTCTTATTAACTAACAAATTTATATCTAAAATAAACTTTTTTTTAATGAGAAAGTTCAAAAAAATTATAAAATACAAAATAAACAAATAGAATAAATTATTTTGAAAAAATAAAAATTATGTGGTGCTGGTGGTGCCGCGCTAGTGGACAATACATCTGGGAGTGTTTGGCTGCAGGTGAGATGACAGAAAAATCTTGTTTGGGGTGTAGGGAGATGAGATGAAATGATAGAAAAACCTTGTTTGGGGTGGTGGGAGAGGAGATGAGATGTTAATGTATGTTTTTTTATATAAAAAAATGTTCTTATATTTTTTTTAACAATAAAATTGTTATTTTTCTTTTTTTTTTAAAAAATAATTATTCACAAATATTTAGCTATTAATATAATAAGTATGTAAATATAACTACTATCATAAATAAAATGTAAGTAATATAAATTTAATATTAAGCACCCTTAATCATATTAATATTTTTATTAAAAAAACATAGTTTAACCATGAGGTTAAAAGTTTCTAATCTTTCATACTTAAATATTGTTTAATTAAAAAAAAATTATGAGAAAAAAAAAATTTCACACCACCAAAAATAAAGTTTGACTAATTTAAAATATTTGTGCATAGTTAATAACTTTTTAAAAAAAAGATTTGTTAGACTTAAATAATAATTTTTTTTTTAAAATACCAAGATTCTATTTATTAAAAAATAAAAATAAAACCATTTGATTAAACTAGTCATTATAAAATCTTGATAGCAATTTTTATTTTATTTAAAAAAATTTATTTTCTTATACCTTTTATACATTCATATTCATATTCATATTCATAGTTACCCAAGTTCAAAGAATTGTTAATAAAATACACTAATTAATAGAAAATAATAAATTAAATATATTTATCTTATTAGTCATTCATACTTCTAGTAAACCATAGACACCCCTAAAAGTTTTATTTATTATTTTTTTGTAGTTAAAAGAGAACTCGGTCACATTTTGATAATAATTATTACATGGAAGTAATAAAATATCCCTCAAATTTTGGAATTTATTGTTTTTTTTATTAGGTAGAATAGATCTCAATCCCTATGACTCATACAGGTCTTGAAATTTATAGTTGTTTTTTGTATATATAATCAAGACTCTCAAAATTATTTAAATTAATTTATCCTTTTAAAAAAAAACTATATCTACACGACCCAAACTAGGGTCTAAACCTAAGTCCTTAACTTAAAATGCATGAAAATAGTATTCGCAACCTCGGGCATGTAAACTTTAAATAAAACTCCTTTAAAACAACTTGAAATGACAAGATTATAAGAGTATAAATTCATTAGAACATTCTTAGGGTACCCTAAAGTCAAAACATAAAAACTCGATAAAGCATGTTCCACTTATCACGCCCTTAAATAGTTCATGAAGAAAGAAGGAATTTAGAAAACTCTAAAAAGAATAATGCAGCGGGTCCCATGGTCATCTTCAGCTCGTCCGATCATCCATCTCAATACAATCTCGTAGTACCTGTGGTATTCTACAGTGGAAAGGGTGAGTTTTGCAACTCAGTAAGGATTCCCCACCTCGGGGTAAAGACATGCATCAAGTCAAAAGCATCACGAACATGTAAGATAGCAACATAATCAAGGGGTCCACAAAACCCGAGCTCCTGGGCGAAAAAGGGTTAGGAACCATGTCCAAGATCCATGCCACACAGAGCGGTCTGAGGTCACAAACCAAAGACCTAAAGGCCAATAGAGACCACAAATCTCTAAGGCAATCTGGGATACTTGCTCCAGGCCGAGGGATCCTGCGAGTAGAGAAGCCTGGTAGCTAAGGGACCAAAAATCCCACAGGTCTCATACTCACGGTGAGGGTGGATCCAGCACGCTCACCAAAGGGCCACAAACCCAACCACATACTTGGAGAGCACTCCAGGCTACTAGTAAAATGCCGACAGAGCCGTGAGCCTAGTGGACCAACCATCCACGGGAACCCGACGGTGAGAGACCACAAATCCCCCAACGAGAACGTGCCAGCCACAAACCATGCACATCCGCTTACTAGTATCCTCTATCCGGTCTCCGTGTCTCGTTTGCGTCCAAACGAAGCACCAAGTCGTGCATCAAACATCATGCAAGCCCCCAATGAGACATAAGGACTATCATGCAAGACTGACTCTATCAATCAACATACAGTAGTTCATGCATATCCATAAAATCAACATAATCTACATGCTTGCCTTAACATGATGTCAATCATATATTGCATGCTCTTAGTATAATCAATACAAGCACAAACAACACAGATTATGCCACATCAAACACGTAAGTGAATACAGTCAATCCAACACATGTAATAGCCACGGGCATCGAGAAGGGAGTAACGAGTCCCTTACCTAGGCTAAATCTCCCAAACAACGCTTTAGAATATACTAGAAGCCTCCAAATGTCCAAACATAACTCCGAGCCTTGAAACAAGCAAACTGGTCAAAACTAGCACTTTAGACCATCAAAATCGGATCTAGAATATAGAATTTATCAAATAGAACGTGTCACGGAGACACCCGGTGGCTACACGTGCCTCACAAACTCGGCTCGACGAATAGAAAATGATTCGGGTCAAATCTGGTCAATAAAAGTTAATGGGTCAAAATCCATCATTTTACCTAAGCCAAAAATCCATAAACTCGATACCGAACATGCATTACACTACTAGCCAAATAGGCTCAACCCATATTTTAAATGACATAATCCAATAAACAAACACCAATTATCCATGATTTAGACAACTTTAAACTTGAAACCAAACATCACTAAATCATAACTTAAATAATCTCAACCTTGGAAACAAACAATGTTTATCCTCAACTTAAATAACTTTATACCAACTTAAAATGGTTTTAAACTCACACCCAAACAGTCCTTAATCCATAAAATAGATGTGTTTGAACGTAAACAAACAATCCATAAACCTTCCTTTAACAAGCTAGAATCCTTGTAGCCAAACAATCCTTGGTCATCATTTAAATAACTCCAACCCATAACAAACAGCCCCTATTCCACCTTAGAATAGACTTAACCCAACTTATTTAACAGAACCCAAAACCAAACACCCCTCTTCTTCTTCATTTTGAGCCCCAATTTCAACCTAACTCAACATAAGAGAGAGAGACCACCATACCTCCCTAGCTGCGGCTGCTCGCGATGCCGGCAACGGTGGAACCCGGCAGAACTCCATGGTAACTCACAACGCACTCACCGGCCAACCCACGCGGACGAGACTCCAGCGACAGCTCCGACGACGCCCGAACCTGCGGCTGCTACGCTCGGACCCACACACAAGCACACGTCGGCGAGCCGCGCTCCTGAGCTCGGATCGTGACGAGGAGACTCTCGAACCGTCTGCGCGAGAACCCCCCTCGCTGCTGCCGCAGACAAACCTACGCACGCCGAGCCACCCGCGGACCCAAGCTGCTTCAGATCCCCCCAACTCAAACGCTGCACCTTCGCAGGCAGTTCGCCGGGACAGCATCTCCGACAACAAGCTGCTGGTCGGAAAATTGGGGAGAGAGAAAGGGGAGGCGGCGCGTAGCTCGAGGATGAATAGTGAAGTGGCAGCCCTAGGGATCTGAAATGTATTTAAATACTAGAGTAGAAAGACCATTTTGCTCCTTTTTATTCTCAAAAACCACCAAAAGACCATTATTTACTTTAAATAAACTCAGTAAAGGGGAGGTTATTACAACTACTCTTACTATTATTTCAAAGTACAACGCTGAATATAAGAGTATAAAATTTGAATCTCATTTTTTTAACAAACAAAATAAGTTTAATATTTTAAAGTTTATTGAAAATAAATTCATACTTTTAAATTTATTGTAAACTACGAATAAAAATTCAATGTGTATAAATTATTTAAATTTAATTTTTATTTTAATAATAAATTGATATATTTATTGTTAATATTAAAAATAAACACATAACTTTTAATTATTAATTTTTAAATATGATATTTATAGTTTATCTCTAAACAATTGAAATTCTATAACTTTTTTTTTATTATTAAAGATGATTAAAAAATGAATAAAAATATGAAAATTTAACGTCATGTATTAAAAGATAATATGTATCTATTTATTTTAATTTTTAAAATTCAAATATATTTAAATAAACATTTGATATAATAATAGTATAATTATTATAATTATAGATTGATATTTTAAAATAATATTATTATTATAAAAAAAATATATTAAACATAAAATAAGTAAATAAGTAAATATATATATAAATAAAAAGATGAAAAAATTTTAAATTAAAAAAAAAGAGGAGAGAGAAGATGAGATGAGATGAGATGAAAAATACCTTGGGCCAAACAAGGTGTTGGGCTTCTAACACCTCACCCCATCTCATCTGCTCTTAAAACAAACATCTCCTTGGGTGCTACAATATTACTCGCATATAGTATCTATTCCAAAAGGAAAAGAAAAAAAAGAAAATAATAATAATAATAATAATACTCCCGTAATTGTCAGTCTTTTTATACTATTAATTTTGCCAGTGCAAGGAGAAACTATTTTGAGTAAGTTTCTTTTAAGTAAAGATTAAATTCACACTCTTGAAATAGATAAACGTCACATTACCATTGAGTAAATCTTGCGTCTCCTTCGCACAATAAGTAATTATCTTCATTTCATTTTGCCCTAATTCATTTATGTGTCATTAATTCGAAAGCATCTAATTTCATAAGTAGTTCATTTCATCTATCTATCTCATGCAACTTTAAATTTTGAAAGATAAAATTAGAATTGTGGATGATAGATCAACTTAAATGAGAAGATTTTGATTCAAGATAACATCTCAACATGAAAGAACCCTAGAGGGAAAGAAAAAGTCAAAGCGATCTTAATGATCCAATGTGGAATGCCTTAATACATGTAGGGGTAGGTAATGATCCAAGGTTGATAATAACTCAACCATAGTCAACTTGAGTTGCCAACTAATAAGTAATCAATTAACTAACCATTAAACCAAATAAATAGTAAATACAACAAAGGCCAACAAATTAGTTACACCATATTTTTTTAATAAATTTGAGTTTAAAATACTATTTTAAATGATATTATTATTCTCAAATAAATAAAAGTCAAATACCAATTTTTTGGATTGAGCTTGTGACCGTAGTGTTAAAGTTGATTACCATCAAACAATAACACCAACACGCTACCAATTCGTAACCATGGTGCTGGTTAGCTTGAACTTTATTTATTGAGCACAAATGTTAGGTCAAATATATTATGATCTTCAACAACAACTCGAGTATGATATGTGGTCGTGATATTGTTTTATGATTTTTTTTTGTGGGTTAGGTATTTCACAACTTGAACCTATTAACTAAGATCTGGTTTGATAACCATTTTATTTTTCGTTTTTTGTTTATGAAATTTAAGCCTATAACAACTACCTTATTTTGATATCTACATCTTACCTATATTTTAATAAACAAAACCAAAATTTGTAAAAAAAAAAAAAAAATTAGCTTCCAAAAGTTTGTTTTTGTTTTTGAAATTTGGTCAGTATTTGTGAAATAGTGTGGACATCCATCTCAAAACCAATTGGTGATGAGAGAAGTAGTCCACCTACCTTTTAAACACTTAGAGATATCCTCTCCTTATTAATGTGAGATTCTCAACATGCCCCCTTAAGATGGTGCCTCTTTTGGGCTCACCAATCTTGGATCGAATCTCAATTTCATTTTTATTGGACCGAATACCCGTTTGGGCTTAATGAACTCTGATACCATGTGAAATAGTGTAAAGATGAATATGAACAAAATAGAAGCTAGGAAAATTACTTGATGGAGCAAAGGGAGACAATTACCATATATTACTTGATTGAGTTAAAGTTAACTATTTGTGTATTACTTAATATAGTAGATGAAAATAACTAAATATTCTGAATGAAAGGACACCATTGAATCATTGACTTGACCAAAATTTTCTCAAAACTATTTCAATAAAAAAAAAATTGGATTTAAATCTTTCTTCTCTAATTATAATTAACCTAAAATAACAACTCGTGATCAATGGTACTACTTATTAGAGAACAACAATTTCATAAGTTTTTATAAATTTATTTTAAGTCATCACCTAAAATGCCTCACGTACCATACATTAAGATTGTGCTCATCATTGAATTACATGGCCAGACCCAATTTTCGTTATTTACTAGGTCACTTTTATACTTTTTGCGTTTATAAATACCAAACCTTTAATCAGACCCCAAACTCAAAATATCCAGTCTTATTCCATCATTTGTTTGTTATGGCAATATCAATCCCTAATGAGTTTGTGTTTGAAGTAAGGAGAAGCCAACCAGAATTGGTTTGTCCAGCCAAAGCCACACCCCATGAATTTAAGCAGCTTTCAGATATTGATGATCAAGAAAGTCTTCGATTTCAAACTCGAGCTATATGTTTCTATGGACATAATCCACGCATGGAAGGAATAGACCCAGTTCAGGTAATCAAGAAAGCACTTGCAGAAACATTAGTGTTTTACTATCCTTTCGCAGGTCGATTGCGCGAAGGACCGGGTCGAAAGTTGTTCGTCGAATGTACAGCCGAGGGTGTTCTATTTATTGAAGCGGATGCGGAGGCTAAATTGGAACAGTTTGGCGATGTTCTTCGACCTCCATTTGCTTGTTTAGATGATGTTTTATATAACGTTCCGAATTCTGATGGCATCATTAACTCTCCATTGGCTCTCATTCAGGTTATATTTATATCAATTTGCCTTTACTTTTGTTCCTTTTTAATCTTTACATTTTATGAACATGCCTAAAGTTTAGTTAATTTTTTTTTTATTTCTTTATATTCGTGAGTGTGTCCACGTCAATTTATGCCTATCTCAACTATTCTTAAAAAACATATTGCACGTCCCTACAATACTTTGATGGGCAGAAAATTAATTAATTCTATGTAGGCGACTATAAAAAAAATAGTTCTTGTATTCTTAATAAACCTTAAAATTAGTTGCTATGATCAATCTAACTCGAGTTTGATAGGTTGGATTGAGTTAAGAATATTAGTTTGAAGTTTGGATTTAAATTAATATTTTTCATGAGTTGAATTGATTCATGGATTAACCTATAGTTAATTTAGGGTACCCAAACAACCAAAATTTATTAGTAAGTCTTTTTTTCTTTTTTTACATATATGACATAATAATGTATGCCTATAACTACTTAAAAAAGGAAAAAAAAAATCTAATATATCAAATTAAAAGTTATTGATTTTTTTTGTGTTGGGTTGCTCTAACAAATATATCAATTATACAGATTTTAAGATTTACCGATTCAAAAATTTGGGTTTGTCCAAAATAGTCTAGTCAATTCATAACCGTACTCCAAATATTATTAAATTCAAAACACTTGAAAGACCAATATAATATAGCTTCTCAAAAAAAAAAAAAAAAAGAAGAAAAGAAGACCAATATAATATTTTAATACTTCAGCCTGATTCTTTTTAATTAAATTATTACTCTAAAACAGAAAAGTAAAATGAAGATTTAAAATTAGAAAATTCCATATCGTGATTGTAGAAAAATATCTTGAAAACAAAATGTTGAAATCCTTTAGGAGAAAAAGAAAAAAAAAAGAATTTTGCTTTTGGTGGGATATAATACTTTTGAGATGTCAACTTAAGAAAGGTAATATGTATATGGTTATTGATTGGATTATGTTGATAGTAGGTGACAAGATTCAAATGCGGTGGTTTTAGCTTTGCCATTCGTGTAAATCATACAATGTGTGACGGTCCTGGTTTTTTCCAATTTGTTTGGGCCGTAGCCGAAATAGCGAGGGGAGCCTGTGCGCCCTCTATTCTTCCAGTGTGGCAAAGAGCTCTCTTAAATGCACGTGATCCCCCAAGAGTCAGTTTTCAACACCACGAATACGACCAAGTTATGGACACCAAAGGCATCCATACGAATACCCCTTTAAATGCCATGGTTCAACGCTCTGTCTTCTTCGGCCAAACTCACATCTCTACCCTTCGCAAAATGGTATCCTCCGATCTCCAACATTGTTCATCATTCGACCTCATCACCGCTTGCCTTTGGCGTACCCGTACCATAGCCCTTCAGCCAGACCCAAATGAGGAAATGCGCTTACTTTGCATGAATAATTTACGCTCTAAGTTAAAGTCCTTACCTTTGGGATATTACGGCAATGCGTTTGTCTTTCCGGCCGTGGTCTCCACGGCTGGCAAGCTTATCCAAAACTCACTTACTTATATTGTAGAGTTGGTTAGGAAGGCTAAGAGTGAGGTAACTGAGGAGTATATTAAATCAGTGGCAGATCTTATGGTAATTAAAGGACGGCCTTATTTAGCGGTAGGGTCCTTTGAAGTGTCGGACGTGACCCAATTTGGGTCTAATAATGTGGATTTTGGATGGGGAAAGACCATTTATGGAGGCATTGCTATTGGAAGGCCTTCCAATGGACCTGATTTTACAAACTATTATATACGTTGCAAGAATAGCAAAGGGGAAGAGGGAACTTTGGTGTCTTTATCCTTACCTGCTCCTGCCATGCAGAGATTTGTGGTAGAACTTGAGGCTTTGTTTAAGACAAATCTTTCAAATGATGTGGAAAACTCAAAGCGACCATTGATTCAATCTGGATTGTAATGAAAAAAAAAAAAAAAAAAAACCTTGTGAGAAATAAACATAAGAAACTATCCTGTTGTGATAATGAAGGTTTTGGCTAAATAATCAAATTTGATTTAGTGGAATTAGTTTAGATTTCTATTACAAATTCATAGAAGAGAAGAACTTATATATTGTAATCTATAATTGAAACTTAAATCTTAATAAAATATTAAGTTATCGTTTTTAAATGAATGCTTGTCATTTTTAAAACTGAATCACTTGAATTCTGTATTGATTCTTAGTTTTAATTTCTTTTTGAACTTTACTCTTTCTCTAAAACAATTCTACATTTTACTCTTGCAATGTCGTCATCTCTATTAAATTAATATTGTTGGACAAACAAAGTTGTCCCACATTGTTAAAATGAGGGAAAGATCTCATGTATATAAGGAGATAACAACTTCATTAATATAAAACCTTTTGGGAGATACCCAAAAACAAAGGCATGAGAGGTGATTCCTTATTCCTAACAAATACGAAACTTGAATTTTTGTGTTATAATTAAATTATTTCAAAAAAGAAAAATGTACACAACGTCGCTCAATACCCTGGCGACACAAATGGCTACTACTTGATCCGCTGATAAATTTGATGGTTGTGGAATTTTAGGACAATAAAAGGTTCTTAAGAACACTTTTTTATTCTACAAAATTACCACTAACTTTATCTGAAGATGAGAAACAACAAATGGGATCTATTTGCTCATGTAACTCTCATACTAAATCTTAACAACGCGATTTATGTTACTAACGATTTACCTAATAAGTCTTTAAGAAATGACTCAATAGTTGAAGACTTGACTTTGAGAATATACTTCCCCTAAAATCCAATTCAAATATGTTAAAAATACCGATTACAATAAAATAGGTGGGATAAAAAATTGAAACTTCTAATTTATTCTAGTTTTTTTTTTAATTGAAACTTCTAATTTTTTTAGTTCATATCAAGACTAATTTAGATGTTAAAAAAAAAAATTTAGTTATGTTCAAACTACCAAATTAAGATTCCTTTTTAAAATAATCTTAGGCTGATTGAATATTCTTATTAAAGAACTTCTCAAAGAAAATCTTATCGACAAACTTTCCCTTGACTGCAAAAGAAATACCTATGAAATTTCTAGTCGTTAGCGTTACAAATATAACGTTGACTCTTTCTCAAATAAAAAAAAAAAAAAAAAAAATATATATATATATATATAACGTTGACTCTACTTGTTTCTTTTCTTTTTTTTTAAATGGACACTACTAATTAAATACGCCCATTATATTTTCTTACTCCGAAAGTGACTAGCAAAAAATTATGGTCCAATCAAGTTTACCGCTATTTGAGTTGAGAAGTTTGATTTTCCACCACACATATCATTATATATATATATATATATTTATATATATATATTAAAAACTATAAAAATATAATTTTTAGATTTATGTCTTATTATTATTAAATTGTATAAATTTTTAAAGAGATTTCTTCGGTAGAAGATCACATATATAGTCCATTATATTTATTTAATTAAAATCAAGGAAAAGTAAAAGATTTTGGTCATGTGATCTTTTACATCTCCGATATTTTTAAATATTTAATTTTAAACATTATACCATCAATAAAACTTATAACTGATCCTCTAAGCATAATTTTCTTTTCAAATTTCTTTAAAAGGTTATCTCTATCAGATTTTCCTTTAGAATTATTATTATTTCATCAATTTTAATAAAAATTTGTTAAAAATTATGGCCCAAAGAAGATCAAAAGCCCAAAGAAAATTCTAGATTTCACCTTTTTATCCTAGATGGTTAAAGAAATCTCTAGAACTTCTGAGATGGTTAAAGAAATCTCTAGAACTTCTTTTGGCCAAAAATATCTAGACAATCTTATTCAAAGTGAAGTGTTGGCAAAATCCTAGCCATACATTTTACTTGATCACCAAGGCAAATTTTGGACCATTGGATGATGCTTGGAGCCCAAGTTCATGAACACTATAAATAGGTTATGCCATTTGTTGCAAAACCATCCCAAATCATCCCAAGACTTCCCACATCTAAAGTGAGGTTGTGAGATAAAAATAGAGAGTGTTTTCTCCTTGTAAGAAAGCTTGTTGTTTCTTTGTAGAGAGAAGGTTGTAAATCCTATTTTTGTAATAAAGTTCTTCTATCATTGCCCGTGGTTTTTACCCTAATTTGTTTAGGGGGTTTCCACGTAAAATCATTGTGTCGTTATTTTTCTTCTTCCTCTTAATTACTATTGTAATTTTCAATCTCTCTTTAGCTGTGACCCTGCTCTATTCGTGTAAACAATTTTAACAAGTGGTATCAGAGCCTAGTTTCTTGGTGTAACTATCTACTTATCGTATGCTCTGTGGTTGCCACTAAAAGTGGATCCTCCACATCAGAAAATAAGTTAGATACTTTCACCTTTGTTGACAGGTACGTGGGTTGTGGATTGTTTACTGTTCGTGGTAGAAGCAATGGCAGCAAGGTTCGAGATTGAGAAGTTCAACGGGACCAATTTCTCGTTGTGGAAGATGAAGATGAAGGCTATCTTGAGAAAAGATAATTGTCTTGCGACCATCGATAAGAGGCGCGGACATCACAGATGATAATAAGTGGAATGAGATGGACGGGAATGCTATTGCAAATTTACATCTAGCATTAGCAGATGCAGTTTTGTCAAGCATAGAGGAGAAGAAAACTGCACTTGAGATTTGGGAACATCTCACCAAGCTGTACGAGGCCAAGTCACTTCACACCAAGATTTTCTTTAAGAGGAAACTGTATACTCTTCGAATGTCAGAATCTACTTCAATGACAGAGCACATGAGCACGTTGAATACTCTATTTTCTCAACTCACGTCGTTGGGTTATAAAATAGATTCAAATGAATGTGATGAAATTCTACTTCAAAGTCTTCCTGATTCATATGATCAACTTGTCATCAACTTGACAAATAATATTCTGACCGACTGCCTAAACTTTGATGATATTGGAGCTGCTGTCCTTGAAGAAGAAAATCGGCTCAAGAACAGAGAAGACAAGTTGGCAAGCTCACAACAAACAGAGGCTTTGGTGGTGACAAGAGGGAGATCAATGGAACGTGGCTTCAGTGGGAGCCAAAATCAAGGAAGGTCAAAATCAAGAAGTAAGAAGAGCATGAAGTGCTACCATTGTGGCAAGAAAGGACATATGAAGAAGAATTGTTGGAATCTAAACAAAAAGGATTCCAATCCTCAAGGAAATGTAGCAAGCACCTCAAATGAAGGTGATGTTTTATCTTGTGAAGCAGCGACAACTATCAAAGGCGGAAAGAGTTTGGGCGATGTATGGTTCATCGACTCAGGAGCGACTTATCACATGACCTCACGCCGAGAATGGTTTCATCATTATGAACCTATCTCAGGAGGGTCCGTGCTCAGCTGCAATGATCATGCCTTGAAGATTGTCGGTATTGGAACTATCAAGTTGAAGTTCCATGATAATATCGTTTCGCACAATTCAACATGTGCGACATGTAGAAGGCCTGAAAAAGAACTTGCTTTCATTAGGTCAGCTTGATGACCTTGATTGCAAAGCTGTGGTGGAGAAAGGAGTCATGAAAGTGATTCGAGGAGCGCTGGTACTTATGAAGGGAGAAAAAGTTGACAACAACTTGTACATGCCGATGGGGGAGACTTTGCAAGAGGGAAAGGCGTCGGTTGCCTCAAGTATTTCAAGTGAACAACTTTCAATGATGTGGCATCAGAAACTTGGACACATGTCGGAGCAAGGAGTTAAAGTTCTTGCAGAGCAAAATCTACTCCCTGGGCTATCTAAGGTGTCTCTACCTTTGTGTGAGCATTGCGTTACAAGTAAGTAACACAGATTAAAGTTCAGCAAATCAAATTCTAGAAGCAAAAATATTCTAGAATTGGTTCATTCTGATGTATGGCAAGCACCAGTTACATCCTTGGGAGGAGGAAGGTACTTTGTGTTCTTTATCGACGACTACTCCAGGAGGTGTTGGGTGTATCCAATCAAGAAGAAGGCAGATGTGTGTTCGGTCTTCAAAGTATTCAAAGCTCAAGTTGAACTACAGTCAGAAAAGAAGATCAAGTGCTTGCAGACTGATAATGGAGGAGAATATACAAGCAATGAGTTTGCAGAATTCTGTAATCAACAAGGCATTAAAAGACAGTTCACTCATCGCCTACACTCCAAAGCAAAATGGAGTGGCAGAGCGGATGAATAGAACCTTGTTAGAGAGAACAAGAGCAATGTTAGGAGCTGCAGGCTTGGACAAATCATTCGGGCGTAAGCGATCAATACCGCTTTGGTATATGTAGTGAATCGTGCTCCATCAAGCGCAATTGAGTTGAAGATGCCAATGCAGAGATGGACTGGTAAGCCTGTTGATGATTCAAACCTCCATATATTTGGAAGTCCAGTGTACGTGATGTACAATACCCAAGAAAATACAAAACTGGATCCAAAATCCAGAAAATGTTTATTCTTAGGGTACGCTGATGGTGTGAAGGGGTATCGCCTGTGGGATCCCACTTCCCACAAGGTTATCATCAACAGTGATGTGATCTTCATGGAAGATAAGAAACATATAGCAAATGATAGCACTGTCAATGAAAGCTCAGAGACTACAACAGTACATGTGGAGAAAGAATATGAAGATGACCACTCTGAAGCTGAACCAACACACGAGATACAAGATCCAGTTGTGTCACAAGAGACTCGCCGTTCTATCCGAACGACAAAACCACCCAGTTGGCAGTCTGATTATATTATGGAGAGTAACATTGCATATTTTCTTCTAACTGAGGATGGAGAGTCATTAACATTCCAAGAGGCAATGACTAGTTCAGATGTTGCTCAGTGGATGACAGTTATGCATGAAGAAATGGAAGCTCTTCATAAGAACAAAACTTGGGAACTTGTAACGCTACCACAAGGAAGAAAGCCCATTGGTAACAAATGGGTATATAAGATCAAGCACAACAATGATGATCAAGTGGAGCGGTATCGTGCAAGATTGGTGGTAAAAGGATATGCTCAGAAAGAAGGTATCGACTTCAATGAAATCTTTTCTCCAGTAGTTCGAATTACTACTGTTAGAATAGTCTTAGCAATGTGTGCTACATTTGATTTACATCTGGAGCAGTTAGATGTAAAAACTGCATTTCTCCATGGTGATCTTGAAGAAGAAATCTATATGCTCCAACCAGAAGGTTTTGAAGAACAAAGAAAAGAGAACTTGGTTTGCAGGTTGAGGTTGAACAAATCAGAGAACTTGGTTTGCAGGTTGAGGTTGAACAAATCTCTATACAACAGACTTAATGCAGACCCTTTGTAAGGGCCCGGGAACCGGGCCAGTTTTGAAATTGTTAATTGCCAGAATAATTATGAGTCGATTTGAATGAGATCGGGAATTTTGGTGAAGACATTTGGGCTTGGGGAAAGGTTAAAATAAATAGGGAATTAAATAGCGCGTCGAGTGAGATTCGAGCCAGGGACGTGTCGCGTGCTAGGCAGGGGGCGCTGCCAGTCGAGCCACTGGGCGTCTTTGTGATTCTAAACGCGCGATCTGGTATATAAGCCCGTTTGTGCTGAGTTTTGATTTAAAAGCCAAAAATCGCCCGAACCTTCTTCTTCTTCTTCCTCATTTCTCTCCTTCGCGATTCTCCTCACCGACCGGTCTCCCCCTCGCCGACCAGCGACTCGCCGCTTCTCCCTCGACCGATCGATCTCCTCCGGTGAGTTCTCCCTCCCTTTATCTTCTCTTCTTCTTCTTCTTCTTCTTCTTCTTCTCCTTGAAAATTCGAGTTCTTCCCCACGCCGGGCTTCGCCATTTCTACGAGTTGAGGTAATTTGAGGTATGGGTTTTGTGTGCGGCTAGTTTAGGGAGTTCGTCATCAAAGAATCGCTCGTCGAATCCCCGTGGATCGCTCGAATTCGGATTTTCTCCATCGCCCTGTTCGCGCGAAAAACAGAGCCCCCTGCTCGTCCGTCGCGCATGCAGGGCGAGCCTCCGCCGAGCCACGCCGCGCATCGCCTCGCGCCCGCACGCACGCCTCGCTCAGCTCCGTGCCACGCCGCTCGCCGTCCCAGCTGTGCCGCTCTGCCTCGCTCGCGCGCCCGCGTCCTCGTGCCCCTGCTTCGCCCAGCATCTGTGCGCGCGCGTCCGCGCCCCAGTGTGCGCACCCAGCGCGCCCAGCTCGCCCATTTCTTGGCCCCAGCGCGCCTAGCCAGCCCCGTTGCTGCCCCGTTCGTGCAATCGGCTCGTTCGTGCGTTCGTCGCGCCTCGTGAGTTGCTCCCGAGCTGAGCCTCATTTATTTTATTATATTTAGGCCTATTGTGTGATTTTTGTTGTGATTGATAGGTTCTCGGTAGCTAGTTCGGGTTCGTTCGCCGCTTAGGATTTCGTGTCAAATTGTCCCCGGCCAAGGTAAGGATTTCTTACCGGAGTTGTGTGGACCCTGCGATATTATATGTGATTGCTGATTGATTGATTGTTTATGTTTATTGACATGTATAGCTAGGTACTCAATTTTGAATTCCCGATTAGCACGTTGTTCCTGATTAATTCTCATGTTAATCCATGCTAGGTTGTTCCCTTCTAGCATGCTCGTATCTGCTCCTTGCTTCATAGTATCATGCTAGGCTCGTTGTATTCTTATTGAGCACGTATTGGATTTTATGGAATTGTTTGTCGCTTGCTAGAAGCGAGTTAGAATTGCGGTAGATAGCATCATCGGGCCCGATGCATAAAGTACCTTGCATCCATGGCGGGGACGTCGAGCAAGTCATTTCCGCCCCTGACCCCGTGAGGATTAGCTAACCCAAGCGAGAGGCCGCAATCTTGGGTGAGGGTGGCGATTGTTAATGCCCCAACCGTCGGGATGATGACTTGGCATCGCCTCGTCCCCGACGATCGGCAAGTCCTCGGCGTGTTCGGCCGTAGCCCCGATTTGCCACTGTTAAGGCAAGGACGACTTCTTGGTGTAAGCCTACCACGACCGTTCCTTGGCCCCGGTGCGGTGGTTCAGCCGACATAGTTTACGTGTCCGTGTCTCACACCCTTATGTCGGTGACACCGATCCAAAGAATTAGTTAGGCGTGGTGGATTGGACATGGGCGGCTTGCCTCTAGACCCGGCACCCCCCATGGTCTGTAGTAGCACGCGGTGCATGCTTACGCTCATTACAGCGCCGACCAGAGAGCTCATCGGGATTGTGAGCCAGTGTACCTTTCGTCGACGAGAGACGGTGAGGCCGGGACTTGTTTCTCGATAGGCGACTTATGTATTGGACGTGTGGTGATATTATTCCGGACTAAGACCCTAAATTGGCATCCGAGGCCCAAGTGTGGGCTAAGCTATGTGCTCTATTCGTGTTTATATTCATAGCTTGCATACGCTCATCGAGATGACCATGTATATCGTATTGTACCCGGTTGGGGATTCTTACTGAGTAATTCGTTACTCACCCTTACTGTGGTTTTTCCACAGGTAACCAAGTTGCGAGACAGGATGGCTGAAGGAGGAGCTGTGATCATGGGGCTCAATCATCCAACTCTGATTTTGTGTTATGACTCTTTATGTTTTATTTTCCCCTGAATGCATGTAGACGGGCACGAGCCCTAGGATGTTTTCTGAATATTTTGTGGATTCCAAAGCATTATTGTATTTAGACATGTTTTGAATGATTTTAAGAAATCTCTCGATCGGAGTATACTTTGGGCTGTATTTATCTAGGAGCAGTGCTTGGAAACAGGGACAGTTCCAGGAAATTGTCTAGTTTTTAAAGGGGTTATTTTGAATGTTTTGTTTTAATTGGAATCCGAAACCATGTCTGTTTAAATGTCCTTTACTTTGAATGCATGCATTGGGGTAAAGGCCCATTTAGTGCCCCATTCGGGTCGGTCCCTTACACCCTTGTGCATATTTCAAGAGGTTTAGTGAAAAAGATTTCATTATCTTGCTGTTGTATGTTGACGACATGTTGGTAGCAGGCCCCAACAAAGATCGTATTAAAGAATTGAAGGCTCAGTTGGCTAGGGAGTTTGAAATGAAGGACTTGGGGCCAATGAAACAAGATTTCTGGGATGCAAATTCAGAGGAGACAGAAATAATAGAAAGATTTGGCTATCTCAGAGAAACTATTTAAGGAAAGTCTTACAACGCTTCAACATGGAAGACTGTAAGCCAATTTCTACCCCTCTTTCTGTTAATTTCAAATTATCCTCTAGTATGTGCCCTAGCAGTGAAGCGGAGAGGATGAAGATGTCTCAAGTACCGTATGCATCAGCAGTGGGAAGTTTAGTGTTTGCCATGATTTGTACCAGACCAGACATTGAACATGCAGTGGGAGTAGTTAGTCGGTACATGGCGAATCCTGGTCGAGAGCATTGGAATGCTGTAAAAAGGATCCTTAGATACATTAAAGAATCAATAGATGTTGCATTATGTTATGAAGGATCAGACTTTATTGTCAGAGGATATGTTGACTCAGATTATGCAGGTGATTTTGATAAAAGCAAATCCACCACCGGATATGTGTTCACTCTTGCTAGCGGAGCTATAAGCTGGGTTTCAAAACTGTAGTCAGTTATGGCTACCTCGACAACAGAAGCAGAGTATGTTGCGGCTACACAAGCTAGTAAAGAGGCAGTATGGTTAAAAATTTATAATGGATGAACTCGGGCACGAACAGAAGAATATTTCTCTGTTTTGTGACAGTCAGAGTGCCTTGTACCTTGCAAGGAATCCAGCTTTCCATTCCAAGTCAAAACATATTCGAGTGCAGTACCACTTTGTTCGTGAGAAAGTGGAAGAAGGAACAGTGGATATGCAGAAAAATCATACAAAAGAAAACCTAGCAGACTATCTAACCAAGGCAGTCAATGGTGACAAGTTTGATTGGTGTCGATCCGCGAATGGCCTAGCAGAAACATAAGCAACATGGAGATGGCAAGGAAGAAAGAATGGTGTGGAGATTTATTGATGAATCAATCAAATCTCCAAGTGGGAGATTGTTAAAAATTATGGCCCAAAGAAGATCAAAAGCCCAAAGAAAATTCTAGATTTCACCTCTTTATCCTAGATGGTTAAAGAAATCTCTAGAACTTCTTTTGGTAAAAAATATCTAGACAATCTTATCCAAAGTGAAGTGTTGGCAAAATCCTAGCCATACATTTTACTTGATCACCAAGGCAAATTTTGGACCATTGGATGATGCTTGGAGCCCAAGTTCATGGACACTATAAATAGGTTATGTCATTTGTTGGCAAACCATCCCAAATCATCCCAAGACTTCCCACATCTAAAGTGAGGTTGTGAGATAAAAATAGAGAGTGTTTTCTCCTTGTAAGAAAGCTTGTTGTTTCTTTGTAGAGAGAAGGTTGTAACTCCTATTTTTGTATTAAAGTTCTTCTATCCTTGCCTGTGGTTTTTACACTAATTTGTTTAGGGGTTTTCCACGTAAAATCATTGTGTCGTTCTTTCTCTTCTTCCTCTTCATTACTATTGTAATTTTCAATCTCTCTTTAGCTGCGACACTGCTCTATTCGTGTAAACAATTTTAACAAAATTCGTTTCATTTGAAACGCTATTTAAAATAGAATAATAAAAAATGAGACAATAAAACATACAAGAAACAACATAGTATTTTAATGAAACAAAAGTTGTTAAATGTGAATGAAAAGAGACAGGTGGGTCCATTGAAAGTCAAGATCTTGTCTTGTAATGAAGTTGAGCAATAATTGTTAAGAAATGGACAAGAAACTACCACTGCAATTTCTGGTAGATTCTCACATAATTTCACATTAATGGAAACAGAATTTCAATTTATTTTCCCATTTATGGAAACTTTGTCTATAAATTCATTACCTTCTCACTCACAAATTACTCACAACTAATTCTCTATTTCTACTTTAACATTACATGGCTTCCACTCTTGTGTTCAAAGTCCAAAGGTCCCAACCAGAACTGGTTGGTCCAGCAAAGCCAACACCCCATGAATTTAAGCAACTTTCTGACATTGATGATCAAGAAGGCCTTAGGTTTCAGATCCCAGTCATCCAGTTCTATAGCCATGATCCACGCATGGCCAGCAAAGATCCTGCCAAACTCATTAAGGATGCCATTTCAAAGGCCTTGGTTTTTTACTATCCCTTTGCGGGTAGGCTTAGGGAAGGCCCCGGTCGGAAGTTGTTCGTCGAATGTACCGGAGAAGGTGTTTTGTTTATTGAAGCCAATGCAGATGTCACTTTGGAGCAGTTCGGCGATGCGCTCCAACCTCCCTTTCCGTGTCTGGAAGAACTTCTTTATGATGTTCCCAACTCCAGTGGAGTTCTTGATTGTCCGTTATTGCTCATTCAGGTGACACGACTCAAGTGTGGTGGTTTCATCTTTGCTCTTCGTTTGAACCACACCATGAGTGATGCTGCTGGTCTCGTTCAATTCATGATGGGCGTTGGTGAGATGGCACGTGGCGCGGACATGCCGTCGGTACGTCCTGTGTGGAAAAGGGCGCTCTTGAATGCAAGAGACCCACCAGAAGTGACATGCCATCATCGTGAGTATGATGAAGTTGCTGACACCAAAGGCACCATCATCCCGCTCGACGACATGGCTCACCGCTCATTCTTTTTTGGCCCAGCTGAGATATCCGCCATCCGTAAGGCCTTGCCGACCCACCTTCGCCAGTGCTCCTCTTTCGAAATCCTCACAGCGTGCCTTTGGCGCTGCCGTACCATATCCCTTCAACCTGATCCGGAGGAGGAAGTGCGAGTATTATGCATCGTCAACTCCCGTTCTAAATTCAACCCGCCATTACCATTAGGATATTATGGGAACGCATTCGCTTTCCCAGTGGCACTCACCACTGCAGGGAAGCTTTGCCAGAACCCACTTGGATATGCTTTGGAATTGGTTCGAAAGGCCAAGGCCGACGTGACCGAGGAATACATGAAGTCTTTGGCCGATCTTATGGTGATCAAAGGGCGGCCTCATTTCACTGTGGTGAGATCGTACCTCGTGTCGGACGTGACGAGAGCTGGCTTTGGGGATGTGGACTTCGGGTGGGGGAAGGCTGCATACGGAGGACCCGCAAAAGGAGGTGTCGGAGCAATCCCGGGTGTGGCGAGCTTTTACATACCGTTCGAGAACAAGAAGGGGGAGAAGGGAATTTTGGTGCCTCTATGCTTGCCTGCTCCCGCCATGGAAAGATTTGTGGAAGAACTTGATGCATTATTGAAGCCCAAAAAGCCCATAGAAAATGAAAACCAGAAGCTATCATTCATTCCATCTGCTCTGTGATTAGGAAACTTGTATTGAGAAAAATAAATCCAAAACTTTAATAGTAATGAAAAAGAAAAAGAGTGCGTGATGTGTATACACATTTTTGTTTTAAGGGTTGTAATTTGTAAATTTTTGGGATAATTTGAAGCTTAATAAACTATACGTAACTTGGCAATTTAGTTTATTTTGGATTTATATTATAGAAAAAACGCATTAGTTTTGAATTCTGTTCAAAAAAAGAAAAAAAAGAAAAAAAAAATTTATGGTCCATATATATATATGTATTAACTTGGAACCAATATTTATATATTGTTTAGGTTAAATTACAAATTCAGTTGTAGACTTTTAATTTTATATTTGTTTGTTGTTGAGGTTTTAAGAATTTCTAATAGATATATTATAACTTTTATTTAGTATTAATATATATATATATATATATATATATACATACATACATACATACATATATATATATATATATATATATATATATATATATATATATTTGAAAATTAGTATTAATATATTTTACAAGCAGAGAAAAGGTCGACCTTTTAATTATGTGTTTAATAAATTTAAAATTAAATTTATGAATGTTGTAAGCGATCATTAGTTTAATTTCATATATCTAGTCAATTTCTTAATTTTTAAAGATTACAAATATATTGGGACCCATTAGATATATAAAATTAGAAGTTCCAAAATTGACTAATCTTTTTAAATTTAAAGAACATATTTAACATTGAATTAGAAATTCAGAAGTCTACTGAAAGTTGGTTACTTTGTTTATTATTAAATAAACACATTCTTAAGTAATTTAGCTTAAGTGGCTGACGTGGTGGTTTCATTGTTTGGTGGTAGTCCAGTTCAACATGATTTCGAGATTCGATATTTGACTCTAATTTGAGAGTATACCACATTTATAAGGTTTGTGGTCCCCATTCCCAACTTATACTAAAACAAATCACATTTCCCACTTGATTTCTACTACATGTAGCATAAATAGCAAACTTCCTCACTATTGCCGTTGTTGGTGGAAGTTTCATACCTATTTATTCATTAATTGTGGAAACTTCTCATAAATTGCTGATTAAATCAGTCATCTTACTTAAAGCTTTTGTTTCTAGATTTACTACAAGTTACAAACTCAAAATATATTTATGAAAAAAAAAATTTGTCTTGCCAAAATAGGTAAGAAAATTTAATGATTTGAGTAAATAGATTATTTATTTAGATATTGATGGCAACTATTACACGAGATTTATAACACTAGAAGCCTTTTTATTTTTTATTTTTTGGTTAATTCACGACTCTTTTATATGGTAGCTAAAACACTTTTTATAAGTGATTTAAAAAAAAACACTTTTTATAATTATTAAGAAAAGCCATAATCTACGTGTTCATGACCAAATTTTAAATAACGTGAATATTCATGCACAAAATTTGTATAATATGTATAAAAGACTTTCAATAATAGTGATACATAGTTCACCCAAAAGTTGTGGTTGAACTATGCTAATAAAATAAATAATTCAAGACAATAAAGATGTCTACATGTCCTAAAAAGAAGTCATTTTATTTATATTCAAATTGTATGCAATAAACGTCTACAAGAATTTAGAACATAACACATCCAACGAAACATTGAATACCATATTGAAAAACTTGAAGCATTGTTATGGTTGGAATAAACTTAAATATATTTAATGTGTTTTTGGAATATTTAATTTAGAAATTAATGGATAGACAACTAAAAGAATGAATTGGATTGTTAATTTACTAGAATAATATAGCAATGAGTAGATTTTATTGTTTTAGAAATCTTGGTAAGAGCAAAAAAGAGTGAACAGAGGAAAAGTTGTGTAGAAAGTTATAGATAAAATTTAATTGAAAAATAAAGGAAAGCGTTTTAGAGAAATTGTTGTGTACATTATTTTTATTTTTCAAATCTAGATCTTACAGTTATATTATACATAACAATGATTACATGTCTTTAAGAATATATCAATTTTCATCACGGATCAATTGCATCTTTAAAAACAGCTTTGATGATAGGGCGTGGTTTGCATTTGGCTACCAATGGTTGAGCTTTAGGCATAGTAATCCCTTCACCTTCACTCATATCAACCAACAAAGTTCCTTCTCTTTGCCACTCAAAGCATTGAATCATTGATGCCAATGCCAAGCTAGCCACTCGTTGAGCTATTCCTATTGCTGGGCAGGCTCTCCTCCCCAACCCAAATGGTAATAATTTATACGGCTCCTCTCCATTAGGGTTCATATGTCGTTCCGGCTTAAAATGGGTGGCGTCTTCCCATAGGTTGGGATCTCTATGAATAAGCCAAGCGTTGACCAGTACAATTGTCTCACGTGGCACATCGTAGCCTCCGATTTTACAGTCTTTGGAAGGGCAATGCGGCACTAACAATGGAGTTGATGGGTTCAATCGTAGAGTCTCAGTTATGATTCCTTGTAGGTATCTTAAACTTGATATATCTGTTTCATTGACCAAGCGCTCTTGTCCTACGAAACTGTCTATTTCAGCTATTGCTTTGTCTAACACGTTTGGATTGTTAAGTAAATGAGATAGAGCCCATTCTAAGGTTATTGCTGTCGTGTCAATCCCTGCTAATAATATGATCTGCAAGAATATTATGCACTTTTTAGAAATAGAGTATGAAGTAATATGAGACTCATTGCAAAATTAATTAGTTATGAGAACGGGTAGCACAAATAAATTTTTTACGACTTGTTATGAAAAGAAAGTGTCTTATATTTTTTTTAAGTACTTTACTTAATAGTTTTTCATCTATTGCTTGATCATGGTCTGATAGTAGGTTGGACCAGACGCAAAAAGTTGGTTGTAAGTTTTGGATTCTATATTTATGAAGTACGCTTACAAAAAAAAATGGTTTCACAAATTTCTTATTTTATATTTACTTCCCCGGTATCAACATAGACGTTTACCTTTCTTTTCATTTTTTATTGTAAACTTAATTTTCTTCATTTCATCACTTTTCTTCTTCCTAGTTTATCAGTTTGAGTTGAATCCAAATTTATAGATTAAATATCCATTTAAATTTTATACTATTGAGGAAGTATACAACCTAAATGTTTAACAAACTACAGAAAATTAAATCTAAATAAAGAACTAGATCTACAACTAAATATAGTACAACTAAATATAGTGCAATATTTATCTAATATACACGTTTAATTAGAATCTGAATTTGTTAATCAAATACTCACTTGGAAAGTGATCTCTGTTGAGATATAACAATTGAGGGACGTGAACAGTGTGTATATCTTTCACATAGACAATAAGTGGAAAAACTGAGGTCAATAATTATAATAAAATATGTACCGTAGAGATGTCTACGCGATGGGGCGGGCGAGGGAATGATTTTTCCATCTCCATCCCTGCCACTTAACTTAATTCCCATCCTCGAAATAATTCCTAGTTTTTTTTGTTGGAAATCGGGTCGGGGATTCCCGCGGGGCATCGGTGGAGATTTGATTCCACGCAGGAATTTTTTCTATTTTTTTATTTTTAATATATATATTTTGGACAATACTTTTAAATAATTATATTTTCTTAGAAAATATCTATAAAGTTTTAACCATAATATTAATTATTAAAGAAAAATATTCTAATTTCATCGACAAGTATATTTTTATTTAAAAATTAAAGGAGTAAAACAAAGGAAAATTTTTTTTAATAAAAAAAGGGAAACAGGGCGGAGATCAGCCTAACGGGGGATACCCCACCTTGTTAGGATAGGGTCCGGGGAACTCGGCTTTAGTGAAAAAATGGACATCTCTAATGTACCTGTATGAGTCCTTTGATAATTTGGTCACTATGAATTTCAGGCTCAGCTTTTTGCAAATGAAGCAAACGATCAATCATAGTGTTGCCATCACCTTCTTGATTATTCCTTATCCCAACAACCAGCTGTTGAAGAAGTTCATCCATTGTTTGTCCAAGCTTCATCATTTTCTTGTCTAAGCCATTTGGGTCAATCCAATTCCATATTGGTATGAAGTCTCCTGGATTTGTTGATCCAGAATTTGCCATAGTCTGTGTCACCACCTCTCGAAACTCACTCGATTTTCCCTTATACCCTTCAAAAGCCTTCTCCCCGGCTACCATTCTCATAAGAACATTGTACATAAGATCTAAGAACATGGACTCCGGCTCAATTGTCCTCAACTCTTCCAACGAGCTCCCACAAAACCTACGCATCAAACGCTTCACTTCATCCTCTCGAATCCCCACGAACAGATTCAGCCGACTCGTGGAGAATATCTCGACTGCGCCGATTCGTCGAAGGTTTCGCCAATGCTCGCCGTAAGGGGCGACGGACATGGTTGTGTAGTTGTAGGATATGGGTTTTACAGAGCTCAATAATGGTCGGTTGGCGAGAACTACATCGTTCTTTGTAAAGCATTCTTGGACGACCGAAGGAGATGAGATGACAACGACGAGACGTGAACCGAAGCGGAGAGAAAAGACGGGGCCATATTTTTTCGAGAGGTCGTGAAGGGATCGATGGACGGGATGTTTGACGAGGTGGAGATGGCCGATTATTGGAAGTGAAAAAAATGGTGTTGGTGGAAGGTTTTGGCGATGGGGTCGAAGAAGAAAGGTGAAGGCTACAAGGAAAGAAAAGAGAAAGAGTGAAATGCAAAGGAAGAGATTATCCATGATTGATTGTATGGTTATGTTTTTTTTGGTGTATCATCTTTAATTTATTTAATAAAGAGACAAATTTACATTATGATAAAGCATGGCCTATCTTATCTTATCTTCTCTATAACATAGTCAAAGGGTAGTTGGTTTAATAAGGAAAGAAATAAATGTGAATGTGACAGATGAAATTATCTAATGTGAGATATTTTTTCAATTTAAGGCATTTGGCTTTAGTGAAAATATAGAGTACGTGAAAAGGGAGTGATTCGAGTTTCGTGAACTTTTGTATACAAGTCAAAAATATGAACAAAATTAAACCCACCAACAATCTTTCACTGCTTAAGAATTTTTTTTATTTCAGTTCAAAAGATCTTATATCAATCAACATGTTTCTACGCACTTATAAATATAAAATTGAACATTTAGACTCATATAATAAAGCTCTAATATCATATCTATTATATTTCTTGATTTTAAAAATTGAAAACTTGCTATATTAGTCGAATATAGAAAATAATTACAAATATAATTATTTAAAAAAAAAATTAATAATTGTAATTATATGTATTAATAATATGTAATTTATACTAATAAGTATTTACAATCAAGTATCAACAACTATAAATATAAATACTTTAAAATACATTTATAATTATTTTGTGAGAAAAGTATATTCATATTACAACTTTCTTTTACAAATTTTCAAATGTGTTTGGATCTATTAGGTAAATTTAACAATCTATCCAACTTTCTAAATTTAAAAATCGTATGATTTAAATTAAAATTTCATAAATGATCTATTGAATACATTTGAAAAGTTTAGGTGACTTTTTTTTTTTCTTTTTAAGAAACACATTAAAGATTAAGAAAAAAATTGAAGAAAAGTATTGTGTTTGATTTCAAAGTGTACAATACTAAAAGTAGAAGGCAATAAATAGATGGAGTGCACCTTTATTATAAATCGTTAAATTAAAAGTTCATAAATGATCTATTGAATACATTTTGAAAGTTTAGGTGACTTTGTTTTTTAAAGAAACACATTAAAAATTAAGAAAAAAAATAGAAGAAAAGTACTGTGTTTGATTTCAAAGTGTCCAATACTAAAAGTAAAGGGCATTAAATAGATAGAGAATTTACCATTAGTAGTATATTTTATATCTTGTATTATATTTACAGTAAAATTTTTAAAATAATTTATATACAACACATTAATTTCTAACACTCAATTAGTGATAGAACTCTTAGATTTCTATCACGAATAGAAAATTTAAGCAGTGATAGCTGAATTAGTCTATCATTAATTGAATTTTATCACTAAAAGAACTCAATCAGTGATATAATTCAATTTAAATTTTTTGCTACAAAAGAATTAATTTTGATTTTGTATTATAAATGAAAATATTGTGTCATTCCCAATAGATTTGTTATAAATCATTAAATTAAAAGTTCATATATGATCTATTGAATACATTTTGAAAGCTTAGGTGACTTTTTTTTTAAAGAAACACATTAAAAATTAAGAAAAAATAGAAGAAAAGTACTGTGTTTGATTTCAGAGTGTACAATACTAAAAGTAGAAGGCATTAAATATCGACAATAGGATTCTCTTTTTTTTTTTTTGGAAAATTGAAAAATCGGAGCTTTGCTCCCTTATGTCCGGAGCACCTTTGGTCCATCCCTAGGCTATGACACCAGGATACTTCTAAAAACATTCTAGTTTAAATACTTTACAGCGGTCTCGAATCACGAATCTCTAAAAAAAGTATGTCTTGAAGTCTTTAACCTCAACTACTTGACTGCTCATTTAGTGGAGGAAGACAACATATGGAAGGCCGACAAAGGTAAGCATCAAAGTGATCCCCAATGTCGCAAGCTTTTGTATACCATTAAAAAATAGAAAGGGAGATCTTAAGGAACAAAATTAAACTCATGAAAATTGTTTACATTAATATGATATTGTTCACTTTAGACATGAATCTTTGTGACTTTTTTATTTTGGTAAAACCCAAAAATACCTTATACGGATAAACATGTTTGTACACTTTCTTATAAACACAAAATTGAACTGCTACTCATTAGATAGATGTATAATTTCATATTATAGAATATTAATATAATTGGATCTAGATATTAGAAATTTAAAGATTTATCCAACTTCCTAAATTTAAACTAAGGTAAGAATGAGTAAACAAGCTCTACTTTTTATTTATTTACGTGGCACCAATAAGTTAAATGTTGTTACCTTAGAGTAATTTTGTATTGACTTTGTGAGTTAGGGTTTTTTGTGACCTAATTTGTAACACCCTATTTAGCATCCTTATGACTGAGTTTTTCTTTGAAAGAGACATTAGAGATGTAGAGCATTTTGTGAGGTTTAGAGTTTGGACAATATTCTCCACCAATTTTTTTATGTTGAGTAATGACTAAACATGACTGTGGACAACACCATCATCGAAGTTGAAATAGAAGAAAGGAAAAGAAAAAAAAATTAATGGCAAACCTTATGAACTATGCACTTCTTGTAAATCGCAAATAGAGGCAATGCTACAAGAGAAGCTCAATTTTGGATGGTGACAAAAATGCTATGCATTTTCATAAGGTTTGCTAAGCTCGTATGTGTTTTAATTTTTATAAGAGATTTTAAATGGGAAAGCAGACGATGTACTATTGATTATGATATTACTAAAAGTAACGAAGCATTATTCTAAGTGAAATCAATGTCCAAGCCTTTTTCGTATAAGTATCATAAAATCGTGTTGCTTATATTGCACTGGTTCCTAATTAAGTCCCCAAAGGCTTTAAGGGTTCATGAATTCCATCTCATTAGTGTAAAATAAAAAATGTGGATAGTTTAATCGCACTAACTTTTGTTTCGTGATTTAAGAGACAAGATACTCAGATTTTTCTCTAAAAAATACTTTTCTAATTTTTCTACTTTTTTTTCACTTCTTTCTCTTTCTTTCACAATAGAAAGAACATTAAGCTTATTACAACTCTTGACATTTCAACTCCAAGGTTTTTGGCTTTTCATCTACTAATTTCGGGGTCTTACAAAACTCTTGGCCTTACTACTACATAACTCTTGCCTTTACATTTTTAACTAAACTTCTTAATTACTAATAAAACTAACATTTAAGTTTATTCAACAAATAAAAGACTTATTTCAAGAGAGAAGATCAATAAATTACTAATCTATTTTGAGTGGTGTTTTTCAATTTGTTTTCTTGTTTGGTCATTTAATTTTAAGTCATTGATATAAAGTTGGGCATTAATTCTCTATTGCTTTCTCTCTCTTTAATTTGGTGTGATAGTATAATTTATTTGGTTGTGGCTATCCTGCAGCAAAGATAGCTACAATCCATGTTTTATTTGTATTACAACATGTTTAATTATTTGGGAATAATTCAAAATACGACGTAAAATTGCCGAAATGTATATAAGAATTTGCATTCTAAATTTGTAACTTCTAAATTCATACCTCTAAGTGTTACATTTTTCGGCCAAGTGGTCTATTGACTAGAGGAAGTCGTAAGTATACCTCTAAAACTCTTATTTCTCTTTCTAAATTTAATAGGGACATTAATGATTATAGAGAAGCAAATTTTTCTATCTTTTCTCTTCTATTTTTTATAAAAAAATCTATTTATTATGTTTTCTTAATTGTTTCACTTCCTGTCTATCATCTAATTCACGAGGCTTTGACAGAGTTTGATATATCAAGTGGAGTTTACAACGAAAAGAAGCTCTAACAAACTTTCGAAGGTTACCCATTAAATTTGTTGCTCATTAGATTGTTTCAAATAATTTCCTTTTTCTTGTCTTGAATCTTTTATACTAAATGGTTCGTTGGATATTGAATGAAGACGATAAACTTTTGTAAGCTAAATGTTTCTCTTTTATTGAGTTATTTTCTAGCTATTTCGAAGTAGGTTGCAGTGCTTAAGTTGCAAGAGAGGTAAATTTCTACTTGTCTTTTTTTTAATTTTCAAATCTCATTTGTTATAGTTAAATAGTATGTAATATGTGATTGTTGTTTGAAACTCAATTTTTTTTAGGTTCTGCACAAACTCACTCAAAAGATGAAGCAGTGAAGAAACACACTTCAAGAATTATCCTTTACTTATATTTTTTGTTGTAAAGAACTTTGTGAACATTTATCACAAGTTTAATATTATTGTCCTTTTGTTTAAGTGTAAATGCCTACAAATATTTGAAGTCATCTATGAATTTTCTTTGTTGACATAAGTCTTTTATTTGTGAGGTTATTTTGTTGAAGAATATTATGTACTTACGATAAATTGACAATATATTATTATTATTAAATACAGTTCGCTAATATTAAATATTTTTTTATTAATTGAAGATATAGGATTAAAATTAAGAGTCATATTTGATTATTTGTTGATTAAAAATAAGTGTCAATAAATAATAATTATTGATAATGTTTAGGTGTCGTTAATAATGCATTAATGACCTAATTTATTTGTCATCTAATGCTCATTGGTGACAAACAACTAGTGTCATCGAATAAAAATTAATGATGGCAAAAAAATATCATCTAAAACATTTTAATGACACTTACTAAAAAGTGTCATATAAAGAGAATAGATGATAAGCGATACAATGATTGTAGAAAAGTATCGTCTATTGTATTTCAATGACACTTATTAAGAAGTGTCAACTAAAGAGATTAGATGATGTGCGATATAATGATTGCAGAAAAGTATCATCTAAAGTGTTTGTGATACTTTTCTGCAATCATCATATCCCTATTTTGTAGTAGTGACTTGACTGCTTCCCAATGTTGTTTTCCTGGATTGGACATAAATCGACTAACAACTCCAACAGCATGAGCAATATCAGGTCTAGTACTCACCATGGCATTCATCAAACTCCCAACTGCTGAAGCATATGAGACTTTCCTCATTTCTTCCTTCTCTTTATCATTAGAAGGACTCTGTTTGCTACTCAGTTTGAAATAACTGGAAAGAGGGGAGCTAACAACTTTAGCTTTGTCCATGTTAAATCTTTCAAGCACTTTCTCTATGTATTTCTTCTGTGACATATATAACTTCTTGGATACTCTATCTCGAACTATTCGAATTCCAAGAATCTTCTTTGCTGGCCCCAAATCCTTCATGGCAAAGGATTTGCTCAACTGTTTCTTCAACCTGTCAATTCTAGAAACATTCCTGCCAACAATCAAAATGTCATCAACATAAAGCAATAGTATCACAAAATCATCATCGAGAAAATTTTTGTACAAAAAAACACAATGGTCGAAGTAGTCTTTTTGTAGCCTTGCTCCCCATAATCGACTCAAACTTCTTGTACCATTGCCTCGGTGCTTGTTTCAATCCATAAAGGCTTTTCTTCAACTTGCACACAAGTTTCTCTTTGCCTTTCTCTTCAAAACCCTCAGGTTGTTCCATATAGATTTCTTTATCTAGGTCTCCATGAAGAAATACAGTCTTAACATTCATCTGCTCAACTTCTAAGTCAAGGCTAGCTGCCAAACCCATAACAACTCGAATCGAAGACATCTTAACAATTGGAGCAAAAATTTCATCGAAGTCAATACCCTTCTTCTGACTGAACCCTTTAACAACTAGTCTCGCTTTATAACGCGGTCTTGAGGTGCTTTCTTGTTGTTTCACTCGATAAACCCACTTATTTTTCAAAGTCTGCAGTTTTTTTCCTTTAGGCAATTTAACAAGCTCAAAAGTGTGGTTCTCATGTAAAGATTTCATCTCATCTTTCATAGCATCAATCCACTCTCTTTTGTGCTCATCTTCTATAGCCTCTTCATAACTCTCAGGTTCTCCCCCGTCAGTCAATAACACATATTCATCAGCAGAATATCTTGTTGACGGACGACTATCTCTGACAGACCTTCTGAGTAGAACATCTATAGGAACTTCAGCTTCTGACAACTGTTCCTGAATATCATCATCTACCTCAACATGTTCATCACCTTTTATCTCATATGAATTAACAAACTGATCATTTTGAATTTCATTCTCAATCTGTGTAGAAGGTTGTGCCAAAGGAACTGTATCTAAGTCAATCAGATCATCACTAATCTCTGACTCTATTTCATCAGTTTTATTAATGTCTTGTAAGGTTTGGTCTTCAACAAACACAACATCTCGACTTCTAATAAGTTTTTTCTTCACTGGATCATACAACCTGTAGCCAAACTCATCTTGACCATAGCCAAGGAACACACATGGTCTTGTCTTTGCATCCAGCTTCGATCTCTCATCTTTAGGGACATGAACGAAAGCTTTACAACCAAAGACACGAAGATGACTATAAGATATGTCTTTCTTTGACCAAATTCTGTTAGGGACTTCATTTCCCAAAGGAACATATGGTGTGAGATTCAGAACATGTACAACTGTATTCAATGCTTCACCCCAAAACGTTGTGGCTAACTGTGACTGTGAAAGCAAACATCTCACTCTTTCCACCAATGTCTTGTTCATTCTCTCAGCCAACCCATTTAGCTGAGGATTCTTAGGAGGCGTCTTTTGATGTCGAATACCATGATTTCTACAATACTCATCAAAAGGTCCAATATACTCTCCTCCATTATCGGTCCTGATGCACTTCAACTTTTTACCAGTTTCTCTTTCAACAAGAGCATGAAACTGTTTAAACACTTGCAACACCTGATCTTTAGACTTCAAGGTATAAACACATGTTTTCCTTGAGTGATCATCTATAAACGTCACAAAATAGGACGCATCTCCAAGTGTTTTTGTTTTCATCGGACCACACACATCAGAATATACTATGTCAAGTACTTCTGGTCTTCTTGAAGGTTGAGATGCTTTAAAAGAAACTCTCGTTTGCTTTCCCGCTAAACAATGTTCACATCTCTTCAAGGACATATTCTTTACTCCAGAAAGATGATTTTTCTTGGCTAGAATCATCAAACCCTTTTCGCTGATATGACTGAGTCTTTTATGCCAAAGCTCAACACTTTGTTCACTATCCACTGCATTGATATCACAACCAGTAGTCTTTGTGTAACGACCCGACCCGAATGGGGTTCTAAATAGGCAATTACCTCAATGCATGCATAGAAATCAACACTAGAATTTGCAATAGGGTTGTTTCGGATTCTAAATAAAAACCAAAAAAAAACCGGCAAGAGTTCATTTAAAAAGTCAATACAAAATTCTTGAAACCTGTCCCTGTTTCCAAGCACCTGTTCCAAGACAAATACATTTCCAAACATACTCTAATCAGAGATTTATTTAAAACATACAAACTTTACAACAATGCTAGAATCCGGAAATACATTCAGAAAACACCCTAGGGCTCCGTGCCCAACTACATGCATTCAGAGGACATTTAAATCATAAACATAAATCTCAGAGTTGAACAACGGGTTTCCATGATCACGACTCCTCCTCCGACCATCCCGCCTCGCGCCATGATTTCTGAAAGATAAGTAAGGGTGAGTAACGAATTACTCAAGAAGAATCCCCAACAGGGGTACAATACGATATACATGGTCATCTAGCGAGAAAGATATGCAAGCTATGAATATAAACACAGATAGAGCACATAGCTTAGCCCACACTTGGGCCTCGGATGCCAACTCAGGGTCTTAGTCCGGAAATCAAACACCACACAACACATCACACAAGTCGCCCTATACGAGAAACAAGTCCGGCCTCGGCGGCTCTCATCGTCGACGAAAGGTACACTAGCTCAAGATCCCGAGGAGCTCTCCGGTCGTGTTGTAATGAGCGTAAGCATGCACCGCGTGCTACTGCAGACTATGGGGGTTGCGTGGTCCGAAGGCAAAGCGCCCATATCCGATCACCACGCCTAACTAAATGTTTGGATCGGTGTCACCGACATAGGGGTGTGAGACACGGACACGTAAACTATGTCACTGAACCACCACACTGGGCCAAGGAGGCGGTCGTGGTAGGCTTACACCAGAAGCCGTCCTTGCCTTAACAGATGGCAATCGGGGCTACGGCCGAACACAGGCGGCGAGGACGTGCCGACTATCGGGGCGAGGCAATGCCAAGTCATCATCCCGACGGTTGAGGCATTTAACGATGCCGCCACCCTCACCCAAGATTGCGGGGCCTACCGCGCCGGGTTAGCTAATCCTCACGGGGTCGGGGACGGAATGACTTGCTCGACGTCCCTACCATGGATGCAAGGTACTTTATGCATCAGCCCGGATGATGCTATCTACCGCACTTCTAACCCTGCCTAGCAAACAAACAAACAATTCCATAAAATCCAATACGTGCTCAAAGAGAATACAACGAGCCTAGCATGATACTACGAAGCAAGGAGCAGATCACGAGCATGCCGAGAAAGGAACAACCTAGCATGGATTAACATGAGAATTAACCAGAAAGTCATGCTAATCGGGAATTCAGATTAGAGCACTTATCACCAAACATGTCAATAAACACAAATAAGCATACAATCAAGAATCGCATAATATATCGCAGGTCCACACAACTCCGGTAAGAAATCCTTACAGCCGGAAGACCTCTAAACACAAGAAACCTAAGGCTGCGATCAACCCGAGCTAGCTAGCGAGAACCTAACAAAAACAACAATAATTACAATCAAAAGGCCCAAATATAATAAAACAAACAAGGCTCGGCTCGGGAGCAACTCACGAGGCACGGTACCGACACGCGAACGGGCCGGGCCGCTAGGCTAGGCAAAGCACTGGCGCAAGCCGGGCGTGCTGGGCCGCAGAACATGCGATTTCTGGTATTTGGGCAGGGCAGGGAACGCGCGCGCGCGGGCATGACACACGGCACTGGGCGCGCGCAACGCGGCGAGCAAGGAAGAGAGGCGCGCGCGCGCGCGGCGCGCGCTCTGAGGGGACGCGACTTCGAGCGGCTCGGCGCGAGGGACGGCGCGCGCGGCGCGCGAGGCGCGCGACAAGAGCGCTGGACGCGCGCGCGCGGCTCAGCGAGGATGGCACGCGCGCGACACATCGGGCGCGCGCGAGGGGAGCGAGGGCGCAGCGACGGCGAGATCTCGCGAGGGCGAGCTCGGATCGGGCGTCTCGCCGAGCGGCGGAGCTCATTGAGCGCCCGACGACGGCGGATCGGCGCGCGAGCTTCTGGGCGAGCTGGGCTGCTGGCGACGGGCGATGGCGAAGCGAAGGCCGATCAAGAAGACGGCGAGGGCGCGACGACGAGCTCGGGTGGCGGCGATGTGCACACGCTGCTCGGGCTGGGCTGCTCGGGGGAGAGAGAGAGAGAGAGAGAGAGAGAGAGAGAGAGAGAGAGAAAGAGAGAGAAAGTGGATTTGGGGAAAAATAAAAGAAAAAGAAAATAAAAAGGAAAATGGGAAAATAAAAGGGAAAAATGGGATTTTAAATTCCATTTTCCATCCTTATCCACTTAAAACCTCAAAATCCCATTTCCCGGCTTCCTCCTTCGAGACCCGACCGAAGCAATCTTTTCCAATATATCAAACTCACTTAAATCCAACTCCCAAAGCAACACTAAAGGCCCGGGCTCGAATCCCAAAGGAAGCACACAACCAACCATCACTTTGCAAAAATCCCAAATCACAACCGAACTTCCAAACGACTAGCCCAAACATCTCGGGACTCGCAGCCCACAACAAACAAGCCTCAACAAAGCGGGAGCGCCTCGAAGCCACGAAAATCCACCAATCCCGCCTGAGGAGCAAAAGACCAAAATGCCCCTAAGGGACAAAACAGCTTTAACGGCCCAACCGAACCACTGAATCTGAACCGGAAGCTCCTCGAGAACCGGGATAGAAAACTGGGCCGTTACACTTTGCCTGCATAAAGTACAATGAAGAACACTTCTCCCCCTTTGCTACCACCATTGAGCCTTTAGTAAGCTTCCATGTACCATTACAGAAGGTATTACAGAAACCTTCATCATCTAGCTTACCTGTGGAGATTAAATTCATACGAATATCAGGGATGTGCTTCACATTTTTCAAAATTAAGGTAGTACCATTCTTGGTCTCCAAATGCACATCTTCTATGCCAATTGCTTTTGCTAATCCATCATTACCCATCCTAACACTACCATAATCACCAGATGTGTAGGATGTGAAGAATTTCTTCCTAGATGTAGCATGAATTGAGGCACCACTATCAATCACCGTCGAATACAACGAAGAATTCTTCAGTGGCTGCAGTAATTCGGTCTGCATCATCATCAGTCACTTTTTCCTTACCTTTATCAGCTTTATTTTCTCTCTTCAGTTTTCTGCAATGCTTCTTTATATGACCTTTCAAGCCACAATGGAAACATATTCAACATTAGAAAACCAGCCACTCTTACTCTTGCTTCTGTCTCTGTTTTTCGGACATTTGCTCGTACTCCTCCCCTTTCTTTCAGTAATAAGAACATCAGACTGTGAAGAAGAACCCTGTGACTTTCTTCTCATCTCTTCGTTACATACATCGCTTTTACCAAGTCCATACTTAGTACACCATTTGAAATTTGAGTTCGACAAGGAAGTTCTAAAAGTCTCCCATGAATCGGTAATGAACCAAGAAGCCATAACCCATGTATCTCCTCATCAAACTTGATACTCATTCCAAATTAATCGATTAATAATACCTTGGAATGTATTCAAGTGATCTAACATAGATGTTCCTTCTTGATACTTTAAAGCCATCATTTGCTTAATCAAATACAATTTACTATTACCCGTTTTCGGGGCATACAAAGACTCAAGCTTGTTCCACATAGTCCGTGCATGATTTTCTTCACCAATATGATTTAGAATATTTTCTTCTACCCAAAGTCTAATCATGCCACATACTTTCCTATGTCATATTTCCCATTCTAAATCTGTATTACAGCCGGCTTTTCTAGTGAAAATACGGGAAGATATAGATCATTGACATATAAAATATCTTCCATTTTTATTTTCCAAACTTGATAATTTGATCCATTCAAAAGAACCATTCTACCACTGCTATGATTCTTTTCCATATTTAACACAAGACCTCTAAATAAACTCAACCACGGAGCTCTGATACCACTTGTTGGGAATAAACACTATTCTAATATGAATCAATTATTCCCCTCTTGTGTTCCTAATGAAAAACAGCAAGCATAAAGTATGTGGTAGAAATATCAAGCACAACACAACAATTTTAACGTGGAAAACCCTCCTCAAGGCGAGGAGTAAAAAACCACGGACCGAAGTCGAATCTCCACTATAATCGATAATGGGCTACAACAAGTTCTCTCTAGTTACAACTAGAGGTATACAACACATAACAACTCAAGATAAACTAATCTTGGCAACAAACAACACAAATCAAGAGAGATAAATAGAAAGATCTCACAAAAATGTGGAACCGAATCGCCACTGGAATCTGGCTGTAGAAACCTCCAAACCCGATCTCCACCGTTCAGATTGAAGACCCTCGTGTCAAAAACACTCTGTATAAATTTTAGCTCGATCCAACGGTTGCAAGCGCTCGGAAACGCCAAAATACCGAAGCTGGGCAGAAACCTCTTTTCCTCTCTATTTACTTTCTCTCTCTAAGTTGTTTCTCTCTCTGGCTGCTGATTTCCAGCTCTCCTTTTTCTTGTGTGTGTTCTCTACCAAAGTGACAAGATGCACTTTAAAACACTTAGCCCTAATGGACCTTATTTGATGGGTCTTCACAATGTGAATAAAAACCCAACAGTTGGTGGATGACGCCACTAAAAAAATGATTGTTTCTTCATATCTAGGTTTCTTTATTTCCTTAAAAAAAAGTAATAACTAATGCTTCCTTTCATAACTATTTAGTTTTTGAAATTGAAGCCTATAATTACTATTCAAAACATAATTTTCATTATTTTGATATCTAAAACCAAACAAAAACTTGAAAATCAATAAAAGAAAAACATAGATGACTTCCATATACTTTTTTTTGTTTATGGAATTTGATTAGAATTTACATATTTTCTTAAGAAATAAATACAACAATTTCAAAAAAAGAAAAACCAAAAACCAAAGAGTTAATAAAGAGGACCTAAACTAAAACCAAATAGAAAATAAAAAATGAAAAGAAAGCGATAACCTTAAACGTATTTTTTTTATACAATAATATTAAGAGAAGGGGGATGACTGCAGCTAGAAAGCACATATTATATTAACAGTTGATTGTTTGACATTTGATTGCTCGAGTCTACGAAGTCCCTTGCATCGAGCAAGATCTACAACATTTGGTGTGGGCTACAAAATTGTACGTATTTTGGTTTTTCTTTATTAGATCTATAAAATGAAAAAGAAAATAAAACAAAAAAAAGGAAAACAAAAGAAACGGCCCTAACACAGACTCGTAAAGCATAGAAGAATTAATAATTAGAATTTTGTGGGATAGGTATGACAACTCTGAATAGATCGCTACAAATAAAAAAAAAGCATACATTTACTAAAAAAAAGTCAGTTTATTTAAATTCAAACTATATGAAATAAGCTACGACAAGAATTAAGAACATAACACATCCAACGAAACGATGAGTACCATAATGAAAAAAACAACAAACATTTGTTATACATAACCATAAGTACGAGTCTCTAAGAATTTCATTTTTCAGTATTGTTATCAATTGCATCACTAAAAATAGCTTTGATGATAGGACGTGGTTTGCATTTGGCTACCAATGGCTGAGCTTTGGGCATAGTAATCCCTTTACCTTCACTCATATCTACCAACGAAGTGCCCTCTCTTTGCCACTCGAAACATTGAATCATCGATGCCAAAGCCAAGCTAGCCACGCGTTGAGCTATTCCCATTCCAGGGCAGGCTCTCCTCCCAAACCCAAATGGTAATAATTTATACGATTCCTCTCCATTAGGGTTTATATGTCGTTCCGGCTTAAAATTGGTGGCATCCTCCCATAGGTTGGGATCTCTATGGATAAACCAAGCGTTGACAAATACGATTGCATCATGTGGTACATCGTAGCCTCCGATTTTGCAGTCTTTGGAAGGACAATGTGGCAATAGCAATGGAGCTGGTGGGTTTAATTGTAGAGTTTCGGTTATGATTCCTTGCAAGTAACTCAAACTCGACAAGTCTATTTCCTTAACCAAGCACTCTTGTCCTACGAAATTGTCTATCTCAACTATTGCCTTATCTAACACGTTTGGATTGTTAAGCAAATGAGAGAGCGACCATTCTAAGGTTATTGCTATTGTGTCAATCCCTGCCATTAATATTATCTGCAACAATTAAACATGTTTTAGAAAGAGAGTTAGAAGTTAATATATGACCCACGTGTAAAAGTTAATTAGTTGCGAGGGAAGTAGCACACAAATTTCTCTATCTATTTAATGTTAGATCTTATCCTTCAAAATTAATTTTGTCTCTTTGTATTTAATATTCTTAGATCTAATCCCAATTTTTAGATTGAATACTCTTACCATATTAGTTCAACACATGTGAATTCATCACAAAACTTAATTTATAGATCATGGGAAGACACCAGAGATATAAGATGCATACATTTCTTTTATTCATTGTTAATTGATTTTGAGATGAACCTCTTACTTATTTAAAATGATATCGGAGTCGGTAAAATTCAAATGGGTTTTCTAGTCTAATAAAATTGAAATCAAAATCAAATCTAAGAATAGTGAACCAAGGAAACACTATCTTTAGAAAGACATGAAACAATAAAATATTAATACCAAATAAAAATTTAAAACAATAAAATATTAATACCAAATAAAAATTTAAAGCCATAAAAAATCAAACTTATGGATGCTAGCAAAATTCATAATCATCTCCAATGATTAGGTATTAATTTGTTTTTTAAATAAAACTTCAAAGTAATGGTTGATTCAACTTGAGATAAAACAGATAGGAAAAAAAAAGTAAAACATTGTAATTTTACTTAGATTTAAAAAATAATAATAAAATAAATAAGAAAGTCCTCAATATGGACGATTTACACAATTGAAAGCTTCATTAAAGGCGTCTGTTGGAGCTTTTTAAAACCCCGTCAATTATTTTTAACATGGAACTATCTAATTTGGAAATTAGCCAACTAATTAGATCTATTATCAATTAGTTGTGAGACTTACCAATAGTTTCGAAATGGATTAAAAAGAAAGAGAAATAATATAATTATCATAGAATTTCCTTCTCGAAATCAATTTGTGATGAAGGAAGAAATCCACTATATGTGTTGAGAACTATATTTCTCACTTTTATAACGTAGAACAATATGAGAATCTCCAACCAACTGCTTCAAGATCATGGTGCTACCATTAGATATGCAATATTTTGGATTAGATCCAAATTTGTGATTCGAAATATCCGCTTAGGTTTGCACGCTTCAGTTTGATCCCATTTTTTAATTAAATATTCATTTAAGTTTTACTCACTTGTGACTTGGTTCCAAATTACCTGTTTTAAGTTTATCTGTTTGGGTCCATTCGAATTTATGGATCACATATTCATTTAAATTTTATCCACTTGGATTGAATCCAAATTTGTGGACCAAATATTTACTTGCAGCTCTTATATTATATAACAAGCAAGGGATGTGAACAGTGTGTGTATTATTTCATATATACAATAAGTGGAAAAACTCTTCTTAAATAGAGTTAGAACAGCAACAGAAAACTAACAAACTAAACTAAAGTCAATAATAATAATAAGATATGTACCTGTATGAGACCTTTGATAATTTGGTCACTACAAATTTCAGGCTCAGTTTTCTGCAAATGAAGCAAACGACCAATCATAGTGTTCCCTTCACTTTCTTGATTGTTCCTTATCCCATCAACCAATTGTTGAAGAAGTTCATCCATTTTTTGCCCAAGTTTCATCATTTTCTTCTCAAAACCACTTGGGTCAATCCATTTCCATATTGGTATGAAGTCTCCTGGCTTTGTTGCTCCAGTATTTTCCATAATCTGTGTCACCACCTCTCGAAACTCACTCGATTTTCCCTTATACCCTTCAAAAGCCTTCTCCCCCACCACCATTCTCATAAGAACATTGTACATAAGGTCTAAAAACATGGACTCCGGCTCAATTGTCATGAACTCTTCCAACGAACTCCCACAAAACCTACGCATCATACGTTTCACTTCATCCTCCCGAATTCCCACGAACAGATTCAGCCGACTCGTGGAAAATATCTCTAGTGTGCCGATTCGTCGAAGGTTTCGCCAATGCTCACCATAAGGGGCGACGGACATGGTTGTGCAGTTGTATGATACGGGTTTTATGGAGCCCAACAATGGTCGGTTAGCGAGAACAATGTCGTTCTTTGTAAAGCATTCATGGACGATAGAAGGAGACGAGATGAAGACAACGAGACGTGAACCGAAGCGGAGAGAGAAGACGTGGCCGTATTTTTTCGAGAGGTCGTGAAGGGATCGATGGACGGGATGTTTGACGAGATGGAGATGGCCGATAAGTGGAAGTGAAAATAATGGAGTTGGTGGAAGGTTTTGGCGATGGGGCCGAAGAAGAAAGATGAAGGCCAGAAGGAAAGAAACAAGAAAGAGATAAATGGAAAGGAAGAGAATATCCATGGTTGATTATAAGATTTTGTTTCTCCATGATATTTCATCTCTAATATATATAATAAAGAGAAAAGTTTAAGGGTAAGTAGATATGAAAGATAGGTAATCTTTGACCAAAAAATGTTTTGATTTATAAGACTCTTGAAAAATTACAGAACATTAACCCAAATAAAAGATCTTGAGGAAGTAAAGCCCTAAAATGATAGACCAAATGAAAAAAACTGTCATGATATTGCAATGGAGTAAAATAATTATATTCACAACTGGTGTGTTGCAACCTTTGGATATCACCTAAACTATGTATTCAATATAGCAATCTTGAAACAACAGAAAAATTATTTGCAAAAAGAACAAAAATTCACATATAAATGTTCTAGTTAGGAAAATGTGATATATGAGTAATAGTCACTTGAATGTTCTTTTAAAAAGTCCATCCATTATCCTAATCATATGGTTTTCATACCAACAAATGTTCTAGTTATTAGTTAATCAATCTATGTTGACATCCAACAAATGAAATTGACAATAATAAAAATGCAAAGGGTAAATTTGAGTACCTACCATATGCAACAGGTTTTCAAGAACGAAATCCCTTTATGAAATTGTTATATTGTAGCATAGACAGCTAACTAACATATTAAAAACTCATATTACTTAATTCCATAAATTACAATCAAAATAACTATATATCTTTATACATTCGAATCATAGGACTCGTTCAAAAATTCATTCATAAAATCCGATGATATATTTCAAAACATAACAAAACATTATAGGAGTAGAAAAAGTTCTTAAAGATACAAAGTTACTAATGCTTTAGTAATAGTTCTACTTGATTAAAAAAATAATAATGATTGAAGAATTATTACGTTAAAGTGCTTCTTATTTATAAATGTGGGATGAATGAGTGGTTTTAGGTTTTTTTTTAAGAAGTGGAGTAGTTAAATCATTAAGTTAAAATGCTTCCTATATAAACAACAAAATCTAGCCACATATCTTGAGCAAGAGCAAGACTCCACACAAAAACATTAATCATAGTAGCACAAATCAAATGGATTGTACCCACATCAACAAAACTTAAGTTAAAGATTTTTTTTTTTTTTTGAGAATTTAATTTAAAGACTTTTATGTTATGTCATTTTCCATTAAATATAATAATGATAATATTTTTTTTGAAAGTGTGAATCGCCCACTGTTTTTCCAAAACCACTCATGGTTTTGTTAGAAATATAATATTTTATTTCATTTATCTCTTTCTTTCTCATTTTTTTTCTTTACCCTACACCCATTCCATTTTCTCCAATCGTTGTTCTTAATATCATGGTTTATAAAAAAATTCAGGAAAAATAACGATTTTAGTCCTGGTTTTGGGCTAAAGTTGAATTTGGTCTCAACATTTAAAAAAGAATACTTTTACCTCTCACATTTGATAATACTTAATTTTAGTTCTTGAAATGATTAGTAAATAATGTTGACTAGAATAATGACTAGATTCATTTTAAACCCAAATAGAATGGTGACGTGGTTATATTATAATTTATTTTTAATAAAAAATACATAATAAAAATAGAAAATTCAAAACACATCTACCACACAAGCATTAATAAACTCTTTGTTTTAAGATATATATAAAAACATCCATCTTTAAATTTTCATTTTGAAACATCACACTTTTCAAGTTATATATGTAAGCCCTTCATCTTCTTTACCAAAAATTACAAAATGAGAGGAAGAAGAAGATTATGGCTGTGGAATTCGAAATGATGCGATTGTGATTGAGATCCTTATCGTTACTCATATCAATCATAGCTACACCATTTTCTTTATTGAAAAAATATATATTTTATTCCCTATTTCCCACTTTTCGCTAATGAATAAAACAGGAGATTAGAAATTACGACAGTGAAATGCCTAAAGAGTGTACATCGTTTAGATTGTGTTCTACCAATTCAATCATATAAGGTTGGGTTGGTTGTGTCCTGGAAATTGTTAGTTTGAGAAAGAAAATGAAAAGTTTAATGAATTGAAGATGTATATTGTTTCAAATTTCAATTTTGAAGATGAAAAGCCATAATAGCAATAATAGCAATGTCATAATGCTTAAACAAAGTTGATTTACTAGCTCATGTAACAGCCGAGTTGATAATTTCCTCCATAAGATAATATTGTGTTGATTTTTGCTTGTAATCATCATTAAAAATACGAGCATTACGTTCATCCCACAACCACCAACACATAGCACTGATAATGTTTTGATTGTTTGGGATTTGTTTGGCAATTCCATAATCGATTTAATGAAGCTGGCATATCTGAAATTGTTATCCATCAATGGAAAGAGAAAAGGAATTTGAGCTCTAATCGAGGTTGAGTATTTGCAATCCAAAAATAAATGATCGATGGACTCCATGTCACTTTGGCAAAGCCCACACCAGTAAGGACTTAACATCTTCGTAGTATGACGACGTTGTAATATATTGGCCATGTTAATGCCTCTATAAAAACTTGTCCATAGAAACACCTTAATTAATCTTCTTTGGTATATAAGTGCTCCAAAAATTATCCCCCGTAAAGAGGTTGTGTCCATTTATCACATCTCCATCTAGAAGATCTTTAAGAGATTTAACATTGAAACCAGTAGTGTTTGATGGGGAGCCAAACCATAGAGTCTTTAACATTCAAATTGTCGGAGCAGGCCAATTTAAAGAGATATGATTCCACCTTTGAGCTTCTCTATCCAACAATGTTCTATTAAAATCTATCTTCCAGCAACTTTGAGAAAAACACCAGTTATCTTTCACAGTAGCAGCTTTGTTAAGAGCGAGGGCAAAAAATGTAGGAGCAAAGTTAGCTATAGGCCCATCATCAGTCCAGGAATCAAACCAAAAATTTGTAGATGCTCCACTAAGGATATTTTGTTTTTCATATTGCAATCCATAATATCTTTCAATTTTATTATTTGTTTCCATGGGGCTTTAGCGCTGCAATAAGGACTTTTAGTAGGAATGCCAACCTCTGAATCCCTTTGATATTTAGCTTTAATGAAGTGAACCCAGAGAGAATCTTCCTCTTCGAAGAAGCGCCAAATCCATTTCCCAAGCAAAGAATCGTTGTGGGATTTTAATTCTTCCAATGCCCAATCCACCTTTATGTTTAGGTAGAGAGACAAGATCCCATCGAACTAGATTGCCTCCACCAGAATTATGAATACCTTTCCATAAGAAGGTTCACAACAAATATTCCAATTTCTTGTAAAAATAAGTCGGAGCTTTGAAGACAAAAAGATAATATGTAGGCAGTTGATTTAGGACAGATTGAATCAATGTGAGCCTACCTCCTTTAGATAAATACCCATATTGCCAATGACAAAATTTATCTTGAACTTTTTCAATTGCTGCTTCAAGTATACGAGAAAGATCATCCATAGCAAGGACAAAAAGAATAGGGGACAAGGGATCACCTTGTCTTAATCCTCTATTCATCTTGATCCTACCACGTGGTTTCCCGTTGACCAACACGGTCAACATATTCACCGTAGAGATGCACGTCATGATCCAACCGATCCACTTTTCATTGAAATCCTTAAACTTTAGAATGGATGAAAAGAAACTCCAACTAACTTTATCAAAAGCCTTCTCCACATCCAATTTGATGACCACTCCTTTAATTTTAGCACTTCGCCAGTAATCAACAGCTCAATTAGCAATAAGAAATGCATCGATAATTTGCCTGCCTTTAACAAAGGCACATTGGTTGATAGAGATTGTCTCATAAAGCGCTACTTTCAATCTTTCAGCAAGAACCTTCTAAAGAAGTTTGTAAATACTTGTAGTGAGACTTATAGGCATGTATTCTGTCACCTTGGATGGCTTGGGCACTTTTGGAATGAGTGCACCGTATGTCTCATTAATAGCTTTGTTCACTGTGCTTGTTTTAAAAAAAAAATCATGGAACACATCCATGATAGGGGTTTGGAAAGTGTTCCATAACTTTTTGAAAAATTCTATAGTGAAACCATCTAGTCCCGGGGTTTTGTTCGATCCAAGCATCTTAAGACAAGCAAACACCTCATTGATTGTGAAAGGCCTAGTAAGTAAATCTGCTTGATCATGAGTCAATGGGCACCAATTAAGGTTGTAAATAATATTTCTATCTTCCAATTGCTGGTTATTTGAATCATATATCAGAGAGAAAATTTCATTATTTCAATTTCTTTATCGGTAACAACACTATCATTCATCGAATTTTGGATCTCAGAAATAAGGGAGTATCTTTTCCTCACCGAGCAAGCCTTAATTTTGAAAGAAAGTTGTAATTTCATCCCCTCCAATCAACCATTGCTTCTTGTATCTTTGGCGCCATTTTTTGTTTTCATTCAATATCAAGGACGATAGTATTAGATATTTTATGCATAACATGAATCCTACGATCTTGAATAACATGATTATTACGAAATGTAATTGAATCTTATTGGGATTATAATATACCTCCTGACATTGTGATTCAAGAACCTTTTGATTCAACACAAGGAATGAAGGTTGATGTTGAAGCTTTCTCACAATTCCTTCAATAGAAGAAATTGATTTCTCCCTCCTTGCCTATAAGCTTGAATGTGTTTTTCAAGCTTTCTTAATGCTTCTTTCTCTTTCACTTTCACACATTTGAGATGAACAAATGTGTTCCTATTTATAGGTAGAGGGAGGACCAATGTATGTCTTCATTTAAACATAAGTTTAACTTCCATCAAAGTTAACTTAAAAGAAACATAAACTTAAATGAAGTGACCAAACACTCTCATAAATTTTAGAGAAGTGAAACCCATATTCCATGAACATTTCTCATAAACTTGAGAGAAATATAACTCGCCTCTTACAAACATTTCTTAACATACCAATTGGAAAACGTAAGTGATTTTCTAAATAGACCATATTAATAGAGAATACAAGTTTCATTTTCAATGAAGAATGAAACGTTTGATATTTTCCAACAGATAGCTCTGATCTAAGACAGATTCTATTATGGACATCCACATCTGTAATAGCCCCAATCCGTTCTTTATTGTCAATATCATTAGTCTAGATGACTAGACTACTTTTAAACTCAATAGATGGATGATATGACCATATAATAATTTATTTTTAATGAAAAGTAAATAATAAAAATAGAAAATTCAAAACATCTACATAAAAAAAAATATTAATAAGCATTCAATACCATAATATGAAACACAACAAACGTTATGCTACTTAACTATAAGTATAAGTCTTTAAGAATTTTATTTTTCAAATATTGTGATCAATTACATGCTAAAAATAGTTTTGATGATAGAACGTGGTTTGCATTTGACTAGTAATGGCTGAGCTTTAGGCATAGTAATCCATTCACCTTCACTCATATCAACCAACGAAGTGCCTTCTCTTTTCCATTCAAAACATTGAATCATCGATGCCAAAGCCAAGCTAGCCACTCGTTGAGCTATTCCCATTCCAGGGCAAGCTCTTCTCCCCAACCCAAATGGTAATAGTTTATACGACTCGTCTCCATTAGAATTTGTATGTCGTTCCGGCTTAAAACTAGTGGGATCTTCCCAAAGGTCGGGATCTCTATGGATAAGCCAAGCATTCACCAATACAATTGCATCCCGTGGCACATCATAGCCTCCGATTTTACAATCTTTCGAAGGGCAATGTGGCACTAGCAATGGAGCTGAGGGGTTGAATCTGAGAGTCTCGATTATGATCCCTTGCAGGTAACTCAAACTCGACAAATCTGATTCGTTTATCAAACGCTCTTGTCCTACAAAACTGTCTATCTCAGCTATTGCCCATTTAACACGTCAAGATTGTTGAGTAAATGTGAAAGTGCCCATTGTAAAGTTATTGTTGTTGTGTCAATTCCTGCTATTAATATATTCTGCAATAGGGATCAAATCTAAGAATGATCAACAAACTAATCATTATTTTGGGGGGTGCGTTGAAAACTACACATTATTAGAAAAATGTTTATAAGATATAGAAGAGGCTTTTCTAATTCCAAATTGATTTTGACATGAAATTATTCAAGGCTCACTTTAAAATTTCTTAATAAGATGGATGGCCTATTCCATCAAAAATCAAGTCACATCGATAAATTAATTTTATGCTAATTTGACATATTCTATAATGTATTTTTTATGTCTTCACAAAATAATGAAATCTTACTAACTACTACCTGTAAGTATCTAAGTATTTCTTTTCGTTTTGAGATGGACCAAAAAGAAAACGAGTTAGTAATAAATAAATATGTACGTGTATCAAGCCTTTAATAATTTGGTCACTATAATTTTCAGGATCTGTTTGCTGTAAATAAAGCAAACGATCAATCATAGTGTTGCCATCACCTTCTTGATTATTCCTTATCCCAACAACCAGCTGTTGAAGAAGTTCATCCATTGTTTGTCCAAGCTTCATCATTTTCTTGTCTAAGCCATTTGGGTCAATCCAATTCCATATTGGTATGAAGTCTCCTGGATTTGTTGATCCAGAATTTGCCATAGTCTGTGTCACCACCTCTCGAAACTCACTCGATTTTCCCTTATACCCTTCAAAAGCCTTCTCCCCGGCTACCATTCTCATAAGAACATTGTACATAAGATCTAAGAACATGGACTCCGGCTCAATTGTCCTCAACTCTTCCAACGAACTCCCACAAAACCTACGCATCAAACGCTTCACTTCATCCTCTCGAATCCCCACGAACAGATTCAGCCGACTCGTCGAGAATATCTCGACTGCGCCGATTCGTCGAAGGTTTAGCCAATGCTCGCCGTAAGGGGCGACGGACATGGTTGTGTAGTTGTAGGATATGGGTTTTACAGAGCTCAATAATTAGCGATTTCTTCCAAGGACTTTGATGATATTAGAATGTCGTCTACATATAGAAGCAATAACACATAAATGTGGTCATTTATGTCTTTTCGGGACACACAATTGTCAAAAGAGTTCCTATTGTAGCCAATGGACCATATGAATGTGTCAAGACGCAAGTTCTATTGCCTAGAACTTTGCTTAAAACCATAGATAGATCTCTCTCTTTTTCTTTTTTTTTAAACAAGTTAACCACATTCATCCCTAGGTCAGGCACTGATCTTGAAAGGAGCATACCCTCAAAATCTTGAAAGGAGTGCACTCCTTGAAGACAGATTATAGATAGATCTCTTAGTTAAACAGCCAAGTGTTCATGTCCTTTCTTCTCAAAACTAGGAGGTTGACGCATATAAACCTGCTCATCCAAAGAACCATGAAGAAAGATATTACGGTAATAGAAATAATAATACAATAATAGAATTTTAAGGAAAATTATATGATATTATATTAAATATAATAAAATCATTTCAATGTAACATGGTTATATTGCATCCTCTTATTTACATGTTTTTGGTGTTTGGTTTGTTATATTTGAATTATTATTGTTATTTTATTTTTTAATCAATTTATATGTCATGCAATAAGTATCTCACTAAATGAAGACACCATACTTATTAAAGAATCGGTATTTGTCTCCCTCCTCCAATATGTACTCAAAAAAAAAAAAAAACTTGAAATTATAAATTTATATTAATAATTTTGAAAAATAAAAAATATCTCACTAAATTAAGACACTAAACCTATTAAAGAATTAAAATTATAAATTTATATTAATAATTTTAGAAAATAAAAAATAATTATCTCTTATAATGACTATGTAATTTATAACAAATTTATATTAATGCTTATAAAAAATAATATAATAGTTAGTATTATAATAATAATTAAAAATTATTATCATAAATAATAATAATTAAACATTATTATAATAGTTAAAATTTAAAAAACTTTATACTATAATTTAATGAAAAATATTTTAAAATGTTGTAAATTTTATTTTAATCATATTTATATTATTATTGAATAATAATAATAAATGTGAATTACATGTGCAAGAAAAACGAGGGGAATAGAAAAGATAAAAAAAAAATGTTGGGACCTACTGATCTGTAAACTCATCCTTATCCTTAGATTTAAAGAGGTTTGAAATGGTTTGGATTATCAACTCTAAACCAATGTTTGGTTTGAATAAGATTTTAAACCAATTCATTCTAATTGTGCGAATAGCAAGCCCTAGAGTAAAGGATAAATAAGTGGTACAACGTTTTATTGTTTTGGTATAAACTAATTCAATCACAGTTGGATCTTGAGAATTAGTATTTGTCCATTCTTACCCAAAACAAGAAAATTAAGAGATAAGCAATCACGTAAATTTTTTTTTTTTTTTTTTTGTATTTTGTGTGCAAACCATTGGAATCAATTAGATCCAGAGGCGGACCTATGAACAGCCCCCCAAAATTTTGAATTTAATATCATAACATGCTTCGGAATTTTTATAAATATAGAAAATACTATATATAATAAAATTGATAATAATTTATGATATTTGTCGTTTGCTTAGTTGGTGTTGGCCCCAATTTTCAGCGCTTGCTCGGGGCCAGGTAAATGATTCCTTTTTTTTTCCTTCATTATTTGTCTTTCACCTTTCAAGTTTTATACATGCACATACTTTGGCACACTTGTTTTTTACTTCACATATATACATGTATACTTTAATTGTACCTTATTTGTTTTATTTTAATATTTTAATTATTTCTCTATTTTCTTTCCTTTTTTATTCTTTTTTCTTCGTAATTTTTCCTTTGCTTTCATATCAATCTTTTCTTTCTTTTTTTTCCTTTAAATAAATCAATATATATATATATATTATCATTTGTACTTTTTTTTCTAATATAATTTCACTACTCATTGTTTTATTTTGTTTTTTTATTTTTCATTTTCTATAGGATGCATTTGAAACTAAATACTTTTAAAAATATTTTACATATAAACTTATATGGTTTATGGTTTTTGTATAAATATTTTGATTCATATTTTTTGTTTATAATGTTTACATCCCTACACTTATATTGTTTTTGTATTAATACTATAAGAATAATTTTTTATATACTTTACGCTTTTCTCCATTTCGTAAATAATAAATTATAATTTTTTGACAAAATTATATCTACAAAATAATTACCATTTAACTATATTTTATATATTATTAAAATATTTTTTTATAAATATGTAAAAAGTTTTAATATTTAGTATTATAAAGAAATATAATAGTATATCATTAAGAGTTTAAGGATATATTATACACTACATTGAATGATTAAAGATACATTAATTTAGGTGTGTAAAGTCAAACTTTTGACCTTTGAATATAATTTTTTATTATATTTTGACATAATTTTCGGCCAACAATCATTCTGCATGGTTTGTAGTTCATATGAAACAAAAAGTTACAAATTTAATTTATGATTATCACCTATCTAATAATTAATTTCATACAAACAAAAAATCGCATGTAAACCAAATGATCAGTCCTAACAATAAGTGACAAGCAATCATGTGTTGCCAAATATCTTTTCTTTTTTTTACATTTTCGTCTGCCAAGCATTGGAATCGATTAAAGTGAGGTATAGTTACTATGAACTCAAATATATATTGATAGGAAAACGACAATCAACAATCGATACAAAGATATGAAAACAGATAACGATAAACGTGAGAGAAGAGAACATAGAAGTTTACGTGGTTCACCAACGTTGTGTTGGCTAGTCCACGGACAGAGGAGGAGAGAATATTATTAAGAGAGACGAAAATTTACAGATACATAGATTCGGCTAGAGTTTAATTCGAGATTATATAGGTACTCTAATTAAATTCTATTAAAGAATGCGTAAGCATTAAACGGAATGTGGATACGTGGACGTGTTGTGGAAACAGAATGCTCTACGGAGTGCAGTTAGCAGGTGCGGAATGCAGGCTGCAACGCGGAATGCGGAATGCGCTTGCGCACATAGATGTGTTCGTGCAACAGAATGCTAAACGCACAAATGCGTTTTTGCAACAGGACGTTGCCCCCACACCCCCACTGAACGCACAACGAAACCTCCGCTCGCTGACCGGGCAGCAAGACCCCCGACTAGAAATTGCAAGACAATAATGATATATATATATATATATATATATATATATATATATATATATATATATATATATATATATATATATATATATATATATATCGTACCAAACAAGTTCTGACGGTAAGAGACAAGCAATCATGAATTAGACAAATTTAAATTTTTTTTTTTTTTTTTTTTTTTTTTTTTTTGTGTATTTTCGTCAGCGAATAAATGAAAACAATTAGAATGAGATACTATTACATGTGAACTCATATATATATATATGGTAAACTAAGAGTCCTAAGAGTAAGGAACAAGCAATCACGAAGCCAAATTTCAATTTTTATTTTTTATTTTCTGTATTTTCATCCGCCAAGCATTGGAGATATTGTTACATGTGAACTAAAATGTATATATGTGTGTTTGTGTATGTGTATGTGTTTATGTGTGTATGACATGTTCACAAACCACACACTGCATCAACCTCAATTAATTCATTAATTAATTTTGAGTTAGATATTTTATTTTTTTAGTACTCTTGAGTTGCCACTTTTAAAATTGAGTGGCCAGAAATTTAGAGCACATTTTTTTTCCTTTTTTTTAGTATGAGCACATTTATTGTTGTTAGAAGGCAATTCGCTTTAACTGAAAACAGGACAAATATTTCAATTCAGGTTGGCCTTAGAAGTTTTGCTCTGATTTCTTTTTAGCAACTTTATTTTCATTTAAATGATGATTTTATCAATTCTTTGATTTCAATTTTTATTACTTTAAAAACAAAACAAAACAAAAAACATGTGATTGATATGTCTGTGGCACCATAAAAATGTGCGGCCGGTTGAGCCGATAAGTAGATATTTTTTATTTCATATTTTTCGTTTAGAAAAAATACATTTTACCCTAAGTTTGGGTCAATTTTCTTCATTTCCTATTCAACTTTTAACTCGGATTTTTTTTTTTTTTTTTTTTGGGGGGGTCATAAATACCCACTCACTGTTTTTTTAGATTTGAATTTATGAAACTTTAATTACGATTTTTCTATTTTAATACAAAGATGTCAACCAGAATTAATTGCTCAAGCAAAGCCTTTGCGTATGAGTTTAAGCAGCCATAGAGATATTGATGATCGACGGATGAATTTTTTATGGAATTGAAATCATAAATCGATCAAATCTTCAATATCAATATATTCTTGGATTGGGTTGTTGTTTTGTTTTTGTTTATTTTTTTATTTCAAGTATGTTTGATGTTTACCCTAAATTTTTCTTGAGAATTTTTCATGAGCAGCATAAAAGTTTTAAAAAATGAAATTATAAATGTCAAAATCTTAGAAAAAAAAAATTAAATGTAGCAAAAACAAATTTAAGCACCTTAATTTGATATTCACAAATCTCATAAGTTTCAATAAAAAAAATTGATATGTTTCAATCAATAAAAACTTGTAATGAATAGATTTCAATCGAGTTAAATATTTCATATTTTATTGTGTATGAAATATTTTTTAAATTTTGTTATAATTAGAGTTAAAATACCATTTTGGTCTCTCAACTTTGGAATTTGTTCCATTTTGATCTCTAAACTTTCAAATGTCCAATTTTAGTCTACTGACTTTGTCCAATTTTGGTCATGCGACTTTAAAATGTCCAAATTTAGTCCCTAGACTATCAAGAAAAGTAAAAAATGATCTTTCGTCAAATAAATTTTTTCTCACTCTTAAATTATTTTCTCTCTCTTCCATCATTCATCATTTCTCCTTCTAAAAATTTTGTCTCTCTTGAATCCATCTCTCTAATCCTCTTTCTTTCTCTTTTTCTCTTATTCTCTCTTCAATCCATCTCATTAAATTGTTTAACATGAGATAATTTTCCTATTTTGATTTGTCATTTTTTGTTTTCCAAAATTCATTGTCTACCATGAACCAAAAAGAAAAAGAAAGAGAATAAAAAAGAAAAGAAAAGAGGGGAAGAGAGGTGGATTAAAAAAAGGTAAAACTTCTAAAGAGAGAAATTATGAAAGATGAAAGCTAAGAGAAAATAATTTAAGAGTGATAATAAATTCATTTGACTGAAGGACCATTTTTGAACTTTTTTTATAGTCTAAGGACCAAATTTGAAAACATTTGAAAGTTAAGGGACCAAAATTGGACAAATAACAAAGTCGAGGACCAAAATAAGACATTTGAAAGTCGAGGGACCAAAATAGTACTTTAACCTATAATTAATATAAAGATATTAGAATTTTCCATATATAACAAATTTCCATCTTTTATCATAATATATATCACTTTTGTCGCAAAATATCACAAAAGAGTAATATTGTTGATTGATATAATTAAATTTGCTTCAATCCATAAGTTTAGGCTTTTAAATTGATTTGTGGTTTAACATAATTCAACCAATATTGATTCTATATGACAAAATATGATGGATGAAATTAAAATGCCAATAAAAAAAGGTTGGATGGGTCAATCCAAAGTAATTTCAACCAACTCAGAGTAATTTCATATCAATCCATGAACTCGCTTATAAAATAATCTTTATTTGAACTCAATCCAACCCAAATAAATTAATCAATTTAACCTATAGAATTAAATTGAGTTGATTAGATTATTTGAGTTTTAGAGTTTTTTTAGCACCACAAGACAAGTGGAGGCAAATTTGACTCATTCTTACTAATAAGAGCATAGCTCAAATATATTGATTTGAATTGAGTATAATTCAATTGGCACACGTTTTTTTTAACGAGCAAAGTTTATATCACCAAATTAAAGTTCATGAGTTGAAATCTTTCGTTCAAATTTTAAAAAATAAATAAATAAACTTCTCACGTATCATTTATTATGATTTGAAAAACACCCATTAATTGGTATAATTAGATTTTCATCCACCATTCACTTGTAACTTTTTTTCTTTTTTTTTGTTATAAATACCCAAGCCTTCTTTTCGTCCCAAAACACAAAATATCCATATTCTTTTTCTCTAATTTCTTTGTAATGGCAATATCATCCCATAATGATTTTGTTTTCGAAGTAAGGAGATGCGAACCAGAATTGGTTTGTCCAGCAAAGGCAACACCCCATGAATTTAAGCAGCTTTCAGATATAGATGATCAACCAGCCCTTAGATTTCAAATTCCACTTATATTTTTCTATGGAAATAATCCATGCATGCAAGGAAGAGACCCAGTTAAGGTAATAAAAACGGCACTCTCAGAAACATTAGTGTTTTACTATCCTTTCGCAGGTCGATTGAGGGAAGGGCCGGATCGAAAGTTGTTCGTCGAATGTACAGCCGAAGGTGTCTTATTTATTGAAGCAGATGCGGATGTTAGTATAGAACAGTTTGGTGATGCTCTCCAACCTCCATTTGCATGTTTGGATGATGTTTTATACAACGTTCCAAACTCTGATGGTGTTCTCAACTCTCCATTATTGCTCATTCAGGTATATATGTATATATGCACAACATTTTACATTCTAATTTTGTCTTGCTTAATTACAAACCAGAGCAATAGTTTTACTAAAAGTTTAAATGTTTGAAAGTTTAGAAATTAAAATCGAATAAAACTCAATGTTAAATACCAAAATAATAATAATTTTCATGTTTCGTGGATAATTTTATGATCTCTATTTTTTTAAAATAAAGTATAAAATGGAATAATTTTTTCTTAATTATCGATGTAGGTGACACGACTCAAATGCGGGGGTTTCATATTAGCCATTCGTTTCAATCATACAATGAGCGATGCTTTTGGTTTTCTCCAATTTTTGAGTGCCATAACAGAATTAGCTCGTGGTGCCTTCGCACCATCTACTCATCCAGTATGGCAAAGAGCTCTCTTCAACGCACGAGACCCCCCGACAGTTACCTTTTGCCACCGCGAATATGACCAAGTTATTGACACCAAAGGCACCAACATGGTCCCCTTGAATGACATGGCTCATCGCTCCATCTTCTTCGGCCCGGCTGAGATCTCTACCCTCCGCAAAACACTGCCCAACCACCTCAACCATTGCTCTTCATTCGACCTGATCACCGCTTGCCTTTGGCGCACCCGTACGATAGCCCTTCAGCCACATCCAAATGAAGAAATGCGCTTATTTTGCCTTGTCAATGTACGCTTCAAGTTAAACTATTTACCTTTGGGATATTATGGTAATACTTTTGTTTTACCTGCAGCAGTCGCCACTGCTGGCGAGCTTTCCCAAAGCCCACTTAGTTATGTTGTAGAGTTGGTTAGGAAGACTAAGAATAAGGTGACTGAGGAGTACATAAAGTCTGTGGCAGATCTTATGGTAAGCAAAGGACGGCCGAACTTAACTACCGTGAGATCCCTCGCGGTGTCGGACGTGACAAAATCTAGGTTTGACAATGTAGATTTTGGATGGGGAAAGCCCATTTATGGAGGACCTGCTATGGGAGGGGTTGCAACGGTTCCTGGTTTGACAACATTTTGTGTACGCTTCAAAAACAACAAAGGAGAAGAAGGAATTGTGGTGCCTTTATCCTTACCTGCTCCAGCTATGGAAAGATTTGTGGTAGAACTTGAGGCTTTGTTCAAGACAAACCTTTCAAATGATGTGAATAACTCAAACCAACCATTGATTCCATCTAGATTGTAATGAGAAACAAACATGTGAAATTATCCGTAATATGTTATGTTATAATGAAAGTTCAGCTCAATAATCATTGGATTATAACTCTTTAAATCTTAAAATTGAGACCCGTTTGATAACCATTTTGTTTTTTGTTTTTTGTTTATGAAATTTAAGCTTATTTCTATTCAAATTTCCTACCATGTGCTTCATCTTTCCTACAATATATCTATCTTTCTTTAAGAAAGTAGGAGAATACTAACCAAATTTCAAAAACATAAACAAGTTTTTGAAAGCTACCCAAATAAGGAAAAATGTATAGTAAGGTAGTTGTTGTAGACTTAAATTTCATAAACAAAAAACGAAAAACAAAATGGTTATCAAACGAAGTCTGAATTAGTTCAGCTTTGTACACGTGTAATGCCACTTAAGAGTTGTAATCAGAGTCATTTGAATTCAAATGAAGAAAGCAAACACCAACAATCACCAATTGAAGAAAGTGAAATTCAACAAGCACCATTCCAAAATTTACCAATCTTAAACACAGGACTTATTCTAAATGGCTACTACTAGATCTATTATTGTTGATAAATGTTGATGGTACGTCTTAGGACTTCAGGTTCTAAACACCATGATTCATCATTTACTTTAGTGACATCAAAGGCCCCATACATGTAAACTTCTCTTTCTTTCTTTCTTTTTTCAATAGCTCGGACTTTCGTAGAAGGGTTGCAGACAATAACTCGTTTCTATGTGGTTCGAAACAAGTGATTATTTTTTAAGGGTTAGAAATTAGTTGTTAGAAATGAATGATTAGACAAAGAAAAATGAATAACTACAAACGAGTGATCATTTGAAGTTTATTATGATAGTTCATTTGAATGTACATATTTGAAAATGAGTTGTAAAAACTTTTTTTGTAATAGCATTAATTACATCAAACAAACGCACCATTAGACTTTTAAGGCAAAAGGCATGTCTTTAACAAGTTTGTTCTTTATAATGCCATTTCTCAATAGAATAAATTGTAAACACATATCTATAATGGGATTAAATTGACATTAGATCTTAGCTATTTAAATAAGTCTATTAAGATTTAATAAGTTGTTCCTATGGGGTGGCACAATGATTGAAGATTTGGACTTTAAGGGTATGCTTTTCTCAAGATCTCATATCATGTGGCACAATGAGAAGCCATTGAAGAGTTGAGAGAAATATTATTGAGAGGTAGAAGATGGAGGCACATTGTGCCACACCCTAATACAACTCTATCACATTCTATATATAGACTACCTAAAACCCTAACCTAAGGCCCAATGGGCTCATACTCTTATCACTAATGATCATATTAATCAACATTAATCATAATTAAACTAAACACTCTAACATCCCCCGCAAGCAAACACGTCGGTAGACTTGTGAAGCTTGAAAAGAGTGTGTATTAAAAGCAAACAAGATTACATCGAAATGTGTAAACAAAGAACATAAGTATTGACAAAAACACAAAATTCTATTCTAATGATGAGCTCTATTGATCGTGGAGTCTTCAAGTTGAGAGCCAAGTCTCCATCGTCGACGTTGACGAAGCCGCATTAACTAAGGTGCATTGCTATGCAAAAAGGAACAAGAAGATAAAAGGAGAAAAACAGAAGGAATGAAGAGGAATAGAAAAAGGACGGTAGATATGGATGAGAGTGAAGAGGAGATGGCAGTGATGTCGTAGGAGACATTTAACTAGAAAAGAAAAATAATAAATGAAAGAGGAAAATAAATTAATTAATTAATTAAAAGAAAATAAAAAAGAAATGGACACAGATGAGGGACAGAGGCTCAGTTTTTTTTTTTTTTTTGAAAGAGACAGAACAGAGGGATGGGAAGGAGGAAAGGTAAAATAGGAGAAAAGAATGGGAGATTTGAGAGAAAGGGTGAAGAAGAATATTGTAGGATTGAATAGGAGATTTAAGTTTTCTAAGTTTTGAGAGTGAGATTTCAGAGAAGAGGAAGTAAGATGAAAAGTTTTGGGAGATTTTGAGAGGAGAAAGTGGGAAAGAGAACAGAGATTTGGAGACTTATAGAGAAAAATACTTGAAAGATTTTAAGGGAGAAGGAGTTGAAAACAAGATTTTGGCCAAGAAGAAGAGAAGAAATCCTTGAAGGATTTTAGAGATTAGAAGGGTTTTGGAGAAGAATCCTTGAAGGATGAGAAGAAGAGTTTCATAATCTGGATTTTTTTTTCTTTTTTTTTTTTGTTTATGAGAAAGAAGAAGAAGATAAGGGACTAGAAGAAAGAAGAGAAGGGAAGAAACAATTTCTCGGGATGAAGAAGGGATTTTATGAGCTATGGGGGTTGAGAAGAAAATTTGAGGAAGTGAAAGATTTGAGATGAGAAAGAAAGAATAAAAAATTTACCAAGATCGAGAAGAAGAAGAGCAAGCCCTTCAATGGGCTCGATACCATGAGCGGATTTGAGCAGCAGCAAGAAACATAGAAAAGCCTTAAAAGAGTTGAGAAGCCATTGAAGAGTTGAGAGAAATATTATTGAGAGGTAGAAGATGGAGGCACATTGTGCCACACCCTAATACAACTCTATCACATTCTATATATAGACTACCCAAAACTCTAACCTAAGGCCCAATGGGCTCATACTCTTATCACTAACGATCATATTAATCAACATTAATCCTAATTAAACTAAACACTCTAACATCCCCCACAAGCAAACACGTCGGTAGACTTGTGAAGCTTGAAAAGAGTGTGTATTAAAAGCAAACAAGATTACATCGAAATGTGTAAACAAAGAACATAAGTATTGACAAAACACAAAATTCTATTCTAATGATGAGCTCTATTGATCGTGGAGTCTTCAAGTTGAGAGCCAAGTCTCCATCGTCGATGTTGACGAAGCCGCATTAACTAAGGTGCATTGCTATGCAAAAAGGAACAAGAAGATAAAAGGAGAAAAACAGAAGGAATGAAGAAGAATAGAAAAAGGACGGTAGATATGGATGAGAGTGAAGAGGAGATGGCAGTGATGTCGTAGGAGACATTTAACTAGAAAAGAAAAATAATAAATGAAAAAAGGAAAATAAATTATTTAATTAATTAAAAGAAAATAAAAAAAGAAATGGACACAAATGAGGGACAGAGGCTCAGTTTTTTTTTTTTTTTTTTTTTTGAAAGAGACAGAACAGAGGAATGGGAAGGAGGAAAGGTAAAATAGGAGAAAAGAATGGGAGATTTGAAAGAAAGGGTGAAGAAGAATATTGTAGGATTGAAGAGGAGATTTAAGTTTTCTAAGTTTTGAGAGTGAGATTTCAGAGAAGAGGAAGTAAGATGAAAAGTTTTGGGAGATTTTGAGAGGAGAAACTGGGAAAGAGAACAGAGATTTAGAGACTTATAGAGAAAAATACTTGAAAGATTTTAAGGGAGAAGGAGTTTGAAAACAAGATTTTGGCCAAGAAGAAGAGAAGAAACTCTTGAAGGATTTTAGAGATTAGAAGGGTTTTGGAGAAGAATCCTTGAAGGATGAGAAGAAGATAAGGGACTAGAAGAAAGAGGAGAAGGGGAGAAACAATTTCTCGGGATGAAGAAGGGATTTTATGAGCTATGGGGGTTGAGAAGAAAATTTGAGGAAGTGAAAGATTTGAGATGAGAAAGAACTAATAAAAAAATTTACCAAGATCGAGAAGAAGAAGAGCAAGCCCTTCAATGGGCTCGATACCATGAGCGGATTTGAGCAGCAGCAAGAAACATAGAAAAGCCTTAAAAGAGTTGAGAAGCCATTGAAGAGTTGAGAGAAATATTATTGAGAGGTAGAAGATGGAGGCACATTGTGCCACACCCTAATACAACTCTATCACATTCTATATATAGACTACCCAAAACCCTAACCTAAGGCCCAATGGGCTCATACTCTTATCACTAACGATCATATTAATCAACATTAATCCTAATTAAACTAAACACTCTAACATCCCCCGCAAGCAAACACGTCGGTAGACTTGTGAAGCTTGAAAAGAGTGTGTATTAAAAGCAAACAAGATTACATCGAAATGTGTAAACAAAGAACATAAGTATTGACAAAACACAAAATTCTATTCTAATGATGAGCTCTATTGATCGTGGAGTCTTCAAGTTGAGAGCCAAGTCTCCATCGTCGATGTTGACGAAGCCGCATTAACTAAGGTTCATTGCTATGCAAAAAGGAACAAGAAGATAAAAGGAGAAAAATAGAAGGAATGAAGAAGAATAGAAAAAGGACGGTAGATATGGATGAGAGTGAAGAGGAGATGGCAGTGATGTCGTAGGAGACATTTAACTAGAAAAGAAAAATAATAAATGAAAAAAGGAAAATAAATTATTTAATTAATTAAAAGAAAATAAAAAAAGAAATGGACACAGATGAGGGACAGAGGCTCTTTTTTTTTTTTTTTTTTTTTTTTTGAAAGAGACAGAACAGAGGAATGGGAAGGAGGAAAGGTAAAATAGGAGAAAAGAATGGGAGATTTGAGAGAAAGGGTGAAGAAGAATATTGTAGTATTGAAGAAGAGATTTAAGTTTTCTAAGTTTTGAGAGTGAGATTTCAGAGAAGAGGAAGTAAGATGAAAAGTTTTGGGAGATTTTGAGAGGAGAAAGTGGGAAAGAGAACAGAGATTTGGAGACTTATAGAGAAAAATACTTGAAGGATTTTAAGGGAGAAGGAGTTTGAGAACAAGATTTTGGCCAAGAAGAAAAGAAGAAATCCTTGAAGGATTTTAGAGATTAGAAGGGTTTTGGAGAAGAATCCTTGAAGGATGAGAAGAAGAGTTTCATAATCTGGATTGTTTTTTCTTTTTTTCTTTTTTTGTTTATGAGAAAGAAGAAGAAGATAAGGGACTAGAAGAAAGAGGAGAAGGGGAGAAACAATTTCTCGGGATGAAGAAGGGATTTTATGAGCTATGGGGGTTGAGAAGAAAATTTGAGGAAGTGAAAGATTTGAGATGAAAAAGAAATAATAAAAAATTTACCAAGATCGAGAAGAAGAAGAGCAAGCCCTTCAATGGGCTCTGATACCATGAGCGGATTTGAGCAGCAGCAAGAAACATAGAAAAGCCATAAAAGAGTTGAGAAGCCATTGAAGAGTTGAGAGAAATATTATTGAGAGGTAGAAGATGGAGGCACATTGTGCCACACCCTAATACAACTCTATCACATTCTATATATAGACTACCCAAAACCCTAACCTAAGGCCCAATGGGCTCATACTCTTATCACTAATGATCATATTAATCAACATTAATCCTAATTAAACTAAACACTCTAACATCCCCCGCAAGCAAACACGTCGGTAGACTTGTGAAGCTTGAAAAGAGTGTGTATTAAAAGCAAACAAGATTACATCGAAATGTGTAAACAAAGAACATAAGTGTTGACAAAAACACAAAATTCTATTCTAATGATGAGCTCTATTGATCGTAGAGTCTTCAAGTTGAGAGCCAAGTCTCCATCGTCGACGTTGACGAAGCCGCATTAACTAAGGTGCATTGCTATGCAAAAAGGAACAAGACGATAAAAGGAGAAAAACAGAAGGAATGAAGAGGAATAGAAAAAGGACGGTAGATATGGATGAGAGTGAAGAGGAGATGGCAGTGATGTCGTAGGAGACATTTAACTAGAAAAGAAAAATAATAAATGAGAAAGGAAAATTAATTAATTAATTAATTAAAAGAAAATAAAAAAGAAATGGACACAAATGAGGGACAGAGGCTCAGTTTTTTTTTTTTTTTTTTTTTTTGAAAGAGACAGAACAGAGGGATGGGAAGGAGGAAAGGTAAAATAGGAGAAAAGAATGGGAGATTTGAGAGAAGGGTGAAGAAGAATATTGTAGGATTGAAGAGGAGATTTAAGTTTTCTAAGTTTTGAGAGTGAGATTTCAGAGAAGAGGAAGTAAGATGAAAAGTTTTGGGAGATTTTGAGAGGAGAAAGTGGGAAAGAGAACAGAGATTTGGAGACTTATAGAGAAAAATACTTGAAGGATTTTAAGGGAGAAGGAGTTTGAGAACAAGATTTTGGCCAAGAAGAAGAGAAGAAATCCTTGAAGGATTTTAGAGATTAGAAGGGTTTTGGAGAAGAATCCTTGAAGGATGAGAAGAAGAGTTTCATAATCTGGATTTTTTTTTCTTTTTTTTTTTTTGTTTATGAGAAAGAAGAAGAAGATAAGGGACTAGAAGAAAGAGGAGAATGGGAGAAACAATTTCTCGGGATGAAGAAGGGATTTTATGAGCTATGGGGGTTGAGAAGAAAATTTGAGGAAGTGAAAGATTTGAGATGAGAAAGAAATAATAAAAAATTTACCAAGATCGAGAAGAAGAAGAGCAAGCCCTTCAATGGGCTCGATACCATGAGCGGATTTGAGCAGCAGCAAGAAACATAGAAAAGCCTTAAAAGAGTTGAGAAGCCATTGAAGAGTTGAGAGAAATATTATTGAGAGGTAGAAGATGGAGGCACATTGTGCCACACCCTAATACAACTCTATCACATTCTATATATAGACTACCCAAAACCCTAACCTAAGGCCCAATGGGCTCATACTCTTATCACTAACGATCATATTAATCAACATTAATCCTAATTAAACTAAACACTCTAACATCCCCCGCAAGCAAACACGTCGGTAGACTTGTGAAGCTTGAAAAGAGTGTGTATTAAAAGCAAACAAGATTACATCGAAATGTGTAAACAAAGAACATAAGTATTGACAAAACACAAAATTCTATTCTAATGATGAGCTCTATTGATCGTGGAGTCTTCAAGTTGAGAGCCAAGTCTCCATCGTCGATGTTGACGAAGCCGCATTAACTAAGGTTCATTGCTATGCAAAAAGGAACAAGAAGATAAAAGGAGAAAAAGTAAGGAATGAAGAAGAATAGAAAAGGACGGTAGATATGGATGAGAGTGAAGAGGAGATGGCAGTGATGTCGTAGGAGACATTTAACTAGAAAAGAAAAATAATAAATGAAAAAAGGAAAATAAATTATTTAATTAATTAAAAGAAAATAAAAAAAGAAATGGACACAGATGAGGGACAGAGGCTCGGTTTTTTTTTTTTTTTTTTTTTTTTTTTTTTTTGAAAGAGAAAGAACAGAGGAATGGGAAGGAGGAAAGGTAAAATAGGAGAAAAGAATGGGAGATTTGAGAGAAAGGGTGAAGAAGAATATTGTAGTATTGAAGAAGAGATTTAAGTTTTCTAAGTTTTGAGAGTGAGATTTCAGAGAAGAGGAAGTAAGATGAAAAGTTTTGGGAGATTTTGAGAGGAGAAAGTGGGAAAGAGAACAGAGATTTGGAGACTTATAGAGAAAAATACTTGAAGGATTTTAAGGGAGAAGGAGTTTGAGAACAAGATTTTGGCCAAGAAGAAAAGAAGAAATCCTTGAAGGATTTTAGAGATTAGAAGGGTTTTGGAGAAGAATCCTTGAAGGATGAGAAGAAGAGTTTCATAATCTGGATTGTTTTTTCTTTTTTTCTTTTTTTGTTTATGAGAAAGAAGAAGAAGATAAGGGACTAGAAGAAAGAGGAGAGGGGAGAAACAATTTCTCGGGATGAAGAAGGGATTTTATGAGCTATGGGGGTTGAGAAGAAAATTTGAGGAAGTGAAAGATTTGAGATGAAAAAGAAATAATAAAAAATTTACCAAGATCGAGAAGAAGAAGAGCAAGCCCTTCAATGGGCTCTCGATACCATGAGCGGATTTGAGCAAGAAGCAAGAAACATAGAAAAGCCATAAAAGAGTTGAGAAGCCATTGAAGAGTTGAGAGAAATATTATTGAGAGGTAGAAGATGGAGGCACATTGTGCCACACCCTAATACAACTCTATCACATTCTATATATAGACTACCCAAAACCCTAACCTAAGGCCCAATGGGCTCATACTCTTATCACTAATGATCATATTAATCAACATTAATCCTAATTAAACTAAACACTCTAACATCCCCCGCAAGCAAACACGTCGGTAGACTTGTGAAGCTTGAAAAGAGTGTGTATTAAAAGCAAACAAGATTACATCGAAATGTGTAAACAAAGAACATAAGTGTTGACAAAAACACAAAATTCTATTCTAATGATGAGCTCTATTGATCGTAGAGTCTTCAAGTTGAGAGCCAAGTCTCCATCGTCGACGTTGACGAAGCCGCATTAACTAAGGTGCATTGCTATGCAAAAAGGAACAAGAAGATAAAAGGAGAAAAACAGAAGGAATGAAGAGGAATAGAAAAAGGACGGTAGATATGGATGAGAGTGAAGAGGAGATGGCAGTGATGTCGTAGGAGACATTTAACTAGAAAAGAAAAATAATAAATGAGAAAGGAAAATTAATTAATTAATTAATTAAAAGAAAATAAAAAAGAAATGGACACAAATGAGGGACAGTGGCTTTTTTTTTTTTTTTTTTTTTTTGAAAGAGACAGAACAGAGGGATGGGAAGGAGGAAAGGTAAAATAGGAGAAAAGAATGGGAGATTTGAGAGAAGGGTGAAGAAGAATATTGTAGGATTGAAGAGGAGATTTAAGTTTTCTAAGTTTTGAGAGTGAGATTTCAGAGAAGAGGAAGTAAGATGAAAAGTTTTGGGAGATTTTGAGAGGAGAAAGTGGGAAAGAGAACAGAGATTTGGAGACTTATAGAGAAAAATACTTGAAGGATTTTAAGGGAGAAGGAGTTTGAGAACAAGATTTTGGCCAAGAAGAAGAGAAGAAATCCTTGAAGGATTTTAGAGATTAGAAGGGTTTTGGAGAAGAATCCTTGAAGGATGAGAAGAAGAGTTTCATAATCTGGATTTTTTTTTTTTTTTTTTTTTTTGTTTATGAGAAAGAAGAAGAAGATAAGGGACTAGAAGAAAGAGGAGAATGGGAGAAACAATTTCTCGGGATGAAGAAGGGATTTTATGAGCTATGGGGGTTGAGAAGAAAATTTGAGGAAGTGAAAGATTTGAGATGAGAAAGAAATAATAAAAAATTTACCAAGATCGAGAAGAAGAAGAGCAAGCCCTTCAATGGGCTCGATACCATGAGCGGATTTGAGCAGCAGCAAGAAACATAGAAAAGCCATAAAAGAGTTGAGAAGTCGTTGAAGAGTTGAGAGAAATATTATTGAGAGGTAGAAGATGGAGGCACATTGTGCCACACCCTAATACAACTTTATCACATTCTATATATAGACTACCCAAAACCCTAACCTAAGGCCCAATGGGCTCATACTCTTATCACTAATGATCATATTAATCAACATTAATCCTAATCTAAACTAAACACTCTAACAGGGCTTGTTTGATATGAGGATTAACTTAATTCAGATTAAGTTAATCCTCTTAATACTTGTTTGGTGGAAGGATTCCCCCAATCCCGTTTAACATAATAATCAACTAAGATTTGAACAGTCATTACGGTTTAAATCCGAGTAAACGTCGCTTCATCTCTCGATTTATGGCTTTTCTCTCTCATTCTGTGTAGGATTTGGGGAAAAAAGTTCTTCGGATGATTCTTCTAGAATTAAAAGATTTGGAATTTTTTGAGTCTTGGAGCTTCATTTTTATTGTGGAATAATTGATTCTTCTGGAATTTTGCTTGTTTCAATTTTTTTTCTTGTAGGTGAGAAAACTTTCGGCATATTTATCTTTGTGTTGTGATTGAGGGAATTTCTTTGCCATGGTTTGCGTCGGTATCGCTAATTTGATTGCTCCACCACCAATTCTCGCTGCTGATTAGGTTTGCAAGTTCAGATCGACTAAAGTTTTGTGGGATAGAGCGGAGAAGAAGGGTTCCAAGTCAATGATAATTTGGGATGTTTTCTTATGCTACTCTGTGAATTTGGGTTTCTTCTTTTTGCTTTTTTTTTTTAATAATAAAATCCATTTTATTTTTCTCTAATTCTATGTACCTCTATTCATGACAACTGGTTTTTGCAACTCCATATATCTTTATTTTCAAGAGCCACCTAAAAGAGAAAGGAAACAAATTTCTATTCTTTGTTTTGTGTCAAGCAAGCTTGAATTCATTTTTGTTTCCTCCCGATACTCTTCATAACAAGTATTTTGCTTGGAAAACCAACAAAATAGAGATTTGAGGCTTGATATTATATTGTTGGGTGACGTAAAGTTGACCCACTTTTCTAATTAAAATGCCAATAGCTAAATCATCTATTTTATTATGAAAAACGAATGACTGATCCAAAAAGTCATGAAATTAAATAAAATTAGAATACTTTTTTTTTTTTTTTTAACAATTAGAACACATATATTTAAGCATATACGTAATAAAAAATCAAATTAATAATTACTTTTGGTTGGTCAACTCAATCTAAAGTAATTTTAAGAATAAATTACTATTTTGCTAGACTTTAGGGAAAGGTCCACTTTGGTCCCTAGAGAATTAAAAGTCCAAATTTAGTCACCAACTTTGGAGAAAGATCTAAGGGGCTGTTTGTTTGACATATTTAGGTAAGAGTTAGTAGGAGGAGTTATTAACTCCTCTTAAAAAACCTACATCTAAACGAGTTTTTATTAACTCCTCCTCATTTTTACTTTTAAAAATAACTCTCATTTCTAACCATTCATTTTTAATCATTTATTTATAACTACTCAATCATTTCTAACCACTTATTTTTAATCATTCCTTTCAAATCAATCAAAATAACTCATTTTTAACCATTCATTTTTAATCATTTCTTTTTTAACTACTAAAAATAACTGCTCATTTTCAAATCTTCATCCAAACAAGATTTTGACTTTTACTCATCTATACAAAAACTACATTCAAACGAGTTTTTGACACAATTCTCAATTTTGAACTCCTCAACATAACTTCTTAATATAACTCCTTAACCTAAAACTACCTAAATATGTCAAACAAACAGCCCCCAAGAATTTCTATCTCTTTTCATTTTTTTTTCTTTTTTTTTTTTGTCTTCACTCTGTGTTTTAAACCATTTTGTTGATTTTTGTTTTTGGTGATACAGAGAACTCTGTTTTTTCAATGGCTTTCCTACCATTGGCCTTGCCCATTCTCTCATTGCCTTCATGGTTGCCCTTTTAAATACTCCATGAACCAACTATCCCCATAAAATAAATTTTATTTGAACTCAATCCAACCCAAATAGGTTAGTCAACCAATCGGTACAATTAAATAGAGAAGTTTTCTTTTTTTACTTCTCCGATATTTTTAAATATTTTATTTTAATATCATATTATCAATAAAACTTAAAATTGACCCTCTAAGCATAATTTTCTTTTCAAATTTCTTTAAAAGGTTATCTCTACCGTTCTTCCTTTAGAATTATTATTATTTAATCAATTTTAATATAAAAAAAATCGTTTCATTTGAAACGTTATTTAAAATAGAATAATAAAAAATGTCAAAAGAGCAGTAGCTCAATTGATATCAATGTATACCTAATAACTTTGAGGTCTTAGGTTCGAGTCCCCCAAATGTTGTAATCTCAAAAAAAAAATAGAATAATAAAAAATGAGACAATAAAATATACAAGAAACAACATAGTATTTTAATGAAAACAAAAGTTGTTAAATGTGAATGAAAACAGACAGGTGGGTCCATTGAAAGTCAAGATCTTGTCTTTTAATGAAGTTGAGCAATGATTGTTAAGAAATGGACAAGAAACTACCACTTGAATTTCTTGGTAGATTCTCACGTAATTTCACATTAATGGAAACAGAATTTCAATTTATTTTCCCATTTATGGAAACTGTTTCTATAAATTCATTACCTTCTCACTCACAAATTACTCACAACTAATTCTCTCTTTCTACATTAATATTATATTACATGGCTTCCAGTCTTGTGTTCAAAGTCCAAAGGTCCCAACCAGAACTGGTTGGTCCAGCAAAGCCAACACCCCATGAATTTAAGCAACTTTCTGACATTGATGATCAAGAAGGCCTTAGGTTTCAGATTCCAGTCATCCAGTTCTATAGCCATGATCCACGCATGGACAGCAAAGATCCTGCCAAACTCATTAAGGATGCCATTTCAAAGGCCTTGGTTTTTTACTATCCTTTTGCGGGTAGGCTGAGGGAAGGCCCCGGCCGGAAGTTGTTCGTCGAATGTACCGGAGAAGGTGTTTTGTTTATTGAAGCCAATGCAGATGTCACTTTGGAGCAGTTCGGCGATGCGCTCCAACCTCCCTTTCCGTGTCTGGAAGAACTTCTTTATGATGTTCCCAACTCCAGTGGAGTTCTTGATTGTCCGTTATTGCTCATTCAGGTGACACGACTCAAGTGTGGTGGTTTCATCTTTGCTCTTCGTTTGAACCACACCATGAGTGATGCTGCTGGTCTCGTTCAATTCATGATGGGCGTTGGTGAGATGGCACGTGGCGCGGACATGCCGTCGGTACGTCCTGTGTGGAAAAGGGCGCTCTTGAATGCAAGAGACCCACCAGAAGTGACATGCCATCATCGTGAGTATGATGAAGTTGCTGACACCAAAGGCACCATCATCCCGCTCGACGACATGGCTCACCGCTCATTCTTTTTTGGCCCAGCTGAGATATCCGCCATCCGTAAGGCCTTGCCGACCCACCTTCGCCAGTGCTCCTCTTTCGAAATCCTCACAGCGTGCCTTTGGCGCTTCCGTACCATATCCCTTCAACCTGATCCGGAGGAGGAAGTGCGAGTATTATGCATCGTCAACTCCCGTTCTAAATTCAACCCGCCATTACCATTAGGATATTATGGGAACGCATTCGCTTTCCCAGTGGCACTCACCACTGCAGGGAAGCTTTGCCAGAACCCACTTGGATATGCTTTGGAATTGGTTCGAAAGGCCAAGGCCGACGTGACCGAGGAATACATGAAGTCTTTGGCCGATCTTATGGTGATCAAAGGGCGGCCTCATTTCACTGTGGTGAGATCGTACCTCGTGTCGGACGTGACGAGAGCTGGCTTTGGGGATGTGGACTTCGGGTGGGGGAAGGCTGCATACGGAGGACCCGCAAAAGGAGGTGTCGGAGCAATCCCGGGTGTGGCGAGCTTTTACATACCGTTCGAGAACAAGAAGGGGGAGAAGGGAATTTTGGTGCCTCTATGCTTGCCTGCTCCCGCCATGGAAAGATTTGTGGAAGAACTTGATGCGGTGTTGAAAGCCAAACAGCCCATAGAAGATGAAAATCAGAAGCTATCATTCATTCCATCTGCTCTGTGATTAGGAAACTTGTATTGAGAAAAATAAATCCAAAACTTTAATAGTAATGAAAAAGAAAAAGAGTGCCTGATGTGTATTCACATTTTTGTTTTAAGGGTTGTAATTTGTAAATTTTTGGGATAATTTGAAGCTTAATAAACTATACGTAACTTGACAATTTAGTTTATTTTGGATTTATATTATAGAAAAAACGCATTAGTTTTGAATTCTGTTCAAAAAAAGAAAAAAAAGAAGAAAAAAAATTTATGGTCCATATATATATATGTATTAACTTGGAACCAATATTTATATATTGTTTAGGTTAAATTACAAATTCAGTTGTAGACTTTTAATTTTATATTTGTTTGTTGTTGAGGTTTTAAGAATTTCTAATAGATATATTAGAACTTTTATTTAGTATTGATATATATATATATATATATATTTTTTTTTTTTTTTTTTTTTTTTGAAAATTAGTTTAATTATATTTTACAAACAGAGAAAAAGTCGACCTTTTAATTATGTGCTTAATAAATTTAAAATTAAATTTATAAATGTATTAAGCGATCATTACATGTTTAATTTCATATATCTAGTAAATTTCTTAATTTTTAAAGATTTCAAATATATAGGGACCCATTAGATATATAAAATTAGAAGTTACAAAATTGACTAATCATTTTAAATTTAAAGAACATATTTAACATTGAATTAGAAATTCAAAAATCTATTGAAAGTTGGTTACTTTGTTTATTATTAAATAAACACATTCTAAGTAAGTTGGCTTAGATTAATTCACGAGTCGGTGACTTGGTGATTTTATTGTTTGATAGTAATCCAGTTTAACATACGGGATCTCAAATTCGATATTTGACTCTAATTTGAGAGTATACCGCATTTATAAGGTTTGTGGTCTCCATTTCCAATTGATACTAAAATAAATCACATTTCCAACTAGATTTCTACTACATGTAGCATAAATAGTAAACTTCCTCACTATTGCCGATTTGTCGATTAGCATAAATAGCAAATTGGTGTTGGTGGAAGTTTCATACCTATTTATTCATTATTTGTGGAAATTTCTCTTAAATTGCTGATTAAGTCAGCCATCTTACTCAAAGCTTTTGTTTCTAGATTACTACAAGTTACAAACTCAAAATATATTTATGAAATAAAAAAAATTTGTCTTGCCAAAATAGTTAGATATACAAAAAATTTCTCCAAAATTGGTTTGCAAAATTTATTAGCTTGAAAACTCCTCGAAAGCATATCCTTCCTTTAAGAAAATTTAATGATTTGATTAAATAGATCATTTATTTAGATAATTGATGGCAACTATTACACGAGATTTATAAGACTACAAGCCTTTTTTTGTTTTTGGGTAATTCATGACACTTTTAAATTGTAGCTAAAACACTTCTTATAATTATTAAGAAATGCCATAATCTACATGTTCATGACCAAATTTTAAAAATAACGTGAATATTCATGTACAAAATTTGTATAATATGCATAAAAGACTTTCTATAATAGTGATACATGAGTTTACCCAAAAGTTGTGGTTGAATTATGCTAATAAAATAAATAATTCAAGACAATAACGATGTTTACATGTCCTAAAGAGAAGTCATTTTATTTAATTTATATTCAAATTGGCAATAAACCACTACAAGAATTTATAACATAACACATCCAACCAACTAGAAGTTCAAATTGAGGAAGAAAATCATAATACAATTTTTTTTATGCAAGAGAAATACTTCTGATGAAGTCACGAAAGCCTAATAGAACTTAATAAGCAATCTCTCCTCAAATATTCCATATGTTTAGATGAAATTCAAATTAACTTGTTGGTTTGATAGATCGAATTTTCGTAACATCTATTATATCTGATTAACTTCTTTTGTCTAAAGACTATACCAATAGTCAATTTATCTAGTTCACGTCCAACCAAACAACCAATCTAGTAGAGCAACCAAAAAAATTTATCTTCGGCTCCAAATGTCTTTATCCTCAAATATTCAATCCCTTTATTATTATTTTTTTTCTTTTTAGTACTCTTAATTGAAAATTTGAGTGGCCAGAAATTTATTGCATTAATTGTTGTCAGATGGCCATTGGCTTTAATTGAAGGGGAAAAAACGCATGGTTTCAACACATTTTTGTTTTGGTTTTTCTTTCTACAACATTAGTTGACTTTAAAAACCGTAAAATGTGCAGAATTGGTATTTGTGCCTCCCCAATATGTACTGAAAAAAAAAATTGAAAAATGTGATTAATATGTGTGGCCCACGAAAATGGGCAGCCCGGTTGAGCAGATAAGTATTTGTTTTTTACTTAATATTTTTCGTTTAGACAAAATATATTTTTAACCTTTAAGTTCGGGATTTATTTATTTATTCCCCTTTTAACCTTTTTTTTTTTGTCATAAATATCGCACCTACCTACTGTTTTTCTGGATTTAAATTTATGATATTTTAATTACGAATTGGCTGCTCTAGCAAGGCTTTCGCCTATGAGTTTAAGCAACTTTCGGATATAGATGATCAACCGATGAAATTTTTATGGAATTAAAATCATAATTCCATCAAATCTGTAACATCAATATATTCTTGGTTTGGATAGTTTCTTTTTTTTTTTTTCAAGTATGTTTGTTGTTTCCCTTAAATTTTTTAGGGCGTGTTTGGTGGGGGGCTTAAGTTAATTCGGATTAACTTAGCCCCCCTAATCCTCGTTTGGTCCACGGTTTAGGCCCACAGTAAATCTGCATTAACTTAAATCGGATTAAGAACAGTTGTTACTGTTCAAATCCGCACGATTTCCCATTTCTCTCTCGACAGACGCGTTGGCTTTTCATCTCCATCTACTCTCTCCTCTGGTTATCATTTTTGGTCCAATTTTATTTGTTTCTCTCCTTTTCTCTTCCGATCGTGACTTCTATGGTGGTTTTGAAATTTCCATTTTCTTTGTGTGTCGATTTCGCGTTTTCTTTGTACCATTTTGGCAAGGTTTTATTCTTTGATTTGGGTTTTCTCTCTTCACTTCCGATTTGAGTTTTTATCATCTGATCTCTTATTTGGGTTTTTAATCCTAATACATTTCTTTTCTTTCTTGTTCATTAGTTCGTCAATTCAAAAAAACATAATAATAATAATTATTATTATTATTAAATAAACTAATTTCCTCATCTCAATGGCTGCTATTGCATTGTCGTTTGACGATCTTAATGTTTTTTTAAACTGTGATTCTGTTCCAAATCATATATTTCTTCCTTCATTCTTCCATGATTTTCTATTATTCCAGTTGAGTGAAATTTATTTATTATTTACTTGTACATTAATATTATTATTTCATTTGAAATAAGAAAAACTAACAATGATTCTAATATCTTTTCAAAAATAAAAATAAACAATGATTTTAATATAAATAATAATAATAATAACTCTTCGTGAGAAAGAATGTTGAAATTGCTTCCCATACGAAGAATGGAAGCTCTAACTACGTATCCCTAAGAGAGGAGTTGGAAATGATGGTCTTGGTGATTGCTGTAAGGAAGGATTGTGGTTGTATGTTCAAGTGCGAGTTATTAGTCATTTATGTAATTTTTGGTATTATTTGAGTTCATATACTTTTACAAAAAAATGGTAATCTAGAGATCTCTCATATATTTTTTACTTTACTTTATGCAAGTATTGTTCTTTTAAAATTTCAAAAAGAATATATAATTACGATAATCTCAACTAAATTACAATCTTCAATAAATAAATAAATAAATTACATACTTTCTATAGTTATTTTAAATTAAATTACAATCTTCAATAATTAAATAAATTACAGTCTCAACAACCGTACAAATCTCAGCAAGTATCATAAATCATTCACATATTTTCAATAGTTATTTTTAATTTGATTGCAAAGCTTAATTTAGAGATTCAAGCAAATCAAGTAACTTTGCTTAAGTAGTGAGTCTTTCCGATTTTTAACAATTTTAATAATCAATTTAAAATAATTGATCTTAAGAACCATACTTTTTTTATAGAAAAAAACTCAAATTATTAATTTTCTGTAGTAAAAGAAGGATCACACTTTCATTTTTAACTTAAAATTGAATTATGAGTTAAATTGAGTTCTTTCAAATTATAAGTTAAATTGAGTTCAAGTTCATTTAACTTGGAAAATTTGAAAAGTTATGAGTTAAATTGAGTTTGAGTATGAATTCATGTTCATTTTTAACTAGAAAAATTGGAAAGTTTTGAGATAAATTGAATTTATATTCATTTTGTGATTTATGTATTGCAATTTTTTTTTTTGAGACAAAAAAAAACATGTTTATAATTAAAGAGTAAAATCACGAAGATTAAGTAGGATTATTTTAAAAATGAATGGAAATGATAAATATAAGTTTAATAAATCTAATTTAACTTTAACACTCAGCTTAACTTAATCCTTACACCAAACAACAGTCAGCTTAATTTAATCCAGTTTAACGTAACATGTCCACCAAACACAGATTAATTTAATCATCAGCTTAACTTAATACTCAGCTTAACTTAATACTGATTAACTTAATCCTAATCCCTACACCAAACACGCCCTTAGGGAATTTTTTTATCGGTAGCAAAAAAAAAATCTTTTAAATAGATATCAAAATTTTAGAGAAAAAAATCAAATAATACAAAAATAAATTCAAGTACTTTAAATTAATAGTCACAAATTTGATAAATTTCAATTGGAGTGAATCAAATAAAATTGAAATCAAACTAAATATTTCTTATTACTATGTATGAAATACTTTTAAAAAATTATTATAATTAAAATAAAAATACTATAATTTGCTATAAATTTCCATTTTCTATCATAATATGTATATCACTTTTGTCTCTAAACGTCACAAAAGGAGTAATATTGATTTTATATTGATAAATTTGATGGATAAAATTAAAACGCCAATAGGTAAATCATCTATTTTAATTTTAAATTTCAATTTTTATTATGAAAAGAGAATGATTGATCCAAAAAGTTATGAAATTAAATTCAATTAGAATATATAAAAATATATATATATATATATATTTTTTTTTTTTTTATTGAGAAACTATTGGGGGTGTTTGTTTTAAGAGGAGATGAGATGAGGTGTTGGAAGCCCAACACCTTGTTTGGCCCAGGTGTTCCTCGTCTCATCTCATCTCATCTTTCTCTTTTTTAAAAAAATTTAAAAAAAATTTCATCTTTTTATTTATATATATATATATATATTTACTTATTTTATTATTTTATGTTTGATATATTTTTTTATAATAATATTATTATTTTAATATATCAATATATAATTATAATAATTATACTATTATTATATCAAATGTTTATTTAAATATATTAACATTTTAAAAAATAAAATAAATAGATATATATTATTTCTTAATATATGACGTTAAATTTTCATATTTTTATTCATTTTTTAATCATCTTTAATAATAAAAAAAAGTTATAGAATTTCATTTGTTTAGAGATAGACTATAAATATCATATTTAAAAATTAATAATTAAAAGTTATGTGTTTATTTTTAATATTAACAATAAATATATCAATTTATTATTAAAATAAAAATTAAATTTAAATAATTTATACACATTAAATTTTTATCCGTAGTTTACAATATATTTAAAAGTATGAACTTATTTTCAATAAACTTAAAAATATTAAACTTATTTTGTTTGTTAAAAAGATGAGATTCAAATTTTATACTCTTGTATTCAGCGTTCCACTTTGAAATAATAGTAAGAGTGGATATATTTTTTTGAAACGATAAATTAATTTAAATAATTTTGAGAGTCTTGATTGTATATACAAAAAAAAACAATTACAAAATTTCAAGACTCGTATGAGTCATAGGGATTGAGATCTATTCTACCTAATAAAAAAAACAATAAATTCCAAAATTTGAGGGATATTTTATTACTTACTGTAATAATTATTATCAAAATGTGACCGAGTTCTCTTTTAACTACAAAAAAACAATAAATAAAAAAATTTAGGGGTGTCTATGGTTCCCTAAAAGTATCAATGACTAATAAAATAAATATATTTAATTTATTATTACCTATTAATTAGTGTATTTTATTAACAATTCTTTGACCTCCGGTAACTGTGAATATGAATATGAATGTATAAAAGGTATAAGAAATTAAATTTTTTTAAATAAAATAAAAATTGCTATCAAGATTTTATAATGACTAGTTTAATCAAATGGTTTTATTTAATTTTTATTTTTTAATAAATAGAATCTTGGTATTTTTTTTATTTTTTTTATTATTTAAGTCTAACAATTATTTTAAAAAATGTTATTAACGATGTACAAATATTTTAGATTAGTCAAACTTTATTTTGGTGGTGTGAAATTTTTTTTTCTCATAATTTTTTTTTAATTAAACAATATTTAAGTATGAAATATTAGAAACTTTTAACCTCATGGTTATTATGTCGTAGATAATATCATTGAAACTATGTTTTTTTAATAAAAACATTAATATGATTAAGGGTGCTTAATATTAAATTTATATTACTTACATTTTATTTATGATAGTAGTTATATTTACATACTTATTGTATTAATAGCTAAATATTTGAGAATAATTATTTTTTAAAAAAAGAAAAAGAACAATTTTATTGTTAAAAAAAATATAAGAACAAATTTTTTTTTTAAAAAAAAACATATCTTAACATCTCATCTTCTTTCCCTCTACTTCAAACAAAGTTCTTCTGTCATCTCATTTTACCCCAAACAAGATTTTCTGCTATCAACATCTCATCTCATCTCACCTGCAGTCAAACACTCCATTGGAATGCATATAATTAAGCATATATGGTAGGTAATAGAAAATCAAATTAATAAATACTTTTGATTGGTCAAGTCAATTTAATGTAATTTTAAATTATTCCATGAACCAACTAATCCTATAAAATAATTTTGAACTCAATCCAATCCAAATAAGTTAATCAACTAATTTTAAACTATCATGATATGTTATGTTATAACGATGGTTTAACTCAATAATGAGTCAGTTATAAGTACCTAGTTGTTAAAGTTGAATTGGTTTAGCTATGTACCACTCAATAGAGACCTCTTTATTTAAAATTAATAGAAGAGCAGAAGTACTTATATATTATAATCTATGTTTGAAGCTTAAATCCGAATAAAATGCTTCATGGTTGTCTTTAGTAAATGTAAGTCATTGATCTTAAAGTTGAACCAATTAAATTATACATTGATTTTCAGTTTTTTCTTGAGCTTTACTTCTCTTCAAACAATTCTCCATCTTGGTCTCACAAAGTCGCCATCTCCATAAAGGAAAACTCTAAAAAAAATTCCCTAGCTTGGTGTGTGTTTTAGCACTTTTACATGTAAAATCCCACTCAACAGTTGTTATCAAAGTGGGAAATATTCATTTGAATTCAAATCAAATGAATATTTCCCATTCCAAAGTTACCAATCTTAAGCAAAGGACTCATTCTAAATTGCTACTTCTAGATCTATTATTGTTGATAAATTTGATCCTACAAAATTATTTACAACTTTTAACAGAAGATGAGAAAGTTAACTATGGGTTCAATGTGCTCATAGAACCCTCATACTACATCTTAGTGAAAATATTCAGGCAATTGAATTGTTTAGAAAACTAAATACACAGAAGAATGTGTAGGTAAGTTTTGCTCTTTATGAACTACGAAATAACTTAAGATAAAATATTTACAACCTGAAAATTCAATTTGACTCGAAAAGGTTATATTACTCTTTGGGCAAACCAACCCAAAAGATTAAATCTTTATGGACTATATTTTTGAAGAGCATGGCCAAATGGAGTTACTTTGAATAAAGCCTTTGGAATTATTGGATGAAGATCTAATTGATAAAGAAGATTCTAAATTTGTTACAGTTGGGTGTTCTTTCTGAGGAAGTATTCGTTCAACGCTCCTCTATATCGATTTCTTTGGTGGATTCATGTTCTTTAGTAATTTATAGGATTAATCCCAAAGACCCTCTAGTTATAGATTTTTTACCTCTAATTTTTAGTTATTTCCTTCCAATTTTGCAAGTCTGCTTACATGGTGTTTTCTATTCTCTTGAAGTCTTTTTGACCTATGGCTTTTGGGTTTTGTTTGATCTTGAATTGAGATCAAGGTCTTGGTTAGGGTGGACTTTCACCTGTATGATATTCTCTTTGGTGCTTAATGAATAGTTTTGTTTATTGGAAAAAATGATTGAAATAAGATCGTGAAGAAAGTGAATAACTGAAGGTTTTGTTCAGCTAACCAAGTTAGACAAGATCATCAGCCCTCTCTAACTTACTTGTGGATTGGCAGATCAAAGATCCTATGCAAGTTTTTGGCCATATAAAAAATAAAGCTTCTAAAGAATCACAGATCCTATGGGGTATTTGGATGAGAAGTTAGTTTGAATAGTTAGAAATTGAGAGTTATAGTCAAAACTCGTTTGAATGTGGTTTTTATGTAGAGGAGTTAAAGCGATAACTTGTTTGGATATGAATTTAAAATGAGTAGTTATTTTGAATGGTAAAAATGAGGAGTTATTACAAGTAGTTAGAAAAAACTCGTTAGGATGTAGTTTTTTAAGCAGTATTCCAATCTAAATCCTCTTTTAAATATGGAAAAAAAAAACACCCCCATGGACTTGAGTTTGTGTTACATTTTCATGTTTAGTTCCTAAAAGACAATGTTGACTTGTTGTGCTCACTTGTTGCTTTCAACTTTTTCTACTTCCACCAAACAAAACCACCAGGGTCTTCATCACCCCGTCTAAAATATCTTCCATCTTTTTTCCCAACAAGACTTTGGAAAAAAGCTATGCTCAAGTCCACTGAGATCCTCAATATGTATTATAAACCACGAGATGTGTGGTTCGAATCTCCCATCGCTCATTGTATTAAAAAAAAAGACTTTGGAAATAAATAAAAAAACTTAAGACTTTCACTTACAATATGGAATCAAGAAAAATACCAGGTTACAAGAACCAAGAAAAGAAGAAGATAACAAACAACCATGAAAGATATTTTGCTTTACATTTTTCTCTTTTTGATCTCTCTCTTTCTTGCTTTCAAGTTCTTGCTACACCATGGCAGAAACCTCCCACCATCCCCACTTTTTTCCCTACCATTAATAGGCCATCTCCATCTCCTCCGTCGTCCAATCCACCGAAATTTTCACGAGCTCTCAAAGAAGCACGGCCATGTCTTCTCCCTCTGGTTTGGTTCCCGTCTCGTTGTCGTCATATCGTCTCCGTCTGCGGTTCGTGAATGCTTCACAAAAAACGACATCGTTCTCGCCAACCGGCCATTTTTGAACACTGGAAAACACTTGACATACAACTTCAAAGTACTAGCCGTTGCCCCTTATGGCGAGCTTTGGCGTAACCTTCGTCGCATTAGTACTTGCGAGATTTTCTCAGCAAGTCGACTGAATTTATTCTCAGGAATTCGAGGAGATGAAGTCAAGCGCATGCTGCGTAAACTATGCAGTGGATCGATGGAAAGATGGTCTGTTGTCGAGCTCGAGCCGATGCTGATGGATCTCACGTCGAATATTGTCATGAGGATGGTTGCGGGGAAGAGGTATTTCGGAGACGATGTATCGGATGAAGGAAAAGCAAGGCAGTTTAGAGATGTTGTGAAGCGAGTTATGGCTTATGCTGGAGCAACGAATCCAGGAGATTTCATTCCCTTGTGGAATTGGATTGATCCAACTGGTTTGGAGAAGAAGATAATGAAGGTTGGACAAGAAGCTGATGCAATTTTTCAAGGTTTAATTGATGATATTCGGAACCAAAAGGAAAGTGGAAACACCATGATTCATCATTTGCTTCACTTGCAGAGCAGCCAACCTGAATACTTCAGTGACCAAATTATCAAAGGCCTCATACATGTAAAATTCTCTCCTTTTTTCCATTTTAGGCTTTTCTCTGTGTGTTATAATGACTCTATAACATTTGGATGTCAACAAAACTCTTAGAAAATTAATTCCTAAGTCACGGCCACCATGGATTGAACAGCTCACCACTTAATTACTTAACACCCTCTTAACCACTACATCAGTCCATATGCTTTATGATAGCAAATATCAACATACGAGGAATAAAACGACAAAAATTAACACAGACTAACGATGTGTTAGCTACATTCACACGAGTAAGCATAAAAACTGTTACGAACCAAAAAAAAACGCTTTAGGAGAGTTTATATATTGTACATCTCTTAAACCTTAAACAAATTAAATTCAACAATAAAGACAAACACGTAAAACATAAATCATAATCTCCATATAACTTAAGTTTAGGGGGTTGTGCCCCCAAACGTCCCAAATTGGGTGTTTCGACCCTAGACTTCGACTAGTCGATTGGGCATAGAGATCTTGTGCTTGGATATTCAGAGTGTCATATAACTAATTTAAGGAATTTCAAGTGTTGCAGGTTATACTTTTTGCAGGAATCGATACAACAGCTGTGGCATTAGAATGGGCACTCTCACATCTACTCAACAATCCAGAGGTGATAAAGAAAGCAAGATTTGAGATAGAGTGTTCCACCAGGCAAGAACGTCTAGTAGACGAAGATGATTTGTCGAGTTTGAGTTACCTACAAGGAATAATCTTGGAGACTTTGCGGCTGACACCAGCCGCTCCTATGCTTGTGCCACACTGTGCCGCCGAAGATTGCAAAATCGAAGGCTATGACATACCTCGTGACACAATTGTATTCGTTAATGCTTGGGCAATACACAGAGATCAAAATCTATGGGATGATGTCTCTAGTTTTAAGCCAGAAAGACATGAAAATGCAGTCGAATCTGATTCATATAAACTATTGCCATTTGGGTTAGGGAGGAGAGCGTGCCCGGGCGTAGGGATGGCACAACGCGTCGTTGGCTTGACTTTGGCATCGTTGATTCAATGCTTTGATTGGGAAAGAATGGATAGCTCATTGGTTGACATGACTGAAGGTCAGGGAATCACTATGCCAAAAGCTCAACCTCTAGTAGCTAAGTGTAAACCACTTCCTATCATGAGAGCTCTTGTTGGTTAAAAATAGTCCATCTCTAGAAAAGTGAAGAAATTAAAATATTACTCCTCAGAATGTTTTTGCTATATTTTACACTAATCTATTGTTGTAATTCAGTTAAAGTAGTTAAGTTTAGCTATGAAACAGTTTTTGTAAATTACTTTTCTGTTAGTTTGTTTAGTTGATTTATTTTTGGTCACCGAAGTGTTTCTCTTTCTTCTGTTTATCCTCGTGAATTAGCCATAATTTGGTTATGATATATGACCTGATAATCAAAAGATTACAGGTTCGAATCTCCAACCCAAATATGATTGAATTAAAAAAATAAAAGGTCCCTAGCTTGCCCTATTAAAGGCATTGTCTCCTCTCATGTACAAAGGCAAGGGACTTACCAACTAATGTTTTAAATACCTAAATTATCTCGAATTCCCCTTACATCACACTCTTTCTTTCTTTCACATGAATATCGAAGTTTCTAGGAGTCCTTTCCATTCTTCATCACAAATACATTTCTAGCCTAGAATCATCATGATTTGGCTTAGTGGTTAAAATAGTTTTCGAGAATCAAAAAGTTCTTGTTTCAATTCATAGTGGTCACTTATTTAAGAATTTTTTTAATATCTAAATATTATAGGATCAAATAGGTTGTCTCATGAGAGTAGTTAAGGCGTGCGTAAATCTGGATATCTAAAAAAATTAAAATTCTAACCTAGTTTTAGTTTTTTTTTGGAGAAATAATACCTTCATTAGCATATATGTAAGACACATACAACAGTAAACAAACCTAGGTTTAGTTTTAGAACTCCTTGAGAGCAAATATGTTACTTGGAGTTTATCAATACTATTGGTTGAGGGAGCATTTTGTTCTCTAATTCTACAAAGGCAATCTAAACCAATATATTAAAAAAAGAACATCTGTGCTTACAAAATAAAGTTCAAGCTGGTCAATAATGGGTCAAGAGACATCGCTGTGAAGACATGTTTTTGTCATCAACAAAACATTTACCTACCATTTGCATTACTTAAGACAACTAATTTGTTTCTTTTGTCTTAATTTCAATTTTAGTTGGTATCAATCTTTTCTACTAAATGTTTGGATATTTTGTATAAATTTAGTTCTCCCACAAATGGAGGAAGAATTCTTTGTTGTAAAACATCAAGAGTACTCTTGAATAATGGGTTGTCTACTTAAGACTTAATTAAGAACTTAAACTTGTAATTATACATAATAATAATAATAATAAAAGGTTAACTTTCAATCTTCATCTTAATAATAAGAAAAGATAAGATCAGTTACCTTCAAAGTGAATGTAGGCTAGACTTGGTATAACATTTTCTTCACTGATAAAAATTGTCCCAAATTTCTTCACTGAAATTGCATGTTCAAATGTAAAGAAAGGAAAAGCGAAAGGTTTTGGTAAAGTAAGCCTTGCAAGTCTCTACTTTTGAGTGAACGTGATTTGTGCGTGGACCTCCATCCATTAGAATTGCGTATTATATAATGATATAAGATAACGTGTCACCAACTTTTTTTTTTTTTTTTAACTATTGTGTCCCCAACCTCTCTGGTGTTCACTAATACGATAACGGAATTGTTAGTTATATAACGTAATTAATTTTAATATATTAACGAAGCTATTATTTTACTTTTAATTTAATATTTAAAATAAGTATATGAATAAATTTTAAAAAATAAACAAAGACTAAAAGTGATCATTTCAAAAAAAAAAATTAAAAGTGTTTAATTATTATTGAAATGTTAGAATAAAAATGTTTAATTTTAAAATATAGAAACCAAATTTAAATTAGATCTCAAAACTTATAGAGACTAAAAATGTATTTTCTCTTAATTCTATATTAGAATCGAATACATTTACATGAAAGGGAAATTGTATTGGATAGTTTATTTTATCAAAATAATTATATAGTTAAATTTGAAAATATTTGCATGTATAATCATAAATATGATTAAATATTGTATTATTAATACTCATCATATAATATTATTTATTATTAATACATTATCATGTATTAATAATACAATATTCTGTATACTAATACTTTATTATGTATTATTAATACTTATAACTATGATTGCTAAAAAATTTAAAGTGACTACATGTGTAATTATTTTTTAAATTTAACTAATTTTGTAAGTTTCCCTAGATAAAATTATCTATTCGGAGTTCTGGTATTATATTAATAATTAAAATATCATTTTAGTCTCTAGATTTTGAATTTTATTTTATTTTAATCCTAGAATTTTAAATATTCAATAAATATTTTATTTTTTTTAATTTTTAAACTTTCAAATTTGTTTTGTCTCCGTGATTAAACTTTCAAATGTCAGAACTTTAAAAAGTTAAAATTGATTCCTATAATAAATTTGATTTTTTTTTTTTAGCTTTATAATAAATTGAAAGTTAATATTATTGAAAATCGAGTCAAAAGGGTACTAAAAAAAATGAGTCAAAAGATTAATAATTTTAAGACAAGGAAAGATGTTAACTTTTTGAAGAAAAAAATAACAAAAAGAAATTCAATAAACACTGATTTTATTTTATTTTATTTTATTTTTAACTAAAATTGATTATTTGAAAGTTAAAATAAAATAAATTTAAAAATTTAGAAACAAAAAATGTAAAGATTAAAATTGAATATTTAAAAATATAAAAATTAAAATTGAAAAAATATAAAGTGTAGAAACAAAAAATAGTATTTTTAACTTATATCAATGGGATTTCATTTCAAAAATAATAAATAATAAATTGAGATCTCCAAAAATTAGTCCCTCACAATGACGTGCGAGGGGAAAATTTTCAATTTTGTGTGTTCTTTGTTAGAGAGCCATTAAAAACTAAATTGTTTGATAATTCCACGATAGAACTATTATCACAAAAAAAAAAAAGGTCCAACTTATTTGAGTACTCCTTCAATTCTACCTTTTAACATCCACTTAAGACATGAAGCTTGAGATCCAGCTGCAGGTAATAAATATATTCTACTTTATGTAATTTTGTTTATTAGGATTAACAAGATATGAACAAGCCCAAACCCCTTCCATAAAGGAAAGGAAAAAAAAAGAACTAATCCCTTAACCCCCCACAACATTCTTCATAGTTTTGGTAAAAACACTACTTACACTCATGAGTTGTTTTTTTGGTTTGATTTTCTACTTTTTTTTTACTTATGTTTCTAAAAATTAAGTTTTGAAAAGAAGAAAAATAGTCACCTTACACAAACATTTAGACCCCATTTAATAATGATTTAGTTTTTTAAATTTAAATTTATTTTCACTCATATTTTTTATATTGTGCTCCATTTTTCTACGATATATCTAAGATAGTGTGTTAATTCTAACCAAATTTCAAAAACAAATACAAACTTTTGGAGACTATTTTTTTATTTTTAAATTTTGGTTTGGTTTTTATAAATATATGTAAGATGTAGATATCTATATAAAAAAATATATATGGTATAGTATTTGTTGCAAGGTTAAATTTCAAAAACTAAAAAGTAAATGTTATCAAATGAGATCTTAAATTTTTGTTTTTTATTTTTGGAATTATTTATTTGGTTTTTTTATCAATTATCTATCATATTTTGTTTCTTTTAAATAAAAGATTTGAGTTCTTAATCGAATTTTAGATTTTTTTTTTTTTTTTTTTTTTTTTTTTTTGAGATACCAGAAATTAGAACTCTTTGAAATTTTTTTATTTTCTAAATGTTACTTGATTTTTAAAAATGCATGTAAATCATTGTTAAGAAATAAAAAAATCTTGGTGAAAATAATATTTATAACCTTAATTTTTTTATATGATTAAGTTTCTAAAAAAGAACCTTAATTTTTTTTAAATAATGATAACAAATCAAATAACTTTTTTTTTAAGAAATACTATATTAATACGGAAAGAGAGTGTCAAACAATAAATCAAATAATTATTAATAGGGTTATAATGTCTACAAACTTGTTTTTTGCTTTTGAAATTTAGATAAGAATTTAAATATTTCAAGTTTAATTCTAGAAGTTTGAATTTGAATAAAAATTGTTCTAAAAGTTTGAATTTTATTCAACTTGGTCTATGCATAAATTTTTCCAATTAGTTTCTAAAGTGAGTAAAATTGGTTGTTAATTGATCTTACAAAATCAGACAGTGATAATTTGATAGGCAAATTATGGTCACAGTACCAACAATATATAATCAATCTAAATTTCCAGCAACTCAGACAAAAATATACTCAAGCCTTTTCCAAGATCCAATTCGTTCTCCAAATTAAAATACGGAATAAAAATTTGGAAACGATATGCTTAAAAATATAGATAAAAGAATCTAAATTAATAAGCAACAAGAACGATCATAAAAGTTTAGGGAAGAGAAATTGACACCAATTTATACTGGTTCACCCAATAATGGCTACTTCAGTTCTCTGCTACCAATTGCGAGTTCCACTAATTTGATGAGAAATTACAAGAGTTCTACAACACTCTTTAATGGAGAAAAAATGCCCAAGAAGAAATCCCAAAAGAAAGCTCTCAAATCTCACTTTTTTCTTCTCTATACAAAAACTCTCTGAAAAACAAAACACAAAAAAGCTACTGCATTTTTTTTCTTCTCTTATTTTTTCTCTCACCAAATCCACACAGCAACAAACTGCCTTGCAGTTATTTTATTTTATTTTAAAATAAAAAATAAAAACCACCCACATTTGTAATTTTGGCTCCATAATTCTTAACAATCTCCCACTTGGAGACAAAACAATCAAACTTGTCTCCCCTGCAATGGTAGCGACTCCTCTCTACTCATGGAGAAGTCCAACTGAAGTTGCACACAACTTCAGTTTATCAACAGGAATAGTTTTGGTTAACATATCAGCTGGATTCTGACTTCCTGGAATCTTTTCAAGGACTAAGAGTCCATCTTCCAAAGCTGATCTGATAAAATGGTATCTAGCATGTATGTGCTTCGTTCTCGAATGAAACACTGGATTCTTTGCTAAATGAATAGCACTCTGACTGTCACAATGCAAAGTTCCTTTTCCCAACTTAAAGCCAAGTTCACTCAGAAACGACTGAAGCCATATCATCTCTTTACTTGCTTTGAGAATCGCAACATACTCAAAACACGTAGTAGAAAGAGCTACTATCTTCTGCAATCTCGATACCCAGCTAATTGCAGTATTACCAAAAGTAAAAACATACCTGGTAGTACTTTTCCTGCCATCTGTGTCCCCTGCCATATCTGCATCAACATAACCCTGCAGTTTAAAATCATTTTTCTTAAAATGCAAAACATAATCAGTTGTTCCTCTCAAATATCGAAAATCCACTTCATTGCATCCCAATGTTTGTTTTCTGGATTACTCATATATCGCTAACAACTCCCCTTTGCATGTGCAATGTCCGGTCTTGTGCAAACCATAGCATACATCAAAGCTACCTATAGTGAAGCATATGGCACTCTAGCCATATAATCTCGGTCTTGCTCAGTAGTGGGTGAGTGATCCTTAGATAATTTAAAATGACAAGCTAAAGGAGTACTCACCGGTTTTGCATTTTCCATGTGAAATCTGTTCAACACTTTTTCCACATACTCTTTTTGTGACTGTGTCAAAATACCATCTTTTCTTTCAATCCTCATTCCTAAGATTTTTTTGGCAGCTCCCAAATCTTTCATGTCAAACTCTTGAGATAATTCAAGTTTTATCTTAAGAATTTACTGTTCCTTCGCACCTGCTATCAACATGTCATCAACATATAGCAGTAAAATAACATATGAGTTACCTTGAGTTCTAATGTAGCAACAATGATCTGTCTGACATCTCTGAAATCTATTGTTGCACATAAAACTGTCAAACTTCTTATACCATTGTCTGGGTGCCTGTTTGAGACCATACAAGCTTCTCTGAAGTTTGCAAACCATTTTCTCTTGTCCCTGAACTGTGAAACCTTGTGGTTGTACCATGTAAATCTCTTCCTCCAAGTCTCCATGAAGAAATGCAGTTTTTACATCCATCATTTCGAGCATGATCTTCTTCGCCGCCACTATTGACAATACAGTTCTAATAGTAGTTAACTTAACTACATGAGAAAATATTTCATTAAAGTCAATACCTTCCTTCTGCTGAAAGCCTTTGACTACAAGCCTTGCTTTGTACCTCTTGCTGCCATCGGGTTCTTGCTTGATTCTATAAACCCATTTGTTCTGCAAAGCTTTCTTACCTCTAGGTAACTCAGCTAGTTGCCATGTTTGATTCGTCAGAAGCGAATCCATCTCATCCTTCATGGCTAACTCCCACTTGACAGAATCATCTACTTGAACCGCTTCATCATAATATTCGGGTTCACCTCGCCATACCAACAATATGTAATTTAGACTAGGGAATACCACCGTGGTGGTCCGATAGTTCTACTAGACCTTCTAATCTTTGAAGGTGGCGTGCTCGTCGGAACTTCTTCATGTTCCACAACTGCATTCATCGGTTCCAACAAGCGATCCTTCATTTCCTACAATCTGTTTCCTCGTAAGTAATCGCATTACGATCTTCTATACCTGTTGTTCGCTCTCAACATCGGGAGATTTACATCTCGAGTCTTCTCATCCATCTCTCGAATCAACTATTCTGTTTTTGTACAAAATTGTCTTATTGAAGATCACATCTTTGCTTCTGACTATCTTCTTGTTTTGGTCATTCCAAAATTTGTAGCCCATCTCAGCTCCACCATATCCAATAAAGTAACACTTTTTGGACTTAGCATCAAGTTTACTCCTCTCTGCAGCATCAATGTGAATGTAGGACACACAACCAAAAACCTTTAGATGAGAAAGGTTTACCTGTTTCCCACTCAAGACTTCTTCAGGCAACTTGAAGTCTAATGGTATGGTCGGGCTCTTATTGATCAGATAGGTTGCCGTGTTGATTGCCTCAGCCCAGAACGTCTTAGGCAATCCAGCATGTAACTTCATGCTCTCGCACGCCATTTAGCGCCCTGTTCATTCTTTCTGCCACACCATTCTGTTGCGGTGTCCCTGGTATAGTTTTTACCATCACAATTCCATTGTCTGCACAATACTTTTTAAATTCCCCACTAACATATTCGCCGCCATTATCTGATCTCAAGTTCTTGACTTTCAGACCTGTCTCATTCTCAACCATGGCCTTCCATGTTTTGAAAACAGAAAAAACATCAGATTTATGTTTGAGAAAATAAGTACATACCTTCCTACTTGAGTCATCAATGAAGGTCACATAATATCTGGAACCACCAAGCGAAGATACTTCTGAAGGACCCCACACATCACTGTGAACTAACTCCAACCTCGTTGGTTTTAGCTTTGCCCATGTCTTTGAGAAACTGACCCTTTTTCTGCTTCCCAAATACACAGCCCTCACATAACTTGTGTTCAACTACCTTCAGTCCCTGTAACTTCCCTGTAGAATGAAGAATTTTCATTCCTTTTTCACTCATATGTCCCAGTCTGTTGTGCCATAAATCAGTTTCACTAGAACAATCTACAACAGCAACCATATCTTTGTCATTGTTGTTGACATACAAAGTCCCTGACTTGCTACCTCGAGCAATTACCATGGCACCTTTTGTAACCTTCCAGTTTCCTTGGCCAAAGGATATCTCATATCCATCATTGTCTAACCGCCCTACGTAAATCAAATTTTTCATCATACTCGAACATGACGTACCTTGCAAATGTTCCAAGTTGAACCATTTGCCATTTTCAATTTCACGTCACCGATCCCAATGATGTCTAAAGGCTCTCCATCCGCTAGATACACCTTTCCATGATTTCTGCAACATAGTTTTCAAGAATTTCACGCTGACCTGTAGTATGAAATGATGCACCTGAATCTATAACCCATGTATCATGAGCACATTCAACTACCAAAACTAGAGCATCTTGTTCTTCATTAGCAACAACGTTTGCACCAGCTTCTTTCCCATCTGTTTTCTTTAGGGCCTTACAGTCTCTTCTCAGATGTCCACTTTTACCACAGTTCCAACAGTCAAATTTTCTATTCTTTGACTTGCTTCTGTTGTTTTTCGATTTACCTCGATTCCCTTGACTTCTATTATTGTTTCTACCTCTATCCACATTTAATGCGGAACCAGAAGAAGAAGCAAAACCTGAATCATTCCTGCGAATCTGTTCTGCAATAGCAGAATCTCGAACTAGTGAAAGCTCTAATTTCTCTTTTCCACATGAATTTGAAATAGCAGCTTTCATAGTTTCCCAACTATCAGGTAAAGATCTCAACAACAAAATTGCATTAACTTCATCTGAAAAATCTAAATCAGCGGACTAACTTATTCATCAATAAATCAAATTCGTTGATATGAGCAGTGACAGATGTACCTTCACTCATTTTCAAATTGAAAAATCTAGTGGCAAGATACACCTTGTTGTTTACCGAGGGTTTTTCATACATATTGGACAAAGTTGTCATCAGCTCCTCCGTGGTAGTCGCCTTCGCAACACTACTTTGCACATTCTTTGTCAAAGTTAAACGAATAGTCCCTAACACTTTCCTGTCCAATTTTTTCCATTCGGCTTCTACCATGTCATCGGGTTTTCCTTCCAATGGTAAACTCAAATCCTTGGAACATAAATAATCCAATATTTGACATTTCCAAAAGCTAAAATCCGATCCATTAAATATTACTAATTTCTCATCTCCTCCAGCCATCGTTCTTGAACCTGGCTCTGATACCACTTGATAGGCAAATTATGGTCACAGTACCAACAATATATAATCAATCTAAATTTCCAGCAACTCAGACAAAAATATACTCAAGCCTTTTCCAAGATCCAATTCGTTCTCCAAATTAAAATACGGAATAAAAATTTGGAAACGATATGCTTAAAAATATAGATAAAAGAATCTAAATTAATAAGCAACAAGAACGATCATAAAAGTTTAGGGAAGAGAAATTGACACCAATTTATACTGGTTCACCCAATAATGGCTACTTCCAGTTCTCTGCTACCAATTGCAGGTTCCACTAATTTGATGAGAAATTACAAGAGTTCTACAACACTCTTTAATGGAGAAAAAATGCCCAAGAAGAAATCCCAAAAGAAAGCTCTCAAATCTCACTTTTTTCTTCTCTATACAAAAAAACTCTCTATAAAAAACAAAACACACAAAAAAAGCTACTGCATTTTTTTTTCTTCTCTTATTTTTTCTCTCACCAAATCCACACAGCAACAAACTGCCTTGCAGTTATTTTATTTTATTTTAAAATAAAAAATAAAAAACACCCACATTTGTAATTTTGGCTCCATAATTCTTAACATAATTAACATATTTTAACTAGATTTTGTTGATGAACTAAGAAAACTAGATTTTGTTGTTGTGTATGATTTAAATCATCTTAATCTTATTTTTAATGCTCAGGACCAATTAAAAATAAATTCTGAATTTGAATGTTCAACTAGAAAGTAAATTCAAATCAAGTCAAAAAGAAGAAAGAAGGTGAATTCAAATTAAATCATGCATATCACTTTTAAACCTCAACACCTAAATAAAATTACAAATTTTTTTTATAAAAATAAATAAATAAATTTCAAAGACAAAAGTATTTATTTTCAAACCTCTAAAATTTCAAAGACAAGGTGTTTTCTTTTTAGAGAAAAGATAGGATAGTTTGAGGTACTACTGCCTCAAAATTATACAAAAGTCAAATACAATCTTTTTAAAATTGAATTTGTGAATGTTGAGTGAAATAGATTACCACAAATGAAGATAACAAACTTATTGTCAGCCCATTATACTTGAAATTGAGTCTATTGTTATGCAGTTTTTCTATCTACATATATTATGAGTTGAGCAAAACTTACCTATACATAAATGCATCGAGTGAGTATGATTATTTCTATGTGGCACAAGTATTTATCACACATTTATTGAATTTTATTTTCTAAAATAAATTAAAATATTTTTAAAAAAAAATGAATACCAGCAATTAGTATAATTACTCTACGCATGTATAGATAAGTTTTGTTCTTTATAGACTATGAAATTGCTTAAAATAAAACATATACAAACAACAATTCTCAACATCAAAATCACGTGTTTGATTTTGAAGATCGATATTTGACTCTCATTTAATTGATAGCAGTACCACTTTCCATCTCCTCTAATTTTACTAAAAAAAACAATGCAACAATTTAATTCAACTCGAAAGGGTTATGTTAGTGTAATAAATATAGTTAGATGAATTAATGAATTGAGCTAACCAAAAAAAAATTATAACTTAATTGAGCTAGAAAATAAAAGTAAAAAGAGAAATAAAGATAGGGGCGGCGGACCACGGGTAGGGCATTGAGGAGCACGTTGTGTCCACGCACTTGGCATCGTCGCACTCGTCTGTGGCGCACGCTTGCCTTTTTTTTCGTACCCCAATTTCAATTTAAATTCCAATTATAAAACAAAACAAAACAAAAAAAAGTCCGAATTGGGGCATATTACCAATATTCCCCCATGTCCACGTCCCTTTCGCTTTATCTCCACCCTGTCATCCCATTTCCACCTCATTCTCTCCCACTCCCCTCAAACACACACATCCTTTTGGCTTTTTTCCCCAAACCAATTTCAATCTACCACGCAAATGAGTTATTTTGATTAATTAGAAATAATGTTTTTTTTAGTACATATTGGGGGAAATGGGGAACAAATACCGATTCTCAAGCTCGAACCTGTGACGCTGGTGTTGAACTCGTTTACACACCAACAATGAAACTATTGCACCATCGACACATTCGGTGTGATGAGTTTTTTTTTTAATACATATTGGGGAAGGGGGGCAAATATCAATTCTCGAGATTAAACCTGTGACACTAGTGTTAAACTAATTTACAACCAAACAATAAAATCGTGTCACGAATCCATTAATGAGTACTTATAATACAATGTTAATGTAAATATTTTAAAATTTACCTACATTATCTTTTAAAAAAAATTACCTACATTTATAATAATTTTTTTGAAAAAATTTATCCAATATCATTTTTCTAGTAAAAAATAAAAATGATAATTATTTTTGAATAATTATCACAGCTCTTGGATTAATTTGTTTTTTAGAGGTAGTTATTAAATACTAAAGGTCTCGTTTGATAACATTTTGTTTTTCGTTTATTGTTTATGAAATTTAAGTCTACAACAACTATTAAACTATATTTTTTTCCTTATTTGGATATTTACATCTTACTTATATTTTAATAAACAAAACCAAAATTTGTAAACAAAAAAAAGTAACTTCCAAAAACTTATTTATGTTTTTAAAATTTGGTTAGTATTCTCCTACTTTCTTAAAGAAATATGGATACATTATAAGAAAGATGGAACACATAAAAAAATTTAAATAAAAATAAGTTTAAATTTCATAAATAAAAAAATAAAATAGTTATGCGCCTAAATCTCCCAAAATTTTGTTTCTCAAAAAAAAATCTCCCTAAATTCAACAAACAAATACTTTCAGAGTTTGATTCCAAACACCTTTCTTGGGTTCTGCGAAATTTTGTTCATCGTTCTCTGTAAATCAGTCAAAATTCACTTTGACGGAGTGTTCATCTTTTATTTGTGGCTTTAAATCTGTGCCATAACGCTCAAAATTCTCCGTCATTCGGAAAAGTAAAAGTGAATAGTAAGAATTGGCCACTTTCTTGCTTTGTTCCTTCACAATTCAGCTTTAGAGCACGATTTGTGGGCACATCTTCGATTTTCCCATTAACCCTCAAATATAGGCCAAATCTCTGTAATTTTTTCAATACTTGGATTTTTTCGAACACCCATTTAGTTAATTTGGCGAATCATGCATCCTGATGATCAGCCGCAGCTACCGTTGTTAGAGGAAGAAGATGAAGAAACTGCTTATGACGTAACGCAGAAGGTTGTGGTGGTTGGGATCGACGAATCGGGCTCCGATTCCGATCTGGGTTCGCCGCCGTTTTCATGGAGGAAGCTGTGGCTGTTCACAGGGCCTGGGTTTTTGATGAGCATAGCGTTTTTGGATCCTGGGAATTTGGAGTCAAATCTTCAGGCGGGTGCCATTGCTGGGTATTCTTTGTTGTGGCTTTTGTTTTGGGCTACGGCTATGGGGCTCTTGATCCAGATGCTTTCGGCTAGGCTCGGCGTTGCCACTGGCAGGCACTTGGCTGAGCTTTGTAGAGATGAGTACCCAACTTGGGCGAGGATTGTGCTTTGGGTTATGGCGGAATTGGCCCTTATTGGGGCTGATATTCAGGAAGTTATTGGGAGTGCTATTGCGATTAAGATTCTTAGTAATGGTGCTTTGCCTCTTTGGGCTGGAGTTATCATCACTGCTTTAGATTGGTAATTTTTTTGTTTATAACACCCATTTCAGTTTTGTTGTGTATGGTTTTATGTATCCCCTAACTGAAGCATTTTGTGTTGTTTCTTGCCAGTTTTATCTTCCTGTTTCTTGAGAATTATGGTGTGAGGAAATTGGAGGCTGTTTTTGCTGTTCTTATCGCGACTATGGCACTCTCATTTGCTTGGATGTTTGGTGAAACTAAGCCAAATGGGAAAGAGCTTCTATTGGGTGAGGACCGTGGAATTTCTTTTTGGGGGGTTTTCATTATGTTTGATGTGTTTTGTTTGTCTACTTGTACAATGGCTTATATTGGATGTTCTTTACTTACAGGTATTTTGATTCCAAAACTTGGTTCCAAGACAATTAAACAGGCTGTTGCTGTTGTGGGTTGTATCATTATGCCTCACAATGTGTTTCTGCACTCTGCTCTTGTTCAGTCACGAGATGTCGATCCGCGGAAGAAAGGGCGGGTCCGAGAAGCTCTAAGATACTACTCCATTGAGTCCACACTTGCCCTTCTTGTTTCCTTTATTATCAACTTGTTTGTTACTACTGTGTTTGCCAAAGCTTTCTATGGTACGAGCATGGCGAATAGTATCGGTTTAGTAAATGCAGGTGAATATCTTCAAGATAAATATGGAGGAGGGCTTTTCCCCATTTTGTACATCTGGGCTATTGGTTTGTTAGCTGCTGGCCAAAGTAGCACCATTACTGGTACATATGCAGGACAGTTTATAATGGGAGGCTTCTTGAACTTGAAGTTGAAAAAATGGCTTAGAGCTTTGATAACTCGAAGCTTTGCAATTGTGCCGACAATGATTGTCGCTCTGTTGTTTGAAACATCTGACGGGATGGTCGATATCCTGAATGAATGGCTCAATGTCCTCCAGTCAATTCAGATCCCCTTTGCTCTGATTCCTCTTCTGTGTTTGGCTTCTAAGGAACACCTTATGGGCACTTTCAAAATTGGCCCTATTTTAAAGGTATGTGTACGATGTTCATTATTCTACGTTTATGCTATATACTCCATCGCATTAAAATTGTGTCACAAGTACATGGTCACAACTTTGTTTTTCTTTTGGTTTGTAGAGAATAATTAGTTTAGTTACTAGCTCCTTGCATATTAGTTTCATGTTTTAGGATCATAGATGATAGCCTTGCTGCTTTTGTTAAAGCGTTGTTAAATCCAAAGGCTTAAGCATATAGCTTAAGATAATCTCCTTTGCTTGTGGATGGCTACTAATACTGCAGGACGAGCATAAGAATTCTGAGACCGCATAAATTTTGCTAAATTTTAGTTGATAACTAAGGACATATCTAGCAATAGAATAAATTCCAGCCATATTAGTATGCAATACACCCCAATAGATTTGGAAATACTTGGCGTTCTTTGAAACAGTACATAGCTTTTTTTTTATATGTATAACTGGGAATCAGAGATTTTCCTCACTGCATATGCCCCCGTTAGGACCAAAGAGACAACAAAACATTTACAATTAAGCTTAGCTCACCCATGGTTTTTAAACTTAGAACCTGGAGTATAGCTTGAAGACTCCAAGCATCTACCATCGAGGTTGCCCGTTGGGAAAGACGAGTAAATACTGAATAGCATTATTAGATGAAGATTCTTTCATGTTTTTTTTTCTATAAACACCAAAACCCTCCTGGTAATTTTAGATCTAAAAATCATTTTAAATCCTTCATAGCTTGTAATTTTCTTGTTGCTCAATAAATAATTCTGAAACAAAACAACATTTGTTGTTCAAGAACTCACATGCTTTGTCTCTTCAGATGTCCTCTTGGCTAGTGGCAGTCTTGGTGATGGCCATCAATGGGTATCTTTTGGTGAGCTTCTTCTCATCAGAAGTCAATGGAGTGCTCTTTGCCATTTTCGTGTTCGTCTTCATTGCTGCATATCTTGCTTTTGTCGTTTACCTCGTCCTTCGAAGCATTTCATTTTCAAGCTGGCACGACTTCATTAACCGCAAGACTTCCACAGTATCCGAAAACTGAATGGTCATCATCAATGTCGACTCTACTTATGTAAACGGCACAGAATGATAATTGTCGAACAATTGCCTTGTCCATGAGTATCTGTTAACTGCAATCATTGAACTTCCCAGGAGTAGCATATTAGTTAGTTTCAAGATATGTGTGTTATGGTTTGACATATTTTTTCTTGAGAAAAGCTGTTATGGTTGATTATGGTAGTTTTAGGTTATATTAATGTATCTCCAAAAAAAATATATATAGGTTATATTAATGTTATTTATGTGTTCTTAAGTTGCTTGGCATTGAGTTAATTCAGATTTACTCAAAAAAAAAAAAAAAGTTAATTCAGATTTACTCATCACAATTTGCTGATCTGATTCTTAAAACTGACAGGAAATCAGCAAATTTCGTTTTTATACAGTCAATTCAGACATAGGATGCGATTTGGTCTAAGTATCATTTTTGAAAATGTAGGGGTAGGAGTATAATGTGGACACTAAATTTTTTTTATTATTATATATACTTTTCATTATATAATGTTAAAAAAATAAACTCAAAATAAAATAAATATGTAATTAGAATTTCAATTTAACCACAGGACTTAAAAAAGGGAGTTTTTTTTTTTTTTTTTGTATAGCAACTTTTTGTAGAAATCTATGTAGAGTAGAAAATTTGTAATGAATGTCACTAATAATCTTTCATCAGTATATAATTAGTTTATTGAATGGCAGAATTGGAATATAAAAAAATAAAACACCCAAAATTTTCTATGGATAAAATATTTCTGTTAAAGAACTTCCTCCATTGTCTCGTCCCTTAAACAAACTCCCAACAAACTTCCTTTTCTTCGTACCTTAAATAAACTCTCCATTATATCCATCCCTTAGTTTTAAATTTTTCATAATTGTTTTTCTTTTTATTTTCTCATTTTCTCTTTTTTATTTTTGTCCATGTGTATTTGATGGACATCCACATAGACACCAGCTACCTCTACCAACACTATCTTGTTGTATCATGCACTACTTAAAAAGTAACTTAAATTTTAAAACGTGTGTCCATAAAATGTTTGTGATGTCATTGAAATTTTAAAATATATATAATAGAAATTGAATTGTCCTTGTGAGACATGTGTTTAAAAAGTACAACTGTCTGAGTTTTATTTTATTCTATTTTCAAAACTAGATGATATAAATTTTTGGTAAAATACTAGTTATATCTATTTATTCTAAAAAATATTTGCATGCTGACGTACTACCAATACTACCAATATAGTTAAATTTTAGTGGCTACAATTTCGCCACATTAATGGCTATATGCTACCATGACACATTAATGGCTATATGCTACCATGACAGCATACAAATATTTCTCCTTTATTTTTAAGTGTCTTTAATAGATTTCCAAACGTTTACTTTTTCTTGGGGAATGAAACTCAATGTTACATGGTAATGAATTGTTACTCATATGTCTAATTTCTTAATTAAATATATAAATAAGAATCAAAGATGTAAATTCCTAATCTTATACACGGCCGAATTCTAAATAACAAAATTTTTTTATGCACATTTTAATTATTTTCATAAAAGATGTTAAAAAGAATGCATTTTTGTGAAAATGGACAAATCACGACTATGAAGGGCTAAATTTCAATAGATCAAGAGTAACAAATGAATAAACTACATCTCATTACGCCAAATTCTATGTGGAGTCAAATATGAATAATAACTAATTTTATAAAATCATATCAATACTTGGCATCCAATGTTTAAACAAAAATGTAGAACATACAGAAGCAGATTTCGAGGTTTAAGTAGATAAAAGGCCAAAATTTTCACTGCAGATAAACAGTATTATAGAACAAATTCTCATTTCACGCTGGGGTAAGGAACTCTGATTTGAGTCTAGACAAAATTGAGTACATCGAGAGACTATTCCTTCCACATATCAGCAAACTCGTCTGGTTCCAATGGATTCGATAGCTCGTGCATCTTCCTCCTCGTTTTTGCTTTGACTTTCTTCGAGTATTTCCCGGCTTTCTGCTTCTTCTCCAATGCGCGAATCTAGGGAGAGACATGATAAACATGATCAGGCCTATACATCTAATTATTAAAGTTCAGATTGGACGATTCTAATTTCAGCAGAATTGCAATTTGTTTTATGATATCCGTGAATGTCAAGGCTAGCTTACACGCACCTCGACTAACGTCATGGGATATACCACCTAATCGTGCAATATTTAAATGTCAAGAAAACTTGCAAGAAATTAATTCCTAAGTAGGTGGCTAGCATAGATCGACCACTAGTTTCTGCACGATTGCACATTCAGACAATATGTAATATCTTTCGCTCCCATCTTCCTTCATCAAAGTCGTATCATATATATGTGGAGTTGCTCTCTCCAGTGGTGTCTCACCGGCGGCCGACACAACTGGCCACCATCAACCAACAAATACGAAAAAAAAAAAAAAAAAAGCATTTTTGGCGTCAACTTTGACATACAAACTCCACCAACACCCACTTGTTTCATTTCCAAACTATTTCAGGTTGCAATTTACAGGTTTTTCTTTGAATTTTGTTTTTTGATTAGCCCTTATCAATGTTTCGATAAATCTCTCTGTAACACTTCCCTTTTTGGGTTTCGAGCATTAAAAAAGACAATACCAAAAGCGTTAATGATAAGATGGATGACCAGAACATATCTCAAAGAACCTTGAATTGAAAAGGTAATAAATACTAGGACTTCGCGATGACATTCTTTTTTTCTGTAATTTTTATTTATTTAATCCCCTTATAAATCATGAACTTCGAGAAACGTAAGGGCATAATGAATGCCTCGTCAATGTGGTTTGCTTACTCTCAGGAAATATGTAAAGCAGAGTAAAAAGCATAGTGAAGAACGTAATCCCAGATGATAAAGAAGTAGTCATCTAACCTGGTTTGGTGATACATAGAGGGGGTTCTCATATAGGGTTGGACCTCCAAAACTGCCACCAAATATCTTGATTGGATTCAAACAGAATCGTGGACCAACCTGTCAAAAACACAAATCTTAGAAGTCCAATAAAAAAAAATTGTGGAATACTCATTTATAAACGAAGCAAGACGAGGAAATATAGTAACCTCGATAAGAGTCATTTTATCTAGTCCTCCTCGGGCAACTTTGTCCGATTCGTTATGTGGAACAGCTATCTGATCAAACCAAACAAACAAGACAGACGCCGCCATATCATTGATTAATGGTGAGATGGGGAATAGATTATAGATCACTGATCACTGATCACATCCACACAAATACCAAACAAGGACAAATATACCAACAATTATTGCAAAAGTGAACAAGGTCAAAGGAGTCTGATAGGAACTATAACTAAAAATTAATAGAAATGTTATTGACATAAGAAAGGAAAAAGACATAAGATCTCAACCACCCCGAGAAACCTAGACTCCCCCAAAATTCCTCAAATTCCCCATATTTGCTCAATCTCAAACCCCTCCAACAACCTACTGAATTCATGACCCAAATAATCCCTAACCAATGACACTTATACCCATATATCTCAAGGATACAACTGGCATTTATCCTGATAGCGTCCCCCCAACCAAAACACACTATCTGGTGCTGATGGTTTTATGAACTCCCCAATATGGACTCAAGCAATACCCTTAAAATAGGCACCTGAACCAAACTTCGAAAACTGACCCACAGAGCCATCAACACGCATGATATATTTCAAAAAGAAAAAGTCACTGGGATTTCTTTATATCCAAGCTGCTGCAACCTTTGTTATAGAGGGGAAGAAACCCAGAATCACATCTTTATCTTATTGAGGGTACACACTACACACTTATTGGAGCAGACTTTTGAAGATATTTGAATGGTCTTTAGCTTGTCCAGAGGACATTGTGACTCTTCTCCGTTGCTTCTTGCTCAGACATCCATTCAAAACACAAAGGAGATTTTTAGGGAACATTTCGTTCTGGCATATTCTGCAGTAAAAGTTGTACTGCATGTACATTCGCCCAAATCACATTTCGTTCTTTTTTAAATACAATGTCCAGCCCACAATACAACAATGAAGTGCTAATCCCTCTCATCACCATCCATACTCCCCAAAAAGTTTAGGGTTCCGACATTTTTCATATCCAATATGATCTCCTTTAAATTACGTTTACCACCATGGTTAATGAATGAATGAAGCCTTGGTCAGGTCATTACGTATAAAAATAGAGCACTGTTTCTTTGTTTCACCGTTGTCTGTTGTCTGAATCAAGATCAGGCCTTGGTCATAAGCTTTAAAGCCTTGAAAAAGGTTTTGACAAGGTAGGCTAAAACTTCCAAGATACAAACCAAAAACAAACATAGAGAGGGATTCAAAGCTTCTAAAGGTATTTGAAAAGAAAAACCTCACATCTAGTCCATTTTGCTACTTGCGTTTCCTGGTCTCTTTTTCTGGTTAAAGAAACAATTTCATTAAAATTATGAAAGAAGGAGAAAACTCCTGTCACCCAAAGGTGGATACATAAGATTATTACATGAATAAATTCTAATTAGAAACAAAATAATATAAATTATAAGATACTTGCGAGTCTGTGACCCTTCACAATGGGCATCTTTCTGTGTCTCCAAGAATGGTTCATGACCAAGCTCTTATCCTGACCTTCCCAAGGCTAATATACTCAAGTTCCGAATTCATAAAAAATAGTTGACAAGACATTCATACTGAACTGAAACTGATAATAATCAAATGTTTTTTCCTAACATGGGGTAGAATATATTTTCTGTTGCCATGAGCCACTTATTGGAAAATATAGTGAGCAAACGTTTAAAAGAAAGACTACATCCAGTATATGCTTTGGGTGTCAAGTAGAATTGTGCATTTGAATGCTATCCACAACTGAGAGCATCAAATTCTGTAAGAAGTAGAATAGAAATAGAACATACCTGGTAATTTCGGAACCATATGTGGTCATCAACAATGGAGAAAACAAAAACATGATCATGGTATGGTTTAGAATGTCGATGCTCCTTTGGAGTTCCAAAAATCTGAGAGAAAAAAAATGCTGTTGAGTCTAAAATTATGCCATACTAAAATGTGACTTCATAGGATTGTACTTTGTAGTCATGCAAACGTTATTAATCAATTTCATACTGTGTTCACTTTACTGAAGAAATGAAGAAACCGAAGAAATCAAATATATTAAGAGGACAAAGAACTTGATATTTGATACATTCACGAGTAACGAAAAATAGTTTCAAGGATTAATGGTTAACAGAACTTTTAGATTGATACCTGAACAATTATTTCCTTCAGAAGTTTCCAGTGGACATCTTTATCAAAATTCGACGAGAATGTCAAAATAGGACGAGAACCTTTCAGATGGTTCCCAGTAAGTTTCAATTCTTCCATTGTATGCACTGTAGACAAGAATGGAAAAATAAAAAACTGCATTTATTTAAGAACCAAATATAATTTCAACGCCGAAATCCAGTAATAAGATTTTCTTCTAGTTAAAATTACCGGCATTAACTAAGAACTTCACAGATGGCCCACTAGGGCACTTTGCCATCCATAAATAAAGATCTTTATGTTTTCTGCACTGGAAATAGAAACAAAAAGATCGATAAATAAGCTCGTGTGAATGCTATATTTTTGTTTTTTGAAAAATAAAATAAAATTACATAAACAAAAAGAAAAAGAAACTAGAAGAATTGCAATAAGCTTCGAGAATAAAATGATTCATGTGCAAGAACAAAATCTGGGGGACAAAAATGCCATTAGAAATAAGTGCACGAATCGTTCCAAGTCATTGTGATGGAACAGGTGGAAACATAAGTCATGTGATCTTAGTGTGCAAACATGATGAATAGGCATGTAGGAAAATAATAAAACGAAAAGAAAAAGATACAAAAACATATATCCTATTACCACAACAGAAATCAAAAGGTTTATCATCCTAAATGAATGTTTTTAAAGGCGCAACAACACTTTGGAGTCCAAGGCACAAGGTGTGGGCTGTTTTTTCCAAGTCGCACCATGCATAGAAAAAACAAAAAACTATATATATACATGTATATATACACAAAACACATATATTAACCTCTTTCGATATATAAATTTTCAGCCACCCCATAAAAACATGAAACATTATAACTTTTCATGAAAGATGCACAACTTTCACAGGTCCACGTTGGAGCTTTTTTTAGCTTGAGGTGTACTTTTTGGGGCTCTTTTAAAACACTACCTAAATCTAATCAACAAGAAAAATTAAAAAATGTAGTACCTTACAGAATTCCAGATTATGAATTGAATTCCAAATTTAGACATGGAAAGAGTGCATAGAAGATGTTCTAACCTCAAAAAATAGGCACGAAGAACAACCCTTGAGCTCAACTAGCTCATTCAGTGTTGCACCCTTACTAGACTTCGACTCCACCTTGTTATCCTTCTTACAATGTGGCAAAAGTGATACTGTATTTAACATCAAATGCCGATACCTAATCAAAAACGCAAAAGTTAATAAAAAGAGCCAATAATTATAAAGGAACAAAAACTTTTTTGTTAATGAATGAAATACCTACAACTATTAATAGATTAAACAAAAAGCTACACCAACTTGTTTTAATTAATATGATGCAATTACATTACATAAAGGTATAGAGATGAACTCCAAGAAGATTATCAAAATTTGGCCAAATCAAAAGGCTTCTTCCCTATGTATTTCCCTATCATCATATATCCTACAACTATTTCTTTCTGATCACTTAGACATAAAAAGCGTTGACTGAATTCATCAAAATAGTTCTTGGTTTTCCTCTCATACCATCTCCACATTGCATTTGACGTGTGTTCTTTTTTAAGGGCAATCAAAATACTCAACTTAAGGAGCACTAGAAATTGAAGTACCGCCACAAATTACAATAAACACTAGATCTACGACCTTACTTGAATAGGATTAGTTCAATAGGTTGTACAACTATGTCCTTGAGTTCTAATAAACACTAGATATCTCACAGTATCTTCATATTTTCAACACAAAGTACACCAACTCAGCAGCTAAGTCACCATAAAGGCTTCTCTTCTGCATCCTACTAGCTGTCTACACACTGAAAACAATGAGCCCATTGGGAAAGAAAGTTCAAGTCTGTTCTTTCCAAGTCAGTTAAGATATTTCTTATTTAACCGTTCCTTTAAATCTGCTAGCTTTAATATTCGACTTCGACCTCCTATAATTTAGCATCGTCTATCCCAAAAAAAAACACAAATACATCACTAAAGGCTTGATAACTATTAGGCCCCGTTTGATAACACCATTCTGGAAGCCTACTTTGAAGCAGAGAATCCTGGAATTTAAGTCTACAACAACTACATTATCAAATGTTTTTTATTACTTGGATATGTACATCTTACCTATATTTGTACTTGTAGAAATCAAACCAAAATTTGAAAACAAAAAAAAGTAGCTTCCAAAAACTTGTTTTTATTTTTCAAAGTTGGTTGGCATCTACATACTTTCTTTAAGGAAAGATGGATACGTTGTAGGAAAGATGGAACACATTGTAGGAAGTTTGAGTAAGAATAGACTTAAATTTCAAAAACAAATAACCAAATGGTTATCAAACGGGGCCTAAAGAATCCCATCAATTCTCTATACTCGTTAGCTTCTACATTTATATTCAATTCTCTATATTCATTAGCTTGTACATTTATTTTTTTATCCATGAATGTCCGAGCCAACTTGTTAGGCACATGTCGACTATCATCACGGGACATTACCTTCTAACCATACAACATTTGAACTTAAGAAAATCCGTACGAAATTAATTCATAAGTTGGTGGTCATCATGGATTGAACACTTAACCTCTTAGTTCCCCAAGGCTCTCTTGTGTTAACTACGAAGGCACTCCACGATGGTTCATTAGCTACATTAATACCATCTTTCTTGTAACAGTTGTCCAGATTTCATTTTTCCTTCTCGCAAGTCATATCCTTAATCAGATATCTATTGTTTGAGAAATAAGAAACTAGAAAATTATGAACGCAATGTTTTAAAAAACGCAAGGCACACTAAAGCGCAATGGCCCTCTGGAGCCTGATACGCAAGGCACACCAAAAGGTGAGGACTTTTTTACTTAAGGCGCACTATATAAAAAAAAACACAAAAACTTTAAATATGTGTGTGTATACACAATAAAAATACTTCTCATGGACATAAATGAAGTTTTAAGTTTTAACCAAGAATAATATATAAAACATACACAATATTCAACTATCAATCTTCATGCGCTTCGAATGACCTAATACAGAGGTCTCGCTGCCCGGTCAGCGAGTCGGAGTCCAAGGGCAAAGCGCCCGGTTCTGGGGGTTCAGGGGTGCAACGTGACCACCGATGGGAACTTGGGGGCAACACCCCCGAAGCTAAAAGCTTGTAGGGACCTAGAATACAAAAAATAGAAAGAAATTTTAAAAAACCCACAAGGCGCGCGCCTGGGGCTTCACATAAGGGGCCAAAAGGCGCGCGCCTTATTACATGCGCCTCGCCCGAGACAAGCAAGGGGCTAGAAGGCAATTTGCACCGAGGCACGCCATTTGAAACACTGATTGAACATAATCCGACTTTTTCCAAATATACTATCCAATCAGTGTTATGGGTTTCTTACCTTTTTCAACCAAGTCAAACTTTTTTTTTTATATCTGTCACCATTCGGGTCAGGTTTGCAGACTATTGTCACGGACCAAACAGATAGCCTTCACCAATCATATTATTAAGCTAATAGTCAAATTAAAGGTTACATTCACAGATAAGTTTAGAACATCACGGCACCTTGTACCATAACAGAAAATGAAGTAAGAAAATTCCGTTTTGATCTAAAAACAACATGAAAACTACCCTTATTGAACTGATTCAAGAGTGCAAAGCTCAAGATATACGAATTCATTAACACAAACAGTCGTACACCTATATTCCGTACCTAAAATCGATTCGGCGGGAGCAAGTGACGAGAACCTTCTCTTTGTTCCGGAAAACGGAATGGTCGGAACCCGATTCGGTCTCTTTCGCGGCCTCCTTGTCCTTCCAACCCATGAGCGTCCGCTTGGGTCTCTCAGCGGCGCTGTCATCCTTCTTAACCGAGACAATCGGCGAAGCCTCGCTGTGCTTCCTCTTCTTTGCCATTGAAAAAAAAATCTAAACCTAAATCAACAAACGGAGGTTGAAGAAATCTGGATTGATTGAATGAGAAAGAGAGAAGGCCGGCGAATCAGAACAGGGAAGAAGAAAGCGAGACGGTGACTGGGAAAGAAGGTTACTTCAGCTATACAGAGACCATGGGGGAGACTGTTTCCCTAAGCCCTAAACCCTCATTCATAATAAAATAGTAAAAATATTATTATTTTAAATAAATAAAACCAACAACAACAACCATAAGAATATAAGCAGAAAAGAGGTGATTGGATTTTGGAGATAGAAGAGAGGAAGTGGAAGTGAGGGAAAAAGTGGAATGATTTAGAGAGAAAAAATATTTGTTTGGGATTAATGTTTTGAACAGGAGATGTGGTAAAAGTATTGATTTTAAATTAATATAATGATTGTATATTGTATTAATTGATAAGTTTAATATATTTTATTTTTATACATTGAAAATTAGAAAATATTTGATGTGATATTTGATAATATTAAATAAAATATTTTATATTATATTATTAAAATTTTAAAAATATTTGATGTGACATATAATAAGATTAAATAAAAGATATGATGTGATATTAGACGAGAGATCAAAGAGAATTTGATATATTAAAAACAAGTATCGACTTGAGATCTCACTCTTGCCTCTCCTCTCTCCAATACCAAAATTCGAATACCCCTAAGACTAGCAGAGATGTAGAAAGTGGGGTGGGGTTGAGAATAGCTTCCTTGTCCCCTGTCAAATACAATCTTCATTACCCGAAATTCACAATTTTTTATGGTGATCAGGTAGGATTCTTTTTTTTTTTCTAAACTTTTAACGAGAGATGTTTATTTTCACCTCGAAGAAGAGGACTCACCCCAACCAAGCAATGAGTCCCTGTTTTTTTTATGACTCGAAAATTTAGAGCTTTACTCTTTTAAATTCGAGGTATTAATGGCCCATTCTTAAATTGCGATAAGTTACATCTTAGAATTACAGGCATTAAGAGAATTGCCAGAAATTAATTCTCACACCATTCTCTAATATGTGATTGGTTTAATTTATGATATTCATCTATCTAAAAATTAATTTACTCTAAACTTCTTTTAGATTTAGATGTTATAGGGTGAGTATGACTGGGAGGTGTGCTTCCTTCTCTTCCTCGTACGCATCTTCAAATACCAAAAAGAAATTAATTCTCACACCATTCTCTAATCTGTGATGGGTTTAATTTATGATATTCATCTATCTAAAAATTAATTTACTCTAAACTTCTTTTAGATTTAGATGTTATAGGGTGAGTATGACTGGGAGGTGTGCTTCCTTCTCTTCCTCGTACGCATCTTCAAATACCAAAATTCCCACCAATTTCCACCTCTCCTCCTTGTAATCCTTTGTAGTTCATTCTTTCCGACCTTTTTTTTTCCATTTTTATCTTTCTTTTCCAGCAATGTGGTTTCTGAGTTTGGTTTAATTATTTCCTCTCTCTTGAATTCGACCCACACTAATACTTCTTGGACTTTTGCTGTTTGGCAAATATTTTTTAAATTCTTTCAATTCCTCTTTGAAATCATCCACTCATCTTGCTAGGCTATCTTGTGGAGTTTAGGATGCTGAATTCATGCCAACTCTATTGACTTTTATGTACTTGTCACTTTCTATTAGAACAAAATATTTAGTACCATTTTCATTTATGAGTTATGGTGGTTAGGTATAGGTAAATAACCTTTCTTTGAAAGTTTCCTTTTGATTGACTATTCATATGTCAATCTCTTCTTGATTGTTTGTGTTGGCTCTCCTCAATAAATTGAGAGCTGTCAATATGTTTGACTTAAACACCATAGCTTTGAATTGAAGTCTTTTTCTCTTTTGTAATTTCTTATGTATCTAACATACTACAAGTCTATCTATGAAAAGTATCTTTGAATCCAAAAACTACTCCTAATCACTAAAATCCATCTAAACTAAGCATTATAACTATAATTCTAGATTATAAAATTAAGGGGGAATGGAGAAAAAGACAATAGTGGCATGTTAATTTTTAAAATTTCATAGTGTCTAAACTTGGTAAAAAAGAATGGAATGAAGCGGAAGAATTAATAATAGTTAAGATAATTAGCTACTCATTCGACTATTTTTTTTGTTAGCAAGTTGGCTAAGGTAATTAACAATTCGTTTAGGAATTGGTATCAATAGTAATTGGAGTAATTAACTACTCGTTTAAGAATTGATATTTTTTTTAACTTGGAGATTTGGTGTTAGCAATGATTGAATGATAAGTTTGATATGAAATTTGCCTTCTTTTCAGTAATTTGACAAAGAGTTTAACGTAAAGTTTGATAGAGGGTGGTTGTTCACTTCAAAACGTTGCAGTTCTAGCATTGAGATGCCCTTAAACAATCTTGAACCAGTGATTTCTTAAGGAAACATGTCTTGAAGTTCTTAGTCTCATTTAATAATTATTTTATTTTTTAATTTTTGAAAATTAAAATTTCTTTCTCTCAATTTCTCTACCATAATTATTATCTTTCCTAAATAACTTTTGAATTAATTCTAATTCAAATAAAATTTGAAAACTACTCTCTTTTTTTAATAATTTTTGAAAACTACTTAAATTTTTAGTTTTCATAACGTAGATTGATTTTTTAAGTCATGGTACAACGTTGAAAGCAAAACAAAAATAAATTATAGGTAAAAATTGTATTTATATACTGAATTTATTAAAAACAAAAAAAATCAAGACCTATTTGATAAATAATTTTGTTTTTTTATTTTTAATCTATAAAAAGTAAGTCGACAACAACTATTTAATTATGACTTTAAATATATTTATAGTTTAAATATATTTTTAAAAAGCCAAATTAAAATTTGAAAATTAAAAAATAGCTTTTTTTTTTTAGTACAATTAAAAAATAGCTTCTTTTTTTTATATAGTTTGATTAGGATTCAAATTCTTCCTTTAATGGTACTAAAAAAAAAGCTTCCTTTAAGGGGACATGAAACTACTTTGAGAGAATTTTAGGAATAACAAGTTTTTTTTTTTTTTTGAGACAAGGAATAACAAGTTTAAATGTCAAATAAATAAATAAAAATTGAATTGTCAATAAACGAGGCTTAGATCATTATCAACCCACACCTAATCATGCGCTAACAAAAATTAGTTCACAATGAGCCAAACCTTATAAATCTACCCATTCATGTACTCAAAAATAAATAAATAAACCTAACCATTCATTAAAAAAAAAAAACAAAAACAAAAGCAAAACGGAGAATAAAGGAAGAGAAGCTTAACATTAGAAATGTTCTAGTGATTAAGAAAGCATTTAGAATTAAGAGGTGATTTATTTAATTCATGGCCGTCCCATATTTAGTTATTAATTTTCTACAATATTTTTGACATCTAAATGTTGAAAGTAAGGTAATATGTCGTGTGAAATTAGTTGAACTACAAGCTAATCTACACAATCACAAGTACAAAAGAAAGAGAGAAGAGAAACTTAGCATCTTCCTTAAATTTAAGGATATACAAAGTTTTAAATACAACTACAAGCTGCTCAACAAAAGATAGAAGGTGATCGATACTTTTGCTTCTTCTATATCTCAATAAAGGTTGTTTTTGTGTTCGACAGAAAAGATTGGAGTGAAAGAATTAATTGTAGTTGAGATAATTATTTGCTTGTTAGTAGTGATTGAGTAATTAACTAGTCATTTGAAAATTATGATTAAGAATTGATAAGTGTAGAAGTAAAACAATTCCTACTTATATTTAAAAGATTAGTGTTTGTTAATTCAACTACAAATGAGAGAAAAGGTTCATACTGATGAATTTTTTATCTCGAAAGCATATTGGATGTGAAATATCTTGTTTGTTAAAAAATTTCAATTGAGTAGTAATAGTCACATAAATTTTTTTAAATTAATGGCAAAATTCAATTAATCTTAAGTTAATTACAAATCAATATTGTCTCGTAGTTTTTTTTTTTCTTTTTGAAATAATATTGTCTCATAGTTATAAGACTCAAAATTGAGCAGTTTGGAATTTGAATCAAAATTAAATAAGAATCAGAAAGTAAAATCCAAAACAAATAAATATCAAATCCAATAATCAAATCCAAAAGTTCACAAAATCTAAAACCAATGGTCAGACAAAACTCACATGCTCCCTAAATCTAAAAGTTCATGAAAAGTCTATAAATTGAAAGTTTTCCCTTATGTTTCAAATAACTTAAACTTCTAAAATAAAATAATTTGGAGTATCCAATAAGAAAATGCACAATATATTCAAGAGACGAAGTAGAGAGCTCAAAGAACTCAAAGACCAAGATTCATAAATCATAAGAATCAAGGACAAAGGTTTCGAGAAGCTATCATTTTTTTATTGGAATTAGTCGTCTACTTTATTTGGTTAATAATTCAAATATTTCCTAACTAAAATTAAAAATTGGGATAAAAGAACTTTATTTTGAAAATAAAAAATCATTATTAAAATAGCTATCAAATAAATCTCACATTAGTTAGTTAAAAAGATTCATAATTTTTTCTAATATAATGGGAGAAAAACTAAAGAACTCGATGTCTAAAAAAAACTAAAGAACCCGAACTTATAACATTTTTATATGTCGGTTAAAAATGGAGGACTTAAATGCTTTTTTATTTTGCAGGACTTAAATGCTTACCCAATAAAAAACAAAATAAATAATTTTCTCAACATTTGTAGAAAGATTTTTCTTTCACTAATCCAACGGTAGAGATGAGATATCTCCCAAATTAGGAACTAAATTACTTATAGATGAAGGAATAGAAATTCTCAATTCCAGTTATGTATATGAAAAAAATCTGATACTCAAAGTGGGGACGGAATATTCTTTTTTTTTTTTAGAAAGGGACAAAATAGACTTGAATGGTTTTTTTTTTTTTTTTTTAGGAAATAAATTTTTTTTTTGAATAGTTACAATTATTATTTTCGATATTGTGTTGGGGTAAAAACGGAAAGCGCGAACTTGCGAAAACGTGTGTTGATAGGGTCGAGTTTATAAAGGAAGGTGGGTCATAGTGGGAACGTGACCGGGAATGCATGGACACTAATGATTACATAAATGAAATTTCGATTTTCATTTTTTTAAATATATTTTTATTTTAGAAGTAAGTATAACTATTAACCACAATTTTTGCCTAAGAATAAGAGAGAATCGTATAGGCTTTTACTGCCAAAATACATCATTTATAGTAAATACATTATTCTTTAACAATCATAACAATTTTTTTTTTTTTTGAGAATGACAATTTTTTTTTCTTTAATGATATATATAATATATATTTACTATATTTTTTTAGGAAGTTTCTTTAACATTGTGATATTTTAAAAACAGAAAACAAAATATCTTTGTTTAAATTAGCTAAATTTCATATGGAGGGAAATGATTTGAAGATAATTTTATGAAACAATTTAGAGACAAATAGATAAATAAAATGGAAAGATGATAAAAAAACTACAAATATCTTCTATCAAATAAACTTTATATATGGTTCCATAAAAAAAAAATTATATATGGTGAAAGGAAAAGTAGATAATGAATGACTTTATAGAAAGAAGTCACGTTTTGAATTTCCACTCTTAATTATAATTAAATTTAAGCAAATGAATCAATTAACTACATATTAGGGGTGCAACAAAAAATCAAAAAATCGAACCGAACCGAACCAATCCAATCCAATGAATCAGATCGATTTTTTAGCTCAAAATTGGACATATCGATTTGTGATTTGAAAAATCCGAAAATATTTGAATGAATACCATTATCATCCTTAATATTGCATTATCACCCTTAATATTTGAATGATGAGTAACTGTATCAGATGAATTATTTTTAGAATATTTATATTTATAGTCACTAATATCTAATATATTTGAGTATGTCACTAATATATTTTAATACGATATTATAAATACTTATTTATATAATATTATATAGTTTTAATATAGTATTATAAAAACATATTATAATTTTTTTCAAAAACAAAATATAAACATTCATTAATATCAATAATTATATATATTCATTTTTATTTGAAAATAATCGATGTTTGTAACTATTTTCTAGATTATTAAACTACAAGCGTTTAAAAAATAGAAAAGATTAGAATTAAATATTGTAATTTGTATTTATCATAGAAAAACATCAACTCAAGCTCTTCAATTGTCTAATAAATTTGAAACGACCAAACAATGAGAATATAATATTTCAAATTTTAAAGAAATAAAAAAAAAAAATTGTTTGATAAAAAGAAATAAAGATATTTAAACATATAACTAATTAAACTCGTGAATGGAAAAAGCTGCTAAATTATGGGAGTTAAACAGCTAGAAATAAAATTTAAAATTTACCCTCCGTGATCCCAGTACAGCGGTTACTTCGTGAAGAAAAGATTACTAATTAATTAATGATAATCTTTTCCTAATATAATTTAAAATTGTTTCCTGACTTCTATTCTATAAATAGGGAGGGTCTGCAGAGGCCAAAACATAAACAGCCTTCGCCATTTTCATCAGTCTTCTTCTTTCTCCAAGAAACTCTTCCATGGCGGAAATCTAGGGTTTTCACTCACCTGGTTTCGGTATTCTCTTCTGTATTTTACATGCCTCATTGTTAATATTGCCATTTCTTGTTCAAGTTCTCTGTTCTTGCTTGCTTGCGTTCTTTGTTCTTGTTCTTTCTTTTTGCTTATTTTCTTCCGTATATTTGCGTGTTTTATTCGTATATAGCTTTGCTTTGTATGTTTTCTTTGCGAAGAACGCTATTCTTTTCCGTATGGAGAAGATCGCTTCGCATTTGAAACTTGCGGAGTGTAAGCAGAGTAGTCTTTGCAAAGCACATGAACAGTTGCATTCGGAGGCTTCTTCGTTTCTGCTGTTTAGTCTTCAATGGAAGGATTTGGAGACGCATTTAGGTTCGACGCGAGAGTTGATCCAAAAGCAGTATGAGGAGCTTGAGCGGCGGGAGAAGGTGGTTGCGTTGAAGGAAGAGCGGTTGGTTGATTTGGAGAAATCGATTGGCGAATGCTCAAAAGAGCTTGAGTCGAAGAAGAATGAACTGAGCGAGTTGAATCGTTGGATTGAGAAGTGTGATGGTGAGGCTAGATTGAAAGAGAGGGATTTGGATGTAGCTGAGGTGAGACTTGGAGTTTTGAGGAAGGATATTAGAGTGAAAGAAGACGAGTTTGAGGAGAAAGAGAAGGGGTTAGGTATGATTCGAAAGAGGATTGACGATTGTGAGAAGTTGATGGAAGTAAAAGAACAGAAATTAAATGAGATGTTGCAGTTGATCGATGAGTGGTCAAAGGAGTGTGACTTGAAGGGGAAGGATCTTGAATCGATAAGAACATTAGTTCAAGAAAATGAAGAAGAGCTTGTAACCAAAGGGAAGCAATATGATGCAATCCAGACAGCAATTAAAGATACCAACGGAGAACTCAAACTGAAAGAAAAGGAGCTTGAGACAATTCAAAATAGTATAGCCACTATGTGGAAAGAAAAGAGATTAGACAAGCTAGAAAGGTCCATAAAATTGCGGACTGAAGAACTTGATCTCAAAGAGAAGGAGATGGTTTTAATGCAGAACCAGTTGATGCATCTTTCTGAAGATTTATCGTTTAAGGAATCGGAATTAGAATCCATCAAAACTTGTATCAAAGAACATAGTAAAGAACTTGATGTACAGGAAAAGCAACTCAACGGCACTCATCTATCTATTCGAAATTGTGAGACTGTTGTGAAAACTCTTACAAAATATGTTAGTTTAATCGAGAAGGAAATTATCGAATGCTCAAAGGAATGGGAGTTGGAGGATAACCACCTTGATTCAATGCAAGAGTCAGTGGATGACTACTCTAACGAGTCACCATCAGTGGTGAAACAACACAACTCCATTGCTTTTGAAGTCGATAAATGTATTGAAGCCCTGAACGCTCAGAGGGAGCGTTTCAATTCGTTGAGAAGATCAATTGAAGAGCGCTCAGAGAATCTCAAGAACGAAGAAAATGAGTTTGAAAAACGGAAAGAGGAGCTAGATAAGAAGAATGAGGAAGTGAGCAGGACTAGCAAAAATCTTGATTCCGTAAAAGTAGATATGGATTCAAAGATGATATTGCTAGATAAAGGTTGTGAAGAATTAAGATTAAAAGAAATACAACTCAAGGAGTGGGCTGATAAACTCGAGTCGAGAGAGAAAGATATCAGTCTAGCCATATCTTTGAATGAAGAGAGTAATGAAAAGGTAAAATTGATGGATGTTCGTAACATTCTTGATCTGAAAGTTAAAACTGAGGAACCAAAGTGCCGACTGGCCGACAGTTCTTATGCTTGTAATTTTCTTACTGGATCAACCATAGATGGAAAGGTTTTGTTGGTTCTCCTATGTGAGCATCTGAAACTGCACGATTTTGTACGCACGGAACTGTTCATGACTCTTCAAGCATCTTCGGATCCTGCAACGTTGGTTTTAGATGCTATGAAATTGTGCTACTCTTCACAGGTGGTGTTTGGAGATGCAAAAATTGATTTGCATAATGTCAAGAGGGGATGTATTTTGTTGTCTGAACTATTTTTTAGGCTCTCACCGCAAATCACGCCTCCAATTAAAGAAGATGCTCTAAAACTAGCAAGCCAGTGGAAGGTTAAGATCATGTCAATGGCTCGTGATAATCATGTGGAAGTGTTGGCATTCTTGCTACTCATTGCTAATTTTCAGTTGACTTCAGAATTTGATACAGAGGAGTTGAACATTCTTCTGAATTCCGTTTCACAATATAAACAAGGATTCGAGCTAGCCCGAGCCATTGGTATTAGAGATAAGTCTTCTGGTAAGCAGTACATGTTCTCTTCTTACAATGTTTATACTCAGCTTATTACTAATTTTTGGTAGTCTAGTTTTCTAGGTATGTATAATTTTACTAGTTAACTTTCATCTTGCAATAAATTACATAGCACTCTGTTCTAAAAACGTAAGATTCAAATCGAAAGAAAACAATCACCTGAATACCAATCTGTAATTTGGTTCTCAATTGTTTTTTTCAGAGAGCAGTGCAACTCCTAGTAGTCTGGTTAAACTGGAGCAATCTGAATCTTTGGCAGCAAACGAAGTGCCAGTCTCTTCTATGAAAAGTGAGCAACATGAGATGGATCCAAAGGAGAAGAGACTGCATTTACTTTTGAAGAAGCAGTTCACTGGAGATAAATTGATGATGGCAACTGAAATCTTATTAATTTTTAAGGAATCATCAGACCCTCCAAAGCTTGCATTGGATGTTATTCAAGACTCATTTCACCAACAGTTGAAGAAAAAACCAACAATTTTTGAAGAAAGTTTTTTGAGTGGGTCCACGCTTCTGTTAAAGCAATTAAAACAAATCTCACCAAGCATTAGTCCAAAGGTGAGAGAAGATGCATTGAAGCTTGCAATCGACTGGAAAATGAACATCAGAAGTGATGCAAAAGATTGTTTGGACGCTGTTGGCTTCTTGCAATTTCTAGTTACATATGGATTGACGACTTCATTCAGCGGGACTGAGATTTTAAAGCTGTTTGAGAACATAGTGCTGCATGAACGGGCAGCAGAATTGTGCCTCACGTTTGGATATAATCAAAAGATACAAGGTTAGTTTTCTGTTGTTTTCGAATTCTTCCTTTCTGGTTCCTGCCTTTACTGATATTGACAACTTGTTAAGACATAGGTTCTCGATCGAAGACACACACTCACATGTTGGACTAAAAAAACACGATACTGTCTATACTGATACTCAACTTCTGCATCATTCATCATCATTTTGCAAAGGTTTTTTCAGGAATTAACTCATGATTCTTGAATTAGTTTTTTATTTTTGTAGTCCAACTACAATTGTAGGATGGAGATTCGAACTCATGACCACCGGTTCACCGGTTCGTGATTATTGAATTAGTTCATTTGTATCCCATTCTGTGTTTTAAAGGGCTCGACCAAGTGCCGGCACACCGCTCGAGGGTCTGATGCCTAGATGCACCTTTGCCGCTTGAGGGCCTGATGCCTAGGCGCACTGCTGTCGATTTAGGGTCTGACGCCTAGGCGAACTGCTGTCGATTTAGGGTGTGACGCCTAGGCGCACCGTCACCGCTCGAGGGTCTGACGCCTTGGCGCACCGTCACCGCTCGAGGGGCTGACGCCTAGGCGCACCGCTGCCGCTCGATGGGCTGACGCCTAGGCGCACCGCTGGCACTCGATGGGCTGATGCCTAGGCGCACCGCTGGCACTCGATGGGCTGACGCCTAGGCGCACCGCCGGCGCTCGAGGGTCTGACGCCTAGGCGCACCGCCGGCGCTCGAGGGTATGATGCCTAGGCGCACCGCCGCCACTCGAGGGTCTGAATCCGAGGCGCACCGCCGCCGCTCGAGGGTTTGTCGCCTAGGCGCACCGCAGTCGCTCGAGGGTCTGTCGCCTAGGTGCACTGCCGCTGCTCGAGGGTCTGTCACCTAGGTGCACCGCCAAAGGCTTCAAATGAAAACTTTTGAAAATTGATTTACAACACCAAGAAAGTGTTCAATATAGTTACTTCCATAACATTTTTATCCATTCTAATGGATGATCCTCTCGCTTATTCGTGTACTTTTCAGAACTTGTGCAAAATCTTATTGGAACAAAGCAATTCGTTAAGGCCGTCAGGTTTATATGTGGATACAACTTGGAAGGCTTTAAATCTGAACAGATCCTGAACGAATATTTGGAAGATGCTAGGAAAGCCACCATTAAAGTCAAGAAAACGAATACAGGTCATAGACATGGAGATAGATGCCGTGAAGCCATAGATAAGGAGATAGCTGCTGTGAAGTCTGTTATTACATGCGTTGAAGAATGTAACCTTGGTTCTAAAATCTCACCTCAAGGACTTCAAAATCGCATTGTTTCACTTGAAAGCATGAGAAGGTTGAAATACAACAGAAGTTCGACCATGGTTAATTTGCAACAACCACATAAGCCCAATCTCGATGCCCAACGTCCTTTGTATTTGACAAAGGGTGAAATGCATCCACCACATTCGGCAAATTTTGAAGTGCGAATATCGCACCCAACCCATCAGCAGCATCCACCTACCAATCAGCCCCATCAACAGCATCCTCCTACCAATCAGCCCCATCAACAGCATCCTCCTACCAATCAGCCCCATCAGCAACATTCCCCTACCCATCAGCCCCATGCGCTCGATAATGCTGCACTGGAACAGGTGCAGAGGAAACGTAAGAATAATCAGTTTCAAAGTGATTTCATGAAATACCCTCGAAAATCTCCTCCAACTAGACCTGATTTTACAAGTTCTTCTAGAGGAAATAACGAAGAATCGAAGTTTCAGCCGTACACTTCCAGAGTTTCTGGAATCCATGGGCTGTTTGGTCTCAATGATGAGGGTGGTCATGAATCTACTCGGCAAGGAGATGTCTATGCTCGCCCAACTCGGCCTAGATCGGAAGCTCCATAACCAAGGCTAGGTATGCTTTTCAACTAATCTAATATTATTGATTTGGTTTTTGTTGATTATACTGTAAATGCTTTAGGACTAGGGACTAGATGTTGTGTCATAGTTGCCTTCTTTCTAGAAGTGGGTATTTTTCTCGTGTTTTTAGGAGTGTTTCAACTTGCAAAAATGTGCATCTGTTTTTTATTTTTTTTGCATGGTTGAACTAGGTAGAAAGATCAATGTCGATATTGACATCTCAAAGTTAGATATATATCGATGTATATTTGAATATCAATAGATACGGATACGGATATCATGAAAACTTCTGAAATATTGTGATTTTTTACGTACCGCAAGTGTCGCGCCACTATCCTTGGGTCAACACGATGCTTTTGTTTCAACTCTACTATCATGGAGTGACCGAGTGATGAAGACTTTTAAGGAATGATGAAAGGTTTAATCTATAGTGGTTACTTACGTATAAAATTAATTTTCTATGAAATTTCTTAACATCGCAATGTGTAGGGTCGATGGAATGTCTTGCGATAACAGTTGAGGTGTGCATAAGTTGACTGTGTTCAGTTTCAAACTAATTATGAATTTATTAGTTCAATCCATATGAACATCCATTTATAAATTAATTTTTTATGAATTTTCTTGACATTCAAACATCATAGGATATGTCTTTTGACAATAGTTGAAGTGCGTGTAAATTGCCTCAAATAATTAATGTCAAGATTTCACAAAAAAGCTTTGATAACTCTTAAATACATCGCAGTCTGTCTCCAAGGAGTGGTGCGATGGTCGAAAGTTTGAGCTTTAAATGTGTGCTCACATCAAAGTCTCAAGTTTGATACGACAATAATTTATAGACATTTCCTGTGTTTCCATTTATTTGATGTCTTTAACCTAAGGATGAGTGTGGTTACTTTGGTATAGTGGAGCAAAACTCCAATTTCTTGGTTTCTAAACATCATAGTTTAAGCAGCTTAAGTTACAATCGTGCATCTCGTGAAATAATTTGATTGATGTTGAAAATGATCAAACGATATGTTAAATATGTGAGTTTTTTGTTAATTGTACTTAACTGTCATGTGTTAGTCGGATATTATCTTTATAACAACTAGAAAAGTTCATTTTCCCCATGGGTAATCCATGACGAGACTAGGATAGGGACAAAAAATCTCTATTGCCTAAATAGGATGGAGAATGTATTCATCATCCTCATTATCTTGACACCTTGCTTACATTTTTTTTTGTAATCATTTATTTCTTTTATTATACTCTTTAATTTTTAGATAAAAAAATTTGTTGGTCAAATTAATTTTTTTAATTAATATATTTTTTAATAATTAAGGATATAGTTATTTATAGATATGTTTAAAGCATATATATATATATATATATATATATATATATATATATGGAGAAAAAATTTCCACTGGGAACTCATTTCCTGCCAATTTCCCGTGATGAATCCTCACCCTGATCCTTGCAGAAAAAATGATGGATTTTGCAGGAACACGGATGGATTTTGGTGGCACTTCCCCAATAGGGGTGATAATGGAAATCGAAAACTGACAAAATCAAATCGATTTATTGGATTGGGTCGAATTTTTCATATAATATTGGACATATTGGTTTTTATTTAAAGAAAACTGAAATTTATTGGATCGGATCGGATTCTATTTGTAGAAACCAATAAAAATCCAACATAACCAATATTGATTTATTTATTTATTTTCATTTTTCATTTTTCATTTTTGTGTTAGTTAAATTTTTTTTATTTATAGATGACTAATTATTTTTGTTTAATTTAATTATAAATTATAAGATTTTTTTAGGAAAACAACATTAATAAAATATGAATCAGAAGTAAAATAGTAAAAAAGAAGTAAATCGTAGGGAATCGAATCGAAGAAAGTCGAGCCAATAATTTTATCATTTAATGAACATTGAGTTGGTTCGTCTTTTTGTTAAATCAATTGGATCGGATCAGTTATCACTTTAACCTAAAAATCAAGGAAAATTGAACCAATTGTTTTGTCTTTTGTTGGATATTGGTTTGGTTACTCTTTTTGTCAAATTGATTAAATCGGTTCAGTTATCGGTTTGATCTTAAAATCGAATAAAACTGAACTAATATCACTCATATTCCTCGACCCTGTCTTGCTCTATGGATATCTCTAATAATGAAAAAAAAAAACATATATTTATGTAGTCCGGTAACATTGTGTTTGCTCTCCCCATGAGCCGATGAGAGAAATTCTTTTTTAGGTAATAAGAAGTCAAATCTTAGATAAAATGGGTAAGCGTTTTAAGAGAGTTAAAGAATATATACAACTAAAATGAGGGATGTAAATGAGTTGGATTGAAGAAAATTTTTGGACCAACTCAAAATTCGAGTCGGTCACTTTTCCAACGCAACTCAATTAAAGAATTAACTCAACCCAACTCTTATATTTTCTGGTTGAGTTAACCATCATAGAGTGGTCTAGTGATCAAAGGTCTTGGATGCTTAAGATGATGAGTTTAATCCATGGTGCCATACTTACGAATTGATTTTGTATGGGTTTCCTTGACATTAAAATGTTGTAGGGTCCAGCATGTCCTATGACATTAGTCGATGTGCGCGTAAGCTGACAGGGACAGTCACAGATATTAAAAAAATTATTTTTTGGTTGGGTTGACATCTAGTCCATTAATACATTGCAAATATAAATATCTTTCATCAAATTAATTATATACTATACAAAATATAATACACTATTCAACCATTATCAAAATATATACACTCTAAAAACTTGAAAATATTTAAAGATATTGAAAAATAAAAAAGTCTAAAAGTAGTAATTAAATAAATATATATGTTATATGTAAAAAAAACAACTTAATATTCAATTCGGGTTGTTCAGGTAACCTTGGGGTTAATATTAGGTCAACTCTTGAACCAACTTAACTCATAAAAATTTCATTAATTTAAACTTAACCTAAAAATGTTTTTAACCCAATCCAACCGATCAAATTTGGTTAGGTAGGTTTAGGTTGTTTGAACTCCCTTTATTACAAGACTCAAATTTCATAAAAGTCTAACACGAAAATATAAAACACAATTAACATATTTTATAAATTTTGAATAATTATTTTTTAAAGTAGTTTTACAAGGATGTTACTTAAAAATCACAAATTCAACATCTCTTAAAAACAAAGTAGAAGAAACAAAGATCCTAGATCAAGTAGCAATGCTTAAAAGAAAATATAACTTTAATAATAAGCGCTTCATGTGATATACAACTCAGTAATCAATTTATTATGAGTTCAAATATCTCTACTCCTAACGTTGTAAATATTCAAACTCCGAATATAAGATTTACCAAAGTACTACCACCTAGGTCTTAAGATGATGACTTTAATCCAATAATTGTCTTTTATAGTTGACCACTTTAAAATGCATCATAGGTTTACGTCTTATTTGTAAAAAATATAATGTAGTTGTGTAACGCCTCAAATCGAGGGTTCATATTAGAATTAGGAATCCAAATTCAATGGCTACATCCCAAATATTTCTATACCACTACTTATTTCGAATAACTTTTAAGAGTGGAAAGTATTTATACAAACCATCACAAGTTTTTTCAAGTAAGCATGTTTAATTTTGATTAAAATGACTGCACTTAATTGATATATAGATATATAGATATATAGATATAGATAGATAGTATCGATTAATTACTTTTTTTTATATATATTTAACATGACTTGTACAACCATGTCTTTCATTTAGGCATGATAACAATTCATTAGTGTATCTAACATTAATTTGGGAGTTCCATGCTCACATGCATACATATTAGTTTGTCCCCTAACTACAACTTAGTGGGAAAAGTTCCACTCGAATAATATTTGTAATACCTCAAGTAAAGATTCAAATCGTGATTAAAATGTGGATTCAACACTTAATAGCCTCGACATTCCTGTATCATCCCCCATGACTAGGGGTGTACATGATCCGGATTGGGTAGGGTTAAATGATTTTTTTGAACCAACCCAACTTTTCGGGTTGGGCAATTCGCCAACCCATCCGACCCTATGCATAAACGCAACCCAACCCAACCCAACCCTAGATTTTTGGGTTGGGTTGGGTTGGGTTCTCGGGTTATGTTACTCTCCTTTTTTCTCTCAAAGATTCAACTCATAAGCTCATAAATAGGTTAAAAAATGTTTGATATTATACTACAATCTGTTACCTATCTAATTAGTGCAATTCTTTATTTTTAGAAGACTTATAAGTATTCTAAAAAGTTATTTTATTATTATATCTTGCATGCACACACATAATGCATATATAATATTATTTGTTCGGGTTGGGTTGGGTTGAACAAGCCAAACCCAAGAACCAACCCAACCCAACAAAAACTATAAAATCATAACCCAACCCAACCCAAATTTTTTTTAACCCAACCCAACCCTTACGGTTTGGGTTGGGTAGTCCGAGTTGCTCGGGTTACCGGTTTTTTTGTACACCCCTACCCATGACTACACCGCTACATAATTTCGTCAAACTATTATTAAAAGTGAAGATTGCCTCACAAATTGGTGTAAATATTAACATGTTTTGTTTTCATTCACGCTCTTTCTAGGAAATTCATATGAAGTTAGTTTCAAGCTACTAAAAACAAAAACACCTTTTAGATAGTAACTATAAGTTATATTATATCTTTTTTAACCATAATTTGTATATTCCCAAGATTCGTCTCATTTGCATGTATTCACGGTTCATTCAATCCAGATGGTACACATCTAGTTTAAGTTATTCAAAAATGGAACAAGACTTTGAGCGAAATCTAGCATAAGTACAAAAATCAACCATCATTCTTTTCTACTTTAAGGACCTATTACGAGGAGCAAGACAAAAAATATTCAAGAGATTTATACATTACATCTTCAAAAGTTTGTCAATGCACAAGAATAAAAAACTTTTTTAGCCTAGATTTATTTAAAAATGCTAGTAATACTTCATTTTGGATATAATATTGAATATCAAAATTCGTGTTTTCTTCAAACCAATTTGGTAATGTCTTACTTTTGAATCTTGCTTCAAGTTTGAAATTATTCAAGCTAATTCGAGAGTGAGCTATCTTAGGATCCAAAAGTAACTATCATAAGTTTTAAGTTCTAACTTAAACTCTTTAGAATCAATTGTTAAGTTTATCTTGTCTTATTTGTAAGTTTTTGCAAGGGTGTAAGAAGAATCTTTAGCTTCATAGAGAACAACAATTTAGCTTATGAAGTTTGGAGTAACAAATCAAGCATAAATGGCTGTTGAAATTTTCTCGGGAAAATAAAGAACAACGACTGGAAAATAGACAAAAAGAGATTAGAGGTAAACGAAGGTGAAGAAGACTTGAATAGGATATGGTAGAAAATAATAAGAGATTAGAGGAATAAGTGACTTAAAAAAGTTATAATTACAAAGTTAAAACAAAAATTTTGCTCAGATGTAATTATGAACAATTTGTGAAGAATCAATTCAAAGATGATTCATTGTAGCCATAAAAACAACTTTACCGGCAGTGCATGAGAATGAATATTAAATTTGGATTGAAGAGTTTAATCACCTCAAATAGTTGGAACTTGTAATTTGTAAGTCCATAAAACAAGCTAGCTGATAAGAACAGTATACATTAGATGCATTATCAACTTGAAAGCTTTTTGACCGACTTTGGACAGAATTTTCAAAATAATGAAACTTCAATTAAACAAATTCTGAAACTAAATGTAAAAGTTATGCTAACTAGTCCTTTGCTTATTATTGCCTTACAGCTTGAAAGTTATTTTTAATCATAGTGTCTTGCCCAAAGTATTCCAACAAAAAGAGCCTATTCCAAAACATTATTTGATCAACTTAGGCATATTTCAATTATTTCAACTATTGTCACAAGTGTATCATTTTGCCTTATAATATTTGGACGTCAAGGAAAGCCATAGAAAATTAATTCCTAAATAGGTGATCACGCTATGAATTAAATTTTTCACCTCTTAATTATTAGACCACTTCAAATTTGATTGTTAAAATCTCCCAAATCTAGCACAAGCTAAAAGATTATTTTAAAATATAGCAGTTACCCATTTAAGAAATAATTTCTTGTATATATATATATATACATTTGACATCGAAATGTTGAAAATAGTCGAACGGCATGCAAGTTAGTCCAACACCGAATATATCAAATCAAATATATATATATATATACATTGAACTTACTCAATTATATTGGCCCATCCATACGAGCTGACAACCTTCCCACTGGACTTATCTGATCTACCCTTTTTACTGCCCGTCATAGTCCTAGCGCGTATTTGGTAGGACGTCAATAACCTAGTAGGGGACCCAGCGGCTTGTTTGTAGCTATTTTCAATCTAGTTTCTGATTCTTAGAACAAAAAGAAAAATAAAATAAATTTCCAATCTATATTGGCAAGATTTTTGGGCTAACAAATCCAAAAATGGATACAGATACAATATGGAGATATAACACAATATTATAGACATCTACACATCAATTTATAAACAAGCAAACAAGACATGCACGTGGTAGAGACATTTTTCGCAACAAAATTAGAAGCGTACATAGTTGAGTTGTGTTAAGAGAAGTTTTTAGACCAACCAAAACTTTTGGGTGAGTCAAACCGTTGATCAGTTTGATCCTATGTATTAGAGCAACCCAACTCAATCATCTATTTTTGTGTGGATTGGGTTATCGAGTTGCAAATATCTCATTTTTTTTCTCTTTAAAACCAAAGTTCATGACACATAAATATGTAATTAAGTAAGGAAAAATTGCATAATATTAGATTCAAATCCAAATTATTTATCTTATCAATGCACACTCCCTACTAATATATAAGGAACATATCTGGTTTATTAATTTTACCCACATTTATATTATTATTCTTAGTTTGGGTTGGATTGAACCAAGCCAAAAGTTGGTCAATCTAAAAAATAATCCAATATATATATATATAAAAAGTTATAACTTAACTCAATCCAACCCAACTTCACACCTTGAGTTGGATCGTTTAGGCTGTCAAATTTTTTTTGAATATCAATTATCAAATATATCCCCCACACACAGCTACGAGCTGTAGGGTCCATAAAACTTTAAAGAACAAAACAGCCAAACTAAGAAGATAAGTACCTGAGAATATATAAATCCAAGGCCGCTAATTTTTAACCAAACAATCAAACAAAATAGTTTCTCTCTTTATGTCATTTCATCTAAAAGTAGATAAGTCACACTAATTTCAGGGAGGCTGCCATCATTTTTTATTCAAAACAGAGCAGAATTCGAAATTCTACAGCAAAGAATGCGAGAATTTTCTACTAAGGTTCCATGCAAAATGACTACAACAGAGATAAAAGAACTTATGTCGTAGAAACTAGAGCTTCTAGACAAGGTTTTCATTGGAACCAAGAACTTAAGTTGTAGATACATGAGCTTCAAGACAATGGTTTCATTGGCTCTAGTGGTTCGCCTTGGAGTGCACCAGTTGATTACAGTGACCATAAAGATCAAGTATTCATTCCCTCGAATAGATGATTTGTTTGACTAATTGCAGGGACTGCAAGTATTTTCAATGATAAATTGGCAATTTGGATATCACTAGTTGAGAATGAGAAAGGAAGGTATTCCCAAGTCACCCATGTCCAAAACTATTAGTTTTTTTTAAACAAGTTAACCACACCCATCCCTAGCCCAGGCACCAGAGACAGCGAAGGAGTAATGTCACAGCTGAGTATTGAACTTGGAACCTTGAGGAGCACATATCCTCAAAACCCAAGTCTTCAACCACTGCACCACTCCTTAGGGACAATGTCTAAAACTATTAGTGTCATATGCATTATGCAACATGTGTTCTAACTCTAACACTAATACCTAATAGGATCAAAGGCCTTAGCTTCTCTCAAGCTAACAACACTATCCCTACTGTGATCGATACTAACAGATAATAACCTGGATGTTATAATACTAATTGAGCTTGACCCACAAAAATAGTAGAAATAAAAAAAGTGAGTACATCCCTAATCAAATAATACATGAGCATGGTAACCAAGAATAAGTAAGATACCTGTCACAAGAACGCTTGCGTTGTCCTAGTCACTTGCTCATAGATGCATGAGCTTTATCCCTCTACTGACATTGACTACTGGTGCGTGCCTCATTCGAATTTGAAGGTCATCATGCGTCGGCATTTGAATGAGAAATAATTGTCTTCTTATGAATAAGGAGACAAGCCCTCCTTAGTGCATATGTGGCATCATTTGGTGCCACAAAATTTTTATTTGAACAATATTAAAAAGAAAAAATTTTGTGGCACCAAATGGTACCACATATACACTAAGGAGGGCTTGCCTCCTCATGAATAAGGAGGCAAGTATTTCTCTATTTGCGTTAGAGGACAGAATGATGCCATGTGCCCAACCTACCTAGGAATTAATTTTTTATGAATTTTTTTGATATCAAATATAGTAGAGTCATACATTTTTGTCCCATGAGATTAATTGAGATGGGTGTAAGCAAACCTAAACACTCACGTATATTAAAAATAAATAGAATTCAATCCTAAGGTGCTTTTTAGATCATACTTGATGCCCATAACCATATCAATAGATTCTATACAAGCATAAAGTGGTATGTAACAAACATCTCAGAATGCATAACAACACAAGGATTAAGTCACCACAAGTATTCAAGCACGCTCAATCAATTCATAACATGTAATAATTCTAGCATAGCTTTCATATAAACAAATTAGAACTTAGAACTAAGGCACACGACAATGAAACCAAACTAGTTTACAACCAAACAACGAAACTATTATGGGACTGACTCATTCAGTTATGGATTGAAAAGTTCTCAATCTATAGTTTTGCAACTTCTACATTGAAATCTATAGAATATGTTTGGACTAATTTGGAGTTATTTGTAAGAATGTCATTCATACAATACAACACTGAGTTTGTAATCGTAGCAGCATATTTCAACTACATTAAATAAGTCTTGACAGTTTTCTTCAATATTTTTTCACAAGATCTTGGAGAAAGAAAAAATGCAAACCATGAATCTCAAACAATCCAAAACCGAGAAGATCCAAATTCGGCTGAATCGATCTCTTCTCTTCGCACAAACATAGACTTCGATCGTAAAATCAAAATAAACCGATTTCGATTAGATTAACATGATCGATTGGCTGCTTTGTCGAGTAAAATAGACAAACAGAGAGAAACGAATCCCATAATGAAGAATCTAAGAATGAAAGCATAAGAACAAGGCATCAAAATCAAAGTATAGAAATCTAATTTCTCTCGTTTCTCTACAAAGGAACAGAATCGGGAATTTATCAAATTTACCAAAGTTCTCATCAACCAAACAACATCATTTAAACCTAAAAAGGACGATAAACATCAGAATCAGAATCAGAATCAGAATCAGAATTAGAAACTGTACCTGAAGAACGAACGAGTTCGATGGTGTTTTCCGAAACGGATCGTAGAAAAGAAAGGGAAGAATCTTAACAATTATCAATCTCTACCAAAAAGGCCGCATATATATAGTTAGACTTTTTTTATAAAAAAAAAATTACTTTTAAAAATAAAAATAACTCACTGTTCTGGTGCTCGCAACGATCACTCACATGCGGTCGTTAAGGACTAAATGAAACTAAATTGATTAATGTGAAGAGTGGAAATGAAATGAAAGTCTTGCTTAGGAGTAGAGATTAAAAATGAAAGTTTATTAAAAATCTTGTTTAAAAGAGTGATGTTACTAGAGAAAATAATCATGATCATGAGTTCGATCTTAAGAATCGATATTTAATATGGTGTAAAAGGTTTGTAGTCTCCTCCTTTAATTTGTATTTTCAAATTTTGATAATTATTTGATTAAATTATTAGTTTGTAGTCCCCTCTCATAATTATTAGTTTGTAGTCTCCTCTTATAATTTCTAATTCAATTTTTAAATTTTGATAATTATTAGATTAAATAAATTTATAAATTTAAATTATTTATTTTTGTAAATTTAATCATTTTTATTTGAGTAATTTTTTAATGTGAATATGACAATAAAAGATATTGCAATAAAATTAAAATAATATGGCTGTGTTTCTTTTAATTTTGATCCTTATAACTGTGCTGGACTTGGACATAGATATGTCAATTTTCTTTCTGCATAGACTTACCCCAAACGGGAAGCTGAATCCCCATTTAGTTGGGAAAAGGAAGAGTCAATGGGGAAAAAAAAATTCCTGCAAGCGAAACGAGGCCGGAGACGGGAAATGCATTTACCATCTCCGATTCCTCGATCACTCCCTCGTTTACATTTATTTAATTTTTAAAAATTATATTTTTTTTCTCTCCTTTTACCGATTTAATCTTTAGAATCATAGAAATATTTATTCAAATAAACATTTTTCTTTAATAATTAACTATTTAAATTGGAATCAATTTTCCATGAAAAATCATCTACTTGTTGAAAAAGTCTTGTAAAATTATGATTAAAAAAAAACATGGAAAAATTCCCCTGCGGAATCCCGATCCCCGCCCCACACCGGTCTCTGCCAACAAAACAGTAAATTTCGCGAGGATGGGAATTAATTTTGATGGCGAAGACGGAGACGGGGAACTCATTCTCGGCTCCGTCCTGTAGACATCTTTAGTTCTCTATTTCCACAGTTTTCTTCTAAAAGCTATCGTCCTTAACCCGTGACTCTTATGACTTCTACACTTCTCTTCTGTTAGCCAATGTCTGTAATCGTGGCTATTAGGACCTCTACACTTCTAATTTCCTAGAAGCGACTGTCCTTAACCATGGCTACAAAGACCTCCACATTTCTACTTAGATCCCTTACCTCTAATCGTAGTTACTACGACTTTCACACTTGAGACTAGAAACTTTATTTCTCGACTAAGATTACAACGACCTCCATATTTATAAGCTACCATCCCAATAAATGGTTGCTAGGATCTCCACATATCCCTGGAGAAGCTAACATCCCTAACCATGGTTATTAAGACCTCCATTCTTCCTATGAGAAGCTAAATAAAATTATCTTTCAATTAACTTGTCTTTCAAGTTATTTTGCTTTTAAAATCCGATGAGTTTATTTTAAAATTTTTGTCCAATTAATTTAGAAGTCAGGTTGTTATAATTGTGCATATATTAATATCAACTTTCTCTCTTCATATATGTCTACATTTATATATATTATTATACTGATTTGGTGATAGGATTGATTATCTAATTTGTTATTAATTTATTTTTACTTCAAAGCTACAGGAGGTTCGACCCCTAAAATAATATTCTTTAATATATATATTCTCCACCTCATCAAAATTTAATCCAATAATTATTGACCATAAATGTTTTTTGTACTCTTGGCATATATTAAAACACTAGCTAATAAGTAATAATTAAACATTAAATCCATATTAAGAGTATGGTCTGACTTTGAGTAAAAAGTCTCTTAAGATATGATGATCTTATTAATGATGCACTGACATCCCATCTATTTGTAGGTTTGATTTTGTGTTGACCACTGAAAAGAAGGGAAAAAAAAAGTTCACATGTCTATAATTTGTTGGTATATTCATTGCATTGCAAAACTTGCAATCCAAGTTGGCAAGAAAGAGAGAAAGAGAAGTTAAAATCACATTCACATGCATCATGATCAAACACAAGTAGGCCAAAAATTAAATGTATTTAGGAAAGAGGACCTACTTTCTTTTTGGAAGGATCTATTGGATTCTATTTGAAGTGTGACCCCAAAAAAAAAATGGAATATATATATGCTGTTAATTTTTTGACCAAATACTAGAAGAAATTTGTTTAAGGTGGAAATGAGTTATATGTTCAAGCACTTTAAAAGAAAGATATAATTTTGGTTAAAGTATCTCAGTTTAAAACACTTGATTCTAGTTAAATTTATTTTATAATCTCATGTGAAGAGTTTTTGAGTAACATAAACTTTGAAAAAAGTATTTATGTAATTAATATTTAAAGAAAAAATTGAATGTCAATGTAGCAAGAAGTCTTTATCGTCCATAAATATTTTTTTTTACTTAAAACTTGTAGATGTAAATTCTCCTAGTCTCTTTTGATGTTTTTTTTTCTTTTATTTTTTCACATTTTTTCCTTATTCGTGTGGTAATTAAAAAAGGTTTTTTCAAGACTCAATAAATAAATATATATATATATATATATATCATATCATATCATATCATACTACCTTAAACTGTGGCTTAAGGGGAAAATCATTTTTAGACGATTTTACCCTTAAGTCATAACCCTAAATTACAAAAATGCCATTTATTGGAATATAAAAAAAATCCAAATCATACTATGTTAAAGTGTGGCATAAGGGAAAAATCATTTTTAGACGATTTTACCCTTAAGTCATAACCCTAAATTACAAAAATGACATTTATTGGAATATAAAAAAAAAATCCAAATATCATAGTACCTTAAAGTGTGGCTTACGAGAAAAATCATTTTTAGACGATTTTACCCTTAAGTCATAACCCTAAATTACAAAAATGTCATTTATTGGAATATAAAAAAAAAATTCAAATATCATACTACCTTAAAGTGTGGCTTAAGGGAAAAATCATTTTTAGACGATTTTACCAAGTCATAACCTAAATTACAAAAATGTCATTTATTGGAATATAAAAAAAAATCAAATAATGTAAAAGATATTTACAATATCATTTAGATTTTCATCTGTAGATAAGATATTTTTAACAAATCTCATAAATTTTATGACTAACTTAGAAGATAAGAGATTTCAACAATCAAATGAATATATTTACAATTTCATTTAAATTTTTATGTAGAAAATAAGATATTTTTACTAAATCTCATAGATTTTATTTGACATTTTATATTCTAATTAAAATAATAAATTGAATTTTTCAATCCTATAAATAGTTGCCTACATTTTGTCTACAAGAACGCTTTCTGTTTTTTTGTTTGCTTGGATTTATTTTTCTTTAGTTTTTTTGTTTTATTTTTTGTGTTATAATAATTTATGTTGGATTATTTGCCTTAACTTTCATATAATTTTTCTTTTGTGCAATAATTTTTGTAGGGATTTTTTTTGCACAATAATTGTTGCCTTTCAAAAACATATTTGGAGACGTGGAAAAAAAGTTTGAAGAATTATAAGATCATCATCTGAGGTTAGTGCATGAATTCTTCAATTTCAAGAGTTTGGTAACAATGATTTCCTACCATATATACAGTTCTCTATATTTTGTTTACAGACACATTTGAAACTTTATTTTTTGCTTGGGGTTACTTTCTTGGTTTTTTTTTTATAATAAAAAATTTAGTTTTCTTATTTTTGTTGGATTATTTATCTTAACTTTCATCTAACTTTTCTTTTATTGCAATAATTTTTGTAGGAATCTTTTGTTGTTTAATTGTTGACTTGGAGATGTGAGAATTTTTTTTTTGAAGAACGATAAAATTATCATTTGAAGTTAAAGGTAAGTTCATAGATGTATACTAATAAATATATTTAGCTTATTTATATTTATAATTATAATTATGATATAACTCTTATAAATTTTATAATTCAAGAGTAATTGGTCTATTAATAGATAAATTAAGAAAAAAAATTAAAGAGCATCGATTTTTAAAAATAAGAGATAAAATTTAATTTTAATTCAATAAATTTTATTAAGTTTTTTTAAATAATAACACCTATTATTTTTTAAACTCAAAATAAATAATTAACTGCTTTTTAACATAAATGTGAATTTTAATAAATTTAACTAACGTAAAAAAATGGTTATAAAATTCAATATTATATTGAAATTATTATTTGATGATTTAAATTTAGCCTAAAAATGTAAGAAACAATTTATAATTATATATATATAATGTATTATTTAAGAAATTATCTTGTGCAAGGCCGTGCTAAAATTCTAGTATATATAAAGATAAGAAAATGAAGATTGAAGGTGATTTTGAGAGCTTTGACGAGACAACCTAATTCAAATTTACTTATTTACACTTTCTGGGGCTGTGTTTTTTTTTTTACATATTTAGATAGTTTTTGGATTAAGGAGTTATATTGCGGAGTTGTACTGAGTAGTTAAAAATTGAGAGTTGTGTAAAAAACTCGTATGTAGTTTTTGTGTAAAGAAGTTAGAGTCAAAATCTTGTTTTGATGTAGATTTAAAAATGAGTAGTTATTTTTAGTAGATAAAAAAAATTATTAAAAATGAAGGGTTAAAAATGAGTTATTTTGATTGATTTGATAGGAATGATTAAAAAAGAGTGGTTATAAATGATTGAGTAGTTATAAATGAATGATTAAAAATGAATTGTTAAAAATGAGAATTATTTTTAAAAGTATAAATGAGGAAGTGTTAATAAAAACTCGTGTGGGTGTAGGCTTTGAGGAGGAGTTGACTAACTTCTAATACCAACTCTTACCTAAATATGTCAAACAAACAGCCCCTCCATGAGGTAGCTTGTTGACTTTTACCTTAGATTTTTTGTTTTCTCGAATTAATTTGTATTTGAATAAATCATAAAACTAATAATACTCTCCATTATAGTGTCTCAAAAAATAATAATAATAATAATACTCTCCATTATAAGATTTGTATTTGTTATTAGTTAAATACCCTATAGCATTTGAGATAGAAGATTGTTAGCGTCTAACATTTTATAGAAACTTACCAAATTAGTCGAGGTAGAAAATAACTACATGTATAATCAAATTTTAAAAATTAGTCATCGATATTATTAATAATACTACTGTATTAATATTATATGATATTGTTTTTTAAATAATACATAATATTTACTTAAAAATTAATTATTTTCTCTTTTGAATTGAATTATGCATAACAAAATTTTAGATAATTTTGGTTATGTATTTATATATTTGCTCTATTTTTTTATCGAAAAATTTTCACATGTTCAATTTTAATTTATGTCGTTAATGGCGGATCAATGGCAGTCGACATTTTAGTATGTCTCAACGGTGCTATTTTCTTCTCACAAACTCTCTCTTCTCTCCTTCCTTCATCTAGCTAGAAGTAAAATCAGTCTATTAAAGCCCAATTATCTTAGCCTGAAGTGCAGCTCATCCAAGGATCTAAAATGTATTTTTTAATTCAATAATTGGAGATGAGACGATTCAAATTCAGACCTTTCGATATCATAGATATATATTCATGTTGTTGAATTATTGTTATTCACGCAATTGTATATCTTTTTAGAATAACTTGATTAGTTATTGTATTTTGTTCTCATTCGTTTTCACAAGTACTCTCCTCTATATTTTACATAAAAGTAGTTCTTTTTTTAAGTTTTACAAAATTGTTGCTAATGTTGAATAAGATTGAAATGATGCATTCTTGGTCGTTATATCTTCTTGTTTTCATCTGAATTAAAGTTATTGAAGTAATTTTGAATAGAAACCATCCTAATTTACAATTTCATGAAAATTATTAGCCAGATAAAATTCTAGCAATTTAATTAAAATCTAGGATCGCACATTTACATTGTCAATTAAAAAAAACACATCTTCTATATTAATATAAAATAATAATAATAATAAATGAAAAGTGATAATTTTCTAAACTCATTTGCTACAACATCCCAACACTGTCACAAATCAAACTCTAAAATCATATTTGTAATCTAATTTCCTCAACTTGTACTATAAAGAAGAAAAGGAAAAAAAAAAACCCCAAACTGGTACGACAATTTATAAACCTGATATTCATAAAATTATATATTTGAGTGACAATTTTAAATAATAAAAAAGCATCACAAAGTATTAAAGTCACTCCAACAAACGTCACCCATAACGCATTAATGCCTTTTTTCTTCTATTTTTAATCATAAAAAAATGGAAGAGAACCTTTTTATAAAAATATGCATTATCAAATATCACATTAATTTATAAAGATGTCATCCTCAAAAGTCACCAAACACTGACTCCTACAATCAAACTCTTAACATATTAAATTACATTAGTATCAAACAACAAAATCACTAGGTTAATAACCTTTCAATAATTTTGTCTTCTTTTTTAGTTCTAACACCAATTTAATCCCAATTTGAAATAAAATGATTTGGAGCATATGGTATTTTAACAATTAATCTATAAATTATACGATTGAGCTATACTTTCGCCACCCTTTGTTAAAAAATGAAAGAAAAACCAATAATAAAATCAAAATAATTAGTTTGATAATGAAAATGATTAATAAATAATGAAGAAACTTGTGTTATGCAAAACTAATTGTAGAAATGTTGGTGGACACATTAAAGATATTAATAAATTGAAGTGGACGCACGCACTGTCATAATCCATTATTGTCCAATTGCTATTAATGCCACCGCATGCTGCTTTGCTTTCATATTTTTATTAATATCACTATATATGGGTCCCTTTTAATTGTTTTTTCTTTCTTTTCCATATTTAGATTATTCCAATTTACTATATTCTTTTTATGTTCGAGTTGGATATTATAAATATGGTTGAAATGATATAAGTGATCTGTTTTTTTTTTTTTTTTTTTTTTGTGATTGCTTCATAAATTTTTAAGTTTTTATTCTTAGAAAACTTTTTTAGGTTGAATTAATAAAAATATTTTTCAATTTTCACATTTGTTTCATACGTACCTAATGTTATTTTGGGTAGGTCAAATTAAAAAAATATTAACGATATTAGGCAAAAAAGTAGAAATCATAATCATACCGTGTATAAATTATATGGTATAATTAATACATAATATTGTATTGATATATAATATTGTACTAATAATACGATTCTGCATCAATACCCTAAATTCTAGTATCTTAAACCAAAGTGATTATAACATGATGTCACATTTTTAACTTAGTTTTTTCTCTTGTATATCGTTTCAAGTCCCCTAATAAAGACAAAATTTATTGTCAGTTTCGACATACCAATTTTTGGTATCAATATTTACATTATTTAGTATTATTAAATCAATTTCAATTAATATTAATTTTAAAATTATTATAGAGACCAATTTTAAGTGTATGAATTAAAATTGAACATCAAAATAAATAAATTTCACAGTATAGATATCAAAATAATATTTTAACTCTAAAATAGTTGTATGAAAAAGATATATGCTTAAATTGTGCAGTTCAAACGCGAGGGGTCAAACTTAGATTAGCTCATACAATAAGTATCAATTTCTAATACCTACCAAAAATAAATAATAATAATAATAAATATTAAAGCAAAAGAAAAAGATGAAAAGAACTTAAGATAACACACGGCATCTAATGCGAAAATGAGTGATTAATTAAAGGAAAGCAAAGGGAGAAAGAGTAAAATGAAAGACAATAATGGGAAATAATGCAAGTTATTGGGAATTTAGGTAACACTTTAAGCTACACAACCATAAATTAAACTAGGAAAATGAGGGTCCACCACTCAAATTAAACCTTAATTAATTCTTAATCATTTTTATTCTCATTATCATCATTTAAAGACGATGCCAAAATATTAACCAATGACTATTCACCAAACCCACACGAATTCCTCCCCTTTTTTTCCCTTTTCTCACTTTAATTAAAGTCGTCCTTTACTTTTTAATTTTCTTTTTTTTTCCCTCTTCGCCAAGTCTTTGTCTCCAATGCTTTTTATTTTTATCAACTTAACACAAATGTTTTTTTTTCCTGTAGTTTAACAATATTTAGGGTTTATATTCGTAACCAGCGAATTTTTTTATTCAAAATATGTTTGGTAAGAATAAAAATACATTGTTCTCAAATAATAATAATAATATGAGAGTCAAATATTGACTTTCGGATTCGAACTCGTGTGACCGTGCGATTGAAATGGATTAATACCAAATAAAACAACCAATTGTACCACCAACCTATTCAATATATTTCTCTAAATTTTCGATGTTGTATATAATAGGTTATTGAATTTTCATTTGTGTGTTTAAAAGGTTCCTAACCAACTATATTATTTTAGTTTACACAGTTATTAGTTTAATTTTTTTCTTCTTCTAATAAGTCTGTGAATTTTATTTTAAATATGGAAGAAAATAAAGATATATTAAACAGAAAATTAAACATTTTTTTTAAGAAAATAAAACCCACTTATTTAAAAATGGCCACTTAATGGTTAAGAGGAGGAAATTGAACGCCGTTATTTGTTAAAAAAAAAAAAACATGTATAATTCTCAAGTTCAAGAATGTACTAAGTTTATCTCAAAAAAAATAATGTACTAAGTTTAAAATTTAATTAAAATATTTTATTCTATTTATAGAGCATTGTTCTTTCTTTACCTCTACTCCAAAAATAAATTAGATCTGCATCCTAAATGTTAAGGATAATTTTGAAATTATATGAGGATTCAAACTCATGAATTCTTGATTTATGAGTATATACTGATATGGTTGAACTATTATTTTTATTGACATATTTGCATATAATTAATAGTTCATACTTCATAGTCTTATAATGAAAGTATGGACAGGACATACATCTCTTGTTTAGAAACAGGTGCTTACCGTAGTTAGAAAATAAAAGAATTTTTTTTTTTTTTTGAAAAAGAAAGGTAGATGATATTGAAATTGATAGAAGTTGAAGAGAGGAAATGAAATCACATTAAAAAACTTGAAAGAACTTTAATTAAAAAAAATTTGGAAGCGTTCATGTTATAGAAATTAAAAAAAATGTCATATCATTCTTTGATTTTTGTTTTTTTATTGTTGTTGTTGTTGTTTTTTTTAAAAAAAAAAAAAAAAATTGGTTGAACACTAATTTTGAACATTGATAGCTCACTTTTTATTCAAGTTGGTTTCTAATCTGTATGAATTAAAATTTAGCTCGTAATTATTAAAGTTGGTTTTTTTTAAAGAACGATTCATACATTTATAATAACCTTTTTTTAAAAAGAAATATCATTTATAATAACTAGCAATTAAATGCGTGACAATTAATTATTTATGTGTTAGTAAGATGATTGAATTAAAAAAACAAGATTTTGTACTTTATTGACGCTTTAATTTAAGTAACTAGTTGGAATAAATGTACTTGAAACGAGCAATTTAATGTAAATTCTTTGAATATTGGTCCCAACTCATTTTTTATTCAAACAATTATTTAACTCTAATAATTTATTTTTTTTGGATAACTTTTTTTTAGTACATAGTGGGGGGAGGGGGACCAATAAACCCTATATACAGGGCACAACTACTCTCAAATAATATGAGAGCCAGATACCGATTTTCGAGTTTGAACTCGTGACCGTGAAGTTGAAATGAATTAACACCAGACAAGATAACCAACTACGCCATTGACCCTCGGTTTTTTTTTTATAACTAACTCTAATAATAATTTATACAAATACAAAACATCACTTATCTAAACATAAATTTAATTTAATCATCGTGTCACGAATGGATGGACGTTTTTTTTTAATTGAATTTAAAAGGGTGTAAAGTTTACGATTTTATTTATATGTAAACACATATTTATACATGTATAAAAAAAATCATAAAATCTAACTATCCTAAGTATTATAACAATAAATACTAAATATAATAATTCTAACTAATTCTAAAATAGGAAAATATGAAACCTTCAAAATCTAAATTTAATATTATAATATTTTTCCATCAAGTTAGGACGTGCATAGTCTAATTGAACCTTGAGAAAAAGAAGGGAAGGAAAAAGAAAAAATAAGAGGAAAAAAAACATTAAAATGATCCCCCATGGGAGAAGATAATGTAGAAAAATAAAAATTTAGGCATCAATAACCCACATAGAACTCTAATACCATATTGTTTTTCACACAAAAAAAAACAAATCTAATACCATATTAAATTGGTATACTTTGAAAAGCATTATAATTTAACAAAATCTAACGAGGGCACGACTACTCTCAAATAATATAAGAGTCAAATACCGATTTCTGGATTCGAACTCGTAACTGAATTGAAATAGATTAACACCAGACAAGATAACCAATTGTGTCATTGACCATTGATTTTTTTGGTTCAAAATTAGTATTACCCAACTTTTAAAATATTAATTACATTTTAATTGAAACCTCAATGCATTTAAATATAACTTTTAATTTTTTTTAAAATATTTATGAATTAAAAAGTTATATAGTTTATTTCCAAAAGTATATTTTTATTTTTATTGAAAATATGCATATTCATGAAATAGATTTAATGAATCGGGAAAGCAAAGATAAAAATAAATTTAAGGTCGACCTAGGATTCCTTTTTTCTTTTTGTTCTTTGAAACAAATGAGAATCTTGATTTTGAAACCGTATAATAAAGCATGGGACAGTGTCTTAACATAAGGTGGGGAAAACGTCACATCTCTTGTCTCCTCCTCCTATCATATACTATAAGAATAATAGGTAAGTATTAATGTATCTATATGATTAAAAAGTCATGGATTTAATCTCTCAATCTATGTTAACTCAAAATATATTACTATCTTAAAAAACAAAATAATAATTAGAAAAGACAAAGAGACAAATATTAATGAAAATGAAAGATCATGCACAAATAAAATACAAATTTGATTCTAAAATTGTCCTTGTAAAAAAAAATAAATAAATAAATTACACATACATGATACCATCTTTCCACCAAGTATCAAGGGTTAATGACGTGGTTGGTTATCTAATTTGGCATTAATCCATTTCAACTCCACAGTCATGAGTTTGAACCAAAAAATTGATATTCGGTTATCATATTATTTAGAGTACACATATTTTACATTCAAATGAATTATTGTCTACAACTTGTTTACAAAAATTCACATCCAAATAAACTATATATAATAATTATTTTTAATCATTCAAAATATCTCCCCGTTCTAATCACTTAAATTAATCGTTTGTTGATTTTAATTCAACTTAAGGTTTCTTTTTTTTAGTCAAAGTGGGGGAAGGGGAACCAACAATCCTACATAGAGGGCACCACTACTCTCAATGTTTCTAGGAAGGATTTTGGTCTTCTCCTCAATTTGATCACTTAAAAAAAAAGTTATTTCTTCTTTGTTGAATTAAAAAAAAAAACAACAAAACAAAACACAGAGATAATTGGCCGTTTTATTGAAAAAATCTGAGGAAATGCAATAAATCACTTACATTAATATATAACAAATGCAGTTAATTATTGAAAAAGTAGAGAGTACGTAACTATTGAATAATGGAACATTGTAATAAAATACTGAAACTAAAATATGCAGTTGTGTACTTATGATCATTATAGAAGATTTCCTAGAATAACATGGAACTCAAAAGACTTAAAAATTACAACAACAAAAAAAACTAAAATAAAAATGACAGCAAAATGAAAGAAAATCAATTATTTGATTTCAATAATTCATCATAAAAACAACAGATCAGCCGAATAACAATAACAATAATAATAATAATGTGTACTCATTTCAATAACTCAATTATAATTTTGAAATAAAATGAATAATACTTATCTAAGAGTGAGTGAGTATTTTGAAAATATTTATCTATCATAAAACTATATATTTTTACTTTTTTACATTTTTCTCCGTCAATCAAAACCAATTTTTTAAAAAGTAAAATATGTGGTTCTAAGTGAGTAAATATTTCCAAAATATTTACTCACTCTTAGGTAATGGTGATTTCAGATTCGGTTTTTATCAGTTTTGTACCAAATCGACAACCGAACCGATATCTTCGATTTTTAAAAAATAGATCTGATGCAATGTCCAATAAAGTATAGAACATTGGTTCGATTTTTCAATGTCCAAAAATGGATCCGATCCGATCCAATGTCCACTTCTTTTTAATATATCAAAAATAATATTTCTCATATAAAATCAACCTTCTCATATAAAACTATTTATTTAAAAGCGGCAAGTATTTTTAACTTATTCAAAATTATCTAAAGATATTTTTTACTTGAAATAGGAGTGAATTAAATAAATATTAATAGAAGAAATATGACTTTATATGAATTATTGACAATATATATATATATATTTCGGTTTGGATCTGTTTTTTAAAACGAACATCGGAACCGATCCAATATTTTCAGTTTTTTCAAATTACAAACCGATATGTCTAATTTTGAGCTAAAAAATCGATCCGATCAATTGGATTGGATTGGATTGGTTCGGTTCAGTTTTTCGGTTTTTTGTTGCACCCCTACTCTTAGGTAAGTATTACTTCTATAAAATTAAAATATTCACCAACTTTCTTGATTTGAAAAAACACAATAATTAAACATTAATCATTGTTCTATATTTTAGATTGGTTAGAAGTTAATCCAAATTTTATATTAAGTTAATGATTAATAAATTATAGGTTCGGTCAATGGTGTAATGATTTCAGTGTTTGGTTGTAAATCAGTTCAACACCAACGTCACAGGTTCGAGCCCGAGAGTCGGTATTTATCCCCCTACCCTAATATGACTAAAAAAAATATATTATAGGTTCGAATTCTAAGAAAGAAATGCTTGATATGTTTTTGCTTACATTTTTTTCTTTGATCGCGGAGGCATGTAAGAGTAATTAAATTTTAAAATACTCTGGTCGAAATGAACTAATATGTATTATCAATCAATAAATCTAACATTCAAGTTGTCTTGTCTTTAAAATTATTGTTGACCGCAACAAAAAAAAAATCAATATAAACAATTAATTTTATGGACAAGTTTAACACCTATGTACTATATACATAATGAGATGCACCTATGTAATATATTGATTCTATTAAATTATATATACACAGCTCACTTTTTTTTTTTGAAGGTATATATACATAGCTCACTTGATCCAATGTTGTCGAGTAGATTCCATAACTATAATTAATATTTTATGGTAGTGTTAAATAAGTAAGATCAACAACCAAACATATTAAATACTTTAATTATCTCACTCTTACTATAAAAAAAAAGTATTAATAACTAAATTAAATATATAATTAAAAGTCTAGAAACAAAACTATGAAAAGTGAGATGAATTTTCAAATATGAATACTGTTTATAGTCATGTTTTTTTTTCTTCATTTAGGTAAACCGAAAGCCTATATAATAGACCTTTCATATTTGACACAAAATGCAAGAAAGTCTAGAGAATATCAATAGTGCAAAAGTACACTAAAAAAATAATAGTATATTTAGGAAGAGAAATTTTTTTTCATTTTTAATATTTATACCGAAGGAAAAAGGGAACAAATGTGACATGATATAAAATAAAATAAAATAATGTAATGTAATAATACAATTGAGTCAATTGACATTGATAGTTGAGTTAGAGCTCTAAGATCTCAATCAAATATCATTATCATCTATACACCGTAAAATAAAAATAATGAAATTATTAAAATATTACTTCGGTATCTTTATTTTGATGTTTTTTTCAGTACAATCTTTATTTTGATGTTTATTCCACTTTTATCATCATACTCTCAACTGTCCAAATTCGATTTGATTTGATTTATTTATTTTGACAATTGCAAATTTGATTTGATTTGATTTATTTATTTTGACAATTCCAAATTTGTTTGTTAAACCTATAATAAAACCTTGATTCCGATATAACAATTAAGAGCATAAATTAGATCCCAAACAAAAAAAAAAAGCATAAATTAAATAGGACGTGTAATATTTAATAAATTAGATTCAAATCTTATGCCCTCAAAATTTTTATTTTATTTTTTAAAAATTGATATTTATAATCAAACTATTTTTGAATCAAAATTAGTTTAACAACATTAATAATTTGAGTACAAAATAAATATATATTTTTAAGTTTAGAGTAATATGAAAGTCTAAGAAAATTTTTAAAAACTAAAATAGGGTAAATTCAATGGATCATTTATTCAAAAATTTAATTTCTTACGAATTTACATAACATCTAATATTAAAAATTAGGCATTATGTATCACAAAAATAATTAATGTATGCATTAAGTTGATCCAAATATTCACATATATAAAAAATAAATTAGAAATTAAAAAAATGTGCACATAAATACGAACGAGTTTTAAAAATTTAATTATAAATAAATTTGTGATTCAACAAAAGTATATGAATTTTGTCAAAATATCCAGGTGAATCATATAATAAATGAATTATTATTAAAAAAAAAATGTAAAATATAAATTAGGTTAAAATAACCGATTATAAAATCTCTATTTTTAAAAAAACAAGAAGTCAACAAAATCTCTATTTTAATTATAACAAAACTTTAAAATTATTTTATATATAATAAAATAATTTAAATTTCATTTGAATCGAAATCTATCAATTATGAAAACCTGTGTTAACGATCGATTTAAATTGATTGAATAGTTTTTTTTTTAATTATGAAAAATCTGGAATTAAAATAGGGTTTATAAAATGGAAGAAATAAATAAAGAAAATAATAGACGGCTGGGATTGCGAGGTGGGGTGTTGCGGTCCGTTGGATGAAAGCAAAAGCGACCCGCCAAAACCCCACCAACGAATCCGATCAACGACCACCGATCTTCCTTCTGACGACTCTCTTCCTCTGTCACATCACAGCCGACACTCTGCCTAATCCTCTTTCTCTCTCTACTTTCTCTCTCCTATATTTTTTTCTTTTCATTTTTCTCTTAATTTCCACTTTTCCCATTTTCTCCTCTACTTTCACTCTCTATTTTTTTCTCTGCTCTGTTTCCATTTTTAAAGCCCTTTTTTCACTTGTGTCAGTACAATCAGAGCCATTCTTCTGGTTATATTGAAATGTGGTTCATTGAGTGAGTTCTTGAATCTGAAATCATCATCCTCTTTTCTTTTTTCACATGAAATTTCTCTTTTTTGTATCTGGGTTTTTTTTATTTAGGTGAGTTTTTTGTGCTGATTTTGGTTGGTTTTTCTTCTTTTTTCTCTTGTGGGTTTTGTGATTCTGCTGCATTTTTCATCTGGGTTTCTCTTTTTTTAGCTATATTTCTTCTTCTTTCTCTTTCTCTGAGTTGCTGTTTGGTTTTGGTGAAGAAAAGGGAAAAGAGGATAACAGAGAGAGAATTGACTAAACCCTTGGGTGTGTTTGTTTTTTTTTGGTAGAGGTGTTTTAAACTAATACCCTTTAGTACCATTGTTTGTGTTTAGTGTTAAACAACCACCTCTAATCATCTAACCTCAATTCACAAAGGATTACTTAATTTTGGTTGGCTAATACCAATACCAAATGAGTGGTTAATTATACTAACCACTATTAATCCTTTTGCTATATACTTTTCTATCAAATCCAAACACACCCCAGATTTTCTATCCTTTTTTATTTTTTTGTAAAATTTGTCTGACTACCCTTACAGCTATGAAGATTTTTTTTTTCTTGACCAAATTGAAAATGATGCTCATGTTTCTTGTGGAAAAGGGCCATTTGGGTTTTTGTCTGTTATGTACATTGTCACTTGCTGATGGATAGACTTTGAGTTTGTACTATTTGTTTTCAAAGCTGAAGGTTTTGGTATTTAATGATATTTGTTTAATGGGTGAGTGCAGATATCTGTTTTGAGGTTTGAAACATAGTGGGTGAAGTGATGGACCAGAAGACTTGGCTTTGGAGGAAGAAATCATCAGAGAAAATCACTGTTTCAAGTGATAAAGTAAATCTCTCTGTGAATAAGAATGAAGAAGAGGTAATCTTTTCTCTTTTTTTTTTGCATGTTTGCTTACTGGGATTTTATCATTTAACAGTAAATCATGTGAGGAGATCTCTGTAGAATCTTTTTATATGATTTACTGTGGGAGCCTTTTCAGTTTGCTTACAGAATGAAACTCTTGTTCAACAAAGCTTCTGAGAGTGAGGCTGGTGAAATTAATATGTTGCTTCATTTAGGCTGAAAATTCATAATAAAGTGTGGGGTTTTTAAAAAAAAAAAATTAATAGAAGTAATATATAAAATTTCTTCTTACTATCAAAGGACTGTTCCTTTGTCCATAAGTTTCCTTATTTGGAATTCTGGTGTCTATGGGCACTATTTTTTTTCTTCTCTGGTTTAAGATTAATTTGCAGTTAGATGCTTTGAACTATGTTGCTTAGTTGTTGAAGCATTTAATTGAGTTTTATACTTTCATATTGGATTTTTTTAATGTCTTTTGGGTCATATGTTGTATTCGGGTTTTATGAGAGTACCCACACTATATAAGCTTTCTTAAAACCATAGTCCAGTTTGACCAAACATACTATCTCCTTCATAAATCGTGTCCTTTCTGTACCCACGGATGTAGCTAAGGGTGTGTTTGGGGCAAAGGAATGGTAATGATTAAGGGGGGAATGGTAATGAGGAGGAGAATAAGGAGAATGATTATGGAGGTAAGGGTTATTTGTGTTTGGGGTAAAGGTAATAATTATGGGGAGAACGATTATTTTTGTTTGAGACAAAAGTAATGATTATGGGAAATATAAAATAATGAAAATGATGTGAGTGTATAATAGTGATGTGTTGTATAAAAAGTTGTTGGAGAGAATAAAAGGTAATTAGGGGGAGAATAAAAAAAGTGAATTTTAGAAAGCGTGATTATGGAGATAATGATTCCCGGTAGCCCAAACACGGGGAATCATTCCGTTCCTATTTCCATTCTCATTCTCTCCCTCATTCTTGGTGGCCCAAAGTCAAACACCCCCTAACACAAATCGCTGTATTTCAATCGCCTTTTTTTCCCCTCTTATTGATTATTAGTAACATTGTTTTTAACAATTGAATCTACATCTAACGACTTAATTATAGAGTGTTGCACTGGAATGTCCCTATCCCTATCCTTTTTGTTAATTTCCCAGGGCATCTTACCTAAAGCTGCCAATAATATTTGATGTATCTGAACATGATTGCATTTGCATATGCAAATCTTCTGAGATTTTTCTACAAGATCCTCATAAATTTAATGTTTCACTCCAATGTCTCCCAAACTATGTTCATGTTTATGCCATCATTTTGCCTTCATGACACTACAATGTTCTCATTAATGCCCCATTAGTGGTTTCATGGTTAAGTGGTTATCATGGTTGCAGTGTCAAATTAGAATCTCTCAACAACTTTTTTGTCTTATTTTTTTGCTTTGGCATTTTATTTGAATTCATTTTTAGTAATCATGAGGCTTTCTAAATAGTTTATTGCCTAATTCATTTAATATCCTTTTGCAGACACTTCTTATAGACAAAGCACGGTTGGAGAAAGATCTTGAGATTGCAAATGATAAACTTTCTGTAGCTCTCTCTGAGTGTAAGACAAAAGATGAACTTGTGAAGAAACTTACAAACATGGAACAAGAAGCCATTGCCAGTAATTCTTTGTTCTAATTTTCTGCTAACCAGTTTCACATGTCTTGCAAGATTTCATCTATAATTCTTACAGCTAATCCATTACTTGTAAATGCTTTATTATAGGATGGGAGAAGTCGAAATCTGAAGCGGAAACTTTAAAGCAAGACCTAAATGATGCTGTACAGAAAAAGCTTGCCGGTGAAGATAGAGTGATTCATCTAGATTCAGCTCTAAAGGAATGTATGCAACAGCTACGTTTTGTTCGAGAAGAGCAGGAACAGAGGATTCATGATGCTGTCTCAAAAACATCAAATGAATTTGAAAAATCCCAAAAGATTTTGGAGGAGAAGCTAGATGATATTGGTAAAAGGTATTCGAAATTAGGCAGCGAGAACACTCAACTTAGCAAGGCTTTGTTGGCGAAGGAAAAGATGATTGGTGATCTAAACGGACAGTTAGCTGGTCTGGAGGCTGATCTTAATGGATTGGTATCTAGATTAGAATCCACAGAGAAAAAAAACGGTACTCTAAAATATGAAGTTCGGGTGCTTGAGAAGGAGGTTGAGATTCGGAATGAGGAGAGGGAATTTCATCGACGAACTGCAGACGCATCGCATAAGCAACACTTGGAGAGTGTGAAAAAAATTGCTAAACTAGAATCGGAGTGTCAAAGGCTGCGCCTCCTTGTTCGGAAGAGGTTGCCAGGACCTGCAGCCTTGGTAAAGATGAAAAATGAAGTTGAAATGCTAGGAAGGGATTCATTCGAGATCAGAAGACGGCAGGGTTCTTTGGACTCTTCACTGGAAAACTCTCCAGAGACTCCCAGCAAACGTATTAATGTTCTAACCTCGAGAGTTTCAGCTTTGGAAGAAGAGAACAATGCCCTCAAGGAAAAGAACAATGAACTTCAAGTTGCAAAAATCATGCATGCCCGGGCATCTCCGAAACCAAAACATGTTGCATCACCCAATGAGTTAGCTAATGGTCATAAAATCCTGGAATCAGGAAAGAATGGTCTAACATTACCTGAGCCCCCAGTTGCTTCAATGTCTGATGCCGGAAGCGATGATAAGGTTAGCTCTGCTGAATCATGGGCAGCATCTGCACTTATTTCAGAACTGGATCACTTCAAAAATGGAAAGCACAAAGGATCACCAACAACCTCCAAAATAGTTGGACCTTCTGATTTGGATCTGATGGATGACTTTGTTGAAATGGAAAAGTTGGCTATTGTCTCTGTTGAAAAATCCGCTGCAAATGGCAGCATGTCGCAAAAGCCTCCGGGGATAGATTCAGTGAATGACGCTAATGGCGTTAGCATCACTTCAAAGCATAACCAGCATCAGGTAGATCTACGTGGTTCCATATCAAGGCTGATTGAGCTTGTAGAAGGGATTAGTGTGTCATCTTCAAATGGTGATAAATCTTCCCCCAGAAAGGATGGCAGTTTCGATTCAGAAACACCGACAGGCTATATGGTACGAGTCTTCCAATGGAAAGCATCTGAACTGAACACTATTTTGAAGCAGTTTATGCATAATTGTTATGAACTGTTGAATGGAAAGGCAAGCATTGAAAACTTTCTGCAAGAACTAAATTCCACCTTGGATTGGATAATGAACCACTGTTTTTCACTTCAAGATGTTTCTAGCATGAGAGACTCCATAAAGAAGCATTTCGATTGGGATGAAACTCGTAGCGATTGTGATCTGGAAACCGGAATGACGGTTCATCTTTCAGAAGTTGCCAAATCACGCGTTCCAAGAGAACAGTTTTCATGCTTGAAAAAGGATAGCACTTCACAGAACCATGATGTCCCAACAGGAGAGCTGCAATCTACCTTGTCAGAAGGAAATAGAAAACTGAAAGAAGAGCTTGCAAGTGTAGAATCAGTGAAGAATGATCTTGAAGAGAAGTTACAGTCTACTACTGGTACAACCGATACACTAATAAAACAGCTTCAAGAATCAGAGAAGAAGATTGTCAACTTGCAGAAGGAATTAGAAACCCTCAAGGAATTGGGAACAATTGAAAGTCAAACTGTCAATCGGCACTCGGTGAATCAAGATCTAGATGCACAGCTAACGGCAGCTAGAAATGAACTAAATGAGACTCGAAGAAATTTTGCAGCTCTAGAAGTTGAATTGGACAACAAAACCAATTGCTTTGAAGAATTAGAGGCCACATGCCTTGAACTGCAACTTCAGCTTGAAAGGTTTTTATCCTCTATTATGATTTACTTCGGGTGGGACCGTGCAGTGGTCGGAGCCTTGGGCTTTGAAGGTGTGCTCCCTTCAAGGTCCTAGGTTCCAGACTACTGTAACATTAATTCGTAGACACTTCCCTTGCTCTATTCCTTCGACGTTTCTAGGTGTTTGGCCTTGGGACGGGCGTGGTTATCTCGGATATAGTTGAGCGAAACTCCGATTTCCCAGTTTAAAAAAAAAACTACATCAATGTTTGACTTGAGACATTGTCTTATTTTAACTCATAACTACAGTAAATTGCATACCGTTATTCACTGAAGAATTGACTGCAAAATCATATGATGATTTAAATACAGTTAGGATGTCTATGCTATTGGATAAGTTATCGTACATGTGGTTAATTAGATTGTCTTTTACTAAACTTCATTAGTAATCTTAAAATTTATTCATTTAAATATGATATATTTTTTCTTCAGCACCAAGAAACAAAACCCAAGCATGGATCTCGGTCAGGAAGAGAAGCACCTTCGCACGGTAAGTTTAATTCATCTTATAATGTCGTCATCGTTGCTGGAAACTGAATTCTGCATCTATAGTTGTATAGTTTGGATGAGTTATATCTTTCTTGGTTCAGAGATTTAGAAATTTCTGATCAATGTGTTAGTTCTACTTTCTTGTTACTCTGATCAGTTGAAGAGAATTATGAACTTGCAAAACTTAAAGTTCTCATCTGCATAGCAACCATAAATGTATATTCTACTGCAGTCTCATGTTCTGATGATTTTATAGGTTAAATTTTTGTCACTATATATAATCTTGCCTAATTTATTCCAAAATTCTTCAGGAGTGGGAGATAACAACTGCATCTGAAAAATTAGCAGAGTGCCAAGAGACAATTCTAAACCTTGGAAAGCAATTGAAGGCTCTGGCTACACCTAGGGAAGCTGCACTTTTAGACAAGGTCATCCCTACTCCAAAGGATGAAACACAAACGCCGAGCCACTCGATCACCACAAACACCCCCATCATTGCAATCGACACGGACTCAACGCCAACTGTTTCCAATGTGAAGGCGACCAATAACCGGTTCTCTCTGCTAGATCAAATGCTAGCCGAGGACGATGTTTTCCCTAGAGATCATAAAATTTTGAAGCCAGTAGAAGTCAATGCCAATCCTACTTCAACATCAGACCTCGATAAGGCAATCGATCCACAGAAAGCAATCCTCATATGGAATGGACATAAAAGTGGAGTCAACAAAGATACAGTTGGTAACTTGGCTATTGTGCCGAGCAGGAAGCGGGGAGACGGGGGGTTGTGGCGAAAACTCCTATGGAGAAAGAAAAAAGTCAGGTGCCAGAAAAAAGCCTTTCTATTTGGCTCATGAGGACAAGGAAGAAAGCACTGAACTGTATAACAAGTTAATGACAAGATTGGCAGCTAAGGTTTTACTTGTTTTACTTATGGTTTTTGTTTTGATTGCTGTTTGGTTTGTTGCACAACTAGGAAAGGTAGATAATAAGGGGTTGGATGCTTGCTAATTTCCAGGTTTTGTAATGAGTGAATGAACTTCTTGATCTGTACATATGTAAACTCATGCCTAAACAGCATTGCACTTTGTATCCATTTGATGAACATATAACATTACTAATGAATGTTATGCCGAGTTGCTGACATTATGTAAATCTATAAGAAGGATACTCATTTGACATGAATGTTATACTGTTCTTTCTTTTGTCCTCAAATTTTGTGTTATTTGATTGTATACATGTGCATTTTCGTGTGTATTATAATCTAGTAAAGAACCATCATGGAGTGGCTCAATAGTAAAAAAACTTTTGATAAGTCGAGAGATGTTCATTTCAATATATGGTGGTCACCTATCTTTTAAGTCTGAAAATCCCTCTTACACGGCTTATTTGGTGGATTCATGTTCTTGGATAGACTTAATAATTTTAAAATTTATTGGCCAAAATTATATTGCTTTTTATATATACATTTAATTAAAATAGATGTCGTAACAGACCTTAGAGTCGATTTTTTAAAAGAGAAAATGAACTTGTATTGCCATGGGATGCATTTAGTGCTAATAATAATAATAATAATAATAATAAATCAATAGGGATGATTGCAAGTAAAATAGTAGCAAAAATATCTAATTAACATATGAAAAAAATAAGTAAATAACACCCATATAAAAAGTTTCAAAATCCATTTTCTTAGTTAATCGTGGATTGGCTGTCGTTTTTAAGTGAAGTTTATCATTAATAGAAACTTGTCATCCATAACCATGGTAATTATTATGATAGCAGTCATAGAGTACGTTGAGATATATACGTCTCGAACGATTGAATGCCCTCTTAGATAAATGAAATATGTATTTATTATTTAATGGAGTTTTATGTATTTTAGACATGTTATTTGTTATATGTGTATTTTCTTGTTTTATGCATTTTCTTATTCTTTGTTAGATCGTTGATTGTCGATTTCACAACTGAACATATGCATTGAAATTACGATAGGGGAGTGGTATGAGTCAATGGTTCATAGAGTACATGTATTAAGATTGATGTCTACAAATGATGGGGCATCAACCACAACACATGCGGTTTATTATTAGTACTATAACAGACAAGCCGGTATCGTTTAAAAATTTGCTTAGAGTGTGAATGAAATTTATAATTGATAGACTTCAAATTCAATCACCAAGTAATATCAATGCATGATATTTGTTTTCTTATTTCATCTTTAATTATGCTACACATGAGAGTAGTAGCATAATTGTATGTCTATAACAAAACAAATTGTAGACCGAATATTTTCACTCTCAAACTAAGAATATATATGATGAGGATGCATAAACTATTATAAAATGATTTAGTAGTCAAAAGAACCTTAAAAGGTTTAAGAATTTAATATATGGTGATCACATACTTTTAAATTATTTTTCTACCAATTTTATTGACATCAAATATCATAGAGTTCGACGATAGTCGAGGTACACATAAATTGATCGGAACAAGCACGATTATATAAAAAAAAATAGCACACCAAACAACTCTAAAGAAATTTCCCACATATATAATTTTACAACATTTGATACATGCAACTAAGTAGTGAGAATTCATAGAAAGGTCGGCCAAGTGGTTTTATAGATTGTTGGAAATTCAATTCAACCATAGTTACATTCTATCCCTAAAATAGTAATTTATAATTGAAGTTGTACTAAAAAAAAGTGGTGAGAATTCAACTATCTAATCACAAAAAATCTCACAATCCAAAGCTTGATTTGCCAACACTAAAGTTTAGAGAAAAACTAGGCAGTTCTTAAACATCATCTCTGAAAAATTCCAGCTTTTTGTCCAGAGTGGCGAGATAATCCAACCATTGGACAAGAGCGCGCAGAACTGGGTTCTTGAGAGGCTCTACTCTGTGTCAAACAGTATATATAAATTCAAAACAAGGCGTCGCAATCCATTTCCCCCCAATTCTTCTACCAAATTCTCTCGTTTCTTGCACCAAACAAACACGTTTCTACCCCTAATTTCTATTCTTCCCTTTTTCCCCTTTTGCTTTGATTCCTAAACAGTTCTAATTTCTCTTTGTTATATATTCTTTTAATGCCCATTATGGCCGCACCCGAAATTTGGAACCAGCCGCTCTTAGGTCGAAAAGGGCTTGATTTGGCTGACTTTAGGGTTTTGGGTCGATAACCCATTTCGATTTTTTGGTTTGTTTTCTTTGGATTTTGGTTTCGCATTGTATGAATTCGACCCCGATTCGAACCCTCATTGTGGATTTGGGTCTGGGTTTTCATCGGCAGGGTCGCCAGAGTCAATGGCGTCGAAGGCTTCTTTGCCTTCACTTTCAGCTGACAGATCGGAATTGCACGATGAATCCCAAGTAATGAACTTTCATTTTGTGTCTATTTCATTACCCAGAATTTGAATTTGTGAGTGCGGATGCGAATCTGTTACCTTTTTGTCGTTGTTTTCATTTCGGAGTTTTGTTTTGTGATTAGACTTGTCAGTTTTATGACGGCACTGTGAGATGGTTGGCTTTTGTGATTCGTGGGTTTAAAATTTGTTTACATTTTGATGAGATGCTTGGTTCATAGCTTCTTTGAAAAATTTCCAACAATATCTGGAAGTTTTAGTATCAATTCTCGGTCTTTTTAGTACCATTAACGAGTTGTCTAGTGGTTAAGAGTGTCACAACTACGAAAAAAAAAAATTAGATTCAATCTCTAATGCCCATCTATTTAAGAATTAATTTACTACATTTTGTTGACATCTAAATGTTGTTTCATCAAACGGTATATCCCGTGAGAATAATTGAGCTGCGCGTAAGCTGACTCGGATACTTACAGATATAAGAAAAAAGTATTCTTCGTCTTTCTACATTAGCGTGCTCTGCAAAATCACCAATGTTTTAAATTTGTGGAATGCAGTTACAATTTTCATTTTACACATGTTACTTTCTAAGAGTTGTGGAGTGGTCTAACATTCTTTTGGGAGTAATGTACTGATCTAAGCATATTGGTGTAAATACAAGCATCTTGTTCTTATTATATTCTTATTCTTTATATACTTTTGGCGAAATGTGTGGCCTTTTTGCAACTCCACATTTCTTCTGAAAAGTATACATTAGTTTTTATTTGATATCTAAGCTTCACTTTCCTATGGAAGTATCTATCATACATTATCTTCAATATTTTTGTTGACCCTCTAGGATTCAAGTAAAGCCTATAGCCATTTAATTTAATTGAAAGAGAAAAAAAAGAGAAAGAAACTGGCTCATAATTTTCATTCTATAGGAGCTACCTTTATTTGAATACTTGTTTAACTTTCTGCTGTTTCCATAGGCAATAAAACTACAAGGACAAGATCCTACTCCTAAGGAGATCGTATCAGTCATTGATTTTCTAAAGAAGCAAGTTGCTGATGAACGTTGTAACTACATACAGGTGCTTTCATTATCGTTGCCCAAATTTCTCTTTTCTTTAGCAAAATTAAAGTTGAGTTTTGCAGTCTATCTTTATCCACTGTTATCAAAATTGTATGTTTCATGATTTGAAACGAATGACTCAAATTGGAACTTGTACGAAGATATCTATGAATCTTAAATGGTAGGTTTGTTACGATTCAAAGTTCTAAATCTTACAAATCAAAACTTTTGCATTCAAAAATCAAAACTATTTTGCAACCATTCTGGTGCTGCGTCGTCGATGCATTTGTCGAAGAAAAAGCCTTCAGCTGGAGAATAAGGCTTCTTGTTGTGTAACTTAGACTCAAAGGACGAAGATGTTTCGAATTTTGTGAATGGGGTTGATGAAAAGTTGGAGAAAGTGTGTTAAGAAGTAAACAGAGAGAAGGAAAGAAAAAGAAATGATGAATCTTGAAAATTGGATTTTGAGACAATAAATAAATTAATATAAATTAATGTGGGTGTCTTTTGATTTGTTTATTTTTAAATTTTCACGATTGATTTAAATGGTTTATTATACTATTTTTCAAATTATTTACTCTCACTATCATTTTTTTTTAAAAAATTTCTTTTCCATTTGTTCGTACAGTATAATTAGTATTCCATTTCCTCTATATTATTTATAATTTCAAAATTTTAAAATGTTCAAAAATAAAATTTCAAAATTATTATATTTTGCATGGAAACAACTGAGTTCTATTATCAGTAATATTTTTTCCATACTTATTTTGAAGTTGGTTCATCTTTTTTTGGATAGCTTAAACTTTGTGAAGTTAGTTTGTGTTTATGCAGTTATATAGTTATGAGTTATTTAATGTTTGATTATTTATTTCTTTATTTTAGATTTTTCTATTTATATTTATATTTAAATGTTATTTTTAAAATTGAAGCTTATGATGTCCCCAAGGGGTGATAGAGTGGTTGAAGACTTGGACTTTGAGGGTATGCTCCTCTTAAGGTCCCAGGTTTGAGACTCAGCTGTGACATTACTCTTTTGATGTCTCCCGGTGCCTGGCCAAGGGACGGGCGTGGTTACCCTTGTTTCAAAAAAAAAAAAAAAATTGAAGCTTATGATACACTATACGTTACTATACAAGATATAGTAAAATTAGATTTTTGATTGTACTAAAAAAAAAAAAATTAGATTTTTGATACGTTTTGTTTCACGAGGTAAGAACCTTGTTAGTATCAATATTGATTTGTATTGAATTTCTTTTAAGTTTCAGAAAAGAATGGAAGAAAATAAGCAGAAGTTGATTGGCATTACCACTCTTTTGTTGAAATCATCAGCAGAAGGAAGGATAGGAAGGGCAAATGATTCAGATAAGGGGGTGGATCTATTGGCAAAGAGGCAGAAAGATGCCCTTGATATGCAGAATGGTATAGATGTAAGTGAAAGGGAAAATGACCAATCTGAAGATGATGACCATGCATCTTCTGCAGTTCTTCTTGGATCTAATGTTGCAGTTAGAAATGCTGTACGGCCTATTAAGCTTCCCGAAGTTAAAAGATTACCTCCTTATACTACATGGATATTTTTGGACAGGTTTGTTACATTTCTTCATCGTTTTCTTGTGTTTTTATACTGCAATTTCTCTAATTAGTTTGTATTATTTGGAGTGTCACAACGGCTCAAACCAATGGGTGTATAATGTGTGTGCTTGTGGTTAAATAGTATGATGTTGAGGGGTTGTATAACACCTTATAACTGAAATATAAGATCTTGCTCAATCCTTAATGTGAATATTAGTTTCTATTTTTGTTAGAATACAGGATTTTGTTTCTGTTCTGGGACATTTTATTTTTAATAAGTTAGCACATGATAATTTTGTTGCATTATTTTAAACTACCGATCAACACAAAAGCTTAAGCTGATGATTTGAGGTAAATTTAATTATATCAACCAATATTCCTCCCACTCGTGGGCTTGGAAATTTGAGAAAAGCCTTACAAGTGCAATTCAATTTTAAAGGGGGAGAAAATGACTTCGCAACTCGAAATCAAGACCTCTTACTCTGATACCATGTTGTTTGTATAAGAGATAATTATGAATTGGATTTATACATAGAGCATTCTAGCTAAGTATACTATAAATAGTATAGACTAAATAAAGATAACCAACTACATTGAGCATTTAGGGGAATGAATTACAATACAACGAAAATAGGGGAATAGTTACAACAACTTGCTTGAATTTCTACAAATTTTAAAGTCTAGTGGGGTTTATTTATTTTTATTTATGTGCAAGACTGGGTTATAGGCTTATAGCATTGACTGATGCCCATGCTTGCCATGCTCTATGGCGAGCGTCATTGAAAATAAAAAATTTATCATCTATAATCTTGGATGGAAAACAATAAAAAAAAAATCTAAGGAGAATGAGAATTCTCTTTTTCACTGCTGGGCTGAAACCTAGGTCATTCAAATAGGAGCTCCTCATGTGGTTCATTGATTTTTGACAATTGGGAGTCTTATTTTTTCTTTTGAGATATCCGTGACTATCCGGGCCAACATTCATGCACTTCGACTAATGTCATGGGACATATTGCTTGACCCTACAACATTTGGATGCCAAGGAAACCCGTAGGAAATTAATTTTCTAGGTTGACAATTGAGAGTCTTAGCGGCTCTTTCAACATTTCAACCTCTCTAAGGAAAATTGAGTGGGCATTATTCATCTATTTCACACTTGCATAAGACATTGGGGGGCATGACCCGATCTGCCCCTACTTACATGTTACATCAGACAATGGATTCTTGTTTGATCATATAATATTTTATTTAGGGTTTTAGGTACGAGTTTTGTTGAATTATGTTAATCACCAATCAACCCAAAAGTTTAAGTTGATGGGTTGGGTTAAATGTAGTTATTTAACCTAACACTCTCCGCCTTACAAGTGGAATTCAATTTTAAATGGGGACGAAACGACTTGGCAAGGACTCGAACTCAAAACCTCGTACTCTGATACCATGTTAAATTATGTTAAATCACCAATCGACTCAAAATTTTAAGTTAGTGGGTTGGGTGTAAATTTAATTATATTAACCAACGAGTTTATCCATGATGACCACCTACCTTAGAAATAATTTTCTACAAGTTTCCTAGACAGCTAAATGTTATTGGGTCAAGCGGTGTTGTCCTGTGAGAATGTTCAAGGTGCGCGTAAACTATCCCACACACTCATTGATATAAAGAATATATTTTTATTTATGCCTTTAGAGGTCCGTAGGATAGATAATCTCATAGTTTTGAAGACCCTAGCTTGAACCATAACTCAAAAGGTATACAATTTTTACTACTTGAACGTTTAATTACTTGGAAAATGTTTGATGGTTGAATGAAACTATATTATTAATTCACTTCCTATTTGGGATGCATTTCTTTTTTGCACTTCAGTATCTTTACTATTTGTTGCGCCAATCATTTTTTCCTTAGCAGCAAAAACTTAAGTCCGGATCAAGAGCTACTTGTCTCACTAATATTTGTTGATTTTGGCAGAAATCAAAGAATGACTGAAGATCAATCTGTGGTTGGTCGTCGTAGAATTTATTATGGTCAAAGTGGAGGAGAAGCCCTTATATGCAGTGACAGCGAGGAAGAAGCAATCGAGGATGAAGGGGAAAAGAGAGATTTTGTGGAATCTGAAGACTATATACTTCGGTTAGTGCAATCAAATTGTTTGTGTTTGCTTTTGCTTTTTGTCGTTTTTTTCATTCTTTCTTTATATTGGTGGTTTTATTTTGAGCATTAGTCTCTTTTCACACAATGAAAAGTTGGTTGTTATCTTGTAAAAAAAAATATAAAATGTCTTACAACATTGGGATGTCAAGTGAACTTGTAAGAAATTAATTCCTAGGTTGGTGGGTACTATGGATTGAATCAATCACCACTTAGTTTCTCCAGATCCCTCTTAACTCAAGATGGTTCTATCCCCACTGATTTTGCTGCAATACATATAGGCTATAGCCCCATAAAATTTTCTTCTTCTATGATTGCTGATAAGAGAATCATCAGAGAACTTATCCAATTACTGTGTTGAATGTGTACAGCTAAATATCATTGTTAAGTAAGTTAAACAATTCAATTCGATGTATGATGCACAAATACTCTGGATTTTTTTTTTTTTTTTTGCAAAAGCTGTATGATAAGTGAAGATAACTAACTATTATTTACCTTGACAGATTGACGATTAATGAAATTGGTTCATCTGATCTGGTGCTAGAGTCTCTTGCTAGTTGTTTCTCTAGAAGTCCTGGTGAAATAAAGGTATGGACTTTTTATGGTTCACATGTATCACATAATATAAATTTTAAACAAGCTTCTACGCTGTTCCACTTGATAAAACTGGTCATAGTGTAAGCTTTGGTCCAGCTGTTTCCCATTTGCTTTGTGCTGGCTTTACAGAGATATGAAACACCATCAAACATCTTATACAGGCCAGATATGAAGTGCTTACTCCGGGAGAAAAAGCTGCAGGGTGTTCGAATACTAGGATCAATGAGAAGATCTCACATATTGGGAGTTCTTTTCTTGATAAAGATCTTGATGCAGCTCTTGATTCCTTCGACAATTTATTTTGCCGTCGTTGCCTTGTAAGTTTTCAGTAGTTATTCTTCGTAAAGTTGTGTTCATATTCTTGTTCTGAACATTTTGTACGCTTTTATTACTACAGGTCTTTGATTGTAGACTACATGGTTGTTCTCAGGATCTTGTTTTTCCTGTAAGTTTATGCTAAAAGATCATGTATCTACATGATTTTTTTTCTTCTTCTAATTCTACGTATATTCATGACTGTATGCATATTTCTTTGTACTGATCTTAGAAATAGATATTTATTATTATTGTCATTGATAGAAATTACTGTTCTCTAAAAAAACTCAGGCTGAGAAACAACCTAAATGGATAGTAGGCGACGAAAATGCACCCTGCGGTCCACTGTGCTATCGATCAGTATGTGTTAGTTTTTCTTACTATTATGATTTCCTTGTCCACTATTCATATGAGTAGTAAAACCTTCTATACTTTTTTTCTACAGGTACTAAAATCCGAAAAAAATGGTACTGGGGGTTCTCCACTTCGCAATGACTTGGAAGAAAAACATCCCCTGTCATCAGATGGTACTGGCGCTCAAATCTCAACAAAAAAGAAATCTTTTTGTAAAGCTGGTCGAAGAAGAGCAAAATCCTATCAAAGTGAAAGTGCCTCATCAAATGCAAAGAACATATCAGAAAGCAGTGAGTCAGAGAATGGACCGAGGCAGGATAGGAATACTGTTCATCAATCACCACCACCAAATTCTAAGATAACTGGAGGGGGTGGGATTCGAAAAAGGAACAGCAAGCGTGTTGCTGAGCGTGTTCTCATTTGCATGCAGAAGAGGCAGAAAAAAATGGTTGCTTCTGAGTCGGAATCTCTAGCCAGTGTTGGTCATTATGCAAATGATGTGAAACTAAAATCTAATTCATCTAAAGAAAATGACGATAATAGTTCTTCTTCACGTAAGAACATTAGATCTTCTACACCTGGAAGATCAAGGAAATCCCATCAGAAATGCAAAAAAGTTGAGCAGAAAGAAACACTCAATAATTCATCAAATGTGATAATTTCTCATCTACCGGTCGGCAGTTGTGATGACAACTCGAGGAAGGAAGAGTGTATGGATGAAAATTTATGCAAGCAGGACATGACAGATGATAAATCTTGGAAAGCTATTGAAAAAGGTCTTTATGACAAGGGTATTGAGATTTTTGGTAGGAACAGGTCTGTGAATACAGTACGTTTTCAATTACAAGCTTTAGCATATCTTACTGATGTTATTCCACGGGGGCTTGATTTTAAATTCATTGTTCTTCTTTAGTTATTTGTTTCTTTCCAATGGTTTCGTATTCCTGTGAAATGACAATGGAGAAACTATTGTAATCCTACGTCATTTACGCTTCTAAACATTACTTTAAGTTTTTGTTCGTTTCTCTTTGCCTAATGCATATCTTTTCTAACCATCATGTATTGACCTAGTGGTCAAATAGGGGTCTTGTAAATCATAAAGTGAAGCTTCGATTTCCCGGTCTCAAAAAAAAAACAAAACATAAAGAGCTTACAATGTATGAGTTTAATTCATAGTAGGCACTTTCCTAGGAATTAATTTCCTATAAGTTACCTTGATAATCAAATGTTGTAGGGTCGAGTGGTTGTCACGTAAGAATAGTCAAGGTGTACACGTCAGCTGACTTAGACACTTGATAATATAACAAAGTTCATATCTTTTATGGTCTCTGGGCTTATAGACTTATAGTGAATAATAAAGTAGTCAATTATTTCCCTGTAATTTGTTTTTTGTATCTTGAATTTGGAGTGCAAAGTATTAATTTGGAAGCCATGGAAATCAGCAGTGTTCATTCGACCAGTCCATCAGTTATAGATACAATACAATTTATCGGCATTTTCTTTCATTACAATTTGAGTTTATGTACATTATTTCTCATCATAACTACATGGTATTTATCTTTCATACAGCTGCTTAATAGCAAGGAATTTACTAAATGGGATGAAGACCTGTTGGGAAATTTTTCAACACATGAATTATTCTGAGAACAAAAATGGCAGCCAAGTGGGTGACGGTTCAAATCCTCATCTTGAAGGTTATGCCAAGGTTGGGTCCCGGAAACATGAGTAACAAGTTTTTAATTTGCTTCTTCTAACAAGAGCATAGCTAACTGACATGATGTCTGACTTAGTGACTAGCAAGTCATGAGTTCATAATCCCCTTATACTAAGTTCAATGTTGAAATTTTCAGGGTAATAATGAGGTGAGAAGAAGGTCAAGGTTCTTACGTAGAAGGGGTAGAGTTCGTCGACTTAAATATACTTGGAAATCAGCTGCTTACCATTCAATTCGGAAGCGAATAACTGAAAGGAAAGATCAGCCGTGCAGACAGTATAATCCATGTAATTGCCAAACTGCTTGTGGAAAGCAGTGTGCCTGTCTTTTAAATGGCACCTGCTGTGAGAAGTACTGTGGGTGAGTCCTTAGATTCAGAAATCAATTAATGAATGGTATCCACGTTAAAGAGTCTTAAGGCTTAAAGATAAACTCCGGAGGAAGTAAAAAAGAGACAAGAGAAATAAAAAACAGTACATAAAAAGAGCAGGAAATGTGACAGAGAAACTAAAGACTTCGAAGAAAATCTTCCCAGTTGCGAGTGAAGTTTTGCAAAGAGTAGGTAACAAAGGCTTTTGAAAGTGAACTCCATTGAGATGCCTAAGATAGCTAAATCGAATCTGTCCGACCAAGAGTCTTAAATTATGGAAGATTCTCTAATTTCTTTCCCACCACAGCTTGGCTAGAATGGCTTTGACTATACCCACATCAAATTTTCTTGGTGACTTAACTAAGGCCCAATAGGAAGCTGAGAGACATTTTCTTGCACTCAATTGGAGAAGACCCAATGCACATTAAAAATACCAAAGAGCTTGAACCAACATAAACTTGGCAAGGCACAATAGAAAGGAGGTGAGTGAGTGATTCTTTCGAAGTAAAACATAAAAACATATAGAAGGGAGGAGACCTTGGTTGGGTAGCTTTCTTCGCAGTACTATCGAGAAGTCCAATTGCCCATTAATCAGAATTCAAACAAAAATATTTTCTTTCTTCGGGCTTTTAGATTTTTAGAAAGCACAGCAGTGAATAAACCTTGCCCATAGTGGTGGAAGATGCTAAAAACCAGCAATGATTTTACTGAAAGCATACCATAAAGTTCGATTGACCAGATTTTGGAATATCCATAAAAAACAGTAAAAGCCCTTGAAAATCAATTAGTTCTGAGTCCTTAAGAAGTTTTCTGAAATCCATGCGCCAAGAAGAGGTTGAAAAGTCTCAAAATGAAGAGATTTCAGGATTTGAAGAAATTGAAAACAAACTGTAGAAGACTTCCTTGGAAGTTGAATTTTTAAGCCAAGGATCAAGTCAAAACAGAATTCTGTTTCCAGTGCCCAATTTAAACTGAGCTAGTGAATCCACCCTTTTCTAAGTCTTGGTAATGCGTACCCAAGGACTTCGTACACTTGAACACGATCTGCCAGAAGCATGCCAATCAAAATTGTTAGGACAATGGATGCTAGTTATTACTTTTCTCCAAAGTTCTGAAGTCTTTTTTAGGAAACACCAACCCTAGTTAGAGTTGCGAGCCAAATGCCGGTGCTTTAGTGCTCTAATACCAACGCTACCTTGATTTTGAGCTTTTGAAACTAGTTTCCATATAACCAAATGGTTTAGTTGCACTACCTTCCTGAAAAAAAAAAGCTCGAAAAAGTCTTTCTATTTCAGGAGTAACCGAAGATGGCATGAGAAAAATGGACATATTGAGGGGATACAAGATAGTACTAAATTTCATAAAGTCATCCTTCCCCCACGAGAGAGAAAGTGAGTAGTTCCACCTATCCAACGTTAATCTTAAACCAGCTGACAAAAAGAAGTCCTTTTAGTTTTAGGGTGTCCACCAAGAGGAGGACAAGTGTTGAAAGATGGAAATTCAAATTCTCTAATTCTTCATTCAATAATGAACCCAACAATGGGTATTTATAGAGTACAAGAGATGACCTAATTATAAAAGGAAAATATAATATCTAATTTATAAAAAGAAAAGATAACCTAATTATAAAAGGAAAATATTCTACCTAGTTATAAAAGGAAAAGATAGAAAAGAATATTTGATCTAATCCTAAAAGGAATAAATAATTAGAAAGATGAAAATACAATTTTAATAAAATTAACATAAACCAACACTCCTCCTCAAGCTGGATTGTATATTAAATGCAAGCCAAGCTTGGAGTTAAATTTATAAGAGTTGGTCATTGTAATGATGATGCACCAATTGTGATGATGATGCGCCAACTGTGATGAGTGCTGCCAGGACCGATTGGATAAGTGCTGCCAGAGCCAATTCGGGAATATTGGTCAGGCCAATTCGGAAAAGGAGATGTCAGGGCCAGCTGGGAAAGGAGATGTCAGGGCCAACTGGGAAAAGGAGATGCTAGGGCCAGCTGGGAAAGGAGATGCCATGGCCAACTGGGAAAAGAAAATGATGGAGATTCTGTAATGAACCTACTGCCCTATGGAGGAAAGTGGTGGCTAGCATTCATGGTGTTGACTTGCATGATTGGCATACCATTTTGAAGATCAAGCTAAAGCTGGAGAAGCCCTTGGAAGAATATTTCAAAGATATGGCAAAGTGTTGAATCACTATCCGGATTTAAACTTGGCATTGGGCAAAGAATTTCATTTTGGAAGGATAAATGAGCTTGTGATTCCTCTCTCAAAGCTTCCTTCTGGAGATTATACACCATTTCCACTCAAAATGAAGGTACCATCTCTTCTTTATGGGATTCATCCATTTCGGCCTGGAATGTTATGTTTAGGCGGCTTTTAAAGGATGTGAAGTGATAGACTTTGCAGCCCTACTTCAAATCATCTCCCCTTTATCTCCAAATCAATATGCAGACAGTTTGGTTTGGACTCTTGAGCCATCTGGGGTTTTCTTGGTTAAATCCCTTCATGCGCACTCCTCAACTTTAGAAAATCCGGTTCTTTTGAGTGCAAGAATGTTTAAGGCATTGTGGAAGTCCAAAAGCCCGAAAAAAATTTCTGGTTTTGTTTGGATTCTTTTAAATGGCAGTATAAACAGTTCAGATTTGTTGCAAAAGAAGATGCAAAATCAAGTTTTGATGCCCTCTATGTGCCCTTTGTGTTGCTCATCTGCAGAATCAGCAAACCACGTTCTGTTCCTTTGCCCTTTCTCCTTATCTTGTTGGTCAATGGTGCAGGAAATATTTGGCATTAGCTGGTCTTTTGATTGTTTGATTAGATCTAATATTCAAAGTTCTTTGGAATGACCTAGTTTGAATAAATGTGGAAGACTTCTTTAGGTGAATGTTGTCAAAGCCTTAGTATATGAATTATGGTGGGAAAGGAATCAAAGGATCTTCCAGGACTCTCATACATCGTGGCAGCAACGTTTTGAAATTGCGAAGCTTAAAGCTTCATCATGGTGTTCTTTGGCCAAATCCTTTGAGGGTCATAGCATTCAAGATATTTTCTCTAATTGTTCTACTTTCCTTTAGTCTTATCTTGTATTATTTTGATTCTTTTCTTAGTCCTTTTTAACTCTTGATATTCTGCCCGGTTTCTTATGTTTTGTCCTTGTTTTGTTTTTCCCCTTGGATTTGTCCTTGTACTCTTTTCTCTTTTCACTTTCTCAATGAAAAGTTTGTCTCTTTGTTCAAAAAATTGAAAATTTATGAATCTAACACAGAAGAAAACGATGATTTTGAATTTTTTTTTCTTGAAAAAAAAATGAAGAAAATTATGAAGAAGTTTAGGAGGGGAAGAGAAAAGGTTCTGAGAAGATGACTTTTTTTCTAGGTTTTGAGATGAGGAAAAATTTGAGGCTCTGATACCATGTTGAAAGATGGAAATTCAAATTCTCCAATTTTTCATTCAATAATGAACCCAACAATGGGTATTTATAGAGTACAAGAGATGACCTAATTATAAAAAGTAAGTATAATATCTAATTTATAAAAAAGAAAAGATAACCTAATCATAAAAGGAAAAGATAGAAAAGAATATTTGATCTAATCCTAAAAGGAATAAATAATTAAAAAGATGAAAATACAATTTTAATAAAATTAACATAAACCAACAACAAGGTATGAGAATGGAATAAAATTGATCTTGCAGTTAAGTCTTGAAGCAAAGTAACTTAGATTCATCCACATTTATCCCACACAAAGCTTATTTGGACCGATTGATGGTTTGACTTAAACACCAATGAAATAACTCAATGGTCTGAATGAGAATATCAAATATTTTATCATTACTTGCAAAAAAGCAAGGTGTCGTATGGTTCACAAACTGAAGCAAAGGGACGTGAACCTTATCTATTACTTACTATGAAGCTGATACGATCCGGACCTTGGAATTTTAGGAATATTAGTATTAGTATTTATTATTGATTAATTAATTGTTATTTCAATTGTATTGGGCTTTTGGGCCTTATTAGAAATTATTATTCAATTAGGGGTTTACTTGGGGAACAAGTAAAAGGCTAGGGTTTAGAGTCATTATAAATAGGAGAGGTTAGGTCTTTATTATTCATCCATTGAATTGTCGTATTTTGTACTCTGGCTCTTAGAGAGATCCTCTCGGGAGATTTATCTTATTTTAATAGAAAAGTGTGGTAGATTCTATCATTTTGGTATCAGAGCCATTTACCGATCCGGGAATGGTATCGACTAAGATGGAAACGAGGATGCAGAGTTGGGAAGATAGCTCGGCCGAATTGTCAAAGAAACAGTTGGAAACAGAAGCAAAGCTGGAATCGTTGGAAGAACGATTAGGGAAAAAGATCGATGCAAGGTTCGAGCAAAGAAGATGCGAAATTTAACTCACAAATCGAACAAATAAATCGGAATATCCGGATATTGATGGAACGCATCCCCGGCTGCCGGTTAACGAATTGAACCCAGTGGCCAAGGGAAAAGCAACGCATGAGCGAAACCCAGGGGACAACAACAACGTCGCCTGCAGTGGCAGTGCGCAGGAGACGGCGGTTTTGGCGGGCGGGCCGACTAGACGCACGGTGTGGCGAGAGAAGGTGGGGCGGCGCGAGTGGGGAGGGTTGGGCCTCGATCGAAGCGCGGCGGCGACGCGGGAAGGCTATGACCGGGCGCGCGATCGGGAACGTGATGCGAGTGCGGAGTGCGGGATCGGGCGCGCGCAGTGGGTCGCGGGCGTCTTTGGGGCGCGGGCTCGAGTGGGGCAGGCTGGCGAGCAGGCGGCTCGGGTGGAGCAGGCTGGGGTGTTGGGCATTGGCGACCACAGTGGGGGCGTGGGCGTGTGCGACGGGGGCGAGCAGGGCTGGAGTGTTGGGCCGAGCGGGGCTGGGCGCCGAGTGAGCGCGTCAAGGCGGGCGTGGCAGAGCGGGCACGTGGCGGGCGTGATGCAGTGCAAGGCGGGGCGAGGTGTGGCTCGGGAGAGCAGCGGGCCGGGTCGGGGTGGGCTGGTCGGACCGGGTCGGGTCAGGCCAGTCGGGTTGGACCGAAGGACGGACTTTCAAGGGAATTCTGATGGGAATACGAGCATCGGGCCAGATTTTGATCGACGAGGAGAGCCTCGAAGTGGCTGGGGAAGATATGGGGTTCCGGAGGAGAGGAAAGTGCGTGTTGGTTTCGACAGATCGATAGCGCATGACAGTTGGAACGATCGGGGCCGAAATTTGGTTGTCGATTTACAGGGACCGGAGTTCGGCCAAAGGGGGGATCCAAGGGTCGTGGAGAGAAAAAACAGGGTCCTGGAGGAGAGAAGGTTGCACATGGGCTTTGATAGGTCGTTGGCACATGACGGTTGGGATGATCGTGGGTGGAGTGACAATGTCCGAAATAGGGGACGAGATTTCGGGTGGGAAAGAGAAGAAAGATTTGAGCAGGGGAGGTCGAGAGAGTAGGAGGAAGGAGGGACCAGGGATGTGACGGGAGATTTAGAAAATTGGAGATGCCGATTTTCAAGGGTCTTGTTGATGAGGATCCAGTAGGATGGTTGAGTCGGGTCGAGCGTTATTTCTGGTAAACAAGTTGATTGAATATGAAGGGGTTGAGGCAAGCGGGGTTATGTTTAGAAGGGGAGGCATTAGAGTGGCTTCAGTATGAGGAGGACCGTGCTCCTTTTCGTTCGTGGAACGAATTCAAAGATGGGTTGTTGGAGCGTTTCCAACTGGTGGCCCAAGCCAATAAGTATGCCAACTTCATGAGTTTGAAGCAAATAGGAACGGTGAAGGAATATCGCCGGAGCTTTGAGCGCTTCGCTAAGGGAATGCGCGATATCGAGTATGAGTGCATTGGAGGAAGTGGGAAAGTGGGTGAAAGAGGAGATACTGAGCGCGATGCGTAAACTACGATCGATGGGCATTGAAGAGAAAATGTTTATGGCCCAAGTGATTGAGGATGATTTTGCTTTTCAGGCTGCCCAAAACGAGGGAAGTACTTCTGCAACAGTTAAGGCTAAAGTAGGAACGATTGGATCGGGAACTGGAAGCACAGAGATTTTGTCCCACAGGACTACAACCGTTCACCCGACGTCTTGTAAAAAACTCACTGAAGCCGAAATTCGAGCTAGGAAGGACAAAGGGTTATGTTTCCGCTGCGATGAACAATTTGTCCCAGGACATCGTTGTAAGAAGAAAGAGTTTCAGAATTTGGATGTGTGGGTCGTTCGGGATGCACACGATTACCAGGATGTTGAGGTGACTGATTTTTTGCCAAAAGATGGAGCTGCAGAAGGTGGCATCGGAGATGGAACACCTTGAGGACAAGGTGGCTCTTGGGGGGGAAAGTATTGATACGATCCTGACCTTGGAGTTTTAGGAATATTAGTATTAGTATTTATTATTGATTAATTAATTGTTATTTCAATTGTATTGGGCTTTTGGGCCTTATTAGAGATTATTATTCAATTAGGGGTTTACTTGGGGAACAAGTAAAAGGCTAGGGTTTAGAGTCATTATAAATAGGAGAGGTTAGGTCTTTATTATTCATCCATTGAATTGTCGTATTTTGTACTCTGGCTCTTAGAGAGATCCTCTCGGGAGATTTATCTTATTTTAATAGAAAAGTGTGGTAGATTCTATCAGAAGCCTTCATAAGTGTCTTGGGAGTGATGATTCCCAATTAAAGAGCTGAACACTTTACTTACCAAAAAGGAATAAGAAAGGAGAAAGAGGGTCCAGAATGGAGATAGCATTTGAATTCCATTTCGTTTTCTTAGTGTTTTTTCTACATATTTTCTTAGTGTGACAGCTGTTTTCTGACAGATGCTCATTTTGTAGGAAATATTAGTTATTCATTTATAATTTTATCTTTCAATTGACATTTAAAGGTGCCCTAAGAGTTGCAAGAACCGTTTTAGAGGATGTCATTGTGCTAAAAGCCAATGTCGTAGTCGTCAATGCCCTTGCTTTGCAGCCGATAGAGAATGTGATCCAGATGTTTGTAGAAATTGTTGGGTCAGGTGAGTTCAAAGTTTCTTTCAATTTTCTATTAATATGTTATTTACAACAGAAATGATAAGGTACTATGTGAGTATGATAAGCTGATGAGGGTCTGTACGTACCTCAGTAAATTGTTTTGGACGCAGGTAGTTGTAGGAGTTCCCTTGTGTTTTTGGCATTTGGATTGAAGAAAGATTATTTATCTTTTTTGCTTTTGGTTTTTCATTAACAGTTCTTAATCAACAATGTAAAATTTTCAGAATTTTAAGCTGTGTTTTTGGTTAGTATATATACGTTTTTTAAGCTTTATTGAGAATGTTTCATGATTTGAACTTTTAAAAACATGAAATAGCATCTAAATATGGGAGACTAATTTGGTATATGATATCCATCTGTATGGACTTGGTTTTTTATTTTTCGGTCTAAAAGAAGCCAATTATCTGATTATGTTTTATTGATGTAAAAGTTATTACTGGAATGCATCACTTGTTACTTTATTTAGATCTTGTTTAAAGTGTTCGTGAATTTAAATGGGCTAAATTTACCTATTCTGCAGATGAGAATATCAAATGTAATTAATTGTTTGTCATCAGCTATAGATTTGACGAAACAAACAAATTTTAAGCAAGATTTTCAGGAGGACTACGATTTGTTATATTCCTTATTTCTGTCATCTCATGTTTTTTATTTGAATACTGTTGTAGTCTTGTAGAAATCCTTACTTTTACGACCAACATTGATAGACTGCATTCATAAAAAGTATTGATAGCTGCATTCATAAAAAGTATTGATAGCTGCATTCATAAAAAAACTATCGAGCTGCATTTAGATTATTTTAGTTTCTAGTTCTACTTGTTTACATTGTTTAGATTTTGTGTATGTTTAATTCATGTACATATTTGAACACAAGCATATACATGTTTGCATGTACACTCATCTTCCAATGCATCCACGTGTTTTTGTGTAATAATTGTAATACATTTTTTTAACCATCATGGAGTGGCCTAGTAGTCAGAAAGGGCATTTTGAGTGCTTAAGTGATGAGATCAATCCTTAGTGGCCACCTACTTAGGAATTTATTACCTACAGGTTTCCTTGACATCTAAATGTTGTAGGGTTAGACAATATTTCTTGTGACATTAGTCGAGGTGCATGCAAAGGTGGCCCGTACAGTCATGGATATCAAAAAAAAATTGTAATACATTTTAAAGTTTATTATCTCTGTAAATTTAGCTATTAATAGAGTAATCCTTGTTAGTGTTATGTTTTGGATGTTTGTATTTTGAAGTTAATTATTTCTTTGTGTGAAATGTTTAATTTGGGAACATGTGTGCATGCTTGCGAATGTTATGCGTCAATTGGTTATTACCTTTTGCTTTGATCATTTCGTTGCTGCTCTTCTCCTCCTATTCAGTATGCTTTTTAATATTCTTAACTTGCGGTGCCAACTTGCCTTTGTAGCTGTGGTGATGGTACTCTTGGAGTTCCCTACCAAAGAGGTGATAATTATGAGTGTAGGAACATGAAGCTTCTTCTTAAACAACAACAAAGAGTAATCACATCTTACTTTTCTTTTCATTTATTCTTACTCAATTTGGCTTGAACTTGAATGTAACGATTTTTGCTGTTAGTTTCATGCCATTTTGTTTAAGCAGATTTTTTCATGACTTCAAATAACTTAAATTAATGCTATATCGAGAACCTCGAGTTTTGCTCTTCTTAACCCGGGACACCATTGTACCGTACATAAACTGTAGCACTAGGATACATCTTAGGACCGGAAGTGAAATTGGGAGTTGCTTATCCCCACAGCTGTCTTGCGAGACCTTGAGGGGAGCCACTCCCAAAGCCGAGGCGCTCGACCACTGTACTGCTCTTAGGGAACTAAATGTATTATAAACTGTTCTTTGAAAGAAATAACATTTTTTTTCTTCGAACGTTTTATCCTCAAAATCTGATTCACTGAGAATTAGATTGAGGGTGGTCTTGATGGAAAATCTACAACCATTACTTTTTATACACGAGCGAGAATTGATTCCTATTGTCTAGCCCATGCAAGCGTTTATTCAAAATTTCCCAATTTTCATTATCAGGAAGACTAAGGAGAAGAATTTTGGTTTCGAGGGAATTAAGACAAAATCTTATTTCTCTTTTTGTTTGTGGAGCTTTGGCATGTTTTTAGCAGATATTTGGAACATGAGGTGAAAAGGGGTTGTTGAATGAATTTGTAGTTGGTTCAGGAAAGGCATATGTTTCTTGTATGGAACAAATAACTTGAACCAGTCCTCAAATATTTCATGGTCTGGGTTGGCTACATTGTCTGGCTTGGGTAGAAAATATTTGAATCCTGAACAAATCGAGGCGTTTTCTAGACTCCTTAATGGCTAACCCATGAACAGCCCTATTTCAAAGAAAAAGTAGAGACATTTTGGGTTAATGTTGTCATGTTTTTTCTATGGAATAGCAGGTTTGAAAGAAGTAATATGGTTTTTGGTTGAGATTTCTTTGGTTGTGATGGTGGTGGTGTAAGAAAATGTTGAATTCAATCTTTCTTTTGGGTTTTTATTTGGTTTCAAATTTGCAGGTGTTACTTGGAAGATCTGATGTGTCGGGTTGGGGAGCATTTCTAAAGGTAACGTCAAGGTGAACCTATTGTAAACTTATTTTCTAATGCTGCTGCTGCTTGCTAAATTATATTTCCACCTCCAGAATAGTGTTGGAAAACACGAATATCTTGGCGAGTACACTGGGGAATCAATTTCTCATAGGGAGGCCGATAAACGAGGAAAAATATACGACCGTGAGAACTCGTCGTTTCTGTTCAATTTGAATGATCAGGCATGTTTCTGTTCCCAACCTCTATTGGAAAACACGAGCATCGTTTACTTTTTAATTGGTTCTGGTAATAACTTGTGACATGGCTTCTCATTCTTTGTTTAGTTTGTTCTCGATGCTTACCGAAAGGGCGATAAATTAAAATTTGCCAATCATTCTCCAGATCCAAACTGCTATGCCAAGGTACGTTTATATGCATCTGTTCATCCAAATTTGCTTACCAATTCAATAGGTAACCATCTATTTGCTGTGTTGCAGGTCATCATGGTTGCCGGAGATCACCGGGTTGGGATCTTTGCCAAGGAAAGAATCAGTGCTGGTGAGGAACTTTTCTATGATTATAGATATGAGCCAGATCGAGCCCCGGCGTGGGCTAGGAAGCCCGAGGCATCGGGGTCGAAAAAGGACGATGGTGCTCCATCGAGCGGCCGAGCAAAGAAAGTCGCTTAATTTAATCATTCATTTGGGACTTGGGAAGTTAAAAATTTTCTGTAACTCTTTCACAGACAAGTCATTGATGATAGATCATAGGTGTTATTCTTGGATCAATTGTAGGGGGAGATCATTTACTTACCTTCATAGGAAAATTTAGACTCTACATTTATTATATGACCCTTTTGATTTGGCCACATTGTGATGTGAAAAAGGTTGAGGGTTGGGGGAGGGGCGGTTACAAGCGGTTGTACAATTTGACTAACATTCTGATTTGTTAATTGGTTAAAGAACTGGGAGAATTCAAATCCAAATTTTTCATCATTTTCTCCTGCAGCCTGCCTAATTATAATGTCAAATGCCCGTCTCATTTATGCTATTGAATTCAATTGATAGATTGGACCTTGTTTGATAATCATTTGGTTTATGAAATCTAAGTTTATTTCTACTTAAATCTCTTATTATGTGCTCCATCTTTCTTATAATGTATATATTTTTATTTAAGAAAGTAGGAGAATATTAACCAAATTTAAAAAACAAAAACAAGTTTTTGAAAGTTACTTTTTTTTGTTTCTAAATTTTGGTTTTGTTTATTAAAATGTAGGTAAGATGTGGATATTTAAATAAGAAAAAACAAAAAACAAATTGGTTATCAAACGGGGTTTTAGTATTCTTGAAGACATTTTTACTTATGTAAGTGTAGCAAGGTAATAAGATTTACGTTCTTGATTTTCTTTTTTGGTATTCAACCACATCATGTAACTTCTTCGTTACTAGATTTTATATCATATTATTGGAGCTATGCCTTTTTCTTTTCTTTTTTTTTCTACGTTTGAGCATGAATTAAAGAATAAAGTTATTAAAACACGTTTGAAAGGAGAATGAATTGATTTAAATGGTTCAATATTATTATTCGAAAGTAGTACTCTCTATTAATAGTTTATATTATTTGAGAGATATAGTGTCTTTTATGTAAGATATGTTGGTCCCTTCCTTTCGATTTGTACTTAAAAAAAATTGATTTACATGGATATACCCAGCCTTGGGTCTTCTACCGTCCATTATCTAGAATCATTATATCCGTTTAAATTCCGTTTTGATGCCTAAATTGTAAAAGTTATTCTATTCTATTTTTAATGGTTCAATAGTAATTTTTTTAAAAAAATATTAAAGTACAAAGGCCGGAATGACGTCCAAACGCTAAAAAAAAAATGAATTAAGTTTTTGTTTGGTCACATGCTTGCGATTACTATACAAAGAAAATTGTTTTGTTCCACATTATTCGGCTTAACTAAGGGAATCGGCTTAACTAAGGGTTAGAGGTGTACATGTACCGAATGGGTCAGTGACGCAATAATTTTATTATTTGATTGTAAACCAGTTCAACACCAACGTCACAGGTTTGAGTCCGCGAATCAATATTTGTTCTCCCTCTCCCAATATGTACTAAAAAAAGGAGTTTTTTTTAGTACAAATTAAGGGAGGAGACCAACAAACCCTACAAGGACAACTGATCTCAAATAATATGAGAGCTAAACACTGATTTTCGGGCTCGAACTTATAATCGTGGAGTTCAAATGAACTAACACCATATAAGATAATCAGCTGACTAATTTAATTTAATACCACAAGCTTGGGGAGAGGGGGACTAACAAACTCTGCCTAAATAGTACAACTGCTCTAAAATATTATGAGAGTCAAATATGGATTTTTGGGTTCTGAAATGAATTAATACCATACAAAATAGCCAACTGCGTCACCAATACATTTAATGGGTTAGTAATTTAGTTCAACACTACGATTACATGTTTGATTTTGAAAATTGACATTTGACTGTATCATATTATTTAAAACATTTTTATGGTTAAGAATTTTACAACTTTTACCCTAAACCCTAAAAAAAATAAAAAGTTTTTAAAAGTTTTTTTTTATTTTACACTTTCTATAGTTTAGCAAAAAAAAACCTACGATCAATTACAACTGTGACATTGGTGGCAGTTTCTCTCTTCTTTTTAGGCGTCTCTCACGGCCTCTGTATATTGTATATCAGATTTCGGATATCAATTTTGTATCCGCCTTCGTCTATACTGAATTCTTCTCGCCAATTTCCTCTCTGGGTTTCGTTCTGTAACAATTTCGCTACGAACTTTGATTCTTCGTCTTGAATTCTTGAGGTTTTCTTGTTTTTACCAATGGAGGTGGAATCGAACGGGCCTGGAAATGGCGATTGTTCGAGTCGGGTGGTGGCCGGACCTACCAATCCCATGGTTACTCCTTTGCTCACCGATCTTTATCAGTTCACTATGGCTTATGCGTATTGGAAGGCCGGCAAGCATAACGAGCGAGCTGTGTGAGTTTTTTCTTCTATGTTTATACAATGTGTTTGTGCTGCTGAGATTTTGGAATTCATGCGGGATTGGTAATACTTGTTTGTGATGCCCTTGTTTTGCATCGGAAATTGTGCGTTTAGCAGTCTGTGCATGAAATTTGTTGTTGGCTGTTTTTTCTTCTTTTCCCTATTTTGTTTGTTCATTAGTTCGGCTGTCTAAGCTGGAACTGAGTCGGGGACTTGTGAAATTGAATCGAGGGGAAAAGTTGTTTCTGTTTGATTTTTTGTTTATTTTCTGTATTAATAGCATAACCGTTCCATGTGAATTCTGAAAAGTTTCAGATTCTGATTTGGTGGCTTTGAAGTTTGATGAATAGCAAAAAGAATAATTTGGTATAAAGTATAACCAAATGCTGATTTAATCCCTTACCACTGTTGAGGAGGTTTGGTCTCTTGCGAGGTTTCATGTTTTTCTTTGAGCTATGGTACATGTGGCTTTTGCTTTATCCTTTAGGTCTCATTTTGTTAGATTAGAACTCCTTTTGTTTTAGTTTGGCTTCTTTTTTTTTTTTTTGCTAGGCTGTCCTTTTGTATCTTCTTTGTATCATTTCTATTTTAATGAAAACATGGTTTCCTGTTAAAGAAATAAAAAAAAGTCTTTGCATTAATAAAGTGACTCATCCACTAACTTTATACGACATTGACGTTTGAAATTATGAAACAAAGGAGTAAATACTCCAAACACCCAAAGGGGCAACGAGATAAACTTCTTATTGGAAATAAAATAAGATAAACGGTAAGATCAAAGATAAAAGAATGTGCTTATCTTTGCAACAGAAATACATATTTGTAGTAATCCTCTCTAGGAGATTGTCAAAAGACCTGGTAACCACTACAGATTCGGCCATTCCGCTAATCTGCAAGAAAGCACAGAATGAAAGATAACTATAAAAAATTCTTTGGTCCTTGGAAGATGCCCCACAAAGATAAAAAAGAGAAAGGTTTAAACGTCATTTGGGAATGATAGGGACCAATCAAAAGCCTGCAAGGTCCCCAAGGGGTAGTACAGTAGTTCAAGGCTTGGGCTTTGAAGGTGTGCTTCTCTCAAGGTCTTAGGTTCGAGATTCACTTGGGACATTAATTTGTAGACACCTCCTGTATCTCCATTTCTTTGATGTCTCTCGGTGCCTGGCCTAGGGATGGACGTGATTACTCCGGATAAATAATCTAAACCAGATTGGAAAAGGCATACTTTCAACTTCTAGATGTTGCAATAAATGTAAAATACAGGTAAATGCCAAAACTAGTTCTATTTAACTTCTAAACACTAAAGTTATGATTCATGGGCTTGTTACTCATCCTAAACCATCCCCCAAGGATCCAACTCCTCCCCCTCATCCTGATTTAGAATTTGATGATGACATTATTGTAGTAGTATTGATTCGACACATGAATTTTTGGACGACGCCTTCTTTTCTACTCAAGAGGAGTTCAGTTCCCCATTTGATTTAGCAGAACTTGCTATATCTTCACATTTGCTGGGCACTGAAGGCTAGCAGTTCTCTAGATTTGAAATTCTAGAAAAGTTTGCTAGCATTATCGCCACTTGTGGAATTCAGTTGAAGGAATGTCGTGGATCTTCAGTTTGCTTAGCCAATCGAAATTTAAGGGAATGTCGGGGATCTTCAGTTTGCTTGGCCAGTTGTAGTTCTCTCCTTTTTTGGTTTTTAGCATCTCAGGCTTTGGTAGTTGTAATGGTGGATAACAGTGTTATTACCGTCGTGATCTTAGTTGTATTTTCTATTGGACAATTGAAGTTTGATACTATGAAGCACGGATACTTTAAAATAGGGAAAGAATTCGTGTCGGATACGTATCAGACACACATTCTTTAGGATACTTCTTGGACATGTGTCCAACACGCCATTTTACGTGTCCTTATTTTATATTATTTTTTTAATAATCGGGCACACCTTGAACACATCTTGTAAACATGTATGATCTTTGAGCTCAAATGTTAAAAGTTATAGTTAACTAAATAATAAAATGGTAAAGAAAAACAAAAAAAATCATCTCTCTTGTTTATCACAAAAAACAAACTATCTTTCCCTCTTCTTCATGAAAAAAATGCGGCCACCTCCAATGCGACATTGCCTAACCAACATCCATTGTAATTAACTTGACATTATATACTTTTTAGTATAGTACATTTAACAATTTATGATAAATTTACATATTTACTAAAAAAAAATTAACGTGTCTTCTAGGTTTCCGTGTCTTAGTTTTTAAAAAAATGGCGTATCGTCGTGTCCTGCCGTATCTATATCTGTGTTTGTTTGTTAATATAATTAAATTTACCCCAATCCATAAGCTTAGGCTTTTGGATTGATGGGTGGTTTAACATAATTCAACATAGTATCAGAGTAGGAGGTCATGAGTTCGAATCCCTGCCAATCATTTCATCCCCAATTAAAATTAAAGTCCACTTGTAGGGCATTTCTCAAATTTCAAAGCCCACAAGTGAGGGGGAGTGTTGGTTAATATAATTAAATTTACCCCAATCCATAAGCTTAGGCTTTTGGATTGATTGGTGGTTTAATATGATTCAACAGTGTTCCGTGTTCCGTGTCCGTGTCCGTGTCCATGCTTCATAGGTTTGATACCCTTGAAGATTGAAGCTTGAAGTCATTAAATGATTGTTTTTTTCTCTATTATCGTTTTGTTCTGTTTGGCATTTTGGCCTCAATGTTGTTTTTTGTGTGGTTCTTTTTGCTCTTTGTTTCTGTTTGTTTCCATATCTTGGTCTTTGTACCTTGGATTTTGTATCTTGTTCTCCTCATTATCTTCATGAAAATTTGTTTTCTGTTTCAAAAAAATCTAGTTTATTTACCTAGGTAAATCAAAGTTTTCATTCTCACCAAAAGCTATATGAGCCCTCCAGCTTCTTATAAGTCATGTTTGGAGGTGTCTTTCATGGAGAAATATGCTTATTTTTATTTAGAAGGCTTTTTTTGTTAATTTTTTGTGGTTCAGGTTTGATTTATACTTTCGGAAGAATCCTTTTGGTGGTGAATATACAGTTTTTGCTGGTTTAGAAGAGTGCATAAGACTTATTGCTAATTTCAAATTCACAGAGGAAGAAATCTCTTTTATCAAGAAGTCTTTACCTTCATCGTGTGAGGTAACCCAGTTTACTATGTGGTGGTTGGTAGACATCAACTTGTACTCAAGTATATGCGGTAGAGCAATTAATGTTTAAATTAATCTGATGATGTATTCTATAAGTGTAGCTTCTTTAATAATTTAAAACTTAATAAGATAGGCCACGCATTACCTCCTTTGTTTGACACAACATAGAAAGACCTGCACCATCACCCCCTTGATGATTATAATGATAAGGCATGCCAGATTCATTTTCTAATCCACAAAAATAGAAATACTAATTGTCCACAAGGGTTGGCACAGTGGTTGAAGACTTGGGCTTTGAAGGTATGCTCCCTTCAAGGTCTCGGGTTCGAAACTCACCTGTGACATTACTCCTTCAATGTCTCTGGTGCCTGGCTTAGGGACGGGCGTGATTACCCTTGTTTAAAAAAAATAGAAATACTAATTAACATTTGGATGTACATAAGAGGTTTAGGACACAGGTTACACAGTAAAGAATTCCTAAATTAAACTCTTTGGATGATCATTTTTCTTTTGGAAGGGTAGTTATTAGATGTAGATTCTTTGTAACAATAACGTATTATCTCTCTACTTTACAAAGAAATTTGAATTCTTTCTTGTAATCCATCTTTGGTGGGCTTTTCATTTCATTTATCAATATTATCTCTGTGCTTCTCTCTCTAAAAAAACTAAAAAGATAATTAGTTTGCATGATCTTCCTTATATTAGATAAAGCAGCTCACACATATAGTTTAAGCTTACATATCAACCACATTAGTTATATTGATAATTTGGTAATGCTTCTTAATAGGACTTCTTATTTGATTAGTTAACCCTTATTGATTATAAATAGAATGCACTGATTATTTTAGAGGAACCGATTATTCTGATACTGACCTACTTTTTTTTTATTAAATATAGGATGCATTCTACAAGTATCTTAGAGGAATTGACTGTTCTGATGTTGAAGTCTATGCTATTTCAGAGGGATCAGCTGTTTTCCCAAAGGTGCCCCTAGTAAGGGTTGAAGGCCCAGTTGCTGTACGTATCAAATTTTGTCCTCTGATGAAGTAGTTAACATTAGATTCAGAAACCTATTTTATTATTGGTATTCATCCAAGAATATCTTCATAACTTCATAAACAAGATATTCTAATTTACACTTATTTTTATTTCAGGTGGTTCAGTTACTAGAAACTCCATTTGTAAATCTTATCAATTATGCATCGCTGGTTGCTACAAATGCTGCTAGACATCGATTTGTTGCTGGAAAAGATAAACTTCTTCTCGAGTTTGGACTTCGAAGAGCTCAGGTTTCTATTTCTTTCATTGCTACCTTTCTTCAAGTGTTGAATATTTCTCATCCTCATCGAGGAGAAATCTTTACCTGGTTATAGGGACCTGATGGTGGAATTAGCGCCTCAAAGTACTGCTATCTTGGAGGGTTTGATGCAACAAGGTAACTTTTCATCTCTGCCAATAAGCTTGCGTTGCAACTGTTTCGTTTATTTTTCTTCAAGTAGTATTCCTTCAAGGTACGTCTACTTGGAAATCGATGCCCACATATTATTTTACTTCATTATTTCATAAATAATTTGTGAGACCTCCAATTATGCAAACTAACCTTTAGGTTGTTATGGTTAGATGGTTAGTTTAGTTGAGAGTTGTTAGAAGTTTGGGCTATATAAACAGTAGTTGAAGGCTTGTTTAGAGGATAAGAATTATTGAGAAAGGTTGAATTCTTGAATGGGAGGTTGAGGATTTCTTGAAACCATCCTATTTGAGTAGAATAAAGAATGGTTCCTATCATAAACATACCAGAGAAGGGGTAGAATGGAGAATTAAAGTAACTACTGGGGACCTTTAGGAAGGATCGTGGAGGGGTTGTATCGTCCTGTGGGAGGTTTTTTGTAGGTTTTTTGTTGTATGAGAAAGTTGGCATTTAGTAAAGGTTTTCTTGTTTTAGGAGAGTTTCCAGCTTTCGAATAGTTTGGGCGTTTGGGTATTGTATTGTTGTTTTTTCCCTTGTTGAATTCAATTTCATTGGCTGATAACCTCGCTGTTCTTAAAAAACCCTTAATAGAACAGTGATGGTTCTTTCCTAATTGTTATGTTGTGTATTTTTCTGAGGGCTAAGCATGATTATTTGGTTAGAAAAGAATCTGTAGAGAAGACCTTCTTTGTTGTGGATAAGGAGATAAGAGAGAAGAAGGTGTCTTTGAAGATGTCTATTCAAGAGATAGAAAAGAATCTGGAGAGGTTGACCATGTTGATCAGGAATCTTACTGTGAGCAAAGGGAAGGCATCTTGGATGATTACAAAGGCTTCCGCGTAGAAGCAACCACTTGATAATATCTTGATGGGCATTTCCGAAAAAGGGGAACAACAAAGCAAGGGGAATCCTCTTAGACAAGAAGGAAGCTGGTGGAGGAAATCTATCTAAGTTGAAACAATTGGACATGTTGATTTTTGCTGGAGAGAACACCCTCGACTCTTGGATTTTCAAGGCTGAAAATGATTTCGAGATAAACTGTAGTGACCCTAAATTTCTAAGGAGGCTACTTCAAACATGAATGCAAAAGTCATTTTATAACAAAGTAGAAGAACTAAGGACCAGACAGAGCAAAATTCAAAGTAAAATACAGTTATATTAAAGAGTTATAAAAGCGTGTCAGGATCCCTTGAAATAACATTGTAAACATTCTAAAATCAAATGTAAGAATTTACAAAAGAAAGTCCATCAAGGTAGGGAGAAGACTATGGTCCAACGACTACCTCCTATAGCCCGTCAGCCTCAAAATGCGTCTTGTCACCCCAGATCAGGCCATATCTGCCAGAAAAACAATGGAGCATCTATGAGTTCAAGAGGCTATATCTGCAAGAAAAAAAAATTAAAAAAATCTATGGAGCATTTGTGAGTTCAGGAGGAAGCTTAAAATAGAATAGATTTTCAAGGGGGGAAGGTGTGCATCAGAGTCTGATCTGTTAGGTCTGATTGTTGCCTATGTAAAGGAAGTAAAAGTTTGCATCAGCCTGTCATTCTTTCAATTTTTACTGTACATAATATCTTAGTTAGAGAAAGCAAAATTTCCCGTTTTCTACTAGTTTTGAGTATATATACTGTGAGGTTAGTAAAAATGCTAGTAAACTTATCCAAACCCTCGTGAATATAAGGAAAATGTATATATATTTTCAATCTCTATTGGTAGCTTCAAATTATTAATTTAAGCTAAAATCCACTTCTCTCTTGGATGCAGCAATGTTGCAGCTGGGAAGTTATTTGACATACCACTTTGCGGCACACATTCCCACGCATTTGTTAGCTCATTTATGGTTTGTTATTTTCTAATTACACTTGGTAGCTTCCTTTGTCAAGTTCTATAATGATGAAGTGATAATTATAAATCACAAAAAATAGCCAATTCCATTGGCTTGCCCAAACACGTTAGATTAGAAGATAAAAAAACTCTCATGAAAGGTGATGAAATTATATGAAAAAGGTACTAAGGGGAAGTCACATAAAACATGTGCCAAGTGGCATATACAGTAAATGGGAGTTATAAAAAAAATACTTTTTCTTTTATAACAAAAATATTTTATTGATGAGATGAAATTATAGATGCCAGGATAGGTTTTTCCCTCGGGGACAATAAAATCCTCTGTTGAGGATCCCAGTTTGAAAAGTGAGAAGGCTCGCAACGACGCAACCTTTATAAGATCATAGCCCATACGCTACTCTTTTCATTGATAATTTGTTTTGAGATGGAACGTCATGCATTTTAATATGTTGTCATAACCCATAAAGCCCAAAAGAGTATTAATTTAAAATTGGAATCGATTCAAGAATGGTGTGTCCAAAGAGTCACCAATCTTAAAGGAGCATGTTTAGGATCTCACATTGAAAAACTGAGAAGACCTCACAACTATTGTAAGATCATGGGCTACTCCTCTCTTATTAATTGGTTTTGAGATAGAATGTCGTGCAATCTAATAATATCGTTAAGGTGCGTTATAACATTAGGTTAAACAAACTAATATTTTTATTTAGATAAAAAAACAATTTCATTGTTGATATGAGGTTAAAAACGAGAAATTCTACATGAGTCAAAGGAGTTACATTGAACTTCTCTAACTGGCCGAAAGAGGTAAAAAACTATATTTGTGAAGAAGGGGTAATGGTTTACACCAAAAGATGACAAAAAACTATGGAGTCATTAAACCTACCAATGTTGCTATTTTTCACAAAAAGAATTCTATGGTTTCAATCGTTCAATGTAGACCATAAATACGTTCTGATGAATTGTTGCCAAAGAAGCGTTTTTCCTTCAAAGGGGCTACACACAAGATGGGTCATTAGGCAACGTAACAGACCAAGAGCACCTTGATAAGATACTGTCACAACCCAATAATTTATATTTTTTGAAATCCACAACCCAATTAATATGTTTGTCTCTTCCTTTTTAGTATTTTGGATTTTTCACTCGTCACACAAACACCATAATGTCAGAGGAAGTCATCATTTTGAGTTTATTGCTATATAATATAAGTGTATTTTCCCCTTGACTTTTATCTATCTAAAAGCAATGTGTGATTTGCAGAGCCCAGATGAGATCATAGATAAGTCACTGTGTAGCAGTGATGGCTCACGCACCTGTGAAGATTTTCTTAGTGCAGTTCAAATGTGGTTAAACAAGATTCAGGTGATCATTATGTTCTTTAAATGTTGTTCTTTGTTGATTAGTGTTGGTTTATGTTATTTTTAGTAAAATAATATTTTTATCTTTTTAATTATATTTTCCTTTTAGAATTAGATTAAATCTTATTTTATTCTTTTATCAATAGGTATTATCTTTTCCTTTTATGATTATGTCATATTTCCTTTTATGGCTAGATTTTATCTTTTCTTTTTATAATTAGCTCATCTCTTGTACTCTATCTATACCCATTGTTGGGTTCAATATTAAATGAAAAATTTAAAGAATTTGAATTTCCATCTTTCAACGATTAGATTTAAACAGAGGGAGTTATGGAGTTTCAGCTGACAGTTTTCTGGAAACAATTTCCAACCGTCAACCTCTTAAAGTGCATGGGTTCTTATAAATTTACTACTATCAATACTATTTTCTATTTATTATCTATTAATTCTGGTTCTATCAAGTAGCTGTCACTTTAACTTTGTGGAGGGACACATTCACAACTTTTATTATTATTATAACCGTCATGGAATGGCCTATTGGTCAAGAGAGTCTTGGATGATTAGATGATGGATTCAATTCAAGGTAGCCAACTACATAGGAAAGAATTTCCTATGGATTTCTATGACATCCAAATGTTATAGGATCAGGCGGTATGTCCCGTGACAATAGTTGAGGTGCGTGCAAGCTAGCATGGACAACCATGGATATATATATAGATTTTTTCTTTTTTAGTTATTTGGTTAAGTTGATAACATTAAGGAGACGAGTGAGTTGGATAAGTGGTTGGACCACAAAATGAAGACAATTCTACAAGAATTTTGTTTCATACAGTTTTGCAACATTGTGTCAAGCTTGTGATTATTTTTATGTTTTTAACATGCATATGATCTGTAATTTTTATATTTTTTCTATTATACCTTTTGCTAATTCAGAAATTATGATCATACCAACTCTGCAAATTTTGTTGCAGTGGTTGCCTTCATTACAGGGCATTTTTGGTGAGACCAACCAAAGTGAGCTTGCTGCATTCACATCTTATGCATTGGCATTTCCAACCGACTTCCTTGCTCTTGTGGATACATATGATGTGAGTTAAATAAAACTACTAAGATACATATTTGGGTTAATTATTTTATTTTATTTATCATCTCTTTCCTTTGTAGACCAAGTTAGCTTATCCAGTTAATTTCCCTTTTGACACTTTATCATTGCTTAAATTGTAATTTTTATGTGCTGTTCTAGAGGATGCAATTGAAAACCTTGTCACTGTACAAATGCAAACACCTTTTTTTCTTTTTCTTTTTTTTCTTCTAATTATAGCTTATTTTCTTCAATTTCCAACTTGAACTTCCTTTTGTACTACACCTTTAGGTGTTAGAGGTCATGCTCTATTTTATTTCATTTATCAACCAAGTTCCTTAAAAAAAAAAAGAAATATTTAAACGATACATTGGGAAATAGTTCAACACACTCTAGCCAAATCCTCATTATTGTTATCTGCTCTCATTGGATGAGTTGTATAATTTCTTTGAGTTTGTACCCTATTGATGCACTCAAGTTTTGTGAATCATACCTCAGTCTTCCATTTTTTTTATAATGAATCAAGCTTTACCAGAACCTCTGACACAATTTCTCGACAAGAACACTTTATTCGTTTTATTTGCCTATCTTCGCCAGGTTATTTCATCAACATTCTTCATCATCATTTCTCTTCTCCTCGACTCCCAAGTTGCGCCTCCATTGGTGATGTCGTTGCCATCTTCTTCGGGAAATATGGGAACCGAGATCTATAGTTGTGGTAGGCCATTCATCAATGAGATATATTTTTACAACGAACCTTTGCTCTCTTCCAATCTCATCAATTTCTTGCACAATATCGGGTGCTTTTCCTTTCTTCGGACATATCTGACAGAATCTGCGCAAGACTAGCATCTTTTCCCATTTGTGGGCATCATATAAGCCATAAGGTTTCCTTCTTGGTTATGAGTCACAACGACTTACAAGTCCCTCCAACACTCTTCTACTTTTTTCTTTGTATCTCAATCGAGCTTGTATTTACCGTTTAAACCTTGGTTATTTTCTCTTTGATTGACCTATGTATTCAGCTTCTTTCTCCTTTTCGCTATTTCGATAGGCATCTGTGTAACACTTACACTTCTCAATTAGAGTGTGTTCGTTTTCTAAATAAAAAAAGTGTATCTTTGCAACTCAAAGCATGACCGGCCTCATTTAAATGTCCAATTGTGTGTTTAATAACAAAGTCAAAACGTTGAAGGAATTGGATGAGCCATCGAGTGTGTATCCTATTAACCGAATTTTTAGTAAAAAAATTCAAGAAAAATTACCAATTCCAAAAAAATTCCTTGCATAGATGGTAATGTTCCTATTGGCGCAAGGCATACACTAAAGAGTATAACACATGTTCACATCTGCTGCACTTTTTGCGGGATTCACTCAGATTTTCACTGAAGTATTCAATAGGATGGTTAACTTGAGAAACAATACCACTTTTATGAGCATCGGAAGCATCAGCCTAAACTTCAAAAGATTAAGAGAAATCTGGTAATCAAACAGTTGCTGAACTTGGTTGTTTCTTTAGGTTTATGAAGCTTGCTAGTTGAGATTCACTCCAATAACTTCCTATTTTCGAACATTCTGTTAACAGTGCAGTAATTCAACTTTAAGTGTTTATTTATTTTTCTATAAAATAAAGCTAGACCTAAGAAATTCTGAATACCTTGAAGAACACATGTATGAATTTGGCAATCAGTAATAGTCGAAACTTCTCTAGGATCTACAGCTACCCCACGTCGTTTACTAATGACAAAGTCAAGGAAGTGAATCCAGAAGTCACGAAATGAATTCCTTAAGGTTAATAAAAAAAAGTTAATTCGTTTTTAATGTGCGAAAAACTTGGTGCAAGTGGTGTTAGATACAAGCATCATCATTCTAGTATTTTAGTCAGATTAATGAAATGGTCATGTGACCATTTAAATCTTGGTTGGAGTGTTTTAACATTGTTAAGATCAAGGCTCATCATTGGTGCTCTCTCTCTATTTTTTCTAGTTTTTTCCCCTTGTGATATTTGTATTTATTGGGGTTTTTTTGTTCTTCATAGGTTTCTTTTTTTTACTTTTGCATTTTCCTTTCTTAATCCTTTTGAAATTCATATCTAGACATTTTATCCTTTTCATTAATCAATGAAAAGCCTTTTTTTGTTCAAGAAAAAGGAAAAACATAAAAATAATGATAATTATGTTAGGCAATAATGAATATATTTTGTGTACATTCTATTTTCTTCATTTGTTACTGTTCATGTTTCTTGTTGATTCCTACATTTATAAGTAATCAAGGTCATATTCACATTTGTTTGCCAGGTCATACGGAGTGGAATCCCTAATTTCTGTGCAGTTGCTTTGGCACTCAATGATTTGGGGTATGCCTGAAGTACACTTATGATTTACAATTATGAGTGGTTATAAAATGGGTTTTCTGAATGAAAACTTGATTGGTGAATGTTTCTAGTTTTTTGTTATCCTCTTACTTGACACTTGATTGACCTCACTTCTTTTGTATACCAGACTTCAATATAAATTTATGATTTTCATGGAAATGCTATCCTGTGTTCCTAGCCTATTTTACTTTTACTGTAATTGGCCGATTTTACTTCTTCGTTTAACATGCATCAGCTAGTTGTTTGGGATGTGGGTATGTGTTTGGCTGTTATTTTTTTGTCTAGTAAATCTGGTTGCTAAGGCAGTGGGGATAAGAAGTGTCTGTTGACAGTTACAACCTAGTATTAGGAGGCTATAGATAGTCATTATAAAATTCTATTATTGGGTTAATTTTCTCAAGACTAATCAGTATATGGATTATAAGGATCTCCGATTGGATGAGAGAGAATTTAAGCTGTAATTGCTAAAAGGAAGAACATGTCTACACCAATGAAGAGCGATAAAAGGAGCAGAATCCAATAACTCTCCAAGCTTTGATCTTTCCCTTGAAAAAATTTGGAGTTCCTTTCCTTCCAAATCAACCACATGATCGTTCTTATGATGTGAATCCACTTAACCTTCTTTGACTGTCTGAATGGTTGGTTAAATGAGCAGTGAATTCAGGCACAGACGGGATCCATTGGGGAGAGCCATTAATTGAAAGATGCAAACAGATTTGTCCAAACGGTTGAGAAGCAAGGGCAGCAGAAAAAGATGCTAAGTACCAGAGTAATATGGTTAAGCTTTGTCCCCAAGGGGTGACACAGTGGTTGAAGACTTAGGCTTTGAGAGTATGCTCCCTTCAAGGTTTCAGGTTCGAGACTCGACTGTGACATTACTCCTTCGATGTCTCCCGGTGTCTGGCCTAGGGATTAGCGTGGTTACCCTTGTTTCAAAAAAAAATATATGGTTAAGCTTTACAATACTCAGGGTTTATAGTTTCAATCACATACTTGAGGTAAATGAGTTCATGAAGAGGTACTGGAAATTGATAATAGCTTATATAGTTCTATTTACATTGGCCATTAACCAAACTGCTACTATTGTATTCAGTCCTTAAGACAATTGATCAGTAATTTTTACATTCAATATTTTCAATTAGGTTTAAGCATATTTTGACTTAACAATTACAGGTAACTTTTCAAATTATTTTATGAACATGGTTGATGAAGGGAACTTTCTATGCTGTTAGTAACAAGGTATATCATTTGCTAGCCAGTTAGGTTTACTCATTGATTTATTTAAAAAGAAAAATTAAAATGACTGAGTTAATATGGTTAATTTGATGTTTGACATAATAATTACAATTTACATGTAACTTTTCAGATTATTTGGTTATTGTCAGCTTTGAGAATTTCTTGAACTTTGAGTACCAAGTTTTCAAATAGAAGTATTTTATATCTCTTGATTGATACAACGAAAAGTTGTTTCTTCTTCAAAAAACATTCTATTTAGTGCAGGTACCAAGCTAAAGGGATTAGGTTGGACTCTGGTGATCTAGCATATTTGTCATGTGAGGCGCGGAAATTTTTTGAGGCTATTGAGAAGGAGTTTGGGGTGCTTGGATTCGGAAAAATAAATATTACTGCTAGTAATGACATCAATGAGGAAACTTTAGATGCATTAAACAAGCAGGTAATTATTTCAAACAAAGGATCTTAACTTTCTAATATTTGTGGAATTGTGTTCTGAATTTATAGCAATTATATAGATTCATTTTCCTGTAGGATTTTATTTTATTTTGCTAAGCCCCCGCATTGTATGAGTTGTGTGGGCTACCCTGTGACGTAATTTCCACCAAGCGGTGGGATAAATGCACGACACGGTATTGTATGTGATAGAATGATCTTTTGCCATGATCCACTTAGATCCAACCCTTCATTGCTCAATACTTTGGGTTGTTACAAGAAAACACATGCAATGTGGATGAGTTATGATAAAATAATGCCAGATGGAGCAAGTTTTTTTAAATTGTTTATACTGTGCAGGGTCACGAGGTTGATGCATTTGGAATTGGGACCTATCTGGTTACATGTTATGCACAGGCTGCTTTAGGATGTGTCTTCAAGCTAGTTGAAATAAATAACCAGCCCCGCATCAAACTTTCTGAAGACGTCTCAAAGGTTGTGATCTTAAGCAATCTCCTTTAAAAGTAACGAAGTTTGAAGTAAATTCCAGTGATGATTATCGGTTTATGTTTGTATATTATACTTTCATGTTTCTTCATTATTTTAGGTGTCAATTCCATGCAAAAAGCGTACCTTTAGATTATATGGGAAAGAAGGCTATCCTCTAGTAGACATAATGTCAGGCGAGAATGAACCGCCTCCTAAGGTAAGTCCTTAACTTGCATTAGTGTTGGCATGATGATTATTTGTTTGACAGCCGTTCACTCTTTTCCTCTTCCTTTTAGTCTTCACTCTTTTTTTTTCTCCTTTTTGAGTAAGAACATTTCATTCCAAAAAAATGTACGAATAGGAATCTTTCATCTCCCTTTTAGTAAAGAGAATGATTAAAGCACCTCAAAAACTTAGAGAAGGGAAATAGTTTATCGAAATCTACAGATTAAGAAGAATACGCCTCCGAAAAGGAAGGAAAAAATAATACTTTCCTCGCCTATTTTGTTATAACTTCAACTATAGTCCAAAGGTTTCATTGTCAATTCATTCCATGAGATGGAATTTCAAAAAGCTTACAAAAAGCTTAGATTGTTTACTTTTCTACTCCACGTCCTTGTAATCCTCAAATTCTAGCAAAAATGCTAATTATCCATCACTGATATAGGGATTTGTTGGGAATAGTTCTGTTTGGGCTCTATAAAGTATAATCCACACAAAGATACCACTGCCATATTGTTTTCTTAGCTAGAACAACGGGAATCAAATAAGAGTTATTATTAGATAATATGGGGTTCCAACTCAAAATTAATTGGTGATGATGGAAGTAACCCATATCTCTTATAAACATGTTGAAGTGTTAGTTTATATAATTAAATTTATCTCAATCCATCAGCTTATGCTTTTGGATTGATTGGTGGTTTAACATAATTCAACATAGTATCAGAGTAGGAGGTCATGAGTTCGAATCCCTACCAAGTCGTTTCCTCCCCAATTAAAATTAAATTCCACTTGTAGGGCATTTCTCAAATATCAAAGCCCACAAGTGAGGGAGAGTGGTGGTTGATATAATTAAATTTACCTCAATCCATCAACTTAGGCTTTTGGATTGATATGTGGTTTAACATAATTCAACATGAAGAATCCTCACATTTCCAATGTGGGACAATTGCCACAAGGTGAGTATCTCCTACGGTGATCATTGAGTTGAATGATATCAGCTACTGATCTTACCGATGGAACACTTCGTAATCCAGTTCCCTTCAATGTAATATTCATCAAGCATACTTCCATTCTTAGTTGGAATCAGAAAGGGAGTACCTCTTAAGTTTTTTTTTTTTTTTTTTTAATCATCTTAAAATTTTAGGTCTATTACATTTCCTTTTTGCTGAAGCATAAAGTTAAATTCTCCTTTGCTACAAGAAGTCAACCACTGATGAAAGAATGCGGCTTGTTACATGCTGCTCGGTTTAAAGTAATTGTAACACTATGGACCTTAAACAGAAAATACATGAATAGGCCTCAAGTAAAGTAGTTCTTTGTGGGAACAAACTATTGTTCATAGCCGGTATAATTATTGCTCTAACTAGTGAAAGGGAGGTTCAAATCGTCACCCTCACATGTTGAACTGGAAAACAAACTATAGTTCACTGTTAATTTCCTTCAAATATTTTAAGTCTGAGTGCTCATGGAATTCACGTTGATATGGATCAAAGGAAGAGATAGGAAAATAGCTGATCATGCCAATATGGTATATGTCCTGGGAAAACGTCATGCAGTAAAAGTATGGCTGCTGAAGCTAAGGAAGGGGAAAAAACTCCAATTGGTAAATAGGGGATAGTTGGTTCTTGGACTTGTGTTTTTTTTTTTTTCCATTTCACCATTATGTAAATAAATTAATTTTCCCCTTGTTGGAAAGAAATATTGATCTTCACGTATTGAACATTTTTTCAGATTTCCAAGCCCCCATGTCACAAGTGAGGGTAGTGTTAAAGTTTTGATGTAATTAAATTTTCTCTAGATTGTTGATTTAACATGATTCAACATCTATAAAGCATATCTTGTAAAAAGATTCATCTTAGTGGTCAAGGGGGCCTTGAGGAATTAAGAGATGATGGATTCAATCCGTAGTACTCACTTACCTGAGAATCAATTTATTATGGAGTTTCTTGACATCCAAATGTTGTAGGGTTAGGTGGGTATGTCACCCTAATAGAAAAAGATTCATTGAGCAGTGACTATTTTCTTACAGAAAAAATATATAGTGACTATTCATAACAATTCTTTGAACTATTTCAATTTCTTTTCATGGAAAAACTGTAGGTGGGTGAAAGAATTCTCTGTCGCCACCCATTTAATGAATCGAAAAGAGCATACGTGGTGCCACAACAAGTAGAGGAGCTCCTCAAGTGCTATTGGACTGGAAAGTCAGGTGAAAACCGACATCTATGTTTCTTGATTCGAACATATGACCTCTAAGCTGAACTATGTTCTTGTTGGCTTTAATGGCTAACTCAATCCCTTTCATTTTTTGACTAAAGGAAAAACAGCAGAATGTTTACCAAGTCTGAAGGACATAAGGAGTCGTTGCATTAAACAGCTCGAGAAAATGCGTCCGGATCACATGAGAAGACTTAATCCAACACCATACAAAGTACCATCAATGCATCTCAATTTCATTGGTATTTCTTTGCACCATTTTGAGAAGATGGATTTGACAAATTTACAATGTTATGCAGGTTAGCGTGAGTGCGAAACTATATGACTTCATTCATTTCTTGTGGCTAAATGAGGCACCTGTTGGGGAGTTGCAATAAGAACGGCCATTATTTGACTGTTGTAGGCCAAAATATGATTAAGATTTGTTGTTCTTTATTTAGATAAAATTAAGGCACTTGCTAGCTTGGAGAATTGCCCATTTGTTTCATCTACTTTGAATAAAACATTTCAATGTTTATAAACGTCTTTTTCATTGTCAATTTTTTTTTTTTTTTAAAGTTTAAATTTAGAAAGGACCACAAATTCTATGTAGAGGGTACTACTGATCTCGAGTAGATGAGAGTTAAATACCAATTTTTAAAATTAAATTCATGACCGTGGAATTAAATTAAATTACAACAAATCAACTTAGTCAATATGATGCACTCCATTTCAGTTCTCGTCAATAGTTTGAATGAGGAACATTATCCTAATTTTGATGAGGTTACAATTTTCTTTTTTAAATGCATACATTTTTTTTAAAATAAATTAAATTAAATTTGTACTTATATGAATAAGTTTTTATTTTATTGTTATTCATCTTAATTTAAATTTTCACACTTAATTGTTTTTATATAAATAATTTTAATTATTTTATTTTTTATTTTTTATTTATTATTTCGATGGTTTGTACTTCAATTATCCAATTTAATTATCTGAACTAGTTTATTTTCATTTTTGGTAATATTATGATCAAATGTACTAGATTTCATTTAAATAATAAATGAAATGAAATGGATAGATTTTCATGAATAATAATTAAAAGAAAAAAAATGAGTGCGAAAATTTTGAAAATATTTATTACTAAGAAAAAGCTATGCTTAAATTCTAGCTCGTTCACTTCCAAACATTTTTTATAAATTCAATCCATTGAAATCGATTCAGCTAAATGATTAAAAACAATTAATTGAAGTCAATTTGTTAATTGATTAAAGATAATAAAAGTTTAAAGTTAACTATTCTTTACATGAAGAAAAACAAGATGAAGCTAAAGGCGAAAATGATGAAAAGATTGAAGAAGAAGATGAAGAAAATAAAAAATATTTTTAGGTTTAATAATTTTCATCAATTATATTGATCGAAGTCAATCGGTGAAACTGATTAAACCCAAAAGTGATATTGATGGAAGTCAATAGTATGCTATCTCTTTTTTTTATACTTCAATCAATATCAACAAATGAAACCAACTAATGACATTAAATGAAGTCAATTTATGATATTAATTGAAGTGAATCAACATACTTGTTGAAGGTTATCAATGACACTAATTAAAGTCAGTCGATGATTTTGATTGAGATCAATCAATATATAATTAATCGAACTAATCTCATGTTCTCATTAAATAAATATAAAGGTGAAATATCAAGATGATATTTTATCATTTAGTAAAATTTTATTCAATTGTGGATATTAGATTAAAAATCTATTAAAAAACTAAATGCACAATAAGAAATTACTCCACAAAGATTTTTTTTTTTGTTATCCTTTATAATTGTAGCATATTTTTAAAAAATATATATATATTACATATATAATAGATTTATATGTAGTTTTTATTTTTGTTTTTTTTATAATTTTAGTTTTGATTGATATTTATCTGTTGAATTGATGAAACGTAGGCATTTTGATTATTTATTGGAACCTACCCAATTTTTTATCATATAGGTAACTATTTTCTAAAAATGTTATATTGATGGTAATTATTTTTTATTTTATTTTTTTTCTATATAAGTAAAATCTCCCATTTCTTTACTCTCCTCTCCTCTCCTTTTCTTTACTTTCCTCTCCTTTTTTACCCACCCAACATTGATTTACTATCAACCAATCTTCCTTATTCATCTCCCCTTCCCCTTCTCTTTTCTTGAACGAAAAATATATAAATATAGAATTAATGAGAAAAAAATGGTAGGGCCCACAGGAGCTAGTTCCATTGAATTCAATCAATGTTGTAACTCTCTGATCAGCTTTGCCAATTGACTCCAACTTGTCTGCCTTTTTATTTTTATTTATCTTATTTAACGTCACCTGATAACTAACTTTTTAGGACCTTGGAATTTGGAAACTCTACAAATTTATACTTTTTTTATTATATATTATTTTTATTTTTTACATTTTCAACAAAAAATGGCATTGAAACTAGATTTTGTTTTTTGTATATATATTTTTAATTTTGCCGATTTCAATAGATATGTATTTATTAGGCAATTTAGATTATCTGATTCATAGTGTAAGTTCAAATAACAACATTTTTTATATTTTAATATATCTAAATTTCAAACGAAGAATAATATTATAAAATATAAACATTAATTAAATATAGTATTTGATATATTTTTTAATTTAATAATAAATAAGGGTAGGAGTTTCTCCTAATCCAAATTATCAATGTAACACTGAAACTCTACTCTATTTGTTAGGTTAGATTTTATAAACTCAATTCCCTTTTTGTTAAATATATATGATATTATAAATTCTAATATACACGAAATTCTTAACAAAACATCTTCATAGGTTAGTGTTATATTAATTTTCAAAAAAAGATTAGAGATATATTAAACCTAGGCTATTATAACTAATTTATGAATTATAAAAAAATTATTAAATACATTTTGAACAATTATTTAATTGAAATTCAACTGCGGAATCGGCTACCAAACATATATATATATATATTGAAATATTGCTATATTTTAAATTGAATCCCTTACTTCTAAGCTTTTATTTTCATATTACCTTCAGAATAGACCTTTGTTGATACTATTAGTCCTTTTTACAAAAATAATAATAAATAAATGAATAAATAAAACTAAAACTAAAACAAAAGCTATCAGTCCTGATGGAGAAGTCATTTTCTTAAGGCAGTTGGTTTCTTTCAAACAAGATAGATTGAATATTTACTAATTAATGAATATAATTGTTTAACCACAAGATTTCAATCAATTCAAATATGTGAGCAGATCATCCATATTATCATACAATTGTACATGGCAAAATTAATTTTTTTTTTATAAAAAGAAATAAATATTAAATTATTTCAAACTCAGTTGTATGGTAATTTGGAAAGAATCTTTTTAGATAGTTCAAATTATTTGTTTCAAAAGCTTGTAAAAATAGTTTGATATACTATTAAAAATATATACCACATGGGTGTGATGTTATTTACGTCCAACCCACTCTAATGCTTAAGTTAATGGCTAGATGAATTTTTGCTATTTTAAATCTTTTTCTCCCTTACTAATGTATGGAAGTCATTGTACATTGAGTGCGTTGGAAAAAAAATGAAAGGAGAAGTACCTATCTCGACCAGATTGAGGCCTAACGTAACGTCATAAACAAAAATGAACCATGCTACATCCAAACGAGAGAGATTCTAAAGACGTCATATTTTAGAGAGAAAAAAAAATTGAAAAACTAACCACTAAGCAAATCTAGAATAATTACAAATAGTCACACTCAATAACCATGAGATCATGGTTCGAATCCCCCACTCTCAATTATTTGTAAGCCTAAAATGGGTATTCTTGTTCACAAATTTGCATATAATTCAAAATGATCTTTCTTATATGGTACCAGAGCATGTTGGAAATACTTATCTTGTCCTATATCGAAAAGATAAAGAATTTTCAACATTTTTATAAAAGATATGAGCTACATCTCTTTACTTGAAATGGGTAGTTTAATTGTATGAACTTTATTCTAAGTTGAGTGTGATCTTTAGAGATATTTTTTAGAAAGTATGTGAATAAATAAAAGTATGTTGAAAAGACCTATATTAATGTGAGGGAAGAATCTTTTTGGTTTAGAGCGTTGCAAATGGTTAATCTTACTTCGAATCCTCCATCTAGAGTGTTACACCTAACTCAAGTTGTAATCTCTCTGTGGGGTTGAAGGGATTCTTTTGGGTTTTGGTAGGTGGAATATTAATTGGTATGTAAATTTAAAATTAAAAAATATGTCAATTTGATTTTGAGAAAGTCACTAATTGTACCACTTTTTGGTTTAAAATATGGGTGGATATTTGAACCTCAAACTTCTCTAAAAGAAGTGGTACCTTAACCACTAACACTCAAGTTTTCAATCATTTTCATTACTTAATTAAGTTAGGTAAAAATTAATTAAATCTAAAGATTAGTGCTAACATCCATATATATTATGAAGGGAAAGCTTAACCACTTAAATTATGTCTGTTGTTTACAAAAGAAATGTCTAATTATTTATAGAAGGAGGAAAATGCAGGCAATAATAGGGGCATACCCTTGTGGAAATTTGAGGGGTGGGATCATTGAAAAGGATAGAAGTGATGGTGTAAGAGAAAGGTCTTATTTATTGGTAATTAAGGTGATATATTATTAAGTAGATCCTTGATTAGTTGGTATATAATCAAGGAGGGGATCATTGAATGAAATAGAAGTAGTTGGTGATAGGGTCTTACAAGAAATTAGGTGTGTATATATTTACATATTAATGAAAAAAAAGTACTTTAATTTTACTCTAAAATAAAATTATTGATATATTGATCTCATGTAACGCTTCATATCCATGATTTAGAATAGGATTTGGAATTTAAATTTGACTTTGGACTATTTTATATTCTTCTAAACTTGTTGCTACTTGAATATGTTACGTACCTACTTGTCTTGAACCTTTTCTAAAAATAAATACTATCGTATAATTAATGAAAATCATTTTTATTCTAATTATTTAAAATAATTTTTAAGATCAGATAAAACCCTATCTCAAATTAAAATAAATGGCTAAAATTATTGAAGTAGTTTTTTAAAAGTATAATTTTCATAATGGTATAAAAAATAGTTGATTAGATAAAATTTGAGTTTGCCAAATTTAAATTAACAATAAATTATTGTTAATTCTCCACTCATTTGTCGAATCAACTAAAAAAGACTTTACATTGTCAGCAAAATGTTACACATAACACTTTATCAATGCATGAAATAGTTAACTATTACCTGCTATAATTATAGAAATTAAACTTTAAGAGTTAATTGTAATTTAATTTTTAAAAAATTATACAAAATCATATTTAATTTAAGGTTAAAAGTATTATTTTATTTTATTTTATTTTTGATAAAAAGTATTATTTAGTTATTGAACCTAGAAATTTGTTCCATTTTAAATTTTTTGAATTTTCAAAAGTATAACTTTAGTCTTTAAATTTTGAAATTTGCATCATTAATAACCCTAAACCCTAATCTATATGCAATATCTATATACATCATATGCAAATGAAAATAGAGGACTTATCAATGAAATTCAATGAGAGTACTATATTTCATAATACACCTAATTTGATCAAAATGTTGATACAGAAGGATAGAGCTAGTGCCAAAGATTATCTACTTTTGAAGTTAGCGGATGATGAAAAACAAATGCTTGATGAGTTCGGTCAGTACACACTAGAGGCATTAATAATTCATGTTCGGTCATTACTATTTCATACAGCGGAAACGGAAATAATGGTTCGTGCTTCTTCTTTTATTGATCAACTAAACTCTAGTGTCCGAACACATTCTAGGTTATTAAAATCACATAGTGATAGAAAATCAAGTGTTCATATGAAATCTCCAAATCAGTGCCTATAGTTTCTTAAATTCGAATTTTTTTCTATTTTGGTTCATGGACTTTCAAAAAAACTTTAAATTGGTTATTATGGAAATTTTTTGTTTATTTTTATTTTTTAAAAAAAATTATTTTCTCCCACTATAAATTTTTAAAATAGGTTCATGTTTTGCTCTTTGATTTTATTAAAATTATAATATTATTCAACCAATTTCGACTATATCAATTTCAAAATTATCATATATACTAATTTAAAGTTATTTTTTTATATGTATAACGATTAAAATTGGACTTTTTAAATTTAAAAGATAAAAAAGGAACAAACTCAATTCTAAAATTGAATTTTTTTAAATTTATTAATTAAAATGGAATAAATTTTAAAAGGTATGGTTATTTTAACCTTAATTTAATTATTAAAAACAAAAATGGGTAGGTTAGAAAGGTGGGCAATTGGGGAAGAGAGCGTGACTGACAGTCAAGTCTGTGGCAGTAACATAGGGCAGGCGGGCAGAGCACAGGGCAAGCGGTCAGGCGGGCAGGGTCGGTTTCTTCAACTTGCAATCTTTCATCCCATTCCTTCTTCCAATATCCATTGAACTGCAATATTCACTATCCAAAACCCTTTTATTTTCTTATTCTATATTTTTAAATTTTTAGAGAAATTTGCTATCCTAAATTTAAACATAAATTCTCTTCCCATTGCATTTTTTTTTCTTTTTTCATGGTTAGGTTTGAGTCTTACAAATCAAATTATCAAAGTAACATCGAGATAGTGTGTAAATGTTTATGCATTAACTTATAGAAATCTTTGTTTTCAAAATCATGAGGGTGGTAAAGTTTTATCTTTGATTGCTTTTATTGATAAAATGCTTTCTATTTATGTTTATGTTGCAGTTCCCAAGTATGTCGTTTCTGCAGATGCTGAGCTCTCCACTTCATCTTGGGCTCCTCCCCCTCCCAGTCATTGGAAACTCAACATGGATGCCTCTTGGTGCATTGCTAATGGCTCTGGTGGTGTTGGTTGGATTCTGAGGAACGATGTCGGCCTCCCTGTCTTGATTGGTGCTCGTCATGATTTGCTTGGCTCGTCTGCAAAAGTGTTCGACGGTTTGGCGGGGAAGGCCTTCTTCAAGTGTCATACTTGAATTTTGTTCCTTCATCTCCTACCTTGTTGGAATTTGACTCTCTATCTGTCATTAATATTATTTGTAATGATTCCCAAGATCTCACCAAATTTGGAAATGTCATGCGAGACATTATGGATTTGTCTTCCTTGCTTAGTATTATTTCCTTTTCTTTTTATAAGAGAGGCTGCAATAGGGTGGTTGACCTCCTTGTGAAGCCTCGGTGTGACTCTGGCTTTTGCTGGTCCCGCTTCTATGGTGGAGATTTAAGCTCTTTTGTTTTTTGGAGGTGGAATCTTTCCCGATGTATTGTCTTTGCTATCTTGGAGGAGTGCTGGCGCTCCCTCTTTGTATGACATGTTTTTTTAAAAAAAAAAATTGTTTATATTATATAATTAAGGAAAAAATTTCTTTTTTTAGTTTAATTAATGAAAAACTTTTTTTTAGTTTAATTAAGGAACAACTTGTAATTATTGCATTAAGGATAAAATTGCTTTTAAATGATTAAAAACTAAATTAATAACAGTCTACGAGATTATGTTCATTTTTCTCATAAAGTTGAGATTTATGGGAATCCATTTGTAATATGATAGAGAATTCCCACCAACAAAAGTAGTAGCTCAACAGCATTAGTGTATCATGATATTATGGATTCGAATCTCTTTATTGTAAAATTTTTGTAATTTAAAAAAAAACGATAAAAAATTCCTATTAAGTAGACAATGAGAAGTTAGGGAAAAAAATGCATGAGATTCAAATCATCATTAGTGTGCAACCAATGACTATGAAATTATGAATTTGAATTCGATAAAAAAAAAATTTTAAAAATCAATATATTATTTTCTACGAAGTTGAATGTTGGATCTTCATTGTTTGATCTAAAAAAACATTTTCTATTTTTAAAATGTTTTATTTGTTTTCATTTTGAAACTCGTCTACTTTTTGAAACTTTTATATTGCATTAACATTTTTTAAATAATGAAAAATGCACATATATACGTAATTTAAAAACAAAAATTCGTAAAGCATAAAGTTTCTATCAAATGGCATTTGAAAATTAAATAGCAGAGATCAAGTACATTTTAAGTTTTAAAAAATCTATTAAATATTTCAATATTTTAATCAATATGGTTAGAAACGGAAATAAAATTTTGTGATATTATTCTAAATTGTTTTACTTTGGTGATAAATATTCTCTCATCCATTTTTTTTTGTTAATTGAGAGAGAATCTTCTCCGATATTATTGAATTCCGACAGGATGCTTTTATTCAAATTATTTTGGTATTGAATTCCTTCTCCATTGTTTGTTAGGCTACTATTTATCAGTCCAAATTTATAAATTAATAACTTTGTTTATTTTGCATTTTTTTTTAAAGAATATTTTTTTTCCATCAAAATTTATATATAATTTTGAAAATAATACTACAACATGAAAAAACAGGGATTATACATTTAATCCAAATGCAATAAATAAAAATTTTTAATTGAAAAAGAAAGAGAACAACATTATCAAACATTGTTTGAAAGGTGCAAATGTTGATGCTTTGAGGGGATCCTTCAAAAAAAAAAAAAAGATGCTTTGAGGAGAAGAATTTTAGTATAGAAGCATGAGATTCTTCTTTTTCCTTATACAAAAGCTCCATAAAAACATTTATGAGTAATTTAAGACCACGATTTATTTGATAAGATCTGACCTGTTTAATTTTCTTAACATGTCAAATTAAGAATTTTAGTCCATATAAAACTAAAGATGTCAATCTTTTTTTAATAAATACTAAAAAGAATTATTTTTGTTCTTATAGAATATAGTTCATCATTAAATTAAGATCATTTCAAGTATGCACCGTGTAATCTAATCCACGAAGTACTAAACAATTTTTTTTTTAACAATTCTATTGCATTTTTTAATACATGAGTGAGCGGAGAGAGAGGTTAATAAATAAATTTAAAAAGATTCAAAATTAAATATGTTTAACTATACAATAAAAACGAGTCCATAATAATAGTTTAATAGTCCGGAGACATCGATGCATTCTCATAACTAAAAAATCATAAAATTTCTCTCTCTTAGTTTCAGTTGAACTAAAAAAAATATTAGTAATTACGTACTCAAAAAAAAATTAGTAATTTAACAATGTTAATGTACTCTTATATCTCTAGTTATGGATTCGAATATGTCTTCGGGTAACCGAACTAAAAAAAAACTAAAAATATATATATTTAATTAAAATGAAATTATGAGTTTAAATTATGTCACTTTCCAATATTGTTGAGTTATAAAAAATGAAAATAGTATCTAGAGAGGTGTATTAGCTCTTTTGATACAAACTAGGCAACTTCTAAATGAAAGGACCAACAAACTTAACTACAAAATTAATTTTGATAGTTCCTAGCTATGTGATTAGACAAAAAATGACACAATAAAAAGAATGAATTCAACACAATCTAGTCCCATCAAGTTATGGAAAATCCTAATCCACAACTTAACAAACCTAATTCTCAAGGGAGGACTTGATATTTTTCTTAATTATAAGTTATATTTGATGATTAATTTGACATTAGAAGGTTTCTAAAAAATGCATTATAATTTATATATTTTTTATTTTAATTTTTAGATTTAACAAATATCTATGGTTAATTTATGCATAGATCAAATAATTTAGATTCAACAAATATTATTTAAAATTAATGATTATAAATATTTTAACAAATATGGTAAAAGGACCTTCATCAACCAAAAACTTTAGATTCAATCTATAAAAATCATTTACTTAAAAAGTAATTTGTTAATCTTCTTTTATATTCAAATATGTAGAATGGGACAATTGTTTTAATGGACTAAAAAAAATATTTTAACAATACTTTTAATAAGATAGTAAGAAAGTCAAGGTAAATTGAATACTAAAATATTATTTTAATTTTATGCTTGAATTTGATAAGAATACAATAAAAATTTAAATAAAAAATCAAATGAGCAACTCAATAATATCAGTGTATGTCTAATAATCAATCGATTTAAATAATAATAATAAATTTTTTATACTAAATTAAGAAGAAAAAATTGCTATGCAGAGTAAAATTTCTCACCATCTCATGAGGGGATTCATCATCCAATGTATTGGAAATGAGAAGAAAGGTTGGTTGGTTGATTATTTATAAAATCAAAGGCTGAAAACCTGTGGGCAGTGATAGTTTGAAGGAATAGGTGAGTGTCTGTTTCTTGGAACATGGACTCTGGGTTTCTGAAATGCTGAAATATATAATATTTAAATATATTATCTTATAACATAATTCAACATTTTCTAGATACACGTTTCCTACTTTATATTGGTTTACCCAAAATTGGCCAACATATTTGCACATATTAGGGTGCAACTAGTTTCAGACCTTTTTGGTCAAAAAAAGTGACATAAAAACAAGGAAACAATTTATGATCATTTTCATATATAGTTTGATTATTAGCTATTTTTAACGACAATGGTATTATAAATGTGGACTTCAACATTTGACTAAATAATGTATCATTGAACCTGTTGTGACTATGTTGTTGAATTAAATTAATACAAGATAATTCTGTCAAAAAAAAAAAAAGATTAACACCAGATAATGAAATTACTAAACCATCAACTCTTTCTATATCTAAAAAATTATTAGTGCCTTTAGGTATTAACTACAATTAAATGGTTATATGGTTGTTTCCAAATTTAAAAAATCTCTTGTAGTTATTGTAAGGTTTTGTTTTCATGTAAATATTGGTGCAATATTTCATTAACTATTTGAATTGCAGGGTAATGTCTCATAAATAAATGGCAATTTAATACAACTATATGCATTTTTGTTCATTTAATAACAATTATGGTGACAAATATTTGATTGATTGAACTTGTGACTATAAAGTGAAAATGGATTATTACCAAACTAGATAATCAATCGCGCCACTGATTCATTCAATTTATTATTATTGCGAAGTTAATTGTATTGTATTTAATCAATTCCTAAATTTTATTTTTTATTTAATAAGATCTTATTTCTAACTACACAATATACATTTATATATATAAATTTGAGAAGTGTATAAATATTTTAAGTTTTTGTTAATTATGTTTGGTATATTTTCATGATTATTTTGATATTGTCACAGTTTATTAATGTGCCTCTTCTAAATTTAATCTCAATAATACTAGAAGTATGAAATTTGATACAAAGTCTATTAGCGGTATATTTTAACTCTTTCCCTAAATTTTAAGTGTGTGGCTAAACTAAAAAATGGCTATACCGTTTATACACATGCACTATCACAAAGGATTCTAACCTATAATTTATTGTCATGTATGATGTCATTAAAGGAAGGTTATTTTTAGCATCATAATATTATTATAATGCTTACTCAGTTCATTTTCCTACCACAAGGTTGTGATTTTTTCTTCTTCTTTTTTCCCTTTTTTAAAATTTAAGTAAGTTGAAAAAAAACTAATAAGCTTATTTCGAATTTCCAATAACAACAGTCAAAATTATATTTTTGTAAGAAATAGATTATTAAGTTTATTTAGACAATAACAACCGAATTTATAAAATAATTAACATATTTTTTTGTAAAAAAATAATAATAATTAGTAACTTAAGAGAAGTCATCTTCTCTTGCTTAATAAATCAATAGCTCTAATTGAGGATCAATGACATAGTTGGTTATCTTATTTGGTGTTAATCTATTTCAACTCTACGCTCACGAGTTCGAGCTCGAAAAATTAATACCTGACTCTCATATTATTTGAGAGCAATTGTACCTTTTTTATGTAGGATTTGTTGTTCCTCCTTCCCCCACTATGTACTAAAAAAATAAATCAATAGTTGTGTACTACTAACTACTAAATATGTAATTGGAATTATTTATCCATTATTGTACTAAAAAAATTCCTTTTAATGATGAAAAAAAGTACTTGAACACAAAAGTAAAATAATATTTTGTATCTTTTATAATTAGAAATCAAAATTTTATCCCACCATAGATTTGAAGTATGTTTGCCCCCCATCCTAAAAAAGACAATAAATGATCTTCTAATTAAATCCACTCATGTTTAAAATCTAAAACTTCCACATGGGTATAGCTTCAAAATTTGAAACCTCTGAGGCTATCTTTTGAAAACCAATTTTAAAATAAAATACATATTAAATTTATACGGTGGCCAATTTTGGAAAATTGATGTTGACTAGCATATCTACCATTATTACTAAATCTACGGATAGAAGATTAATAAATCAAAAGGTTTATCCAATTTTAGAGATATTCAAACTTGGATGAAAATAAGCAGTAAATGGAAATGTAGATAACTGCACAAAATAAAATAGTATCTTCGTAGTATTTTACTTTTTAGAATAATGTGTTTTTATTTCTTTCTATACATATATTTTTTCATTTAAAAAATCCCAAGAAAATCATTTCCAAAAATCTATATTTGTTATAAATTTTAGCTAAGAATTTATAAGATTTCTTCGTTGATTATCTTGGGTTTGACTTAACGAACAAGAAATCTTGATAAGACTAAAAGTTTACAGATTTAGTCCAGGCAGTCATATATTAATCTTATATGATTATACCTTTTTTTTTTTTTTTTTTAAATATGGATAACTGACCTTCCCTAGAACAAGCATAAATATTATGTTTACTCTTCACATTTTTTCTTTTGTTATTAATGTTTTCCTTACCTTTTTTTATACCATTCTTTCCCTAATCTTTTAATAAAGTATATCATTATGTCATTCTAACCCAGTAAAGTATATTATATCGAATAGATTATATTGATACAATAATCTTATTATTCAGTTGTAATACAGTTCAACACCAGCATTATAAGAACTCGAGAATCGGTATTTGTCATTTCTCTTTCAATATGTAATTAAAATATATATATATATATATATCATATTTTGAAAGCTAAATATAATATTCTTTAAATATTTGGTTACTATTTCAAATACTTATAAGTGGAAATGACTGAAAAATAAAATAAAAATATATATAGATGGATAAGTAAAATTCTCATCGGAAATTCGTAAATGTAAATAAAGAAATATTTTTTTAAAAAATAAAAATAAATAAAACGGCCCAAAATATCGCTTGGTGATCATGTGCAATAAATACTCCTAAAATTCTTTCCATTTAAAGTCACAAGTCTTACAACTCCTTTCATTTATGGAAAATATTTTAAGAATCTCCAGACTCTAAATTCTTCCCTATTTAACCTTCGTCGCCAAGAAAAAAAAAACCCATCACAGAAACAAATTGAAATCGCTCTTCAATTCATCAATGGAGTGGATTCGAGGACAAGAACTGGGCCGTGGAAGCTTTGCAACAATCAATTTAGCAAAACCCACAAAGGGACTTCATCAGTATCCGCCATTAATGGCGGTGAAATCCTCTGTTTCAGCATTCTCTGTTTCGCTCAAGAACGAGAAGCAAATTCTGGATCGAATTGGGAATTGCCCACACATCGTTACTTGTTTTGGGGATGGATTTAGCGTCGAAAAGGATGGTGAGAAGTATTATAATCTGTTTTTGGAGTACGCCGATGGCGGAAACCTTGCGGATTTTGTGAAATTGCACTGCGGCGGGTTGCCGGAATTTAATGTTCGACGGTACACGGCGGCGATTCTTGGTGGGCTCCGGCGAGTTCATGGAAAAGGGTTTGTTCATTGCGATTTGAAGCTTTCGAATGTGTTGGTGTTTGGGAATGGTGAAGTTAAGATTGCTGATTTTGGGCTTGCAAAATCGGCGACGGCGGAAACAGAGGAGAAATTTGAATGGAGAGGAACGCCGATGTATATGTCGCCGGAGGCGGTGAACGACGGGGAGTATGCGCCGCCGTGTGATGTGTGGGCGTTGGGTTGCGCCGTCGTGGAGATGGCCGGAGGAATTCCGGCGTGGAGGGTTTCGCCGGAAACAGATATGTTTGGGCTGATGATGAGAATCGGAGCCGGAGATGAAGTGCCGGAGCTGCCGGATAGTTTGTCGGCGGAGGGAAAAGATTTTCTCCGGCGGTGTTTCGTTAAGGATCCGAGGCAGAGATGGACGGTGGAGATGCTTTTGAATCACACATTCGTCGCCGGCGCCGGCGCCGGTGAAACTGTTACATTGAAGGAACCGGAATTGATGACGAAATCGCCGACGGGTCCTTTTGATTTCCCGGAATTCGTTTGTTCTCCCGATCAAGGTTGTGATGGTTTCAATTTCTGGTGCTCAAATTCCTCGCCGGCGGAGATGATGAGTAGATTCCGGCGGATTGTGTCGGAGATGCCTTTGGATTGGTCTGTCACGGAAAGTTGGGTGACAGTCAGGTAGGGAATGGAGAGAATTATTTTTGTAGATAAAGGGAAATATTTTTTGTAATAGATTATTCTAGGGTTGTTTGCGAGACAATTTTGTCATTCTGTAAATAACTATCAGTGTAGCGACAGAGCAAATTGAACTTGGAAATTTAATGAATTTTATCCTTATATTTTTGGTAATTGTGATTCTTACCCCAACATTTTTCCTTTAAAAAAATCATCACAGTATATTTAAATGAGTATTCATATTCGTTGTCTCTTATCCTAAAAAAAAATGTTGTCTCTTCGTCTATAATATATGTTACGATTCTTGAACTAAATTCATTTTTTTGCATTCTGAATACAATTTTTTTTCCCTTACAATAATTAGGATCTTACCATACTGTTGTTGAAAAAGCAGTTGGGGTAGCTGAGTTTGGGAGGAAAAAATACATTTTTAATTGTTTATGTTTTATCTATATATTTTTAAATTGGATACTTTCAAAACTACACACTTTGTAATGTTGATTAAATAACTATTTTTAAGTCTACAATAATTTGGAGGAATCGAATTTATGATATAGATAAATTTTAAAATATTTAAATTTATAGTATGATAAATACTCAATAATATAATATATCATTATATTATATTATTGTCGGTATCAATGATAATGGTTGCTAATTTATTTTTAAATTAACTATATTTATAATTATTTTATGATCTTTTTACTAATCTGGTAAGTTTCACAGCTAGGCTATATATCTAATGACGATAGTTGCTAATTCATTTTTAACTTGGACATTCATATAGATCATATATCATTGTTCTCAGATAAATTAGAAATAAATATTAATTTTCGGGATTGAATTTGCGACCATGACGTTAAATTAGTTTACAACCAAATAATAGAGTTATTGTGCTACTTACTCATTAAAAAACAATAATAAAAAAAGAAAGAAATAAAGAATATATATATATATGATTGCTCCAAGTTGATTGTGGATGGGCCTACGTTACATCTACCGCTGGTAAGTAAGATGTCTTGTTTAATTAATCGAGAAATCATTTTAGTTACGCCCAATTTAATGAAGGGAATTTTACGGTAATAGACCAAATGCAAAAGTAATTGACGGTTTTCTTTTAAAAAATTCATTTTATTGTGGAAATTACAACAATATTCTTTACTATAAACAAATCTTTAATAAAATAGAAATGCACTAAAATTTCAAAAAAAAAAAAAACTCCCGTAAAGTTTTCAACTCCCATTTTCAAATAAAAAATTTCCCTAATAATAAGGGAAATTATGTGAGATACACCTATTTTTGTTGATTGTTGTTTTAATTTTGGTAAAAAAAATTTAAAATGTTCCCGTATTAATAAATAAATATGAATTTTTTTTATCATTATTATTTTTTAGTATCGACCAAATGTAGTAAGTTGTGAAGTGTATTAGTAATTTTAAAATATATTAATATTGTATTCTTTTTTAATTTGGGTATGTAAAGTATCTTTTAATACTGTATTTTATGATTAAGATGTCTTATATATTTATGTATATTTATCTTACGGATAAATATAATAGGAAAATTGTATTGGAAGCTAAAAATATTGTGTTAATCATAAAAAATATTGTATTTATATAAAAAAATAATTTTGTATTTATAAATAATGCTGTATTTATATATAAAAAATAATACTATATTTATAAATAATATTGTATTTACAAATATACATTAATACTAAATAATACCCAACAAAATGATATTTTTGTAAATATTTTCATCTTCAACTTACAAGGTTCTATAGGTGGTGGGTCGTTAGGGCGACGTCTGTGAGTTGTCGCAGTCATCGTCTCCAGCGTCAGCATTGGTGAGCAGCAGAGTGTAGACTTTTTTTTTTAATGTTTTTTTTGTATTTATTTATAAGTAGGGGATATTAATGTGACATTAAAACAAAATTTTTAATTAGAAATAAATTATAAAGAGATGACTAATTTTGCTAATTAGTTCAAAAGTAACTAGTTATATAATTTTTTCCTCAATTGAATACTCTTGTAAAAAACCATTTTTTAATAAGAAATTAAAATATAGGGAAACTTAAAAGATTAGTCAAATTCATAAAATAATTATAAATGTTTTCACTTAAAAAAATAGCAATCATAGTTATAGGTTAATACAATATTAATAGTACATAATACTGTATTAATAGAAATGTCAAAAAAAATATATTATATTATATATAATAATGTGCTAATACTACATAATACAATATTAAACTGTATTTATGAAGGTTTCAGATTTAATTATATTTGAAATTATTTTGTTAAAATAGACTATCAATTACAATTTTCCTAAATTATATTAGTGAAAATAGATTAATTATTCAATATTTAAAAAATATTGAAAAGTACTCACATATATAAATACAATATTAATAGTTGTATTATTTATAATAAATACAATATTTATCGATTTAAGAAGTATACAAGTATATTTAATATATTATTTATCGATTGAACATATATAAGTATTAATTATAACAATAAATACATTGGATATGTTAATACTTGTATTAGATAAAATAATTAATTTTCTATCTTTTATCAATAAAAAAAACTGAAAGAAAAAGAGTAATTAAAAGTTAAAGAATCGAAGGTATTAATTACAATTAAATCATAATAGGCTTTAAATTACGTAAAAAAAAATAACGGAAGTTTGTTTTGTCCACCCCCGAATTAGTAGGGGTAAAATGGGGATGCGAAAAATTGTATTTCTTTTGATAATAAACAAATAAAATAATATTGCAATTATTATAACATTAGTCTAGATTTGTAAATACTTTCTTAAAATAGACTATCTACTACAATTTCTCTTTAATGAAAGCATTGTTGATCCTGTTGGGCCTTCTAGTTTAATGTCTGGGGCGGTCATAAAATCAAGGAAACAATTCAGACAATGACTAGAATTCAGAAATTAATTAGGGTTGTGGCTAATAATCTTTAGACTTTAAATTTATGTCTTTTTTTAATTTTCAATTTTTAATTAATTTTTCATATGGAAAGTAGTTTATAATTGTACCCTTTCTACATTTCATATAATTTTTTAAAAAATTAATTTTAAATATATTATTTGTAACTACCTTTTTTATCTAAAAAAAATCTAAACCAATCTAACTAATTAAAAAAACGTTAGTCAAACATAAATATGTTAATAATTATAAAATACCATGAAATAAGAGATTTTGAAAATTTAAAAAATTTATACGTAACATAGAAATTTTGTTCTTAACATTCACAAATATAGTCATACATCATCTTTCCATAAGTCGTACATACTCTCGGTGGTTGGTGTGATTATTGTAAGTCTCGTTAAATATAAATTAAAAATGGTTGAGAATGATACCTGAACTTGAGTTTTATGAGCGCCTTAAATATCCGTTTTTGAAGAAGATGGAAAATTCATTTTGATTCTTTATTCCAGTTGAACAATCCCTCGAAAGCCCTCCACCCATGTATTTGCGGTTGACGATAGCGCCGCGTTGAAAAATTAGGTCGCAAGCGAAATGTACGAATTTTGTTGGGCTCCAATTCTCGAGAGTTTGAAAGGGATCGTTTCTGATAAAAACTTTCAAATCATTGTTTGTGCTCACACATTTTTTCCAATATAAGCTTCCAAACCTTTCAAATGGATCTGGATTTTAAATATATTAACATCTAAAATTGAATTCCTATTTTATTGGAATTTTTTTGTTTTTATATTTTTTTTAGACATGGGTGGCACACATTTTATACATAATAAAATCCCTACTTTGTAGGGATTATATTGTACTTTATTTTTTTCGCATGGGTTAGACATTAGTTGCATGTACACATCTTATATTTGTTACTGTTGACATCTATTATGTACATAATATTGACGCATATTTTAGTTACATCAATGTTTGTAAATTTTGTGAATAGCATTTTTTTTGTTGCATAAGTTAGGCATTGTTGGCACATATAAATAGACAATTACCTATTTATATATTTTGTAAATAACGTTGTTTCCTTGATTTTTTTTTTTCAGTTTGTGCAATTTTTTACACGGTTGACATAAACTTCTCTTCAAAGGTAATATCAGAATTGAGTTCAAGTGGCTCAAAATTAAGCACATGCAACAGATCTGAAATTATGCACCGCGTATGTAGACCATACAACTTATTAGTATGCGCTATGTTTGTACATCATGATTTAAGAAAATACGATGGATCAACCACTTAATGCACAAAACATAAAAAAATTTCATAGTCATCCTTTGTAACTACTTAGTTTTTGTAACTTTTTCTAATGTATTTTATTTCGAGGTTTACAACATTGGTTTTGGCCTAATGGATTGCCTACATATGTATATATAAGACTGAGACGTCATTTATGTTATGTGTGCTATCCATTCTTGTTGTGTTATAGCCATTAATATTGTTTGGAATGTGTATATAAGTATGAATTGATTCATTAGAATACATAGTTCGCTTGCCCCTGAATATGGTTAATAGCCCCATATATCACTCATGACACTGTAACTATTTTCCAAAATTATGCACAGCATATGTAATCCCTACAATTTATCAATATGGTGTACATTGTGATCGACAACTTTGATTGAACGTGATATTTAGTTCTTTTTTATTTTCGTGGCGATGACGATTTTCATTTTTTTAGCCACCTTCCTAAATCTTATGGATCTCTTTTAATTAAATATTAGTAGTATTTTAATTTTAAAATATTATAAAATAAGGAGTAGTTAGTTATGCTTAAATTTAGGAAAAATTAAATATTATAAAATATAATGGTTGATTATTAGATTTAGGGGAAATTTGATTTTCTTTTTTCTTTTTTAAACATCTGTTTAAACACTTAAAAAAAAGAAATAAAATAGTACTCTAGTAAAAGAAATATTCATATTTCCTCATGATTTTTTGTAGTCATCAATTTAAAGTTCATGACAAAGTATTCATGTCCTCTATTCTTTTTTTTTTTTAAATTTAGTTATTTTCTACCGTTTCCCTAAAATCAATAAACAATATTTTATTTACAAAATTATATCTACCCAGTATATTTCACAAACACCTTTAAATATTATTAAACCAGTTTTAATATTGAAAAACTTTAATATTATACCGTTTTCCGTTTTTTTATATATACAATTATATATCTTTTTTTTTAAATAATAAAAACAAATGGAGCCTAGCTCATGTATATCCGGGCATCAGTCGCCTAGGCTGCGACACTATTATATATAAAGCTTAGAAATCTATTAATATGTGCGCGAATCTTTGATATATGAAAATAGTTTTTTATTATATTTATAAAATATAATTTTGGGTTCTAACTATCATAGGAGACTTAATGATCTTTAGACGAATTCAATTTATAGACAAATTCAATTTATGATGGTCATTTATTTATAATTAATGTTTAACTTATTTTTTAACAATGAAATATTGTAAGTTCATTCAATTTATTATATAAAAATGGTTGAAATGTACCTAAGGTGAGTCACACTCTCGTGAATGTAAAAAGAAAATTCAGTCTCTAAACTTTTAAAATCTAGATTAAACTTGTACTCAACAGAGCAGCCAGCCACCCTCATTTTTTTTAGCTTAAACACATGACAATTGTTGAACAAGATCAAGACACTTGCCTTGTTGACTTGAAACTTCTTGTTATTGTACTATCTCCCATTTCATAAGAATTATAGGGGGTGTTTGTTTACCATATTTAAGTAGGATTTAGCTCGAACAATTATATTAAATAGTTAAAAATTGAGAATTATAACAAAAAACTCGTTTAGATATGATTTTTATGTAAATAAATTAGAGTTAGAACTTTGTTTAGACGTATATTTAAATTGAGTAATTAAAAAACAAATGATTAAAAATAAATTATTTTGATTAATTTAAAATGAATGATTATAAACGATGGCTATAAATGAAAATTATTTTTAAAAGTAAAAATTAGTTGGAGTGTATAATTTTGTGGAGGTTTTCCTACATCCTCCATGTAAATGCACCTTAAATAAGAAAGACAAACAAGCCCTTACTTCTTATTTATGGGAAATTGTACTCGATAGTCACTTTTAACAAAATAATTTAATGTCCAGACATCTTTTAAAGTATTTGTAAATCTATTTTTTTTTAAATTTAATTAATAATATTTTTTGAAAATATCTATTATACCCTTTCTTCTCACGCTTTTTTTTCTTTTCTCCTACCGCCAATTTATATATGGATTCTCTTCACTTCCATCTCTCTTTGAATTTAACTCTTTTTTTTTCAAATCTTCAAATTTATTTTGTTCTATATTTTTTATCTGCTATGGGATTGGATTTCCATTTTCTCAATTTTTTTTAATGTTTCCAAAGCGATGACTTTTTTTTTTGAATCAGCTACGGTGATTATGGAATAATGAAAAGACATTTAAATTCCATATCATAATTTTATCTAATGAGTTGAATTGATTTGAAACTTAAGATAAAAAAGGTTTATTTGATACTCCAAATGTCAAATTGTCTAAGAATAATGTGACATTAGGGATTTTTTTAGAGCAAAATTTTAGTGGCACCTTTTATAACCTGATAATCATACATAATCATACAGACTACTTGTTTTTTCATATTTTTTCTAAAAATAAAGCTAGTATAAAAAAGAAAAAAAAATCATTGATACTAATGAGTATTGTCACATTTTTTTGTATAATCCTAGTTTTAATGAGTTTTTACAATACAATATTGAAACATATTAATGATTATGAATGCAAATATTTTCGAATTTACCTACATTTGTAATTAAGTTGTGAGGAGCAATACAATTTTCCTAAAGAAATTTATGATACTTGTACCTAACATTTCCATACCACAAAAACAATATATATAAATTTTTATTTATATTAAAACTTAAATACAGTTTTTAAATTTTAACGACATCTTCCATAACCTAATAACCATACGACTTTTTGTTAGTTTATCTTTTTCTTTAAACATACGGTCACTTAAAAAAATGAGTGAAATAAGTATTTGGTATTATTGAGTATTATCACAAAAATTTCTTATAATGCACGTTTTAATAAGTATTTATAATACAATATTAAGAACATATTAATGATTATGAATACAAATATTTTAGAAGTTGTATACATCTGTAATTAAGTTGTGAGAAGCAATACAATTTTTCTAAAAAAGAATTTGAGTACATATACATAACATGATCAATACCATAAAAACAATATCCATAAATATCTATTTATATTAAAACTTATGCATTAATAAATAAATACATGTTTTAGATTTTAATGACATCTTCTATAACCTAAAAAACATACATCAACTCGTTTGTTCATCTTTTTTCTAAAAATACAGTCACTTTGGAAAGAAAAAAAATAGCAAAAGAAGTTATTGGTATTACTGAGTATTGTCGCATACTTTTCTTATAATACTCGTTTTAATGAGTATTTATAATGGAGTATTAAAATATATTAATGATTATGAATACAAATATTTTAGAATTTCTCTACATTTGTAATTAAGTTACGAGAAACAATTCAATTTTCCTATAAAAAATATAATCAATACCACAAAACAATATTCATAAAATATGTATTTACATTAAAACTTTGGTATTAAAAAATAAATACAGTTTTTAATTATAATGACATCTTATATTACTTAATAATCATACCGCTACTTGTTCGCTATCTTTTCTACAAAAATACCGCAACTTTTAAAAAATAGCAAGAGAAGTCATTGATATTATTAAGTATTGTTACCTACTTTTCTTATAATACTGATAAAAATATTTTAGAATTTATCTGCATTTGTAATTAAATCGTGAAAAAAGTTCATCTAATATAATTTTTCTAAAAAAAGTATTACAATACTTATGCATAACATGATAGATACAACAAAAACAATATTAATTATCCTTATTTATTTAAAACATGTATTTATTTTTTAATACATATGACTATGATTGTTATTATTATTATTTCTTTTGCCTAAAATTGTAAATATTTTTCCAATTTGACCAATTCCTAAAAAAACCTCTTTATTTATTTATTTGAGAATTAGATACTCGTATTTATTTATTGATACATGATTGAAAGTTTTAAGTATATTGACAAAATTAAAACAACTCTCTACAAATAAATAAATAAAAGCCTGTACCAAATATTAAAAAAAAAAAAAATCTTTGAAACCCTCCACGATTTTGGGGAGATTTGTTAGGTGGCTGATATATCTTATATAGTAGTTTTAAAATGTTACTTTAAAGTGGGGGTATTTGTGTCTTTTTAACATTTTTGTTGAAAAGTCGACGATTACTTTTGCTAAATTTTATTAATATGACTATTCTTGTAAATTGTTTCTATAGCCTACTCCTGCTAATTACCCTGTATTTATTTATAATAATAAAAAAACAATTTCCCGCCATAAACACACAAGTTCTTCCCGCCATTTCGACTGCAAACCCAATCGCAAACCCTCACCAACAAAATCCAAGGCGCAGCGCCGTCAAGGTCAATATCGGCTCAGACATGGCGGACGAGCAGCCTTCCACCGGTAATCGCAGGCGGAGCAGAGGATCTGAGGCAGCCACCCGTCTTCAGGCTCTCGAACGTCTCAAAGCGATCCGCAGCGGCGGCCGTCGATCGGAAGCCGGCGGTTTCCAAGTCAAGTTAGAGAATCCGATCTACGATACCATTCCCGAAGATGAGTACGATGCTCTCGTTGCCAAGCGTCGCGAAGAAGCCCGGGGGTTTATCGTCGACGACGACGGTCTAGGATATGGAGACGAAGGCGAGGAAGAGGATTGGTCCAAAGCTGGAGTTTGTTTCTCCGACGAGTCTGACGGCGAGCCTGATAAACCTAAGAAGAGGAAGGCGGAGAAGAAAGAATCGCAACCGAAGAAGCCGTCTTCTTCTTCTTTATCGGCAGCGGCGGCCATGATGGGGAAACAAAAGCTTTCTTCGATGTTTACTTCGTCGATCTTCAAGGGTAGAGATGACAAGAGTAAAGCGTTGGCTTCTGATAGTATTGTCGATGATGTGATTGCAGAATTCGCGCCGGATGAGACTGATAGAGAGCGGCGTAGAAAGGGACAAATTGGTGCTTCATCGATTTCAAGGAGTTTAGCGCCTGTTTCTGCTGTGAAGTGCGAGGGATTTACTGCTCACAGTCTTGATTTAACTGGTGGAGCTGAATTGGTTAAGGGTACTGAAAATGGGAACTATGGAATGGCTAGGGTCGTAAAAAACAATGATTTGGAGGTCCAGGGAAATGGTGAAACTAAGGAATTTGATGCAAGGGAGGATTTAGATTCTGAAGTCAATCTCGATTCGGTTGGGCAATCACATAGCTCTTCGATTAAGGAAGATGTAATTGAAGATAACATGCCCATTGTGGTAGAATCGAAGGCGGATCCGTTGGTGAAGAAGGAGCCAGTTTGTACTTTGAATGCTAAGATTAGCGATGTCAAAGACCCAGCTTTGAGTGCTACTGCAGGATGGCAAGCAGTCATGAGTGAAGGGAGTGGAAATATTGATTCTCCTGCACATATTTCTGAAGAGAAATCCGATTTTGATATCGATGCCGATGGCTCTCTTCCTTTCTATGTCGTTGATGTGCATGAGGAGCTCTTTGGTGCAAATATGGGCACTGTTTATCTGTTTGGCAAGGTATTACTAATTTACTGCCTATCAGTAGTAGTTATTTGAACACTTGCACATCTTATAACGAATATTACTAATTCTCTGCCCATCGAGAGTAATTATGTGAACCGACTAGTACTTAAGTGTACCCAGATGCAATGAGTGGTCATCTTGTGATGGAAATACAAAAGAAGTAATCGTCGCACATTAGTTAGATAGGGTAGATCACAGGTATATGACACTTTTAGAATGAAACAAAAAATAAAGCTACAAGGGCTTTTGTCCAAATTGGACAATATCATATCAATGTAGAAATCTGTTGTACTGTTGTTGTCTCTAACATCTTGGTTGACTTTGATCACCTATCTTCTTGTAATTAGGTCAAAGCTGGAGATACATACCATAGTTGTTGTGTGGTGGTGAAAAATTTGCAAAGATGCATTTATGCTATTCCAAGTGCTTCCTTTCTTCATTCGGATGAGATGTCAAACCTTCAGAACGATGCTGAACAGTCTCAGCTTTCTCTTACAGATTTACATACCAAGTTACATGTAAGATGCGTATATGCTATCCACCCTTGTAACTGAATACGTTATGCTTGTCATCCTTTGGTTTCTCTGATGACATCTTTTATCTTGCACGCTTCTGTTAATGTGTACTCTTACTTTCTGTTCTCAGGAAGTGACTGCAGGATTAAAAAATGAGATAGTCAAGCAGTTGCTTGATCTCAATGTTTCATCATTTAGCATGACACCGGTTAAGGTTTGCTAAGTACATTTTGTTTATTTCATATTATTACTAATAAAGTTGTACAATGTCCAATTTTATTTGCATTCATTTACCATTTTATAAGCATTATTGTTAAATTCCCATCACAGAGGAAATATGCATTTGAGCGTCAAGACATACCTACGGGGGAAAATTATGTGCTTAAGATCAATTACCCATTCAAGGTATGATACTTGATACACGAATGCTATTTTTAATTTGAACTGAGATTCATCTTTTCAGTACCTTGAACACCATAATTTTGTAGATCTTTGGCAGTTAAAGTTCTTACATATGCCTGGGAGGCACATCTCTTAGTTTTGTTTTTATTGCTTATTTATATATCGATTATCACTGCCATTTGGGAGTTACTGAATATGGTTAAACTTATGACAGCATCCCCCACTTCCTGCTGATCTAAAAGGAGAATTATTCTGTGCTCTCTTAGGAACACATCGCAGGTACAAATGTCTTGGAATACTCGTTTTATCTTTCTCTAGCACGCCTCTATCTTTTCCTTCATTCTATCAACTATATGAGCATGTGCGTTCATTATACGTTGTTGATGTAAAAGTGATGATTTTAGCATGTCAATATATACAGTGCCCTGGAGCTTCTTCTCATTAAAAGGAAAATAAAGGGCCCTTCTTGGTTGTCAATTTCAAAATTTTCGTCATGTCCTGGTTCTCAACGAGTAAGGCTGCTTGGGTCCTTTCGTAATTTACGAATATTTATATACATAAAAGAAGCTAATACTATGATGTTACTCTAATGAAGGTGAGCTGGTGCAAGTTTGAAGTGATAGTCGACTCTCCAAAAGATGTTCTGATTTCAACTTCATCAAGTAAAACTGTGGATATTCCTCCTATGATTGTCACTGCTGTAAACATAAAGACGATTATTAATGAAAGGCAGAATGTCAACGAAATTGTTTCTGCATCTGTTATATCCTGTCAAAGAGCGAAGGTTTATGAACTATTGTTACTGTTATTGATTTTGCTTACATGTTTCTACCGGTTACAATCACTTTTGTTTTTTTTTATGACTATGCCAATTGGATTTGCCAATCAACCTACATGAATGTTGACCACTGATGTCTATTATATGTTTGAAGGGTTATGCTAATGTTCTTGACAATTGATAAAGAGAGTTTTGAGTAATTGTAATGATTACTTATATGCTTTTGAAGTATGTATCTTCAATTGTTAAGCTGAAGCTATTATTGTCAATTTTGTTAAATTATTATTAGCTTATTTTTACTCTCAAGTATACATAGAAAAGTCTCCAAGAGGTGGCACAGTGGTTGAAAACTTGGGCTTTGAGGGTATGCTCCGTTGAAGGTCCTGAATTCAAAACTCACTTGTGACATTACTCTTTCAATGTCTCCAGTACTTGGCCTAGACACGGGCGTGGTTACCCTTGTTTCAAAACTCTCAAATATATAGAGAATGATTAACCAAGTAAAGAGAAATTATTTAACATTAATAAATTACTTACATCAACTACTGCTTGACATTTCAGATCGACGGCCCCATGTTGGCCACGGAATGGAAAATGCCTGGTATGCTTAAGCATTTTACTATCATTCGTAAGCTTGATGGAGGCATATTTCCTATGGGATTTGCTAAGGAGTCAACAGATAGAAATTTGAAGGCTGGATCAAATGTTTTGATCTGCGAGGGCAAGTAGGTTACTTATTAGCTTTAAAAAAAGTAGGGGTTACTTACTAGTATTGTCCTAAAATATTATTCTATTTCTTGTAGAAACTTTTCTCTTACGATATTAAAAAAGACACATTTCTCTTACTAGCATAATTATAATATTAGTAGTGGTAGTATTAAGTTTTAACTATAACTTTTGTTTTGCAGTGAGAGGGCCTTGTTGAATAGATTGATGATAGAATTATTCAAATTGGATAGTGATATTCTGGTTGGACACAATATCTCTGGGTTTGACTTAGATGTTCTTCTCCATCGAGCCCAGGTACGGTTATCAAGTAATTGATATGAACTAAGTGGAAAAATGTCTTTTTTTAGGACACACAACTTCTCACTGAAATTGGTTAAAGCTTCAAATATATTTACATAATAACAACCCCCTTGAGGAGTATATAAAGTCCCAAGACCTCCCCATAACATACAATTCATCCCTCCCCCAGTGCGTACACAGCCCAAAAAAGAAGAAGATAGCAACCGTGCTCCTCAGGAGATACACAAATTAACAAAACATTAGATCTTCCTTCCCAGTTCCAATGAACTTTTTTTTTCTTCTTAAACTTCAAACTGAATTTCCAGATCATAAACCCCAACAGAAGTTTTAAAACTTCAAAAAATTAAAGGTACTTTGCTTTTGTGCCACAAAAAATGTACTCACTTTGCTTCCGGTATAAAGCTTAAAAAATTGCAGAAACAGCACAATGTTCTGGAAAGCACCTCAAATCTGAAACCAAACTCTTGATCACAAAATAAACGGTTTTGATGTAACTGATATTCCCAAAAAGTTTCTAAAGCCAAACAAGTAGTCACCTTTACACCGTACTAAAATTTATCACACTTGGAAAAGCTTTTTGTAATTACTATTGAACTGTTTTTTGTACTTTTCATTCATGAATGAAAGTTTTTATCACACTTCCTTTCATTGTAGTGTATCCAGAAGATAGATTTTTTTTATCTCTCTCTATTTTCGTTTGAAGGTTTTTCTCTATAGATTATTTGTTTTTTTTAACTTGGTCTATACTCTATATATACATACAACATTTTAACTTGGAATTAACGTTAGGTTAACAGCTGACTTCTTCAGTAGTATATGAAACTTTTCCGTGGTTGTTTCATCTACTCATTAAAAACTCCGCCTCCCATTACACATCCTATGTATTAGTGCATGAATTATTCATACAAAATTGTGTTGTCATGCTGTTTCTTCGAAGATTCATGGTAGCTACATCCTAGATATGGTTCCTCGTTGGATGGTTGACCAAATGACTAGAAAAAGGTACATTTTTACTCGGAAGCTTCTCAATTATATTGCAGTTTTGTCGAGTACCAAGCAGCATGTGGTCCAAAATAGGTCGTCTTAAGCGGTCTGTTATGCCTAAACTTGGAAAAGGAGGGAACATTTTTGGGTCTGGAGCAAGTCCAGGAGTCATGTCTTGCATTGCTGGTCGGCTCTTATGTGATACGTACTTATCTTCCCGTGATCTATTGAAAGAGGTAAGTATTTATGTTGGAAATATGTTGTATCATTTATCATTTGGGTTTTGAAGCCATCTTTTTTATCTTCCAGATAAGTTATTCCTTGACAGAGCTAGCAAAGACTCAACTTAATAAGGACCGCAAGGAAGTCACTCCACATGAAATTCCAAGAATGTATCAAGCATCAGAGTCTCTCATGAACCTGGTGAGTTGACGGTTCTGTATCCTGCAACTTGGGATTAAAACCATTGTACTTATTCTCAATGATTACAGTTTGTATCAAATAGTTGTGAATATTTTTTCTGAAGAGGTGATAGGTCATAGTTCTCTTGCATTATGTTTAAAAATAAGAGTTGTAATTAGTGAAGCCATGAAAGCCTTTCATTGTCTGTGCCAAAGTTCCTTCCCTCTGAGCATCCTGGTTTTTTTTATTAATCAATAACTTGAGCTAGAATATTTTATATCTATAAATATTATCAGCCAAAGGCTTTTAACCCAAGCCAAGGCCTAAGAAACACGGGTTAAACTTTCCTTACTGTAGAAACACTATTAACATTCAAAGTTTTGACGGTTTGTGAACTTGTGGCAGATACAAAATGAAAGTGGAAAATAATAATTAATTTTCCAGTAGTATAACAATAAATAGTACCCTCTTGTAATTAAAACATATCACAAAAATAATTTTCAGCTACAAAAAGGACCGAAGGTCAAGCTTTAGAAAGGTTTAAATGTTTCGCACCAATGGTAAACTAAAATTTGAAACCCATGTCACATTTTTAATTTTTAGTATTTTATATTGAATATAGAGAGATAGATGTATAGTTGTCATTGGTGCTCATTTTTTTTATTCAAGTCTTCAAACTGCGTTATTCTCATGGTGCCTTAATATTTCAGATTGAATATGGTGAGACAGATGCATGGTTGTCATTGGAACTCATGTTTCATTTAAGTGTTCTTCCTCTTACTCGTCAGTTGACTAATATCAGTGGTAACCTCTGGGGAAGAAGTCTACAGGTAAGCCCTATTGACATATTTCATCTTGATTTCATTTAAAAAATTTACAATGAAATGATGATGAGAGCTTTATCGTCTTAATTCGATGTACATACTTTTTCAGGGTGCTAGAGCCCAGAGAGTAGAGTATCTCTTACTTCATGCATTCCATGCCAAGAAGTATATTGTCCCCGACAAGATTTCATCCTATGTGAAGGAAAAAAAGATGGTTAAAAAGAGAACGAATCATGGTTCTGATGAAAAAAATGTTGATGAATTGGATTTAGATGATGCAAATATAGCTCCCAACACTGAAAGTGGAAAAGGCAAAAAAGGATCCTCCTATGCAGGTGGGCTAGTCTTGGAGCCAAAACGTGGTTTATATGATAAATATATATTGCTACTGGACTTCAACAGTCTGTATCCTTCCATCATTCAGGTTAGTCTGTTGGTTCTTCCAGTTGTATTTTAAGCAAAGGACAGAGTGATCTAATTTCATTTGTGTGCTACACTTGTGAGCACCTGTATCTTGATCATGTAGGAATATAATATTTGCTTTACCACTGTTGAAAGATCTTCAGATGGTGTTGTTCCTCGTCTGCCATCTAGTAAAGTCACTGGAGTTCTTCCTGAGGTATATTTATGCTTGAAATTTTGGGAAATGAGTAAACTTGAAATGTTGTATCCGTTTGGTGATAAAAATTTGATTATTACAATAAACTACCAATAATATGTTTGAAATATTTTGTCCCCAAGTGGTGGCGCAGTGGTTGAAGTCTTGGGCTTTGAGGGTATGCTTCCCTTAAGGTCCCAGGTTCGAGACTCAGCTGTGACATTACTTCTTCGAGGTCTTCCGGTGCCTGACCTAGGGAGGGCCATGGTTACCCTTGTTTCAAAAAAAAAAATGTTTGAACTATTTTGAACTGTGACCGTTATATTGGCTATTGATATGGGATTATTGTCGTTAGTCCATCCACATCTATGGACTTCTTAGAATAAAATCAGCCCAATTCAAATGGACAACTGTCTCCTCTCCCTATCATGGGGGTGATCATGAATAATCATTATAATGCTGTTTCAAAATATGATATATGCATTTATTACATTTTTTATGCATGCATTAACAAAACATGTTAAATTATTTGCACTGAGGGGAGTTTGGCATTTGTATTGTGTTATGTGGTTGGTGCTTGGATTTGGGTAATAAAGGGATATTAATTTAGGGAGATTAATTTCAGTATTGGTTTGGCTGAAAGGTCAGTGTTAGTAGTTTCAATAACGCAATCAAGCTGTCTCCACCTTTATGTAAGGTAAGTTTGTAGTCCTATATTATCTTTCCTTTTATCATTGTTTAAGGCACAAGAGCTACACTCAAGAAATGATTAATGAATATGTCATGGGACTCGTATATCTTCAACTTTTGGTAGAAATAATAGGCAATGATGATACTCTCAACTTTTTATTTCTACAGCTACTAAAAAACCTGGTTCAGAGGAGAAGAATGGTGAAGTCGTGGATGAAGAATGCATCTGGTCTCAAGCTGCAGCAACTTGACATTCAGCAGCAGGCATTGAAGCTCACTGCAAACAGGTATTTTTCTCCTTGTACTTATTTTTGTTCTCTTACTCCATATATCTCGTGTACTAATCATCTTTTTCATTGTGCATTTACATGATCGGGTAATGTGATGCAGTATGTATGGATGCCTTGGGTTTTCTAATTCAAGGTTTTATGCAAAACCACTGGCAGAGCTGATTACTTCACAAGTAAGGGAATTAGGTTACTTATGTTGCAGTTTGCATTTATACTAATCATGTCAAAGGCTGCCCTCCTCTCTCAGTTTTCCAGAAAACAAAAAATTAAAAAAAAAAACAAAAAAACAAAAAGATGGAAAGAAAGAATCTGCAGAAACTTTCATTTACACTTCTTATTTACTTGTTTTGCAGGGAAGAGAAATATTGCAGAGCACTGTTGATCTTGTGCAAAATAATCTGAACCTAGAGGTGTCTAACACTGAAATTCTCAAATTCTTTAAGTTTCTTCATAATCCTCATGCTTACCGCGTGCTTTGGTCCCATGAATAATTTTCTTTCACATTACAGGTAATTTATGGTGATACTGATTCAATTATGATTCATAGTGGGCTGGATGATGTTGGCAAAGTGAAAGCAATTGCAGGAAAAGTTATACAAGAGGTGATATTATGGGGTTTGGTTTAATTTGTCAAAGTATTTCTCATATTTTATTGTACTACAAACTCTCAGGATTTAAGATCTAAATCTACTAGCCTTCTATTTTGTATAAGAATCAAATTACTATATGGTTGAAACTCTCATTATTTACTCTTATAATGTACACAAATTTATAGTAACACATAAAAGCCTGAAATTTTCCCTTAAACAACGATGGAAAATAGCTTTAAGATCCATCTAAATATTCATAATATACTGAAATGCTTATATCTTACAACACAAAAGTTCAGCAAATAGATTCTTTCAACACAAATAGGTTATTGATAGTAGTGTAAATTAAGTCAACACAATTTTTGTGATAACTTTTCCACTTACAGGCTCAAGTATTAATGTGAGATTTCTTTCATGTTTCTTTTTTCCCAGGTTAACAAAAAATATAAGTGTTTAGAAATTGATCTTGATGGTTTGTACAAAAGAATGTTGCTTCTGAAGAAAAAGAAATACGCAGCTGTAAAGTTGGAGTTCAAGGATGGAACGCCATATGAGGTAACTAATATTCTTCCATGTGCTAATTGATATCGTTTGGAAATAAATGGAAGATAGAACAACGTTAAAGTTGACTTCATATTCAGGTTATTGAGCGTAAGGGTCTTGATATGGTTCGTCGTGATTGGAGCTTATTGTCAAAGGAATTAGGTGATTTCTGCTTGAGTCAAATATTGTCTGGAGGGTATGTCACAAGTCACATTGCAGACTTTATTTTTTCCTTGAGGTTTTTATTTGTTTATGCTAATTATTTGTTAAAAACTGCATTCATTTTACTCTGGTCCCCTGCTTTCTCCATGCTTACAGTTCATGTGAGGATGTCATTGAATCAATACATGACTCTCTTATGAAGGTAAAATATGTACCTTTTCATTTTGTGACTTGTGAGTACTTTCTTCTTTCATATAATCATAATCCAGAAAGATAGATGCTAGGCTGATGCTAAGAAAGTCCCTAAAATTTAAACTGGACTGGCAATGATTTTCAAACAACTCTGCAAAATGTGGACATGTAAAAATAATGACAAGTTGGCCCAATTTTCTTTTTCCCGCACTTAAACACACACACAACCACCCATTGCTTGGACAAGTGGAAAGAACATAGAAAAATGAGCCTCTAAAGGTCTGGTAACTAATATTGTGTACATGTTACACAATGCTATTGTTGAACTAAAAAAGTATTGTGTATCAAGAATTACTTGGGATTTAAAACAAATTTCCTTGCTTCATTGGCTAAGTATGTGATAAGGTTGGGCCTAGGGCTCTATGTTAGCCATTACTTGGAGAGTAAGTTAGGATTTTGTTATAAATAGAATGGGTTAGGTTAGAGTTTAGGCATCCAATTATTAAGTGATTATTGAGTGATTTATTGTACGACTCAAGAGATTCTCTTGAGAGGGGAGGTTCCAAGACCTATCCAAACTTGGCTTATCTTTATTCTTTTACTTTTGATATAATCTAGATCCTAGATCATATCAGACTGATACCAGCTTCTCATTCCCCTTTCAAGGTCCTGTTTCGACTCTTTAAGAATTACTTGAGATTTTAATGTGAAAATTTTACACAGATACAAGAGGATATGAGGAAAGGGCAAGTTGCACTTGAGAAATATATCATCACAAAGACATTGACCAAGCCGCCTGAAGCCTATCCTGATGCCAGAAACCAACCACATGTTCAAGTACGCAAATGCTTAAACCATTGTCCAATTATTTTATCAACCATTACATTTTTCTTGAAGATCCGTGATCACTGTACAGGTTGCACGAAGGTTGAAACAAATGGGATATTCAACTGGCTGTTCTGTTGGTGATACGATCCCATATATAATTTGCTGTGAGCAGGTTTGTGCAAGTGGTTTGACATTTATTCCATGAAATATTATTCATATGTCCCCGAGGGGTGGCACAGTGGTTGAAGACTTGGGCTTTGAGGGTATGCTCCTCTCAAGGTCCTGAGTTCGAGTTTTTCCTGTGACATTACTCTTTCGATGTCTCCGGTGCTTGGTCTAGGGACGGGCGTGGCTACCTTAATCCAAAAAGAAATATTATTCATATGCTATAACCGTGGCTGTTATATTATACCTATTTTACTTGGTGAAATCTGAAAGTTGGTAGGATATTTTTTGGACAGTAAAAGTTTATAGAATAGTATTGATGTGATTCTCTTTTCCTTTGTTTTTACCTGTTTTTCTTTCTAGGGATCTACTTCTGGTGGTTCTACAGGCATTGCTCAGCGGGCTAGACATCCTGATGAATTAAAAAAGGAAGATGGAAAATGGATGATTGACATCGATTACTACCTTTCGCAGCAGGTTTTTTTCCCTCCTGTTTCGTAAATTTCAAGTGCATGGCCACAAATGATTATGATCTGTTTTTACTGCTATTCTAAAGGTTTGATGTTTTTATTATATGAACAGATTCACCCAGTGGTTTCTCGTCTATGTGCCTCAATTCAGGGCACTAGCCCAGAACGCTTGGCCGACTGTCTGGGGCTTGATTCATCGAAGGTAAAACATAGATCCTGCTAACTGAAAAAAAGAAAGAATAAGTAGATAGTTTCGTCAGTTTATTATTTAATATTTGCACTTCTGAGGTTCTGTGTACGTAATTATGTCCAGTTCCAAAACAAAACAAGTGACATTTCTCGGAGTGATGTCTCCTCTTCCCTCTTGTGTTCTGCCAATGATGAAGAAAGGTAATGATTTGAATTGCTAAGGCCCCGTTTGATAACCATTTCGTTTTTTATTTTTTGTTTATAGTTTTCCATTTTTTGTTTATTGTTTATTGTTTTAAAAATAAAAACCACGTATGTTTGATAACCCATTTTAGTTTTATGTTTTTAAAAATGAAAAACCAAAATTGCTTTTTGTTTTCAATTATCACATTTGTTTGGATTTTTTCAGTTTTTTACTATTTATTCTTGTTCTTTTCATACTTTTTTAAAAACAAAAACAAAAACTTGTTTTTAAAAGCTACTTTTTTTTAGTTTTTAGAATTTTTTTAATATTTTTAAAATTTTAAAAATAAAAACCAAAATTGGTTATCAAACAAACCTGTTTTTAAAAAAGTAAAAACAAAAATAAAAAACCAAAAATGAAATGGTTATAAACGGGGCCTAAATTACCAACCAATCCTTGTATTTCCCTTGCATATCATATCTCTACTCATTCTCATCCAAAATTCTTGGAACTGGAAAAAATTACGTGGATTTTACAAACTTGGCTGATGTTTAACCACTTAACAGGTATCAGGGATGTATGCCACTGACATTAACTTGCCCCAGTTGCTCTGGTACTTTTGAGTGTCCTGCTATCTTCAGTTCTATATACAAATCTATTGATGGAAAGCAAGAAATGCCAGTTGATGAACCTTCAAGCAAGTTTTGGAATAATTTGCACTGCCCGAAATGTCCGGACGAAGCTAGTGCGGGTAGAATGACTCCTGGAATGATTGCCAACCAGGTGCCCATGAGTTACAATTTGATGCCACTTTCTCTAATCAATCAATCTTTATGCTCATTCTCGAGAACCTTTTAGCATCTATTTTTTACTTTTTAATCCGTAAATTGTTACAAATGGTCCAAGAATAGGACACCCGAATTAACTCTGGATCAGATTTGGTATTACCCTATAGAACGGGGTCTCAAAATTAGACTGTGCGTCTCTTGAGAAGACATGTTTCAATTTGAAAATCAAAAGTAGTACTTAACAATGTCAATTTATAATGTCACAGGTAAAAAGGCAAGCAGAGAGCTTCATTTCTATGTATTATAATGGCTTACTGATGGTAAAATCTACCTCCTAGAAATCTTTTTGAGGCAGACTATATTGTTAGTGACAGTGTAAAACTCACAAATCTTTTGAACATTAGTGTGAGGATGAAACCTGCAAATATGCAACACGTGCTATCAATCTTCGACTTATTGGCGACTCGGAGAAAGGAACTATTTGCCCAAACTACCCACAATGCAATGGTCGTCTAATAAGAAAGGTATTATTATTACATTATCTACTTTTCAAGCACTTGAGTCCTTTTACATATTTTGATCTCTCCTTGAGAGCTATGGCTTTAATCGTTAATGTCCCTTTTTACATCAGTACACAGAAGCCGACTTATACAAGCAGCTTGCATATTTTAGTCACATTTTGGATACCGTACGCTGTATGGAAAAGGTTGTTAGTCTCTCTTCATTCACTTTTTTATTCATTAGTTGAGGCAATTATTGATCGATTAAATTTCCGATTGATAACTATTTAATTTTTTATTTTTGAAATTTAAGCTTATTTTTACTAAAATTTCTTACGATGTGTTCCATCTTTCTTTGAGAAAGTATATGAATGCTAACCAAATTTCAAAAACAAAAACAATCTTTTGAAAGCTACTCTTTTTTGTCTTCAAATTTTGATTTGGTTTCTATAAATATAAGTAAGATGTAGATATTAAAGTAAGAAAAAATAAACGATAAAATAGTCGTTGTAGGTTTAAATTTCAAAAACTAAAAAATTAAAAACAAAATAGTTATCAAACATGACCTAAATTATGCATGGAGTCCTAAGTATATTGTTTTGTGCAGCAGTTGGAGGTTCATGCAAAATTAACTTTAGAGAAAGAATTGACAAAAATTCGGCCAATAGTCAAGTTAGCTGCATCGACAATTCAAAGTCTTCGAGATCGCATTGCATATGGTTGGGTACAGTTGCAGGATTTTGTAGTGACGGTTTGAATTTGGACATGTAACCGAGGTATGTATGCTAGATCTCCTTTCATTTACTCTTTACATTGTAAATATTTGTCATATTGATAATACTCCATTAGAAAACTAGAAATTTTGGGTTCCACCATATGAATTGTTATGGAACTTCAGTTAATTGTGTATAGTTAATTTACCAATGATTTAAACTAGATAAGTTTCCACAAATGGTTGAGAAAATGAAGCAAAAATGGAGGTGTGTTCAAGCTGGTTGCTAATCTTCATAATCAATCTACCTGCAGATGATTGTTATTGTACAAGAAAAATATCATTAACCTATAGTTGTGAGCATTTAATTTTGATATAGAATTGGAGGAATGACCCACCAAAAAAGTGAATCACCAATTTTAAAGGACTAAGATCCTTTCCCTAAGATTTGTCCCCCCTCAATAAGTTTAGATAATAAATAAGTCATACCATTATTTATCCTATTACAAAAGAAGAAAATTTGTTTCCAAACTAAGGAAATAAATAAATAAATAACAAATACCATCGGTTGTGTTATTGAAGTTAGAGTTCTCGAGATATTTCGTTAATATTTTTGTCAATTGAACCTAATGGATGGTATGGTGGTCGAAAGTTTGGATTTGTGCTCATTTTAAAATTTCAAGTTCTAGGTTCAGGATTCACCTGTGATATTAATTTGTAGTCATTTCTTGTGTCTTAATTCTTTCGATGTCTCTCAGTGTTTGTTCTCAAGACAGTTGTGGTTGCCATTAGGTATAGTGGAGCGAAACTCTATTTTCCAGATTAAAAAAAATTAATATTTTTCAAAACCTCTCGAGCATTCGACTTAATTGAGATCGGGGAGTAAATCTTCCATCGATGCCTGACGTTTCTTAATCATTGGTGCATTAATAACATCAAAATATTGGTGCGTGACGTTTCTTAATTAGATGCCCAAATAAATTCCTATACTGCCCCACACACCACAACTCAACTAAAACTCTAAATTTGTCTTCCTTTGGATTTTTTAGTACAAATTTATGCCAAAATTCTAAATAATATGAGAGTAAAATATTGAATTTTGAGCTTGAACTCGTAACTGTAGAATTGAAATAGATTAACATTAAATAAGATAATCAATTGCACTATCGACTTATTTGATTCTACCTTAGAATGTAAGAGTGAGCAATTTGTCTATATTGAAGTCCACTTGGCTCAGTTTTAGCCACTTTTAATTGTTCTCTAACTCAAAAAAATAGACAATTAAAATTAAAAAAAAAATGTAACATAAATTAAATTATGTATACTTCAAAATATAGATGATACCTAAATATCATCCAAATTACTCGGAATAAAGCAAAAAGAGGAACAAACATTAACCTTGGTGCATTTTAATTTCGGGAGGCACATACATAATCTTATCATAGATGTCCAAAAATGGTCGATGCTAAATATTTTATTTTCTATAAATTAATATTCATGTAATTTTATTAGAGAGGGTTTGTTCTTGGGTTGATCTAATTCTACATTTGGATGAAGCAGCTCCAAAAAAATCCCATAAAATCATTAATAAAATACGTTATAAACCTTTAGATATAATATCATTCTACTTCAAAATCACTTATATTCCTTTCATCCAAACAAGTGGTTTAAGCTAAAATCTCTTATAACTTTCAATACAAATGAATTTATGTTTTTTTTTTCTCAATCACTCATAACATTTCTATTTACAGTGAGTTTATGTTACAATAACTTGTAACATCTCAATTCAAACATGATTTTTATCTTCATCAAATCTGGCAAAACTACTCAAAACCCTTGGTACTATTCCAAAAACACCTTCGAGTGACTAAGCATGGATTGCTAGATTGGGTGTAATTATTATAATTTTTCTTATTCTATAACAATTATTTTCTTTTTACCTTTTCTAAATTCAACCTTCTAAGTCTCAACTTTTAATTCAATTGTAGTAGGAAATCCAAATTAAATTCTATTACCGATAGATTTCAATGAGTGATAGAATTCTATTAATGGTTGAGTTTTATCACTAATAAAAATCATGTGCTATAAATGAATTATTTTAAAAATTAAGCTATAAATATAATACAAGAGATAAAATGTGTTGTTGGGATAAATTCCTTAACAAAATTCCAACACTATTTCACTACTTTTAGGTATTAAATAAATAAATAAAAAGATAGCATTGGACATCAATTCAAAGAACAAAATAATCCAAGTTGGACCTATTAAGATTTCATATTGTGTATTGAACTATTAAACTAAAAGGCAGAGCCATGTGGAATGGGGACATTGTTTTTTAGGTTTGGTTGCTTTTGGGTGATGTTCATTTCCATTTGTGGCTGAAATTTTGCAAACAAATTGTGATGGAGCCAAATAAATATAGAGACTTGACACATATATTTATTGAAGTTTTTTTTTTGAGTACATAGTGGAGAAAGGGGGACCAACAAACCCTACATAGAAAGCACAACTACTCTCAAATAATATGAGAGCTAAATACCGATTTTCGGACTCGAACTCGTGACCGTGAAGTGACAAGATAACCAACTACTTTCATATATTTATTGAAGTGACAAATCCCAGGTAATCTCTTTTGATCGGACAATTATTTTGGCCACAAATGGGGAGGCCGTTGCTAGTGGATGACATACATAGGTGAATTACTTTTATTTATTTATTATTATTTTTTAAATTAAAAAATATTTGATGTTGGAAATTCAAATTCGTAATATTTTGGTTATCAAATTATACATCATACTCTTGCTTAAAAAAGAAGTTATACATCATACTATAATTGATTTAAGCTTTTATTAGCTTCTTTAATTCATTATTATTCAACATCTAAGCATAAAAAAATGCATCATGTTCTCTAAATTTTTACCTATTTGAAATTTACTTCAATTTTTAAAAGCTATATTTTAACTTAAAATGAATCACTCGTTTGGTCTTCGATTAGCACATTTTTTTTTCTTCTTCTTCTTTTCTTTTTTAAGTAATCTAACTCATTTTCTTGTTTACATATTGTGAAATAATAGTTAACTGAAAAATAGTTACAATCGGTAAAAAAAAAAAAGAGTTTCACTAATATCATCCAGAGATTACACGATAGAATCCTAGTCCTAATTGTTGTTGAATTAAAAAAGAAGGACAAATGGCTATAATCTTGAAAACTTAATTTACTAGTTTTTTAAAGTATAAATTGTGGGAGGAACCAACAAACCTATACGGAAGGAAATGTGTAGTTGAAATAAATTATCATCAATTAAGATAATCAACGTGTCACCTATCCATTGAGTGAGAACCTAATTTATTGGTGAATTTTCTTTCTTCCGGTTTCATCTCAATTTCTAAAGTACCTAAAGCTTTTAGCAACCAAATTAGGATTAATCTCAAATTCTCAAGTACTTAAAACTTTAGCAATCAAATTAGAAATAACGGTAAAGTTCTAGGATATAGTTTTATAACATAAGTTATATGCATACAAGGAAGATTCTCTATAATGGATATCACTTTCATGATGTAATGGTTTTGCTATCTTTACATATTACCATTCTCCTTTCAATTTTATATCAGAATATATATTTTTTAAGAAAAAGAATATAATGGTTTATGAAAGCGAGGATTCAAATGTTCTGTTCATATTAAAATTACCATAATCATTTTTTTTTTAAATGAAAAAAAAATTATATAGCACCGTGATAATTATGAAGTATTCTAATTACAAAAAGGAGCAGAGTTCATATGATATTTTATATGTCCAAATAACCATAAAATTATTGGTTTGAATTTCCACGTCAATTATTGTTTTAAATTAAAAAAAAAACTGAAATTATGAAAAAATTAAACTCATAATTTCTAAATTATTTGTAGATTTTTTTTTTAAAAAAAAAACCTCACCCATGATTAATTTTTCTCCCAAGAAAAAGAAAGATTAATCTTTTCATGGCAACATTAACTTTTACCAATCATCCCATCACAATTTTCAAGAATAGAAAGAATACTTTCAAAATCAAGTCATTTATAGATCTTCAATCACCCCTCTTATTGGAAGGAGAAGACAAAACAAGAGAAAAATAAATAGTGGCTAGCATGCAATTGAATGAAGAACATGTAAACCAGAATTTAGGTGATTAGTGGTAGGGGTGAACATGGGTTGGGTTGGTCAATTTTCCAACCCAACCCAATTAAAGAGACAACCCAACCCAACCCTTATATTTTTGGGTTGGGTCATCGGGTTCAATAATAAATTATAATTATAAATATCTTTTATCAAAATAGTCATACATTATATATAAAACAAAATATAATTTTCAATCAAGGTAATGAAATGAATATAAATATACAATCATGTTCATATAGAAGATTTCAATTATAAAACATAAACCAAATAGATAATTAAAACAACAAAAATAGATGACATAATTCGACTTCTATAGAATAAATATATAATTAAAACCAACAAAGATGTTTTACATAATTTGACTATATATTTATCATGATATATAAATTATAAAGTTTTGAAAAAATACTAAAGATTATGGGAAATAAAAAGTCTAACAATAATAATTAAATAAATAAAAAATATAGACATGTATAATTATGTTATAGTATAAAAATATATATATTAAAACTAAATAATAATTTCGGGTTGGTCGGGTTGGGTTGAGTTAATTTTAGGTCAACCCTTAACTCAACCCAACCCATGAATATTTCTTGATTTTCAACCCAACCCAACCCAAAAATTTATTTAACCCAACCCAACCCGTCAATTTGGATTGGGTTGGTTCGGGTTGTTCGGGTTTTGGGTTGTTTGAACACCCCTAATTAGTGGGATGGACAAATTAAAAGATGGGCAATCAAAGGAATTTAAATGTTGTATTATTAGCTTAGATTTCAAAGCCCATGAAAACCAAGGAAATGAATTTTCATTTTCATTATTATTATTATTTAATTTGTTTTCATATAGATTTTTAGGCACTGGCCCCTCATTTATTGAAGAGCAAACTCCCATCACCCTCAAAGTCCCACCCACTTCCATCATAATTTGTTTTTTGTTTTTTGATTTTTTGAATTCTAATTCATTTCTGTTTTTCTCTCTTTTATGTTTATACATCCATGAAACAGATAGTACAGTTTATTCCTTTCAAATAATAAAAGAACATATCACGACAACTTGTACGAGTATTCATCCCAATGATTTAGTCTCAGATAAATTGCCTCAAAATATTTTGAACTTAATTCAATTATGAAAGATACGCCTCCGGGATGGCCACGATTACCCTTATTTTTAAAAAAATTATGAAAAATACGTAAATTTATCTATTGTATTAAAATAGATACCTTTATATCATCCAGGAGGCTAGAGAAATATTGTTGGATAATTCTACCCCCAACTTTGCATACATAATTTCAATAAAATTTGAATTTTTTAATATTTTTTTTAGGGTTGGTATTGAACCCATGAGTCCATGACATATTAGTTATTGAATGAATAGTAGATGAGTCCATTGCTTTTGTTGACTTTAATTTGGACGAATTATCATTATCTCTATTTATAATATTGTGTTCTTTTACTTAATAATAAATTAAATTTTGTTTAATTTTATTCTTAAAAAACAAACATACTTCAACTCTTAAAATTATACCACCTTCTTAAAAAATACTAAAATTTTAATTTATTTAAACCTAACATTACTCAATCTCGTTCAAATTTTCAACCATTAGGTTATCTTAATACCTTTAGTTAGGTGTTTCATAGTTTTATAATACTATAATATAGTCTACCTTTTTTTAAGTATATATTCGAATTTTTATTCTAATTTCTTATTCACACCCTCCTTAAAAAGGTCCCGTGTCACAGTTGAATGAAATTGAATGATCAATGTGTTTTTTTTGTTGTTTTGTATCTTTGTTTCAAAACATTAAGTAAGATTTGAGTTTTTAACATTGTTTTTCTTTTGTTGAAAAATTTAAGATGTTAACATTTGTGGTTGGGAATTTCTTTCCCACTTCCCATGTTGAATTTTCCTCTGTTTGTATCCACCCAAACATCCCCCAATCTCATCTCTCTTAACTAAATTCTCCCCCTAGCCCACACCACATGCCCTTCTAAAAACCCCATCTCCATTCTTCCCATTTTACCCTCCCTCTTCCCCTTTATTACCCCAAATGCCATCCCTTTTATCTCCATTTTTCCATGCCAAATGTGTCATTTCACATGGGGTGTTGCAATTGAATTTGATTATGATTTGGATTTCTTGATGTCATTAGACTACTACATTGAACAAGTTTTCAAGAGCTGTTGTCATTTTTTTTATCTTTTTTTTTTTTTGAATTTGAATTAGTAGAAAGAAACAACAAAAAGAGCCAAAGAAAAAAGCTCCCATCTTGCCAAATTTTTTGTTTTGGTTTGTTTGATTATGATGAAACCATCATGAGTTTTAAGGTGGTTGTTTCATCTCTCCCATGGCTGATCCTCAACCAGAGAAAGCTGAATTCTCTTCTTCTCTTAACAACATGTCTTCTAAGAAAGATCTTCTTTCCACTGCCATGAAGAGAACAACTGAATGGTATGCTTTTTCTTCTTCTTATGTTCTTCTTCAATGAAGCTTTTTTAAAGTAGCTGTTATGGTAGATTTTACAGTTTCTCTTTTGGGTTTGTTTAGGATTTTTTCTCAAGAAATTCCAAGTGATGTCATAGTTCATGTTGGAGAATCCTCATTCTCCTTGCACAAGGTACAGCAATAACAATTCAGTTGAGATTTTGATGTTTCTAAGTTGTAGCAAGTGAATTAGATATAATCTTCTCTTTTTCTAAAATCGAGAAATTTGAGCTTCACTCTCTTTTACCCGAAGACATTCGTGTCCATCCTAAAGCTTGGACTCGGGAGATAAGAAGAGATTTTACCATTAAGCTTATTTGTTGTGCTCGAACCTGAGACCTCCAAGAAAACATGTTTTCATGAAAAGCTTCAAACTTCAACTAACGAGGCCGTTCCTTAGGGACGAAGTGAATTAGATAAAATCATATAAGTGAATTGAATGGATAATTGGCCTTTTCTTTTTTGCAGTTCCCACTTGTATCAAAATGTGGGCACATAAGAAAACTAGTATCAGAGTCAAGTGATGCTGATCTCACAACAGTTGAGCTTCTCGATTGCCCCGGTGGGGCCGAGGCCTTCGAGCTAGCAGCCAAGTTCTGCTACGGGATAAACTTTGAGATCGGCACGGAGAACATCGCAATGCTGAGGTGCGCGGCGGAGTATCTTGAAATGACGGAGGAATATGCGGTCGGGAACCTCGTGGGGAGAACCGAGGCCTACATCAATGAAGTTGCATTGAAAAGCCTAGCAGGGGCAGTGGCCGTTTTGCACATGTCTCAAAACCTTCTTCCAACAGCAGAGAAGGTCAAATTAGTTAGCCGTTGCATTGATGCTATTGCCTTTGTGGCTTGCAAAGACAACCAATTTAGTATGTTGGGAAGAAGAATTTCTGATAATAAAGGGCTGAATTCTTCCATTGCAACTCAGTCTAAGCCTATTGTTGATTGGTGGGCTGAGGATCTAACTGTTCTAAGAATTGATATATTTCAAAGAGTTCTTGTTGCAATGATGTCTAGAGGCTACAAGCATTACTCTCTCGGTCCGGTTCTAATGCTCTATGCGCAGAAATCGCTCCGTGGCTTGGTGAGATCTCGATCCAAAACTTGTAGATTGATTTGAGCCAATATCGATATTATTCAATAGGGACTGTTGAATTATGTTAAACCACCAATCAATCCAAGGACTTAACCTTGTGGGTTGGGGTAAATTTAACTATATCAACCAACACTCTCCCTCATTTGTGCAATTTGAAATCTGAGAAATGCTTTACAAGTGGAATTCAGTTTTAATTGGGGATGAAATGACTTGGCAGAGATTTGAACTAAAGACTTCGTGCTTTGATACTGTATTAAATTATGTTAAACTACCAATCAACCCAAAAACTTAAACTTGTGGGTTGAGTTAAATTTAATTATATCAACAAATAGAAACGTTTAGAGAAGTCCTCAATTTCCCAATATAAGGCCTAACCCTTATACAATATAATTGCCTCTTGCCTTTACCTTTAAGTTAGTAGTTAACTAAGGTTACTTTGAAGGAATTTAGCCTAACTAACTACAAGTAACCCTAGTTAACTACTCACTCAAGGGTAAAGGGGTCCTATCAAAATGTTTTGTTTTTATTTTCTTTGTTCTTTTTGTGTTCTTGTCTAAACAAACTTATGTGCATCAGGAGGTGTTTGGGAAGGGGAGGAAGACAATTGAGCCACAGCAAGAGCATGAGAAGAGAGTTGTATTGGAAACAATAGTGAGTCTTTTGCCAAGGGAGAAAAACGTGTTGTCGGTTAGCTTTCTTTCGATGCTCCTCCGTGCAGCAATATATCTCGAGACAACGGTTGCTTGTCGGTTGGATTTGGAGAAGAGAATGGCTGCACAATTAGGACAGGCTGTTTTGGATGAATTGTTGATTCCCTCTTATGCATTCACTGGAGATACATTGTTCGACGTCGACACTGCACAGCGGATCATGGTGAATTATCTTGAACTCGAAGTCGAAGAGAATCAATTCCGTGATAGTGGAAATGAGGAACATGTTCCCTCTTCATCGGGCGACCTCGAAAGAGTGGGAAAGTTAATGGAGAGTTATCTCGCTGAAATTGCCTCGGACCGCAACTTATCCATCTCGAAATTCATTAATCTTGCTGAACTTATTCCTGAACATTCAAGAGTTACAGAAGATGGAATGTACAGGGCCATAGACATATACATGAAGGTACGCTGTAAAAAAACTCTTTTTCTCAATTTCTCATTTAAAACACAAAAATGAATATGTATTTTTATTGAATTATGTGGTATGGCTATTGATAGGCTCATCCTGCATTGAGTGATATGGAAAGGAAAAAAGTATGTAGTCTAATGGATTGCCAGAAGCTATCGAGAGAGGCGTGCGCTCACGCAGCGCAGAATGACCGGCTTCCTGTTCAAACGGTGGTGCAGGTGCTCTATTACGAGCAGCAACGACTCCGCGATGTCATGAATAGCAGTCCGACCAGGGTCGAGCTGCCCAACACATACTCCACTGAAACAGCAAAAGCAGCTTCACATCCAGTTTCAGATGAGCTCTCAATTTTGAAAAGGGAAAATGAGGATCTAAAGATGGAGTTGGTGAAAATGAAAATGAAAATGAGAGAGTTTGAGAAGCCATCCATAAGCAGTGCACAAACAAACACTCAGTTACAACCTATTGGTGAGAAGCCTCCATTGCCTAAGAAATCATTTATGAACTCAGTGTCGAAAAAGCTCGGTCGCCTCTACCCGTTCATTCGTGCGGATGGTGTCACGTCCAACTCGAAAGGCCGTGTAAGGCCAGCCAAGGACCGGCGGCATTCGATATCCTGAGGCAGCCTTGTGATTGTTTCAAAACCTCTATACAGCATAGTGAAGAGTCTGGTTTTTTTGTCTTTTTTTTACAACTTTATTGGTTTTCACCTTTTTCAATCTTGTTTCTTTGTTTTGCTTCCAAGGATTTGCAAACTTCAAAATCTATGCCATGTGGGTACTTTTGTAATCTCTCTTATGTTGTAAATAATAGGGTAAAGTAACATTTTGCTCTTTGAACTTTTATTTTTATCTTGGTTCATGACCAATTTTAGATTTCGAACTTTTAATAATGTTAATGTTTTTAATAAAATCAAAAATAAATTGTGACTATATTTTTAAAATTTGTAGAAGAAGATGGTAGTCTTTTTAAAGACAAATAAATATTTTTTGGATTTATTTTTTTAAGTTTGAGAATCCAAATGAAACAAACCTCAAAGTTTTAGTTTTTAAATTAGAAATTAGAAATTCGAGGGACTAAAATAGAACAAATCTCAAAATTTAAAAATTAAAATAAGACTTAAGCAAGTTAAAAGCAAAAAATGGAACAAATTTCAAAGTTTAGGAACAAAATGATATTTTACTCTAAATAATATTAACATTTCAAATTGGAGTAACAAGATAAAAGAGTTAAGGAACAGAACAAAACAGTACAAGAACATGTTACTTTTTTCTTATCTTTGAGAGATCAAAACCAAACCAAAAGGAATAAGACAAAGAAGAATAGTCTGAATTAGTGGGGTATGGATCTGAATAATTGAATCTCTTTCTACAAAAGCTTTTGGATTAACAAGCAAAGTGAACAGCCAACTCAAAGCCCAACAGAGACAGAACAGTAAAAACAGCACGTTTTGGTCGGTTTTATGAGACAATTCTTCATGGATCATAAGAGAATATGTTTCAAACTAAACCTTTTATTTTTATTTTTATTTTTTAGTTTGATCACATATTTTATTCCTTAATTTAAGCATGTTCAATTCATTAGGTTTTTTTTCTTCAAATGGGAATCTTCTGTTCTTGCAGTGGCAGACACCTACTGAAATATTATCCCCTTATTCCAGTAGCTCAGTTAAGGAATGAATAGCTCAATTTGGCAAATTCAAGAAGAAAGTTGATAATAAATTGATTGAAAAAAAATTGAGCTTGAAATGAGTTGTTGCAGTGCTTGTGAAGAATAGATGAAGTACTACGAATTCATTTCAAATTGGCTATTCATATTCGTTTTCGAGAATTATGATCGAATGAGAGCTAAAAGTTGATTGTATATATTAAAGTCGTTCCTTAGGTATCTTGAACTATGTTGCACTATGATTACTTATTTGAAATACGTAATGAGATTCATATTTTGAGATTGGTTTTTATATGTACTTTGTGTTGTATTTTAGTTTGGTGAGAATGTACCTCATAAATTATCTTTAAAATCAATTTCGTTTGGCCAAACATTTGTATTCTTATCTTTTTAATAAAACACTTTCTCTCCTCTATCTTGTACCCATGGACAACTCGGCGTTAGGGAATGAATAGTGTTATTTTATATCAGATTTTCGAAGATCCATCGGGCGACCAGATTTATGAAGACGGATCGAGCATCGTGTTACGATTCGTCAACACGAAGCACGAGATAACTAGAAAAAGTCCAGGTTGGAACTGTCAAACAGTAACAGCAGTGACATTATTGTGTGTTTAAACTTTAAAGAAAAAGAAAAAGAGAGACTTTTCAAGACTGTGTCATGTTGAAAGGCCTAATGACAATTATATTAACTTGATTATAAGCTTGTACACAAAGATCACTCAAAATCATTCAATAAAACAAAAAATTAAGCTAAAAAGGGCAAAAATAAACTCAATTAACAACACAAAATCAAGTGAGATTAAGGCTTAAAACATGATAAAGCCAAGGATTAGGATGATGCTGTGAAATCCTAATCTCATCTTGATCTTGAACAAACCCCACAAACCCCATTTGAGATCCACCAACAAATTCACCATTTCTATACAAAATTCTACTTTTTTGTGCAGATCCATTGGTTGAAGAAGAGCAAGAAGAAGAAAAGCTCATTTCATCTAATTTCTTCTTGCTATAATTTGAAGGCCCCAATGTCAATTCAACCTCACTTTCTTCAATAAAATCAATCTCTTCTTCATCTTCTTCATCATTTTTCACTTCCCATTTCTCTGTTTTTCCTCTGTTTTCTTCTATGTTCTTCATCAAAAGCTTCTGAACTCTGTACAATCTGTGAAGTTCATATACCTGAAAATTTAAAAAAAAAAACCAAAATTCTTTTATAAAACAAAATCAAAATCAAAATCCATGTTGAAAAATATGGAATTTTAATGAAACTTACTTGGTGACGAAATGTTTGTTCGTGCTTTAACATTGCGTTCTTCATATTCTCTTTGCTTGAAGATTTGTCTCCTTGCTTTGCCATTTGAGAGATTGTAATGCTGAGAATTTTTGTGGGTTTTGAGAATTAGAAATAATGGAACAATTTTTTTTTTTCTAAAGATTTTTGCTTAAGAACAGAAGAAAAAACTTACAAGAACTGTGGAATGAATGAAAAACAGAGAAACAGAGAAACAGTGATTGTATAAAAGAGAAAGATTTTTGTTTTTGTGAATTATGACGTCATTTGCTTTTTGGAGATGTAGGTATATTTTGTCATTTTGCTTCTTTTCTTTTTTCCTTATCGTTTTAGTGTTTTTTGGTCCACAATTTACTATTTTCTCGTAAGAAAATATCTTTATCACGAATAATTCATTATTGTGTTGGTGAAACCACAAAAAATAAATTCGTTAATTATTTTATTTTTAAAAAATAGTTACATATATCTTTTTGGTCCATGGTAATTTCGTAACATGAATTAAAATTTAAAAATCAAATAATAGGTACTCAGCTAAAAATTCTCATAAAAAATGATAATTCAAATATTTGAAATGAATCGGATGCTTAAGTCAAGATACATATATAAAAAAGAATAGAATTTCAATAACATATTATAAAAAACTTAGTAAAGATTACAGATTCGAAAACTTCATTCTCAAATGTTGTTGAACTAAAAAAAATACATATTAATTATCATTGAGATATACTCATTGTGATAATCAAATTAAATAAATTACCCTATGAAGACTAAAAACAAAAAATTTAGGAAACTCCCAAAATTCCAATATTAGAGAAGAAAAAGAATTTTCTTAGATTCCAAACATGACTTTATCCGATACCAAAGTGAGGGCATCTTCGAGAGGACATTTTTCAATCATTTTTTTTATGTTCAAAATTTATCCACATTTTAAAACGCCATTTTTTTCCTACTATAGAGTTTGAACCATTTCATAATCACATATATACATGAAAGTATAGAAATAACCGTGAATTAAAACATAACTTTAGTGATATTTTGTACTAATAACCAGTAGGTTTCGATTACCCTTTCTCAAATATTATTGAATAGAAAACAAACCACACATTTTTGTAGGAAAATTAGAGAGAAAAAAGAAAAGAAAAACCTGAAGGAGAGCTTCAAAAGAGAGGAGAAGATCCAGCAACAAATCAGATCTAAGAGACAATCCTCAAATCTTACCACCTGCTCCATTCTTATTTATTTATAGAAGCCATGAAATTGAAGAATAATTTAATTAAATTTATAAATAAATAAGTAAATAAACAAAAAGGTTTTTTTTTTGGAGTAATTTAATAAGATTTGGGAAATGTGAGCTCAGAAATGTTTGGTCTGGGGAATATATGAAATGAAGCACGCCACAGAATGGAAACTTACAGCAAATACCAATTCCTCAATTTCTTAACATTTTCTGTCAAATGTCACCCACACCTCACACACTTTTCCACTCACACTAACTCAACCTATTGTTTTTTTTTTTTTGGGAACTCGTTAGGATGTTAATAAGAACAAAATCTCACATCGTTAAATTGAGGGGAAAATTTATAGGTGAAAGGTTATGATAGATGAAAGGTTGTAATAAACGGTAGATTATGATAATTGTGAATTATTATAAATGGTGTTTGAGGAGCAAATTATTATAACCGTAATTATGATAAACGATGTTTGAGAGGCTGTTTCTACAACAAAAAATAATATATGTAAGATTTAGATAAACATGCACGTAGGTTTAGATAAACGAGCACAGAAATTTAGGTAGCCACCGTTTATAATAAATGGTGGAGCAAACATCAACTGGGTTATTATAACCAACACGTCCGTTTACATAACGGAGCCCAAACACACCCATAAAAAGGGATATAAACAACATTTTTATTGATATAATATTTTTTTAATAATGACAAAAAGTAAAACGGTGAGCACTTATGCCATAATAAGTGATATAACAAAACTAGCTCTTGCCTCGACAATATAGGTGAAGGCTCCGTGGTATAGAATCAAGAAAACAACTTCATCTGTGATGTGATGCTTTTTTTCGAGCTCAATAACATTTCGGGAGTAAGAGATTGAAACTTTTATTTATATATATATATATATATATATATATATATATATATATATATATATATATATTTTCTTCTGGTTGTTGGTTTCTAGGTTGTACGCAATATAATTACATTTATATTATTTTTTGTATATATAAATGGGATAACATCTCGATTGATATGAAATCTTTTGAATGATGATAAAAAAAATAAAGTTTTGAGGATTTAATTCAAAGTAAATAATATTATACTAAAGTGAAGATATGTTAATGTTTAGTCTATAACACGTGATTCGAGTCAACAAAAGCGGTAGCTCCATAACATCAATATGTTCCAGACAAAAAAGTGTTTAGTTCCATTCATATAAAATTATAATTGAATTCATTGTTTGATCAAACCTAAAAAAAATAGTCTATATATCTATACAAATTAAATTTATGACAATTATTCATGTCAATTATGAAGTGCTTTTTCATATTTTGTTGACAGTGTAACGTAATTAATTGAACAAAAATGAGTTGAAAATTAGCAATTTAATTCAATTTCTTGGAAATTGATAACTCAATTTTGTTCTATCAACTATTTAATCTACACCGTTGAAAAGAAATACTCACCACATTTATACATTGTTAACTTATTGTAACATATTTCATTTGCTTAGACTGACAAATGACAAGAAGAATTTATAAGATTTTATCTAATATGAACTACATTTGACCAGAAACTAAAATTTTAGCTTTCTTTCACAGTATAGACCAAATTAAAGTATGACAATTAAAAAAAAAAGAGTTTTTCATTGATTTTTTAGGTTAAATGAGAAGTTTAGCTCTTAAATAGTTTGGTCAATCTCTAAATTTATAAAAATTGATCATTTGGATATAAATTTGAATTTTATGCTTAACCGAACACTTCAATTTATACTTAGGTGTTCAGTAGGTTCATGATTTAATTCAGAAACTTTAAGACCAAAATGGATCCAAAATTTAAACCTGTAATTTAACCTATTTTAATTATACATTTATTTGTTTTAACATTTTTTTACTACATTGTTTATTTTAACTTCAGCTGCACTGAATTATGTATTAAACTATACCCATATGTGTCTAAAAGTAAGACACAGATTAGTTACCTCCTAGCTTAATTTAAGGTTGATCACATGGGGTCTTGTAATTGTTTATTACATATGTAATAGTCATGTCCCTTCATCTTCTGAATCCGGAAAGGCTTGGCAGCATGTTACAATTTAATCCTTATAAAAATTAGAAGTTAATTTCTATGATTCGATAAAATTTAAAATATAATCCTAGTCATTCATAATCACTAACAAATTAAAATATGAAAATCATCATTCATATATAAATGATGTCATTTTTTTAATTTAATAATTCATTTAACTCACAATTCCATCATTAACATTTGAGTAACTAATTTTCATTGACAATTAAGAATGTCAAGAATTAGTTTTTAAATTTTAACAAATCATATAGATTAATATCTAGTTTTTAAAATTATAGAGTAAATTCTAATTTTTTCTTCAAACTATAAAGATTAAATTCTAATTTTAAAATTATAGAAACTAAACTTTAACTTTATTTAAATTATAAGCACCAAATTTATAATTTATCAAAAAATAAAAGAACTCCTCACTAAAAAAAAAACTTCCTATGAATGAGTCATTACATAATTGATTATCTTGTTTAACATTAATCCATTTCACTTCCTCCATCACGAATTCGAGATTAGAAATAATATTTAACTCTCATATTATTTAAAAGAGGAGTTGTGTCTGATTTATTGGTCCCCTCCCTACTTAAAAAAAAGTAATTGGACCAATAAAACCAAACCAGCGGTCCAACAGACCCGAACAAAAAAGGTCCAAACAAACCAAACTGTGGCGGCAGGGCCTGAGAAAAACGCAAGCAGCAACGTGCAAAGGGGCAGCATCCACACGCTAAACAAACAGCCATAAACCCTAAATTGGGAGCCACAAAAATTGAAGAGAAAAACAAATCCCCCAAATCCAAAACAATTAGGATAATCCCAATTCAAAATCCCACGAAAGGCTCACAACAATCCACGGGGCGACATAAAATCCTTTTCCAAAACCCCCAAATCTCCAATGGGCCGCACCCATTATTGTTCTTCTCCGATAACGCCGCTGCAATCGGAGAAGAAACGAGTAGATGCTTCGCCTCAATGTGTACTGCAGCGGCGGCTGCTGCTCTTTGATTCGGCAGGGCAGAGATGTTGGAACCGCCTTTGGAGTTCGGCCGTCGCTGGTGTTCCGATTCCGGCGAAATCGGCGGCTGAATCGAAGGGTTTCGGCTAAGGCTTTGAAGGATGATCAGACCGACGGCGCCGGTGGTAGATTTTCCGGCCAGAAATGGGACCCTGGCTTGGAAATTGAAGTCCCTTTTGAACAACGCCCGGTATGGATACTACGATATTTGTCTTCAACTTTCAAAAATTCAATTTTAATATTTTTATTTTGGTTTTCAATTTTGATCTGATTAAAAAAAAATGATCCACTATAATAAATTTGAAATTAATATTAATTGAAATTGTTTCAATAATATAAATAAAGAAAATAGATGAACATATTTCTAAAAATGATAAAGAAAAGATGGTAATTTTTTTAAAAGAAACTTTAATAAATAGTTTTTTTAATGAAAACCAATTTTAATTTCATGTGAAAGTCTAGAATTAAGATTATACTTTTGAAAATTTAAGGATTAAAATAGAATAAAATTGAGAGAATAAAATAAAACAAATTTAGAAAAGTTCAAACTGCAAAAAAATAAAATTAAACTTTAAAAAATTGAGACAATGTAAAAAAGGTAATAGTTGAGAGTCCTGATGATATTTTAACCCTTTTTAATAATATGTTGATTGTTGAGGCTGTTTCTCTTTTTCGTATTTCCGTAAGCATATTCATTATTCTCTTCGATTTTCGGAGAGATGAAACATTCTTCTGCTGCACCTTGGGATAAACATTATCAAAAACTCATAAGCACTCTTTTTTAAATAATTTTATGGGTAAAAGTGAGAATTGAAAAGTAGAATAGATAGGAATAACAGCAGAATTCCTACTTCCAAGTGTTCAAAACCACAGGCTTTGTTCATTTCTGTAATTAGTAATATTTAAAGCTTAATAGAGTACTTTTTATTTTTATATTATGTGCTGTTGTTGCTAATCTAGCCTAACGGTAATAAAATAATGTAAAAATGATACCTAAAGTAAATAATTGCAGATAAGACAACCAACCATTAATCTTATTTATTTATTTTTGTGATATCAAGGTAACGCGTAGCCCTATTTTATTTTGTTAATTCTTATGTAATTTTTATAAAATAGTTATCATAAATCAAACTCATTCCCTTTTTAACCATTTTATGGTTTACTATTTGCAAGACTTTTATTTTACCATTCTTTTTATTTGACCACTTAAGTATACTGTTTACTAGACTTTTATTTGGCCATTTAGTATTCTTAAGATGATTATCAATTTTAGTGATTAGCATACTGTAGTTTTATTTGATTTTTTTTTTTTTTTGAATTTAGTTTAATCTGATCTAGGATATCCATCTGTTATCAATTAAACTAATGGGCATCATCATTGATGTAATAAGGATGGATGGCTTTTTAGTAAAAGAGTATCATATTTTAATATTTATAATTGTTTACTGACAGAGTATACATAGACAAATATTCTTGCTGCACCCATCCATTCTGTTTATGCTTAAAGCCGGGCTAAGATCTAGGAAATTGTTTGTAAATGTTGAACACCTTATTTTTATTTTTTTTTAAATTTTTTTAAAAAGACCTCTAAAAGACAGGTGTCTCGATTCTCAACCATATAAATATTTCTTTTAAATCTGTTTCCTATCTAAAAAAAATGTTTCTTTTAAAAAAAATTTAAATTTCAACATCAACGGGAGTGAGAAAGAATGAGAGATTCAAACCAATCACCTTTTAGTCATGAGTACAGAAAGAAAATTTAAGGTGGGATGGCCAAATGGAATACATCAATATTCAATTTTCCTTCCATTTGTTACTCTGTTCTAAATCTAAACATGGTCGATCAATTAACCCAAATAAAAAACATTATTATTCCCAAAGGGTGGTATTGTAGTTGAAGACTTGAGCTTTAAAGGTATAATCCCTTCAAAGGCCGGGGTTCAAAATTCACCTGTTTACTCACTCGATATCTCTCCGGTACCTGGCCTAGGGACGGGTGTGGTTACCCTTGTTTAAAAAAAAAACATTATTTCATTGTCATGTATAAGATTAGAGACCATGGCCACAAAGGATTAGGGATTAAATTGAAATTGACCCTAAATCGTTGAAACTCTTAAAATAAAACACGAAATATTTGAAATCAAATGGACTTAATTTGACCTATTGAATAAGGTGGATGATTTAGTAGCAATATGTGTGGGAGTGCAGGTGAATGAATACTCATCTCTAAAAGACTCTGCATTGTATTCATGGGGCGAGCTGGGAGCAGGGCCTTTCTTCCTCCGCCTTGGAGGGCTTTGGTTAGTGAGTTTCACAGTCTTGGGACTTCCCATTGCAGCTGCAAGTTTCAATCCTTCAAGGGTACTAACCAACTTACTTTTAATTTCTGTACTTACCATTTTGTTTTTAATCTTGAAGAATTTAAAGAATGCTTTTAATCTTGCAAACTTACTTTTAATTTCTGTACTTGCCACTTTGTTTGTTTCAGGAACCTTTGCGATTTGTGCTTGCTGCTGGAATTGGAACTCTTCTCCTCGTCTCCTTGATCGTGCTGAGAATATATCTGGCAAGTTTCTTCATTTTTTTGGATAGGAAACAAAAACTTTCATTGATGTATGAAAAGTTACAAAAAAACCTATCATTAATTACATGGATAACAAAGTAGTTCAACTATAAACCTTAAAAGGTAGTTTGTTATGAGCCCATGTCATAGCTAAAAAAGTTAGTTTCATTATTGATTATTGTAGTTCTGGCTTACGTGAAGGCATTTGAATTGAACTAGCAGTGGCAGTGGCTGTTATAAATATGCATAATAGATAACAGGTGAATTTGAGATGAATTTTGAAATGGTGAAGTGTGTGCTGAGCCCCCTTAAAAGACCTATTTAAAATTTAGTAGTGTTTTTCGGTTAGATAATCAAAAGTGATTTTGAATATTCTAGAAGCACTGACAAACAATTAAACTACATTTAGATGAAGCATTTAATTGATTATGCTTTTAGAAAAAGAACTAAAAGTACGTGTAGAAGTGTTTTCACTTAAAATTATTTTTCAAAATCATTCCAAATTCACTATAAATATACCCTAGCCTTCCACTAAAACTTTTGGATTTAGTAGAAATCTCGAGTTTGAGCAAACTAAGTTATTTCTTTCTTACCAAATGGGTCGGTGGCATGATTGATTATATGGTCTGGTGCTAATCCATTTCCACTCTACGGTCACGGGTTCGATCTATGGAATCGGTATTTGTAATCCCCCTTTCCCCAACTTGTACTAAAAAAGAAAAGTTATTTCCTTCTTGCAGTTGCTCCATACAACATTTCATTTGCAACCCATAAACATAGGGGAGGGATTAGGAATATGTATAAAGGATTAAATATATGGAGCTTATTAGCTTTGATGGGATTGTGGTTTTCAGGGTTGGAGTTATGTGGGAGATAGGCTGTTATCAGCAGTCATACCTTACGAAGAGAGTGGATGGTATGATGGCCAAATGTGGGTCAAACCACCCGAGGTAAAGTACTCTTAACTACAAACTCATTATTCCACTCTTCACTCCGCTTCAACATCTAAAGCTCAAGACATGCTTTGTTTATTTTCCTTTTTTTTTTTTAATAGTATCCATAAGACAATCTCCGTATGTATTTCACTATTTCTCCAATTTAGGTCTTAAACTTGGTATTGTTTCAATTTTTTTTAATATTTTCTGGGCAGCTTACATGTACCTCGACTAGCTTCACGAGACACCTTGCAACCAAATATAGGAGGGTTTGGTGGTTAACCCATAAGATTCTTTGATAGGTGACTATCCTAGATTGAACCTATAACCTTTAAACACTTTATGATTTACCAGGCATTCCATAATGATTAGTTTTATTTCAACAGATGAATTATTTTGCTGAAGAACGTGAAATATATAATGATGTGAGGATTAAAAAAAATTAGATAGTAGGTGTTTTTTTTAATAGTACAAATTGAGGGAGGGAAACCACAAACCAAGAGGGTATTACTGCTCTCAAATAAATGAGAGCCAAATACCGATTTCCAGAATTGAATCCGTGACCGTGGTGTTGAACTAGATTACTACCAAATAATGAAACCAACCCACCACCTACCCTTTCGGTAGATAGTAGGTATTGTTGAGTAGTTTATGTTCTCGGTTACTCATTTTTAGTACACAGAGAAATATGTTGGCAAGTTTTTGTGTGTCTGAGTGTTCATTAAGCATTCTATCTGAGTTATTAAATGGGTTCAATTTATATGATAAACCTTAATTTTGATGGTTCATCATACTTATATTAACATACTTTGATCATCTCCAACGTATCATGTTAAACTTTTGGGTGTGGATCTAGAGTTGTTATCGTTGAAATGTTATAACCTAGTAATTCATTTGTTAGGCCTTGTGCATTGTGGGGGGAAGAATTATTAAGAACATGCTCAAAATTTTACCCTACGATTGGCTTTAGTTGTGAACAATCATGGATGTGTGGTAGAAGGTTATGAGTTCAATTCATGGTAGCCACACCTACTTGCTTAATTAATTTTCTATTGGTTTCTTTGGCATTCAAATGTTGTAATGCTATGTTCCGTAAGAATAATCGTGATGCATGCAAGCTTAATTGTTCGTCTTTTGAATTTTTTATACTAGTGTCTTTGGCTTCTTGCTTGGAAAGAGTTCCTCTACCCCTTGCCCTTAAGCTGTTTTTTTTTTCTAATCCTTTCGTTTACATTCTCAGATTCTTATAGAAAAATAAAAGATAATTAAACTTATTCATTTTCGTTGTAGGTTCTGGCTCGTGATAGACTGTTAGGATCTTACAAGGTATTATCCAATACCTTTTTTTTGACATCAGTATCATCCAATATATATATATATGAGAATTTTGGAGAAAAATTAATTTTAATACGAAATAATATTTAAATTGTCATTTAACTAAAGACAAAAAAAACATCTACAGGTGAAACCAGTGATTAACATGCTCAAACAAACCCTTGTTGGAACAGGGGCTGTTCTTGTCTCAGCTGTATTCTTGTTCATATTTGCTACACCAGTGCAGGATTTTCTTCAAAACACATTTTCCACAAAACAAAACACATCATCCAACGTTAATCCAGAGTTAATCATCAACAAAAAATACAGCTTAAGGTAAATGAATTTAGATTGTTAATTGAGGGCTTTTTTTTTTCTTCTTCTTCTATATATCCTACTTTGGTTGCAGAAAGGAGCAGTTGCTTCGGTTACCAGTCGAGGTCCAGGCAGATGACGAGCTTGCAGCGGCAGCGGCCGAGGCAGCTGATGGAAGACCGGTCTACTGTAGAGATCGGTATTACCGAGCATTAGCAGGAGGACAATACTGCAAATGGGAAGACTTGATCAAGTAAATATACAAAGGTGGGGAAGAAATGTTGACGAAGTAACTTGGTTTGTGTTTAAGTAAAATCCCAATCCTCCAAAAGCATTGCATCATTCTACATAATTTTCTAATTAATTGTGCCTTATTTGTTATAATATTTCCAAGTTGATGGAGAGAGAAGTAGTATTGAAGAAGTGAGATTCTGTTAACCTTAAACCGAAGATTAGAAATTGTTTATAAGCATCATTACAAATGTGGCGATGGAGTTTTGAACTTTAGAGTCAAAGAACAAAGTATGCTGTCAATTCTAAAATAGAGTTGAGTTTAATAATTTGTGAATATGTTCCGAAAGGGTGATAGGCTTGGGTACGAAGATGTGCTTCTTTCAAAGTCTCAAGTTCGAGAGTTACACGTGAATCTATGACAATAGTTTGTAGACATCTTCCACGTCTTCATTTTTTTAATGTCTTCTAGTGTCTAGGGATGAGTATGGTTACCTTGCATATTGTATAACAAAACCCGATTTTTTAATTTCATAAAAAAAAATTGTGAATATAATTAAGCTGTGTTTTTGGAAGCTAGTGACCGTGGAGTGAAAATGGATTAACTCCAAACCAGATAGTCAATCGTGCCACCGACCCATTCAGTAGTCATATCGAGTAGTTAAAAATAAAAAGTTGTATCAAAACTTGATTGAATTTAGTTTTTGTATAGAGCAATTAGAGTTAAAACTTTGTTTGGATGTAAATTTAAATTGAGTAGTTAAAAAGAAATGATTAAAAATGAGTGTTTAGAAATGATTGAATAGTTATAAATGAATGATAAAAAATGAATGGTTAAAAATGAGAGTTATTTTTAAAATTAAAAATGAGGAAGAATTAGTAAAAACTCGTTTGGATATAGATTTTCGAAGAGGAATTAATAAATCCTAAAACTAACTCGCTTTGGGGCAGTTTGTTTGACATATTTAGGTAGAAATTAGTTTTAGGATTTATTAATTTCTAGAAAACCTATTTTCATGAGCTCTAATTTATGTACCTTATTTATTAACTCCTACTTTTTGTAATTAATTACTCCCTACAATCCTTTATTATTATTTTTTATCGAAAATATGATCCATTAGAATTATAATAGAACAAAAATATCTTTCTAAAAAATAAAAATAATAAAAGAAATAAAATCCAAACGAATGATGGGTATTATTTTGTGACTCAATCCCTCGAAAAGAAGTAGATATTTTTGTAAAAAATATTTCAAAAGAGAAAATAGAAAGATATTTCTGCCATCTACGGCCATAAAATGACGACGTGGACAACTGGCACTGTTCATCATCTTCTTCTTCTTCATTTCAAAAACAAGAAAAACAAAATCCCATTCTCCTCGTTCGACCCTCACAAATCCGAGGGCGTTTTTTTTTTGTTGATTCATTTCGAGATTTGTTTCACAAAGATTCTCGCATGGAATCGATTTGTTGTAGCTTGAGTTTTTCATCGCTTGCGCAATTTAGGGCTAATCGTTTTTCGGATCAGGAGCTGTTGTTTGGTCCTCATCGGAGATTTCCATCGCTCTTAGTTCATGCATCGGTGCCTCAGAGCTTTCCGGCTTCTTCTCCAGCTTTGGAGCTGCGGAAATGTTCTTCTCTCGCTGCTAGTGGTACTTTGATGGCCGATTCTGTGCCGGTGTGTCGTTCTGTTCTTAATTTTTTCTGTTCTAAGCCTGTTAGGTCTGATAAATGGTGAATCTGAGTTTTGTTTGAGATGGAATTGGAAATAGTAGCTTGATTTTGAGTTTTCTAGTAATTGCAATCTGATGCTACTTGGAGAATGCTAATTGTGCTAAGGAATCGGAACAGCAACTAAAAAAAAAAGGTCAAATCTAGAAAATCATTACAAACATGGTCAATTAAAAAAAGAAGAAGCAGATATTAATATTATTATTGCATACACTCTTATAAGAATAATAATAATATTGTATTAATGAATATTTATAATATAGTATTGAAGCTTGCTAAGAAACGATGAAGAACACGAGACTAAATACAAAGATTTACATGATAAACAGTGTGTGAATTATGTTTGCCATTAACGAGGAGAGAAACTCTTTATTAAAGAAAAACCCTTTTATTATCAGGGAGATAAGAATACAAGAATGTTGATTAAACTAGTTTAAGCTCATAAACTCTTTATTAAAGAAAAACCCTTTTATTATCAGGGAGATAAGAATAATATAGGCCCAATACAAAAACATAAACCCATAAATCTCTGCTTGCTGACAGGGAGCAAGACTCCAACTAAGTAATCATGGAGCGGCATACTTATTAGGCATCTCAACAAAATGAACTTGCAGGAACTATAATTTTTACTGAGTTGGTGCCATTGGCGATTATCTAAAAGTTCCATTCATCTTATAGGTTCTTCGTGGGTGTGAGAAATTTATTGTTCGTTCTTTATTATTTTGATATGTAGTCAAGAAGTTGTGTGTACACTGTTGGTGACTTTATGACTAGGAAAGAGGAGTTGCATGTTGTAAAGCCCACAACCACTGTTGATGAAGGTAATTGATTTTGATTTTGGTTTTTTTTTTTAATATATATTTTCCGCCAACCCAATGGAAAAATGTGGCTTATTGTGTTTGTTTATGTATCCAGCATTAGAGATTCTGGTGGAGAAAAGGATCACGGGATTTCCAGTAATTGATGACCATTGGAAATTGGTATCATTTTTATATAAGAGAAACCTCTCTATTATAGTTATGTTTTTATCTTCTTGTCCCATTTGCTAGTATTTATGGTTATCGAACGTCAAAATAAAGGCACATAAAACCTTTCCTCTAAACTTCTGAAGCTGTTGAGTTCTGTCTATGATTTTGCTTCAAATTTTGTACTTCAGTTGAGTTTTCACTTTTCACACTTTGAGTTTTGTATGGCCATGAAAGCGTATATTGTTTTGTATGCCGTATTGAACGTGAAAGTCAAGACAAGTGGCACATGTTGCTTATTGCTATACAAGTCAAGTCAATCCTTTGCGATTTATTTCAGTTCTTTATTAGGATGACTGAAACTTTTAACGCTTAGAATTTATGTGAATTGAAGCTCATCTGAATTTCTTTTTGGTCCCTTGGACACCCTTATCTATATTATCAATCTAATGTATCATTGATTTAAATGGCCTAATGTCGGAGGACTAAATCATCGATTCCCATGATCTTGATGCAGGTTGGTGTAGTTTCGGACTATGACTTGTTAGCACTAGACTCCATCTCAGGTATCTGAAATTTGTTGTTCTCTCGTAAACAAGATGGCAATTTGAATGCCTAGTTTGTGATAGATTGTTCAGTTATCTCATCTTTCCCGTTTGAGATAGATTGTTTAGTTAGCTATCATTAATTTTCAAGAATTAATGTAAGAAAAAGCATCAAAGAAAGAGAGAATTTAGACTCCGTTTGATAACCATTTGGTTTATGAAATTTAAGCTTCTACTCAAATTTCTTACCATGTGCTCCATCCTTCCTACAATGTATCCATATTTCTTTAAGAAAGTAGGTGAATACTAACCAAATTTAAAAAACAATAACAAACTTTCGGAAGCTACTTTTTTTGTGTCCAAATTTTGGTTTTGTTTATTAAAATATAGGTAAGATGTAGATATCCAAATCAGGAAAAATGTATAGTAAGAAAGTTATTGTAGGTTTAAATTTCATAAATAAAAAACAAAATAGTTATCAAACAGGGCCTCAGCTTTTTAATTTTTTATAGATCTTAGGTTTAAATAACTCAAGTTTCTGTTCTTTAGACCCCTTTTCCTCTACTTTTTCGAATATTTTGCTGTAAATTTTGTTAATAATGACTTGAATTTGAGAATATTTTGGTTGGAGAGAAGGGTACAGAATTTTGCTAAGCCTTAATTGCTTTTGTGGAAATTGAGAAGAAATTCTAAATTCTTGTTAATTGTTCACAAGAAAAGATTAATTTTTATTTTTGTATAACAAATGGTTACTGAGTTTATGGGTTTTTTTGGTTTTTTTTTTTGAAGCAGGTTTTTTTTTGGTTTTTTAATCTGACAGTATTTGCGTAAGTTTTTAATCTGACTGTATTTGCATAAGTTCAATTATTTTAGAGTGACGAAATTTTAAAATATCCCAATTAGGTGGTGTACGGTCAGATACAAGCATGTTTCCTGAAGCTGACTGCTCATGGAAAGTACGCAATGATCTTTTTTTGCCATTTTTTTAGTTTTTTTGCGTAGTACAGATGATCACAAAGCGTTTATTTTTTTTTTATTTTTTTATGATTTCAACTACATGCTATGTACTTGTTCATAGAGGACATGAAATGAAAATATTCTGCACATATGGTTTCTCTAATCCTAAATCATCTTTGTAGACATTTAATAAGGTACAGATGCTCTTAAGTAAGACCAACGGAAAGGTGGTCGGCGATTTGATGACACCAGCTCCTCTTGTCGTTCGAGAAATTACCGATCTTGAGGACACTGCTAGGTCCAAACATGCTTTTCTCCACTCTTCAGTCATCATAGTATCACATAATTTCCCCAACTTTGTTGAAGCTTTATTTTGAAGCATTCCTTTCAATGTATCAAATGCAGATTATTGCTTCAGACGAAGTACCGCCGACTTCCCGTGGTCGATGCTGATGGAAAGCTGGTACGAGTTATCTGTTCCACTCTTCTAATTGAATTAATGGTTGTTTTTCGACCCCGTATCGTAGCATAACATGATTAAACCGGCTAATGAAGGTTGGGATCATCACAAGAGGCAATGTGGTAAGAGCTGCTCTACAAATTAAACATGCTCAAGAAAACAGAACTTGATTTTCCTACAGCCAGAACCAAAGACAATCAATCTGCATGCTGTTTTAGCACATGGGATTCTGAAGTGGAACTATACAATTTTTGCTCATTGTTGTATAAACAGTGTATACAGTAGACTTTGTATAAGTTGATATGATCTTGTTTTAACCAAAGCTTAAATGACAAAACATTTTAAGATAAGTTTCAAGATTTCCTCTCAGATTGTTTATATGGAGATGTAATATCTGGGCTGGAAATGTGTATTTCTTCATGGCCACTGGAATCACGAAGGGAAAATCTCCCAAGTCAACAATTAATTCACATAAAAATATTATTAGTAATGGATGGGAATGGTAAATGGTACATGCTGAAAATTGAACCCGAATGATTGCGGCGTTGTATTTCATGGTGACCTAATCGGAAGGGGGTGTTTGAGATTTGGTGTCGAGGAGAGGAAGGAGAAATCCAAACTCCATATTTGCTTTTAGGACATCAACCTTTCCCCAACTTCTTTTTAACATTTCTTCTAATATCACATCAAATCTTTTATTTAATCTTTTAAATGTCATATCATACATTTTTAAAATTTTTAACTATATAATATAATATAAAATATTTTTTATCTAATTTTATCAAATATCATATCAAACTGTCTCTAATTTTCAACCACATAATATAAAATAAAATATATTATATTTATTAATCAATCCAAAATCTACGATCATTATATTATAAAAAATCAATATAAAATAAATATTTTTACATCTCCTCTCCAAAACACCAATCTTCAAACAACTACTTCATATCTCCAAATCACTCTACTTCTTCTTTCACTTCAACTTTCTCTCCTCTCCTCTGCCCCAAATCCCAAACATCCCCAAACCAAAAGAAACCTTTTTTTTTTCTGAATATTTTTAGCCCAAGGCAATTTAGGCCTTTTACCTAAATAGGCAAAATTATATGAGGAAAATTGTGGTAAGTTTGGAAAATAATGGTTTTTTTGTTTATTGACAAAGCAAAATAATGGCAAATCTAAACAAATTTGTAAATATTTGCATCTATAATAAAAAAATATGATATGGTTAATATTTATTATATAGTATAAATTAGAGTATTAATATAATATTTTGTATTATTAATATAATATTATATATTATTAGTACAATATTGTGTATTAACATAATAATTTGCATTAAGCCCCGAAGGGATGGCACAACGTTGAAGACTTGGGCTTTGGAGGTATGTCCAAGGTCAATTACTTTTTTTTTTGCTTAGTATTATAAATATTTTCCCAATTTGGCATATTAAAAAAAAACCCCAAACCCTATACATCAACCTATTGCATTGTCCAAAATTTAAAAATATTGCAGTTATATTCCCTGATTAAATTTATAGATAAATCAGAAAATAGCCATTTAATTTTTTTTTTTTTAAACTTGGTAAATGCCTATTTTATAGATAAATAAGAAATAGTCCTGCTATGTAACTAAATACTAATCTTTTTTCATTTTTTTTGAACAAACTAAATACTAATCTAATATATCTGTAAGCAACTAAATACTAAAGAAACAACATTATTTTTTATTAAAAAAATGAGAAAGAAGAAATCATTAAAGACCTTATTGTCATTGCCCTCATCTCCGCACATCAGTTCGTGTGATCGACGACAGACATTTGGGTGATTGACAATAGAATCGAAATGTTGTTTTTCACGTGAAATTTGACAATTAAAATGTTGTTTCTCACGCGAAATCTCGAAAGAGAAGTAAAAATGAAATGAGATGGGTATAAATATAAAATTTATATTTGTATTCATTTTAATGCGTGTATGAGGTATAATCTTTAAGACTTATTATCTGATTCTTTCTCTCAAATGCATAAATATTTCGAGAATTTTATAGCTCATTCTTAAATGTAAATATGTTTTGAGAGACTTGCAATTTATTCTCAAGCTCGCATGATTTGTGGATCGACTATTAGGATAAAGGTAGTCTACAAATGATTTTTAAGTCACACTAAGAGAATATTTGTGCTTGCAATAATGCTTAATATGATTTTTTTATATATATGTATATTATTGAAAAAATGTTTCTACCATGAAAATATTACAGTAATAATGATGTAAATATGCACAGCACCATTTTTAGGGACAGATTCTTATCTTGTGATTACAACCAAGAAATTAAAGAAGAAAACGTACCGATCAAAATATCCCAAAGCCATGAGATGCAAAGTACAATGAAGATTAACTGAGACTCAACAACAGATGCTGTAAATGTCATCTAAGGGAGCATGGTCGCCGGTCCCTTCGTCTTTTCGAGCATACAGCAACTGTTTGCCTTTGAAAACAAACGTCCCTCCCTAATCGAACACGAATGAAAAAAATGAGTAGTTCCTACAAACAGATGATCAAAAAGTATTTTTCATGTGAACAGAACACAAAGACAACCTGTTGCAACACGCCGCTTCTATCGTCCGGGGTTGCATCGATACTATAGTTTTTCACAGCTTCTCGCAAAGCATCGAATCTCGACTTCGAAAATACCTTGGCCTAAACACGTGGAGGATTGGGGGAAAATAAAAAATATAAAAGGCATCTACTTAGTAAAACAAGTACTCTAATAACAATGTAGATGGAAGTGGAGAAATTTTACACTAGCAGGATTGAAGAATGTACGGCCAAAACCATAGTATAGACCCAGTAAATCATATGCCTGAAAGAAAATATGATGGTTAGCTTCTACAATGAAAAGAAAAATTGGGTATAATGATGTCCATAGCCATAGATATCCAAATGCACTACCTTCCTGTCAGGATCAGCATAGAGGCAATCCATTGGAAAAGGCAACTGCAATAAGGAAGACAAAGAATTTTAAAGAATCTGAGATGTGTCGTTTTTTTATTGATCCAACGACATTTGGAGAAGCAAGATTCAAACTTATAACCTCATGGTTGTTAAGTTATACAAGATGCCGTTAGAGTTCTACTTTTATTGGCTTTCAAATGTGTCTATTAATAACAGGACTGAGGAACCAAATAAGATGGCAATTGTAAACTTAACATACAAAATAAGCACTAAATGAAGGAGATAATGACATACTAATTAGGCACAAAATTGCAACTTCAAAAAACCTAATACAAGCTTTATAAAATACATGGACACAACTTTGAAATTAAAAAAACCTTTCTTTTCTTCTAAGTACATGAAGTAAATAGACAAATCTTTGTTGAAAACATTTTCGTTGATGAGATAAACATGCTACAAGATTTTATGGCATGTTCTGAGTCCTTTTTACAATAAGATAACATCATAACACTGTAATACATAACTAAAATTCTTTGGAAGTTGAATGAACGTGCAACTTTAATTCCTAAAAAGAAGATTGTCAAGAGACAAAACTTGTAATTTAACAATTTTTCCGTAAAATTTCTCTCTTTATTGCATTACACTCTCTAAACTTAATGATTCCAAATACAATGTTATAATTTAGACCATCGAATCTAAATTGATGAACTATTTATGCATAAATCTTAAAGAACATCAGATGTCTATTGATAACAGAATGCAGCTAAGAATGTAAGGAAATTGATACCCGCTCTGCTAGGATACGCGCTTTACTTGGAGTACCAACGCCTATAGCTATTAGTTTAACACCCGATGAATCGAACCTTGCCTTGGATTCTTTTAAAGTGGAAGCAAGTTCCCAACTAAATATATAAGAACAAATGACTGTAATCAAGTCACCAAATCACACATGGAAATTACTACAACTAAATGGAATTGACTTTTTTTGTCAAGTAAAAAAAACCAAGTGAACAGGCCAAATTGATAATATACCAGCACGGGCATCCAAAATGCCTCAGAAGTGCAACAACAGCCATTCCCTGAGAAAAAAAACAAATTAATTATCAGATCGAGTCCTCTAATCCTATGGGTGATTTGGCTCCCCAAATCCAACATGTAGCTCGTGGAGAGAACTAACAACTAAGCTTTAGAAATAATTGCATCTGGGTCCTAGGTTCCCTTGAGGTCCTAGGTTCGAGGTGGCTGTGGGGATTAATTTTTCAGACAACTCGCAATCTCATTTCCGATCTTACAATGTATCTTGTGCCCGTCTCCAGTGGTGTCCCACGTTTAAAGAAGCAAAACTCCAAATTTCGAGGCCATAAAAAAAAATCGCATCAGGTCTTCTTGTTTATATCTATACCATTACCAGACTATTTCCCCCCTAATGTACGAAGGGAGCATTAGACTTGAGCTATTGCCTTCTAGAAACTTTATCCATTTTCAGAGAGAAAGAAAGAAACGGGAAAGATAAGGTAAGCCATGTAAGTCATAGATAAGCAGATGTTTAAAGCTTATACTGAATCACGAGTAATTCTAAATTCTACAGAATCACAATAAAGAATCCTCCACATGAAAGAAACTTCATGTTCAATACGGAATTTTCACGTCTTCTCAAGTACTTAGTTGATTTCATCCGTAGCCATTAGTTTTCCTTTCCTTCGTATTCTTCAGTTGACATCCACAACTTTAAGTTTTTTTTATCAATTAAACCCACATTCATCATCAGAATCAATTAATAAACCACTTAACATATTTGCAATAGCGGGTCATGGAGTGTCTTCGTGGTCAATATAGTTTTTTTTAAGTAACTAAGAGGTAATGAGTTTGATCCATAATAGCCACCCTTATAGAATCTCTTGTTTGTATTTGGTGGTAAGTAACTACCCTTGACCACCCATCAGATCCTCCATAAAACCCTCCATCAAACTTGTCACTCGACTAATATTAATCTAATCCCTAATAGAGTAGTTAATTATCCCAACCACTATTAGCACCAATATAGTTAATTAACCTAACGAGTACTAAAACCAATTTTCAAACGAGTCATTAACTACTCCAACTATCATTAACCCTTCTATCCCACTCTACTCCACACAACTCTTTTTTACTAAATTCGATCACACTTTACTAATTTTCATGACATCAGGCAATAGATACAGTAACAACAGTCGAAATGCACTTAAACTGACTCGTATAATTACGATATAAATAATAATAATAAATCAACATAAGAGCAAGGATTTTACCTCCCTCTGATCCCAGAGATCCTTGAACAGAACAGAGTCACCGGCAGCCGTAAAAATACGAACATCGCCCAGAATGTCCCCAATCTCTGGGGCGTAACCTGAAATAGTCGACGCCATGGCAACCACCGGCGACCGGAAATTGCGGCGGCCACCGCCGGCGTAAGTGGTAGCTAATTTTGCAGAGTAGAGAGGCGAATCGAGAACATAGGGTTTGAGAAACGGAGGAGAAGTGGGAAATTGGGAAGGGAGGTTGAAAGAGGGAACAATTGAAAGAGAAATCGAATTCATTGTTCCGTGAAGCTTCTTTATGGAACCAAATTGTATGGAACAATCTGAAATTGAGCTTCAATTGGAACTGTGTTCTTCTTCTTCTTCTTCCTCGTTTTTGTTTGTGGCGGGAAAAAATACTCAGAAGTTGGAGCAATTTTTGTACGTGTTGCATTTAGCACCTCCCAAATTCCCAATTATTAGGTTCGGTTATTTGATTTATTTTAGATAATTCAAAATTTTGGTTGATTCCGTTTTTTTTAGTTGAGGGGAAAGATTTAACATCCGTCACCTCTTGATTATTAAATCATATGATACTACGCCATTTAAGTTCTTCTTTTAGTATCATTTTGTCAAGTCTAACCTTATAGATTATAATCTTAACATGCCTTTTGAAGGCTCAATCTCGAAAAATACATGGTTCCCCTATCAAACTTTAACATATGACTTTCAAAACTTTTAAATTTATTATAACTACTTTTGTCTACTTTGTGCTATAAATATCTCGACCTAATTTTATACAATGCATTATTAATAATTTGGACCGACACTAGACCGAGTAGCTTGGAGTATCTAACTTCGTCTCAAACCACGTAAAAGAATTGCATCGATTGCCATACAAGATCTCAAGGAGTTGATTGTCGACTAATAACTATTATTATACCCAAGTTCTATAAGTACAAATACTCGTCTCAACTACTAACAAAATCTAAAAAGCAGGCTTTTAATATATCCTTTAGAATTTGATAAATTCTCTTTGTCCAACCAATCGTTTGAAGATGAAAAGCACTAGTGAAATTACAAACCTCACTCGAGGTTGGTTGGAAACATTTCCCAAATATATTTGTATACATTGTTTTGTTAAAAAATTATTTAAAAACATTTTACAATTTAAGAAAAATTAAATGAAACAATTCATTAGTATAAAAACCAAAACTTACACTAACTTTTAGAGTTAGACTGATTCCCATGAACAACAAAAGATAAAAAAAACTATTAAGCAAAGAATTTAAAAAGAGAAATATGTGCATGCTGTCGGTCGGTATTAAAGGAATCGAATGAATGCTTTTATTGAAGAATAACTATGGCTTTTATAGAGCCTTGCAAAACAGAATAACAAACAGAATCAAAGAACAAATCAAACTCCTACAAAATAGCTATTTGATAACAAATAGAAAACTAATTCCTATTAATTAGCAATAACGTTGCAGACCAAGTCACAAATTCCAACAAATTCCTCCTCAGAACTCGAAATATGCTAAAACAAAGATCGGTTTACTCAAGTTGTCGAACTCCAAGCATGTCTCTGAATTTCACAAATTGATCTAGCTTAATTGGTTTAGTCATTATGTCTGCCACTTGATCTTCAGTTCCGCAAAACACCAACCTCACACTCCCATTAGTTGATAAATTACGCAAGTAATGGTACCTGACATCAATATGTTTTGTCCTTCGATGCATAAGCTGGTTCTTAGACAATTTGATTCTTTGAGCTCTTCATCACACATGATATCGATGCACTCATTGCTTAGAACACCTAGCTCCTTCAGATTCCCTTAAGCCAAACACTATGACATGCACTTGCGCAGAGAGCCACATATTCAAACTCGTAGATGATAGTGTGACAATTCCTGCTTCCTTGAACTCCAACATATTGCCGCTCCATTTAGAAGGAAAACATAGCCTGAAGTACACTTCCTGTCGTCAATATCTCGGGCATAATCACTGTCTGTGTATCCCAAAAGATTTACATCCTTACTCCATTTGTAATAAACTCCAACATCTAATGTGCCTTTTAAATATCTCGTTACCACTTTTAGCAATCGGCATATGTTCTTCTTTTGGATCACCATATAACGAGAAATCAAGCAAACCACAAATGTTAAGTCGGGACGAGTTACCGTAAGATACATTAAGCATCCTACTAATTGTTTGTACAATGTTGCATCGACACTTATCTTTTCGACTTTGACAAGACAAGTGCGGGAACTATCGGATTCTTTACGGCATTACAATTCGACATATTGAACCTTTCCAATACTTCCTTAGCATACTTCTTTTGGCACAGATGAATTCCTCCTTCGTTTTGATAAACTTCGACTCCAAGGAAGAACTTCATTTTTCCTAAATCTGTCATCTCAAACTTCCGTTGCATTGATAACTTGAAACATTTGCACATATTCTCATCATCTCTGTGTAAATCAAATCATCAACGTAGAGACAAACCATCAACAATTTTCTTCCAATTCTCTTCAAGAACAAGGTGTGATCATAATTACTTTTCTCAAATCCTTCCTCCTTGAAATACCTCTCGATTTCTTTGAACCAGGCCCTCGGTGCTTGTTTCCAGTAGAAAGCTTTCTTGATCGATAAACCTTGTTCTCTTCTCCTTTTTGACAAAACCTTCGGGTTGATCAACATATACCTCCTCGTTTAGTTCACCGTATAGAAAAGCACTTTTTGACGTCAAGTTGATAGATGCACCATCCACGTTGAGTCGCCATCGCTACTACTGCAGTGCGATTGTATCCCATCGAGCTCTTTGGTGCATAAACTTCATTGTAATCTACTCCGAATTTTCTGCGAATATCCCTTAGCGACAAGTCTCGCTTTACATTTGTCTACTTTGCCTTCTTCATTCGGTTTCGTCTTAAAAACCCACTTGACACCGATTTTCTTTGCTTGATGCGGCAATGTCACAAGCTCCCATGTATGATTTCTTTCAATAGCTTGAATTTCAAGCTTCATAGCCTCGTGCCACTTCTTTTCCTTTCTTTGCTTCTTCAAAGTTTACAGGATCGTCATTGGAGATGTGAAAAGCAAACCCCTCATCGACTTCTTCTTCTTGATTAAGTGTTCACTGTTTCATAATCGCGCATCCAAACTGGCTCTCTCCTTTGTCTTGTTTGTTGTGGCAACTCGGGAGAAGATTCATCTATTTCTTGGATTTCTTCAAATCTGTCATTTGCTTCTTCATTTGAATCTCCTTCTCCATCGTCTCTCCTCCTTCCGACTCTTCTGCAAGCAATATTATCATCATCTCCCCAAGCCAACACATCCTCGCTCTGCATTTTTGTACTTAAATTCCAGTCCCATTTTGCACCTTCTTCAAATATGACATCCTCGCTCACAATTATCTTGTTTGTTCTTTGGATCATACAGCGATAGGCCTTAGTTTCATCACTAACTCCAAGTAAGACGCATTTGAAACTTCGATCATCAAGTTTGGTTCTCTCTGCATTCGGGAATATGGGCATGTGCAATTGAACCAAATACTCGAAGTATTCCACATTTGGTCTTATGCCCGACCACTTCTCCTCGGGAACCATGTCCTTGATTGCCTTTGTGTAATCGCGATTGAGAACATGAGTTTGCCCATCTAGCCGCTTCGCCACAACTTCTTGGCATCTCTTTCTCGGATAAAAGACACCGTACCATGTTCATGATGGTCCGATTCCTTCTTTTCGCAACTCCGTTTTCTTTGGGAGTGTAAGCGGTATTAATTGTCGCTTGATCCCGTTATCTTTGCAGAACTTGTTAAATTCATTTGACGTAAATTCTCCTCCCGGTCGATTCCGAGTCCACGTATGGTTGTTTTTGCTTCATTTTCAACAAGGTTTTTAAAATTTTTGAATGTTTCAAAAACTTCGATTTATCTGCAAGAAAATAAATCCATGTCTTGCTTGAGAAAAATCATCTATAAGCACTAACAAGTACTTTTTACCCTTTGTGAGAGGTTGGAGTGATGGGTCCACAGAGATCTCCATGAATCAATTCAGTTTGTTTGATGCTCTCCATTTGCTTTTCTTTGGAAATTTTTGCCGTTGTTGCTTCCCAACATTGCAAATCTGTGCAAACTTTGACAACTTCCTTCATTTTTGGTAATCCTTCCACCATTTGTTTTTCTTTGCATAATTTTAATAGATTTACTATTCAAGTGCCCATACCTCTTGTGCCACAAATCCTCCAAATCTTCATCTTCTATTTTCAAACATCTGTCAACCAATGGCTTCATCTTTGCATGAACTAGGAACATGCGATTCGCCGTCATTTGTGTGTTCATTATCATGCCCCTTTGTTGATGATAGATTCTGAGTTCCTTCTTTGATTAAGATCACCAAGCGCTTCTCCTGTAGTTTGTCCTATACTTAGCAAATTGTTGGTGAGATTTGGGGACGTAGTAGACATTTGTCACGGTTTGTGTGATACCTTCAACTTCGAATCTAACATTGCCTCTTCCTTCAATCGCCATTTTTGAACTATTTCCCAACTTTGTGAGTGTGTGTTTGAAACTTTCGTCAAGCTCAATGAACCATGTTTTGTTCCTGTCATATGATTTGAGCACCGGAATCGAGAAACCAAATGCCTTCTCCTTCAACTTTACTTTTCTTTGTGTACGCCATCAATAGCAGATTCTTCCTCCTCGTCAAATTCAAAGCATAATTAATGACTTCTTTTTCTAAACCGGACATTCAAATTGATAATGTCCTTGCTTTCCACATCGAAAAGCGATTGATGGCCGACCAGGTTCACAAAAGATCTACCTCTTCCCTGTCCTCTAGAGTAACTTCTTCCTCTCTCGAAATGTCCTCTGCCTCTTCCTTGTCCATACCTTGGTACATTCTCCACCGCAAAACCCGCTCTTCACTCCTCTTATCAATCACCTTTTGTTCATGTACAAGCAAGGATGCTTGTAATTCATCGATCTATTAATTTGTCAATGTCCTTGGATTCTTCAATTGAGCATACTATGAAGTTGAATTTATCGGTGAGACTTGAAGTATTTTCTCAACAATTTTGACATCCAAGCATATCTTCTCCGCAATTCCTCATGTCATTAGCATTAGACATAACTCTTGCAAAATACTCGGAAACACCTTCTCCCGCTTTCATCTCTAAAGTTTCAAATGTTCTCTGAAGTCGTTGTGAAGTGAGCTCTCTTCACTCTAGCATTTCCTTGATACTTGAGTTTCATTGAATCCCACAATTGCTTGGCAATATCTTTTTGAATGATGGTTTTGAGAATACTCTTATCAATGGATTGAAAGAGGTAATTCTTTGCTTTGAGATCTTTGATCCTTGCTTCTTCGATTGCCTTTTGTTGAAATTTGCGTTTAGTGCTTCGTTTTCCTTTGGTTCCTCAAAACCAGATTGAATAACACTCCAATATTCCTTGAACGCATGAGATTTTCCATGACCAAACTCCAATGCTCGTAGTCTCCATCAAATTTAGGAACACATGGTGTAGCAAAGTTTCTGAATCACTTGCCATTTGTTGGTGTTTTTCCTCTCAAACACTCAATTTGTGTATTTATTCTTTCAGATCCTTATTTGCTCGATACCAAATAAAGGAATCGAATGAATGCTTTTATTGAAGAATAACTATGGCTTTTATAGAGCCTTGCAAAAAGCAGAATAACAAGCGAGAATCAAAGAACAAATCAAACTCCTACAAAATAGCTATTTGATAACAAATAGAAAACTAATTCCTATTAATTAGCAATAACGTTGCAGACCAAGTCACAAATTCCAACAGGTATACAGTACATGTGACAAAATCTTAGTCATTAATATTTTTTTTTTTTATAAAAGAATTATTCTTCACATAAGTGGCTGCAGGTAGCATGCAAATATTTCTCATTTAAAAAAAAGATAATGACACCTTTCAATCCAACCAAATTACATAAAGAAATGTATATTCAGACCTAAAAGATAAATAGTAACCATAACTATAGGTGTAGACAGTCAAATAGATTTAAAGAGTTAATCCTAATAACATAATCACCTCGACAATAGGAATTCTCCAAACTAAAACACAAAGTAATTTCAAAATCATACAGAAATTACATCTTTAAATATTTTACAAATTTATTGGGTTGTATTCTTGTGTGTAAAATAATCCAAACCACTCTAAACCCCTTTTATTTTTCCTGCCTCTCCCCTGATCTTCCCCAAATGAAACCCTAAACCCTAAAATCTTAATTTAAAAAAACCTCCGTTCGAAGAAGGAGTAATCTTCGAGAAACAGGCAGGTTATAAACCCATATCCAAAACAGATTTGTAATTACCAATTTTGATTCACCATGTTCAGTCGAAGAAGTTTCCGCTCGTTTCCCTTGGTAATTGGCGCTGTTATGTAAGTTTTCTTATCTTCCCCAATTTTAGTCACTTATTCCAGACTACAATCTGCACGATCCTGATATTCACATTTCTGTATCAAAATTGATCTTAAAAATTTGTTTTCTTGCAATTTCTCTCCCCAATCGATTGCCCTTTATGGTTTTCTCGATTGCGGCATTGGAAAATTATAGCCCAGGAAGTAGTTTCTACGATCAGCAGGGGAGATGCCCTTTTTGTTAAATGCAATACACTAAGCGATGTTCTTGAGATTAAATGAAAAAGTTCATAAAAGATTTGTTGTTACTGAACTAGGCAGGGCAGTCTTTCAAATCTTGTTTTTCTTTTCATTGTTGCTTTGTGGCTTCTTGGTTTTACTTTACTTTTCTGCCTGCAAATTGATATATTAGAGTAATAGTTATTTTTTCTTTTAAATGTTGGATTGAACCATATTTAAAGTTGTGATTTTTTCTTTTTTGATATTCGTGACGGTTCGAGCCAACTTACTTATATACCTCGACTAATCTTACAAGTATGTTGTAAACAGATATTTTTCCTATAAACAGTTTGGAATCAACAATTTTGCTGCCACCTCGACTAATCTTACCCGACCCTACCACATTTGAATGCCAAGGAATTCATAGGAAATTAATTGTTTGGTAGTTGGCCACAATGGATTCAACCCATCATATTTTGGTTTCTTAAGGTCCCTTTTGACCACTATCCTATCTATAATGGTTAGAAGTTTGGAGTTCTTGGGTTGGTATCTGCCTTCTGACCCATTATATATGATACTGAGAACATTTTGGGAAGTCTGAATTTGCAATAGTTTCAAGAAGCTGATAAACTTTCTGAATTCCATCAGCCATTAATAGTTAATAGAATACATACAGTTTTTCCTCCTTTAATTGAAGTACAATGTCTCAGCCAGGAACAAATAATCTGTCAATGGCAATGCAAGTTTATGGAGGCTGGAAAATAAGCAAAATTCTTGTTTCCAAACTGTTCATAGGAAAAGTATCTGTTTACAACTGACATACCGTAGACTGTAGCATGAATGTATGAATTCATAATGTTTTTCATATAGGGGATAAGGCCTGCGTTTCATTAAAAAAGAACTAAAGTTGGATTTTTTTTGGAAGTTTGGTTTAGTATTTAAACTCGGTTAAGTTTTGGGCTCGAAGTAAAACAAAGTGTCTGAATGGTAAACTACCTGAGAATCTGATCTGAGTATATAATATATATATTTTGCAGCATTGGTGTTGTTTCTGGGAAAGCAATATTTGGGCCACCTCTTGATGAATACTGGAGAAAGAAGATGGATGAAGAGGCGGCTGCAAAGGATTCAGGTACTACTAGCTCGAGTTAGCTTAGGCCAGGGTAGTCATGTTTAGCAACATGAATATGCAGCAATTGGAAAATATTCTTTCTGGAATAATTATTGAATATGTATAATTTACATGGATATTTAAGAATCTGTTCTTTAGGTTGGGTACAACTATATCCTTGATTTGTTGAATCCTTGAATTCTAAGATTTGGATACCAAAGCTGCCTTCCTTTATTTATGACACTGACAAAAAATGGGAGTTCAGGTCATGAGTGATGGTCTTTTTAATGCATCCTTGTTTATGAAGGTGGATCAAAGGATAGTAAATTGAAGAAAAATATACTTAAATTTTAGAACAGTACAATCAAAATCATGAATATCATACTCAAGGGGAGTCTTTTACGGGTACAATGGAATCTGGTTATGTGTTTGCATAATCTGACTCTATTTAATGGAGTTTCTTATTGAGTATTTAATACTCACCCTTTTCGGAACTCTTAGGGGTTGTTTGTTTGACATATTTAGGTAGGATTTAGCTTAAGGAGTTATATTGAAGAGTTATGTTGAGTAATTAAAAATTGAGAATGGCAGTCAAAAACTTGTTTGAATGTAATTTTTATGTAGAGAAGTTAAAGTCAAATGCTTGTTTGGATCTAGATTTAAAATGAGTAATTATTTTTAGTAGTTACAAAAGAAATGATTAAAAATAAGTGGTTAAAAATGAATTATTTTGATTGATTTGGAATTAATAATAAAAAATGAATAGTTAGAAATGAATGATTAAAAATAAATGGTTAGAAGTAAGAATTATTTTTAAAATTAAAAAATGATGAGAAATTAGTAAAAACTCGTTTAGATGTAAGTTTTCAAGGAATTAATAAATCCTAAAATTAAATCCTACCTAAATATGTTAAACAAACATCCCCTTATGTTTAGATAAAGGAAAAGACAAACTCAATGATTGAACGAGGATGAAACTCCATTTTTTGCATTATCTTAGTCTCATTCCACTTGGTCATAAGCTTTGTTCATATTCAACTTAGAGGCAGCTAGGCCATGACTTTATTGTTGCTATTTCTTTTAATGATCTTGGGTTAAGCAAGTTTAATAGCCTAAATAAAACTATTGTTGGAAGAAGTTCATCACGACACAAAAATATACCAATTTAATTTATAAAATTTCAAATTATCTAAAAAAATTACTTAATTTCTAAATTCAATTCCTTGAATGGAAGACTATGTGGAATTCGAGTGAGCATCCCCTGGAAGAAGTTCTTGGAAATTCCAGTTCGTTGAGACCATTAAATAGTCAACATTTATCAGAGGCATATATTTAGTATTAATCAATCATATGATTGTGACTATAAATTAAATCCACATGCGCCACCGCGTGACATAAGCGCAAAGCAATAATATGATTAAATATATTTTTTCATTCTAATAATTTTTAATTTATATTTCCTATCATGCATGACATAAGCACAATCCAATATGATTATATCTTCATTTCAATTTGTATTCCTTATCCTCTACCATGTTCAAATAGCTAAACAAACACTACCAATGACTTAAAAATATGAATTTCCTAAGAAGTTATATTTAACAAATTAATTGAGCGCCTATTTTATCTTTATTATTAATTAAAGTAAAAAGGACGAATAAAAGATTAAATTGATACTGGGCATGAAAATATATCTTGCTAAACCTATTATTAATACTAAATTACGCAAGGTCAAGATGAGGAAGACAATAAAGTTTTTACACCAACCAAAACCAAGCGATTGTAAATTGAACATGGTTTAATGAAAAAAATACGTTTCTTAGCATGGTTTAGTTGTTAGTGAATCTTAATAAGCTTATTAGTTTAAATTCAATCTAAGTAATCCCATACCTAAAAATTATTTCTATTTATATGAATTTTTTTACAACTAAATATTCTATGATTAAGTGCATTCTTTAAAACCATTCTCAAATATATAGAAAAAATTGAAAAAAAGATGGACAAATTACAACATTGAAATCTGAATGAGCTAGGAGAAACACAGAGAAAATTCAATGTCTTCGAGAATAGCTCGTTGATAGAGACCTGAGATCTTCGTATTATACTTTTTTTTGAAATTTTCAAATTTAAAATGTATAAGTGAGGGTTGATTATAGAATCTATTATTATGCCATGAATTTTGAGATGAACACCGATGCTCTAGGTGAAAATCTTTTTTTAGTACAAGATGGAGAAAGTAGATTACAAATATGGATTCTGGGAATCAACAAACCAGATAACCAATTGATCCATCAATCCATTCGATTTCAGGGTGAAAATCTAATTCTATGTGTAGTTATAAAAGATTAAACTAAGTAAAAAATGAAAAAAAAAATGGAAAGAAGACCAGTAAATTTATTTAAGCATGAAAATAGTTTGTCCAAGTTAATTACTTTATTAAATATTGTAAATTGTCATAGCAAATCCATGAAATTTAATAATTTTTTAACGAAACATAATTCAATGAAAATTATTCCCAATGTGAAAGCTAAGGAAAAAAAACAAACCAAAAGAACAACAATATACAAGCATCTTTCAAGAGTAGTCTCCAAAGTAGGCATTATAAGAAACCGACCGCTCGTCGGAAAAATTCCGGCGGCCGGAAGACCTTGGCGGCGGATCGGAGAAATTGGGGCGAGGGGGCGGCATGGCATGGAGGCGGGGATCAAGAAACTCTGGTGGAGCAGTAAGCTTCTGAACAACATCCCGAAAGTCGACGGGGTCGACCTTGTAAACCCGAGGCTGTGCCCGCGACGGCGGCGCCACGCCCTTTTTTAGGGGCATGGCTGGCGGCTCGGAGTAGTAAAAAGAAAAGGAGGAAGAGTGAGGTTCCATGTTTAACTTTGGTTTTTAATTAACTTTGAAAGTGTGTGTGTTTGGTGTATCTTTTTTCTAGTTATATATATATATATAGTATCATATGAAAAGAATTAATTAATTTTGTAAAATAGCCGCCGGGTCTACGTGTATATTTTGACCAAGTGGTCGAAGATGAATAATTAGAGCATGCATCGCACGTGTATACGTTTTGAACGCGATATATATATATATATATATATGTAAGAATTACATGGTTGTTTGACCACAAATGAAAAATCAACATATATATTATTTTGTATATGTTTTTAGCCAATCAATCACACAATATTATGCGAAATTATGTCATGGTTGACGGCATCTCCATTCTCGATCAACTCCGTTTTATGTACGTAGGAATGCGATTCAGTCAAACTAGTTGGTATGGATGGAAAAAAATATTCTACAATTTTCGATCACAATTATGTCACCTATTTCGGAGGACATTATTATTAACACTTTTATGTGGTCTCTAAATCTAGCTTATTTAATTACACTATGATATCACTTGTTCGCTCCGGCGTTAGTTTTGTTGTTTGGTGTTAATTTAGTTTAATATCATGGTTATGGATTGAAATTAATATTTTACTTTTCTTATTTATTTAAGAATAATAGTACATTACTATATGTTACCCGGGGTTTACGATCTTCCTTCTCTAAATTGTACTTAAAAAAAATCACTTTTATGAATGTGAATTGAACTATTTTTGTAATTGCATGAATTTCTTGCATTAAATTGACACGTACAAACTCTAATTAAAATTATTTTGTTAATATAAAGTGGGAGAATGAGATCACAAACTCGAATTCTTAATCTATTCAAAATTTTTAAAAAATTGTGTAAAATTTGTAACAATTGCCCTTCTTTAATTTTTAATTTAAGAGAAATATTTGCATGTAGCATGCAGTCATCCATATGGCCAGATTTTAATCATTTAAAAGAAAAGAAAAAACAAGTGGCCAAACAACATGCAAATATTTCTCTTAATTTAATTACTAACCTCTCTAAAGTTTGGTAATAGTAAAGGAAAAGGACAAAAAATTTGTCTAAGGTAGATCAATGGTAGAGAGAAGTTGTTGAGATTTATTCTCTTTTACCGCTTAGCTTGATTAATGTGAGGTAACTTGAGACGTTGGGCTTATTAAGTCGCAGCGGCTCGAATTTGAAGGAGATTTCAAGAACTGATGATAGACAAAAACTAAAAAAAAAAAAAGAAATGAAAAGAGATATTAGATTTTGAGATACTCAACTCAAGATAAAGACATATAATTTCAATATCAAGTTCATGTCTTATCCTCGATTTTTCTTTAAGGAAATTGGGTGGATAATCTCCACCCATTTCACAAAATAATTGCAAATCTACATAAATTTTGAAAATATTTTGTAATAAGATTGATGCATGTGCTATGAAAAATGTTAAAATTGTTTACACGAATAGAGCAGGGTCGCAGCTAAAGAGAGATTGAAAATTACAATAGTAATGAATAGGAAGAAGAGGAAGAACGACACAATGATTTTACGTGGAAAACCCCTAAACAAATTAGGGTAAAAACCACGGGCAAGGATAGAAGAACTTTATTACAAAAATAGGAGTTACAACCTTCTCTCTACAAAGAAACAACAAGCTTTCTTACAAGGAGAAAACACTCTCTATTTTTATCTCACAACCTCACTTTAGATGTGGGAAGTCTTGGGATGATTTGGGATGGTTTGCCAACAAATGACATAACCTATTTATAGCCTCCATAAACTTGGGCTCCAAGTATGATCCAATGGTCCACATTTTGCCTTGGTAATCAAGTCAAATAAATGGCTAGGATTTTGCCACAACTTGGATTTGGATAAGGATGTCTAGATATTTCTTGGCAAGTTGAAGTTCTAGATTTTTCTTTGACCATCTAGGATAAATGATAAAATCTAGAGTTTTCTTTTGGCTATAACTTCTAGATTTTCTTTGGACCTAAATTCTCTTTTGTTGGGCCATAATATTTAACAATCTCCCACTTGGAGATTTGATTGATCCATCAATAAATCTCCACACCGTTCTTTCTTCCTTGCCATCTCCATGTTGCTTATGTTTACGCTAGGCCATTCGCGGATCGACACCAATCAAACTTGTCACCATTGATCGCCTTGGTCGATAATCGCGGTTTTCTTTTGTATGAATTTTCTCGCATATCCATGTTCCTTCTTCCACTTTCTCACGAACAAAGTGAGTATCGCACTCGAATATGTTTTGACTTGGAATGGAAATTTGGATTCCTTGCAAGGTACAAGGCACTCGATTCATCACAAAACAGAGAAATATTCTTCTGTTCGTGCAGAGTTCATCCATTAACATTTTTAACCATACGCCTCTTTACTAGCTTGTGTAGCGCGCAACATACTCTGCTTCGTTGTCGAGGTAGCCACAAACGACTGCAGGTTTTGAAACCCACTTACCACTCCGCTAGCAAGAGTGAACACATATCCAAAGTGGTGGATTTGCTTTTATCAAAATCACTGCATAATCTGAGTCAACATATCTCTCGACAATAAAGTCTCGATCCTCCATAACATAATGCAACATCTATCGATCCTTTAATGTATCTAAGGATCCTTTTACAACATTCCAATGCTCTCGACCGAGATTCGCCATGTACCGACTAACTACTCCCACTTTGCATGTGCAATGTCCGTGCAGGTACAAATCATGGCAAACATTAAACTTCCCACTCTCTTGATGCATATGGTACTCGAGACATCTCCATCCTCTCCGCTTCTTTGCTAGGGCACATACTAGAGGATAATTTGAAATTAATGAGAAAGAGGGGTAGAAATTGGCTTTACAGTCTTCCATGTTGAAGCGTCGTAAGACTTTCCTTAAATAGTTTCTCTGAGATAGCCAAATCTTTCTATTATTTCTGTCTCGGTGAATTTGCATCCCCAGAATCTTGTTTGCTGGCCCCAAGTCCTTCATTTCAAACTCCCTAGCCAACTGAGCCTTCAATTCTTTAATACGATCTTTGTTGGGGCCTGCTACCAACATGTCGTCAACATACAACAGCAAGATAATGAAATCTTTTTCACTAAACCTCTTGAAATATGCACAAGGGTCTGCATTAAGTCTGTTGTATTCAAGGCTCATGATGAAGGAATCAAATCTCTTGTACCAACATCTCGGCGCCTGTTTGAGACCATACAGAGATTTGTTCAACCTGCAAACCAAGTTCTCTTTTCCTTGTTCTTCAAAACCTTTCAGTTGGAGCATATAGATTTCTTCTTCAAGATCACCATGGAGAAATGCGGTTTTTACATCTAAGCGCTCCGGATGTAAATCAAATGTAGCACACATTGCTAAGACTATTCTAACGATGAGTAAGTCGAACTCATCGGAGAAAAGATTTCATTGAAGTCGATACCTTCTTTCTGAGCATATCCTTTTACCACCAATCTTGCACGATACCGCTCCACTTGATCATCATTGTTGCGCTTGATCTTATATACCCATTTGTTACCAATGGGCTTTCTTCCCTGTGGTAGCGTTACAAGTTCCCAAGTCTTGTTCTTATGAAGAGCTTCCATTTCTTCATGCATTTCGTCATCCATCGAAAGCAAAGATTCGAACTAGTCATTGCCTCTTGGAATGTTAATGGCTCTCCATCCTCAGTTAGAAGACAATATGCAATGTTACTCTCCATAATATAATCAGACTGCCAACTGGGTGGTTTTGTCGTTCGGATAGAACGGCGAGTCTCTTGTGACTCAACTGGATCTTGTATCTCGTGTGTTGGTTCAGCTTCAGAGAAGTCATCTTCATATTCTTTCTCCACATGTACTGTTGTAGTCTACGAGCTTTCATTGACAAAGTGCTTATCATTTGTTATCTGTTTCTTATCTTCCATGAAGATCACATCCCCGCTTGATGATAACCTTGTGGGAAGTGGGATCCCACAGCGATACCCCTTCACACCATCAGCGTACCTAAGAATAAACATTTTCGGATTTTGGATCCAGATTTTGTAGTTTCTTGGGTATTGTACATCACGTATAATGGACTTCCAAATATATGGAGGTTTGAATAATCAACAAAGCTTACGGTCCATCTCTCGCATTGGCGTCTTCAACTCAATTGCGAGTTGATGGAGCACGATTCACTACATAACGAGCGGTATTGATCGCGTCGCCGCCTGAATGATTTGTCCAAGCCTCGCAGCTCCTAACATTGCTCTTGTTCTCTCTAACAAGGTTCTATTCATCCGCCTCTGCCACTCCATTTTCTTTGAGGAGTGTAGGCGATGAGGAACTGTCTTTTAATGCCTTGTTGATTACGTGCACTCGCAAACTCATTGCTTGTATATTCTCCTCCATTATCCGTCCGCAAGCACTTGATCTTCTTTTTTCGATTGTAGTTCAACTTGCGCTTTGAATACTTTGAAGACCGAACACACATCCGCCTTCTTCTTGATTGGATACACCCAACACCTTACGGAGTAGTCGTCGATAAAGGACACAAAGTACCTTGCTCCTCCCAAGGATGTAATCGGTGCTTGCCATACATCAGAATGAACCAATTCTAGAATATTTTTGCTTCTAGAATTTGATGTGTTGAACTTAATCTGTGTTGCTTACTTGTAACGCAATGCTCACACAAAGGTAGAGACACCTTAGAGAGCCCGGGGAGTAGATTTTGCTCTGCAAGAACTTTAATTCCTTGCTCGACATGTGTCCAAGTCTCGATGCCACATCATTGAAAGTTGTTCACTTGAACTACTTGAGGCAACCGACGCCTCTCCTCTTGCAAAGTCTCCCCATCAGCATGTACAAGTTGTTGTCAACTTTTTCTCCTTCATAAGTACCAGCGCTCCTCGAATCACTTTCATGACTCCTTTCTCCACCACGACTTTTGCAATCAAGGTCATCAAGTGACCTAATGAAAGCAAGTTCTTTTTAGGCCTTCTACATGTCGCACATGTTGAATTGTGCGAACAGTATTATCATGGAACTTCAACTTGATAGTTCCAATACCGACAATCTTCAAGGCGTGATCATTGCAGCTGAGCACGGACCCTCCTGAGATAGGTTCATAATGATGAAACCATTCTCGGCGTGAGGTCATGTGATAAGTCGCTCCGAGTCGATGAACCATACATCGCCCAAACTCTCTTTTCCGCCTTTGATAGTTGTCATTTGCTTCACAAGATAAAACATCACCTTCATTTGAGGTGCTTGCTACATTTCCTTGAGGATTGGAATCCTTTTTGTTTAGATTCCAACAATCCTTCTTCATATGTCCTTTCTTGCCACAATGGTAGCACTTCATGCTCTTCTTACTTCTTGATTTTGACCTTCCTTGATTTTGGCTCCCATTGAAGCCACGTTCCATTGATCTCCCTCTTGTCACCACAGAGCCTCTATTTGTTGTGAGTGGCCAACTTGTCTTCTCTGTTCTTGCGCCGATTTTCTTCTTCAAGGACAGCGGCTCAATATCATCAAAGTTTAGACAATCGATCGGAATATTATTTGTCGAGTTGATGACAAGTTGATCATATGAATCAGAAGACTTTGAAGTAGAATTTCAAAGACGTTCATTTGAATCTATTTTATAACCCAACGATGTGAGTTGAGAAAATAGAGTATTCAATGTGCTCATGTGCTCCGTCATTGAAGTAGATTCGACATTCAAGAGTATACGATTTCCTCTTAAGGAAAATCTTGGTGTGAAGTGACTTGGCCTCGCATGACTTGGTGAGATGTTCCCAAATCTCCAAAGGCAGTTTTCTTCTCCTCTATGCTTGACAAAAGCGCATCTGCGCTAATGCTAGATGTAAATTTGCAATAGCATTCCCGTCCATCTCATTCCACTTATTATCATCCGTGATGTCCGTCCGACCTCTACCGATGGTCATGCAAGACAATTATCTTTTCTCAAGATAGCCTTCATCTTCATCTTCCACAACGAGAAATTGGTCCCGTTGAACTTCTCAATCTCGAACCTTGCCGCCATTGCTTCTACCACGAACGAAGAAACAATCCACAACCCACGTACTGTCAACAAAGGTGAAAGTATCTAACTTATTTTCTCGATGTGGAGGATCCACTTTTAGTGGCAACCACAGAGCATACGATAAGTAGATAGTTACACCAAGAAACTAGGCTCGATACCACTTGTTAAAATTGTTTACACGAATAGAGAGCAGGTCGCAGACTAAAGAGAGATTGAAAATTACAATAGTAATGAATAGGAAGAAGAGGAAGAACGACACAATGATTTTACGTGGAAAACCCCTAAACAAATTAGGGGTAAAAACCACGGGCAAGGATAGAAGAACTTTATTACAAAAATAGGAGTTACAACCTTCTCTCTACAAAGAAACAACAAGCTTTCTTACAAGGAGAAAACACTCTCTATTTTTATCTCACAACCTCACTTTAGATGTGGGAAGTCTTGGGATGATTTGGGATGGTTTGCCAACAAATGACATAACCTATTTATAGCCTCCATAAACTTGGGCTCCAAGTATGATCCAATGGTCCACATTTTGCCTTGGTAATCAAGTCAAATAAATGGCTAGGATTTTGCCACAACTTGGATTTGGATAAGGATGTCTAGATATTTCTTGGCAAGTTGAAGTTCTAGATTTTTCTTTGACCATCTAGGATAAATGATAAAATCTAGAGTTTTCTTTTGGCTATAACTTCTAGATTTTTCTTTGGACCTAAATTCTCTTTTGTTGGGCCATAATATTTAACAAAAAATGTTGGCATGTGTCTAAATTTAGGAGGAAAGTAAATTTATAATTAATTGTGCGATGAAGAACCTTATGAGAGTTGTGGAAGTTGTGATGTAAGAAGTGAAATGTGGGAAGTGACGTGGCAAGAACTATGTATTTGATACCAAATGGGTCACTGATGCAATGATTTTATTATTTGGTTGTAAACCAGATTCAATACCAGTGTCATAGGTTCGAGCCCGAGAATCGGTCTTTGTCCTCCTTTCCTAATATGTACTAAAAAAAAAGAACTATCTATTTGATAATAAAGACTTATGGTGGCCGAGGTAGAGCCCTTTCGATTAGATGCAATAAATATATATATTATAATACATTTTATTGATTAGAGTTTGAGTACTCTCGAACAGTCACAAATTAAAAAAAGAAAAGGTTTTAGTGCTCTTAGAAGCGTGCACATTATGTTGTTAGTGGTGTTATGATTTCATGTTTGGTTATAAACCAGTGGAATAGAGTCATATGTTCAATCTTGAGAATTGGTACTTGTCTCTCTTCTCTAAGATAAGATTGTACTCAAAATAAAATTTAAAAAAAAAAAAGAAAAAAAGCTTGTGCATGCACCACCAAAAAGTTGGCAAAAAGTTAAATGAATTGGTTACCTTGTATGTGTGATATGGTTGCGTGTTTGACCTCTAGTCATTAGTTGTACACTAATGTCATTGAGTTATTGCTCTTGTTGGCTTAAAAAGAAGTACTTCAAAAAAATTTCAGATAATGATATAAGAATGGTGAAGAGTGTGACATGTTAGTTATGTCATCGAGATTGTATTATCATGATCTTTCACTTTTAATTTAAATCTTTGATACTGTTTTGCGTAGATTTTTAAAGACTCGTCTTGACATTCTTTATGAGAAAATTGTTTGACGTTTTCTATTGTACTTATTTTCTATTTCACATATTTAAAAAATCTTAAAAAGAAACTTATGTTAGCTAATTAGCTTATTAAAGTGGTTTTGTCTCTCAAAGATATGTATTATCTAATTATTTAAATTTGTGACAACTTTAGATTATCTTTGCATCGTTAATCCTAAATTAAATCAAAGTTGATCTAAACTTTTATTCATAAATTGTTTAGAAGCTATGTCTTCTATTGTGGGATGAAGGATTCAACATTCACATCATTAAAGCAACTTTATGTTTTATATTTAGAATAAAAGATTATTGAAGGTAGGCATTTAAAATTTTCATCTATGTGATATCTAATTTGCAAATTGACTGTTTAGGTTATAATAGTGTTCTTTGAAAGCATTATTAATATTACACGATTTGATGATTGTCATACTAAAATGAAATTAAAATTTAACAATAAGGTTCTCTGCTACTGATGATCAATCAATACATCCTTATTAGAAGCAAGCATCCAATAGACAACAACAACAAAGTGCTGCTAAACTGCAAAAAAACATCATATAGTAAACATTCATTTGTTAGTCTTTGTCCAAATAATTAGGCACCATTTAAAAAACAACATTTTTCCTAGTTTTTTATTTTTAAAATTTTTTACATGTTTTTTAATAGGAATTACTCAATTTTATTTATGAACTATAAACCAACGAGAATTATAGAGCATTTGTCTCTCCCATATTCTCAAAAAGAATCCTTAGCAAAAATTCTAGATCCCTTGAACAGCAGTTTGGTTCCCCGTTATAAAATTTAATTTGTCAACAAGTATGAATGATATATATTTTTTTTTCAATTTTATAGAATTATAAGATCTAAATTCTAATTTTTAAAATCACATGGACAATAATTCATCTTTAAAAATATGTTCATAATGTATTCTTTCTTGACTGAAAACTATTATTATTATTATTATTATTTAACCAATGTCATTAAAAATGTACTTCAAAACTAAAATTAATTAAAACTTATTGAAGATAAAATAACTAAAACTGTTATTAAAATCCAAAAAATGGTATAAAATTTAAGGAAAGTTGTTGTAAATAGTAAATTTTAACTTCTTATTTTAGTTATATCAACTTTTAAAAAATATTTCATACCTAATAAAATATGAAATGTTCAACTTTATTAAAGTCTATTAATTTCAAGTTTCATAAAATCTATCAATTTTGTGACTATCAATTTAATGTGATTGAATGACTTTTGAACTGTTTTTTAAGATTTTGCATCCGTATATTTTATTTTCTTTTTCTTTTTCTTTTTTAATGAAAAAACCTCAAAATCAAAGCACAAGAATGTTTATTTGAACCTATAATTTTTCTTCCCTTTTTTTAACACAATTTGGACCCTTTTTTTACATCGAAATAAGGATGCTTTTTTAGAAAAAAATTAGGAAGTAAATAACCTTTCATAACCATTTTGTTTTTAGTTTCTTGTTTTTTAAATTTAAGCCTACAACAACTCCCCTACCATAACTTTTTTCTTATTTAGATATCTACATCTTACCTATATTTTAATAAACAAAATCAAAATTTGAAAACAAAAAAAGTAGCTTCCAAAAATTAAAAACTTGTTTTTGTTTTTTGAAATTTGGTTAGTATTCATTACTTTCTTCAAGAAAGATGATACATTATAGGAAAGATAGAGCACTTGACAAAAAATTTGAATAGAAATAAACTTAAATTTCTTAAACAAAAAATCAAATAGTTACGAAAGAGTCCTAATTATTATTAATATTAGTAGTTAAAGAATTCAATTATTAGATCTGAAAAAGAGAGAGAAAGTGACGGACCATCCTTCAAGGCAACCAGTGGTTCCACTTTTGGGAGGAGGTTGCTGCGGCGGAGCGTACGGCGGCGCGTATCCCGGCGGCGGAGGAGGGGGGTACCCTTGCGCCGCAGGGTAGCCCTGAACAGGGTACCCTGGAGGAGGGTAAGCTTCCTTGGGAGGGAACCCTGCAACAATAATAATCAACCAAATGAAAATCCTCTTTAATTAAACACACGGCGGCGGGCGGCGGTGTTTTCCTAACCTTGCGGCGGCGGAGCCCCAACCGGCGGCTGTTGGTGGTCGTAGTAACTCATGATAACGGGAGGATTTTCCGGCGAGGGATTTGGTTGAGTTTGAAAGGAGGATTGAGAATTATGAAATGCTTAAATTGTTGGAGAGGACATAGTGGGAATAGAATAATGAGTCATAATGCATCTTATATTAATGCGTATATTGTTGCGAATCTAATATAAATTGTGAGTTTTTTTTTTTTTTTTTGAATTCATATAAAGTGTGAGTTTATGATTGATGAATGGCTTATGAATTAAAAAAAAAAAAAAAGAATTAAGGCTTTTGGTTTATTATTGTAATGAATGGCTTTTGATTTCAAAAAATAAATAAATTATATGATTAATTTTTTTTTTAAATGTCTAAACTTTCAACTATATCCTTAATTATTAAGGAAAATTATTTATTTGAAAAAAAAATTCACACACAAATATCATTTTATCTAAAAATTAAAGAGTATATTGAAAGAAAAAATAATTTATCAATAAAAAATTCAGGGCAGAGATCGGGAAAACGGGAATGAGGAATATATTCCACATCTTGAGCCCCATTTAGGCAGAATTTTTTGTCCTAATCTCCGACATTGTTCTTGCCTAATCGGGGATTCCTGCCCCGTTAAGAGCTAGTCCCTGCACCGAAAATGAACATCTCTAATTTTTATTCAACCACATGAAAAAAAAAAATTTGGTCTTTTTTTTTTTTAGATAATATTTTTTTAGTTTTACTTTCAATCATAAATTTGAATTAGGTATTTTTAGTGTATAGTAATAAAAAAAAACAAATATTTCTATTAAAAATAAAATTTTTAATTCATACATAGTAAAAAATCGAGGCCGACATAGTAGAAAGATGAAAAAACTCAAAGGTCTAATACCTTCTATCAATTCAACAACTAAGTACATGTATAGTCTTCTTTCTATGTAGTCACCTATCTATGAATTAATTACTTTTAAATTTCTTTGACGCCCAAATATTGTAGGGTCAGGAATATAGTTAAGGTGTACAAGCTGACCCCAAACAATTATGGATATAAAATAAAATTTTCAATTAATATTACAAACAATCTTTAATTAATGTTATATATAGTCATCGATTAGTGACAAAAATAATCTTAAATTGGAAATGACTAAAGACTTAATTTAATTATAAAAAAAAAAAAAAAAAACTCAAAATTTAACATGAATAAAATATGAAAAAAAAAATTATAATTAAAATAGACCACTAACAATTGCAGTTTGAGAACGAACAACAAACAATTGTATTTGAACGTGTTTGGGAAATTAAATCCCACCATTTGAGGAATTGGAATTTGGGTTTTTGGTTTTTCTTGGAATGACCAAAATTTGGTATTCTTTTTCACCAAATCAACAACTCATTCTCTCTCTCCACATGAACAAGATTCCAGTTTCTATTGTAACGCGTTTTCTTTCTATTTCTAAGTTCACATTTCTCATCTATATTTATTTTGGGATGACTCGTTTTATTCATATCCAAATTTGAATTCTCGTATCGGCTATAAATTTGTTTTTTTTTTAATTACATATTGGAAGAGGGAGATAAATATCAATTTTTGGAATCGAACCTTAACAATGGTGTATTTATATTTTTTTAGCATCGTAGTGTGTCAACAAAATATTGGTATGGTGTTAAACAATTTTTAAATATTTGATTTTTAGTTTTACGAAGAATTATAAATGATTCTTCTTTAAAAAAAATTGTACCCAAATAAATTATTGCATCTACATAATTATTCATTTTCAATCACTTAAAATAATTTTTTATTTATGTAATTTCTCTACAAAAATCAACCTCCAAACCAATTTTTGTTTGCAATTTTTTTACAAAAATCTATATCGAGACGATTTATTAATACAACTTTAATTTCTAATCACTCAAACCTTAAGAAAAATTGTTTGACTCCTTCGAGGGTCAACATTTCTGACTCTTTATAGGTCTTCGATGGATTCTCCCTCCATTCTAGAAAAATTGTATTGGATGACCTCTTCTCCCAAAATAATTACAAATACTTATTAATACCGGTTGAGATATGTCTTTAATGATTTAATACCCTACAATTATTTAGTTAGGGGTCTTGCTGCCCAGTCAGCGGGGTCTCGTATATGAACTTTTAATGTAATTTGTTATTTATCTGTAATAGGGTTTAATGAGAGTTTCTATATAAACTCGAATTAAAACCCTAGCCTCGATGATGTTTATTCTGTTTTCGCTTCTCCTTAATAAAATCATGTCTCCTCTTTTTTCATGAACTAGCTAACACAACCAACGTAAATTTTGTGTTGTTTTTCTTCTCTTCTCGTTTTTCCTTATTTTTGATTGTTTGTTGATTGCCAATTTTATAACAATATCAATAACTATATTTTTTTTTATTAATTTCTAGATTTGACTCATGTCTCAAATTTTTATATAGCTCAAATATTATCGCTCCTAAACTCATTTTCTTGGACAAAGTTCTAGTTGATCTTGAATGATTAATTTTTATCTATAATACTTCTGATTTATTTATTTATTTTGGTTGAATTGTGTTTAAATTTGTCTAGTTGACTATTCATACCGACTAAAAATTAATAATCCTAACATTTCAAATAATCTGGTATTAGAACGGTCCCTCAAACTTACAAAATTGAGGTAGCTAAACTCTACCATCAAATCCTACATAAAAGACTTTACTATTCTCAAATAGTATGAGAGTCAAATACCGATTTTAAAAATTAAATCCGAGTTGAAATGGATTACCAACCATCCAAATAATCAATACCAACCCGTTAGGTTGAAACTATTTTTTTTTCTTTTGAAACCAAACCATCATTAATCCATTAACCATATAATGTATAAATTACGACATGTACTATAGAGATCGTTACGAAAAATTGTCATAAATTGGGTTCTATATAGCTACCAAATTGTTTTAGTGAATTCTATTTTTGCTGATTTTGTGGTACATTGTGTTTTATTGGTTGCAGTCTTTTTTGGTGAGAAGTTTTGGATTACTTCAACAAAGGCATGAAAATATGCGATGAGAATCATAGAAAGCAATTATTGTGTTATTTTAAGTAATTCTCACAACTTTTATGAAGGATCGATTTAAGCACCAGATTCTTCATATAAGTGGCTTACAAGGCTCCCCCCAACATAACCACAATTAATAAATCAACATAATAACACTAAGATGCCCTAGATGTTATAAATTTTGTTTTTTAATATTTGTGAATTGAGTTTGCGCGAATTAACTTATGAATATCTCGATTAGTATGTGACCATTACAAATTGAACGAATCACTTTTTGAATCTCAAAAACCTTTTTTTTACTATTAGATCAATCAATAATGTTAAATGTTATTGTTATTTATGAAATAACATCTTTACTTTCAAAATATAGTCAATCCATATTGTCCAATACTATGTTAGTTGAAATCTGAATCTCTAATCAACTCGTTATTAAATAATATATGATGTCATTGGAGTACTAGTCCATTTGACTTGTCATACTTAAATATTGTAAATATATAATTTAAAATAATTTTGTTTGTGATAATTATCATCTCAGCTTCTAATATTGTAGGATTAAATTTTGAGTTTAATTGTAACCCATACTTTATGTCAACGATAACAGATTGGGACGATCTTTTAATTTAACAATGATTTTAGTGCCAACAAAACTATAGTTTTAGTATGTCTGGTAAAATTAGTTGAGGTGTGCACAAAATCTAAACATTATCGATATAAACAATAAAAGTATAACTCTAGAGGTATATAATCTATAGCTATGAGGTCACGGTTCGAACCGTCTCCTTAAATGTTGTTCCATCAAATACTAAAAATAAATAAATAAATAAATTATCATTTTCATGTATATGTTAATGATAGAGTTAAATATAATTATATCCTTGTCTAAAAAAAGTATAATTATATCCTGTCATGTATCTAAAAAACTAAAAAAACTATTTCTAACCATTTTGAGGTAAAGTATAAGAAACATGTTTCTAACAACCTCTTAAAAGTATTTAGAGTAAAATACTATTTCGATTCTCAACTTCAAAACTTATTTCATTTTAATCTTTAAATTTTCAATAGGCCAGTTTTAAGTTTTAAAATTAGAGATTTCTCTCATTTGGTTTCTAAACTTAAATTTATTACAGTAATCAATTTTTTTTTTTTTTAAAGTACAAAGATTAAAATTAAACTTTTGAAATTTATAGACTAAAATACTTTGAAACAAAATCAAACGAGTCTCAAAATTCTAAGACGAAAATAATATTTTACAAGTCATTATTTCATTATGCCAACATTTTCTCATCAAAACAACGACCATTTTCAATCTTAGAAAATAATATTTTACTTTATGTATGAAAACGATGTTAAAGTAAAGGATGCTACAAATTTCCTAAACTTCAGGCCTTCTGATACGATCTTTTTCAAAATGAATAATTCATAAAAAAATCAACCAAAAACATTCTATCTTGACAGAAAATTAGAAGTAAAATCACAATTAAAGTTCAAATTTTGAAGCCTGATCTCCTCGCTTAAGATACATCTTAATGAAACAAGAATGAAATGCAGCCCTAAAAGTCTATAAAGTTAGATTACACATGCTTCCATTCATACAAATCTACGTGAATATATAAGTCATTTAGATGCCCTAAATCTAAGTCATAAATAATGATCTAGCATACAATGAGGTTCGAGCGGGTGCGATCAATTTGTTTAAACACGTCCTACTGCTTTCCATAATAAGTATGCAGGCAGTGTGTTTTACTCGTCTAATCTTACAGCAACGTGATCGACCTCGACCAATCAGGTCCAAGGGAGCCACTTCCAACGCGTCTCGGTTCTTCTACTGCTTAGGGGAGTTATGCTAATTCTATCTGCATTGTCAACAACCCACCTGTTGAAATCTGGTGAAGAAACTAATCCTACCAAAGCCTTTTCGGTTGAATCCTTGGTGAACTTTTCCCACTCGTCCCCCTCAAATTTTCTCCATCCGGGTGTGGAATGGAATGTCGAAGGATATTCATCTGCATTGAGCATAAAGAAACGTTCGTTAAAATAAAACCGAAACGAGAAAAAATGGCAAATGATTGCTGCCTGACCAATGGGTATTTTAAGTATTACTTCATTATCAGGATCATAAACAAATTGTTTTTATTCGAGAATGTCTTTTATTAGTTACGAAAGTTTACTAGAGACATTTATCATACCACGTTCAGAATAACTGCAGGACTCGAAGGCAAAGTTTCTGTCTGGAGATTGATACAGCCTTGGGTCTTCATAAGTGTCGGTATCGTCAAAATGTGGCGTATGAGAGATATGAGATCTCCTTGGTGATTGGAACAAATTCCTGAACAAAAACAAGCCGCAATGTCATACACTATATGAAATACATGAAGTACATGCCTTATGCCGACTTGCTGTCACTTTATATTTCAGATTATAGGAACAGGAGTCTCCAGACAATATGACAGTCTCATGTATTAACAAGGCAAATAAGTTCATTATACTCACGTTCTGAATTGGAGAATTTCAATTTGTTTACCCAATGAAGTATGAGAAATAATACTTCCAATAACACAGGCATGCGATTTGAGCTTATTTATCGTGTGTGTATGTATATATGTTAGGATCTCACAAATGTCCCGCATTAGAAAGTGGGAGAGTTCAACATCAATATAAAAGAAATATGAGTTACTTCCTTCGTTGTCAATTAATTTTGAGGTGAAACCCCAGAATATTGAAAAGTGAATGAATGGTGCTTTTTTTAGTTCAACAACATTTGAAGCAATGGATTCGAATTTGCGATCTCTTCATCACAAGTTTATACTCATGCCAATTAAGCTAAGCTCTTCTTGACAAGTGAATGAATAAACACTGAACTGCTATGGATTTTGGATAGAATACAAACTTGTACTGCTGACGAAAGGACCTCAGCTTAAAGACTCTCCTCAGCCTTGATGAAGCAATTGTTCCACATATTAACACTCCTGTTGCCAGCAACGGATCCAAAGAACACTGAAAGTAATTTAAATTTGTCAAACGGAATATTGCTTCAAACTATGATACATCTTAAGCACTGACATAAGTTTTAAGATAACTTGATGTAGACTAAACTGGTAATAGATTGTCTGAAAGAGAAGCAATATTAATAATAATAGCTATTAGCTAATGTTTTCCAAATCTTCCCGTCATTGAGGCCACATCAGATATCAAATATCTATAAAAAATTCTTTTTCCATAGGTGATCTTCATCTTTTAATCCAAACAACAAAAGACAATGAAAAAAGATGATAATTTCCAACACTGGAAGTAGTAATGATAATGAGAAAACCTGAAGAATCAGAAGAGCAGCCAAAATCCGTATGGACCATGTAACAAAAAGTGATGTGCTAGAATCAATTGATCCATCTTCGTCAAGGACAAATTTTTGGACTACCCAAAAGCCCAACCATGCTCCAATCAGAAAAATAAAAGCCAGTAGAAATGTAGCTAGCTGCAATCAATAATTTCAGAAGCATTTAGTTCCCTGGTAATTATTGTATTTCAATGAACTAATAATGAAAGAATACAATTGTTAGAAACCAGACGAAAAAAAATGATTAAAGAAGTAATACGATATACACAAAACACATACGTCCATACATACAAGGCTGGAAGAAGAGCAGAGCGGAATATGATAACGTTTTCCGGACGAGATTTTTTTCTTTATGAAAGATCATTTTAATTAAAAACTGCATTGGGCATAAAAATGTTTTGCAGTGGGGATGTGTTGTCTGTGTCCTAGCTAACATGACTAAAATTGACCTGATCATTGGCTAAATAAAGGTATATCAATAAAAAAACATTCATGTCCTCACTTATACCCATTTCCAAAAGTAGTTGATGGAACCAGGTGTGCAATGGAGGAAAAAAGATCATTTATTGAAGGCTGAAATACAGGAAAATTATCAAGAAAGATAAAAGATAAGTTACGTACAGGATTATACATGTCCTCACTTATACCCATTTCCAAAAGTAGTTGATGGAATAATCCAGGTATGTAATGGAGGAAAAAAGATCCCAGACCAACCTGTGGTAAGATAGATTATAAGTTGTACACTCAGTACTTCTACGATCACAAAAAGAAGATATGTGAGACAAAATGTTGATACCCACTGCAGATGCATATAGAAAAATTGCAAGTGAGCTCTTCCGACCAGTAGGTAGAAGCTTCATCCCCTGCCAGTAACCAGGCAAGAAAAACTATTATTACATTATAGACAGACGATGCAAGGAATCCAAGCTCACAGTATCATTCTTTACGATTACCAATTAAACGGCCACAAGCCCTAAAAAAAAGTCATTATGTGTACCCAAAAAGGAGATAAGCCAAAATGCAAGATGAAGACGAAAATCGTGTAATACAGGTTTGTCCAAGGGTGAAGAAGAAGGTTGCAATGCTGAACTTAAAAGGTCCTTTGGGAGTTGAATAACCTTTCCTCAAATGTGTATCATGAAAAGTTTCCCAAGTGGAGATGAGGGAGGGCATTTTGTATGCACTTAAGAAGATGCCTCGATAATGAACAAGGCTTCTAGGCCTTCATGGAAGAAAGGGTATAAAAAAACATTATAAAGGTAATCCAAATATTATTTTGTTCCAACTCTAAGAATCTAAAAATCATATAGGCAGAGAGATTGTTTATCAAGACTATACGGAGTTCAAAACACAGACTTTTTTTTATGAAACTTTGATGCTTTAGGTGGAACTATCATGCTTTGGAAAAAAAATTATGTCGAGACTAGACTCTAGAGAGGTAGTAAAAGGTACATTTCCCATCTCAACCCTCTTCTATACAGCAGAAGGTTTAAGTTTTTGGGTTCCATAAATGTATGGGCCAGCTGATCATATAGAAAGAAGACAATCCTGGTGAGAGTTTCTAGATGTTTGATTTTTTTGGGGAGTACTAATGGTTGAGAGGGGATATTAACACAATGAGCGAAATTGTTTAGATCCTAATAAAGATAATGGGAAGCCAATGTTGAAAAGCATTTAGAGAATAGCATCATGATGTTGTCACCAAGATCGACCACGTAGCTTACTTACAGCATGCTCAAAGTTACTATAGTATTCTAAAGCAGGTACCGATTTTCAAATTACCAGAAACAGAACACTTTTACGAAGTCCGAAGTAATGAAGATTACATATCTATTTTTTTTAATCATAAGAAACATAATGCCATTGAAACTTGAAATAGGTATGACATAGACATTTGAATTAAGATAGAAGATAGGAACTAATCACCTGAAAAAGGATCATTAACAATACAAGGAGAACTCCAATTGTCATAGCGCTGCTATAATAGAATACCAATGACTTGCCCAGAATGGGGGCCAAACTCATCAACACCATTCCCAGGACTAAAAAGATTATGCGGTACACAAAGAATTCTGCAAGGGGAAGGGGAGGTTAGAGTCTACCGTCTTCATTCTTCCTCGAGCAGATAAAATTGAAATTGAGTTTCTCCCACTTTATTTATTTATTTACTTATTTATTTATTTTTGTGACATTCACAGAACAGAAGTACTTACCTTCTTCAATAGATACCTCAAAACTCTTCAAGGATAATCCAGATGTTCTAATATCTAAAAGCTTGAGGTCAAATGGCGACATGGATTGAGCCCAAGAACCCTTGGCAACTTTCTCCCACTGACTTTGTGGACACATCCCTATCCCAAGTGACTTGTTCCTGCAAAGCCATAGTATTTAGAAGCTTATCTGATCTAGCATAGAGTACACATTGTGTTTTTCTTTTTTTGAAACAAGGGTTACCACGCCCGTCCCTAGGCCAGGCACCGGAGACATCAAAGGAGTAATGTCACAGGTGTGTCTTGAACCTGAGACCTTGAGGGGAGCATACCCTCAAAGCCCACCCCTTGGGGACTAAGTACACATGTGTCCTTCACTCACATGAAAATTGCATTTTTTGTAGGCTAGATATTACACAAAAAAATTTAAAAATAATGATAGTTATAATAATATTGTTCTATTGTGAATAATGGTATACATAATCATCCGATGAAAGTTGGTTTTTAAACATAAATAAGCCATGATAATCTTATAAAAAATTATACTATACAATTACACTCACCTGTGAAAACAAACCTCAACATTTGGTATACGAGCACTTGCATTTATCATCAAAACCTTCACTTTCACAGTGTGTGCAACCTTTCTCAGATTGTTAATCCTCGATAATCCTTGGATGTATACTCTTTCACAAACTACCACAGTTCCAGGTTTGGAACCTGGAGAATTTATCACAGGCAAGCCACGAGATAGTTGCAGAGTTGTGGATTCAGAGACAACTGAAGAGCTCAAGAACATGAGTTGGTAATATTTTAAGGAAAAAAATGGCAGAGTATATAAATAATTCTAAATTCTATAAATCAATTCATCCAATATCATGAATTTTTAGTTGCATAAAAAAAATTGCATGAGAACGCTCTTGTGAATTGACAAGGTTCAAAGAACTACGTAAAACAGTTAGTCTATTTCACTTCTCTTCTCACACTGATATCCAAGACCATAGAAGTACAAGAACAGAACCTTTTTCCAAAAAAAAACTAAAAGGAAAAAAGAAATACACTATACTAAGCTGAGTATTTCTTTTTTTGATTCAACAACATTTGGAGAAGGGGAGAATCAAATATGTAACCTCATGATTACTAGACCGTACATGATATCACTAGAGCTATGCTCTTTTTAACAGCTTAGTTACTATTTACCAACCTAAATTTACACTGAAAACATACGAATTGTACCCCAAAAAGTAAAATAAAACCATATCATGCAGTATGCATGCCATTAAGGAAAGAACTAGGCCTACAGGGTTTTTCTTATACTCACGAAATCAAAATTTCAAAAAATAATTTAAGAAGTTATAACTTAAATCCAAGAAGGTAACAGAAGTAACCATTAAATTTATCTGAACATGACAAGTAGACAATGGAAACACAAGAACCTTCCCCAATTTTCATGAAATTTTTTTTTGAAACAAGGGTAACCACGCCCGTCCCTAGGCCAAGTACCGGGAGACATCGAAGGAGTAATAACACAACTGAGTCTCGAACTTAGGACCTTGAGGGGAGCATACCCTCAAAGCCCAAGACTTCAACCACTGTGCCACCCCTTGGGGACCAATTTTCGTGAAATTATAACCCCCTGATACAAGCCCCAATAATCTGGTTCAAATGCAAAAGCAATCAAGCATTCCAAACATAAAACCTAACCAATTACTCAAGGAGGCACATATCCAATACATACCAAAAATCATGAATCCATAACACGTACGCTAAGGGTGACCCAATTTGTACCACATAATTTGTTGAGATATGTCTTGAACTCTTTGATGTCCCATGATTAGTTAGTCGGGCTCTCAGTGCCAGGTTACCAGGCCGTGATCTATGCAAACTATGTAATTAGGAATCTATTTTCATAATTGAGCTTTTATATAATTGGGTCTATTTTGTAATAGGGTTTTATGAGAGTGCACTATAAACTCTCTAAATATCCTAACAAAAGTTCATCAACATTTTTTTATTTCGTTATCTCCTAAATAAAATTGTTCTCTCCTCTACCCGTGGATGTCGCTAACACTAACAACCCGTTAGTGAGCCATCTACTTCTGCGAGTTCTTCTTTTACGTTTTTACTGTTTTCGAGTGATTTTCGTTGGTTGTTTCCTAACATAATTGCTGAAGCATAACATTGTAACTAAAATAACAAAGAAACCACAAATTAATGAGCAATGCATTTCGAAATCAACAAACGCCCCGTTCTTGGAATTATGCATTCTCCATAATTAAACTGGAAGACGCATTTGAAAGTGTGAGAATCTTAATCCTAATCTTAAACAAGTAAAAATAAAATTTCATAAACAGTGAAAAATTCGCAAGAAAAAGAATGCAAGAAGTGGAAAATAAACATACCGAGACGAAGCTCTTCAGAGACAGGAGTGGAGTATGATAAAGCGAAGAACATTGCGAAAAAAAGAAGGAAAGTAAAAGCTTGAAACAGCGTCGAAGAAGCCATTTTTTTTTTTTTTTTTTCTCTGGTTCGAATTTCAGAACCAAATCTGTAGTTTCCTCTGGAACAAGAAAATAGAACCCTGGTCGAGAAACAAACGCAAAATATAGACGAATATTGATTTATGCCTAACATCATTTCATATTCTTTATTTTTAGGAAATTTTCCATATACAATACAACCTTTGTTTTTTCTTTTTCTTTCTTTTTATTCAATACAATATCAGGATCGTAGGTTCAAACCGAAAATCAAAGTCAATAAAGAAATTATGGAATAAAAATGAATTAATACTAAATCATATAATTAATCGCGCCAACAATTCATTCCATAACATTTAATAAACCAAAACTTTAAATACGTCTACTTAAAAAAGTAAAATTAATTTAATAACATTTAAATTTTTTGTAGATTTGATTTGTAAAATAAATAAAATTTATAATTCGTGTCTATATAAAATAATGCAGGCTTAAAATATTTTTAAAAATAATTTATGTATAAATAAAATTTATAATATATATCTATATAAAATACTGTAGGCTTAAAATATTTAAAAAAATCATTTATGTTTTTTTTTTTGACAAAAAATTTATGTATATTTTTTAATTAATAAACATATTACAATTTTTTTTTTTTAATTAACATATTAAAGTATTTGGAGGGGTGATTCTTCGACTTTAAGGATATACTCTCTTAAGGTCTTGTTGTGTTATGCCTTGGATGCATCAATGGCCTGCAATCAGCAGTCGAGGGTCTCGCTGCCCGGTCAGTGGGTGGAGGTGCGGGGGCTACGCCTCCGTTGCGAAAAACGCATTTGCGCGTGTAGTATTCTGTTGCGTGAACGCATCTATATGCGCAAGCGCATTCTGCGTTGCAGCCGCATTTCGCATCCGCTAACCACACTTTTTTAGCACCGCATTCTGTTTAATGTTTACTCATTTTGTAATAGAATTTAATGAGAGTGCTTATATAAACTCAAATTAAACTCTAGCCGTATAATGACATAATCTATGTATCTGTAAATTTTCGTCTCTCTCAATACAATTGCTTTCCTCCTATGCTGTGGACTAGCTAACACTATGTTAGTGAACCACGTAAACTTCTGTGTTGTTTCTTCTTCTTCTCTTACATTTATCATTATCCGTTTTCTTTATTCTTCGTTTTACGATTGTTGATTGCCGTTTTCATAACAGGTCTCATACTACATTAATTCGTAGACATTCATGTGCCCTGGTCTCTGTAGAGATCAATGACTAGTTATTACGAATAATGCAATAATAGTATTGAAAAGTGTAGAAATATAACAGTTGCATTATATTTCATAAATATGTTCTTTTTTATACAACACAAACTTTATTTTTCAATAGTAAACATAATTTATTTGCTTACAAGAGTTTATACCAATAAGCTACATTTAAAGTCACATGCAAGCTGGAGCTACAAAGTCAGGGAAAACAATGAAAGCAATGGACCAAGTAGCAATATGTATAGCAGAGTCATTTTGATGGTAGACTGGTAAAAGATTTGGAAAGTCCCCATTTTTTGTAGTTTCTAATGAATTTCCATTTAACAACACTGTGGAGCTTTGGACTAAACCATCTTTTGGGGTCAAATGGTATTCCTCTCTTTGTCCTTCCATGTCTAAAATTTTTCTTCCACTTTTTGGAGATCTTTTATTTTTTAAGTGGGTTGAGTCCTGATTTGCTGCTTCATGATTGCTTTTATGCAAACTTATGTTGATATGGTTTTCGATATTGAATGTAAAGTTGGTTGTGTTGCTCAAGTTGATGAAAAGCATTGTTACACCAGACTGCAAGAAAATGGTAATTAATGTTATGGAAAACGGAACAACAATCAAACAAAAACCGTAAAAAGAAACGTGAAATTTTTTTACGTGATTCAATAATGATGCGTTAGTTACATTCACGAGAGTACAAAATGCCAATCAACTGGGGGTTAGAGTATCAAAAAAGTTTGTATAGTGCACATTCTTATGAAACCCTATTACAATAAAATAGACTAAAATACATAAAAGTCCAAATGCATACGCATAAATCCAATTACGTCTAGGTTTATATAATCGTGATCCCCGACTAAATAGTTGTAGAACAATGAACAGCTTAAGACGTATCTCAATAGGTAAATTAACATCAACTTGTAATTTCAAATATAGTTTTTAGGCTGGTAAACAATTAAAAATGGTTTTAAAAAAATGATTTCTTACCCTTCCTCTTGAGCAATGAGCATAGCTACGAAGATATGAAGAGACATTATTGTCTACTTTGAGAACACCAGGTCCCATAAGTCGGTGAAAGAGAAGTGCACTGATACCAAAAAAAAATATATATATATATATATATATATATTGAGATTTTTTTTTTTTAATGATTAAAAGAGATATATAATTGCTATAAATATAATCTTAAGTGTTTTTACCCATAGTAATCTGGGGTAGGAAGGAAGGTTGAGGATTTGATGAGACCATAAAATCCACCAATCAAAGTCTGTCTACAATATACTTTTGTATTGTACAAAGAAGCCATCCCTAGCTGATCCAGGTACCTATGGTTCAAATCCATCCTTTCAATAAATTGTATGTTTTTGTTGAGATGCAAACAAAATATTCCGCATAAGTTAAATAAAAGAAAGATTATGAGTATATAAGTGATGACAATCATCTCCATTGATATAAGATATTTTTTATGAAATTAAAAGCAGATTTGAATAGGATTGTCATTCTTATTAATTTTGTCTTATTTATTTATTTATTTATTTTTGCATATTTAAATGGGAACAATTGAAAAAAGTAATAAATAAATTTTTTTAAAAAGAGAGAGAAATACTTGATACATGTAAATATTCTAGTAACAACTTATTGCTATTTGTGAGATATAAAAATGCATTAAAGAATATTAAAAAAAAATTGACAATTTCATTAATACGAGAGAAATGATATTTAAAGATATAACACATTATTAAATAACCAAGTATTACTTGTAAAAAAAAAGGTGAAAATATATTTTATATTACCAAAAACCATTGATAAATGTGTCAGAAATGTGAGGACTGCCACCATGATAGGCTCCACCAGCTTCCCCAACCCACGCAGCAGCCCATGGGGCATTCTTTTGGATTACGTTCTCAAGATGTTCAAATGTGTTTGATACTCCAGAAAGGTAAGTTGGATCAACAAACCTATATATCAATTTCGGATCATCACCTACAAATCAAAAACACTAACACTTATATTCATATACATGTTCAGATTTGACAAAATATTAGAAGTGAACTTGTCCTTAGAGATGTCTACGGGGCGGAGCCGGAACGGGGATGACTTTACCGTCCCCATCCCCGCGAAATTCACCATAAAATTTTGCGGAGAACGGGGCGGGGATTCACCAAAGGGTAAATTACGGGAATCGGGTTCCCCACGGAGAATTATTTACCATTTAACTCTTCTTCTTTTCTTTTTTTATTTTTAACTTTCTACAAACTTTCCGTATTGTTAACTCAATTCACTAAATCTTAGATAATTTTTTCAATATTAAAAAAATGCTTATTGATTTTTAATTAAATAATTAATTAGGTAAGGAAAATATTAATCCAAATAAGTATTTTTACTACTTTATATATATTAATGTATTTAGAAAAATTAAAAAATACATATATAAAATATGAACGGGGCGGGGAACGGGGAAACGGGGATGGGGAATACATTCCCCGTCCCCATCCCCATTTAGCTTGCGGAGAATTTTTCATCCCCGCTCACTCCCTCATTCACCGCCCCTATAGGGGCAGGTCCCCACAGGGCCCCGGCCCCAAAGAGAAAATGGACATCTCTACTTGTCTTAAATAGAAAAGATGCAAGATAGTAGTGTGCTCTAATACTGTAAAAATAGTATGTGACTTTGATTTCAAACGATCCTGACCAGTTAGAAATGCTTAAAGATTGGTGTACTAACTCTATATTCTATTGTGGAGAGTGGGGAAAAAGATGTGAAATAATATAAGCTTTGAAAAAAGTGTTAATATAATTAAGGTCGGAAGAGAGAATTCTTTGTCAAAATTCGTGGTTTTTTCTCTTTGGAAAATTCTTGTGCGTTTCTATTCTATTATTTCTTTTATTCCTCAATTATATTTTATGCTTATTATTTCTACGATATGTAGTTAGAATAGCAACCAAACCTGCACCCATGTTGTATATATGATGAGTAAGAACGTCGATAATTCCCGATCCAGTACTCGTAACAACTTCATTGTACCATTTCTCGTCAAAGAAAGCACCAGGTGCTACAATCAAGGGTTTTTGTTGAGAGTTATTGTACAAATGGTCTATAATTTCTCTCAACTTTATGAGGTCTTTTGCGTATTGTGCAGAAGTAACACTTGCACCAATACTATTAAATCCAGCCAATTCATTGCCTGTGGAGTGTCATATGCTTCAATTAGTACCAATTAATGTCATACAAGAGAATAGATTGTATAATTAAACTTACCAAACTCCCATGAATGTATTTGATAATTCTTATCTATGGTGTATTTAATTAGAGCCTCAGCATTGGTATAGTTCCAATCTCCTTCCCATTGAATCCCTTTTGTGTTGTGTTTACCCAAAAGAGCATTTAAGCCAAAAGTAACAATTGCCCTATTATATATAAAGAAATAAACTTTTTAATATGGAATTTGGGAAAGAAATTCAAAGAAAAGCAAAAACAAAAGATATAAAAGAAAGAAAACATCTAGGCCTAGTGGTCAAAAAGAGTATTAAGGTGCTTAAGGTGATAGATTCAATTTACGATAATCACCTACTTCGAAATTAATTTTCATGTGCAAGCTGACTCGAATAGTCACGGATATCGAAATATATATATTTATATATATAAGAGAAAGAGAAGTAGATTATAATACCCTGTATTGTTGAAGAATTTGTTCAAAGCATCCCACCTTTGCATATACAAACATCCCTCAGAAAAGTCAAATAATGAACCTTTTTTTACTTGAAATTTATTACAATGTCCCTCAAAGCCATCTCCAATATCATAAATCAACTTGTCTTGTAATGTTCCTCCAACTCTTATCCTTAAAGACTTGAAAGCTTGAACCGCTTTATTAAGGATAGGAAGAGATAAATCCTGCCATTAGTAAAAGAGATTAGAGATATGATTAATGTTTGGTTCGACATTAATCATATGTTAAAGAGATTATGAATTCAAACCAGATTGAGCATAGATGCATCTCCATCCCAAACGCAAAGACCGTGCCACCGACATGCGTCGTGAGGCCATATGTCCAAAGTCAAGCATATGAAATTCTCATCAGTTTTTGCTATTAATGTATTTCCATCCACCACAATTGTACCCATGGTAGTGCTGTTAATATCACCCAAAATGGTTGGGATGATATTCATGAAACCCACCACAAAAACCAAAAGGATTATTTGGTAATATTCCATTAAAAAGAGTTTAGCTAGAAATCTTTGAACTACTTGTTCAAAAAACACAAGAACAAGAAAAGATGATCCAAAAAGAGAGATCCAAACACCCTCAAAATCAATCAAGAAAAAGAGTGGTACTCAAAACTAATTGGGAGGAGAAGAGTTTATATATATGCTATTGCTAGCTTCATTTTCTGCAGTTTCCATTAATTATTTTAACTGTTCTTCTCTTTAAGGCAACAATTAAAATTTTTAATGCAACTCTTCTTACATTAATATTAGCGGTTTTTTTATGTACAATTAAAAATAAATAATAATAGTAATAATAATAAAATAGAAAAATCTTTAAATACCAACTTTTTAGAAGGAATTCGTACCGAATAAAAAATTGAAGCGAATTTAGTAAAAAACTAAAAGGTTTATGTCTCCTTGCTTCAATACAACAAATAATCTTCAATTATTTTATATATAATCTTCAATCAATGTCACAAATAATTTTTAATCAACACAGTCTTCAATCGATGCAGCAGATCATCTTTAATCAACTGACAAAAAGGAATTGCTCAAAATTCTACCATTCTTGAAATATTTCTAAAATAAATGTTATAATTGAAATAGACAACCAAAATGCAAATATTATGGGTTATTTTAATTTGCTTCTTCATAAAGCAAAAAGATTGGAAATTGAAAAATTAAACTGAAAATGAAGAATTTACGAACTACATTAAAACCGTACAAAAAAAGATGAACTGCATTAAAACCATATTAAAATTGAATCTCAAAAAATTCCAACTGAAATGGCTTCTTTTGGATCTGAAAAAAATTAAGTGAACCTTATTTTCTTCAGAAAAATGATTTAGATATTTTTACTTTAATAAAAAAAAAGTGCAACTCAACTCTACGGTGCAAGAACAAGTCAATAGAGATTAAATAACAATTTCATCGAAAAAGTATTGACTAAAAATGTATTTTTACAAATATATTATTATATAATTTTACAAAAAGAAAAATATATTTTTTACCTCCAAGTTTGGAGTGTAATTCTCATTTGATTTATATATTTTGAAATTAAATATTTTTAGACATTTCAAAAATATTCAATTTATCTATGACATTTTAATAATGTTCATTTTTATCTCTAAATTTCTAGGTTGCATGTGAGTGAAGACAAAGCATGTTGAAAAGACTTGGTTGGTTTGTAGAAACCGTCTTCATTCTTAGAAGCTATGAAGACTAGGTGCTTACGTGGTCAGGTTACAAGAGAATGCCAGTATCCATAAAGACAAATCTGGATTTCAAATCCTAGAGCTAGGGCATTACAAATTCTAGTTACATGACATAATGTTGACTACGATAATGGCTCGACTAATGTTGAATTGCATGTAGTTATATTCATATTGAGGTAAAATAAATTTATAAAAAAAATAATAATATGTATAATTGTAAACTCAAAAAATGTACAAAAATTAAAATTGAGTATTATCAAGATATGAGAGATAAAATATTTGATTTTTAAATTTATAGACCAAAATTGACTGTATACTCAGAAAGGTAAGTACTAAAAATGGATTTTTTCTGTTACAAACGAGATTCCAACGTACCATCAAGATCAACGTATAGAAGGTTCGACAACATGTACAACAAAAACCTACGGCAAGGAATGGGCCTTTTACTTCGGACCAAGTACTCTTCACCGGCCCAAAGTCCAGGCCCACTTTCAATATTTGGGCCCATAAATTCTATGACAAAGTTGGGCCCGGTCGGTGTCAAGAACGGCTCGGCTGGCAACATCCGCACCGACTGGTGTTTCAACTCTTTGGTTTATTTTTCTAATACATTCAACTCTTAATTTTTAATAACTACTTTGTTTAAATTTGACCATTTAAATGGAAGAATTTGTAGTTTTATTTTGATTCTTTGGTGAACCACACGAAAACGGAGGTTAGATTCTCTTGTGGGTGCACACAAAAACTTAATCCAATTGAAATTATTAAATTCATGACTGTCACTTTCAAATTGAATTGAATTATAATCAATTAAAATATCTAACTTATGGTTATTTTTTATTAATTTAGTTATATTAGGAGTCTCGCCTAATACTAATTCATAAGAATGACAACTTATTTAAATTTTATGGATGTTTTTTTTGTTTCACCCAAAAACCTCACATATAAGGATGGTTTTCATCACTTATATGCTCATGTTTTTCTCTTTATCTAATCAATGTGGGACAATTTTATTTGCATCTCAATAGAACCAATAAATAAAACATAATTAAAGTAAAAAGAGTATCATTGTGAGTAATTTAATGGTAAAGAAGCTCAAGAAACTATAAGATGATGATTCAATTCATGGTGGTCTTGCAACAAATAATCAAAGTGCGCACAAATTGACTCGAATAATCATAAAAAAAAAAAATGGAAATTAAGAATCTTAAAGTTTAATGTATGTTGAAGCTCATCTAAGCTACCTCCTAGTTGTGACAAAAAAAAATGATAGAACAAGAAATATCAAAATACACAAACACGGTAACAAAATACATAAAACGCACAAAAAAATATCAAAATACACAACAAAGAGGGTAACAAAATACAAAAACGCACAAAAAAAAACAAAATTAAATGATAGTGTCCATATAGGTGGATAAGTATGCTTTATACCTGGTCATTTAAAGAATCAAATACTAATTTCAAGGTATTTTAATATTTGAAATTAAATTATTGATATACATATAAACTTTCAATCTATGGTGGCTATTTATTAACAAATTAATTTCTTATGAATTTTCTTGACATCCAAATATTATAAATTTAGACGATATGTCTTGTTACATTAGTTGAAGTGTGCACAAGTTAATCGGAACAGTCACAGATGTAAAAACAAATATACATATAAACCATATAAAAAATTATTGACCCCTGGCATCCCTAGAAGTAAGTGCATTCCAATGAGTAACAAAGCATGGCCTACTAATGTGTAAAGTGCCAAATCTCCAACCAAAATCCTTGAAGAAAGAGCTAGTATACAAAATGTTGGTGGGACAAGACAAAGAAAAAACATGTTACATGTGCTCAAAATCTATGAAAGCAATGTTGACCAAATTCTCCCCCACATCTTTTACTACTACAACTATATGGTAAAAACTCCCTCACTCTAATGTTTCCAACCACACTTGTACTTTTTGACCAAATTACCCATGCCCCATTTCACCTTGCTTTGTTCAGTCTCTTGGCAACATCAATAAACATATATTCAAACTACACTCAAATTAATATATAAGAATAGTGTCCCCTCCTTGTTTGATGTGGCTCTTATACACATAACTAAACATATATTTAAGCTACACTCAAAATTAGTCTCTCCCACCTGGTATTAATATTTTTTAATGTGCATGAAATTGAATTTAGGGTACATTTTAATTTTTTTTAAAAAAAAATCATAATTAAGTAAGATAAAAGATAGATCATGAAAAAGAGATGCAATATCAAGATAAAAAGAATACTGCAATAAGTTAAGTAACTCTCAAATAAATTAACTTATGTTACTCTATAGTCTATATTGAATCAATAAAAAAAATTATAATTGTATGCAATATAATTATGTATTTTTAGGTATTTGTGGATGTGATATACCAATTTACCCATACTTCAATCATTATGCACGATAGTTTGAGTTTAGAAGTAAAAAATGTCATCTAAATCTTGACTCTATATAATATATATATATATATAAAAGAAATTAATTAGTGTCTAAACTTTTGATTAACAGGAAGGAGTAGAATGTTGAGCTAATTGAAAATATTTTTGTAAAGAGAACATTATGGTGCATATTAATACTTATTTGAATTGCTCAAAAGTGGAGAGGATGAAATTATTTAGAATCAAGGGGCTTTTGCATGTATATTACAAAATTGATAAAATATTACATGAATAGCACAATACTGAAAATATTTGCACATATAGCAAAAATTGTAAATTGATAGACTTCATATTGATAGATTCTACCGATAAAGGGTGATAGAATCAATTACTAATAAATAAAGTAAATTGATAGACTTCCATCAGATTCTATCAAGAGTCTATCAATAAGAGCCGATAGAATCAATCACTAATAAAATTGATAGACATCTATCACTAGAGAATGATAGATTCTATCAAAGTCTTCTATAAAAAAGGTACATAATTTTTTTTTTAAATGACAGAATTTGCTATAAAAGAATTATTTTTAAAAATGTGTTATAATTGTAAACTGTGGTAAAAAAGTTGCTATACAGCACAAATTCCCTAGAATCAAACCCAAAAGAAATCTTTTCCATAAAAAAGTACATACTATACTGCAATGAATTTGACAAATTGTCACGTGACTTCCCCTCGGATCTAAATCCAAGTAACTTAGTATGGAATAGTTTTCGGAAAATCAATATTGATATTGCTTAAATTATGAAATTATTTTGTGAAGATTGTCCATAAAATTTTTAATTTATATAAGTAATATTTTTATTTTTATCCATTTTTGCTATTTGCGTCTTTTTGGTAATGGGCTAAAAAGAAAGGCGACTAGCCATTCCCATCAATCATTCCTCTACCATTGCTCACATGCTTCTCTCAATTTTAATTTTTATTTCTCTAAAAAAAAAAAAAACTCTCTCTCTTTTTTTGGTCATCCACTTTCCTTGCATTTACTTTGTTTTTATTTTATTTATAATTTTGTCCTTTAATTTTAAATGAAATTACACTATTGGTGAAATTCGTGAACAAATTACGAATTAATTGTTATAGTGGGGGAGAAAATTGAAACAAATTAATCCTCGAATAAAACCTTAAAAAGTAGTGTAGTGTGCAAATTAGTTTATCAAATTTGTGATGATGAAGTGAAAATGGATTAACACCAAAACAGAATCCAATCACGTTACTAACCCATTCAATTATATAAGGAGATTTGTTAACAATTTCATGCAACTTTTATTTAAAATTAAAGTTCAATGTTTATCATATCGTATACTATCAGATAAATATAAATATGTTACCTACTTAATTCGTGGATTATATACTATTTTTTGTCAAATAATAATGAATATTAAAATCCTATTTTTTCGATATTATATTAAAATATTATTTAATAATTATTTGATTTAATATCACTTGATTTTTTAAATTAAAAAAAAATCAAAGGGCAATAAATGTGGCTGTGTTACGTTTTCTTCTCCAAAAGATTTAAACAATAAAAGAAATGTATTATAATGAAAAACTTAGAAGAAAAACATAGTAGGGGGCAATATTTTATTGAAAAATCAAAAAAGAAAATAACCATTCATATATCTTTCCACGTCCCTTTGTGTAAGCATGTTTGGCGTTTACTCTTTACTTATGAAATTTCATTTTTGGGTTTTCACTTTTTCCCTTCAAATTTATGTACCTCGCTAAATTCTATAATAATTCAACTTCGTTTATGAAAGAATCATGTGTTCAATAATCATTTCACATGTCAAGGTTTTTTTTTATAAAATAAATGGTTAAGGTTATTTTGATTTTAGTCCTATTAAATAGTATGGACATCGGTTTCAAAATTAATTAACAATTTGGAGGTAAGACTTTATATTATGGAGGTAAGACTTTATATTATCTAATATGGTATCAAAACTACGTTGTCAATTGCTTTTGAGATGAATGTCTACATTATCTAATATGATTTTAAATGACCAGTTTTAATCTTCATAATTACAATAAATTTTGATCCCCAACCTCCTCAACATGTAGTTGAACTTAAAAAAGACAGATGAATCTTGATCAAAGTAGTTCTTATAAACTTTTTTTAATTTAAATTTGGTTAAATAATAATAATTTTCATATTGTAAAAGAAATGAATATGTTTCTAAAATTTATAAACAAAAAACGAATACAGATCAAGTATTTTATAAAAGAATTATCTATGAACAAGCTTGAGGAAAAATGTTACAATTTATTGAATATATATTTACAAATATAACTAAAATAGGGGTTTCTGGTTGATTTTTATTTTTCATATTTCTTCTTGAATTCTTCATAAGATTTGTGATAGTATGAATATTAGTTAGTATAAGTTTTTTTTTTTTATATCAAAACTAAATGATAAGGAGAGAAATAGAGTACACGTCTTGTATAAAATTTAGACTTTTTATAAATGTAGATCCTCAATAATGACATATTGTTGTTATTTATGAATGAGAATTTTTAATTTTTAGTAATTAATTTAAATACAGTTGATTTTTCATCAAGTTTGCAGACTAATCTTATAACAGTTTGTTAAACAAGCCCCAAGAAATCAAGTATATAACTGAATTTATGAAGAAATCAACCGATCTTTCCGGAGTTTTGTGATTTTAGAACACCTTTTTTTTTAGCTTTTGTGATTTTTGAAAACTTTATATTTAAAGTTTTTTTTTTAGTACAAGTTGGAAGAGGGGCGACCATAGAAGATATAAACTCTCAAATAATTAAGAACTAAAAACCGATTATAGGGATCGAATTATGACCATAATGTTGAATTGAATTTCCACCAAACAATGAAACTATCAAGTTACCGACCCTTTCGGATAAATTTAAAGTTTTAGATACCCTTAACAAAAGCTTTTTAGAGATTCTCTATTCTTCAAAGTAAATCTTATGAAGGCAATTAAAGAGGAAAAATATTCTTTTAACTCTTAGATCTCTTTCTTAGTTCAATCCCACAACTCAATTTCTCAATTTAATTTAATCAAAGCATGTCATTTATCTAATTGGTCAATTTTAAAGCAAAGACCAATATTTTTTTAAATCTCTTTGTGACAACTTTAATGATCTAAAATATCTCCCTTCCAACTTCCTGTCTACTTTATGATGTAGCATCATATACAGAAAATTATTTACTTTTTTCTTTTTAATTTTACTTTTTTCATGCATATTTATAACTCTTTCTCAGGAGATAGATCGAAAAAGACAAAAACAAACAAATAAATAAATAACCATCAGATATGAAGTACCAGATTTCCTACTCACCTATAGATATGCGTGTCCTTCAAGATTTGGTACACAAACTTTTCAATTAAAAATAACCTAAGATCTTATTTATAAAAGAAATTTGTTCTGCTTGAATTTAAAATTTTAAAAAATCCTAACTTTTGTTATGGAACCTTTTTTAAAATATAAACTTAAAATTTGATTTAATAGTTAATAATTTTAAAACAATAATAGAATGCTAACATATTTCTAAAATATATAAAAATAAATATTTTTTCTTAGAAAAAGTAACAAAAACTAATGACAAGCACCAATTTCAAGCTTTTTAAAAAAGAAATAAGAAAATAAAAATTAAACATTCCGGAGACTTTTTTTTAATTAACAAAATTCGGAAGAGTAGATTTGAAGTTATAATTCTAGATTAAAATTGAAAACTGAAACGAAATAAGTTAGTGAAGTAATAGTTTTATTGTTTTTGTAAGTCAGTTCAACACCAGCATCACAGGTTCAATCTCGAGAATCGCTATTTGTTCCGCTTCCCGTAGTAAAAAAAAATTGAAATATGAAACCAAAAAAAACATAAACTAATATCTTATCAAACACGAATCAATCAGAAATCAATAGGCCCTAGCAGAATATATTCTTTTTAGTTCTTATCAAGAATACAGAACAAAAAAATTGATATTTATTACTATAAAACATTGAACAAATGCAAAAAAAAAAAACATATTACCATAAAGTCAAAAACATATTCTAGTTTCTCTGGAAATGTGTAGGACACTGATCTAAATAGAGAACTCTGTCCTATCTATGGCCGTGTATTCTTAAGTGGAATATTGATTAAGGGAAGTATTTGTTCTCTTTTTCTTTTTCTATCTTTTTATTGGTCTCATTTCATTCATACGTACCTTTCAGTTTTTCCATTGCTGCTTCTTTCCACCAGGATAAAGTGCTTCTTCCCATACTGATCTTTTTTTTGTGTTTTTTCCTCACATTGATGATGTCTTTGTTGCCTTTTTTTCCTGCAAAATCTAACTTGATTCCGCTTTGGGAATCTGTGTTTCGAGTAACTGACAAACCTTGCGAACGCATTGTTGTCTCGGAAGGAGATTCTCTGTTTGCCATTTTTCTGGTCTAAAAGATGCTTGAGATGTAGGAAACTAGTGAAATTTCCACTTTGTGTGGTTTACAATAGAGGATGGAGATAATCTGATGAACTTCCTAAGCTGTATGTTGTGTGTTATGGGAGTTCAAGGCGATGAGCTATCCTCGCCCGAGCTTTCGTTGTGTTTGATATTGTATCTGCTGAGGACTGGGAGCGAGGCTGTTGCCGATATACGAAAGGATCTTGCAGCACCCACCATTACCCCATCCTGCATTCTCTTGACTTCCTTGCATACTTGATCTAATATCGTTAGGAAATCTCGAACGATCATGAAGATTCGGAAGGGATGAGCTTCCTCCTTCGCAGCGTCGCCATGGAAATATTCGGTGGCTTCTTTCACTAGGGATAAAGCTTTCCTTTCGTCATCCTTGATCCTAACTATTTCTCCTTCTGCCTCTTTCAAGAATGTTTTCATTGAGTCGAAGAACTTTCCCTGCATTCCTGGCTTTTCGAATTGCAAAACCATCCTTACTTTTTCAAGCCCCATTTCGAGCTTTGTAACGTAACTGCTCAAGACGTCTGAATCCATACCCGCTGCGTTTTTCACGTTGCTAAGGTCTCTACTTAGTCCAGCCACAACCTGCAAGCCCTGCTTTCTGAATTCGTCCTCAATTTTGGATTGCGTACGGGGTTGAAGGTTGTCGCTAGATGAATCAGCACCACCTTCTGATCTGATAATTTCTTGAACAACAAAATGAAGCAATGTTGTCTTTCCATCCGTTCCCTTAATATCTACTAATTTTAAGAGGGTTTCAAGCTTGAAGGATTTAGCATCACCGCGATTCGTACCGACATTCATCCTATTTCCTGTCTTAAGAACTGCTTCAAGAAGTTTAAGAAAAAGTCTACTATTCTTTAATTCTTCACTTGCACCCTGACAAAAGTTAAGACATTTCTAAGAGTCAGTAATCAATGGGGATAAGTAAAAAACATTGCAACTAGTATGGTTTACTTAAAGAATCAAAGATAAACTACCTCAAGGGTTTGGAATGACTTCCTCAAGTACTTTACTTCTGAATCAAAATTGGCTCTGTACAGCATGGCCTCAACTCTTCTAAAAGCAAATGGAACTTCAAGCACTGCCTTGAGAAATCTTTCTGCAGTCCCTAATTTTGAACTATCACCACAGTACTCTCTCAGTTTTATCTCTTCCTCTTTGGTTGGAGCCATCTTTACTAGAGTTTCTAAAAGCTCAGTACCAAAGCCTTCTGGGTTACCTGTTGCCAGCAAGGATTTGTTTTATATGATGAGAATGAAAGTACAGAGACAAGTGACAACCAAATACATTAGAAACAGGACGGATTATTGGTCGAAAACAATCTGGATCACAACAAGGCTGCCCAATAGCAAATAATTACTTACAATGGATTTAAACTATGCTCCAAATCACTCTGACTCAGAATATATGCAATAAAAAATTTCAGATGTTTCACTATTTACTTCAACATAGGCTCTTTGAAATGTATATCCAGCCTAAGTCATTTACTGCAAATAATCTCTTTCTCGATGCAATACAAATCGAAACATCTAATGAGCAAGGTACTTCCCTAGGCCATCTAGAACTAGGCAAGTATTTTGTAATCCAATTCTCGACAGCAAGACACAAACTTTATGGAAATTCAACATCAAGACACAAAAGCAGGGTAGGGACGGAAACCCATCAGTCAATGTTAAAATGCGGAGGTGTGACTGAAAGAACAGCAAAAAGGAGCAGGCAAGAATATAGCATAAAAAGTAATGCTCAAAGGAATGAATTCTGTACGAAACTAAGGATTCAGTAACATGGGAACACAGTATAGCAATCAAGAATGTACAATCTAAAACTTAGTGCACAATGACATAAAAGATAGAACGGACTCTTGATTTATTCAGTTCAAAACCCCAATAAATATGCCAGCCAGCTAAAGTTGTTTTGCCCACAATTGAATCACAAAATTACAGAGAGAAGAAAGAAACATGAACTTCTGAAAGTTTCATAACTAAATCTATGGTAAGAACAAAACAACATCAACTAAAATAAAAAGGATGCAAAACGATGACAGATCTTCTAATGCCGATAATGATGACGATATGTTCAATTCTTACAACATACTCAAACCGCTTATAATGAAAAAACAATCAGGCTGGTGATCAAAGCCACGATTCTGAGCTAATTGATTCATATGTCAGATCCCAAATCATTCAAGATAGCACCAAATATGAAAATGAATCATAATTCGACAGAAATTTCAAAAGCACTCACCATCTTGAAGGGCTTCAATCACTTCATCGCGCGTAACGTTGAGTGCTCTTAGAAGTATTGCAATGTTCTGTGATTTTTTGGGATCCAATACTCTATTTTCCTTCTCAACAGGAGGAAGAACAGACTTTCTCGAGGCCTCTTTCGGAGCAGAATTTGCGGAATTGAAGCCGAAAAGCGTCTCCATCATGTCCTCGTTTAATCTGGAAAAGAAAATCTCAGTTCAGAACTACATAAACATTGAAATAATCTTCAAGAATCGGTATTAAAATGCCTACTTACTGGAATGAGCTTGATTTGAGTTGATCCCAAACGGTAGCTCGGTCTGAGGTTGCTCGTACTTTGTCCCAGTGCAAGGGCTTCAATCTCGGTTTTGAACCTTCAGTATCATCTGCTTCGAGCCTATCCATGGAATTAATCCTCTGGACAGCATCTTCTTTGGCAGAATTTTCTGGTGCAGAAATCGGTGTGGATTTGGAAGATGAGTTTAATCTCGCTGTTGAGTAGGATAGTGACTTGGAGGAGTCTGGAGGAGCGACGGCAGCCATTCTGGTTACCGGTAACCCTAGTTTTTGAGGCGTTGAATATGAAACCGGATGCGGCGGTGGCCGTGGAGGTGGTGGCGGCGGCGGCGGAGGTGGCGGTGGAGCTGCAGCAGGTTTTGGAACTTGAGGAAATGTGGCCGAACTGCTAATTGTTTGAAGAAGCGCCAAATTCGGCGGAGGCGGAGGCTTCGAAAATTTAGGTCTCGTGGAAGAGAAAGGCACTGTTTCTTTCGAATTCGGAGATTCACGAACGTCATCAACCGGACGCAGTGGAGGAAGCGGCGGCGGTGGCGGTGGCTGAGGCTGAGACGAATTCCGCTTCGTCGAAGAAGCCGAAAATCTCGATTTAGGAGAGGTTCGTTTAGAGTGAGGAATCGGAGGAGGATTGGAATTCATATGCTCGTTCTTAAAACTCGCTGTGGAACAGCTCTTCACCGAGTTACTCCGACGAGAAGCCGGCGAGAAAAATCCGTCGTCGTGACTAATAACCGACGTACGTTGTGGAGTATGGAATACCGTATTCTGACTTTCATCATCGGAAGAGAACACAGCCGGAGGCGACATAGCCACCACCGGCTTCTGCAGAGGAGGAAGCGGCTGCAATTCCGGACTCGGCCGGTAACGATCCGACATCTTAATCGAATTCAGCTTCCGATACGGAGAGCTATTAGCACCATTCACACCATTCTGCTCAATCACAGAGCTCTGACTCGGCTCCACAGTTCCAAGATAGAAAAAACTAGACGGCGGCGCTCTCGAATCCTCCACAAATCTCTCCGGATTACTCCCTCCCACAAGCTTCTGCGACTCACCGGGATGCTTAGCCCGGTGACGATAAAGAAAGAACGCCAGAGCAGAAAGCATCCCCAAGGTCACAATCCCAACCGAAATCGCAATCGCGACGGTCTTCGTCGGCTTAGACTGCTGCGCCGTAGCAGCCGGGATGGGCATAGTTCCATTGCTAGTCGACGGAGACGATTGACTCTGATCTGGACTGGTCGGCAGCTCATGGAAAAAAGGCTGATCAACGGAGGGAGAGTCCGGCGTCGGCGGCGGAGGCGGTGGAGTCAAGTCAATGTCCGGCGGCGGCTCGGACCCAACCGGAAAGAGCGGCTGATGCAGAATCCTCCTAGATGAAATGCCGGAATCAGCAACAAACGCAAATCCTGCGCTGAAGAATGATAGAAGGGAAATGAAGAATCTCAAACTCAAAGGAGAAACTCTCATGGCGAAATTGTGGGAATCTGTGTTGTTCTGATTGGTTCTCCAACCCAATTCATGGCTTTCGTGTAAAACCCAGTTTGCTTGAGGGAGAAGAAGAAGAAGAACTAGAGAGAGAAAGGGGAAGCTTCTTTAGCGCTGCAAGATCTGGATACCCCTCCAAGTAGGTGTGTTCACGTCAACAGAACCTCCAATTCTTTTTTTCTCTCTCCTTCTTTTCTCTCTCTCTCTCTCTCTCTCTTCATTCTTACTATTTATTACTTAATTAATTAATTAGTATTCTTTCTTTTCCATTAAATACAAGCGCTGCTTTTCTGTATTATGACACGTGGCGGTTTTAGTGCAAATGGATTTGCTTTATTCTTTTTTCCTGTATATAAATTGAAAATTATAATAACTCTCGCTCCAAATTTTTTTTACTAAAAAAATTAACACAATATGATAAAAAATATATATATTAACACGATAATTAGGATCGTGTTTGTGGCTCGATATTTAAATGAAGTTAAGTTATTATAATTCAATTTAGGTTAGGACTATGATTATACTAAGGAGAATTTTCATGTATAATAAATATACATTTGTGAGAATAGTACTTTTTTAGAAAAAAAATTTTTGTAGAATAAAATTGGGTTGAGTCTAGTAAAAAAATGAAGAGGTTAATATATTTAATGACTTTAATTTATGTAATAGTTATATATTCAATTAATATCATAAATATTTTTTAATTAGTATCATAAACAAGTTTTTTTTATCTATTTAGTCTTCAATTAGTGGAGTTGATAGTCTTCAATCAATAGACGATGAAGGATATCATTGTCTGTTCTTCAACTTTGGGACGATATCATTGTTTCTACAACTTCTTGGTGCTCGAAATCAAGTTTATTTAAACATTACAATGCAACTGGCATTATTTCCTTTTGGAAAAATCTTTTGTAATGTCTCTTTTATTGGAGTATGTTTCGTGCATACTCCCTAATATAAGTATCATTTTCTCCCAACAAACGGTGAATAATATAATTAGAATATATACAAAATACACAACAAAAATTTGTTATGAATGAAATATTTCTATAAATCGAATGGAATTGTGGGGCGATTGGTTATCTGACTTGGTGTTAATCTATTTTCACTCGACACGACCTCGATTCTTGGAATCAGTATTTGTAATCTCACTTTCCCCAATTTCTACTAAAAAAATGAAATATTCTTATAAAAAAAAAGTGATATTTAAAATAAGAGATTAAAAAGTTGTGATTTAAAATAAATTCTCTAATAACTAATAATAATTGGTAAATTTGTTCAAGCTCAAGTTATAATTTATTTTAGGGCTATTTTACATAACTCGATTTTTATTTAAAAATAATTGTTTCATCTTCTATGTTATAATCATATATATTGAACACCATTTTATCATAACTTAAATTATGATAATAACACATATTTCAAACAAAGTTGAATAAAATTCATGTTAGGATAATATGTCTCTTAAATATATTTATTTATACCATTAAAATATAATAACTCACTATTTATAATAATATAATTTGTGCTCAAACATAGCCTAAGGTATTTATATATTTTTTACATTAAAGGTTAAAGCAGGGAGTTATTGAAATCATACACTCAAAATTACATAATTGACAAAGTTGAAGGGTATCAATACTCCTCTTAAGCATTTGAGTGGCATTTTACCCATTTTTAGTATACGAAATATAAAAGACCAGTTCATCATCTTTTTCATCCACTAAAAAGGAGAAATAAAATTATTTCAAGAAAATAGGGAAAATAAAATTATTTTTTAAAAATAGGAAAAATAAAATTTGACCTTAAAGTTAGCAAAGAATTGACAACTATGTTCAATCTAAAAATGAAGTCTATGTACCTCTTCTATTAATTCTCTTAATTTGAAATAAATAGCGTGAACTTATTACGTAAGATTAAAAAAAAATAGCCCATATGCCATATTTTTTTTCTAAAATTTGAAGGTGAATACATAAGGGAAAAATCTTTCGGCGATATTTACTAATCAATCGGTACGAAAAGGATTATTTTATTTATTTTATATATTATTATGAAGTTTTTATTATTTTTTTTTTTTTTGAAAAACAGTTTTTAATCTTTTTTATATAAAATATTCAAACACCTACAAAATTCATTTTAAAATATTTATAAATTTTTTACATAGCTCTCGTAGATCTTACAAAATAAGATCATTTATACTTCTATTTTTCATAACCTCTTCGATTTAAACTAAAGTTATTGCTTTGCTGCAATCATTCATTTTTTTAATAAAAAACGACAATTTTATGTTATATATATATATATGGGAGAGAAGGATTACAAATATCAATTTCAGGACGGTGAAATAGAAATAGATTAACAACAAATCAGAAAATCAATTCGACTACTGACCCATTCCATATAACGAAATAATAATTGTATTAAGCAATTAAGAAATGATAAATTGAATTAGTTTAAAAATTTAATTAACATCTAAATGTTAAATTTAAAAAATATATATATTAAAATATTAAAATCATATCATATATATCTGGACAATTCGAACAAACACATATAAAAATAAAAAATAGAAAATTGGAATGCATCTCAAGGGAAGGCAAAGCACATATTCCCATGAGTTTTTGCTTTCTTTCCTCGGTGCCGTGACATCCCCCGTCAAGGATCATGCTTTTACTGCTTTTTGGTCGACCCCAATCCCCTGCACTCGGAACTACGCAAAGCTCCGACTTTTTAACATGATTGCCCAGATCAACGGCTCCGATTCAAAGTTACGGAATGTTCATATTAAAGCCGTGTACGGCGACTTGAATGCTTAATAATTCATTCCAAATTAAAATCTCTAGAAAATGGAATTAATTAACAGAGAAATTCGCTTTGGGATTTGGAAGGTTATGTATGTAATTTCATTTTAAAAAAAAGTTTCATTTGGGGTTTTCTTAAATATATTAGTTTTTATTCTTTTTTTGTGCTTTGGTGTAAATTGATTTCTCACCCTCTCTCTCTCTCTCTCATACAAATCAACTTTATGTCTTTTGTGATAAAATTTAGATTGGTCCCAACTTCCCATCCTTAACCTTTCCTATATGATAAATTACCAAATTTTAGGTTAAATTAACCCCATAATATTTAGTTGAGAATATAATGTTTAATGCAAAGGTTGACTCATTAAATGCTTCCGATCTCATTTGATGATTATTTAATTTTTAATTTTTTGTTTTTGAAATTTAAACCTATTATTACTTAAATTTCCTACAATATATTCATCTTTGTTTAAGAAAAATATGTGAATAGTAACTAATTTAAAAACAAAAAAAAAAGCTTTTGGAAGTTGCTTTTTTTTCTTCCAAATTTTTATTTGATTTTTATAAATATAAGTGAGATGTAAATATCCAAATAAAAAAAAGTATATGGTAAAGTAGTTGCTAGGCTTAAATTTCAAAAACAAAAAATGAAAATCTAAATAATTATCAAACGGATCCTAAATTATTGATTTATCACATACAAATTGACATAAAAGTTTCGATTCCATTTTATGATTTAAAAAATTATTCTATAATTTTAGAATGCTCGTAATGTGATGATCTCCATCAAAATAAAAGAAGAATGTTACTTTAAATATATACAATCTAATTCCAATATTATGTTAGGCTTAATTATTAGAATGTAGATTAAGTTTATAATGATTTTTCAAAAAAAAAAAGATTAAGTTTATAATGTTGTTTTTTGGTTGAAAATATATGAATCGATAAATCGAACCACTAACGTTTAGGTGAAGAATATAATGTTATATTATGTTAAATTATGTTCGAGTAACATGTTAAATTATGTTCGAGTAACATGTTAAATTGACCATTGCTCGATAGAGTTTGACTTTAGCTTCTCCATTTTGATTTTATTTTAAAAGTGTGAGTTTGGTAGCCATATTTTAGACCTGGCTTTAATTGTTATTGTTTTCATGATTTCGAACGTCGCAATATTTTATCCTAATTCTTGTGTAGTTAGCCTAACGTATTTAGTCAATAGAGTGCAATACATCATCATCGCATAATTTTTAAAAATATCATTACATTATTTAATAATAGGGCAGTTAGCAAAAATCGACGAAATCATTAATAAAGAAAAAAAATTAAAAAAAAACGAATTTTTTCATGTATAACAAAAAAAAATTATATGAATAATATTTATATATATTAAAAAGTTTATAAAAATCCCTATGAAATAACTCAAATGTCCACTTTTAAAATCATGTTAAATAATTGTCTCTAAATAAACTAGATGATTGATGATAATCAATTTACTTAATTAAAAGTGAGTTGACTAAAAATATGTAAGTTCAATAAATTAGAAGGAGATAATTCTATATCAAAATGAAAAATGCACAAAAATCTAGCTGAAGTATTTTAGATAAATATTATAATTGACATAGTTGAAGTAAATGCTATCCATCTATTACTTAAAAAAAAAAAAATCGCTATCCATCAATAGCAATTTCCAAAAAAAAAAAACAATTAAAATTTTATCATAAATTCATTGAATTATAAAAAGTAGAAATTATCAAGTGGATTTTTTTTTGAAAATCATCAACATAAATATTTTGGGGTTTTTTTTAGTAATAGACCACGTTCGAAAAATATTTACGATATTAAGAAAAAAAATTTAACAATCATAATCATAAATATTAATAATTATACGGTATTATTAATATATAATACTATATTACTAATAACATATTATATTATATTAATAATACAAAATATTATATTAATAAAAAAATAATAATGGATAATCAGTATTAATAAAACCATATTTTTTATGTACAAAAATTTTCAAATTTAACTAAATTTATAAATATTTTATAAGAATAAATTACCCATTATAATATCCCAATATTTTAACCAAAGGTAAAAGGAAAAGAAAATGTAAAAAAAATGTAAAATGAGAATGGAGGGAACATGCACACGCACAACGGCTAGATGTACAGAATGTTTTATGCATTGCTTTAGATTTATGGGGCTTTTTTTGGGCCTTTGGTTGGACACCACCCAAAATGATCATGATGTAAAAGACAACTATATCCTTTTATGCCCATTATATTTCACATTTCTTTTACTTTTTACTTTTAAAAAAATAAAATAAATTGTTTTTTCTGCTTGATTGATATAAAATGAATGATAATGATGGAGATGTTAGTAGTGGAACATAAGTTATTAAGATGGTAATGATAGTTGTCTTATGCTTTTTCCTTCTAATTTTAGTCTCATCATTCTTCTTTTTCCTCGTTAATTTCTTTTAATATGTCATTAATTGTTTTTACCGTTACTTGTATTTTGGATATCCTTTTTGTGGCATGGTGAGTATAATTTTTTTATTAGTATTTCTTTTTTCTTTTGTTTTTTTGAAAACCGTATTTCTTTTTTCTTAAAAAAGATATATCTTATGATTTATGGATAATATTAATAGTGGTAAGAAAGTGTAGATAAATGAAAAACTAAACACTATTAAAAGTGATGAAATTATAAAAATTGAAATCTTACCACAAGGATGTTGAGAGTAATATTTATGTTTTATTTTTTTTTTCAAAAAGAGAGTAATGTTATGTTAGATTCGGTATATAACGAAAGATCCTAGAGTTGTAGTGTGTTTAGATTAATTTTGAAATATTATTTATTTTTCAACACTTTTAAAAAAATAATAATTTAAATTACATTTAATATAACTTATCGAGTAATTTAGACACCTAAAGTAGTTTTTTTTTTTTTTAAAAAAAAATCTTAGCGAATGAATAAGTATTTAAAATTAAAATAACAAAAAAAAATAATAATTAAGAATCAAATTATATAGATGAATTATTAAAATATTTCTTTAAATTTTGTATCGATAAGTGTTATGGGTGAAATTCGTGGTTAATACTTAATGAAACTCACCAACTCAATTACAAGAGGTTAGACCCAAAACGGGCTCGGCCCAAGAAAAGATATTTTCCTAAATTAGAAATATTCACTTAAAAGGAATATTTCTATAATTATAATTTATTTTTACCAAAAGTGGCCACCTACCCGCCTCCTATATATTCGTAAGCCAATTAGTCATGAGAGAACCTAATTCTAAACCCTAGAAACAATTCCTCTACACTTTTGAACCTCGACTGACTTAGGCATCGGAGGCTACGTGGCTCACACCACACCGGTGTTCATTGATTATTGTTTGTTTTGCAGGTATTCGTCCCAACGAAATACAAATTTACCGTTGATCTCGGAGACCAAATTTTGGCATCAACAATTGGCGCCGTCTGTGGGGACAAGTTCGTGCTTTACCAAAAAACAACAATAATTTTTTGACGCCGCACTTCACTATTGAAGATGAGTATGTGTCATAATAACCACTTGCCAAAATTTCAATCAAATGAGGAGTGTGCTCCTAAGAGGATAGCCAGGCAAAAAAATACTCCAGATATAGGGCACGACACATGTGCGAAGGAGTGACACCGGCTGCAGCAGAAGCTCGATGACCGAAAGGTAATTGCATTTTTTTTTTCATAAAAAGTTTCGAGCAAGTTCTGTATTTCGACGTTATCTCATTAACCAACCGTTGGATCAAGCCGAAATTTTAATATGATGTTTGAAACTCAAAGCTCTTTATTCTGAACGGTGGAGATGGAGTTTAGACTTTCCTAAAGTATGATTCGAGAGTACCAGTGAAAACTAGAGCATAAAAAGTGGTTCCGCCCAGGTTTAGTATTCCGGCGTTTTCGATTTAATGAACCGTCAGATCGAGTTAAAATTTTAATATGTTGTTTCCAACACAAATATCTTCAATCTGAACGGTGGAGATTGCGTCTTGAGCTTTTTACAAGAAGATTCTAAAATATGAATAGAGCAGCCGTAAGAACAGAAAAAGTGGTTCCACCCAGGTTTAGTATTTCAACGTTTTCGAATTAATGAACCGTGGGATCAACTTGAAATTTTAACAGGTTGCTTCCAACACAAATATATTTAATATGAACGGTGTAGATTATGTTTGGATCTTTCTACAATAAGGTTCAAGAACACAAATGAAGAAAAATAAAGGGGCGTAAGAGCAGAAAAAAGTTCCGCCCAGGTTTAGTACTTCGACGTTTGTGAATTAATGAACCGTTGGATCGACTTGAAACTTTATTTCGTTGTTTTAACCATAAATATCTTCATTATGAACGGTGGAGATTGCGTTTTGAGCTTTCTACATCAACATTCTTAACTTTAATAAAGCTGCATAAGAGTAGAAAAAAGGGGTTCCGCCCAGGTTCGGTATTTTTGAGTTTTCAACTGAACTAATAGTTGGATCGAGCAGAAATTTCTAAATGTTGTTCGCAACACAAAGAGCATCAATTTGAACGGTGGAGATTGAGTTCAGAAGTTTGAAACATTCTAAAACCAGATTCAAGTACACAAGTAAAGAAAGATAGGGTTGCGCGATAGATTGAAAAAGTTGGGTGCCACAAAGTCCTTAAGGCACCTATGACACAAGCAAGTCTCATGCACCCAACGACACGCCTCAAAGCCCTAGAACTCATAAAACACTGAAGGCTCCCGAGCTCTAACTACACAGTCTAGTTTCAAGACCCAGAAGATAATCTCAGTCTCAACACGATACCGAGAAGTTGAAGCCTAAGCATGAGCATCTAGTAGTACAAGTTGGATAAGGCTAAGTATGAGCTATCCAGTGCTACATAATGGAAAAGGCTAAAAGCTATTTATCTACTATATAAGTAGGGTAAGTTTAAGCATGAGCATCCAATAGTACAAGTTGGATAAGGCTAAGTATGAGCTATCCAGTACTACATAATGGAAAAGGCTAAATGCAAGCTATCTACTATATAAGTTGGGTAAGTCTAAGCATGAGCATCTAGTAGTACAAGTTAGATAAGGCTAAGTATGAGCTATCTAGTACTACAGAATGGAAAAGGCTAAATGCAAGTTATCTACTATATAAGTTGGATAAGACTAAGTGCGAGCTATCAAATAGCAAGAGTTGGATAAGACTAAGTATGAGCTATCCAGTGCTACAAAATTGATAAGGCTAGTGCGAGCTATCCAATTCTACAAGTAAAATCAGGCTAAGTGCGAGCTATCAAATAGCAAGAGTTGGATAAGGCTAAGTATGAGCTATCCATGCTATAGAATTGATAAGGCTAGTGCGAGCTATCCAATTCTACAAGTAAAATCAGGCTAAGTGCGAGCTATCAAATAGCAAGAGTTGGATAAGGCCAAGTATGAGTTATCCAGTGCTACAGAATTGATAAGGCTAGTGCGAGCTATCCAATTCTACAAGTAAAATCAGGCTAAGTGCGAGCTATCAAATAGCAAGAGTTGGATAAGGCTAAGTACGAGCTATCCATGCTACAAAATTGATAAGGCTAGTGCGAGCTATCCAATTCTACAAGTAAAATCAGGCTAAGTGCGAGCTATCAAATAGCAAGAGTTGGATAAGGCTAAGTATGAGCTATCCATGGTACAGAATTGATAAGGCTAGTGCGAGGTATCCAATTCTACAAGTAAAATCAGGCTAAGTGCGAGCTATCAAATAGCAAGAGTTGGATAAGGCTAAGTATGAGCTATCCATGCTACTGAGAATTGATAAGGCTAGTGCAAACTATCAAATAGTACACGAGCTATCCAGATAAGGCTAGTACGAACTATCCATGATAAGGTTAGGTACCAACTATCCATTGCTACAAATTGGAAAACTTTTTAGGAGATTATTAAATCTAAAAATGTCCCAATTATAGAAAATATTTTTAGGAGATTATTCATTTAATCCCAAAATATAAAATTATGGAAAACATTTTAGGAGGTTATTAAATCTCAAAAGTGTCCCATTATAAAAAACATTTTTAGGAGATTATTCATTTAATCCCAAAAATGTAAAATGATAGAAAACACTTTTAGAGGATTATTAAATCTCAAAAGTGTCCAAATTATGGAAAGCCTAGATTAATGAACCTACTCTTGAAATTTTGACTAAATATTTTGTCTAAACTCAAGAGTGGGGGCAACTGTTATGGGTGAAATTCGTGGTTAATACCTAATGAAACTCACCAACTCAATTACAAGAGGTTAGACCCAAAACGGGCTCGGCCCAAGAAAGGATATTTTCCTAAATTAGAAATATTCACCTAAAAGGAATATTTCTATAATTATAATTTATTTTTACCAAAAGTGGCCACCTACCCGCCTCTTATATATTCGTAAGCCAATTAGTCATGAGGGAACCTAATTCTAAACCCTAGAAACAATTCCCCTACACTTTTGAACCTCGACTGACTTAGGCATCGGAGGCTACGTGGCTCACACCACACCGGTGTTCATTGATTATTGTTTGTTTTGCAGGTATTCGTCCCAACGAAATACAAATTTACCGTTGATCTCGGAGACCAAATTTTGGCATCAACAATAAGAAATATATAAGAGGCGGAATTAATTGGACCACTTTTGAATATAATTTTTTTCTCTAATCAGATTATTTACTTTTTATGGTAAAAAAGTATGATTAGATACCGAGGGTTAGTGACACAGTTGGTTATCTTGTCTGGTGTTAATTCATTTCAATTCCACTAGTTGTGGTTTGTTGGTCCCCCTTCTCCCACTTTGTATTAAAAAAAAAGTAGATGATTAGATATATAAGTGATATAAAATATATAGAGATTTTAATTTATATTTTTTTTTTAATAAAGAGATCAGATACAAAATAGCAGTATATTCCCATTTTTCACACCAGCAATACTTAGGTAAATGTCATCTTAGAGTCACATATTTTTACTTTTTTTTAAAAAAAATTGGTTTTGATTGATGGGGAGAGAATTGCTAAACTGGAAAGAGAAATACAAAAAAGTAAAACTACATAGTTTTAAGAATAAATACTTATGCACTTTTACTTAAGTATGACTCTTTTCCACTACTTTAATATTTCAAGAAATAAGTTTGGGAAGATTTCAAAAAAAGAAATAAATTTGAAGACTACCAATTTTTCAAAACACTTCAATTTGATAATTGAAAGTAATCTAATTCTAAGTGCAAGAAATCACATCTAAATCTCATTGAAAGGAACACATAAACCTGCAATCAATTTTAAACCCAAAACTAAACATATCTCATCTTGGATCAAGACTTAACATCTTTTGTTTTGTATCTTCAAAATGACGGACACCTATTACTTAAAGAAAAGTTTAGGGCTCGTTTTGTAACGTTCTTGTTTCTCGTTTTTTGTTTTTTAGTTCTCGTTTCTTGTTTCTTGATTTTTTAAGATAAAAAAACAAGAATGTGTTCGATAACCGTTTCTGTTTCTTGTTTCTTAAAAAAGACAAGAAACATAAATATTTCTACTTTTTTTTGTTTCTTAAAAAATATATATAAAAAAAGCATTATCAAAAGTTGGCATATTTTAGCCTAAATAATTTTTTTTAGGAATGTATTCAACAAAAAAAAAAAAAAAAAAACACATAAATTTTAGTGTGACATTAACAACAAATTTATAATGAATACACATATTACAAAGTTTAAATCAAATTATAAATAAATTCAAATAAGATATAAATTTACATACAAAATATGTTTTAAAAAAAATACACATATACTAAGGTTTACTTATCAAAGTCTACCAATTTTATGGCGGATTAAATCAATTTTCTTTTTTTATTTTTTAAATTTTATATTTTTCTAAACTTTTCATATACGTAGAATTTTTTCTCTTTTCTTGCTAATTATTAAAAATGCTATATATATATCTGATAAACTATAAAATTAGTACATATTTAAAATAATAATATAAATATTATTATTTATAAAACTTAAATTGAATTTTTTTTATATATTGAAATTAAAATAATGAACAATTTATATATATATATATATATAAATATATATAAATATATATAATAAGTATACAAGATATTATATATATTGAAATTAGATGTGAGTGGGGATATACACAAAAAGAGAGTGTCAATTGCCAACATGGCAAAGACATATATTATGATCAAGTATGTTTCTTAAAAAAAAGAAATAGAAACGATAAACAGTAAACGTGAACGTTACCAAATGGGCCCTTAAAAGTTAAACTCCAAAATTTTCCACTAAACCACACAAATATATTGTTAATTAAACTTCAGAAAGATTAACATCATCATTGTAACTCTAAAAAAGTGTTTGAAATGTTAATTTGCCCTAAAGTTAAATGCCACAAAAAAAAAAAAACCTTATTCAACAAACACCACAACCTCAACCAGTCAAAATGTAACCTTTTCAACTCTCCATGTTTGGTATTTGCTTGGTCGACACTTTGGAATGAAAATTCTGTGGACTAATAATTAAGGCTACACAATATGTCATTGTTTAAATTATAAATTCAATTGATAATAAGTTTAAAATTTAGACTTTTGATTTTCAAAGAGAATTATAGATATCTCTAATTCTATGATATATTAGATGTAACTATAGATTTTAATGTTCGTAATTACTTACAAATTAAGTCATCGGTTAGTTATTTATTCATATACAAATAAGGTTTCTCATTTATATTTTAATGATGATATGTGTGTTAAGAAGTTGATTGGATAAAAATATAGTTATCAATTTCGGAAGAGGTTGTATCGAACTGTTGATTTTTAACTATTTTGAAAGAGGTTGTATTGGACTGTTGATTTAATATATATACTTTTATAAAATTGATTTATGCCATTCGTAATCGTTGACAAATTAAGTATGTAACAATTAGCTATTCAAGTGTTGATGAGATAATATTTTATATTTTGTAAACGGTGTAAGTTAAGCGGTGATTTAAACTATTTTTTAAAAATCCATATCTACTTAATATGGATCCTTGTTAAGTTTTCGAAATTTATTTTTGAAAACATCTCAAGTACTATAAAAATAAGAATACTACTCTTATTCATAGTTTGTCACGTCAATACTTACTTTTAGAATGAGATGTGAGATCCACCAACATTAATATCTTTTAATAAAAGCAAAATCATCATTAGGGAGAACTATTTCCATTGTTTGCATTTTACCTTATAAAAACTTCGTAGGGGCAAGACAAGATTAAACACTTTTCAAATAATTTAAGTCTCGGTTTGATAACTATTTTATTTTTCGTTTTTTGTTTTTGAAATTTAAGCTTACAACAACTATTTTACTATAACTTTTTTTCTTATTTAGATATTTACATCTTACCTATATTTTAATAAACAAAATTAAAATTTGGAAACAAAACAAAATAGCTTCCAAAAGCTTGTTTGAAATTTGGTTAGCATTCACCTACTTTCTTAAGAAAAGATTGATATATTGTAGGAAAAATGGAGAACATGTAGGAAATTTGAGTAGAAATAGGCTTAAATTTCATTAAAAAAAACAAAAAAACCAAATGGTTATCAAACGGAACCTTAATTACTAAGGCTCCGTTTGATAACTATTTGGTTTTTGAAATTTAAGCCTATTTTTACTCAAATTTCCTACCATGTATTTCACATTTTTTACAATGTTTTTATTTTTCCTTAGGAAAGTATGTGAATGATAACCAATTTTCAAAAACAAAAACAAGTTTTTGGAAGCTTTTTTTTTCCCCAAATTTTGGTTTAGTTTCTATAAATATAGGTGATTTGTAGATATCCAAGTAAGAAAAAACATATGGTAAGATACTTGTAGTAAACTTAAGTTTAAAAAATCAAAAACAAAAAAAAAACAAAATAGTTATCAAATGAGACTTAAAAGTTACAAATTCTCAAGTATAATCCAGTAACTAAAAAATTATATATTTAAGTATAACTTAGTAACTAAAAGTTTATTGGCTCGAGTCCTCTACCGTCAAACATTATGAATTTTTAAAATAATAACAAAAAAAAAAACTTCATAAGAGCCGTTGAAAATCAAAGGGAGAATTAGTACAACATAGAAATTCACTCCTTACATTTTTCATAAAGCTGCAAAATGGTATATAATCATGATCAATTTTAACTTATTTCGATTGTCTTATCTTTTTTGTTTTTTGCTTTATTACTCCTCATCATTTTTTTGTATAGAATTCAAATGGTTACCTAATCTAGTTGTGTTTCAAATCAATTTTACTAACAATAATTAGAAATCCTTTCTTAATTTGGCAAAACTATAAACAAAGAAAAGTTACTTCAAAGGTTCAAACGATACTCAAAATAGTGTTTTCAAAATGGTTTGGATAATCAAGTTAGGTGTGTGATAACAAAGAAGAGAAAAATTCAACAAAATTTCATTATTTCATAAGTTGAAAAAAAAAATTAATATTAGTCTTTCAATTTTTCTCTTTTTTCTATAAAACATGATAGAGGTGTAGATATAAGTGGTCGTTGTTTTCTTTTGGCTATAAGTAGTAAACTTTCTAGTGAACACTTTGGCTACTTCAACAAAGTCTTGAATGGACCATTTGCCTTTCGACGCCATATGAAACGTTTGAAAATAGACTTATTCTTTCGAGTATGTTTGGATAGAGAGTTTTGAAAATAAAAAGTTATGAGATATTTCGTGACGATAAAACTTTATTTTAATTAAAGGGTTATTAGTGAATTTTATAGAAACCTTCACATGAATAGAGAGATTATGAGTAGTTGTGGCAGAAAATGCTTATTATATTGAAGAATTATGGTTATGACAAAAAACACTCAGTTTAAATGTATGATTTATGAGTGGTTGAAGTAGAAATATAGAGAGAGGGAATTAATTGAATCATTTTTATATAATTTTTTTTTGAAACTCACAAGATTAGTCAAATTTAAAAAATAATTAAAAATATAATAATTTTTTTTTTTTTAAAATAGCAATTATAGTAATTAGTATTAATATATGTACTGGGCACTTTTAAAAAATGGCACGCTTGGATGGATGGGTTATGAATGATTATGACATAAAACACTCGTTCACATACTTAGAGTGTATGTGCGTTTTGTTGAGAATATGGTTTCTGAGGTTTTCATGAGGCTAGGTTTTAGATTTTTCCTTTCAAACTATTCTATCCAAACCTAAGATTGAATCAACTTCTCTGAACAAGCCCGCACAAACTTTCTATCCTAACACACCCTTAAAGTTGTTAGCAAAAATAAGATAACTTATCCCATCTTTAATAGTGAAAGACGTGATAATAGCAACGAGCACATGTCAACAAGAATATAGTTGAATTGACATGATGCATGATATAATAACTAAATTAAAGGTTATGGATTAAAATATCTCTACCTTTACATTGCTATATTAAAAAAACAATGGATATACATAAGTTTTCTATAACATTTAAGATGTGTTTGAGCTCCCATTTATGTAAACGGCTGGATTGATTATAATAATGCAACTCATGTTTGTCTCACCGTTTTATTATAAACTGTGATTACATAAACTTGCGTGCCCGTTTATCTAAACCATAAACATATTATTTTTTGTTACATAACCATCTCCCAAACACCATTTATAATAACCCACTATTTATCATAACCTTCCGTCTATTATAACCAAATCGGTGCTCCAAACATACCCTTAAGGTTTAGTTATGTCATCATACCTATCAAACTTTGGAGTGGTCAACTTGGTAGTTGGATTTGTTTCTATAGTATAGATAAATAAAGTTTCCCTTGACTTGATAGGCGATCTTAGTTTCAGAAAAAAAAAAGAAAGAAAGAAAGAAAGAAAAGCATATAGGTGACCTTAATTAAATTGGCCTTATATTAGATTAGATCTTTAATTTATCTCATCTTAATTAAAATTAAAATAGGGTGCCATTGTCTCGAAACATTGGGAAATTTTTTTAAAAAAATAATTGTTCCAAACACTCAACCAATAAATTTTTATTGAATAACCGAATGGTTGATGCAGCGGTTGGTTATCTTATTTAATATTAATCTATTTCAACTCTACTACCACAAATTCAAAAGTGGTTTCAATGTTGGGTTTTTTGGTCCCTTCCTCAATTTATACTAAAATAATAATAATATTTTTTTTATTGAACATGATTTTTTGAGAAAGAATAATCCATATAATCATTAATACGAAGGCAAGTTTATAATATAACCCACATAATCATTTAGTCGTCATTAATATACTTTTGTAATGACAATTTTTCCTTCAATGAAAAGGAAAGAAAACCTCTCATTGATTTGAACTCCATAATTAGAAACTGTGCACCGACAGTTTCTCTATTTCTAATTCTATTTTCTATTGAATTACCAATTTTATTTGTACAATTTAAATTGGTTCCAAATTTTCCCGATAATTAAAACCATTAATTTTGTGTCTATAGTAGTTTCAATTTTGTTTCTAATGTTAAAATGTCAATTCATGTGTCCTTAAAAGTTTTTAAATTGCCAACAACATATTGAGCTATTTAAAATAGTCTAAATGTAGAGATCTTTTTGTAATAAAATTGTTGTAAATTAAGAATAAAAGAAATAAATAATGAACTAAATGCAAAGCATTTCAGCAGTAAATAAATTTCAAAGAACAAATTGAAATAAATCTAAGAAATCAAATGAAAATCCTAAAAATATAGGACCAAATTATCAAAATTAAACTGAAATAGTAAGGGTAAATGATAATTTACACTTTATTTTCTTTTACATGGTCTACATGATTTTTTTTATTTGAATATTTAAATAAATATACGTGAAGCTATTTAAAAGTTTTAAAATTGAAAATTTTAAGATATAAGTATATTGATTTAAGATTAAAAATTGATCTGAAATTTTAAAGAATTATAAGTTTTTTTTTTAAATAAGAAATTATAAATTTAAATTCAAATTTACAGTAGTCACTTATTTTGTCTTTAAAATATAGTCCAAATGTGTTTACCGACGTAAATATTCATATCATACTACCTTAAATCATATCATATCATACTATTTAAAGTGTGGCTTAGGAGGAAAATCATTTTTGGACGATTTTACCCTTAAAGTCACACCCAAAATTACAAACATATCATAATCTTCTATTCAAATAAAAAAAATACAAATATATTTATAATATTATTTAGATTATTTAGATATTTAGATTTTCATCGTGTAGAAGATAATATATTTTTAGTCAATCTCATAAATTAAGTGAGAAGATAAGAGAATGCGTAATATTCTTTATATTTATCTTTACTACTAAAATATGACTTATTATTATTGTTATTATTAATTATTAAATTTAGTATCTTCAAACTAAATGAGTATAAAATCAAATGAAGATATTGAATTTTTTTTTCAAATTTAAAAAGGTCTTGAGTTCCAACTTTTTCTATAAATACCACAAATTTATTGTTCTTCAAAATTCAAATTAATAATAATTCTATGTATATTTTTTTTTATTTCACTTTTATCTTGAACTAGGTTGTATGAAATTTTAAAATAAAGTAGATATTAAACATTTTGATTAGCCACTTTTATACATACCACAACTTTTGAACGTGCCTCGCACTAGAGATTTTTTCTGGCATATGAGATTATATTTTTATTTATTAAAATATAAAGTGGCTAATGAAAATGTTTATTTGATTGTTTGTCTCAAAAAATATGGACAATTAGCAATGGAAATTTGTTTCATTAAAAGATGAGAAATCTTTTTTTTTATTTATTAATTTTAAATGAAAATGAAAGTATCTAAACGTAGCGTGCACATTACTTTTTTCCAACCAATCACAGCCTCCAGAATCTTTATTTTATTTCCTTTATCGAATAATTGATTTTATGACCTTTTTCCTTTGGTTTGTTTTTTTAATGAGTTTTTCGGCTGTTTTTTTTAATCGGCGGAAATGTTATCTTTCTTGAACAAGATTTGATTGATTGAACCATAAGGGTTTATAAAATGAAGCTTAAAATTGGTCTACATTATAATATTGGAGATTCCATTTAAATAAAAAACATGTTTAAATGTATTTAATTTAAAATTAAAAGTTAAATTACAAATTTTCTCTATAAACTTGTAAGATTGAGCTCATTTGTTTTTTAACTTTAAAAAGTTTTTAATAATTTCCTTTTATTTTTGTATATGATGAATTTCTAAATTTTTAATTTTTTGTCTATATTAGATCATCGATATCTTTCCTATTTTCTAAAGCCTCATGAATTTAGTAAATTAAAATTTGTGGCTTCCATCAAAAACAAATTTATATTTTATACTTCTTACCATAATAAAAGTTAACGAGAAACAAAATTAAATGTTCATTTTTAAACACTTAAATTTAGTGATACATAAAATATGCTTCTTGTAATTTAACTAAAATTATATATTACAACAATCCTCTTGTTGGAATTGGAGTTAAGGGTGTGTTTGGGCCCCGTTTATGTAAACGGCCGAGTTGGTTATAATAACCCAACCGGTGTTTGCCCCACCGTTTATTATAAACGGTGGTTACCTAAACCTACGTGCCCGTTTATCTACACCTTACATATATTACTTTTTGTTACATAACCAGCCCCCCAAACACCATTTATCATAATCCCTGTTATAATAACTTGCCCCTCAAACACCATTTATAATAACCTACCGTTTATCATAACCCACCGTTTATCATAACCTTCCGTCTATAACAACCAAACCGGTGCCCCAAACGCACCATAAAATTTCATTTTGGGGCATATAGTTGGGTTAAAATCCACACTGAATCCGAACCACGTAAGTGCTAATGTTTTATTTATTTTTATTTTTTTGGTAAAAAAATTGATTTGAAAAGAAAAATAACGCAAAAACAAAACAAAATGAAAAAAAAAAGCCAAAATGAACTTATCTTAACTGACATCATAAATGAACTAGAAACTATAATATCTTCGATTCAGGTCCTCTAATTTATTTATTATTGGGAAACGGTGATGAATAACTGTAGTCAAGTTTTAAAATATTTGTATGCATAATTATTAATATATTCCAATACTTTATTATTAAAACCTAGGATTATAGTTGCTAATTTTTTTAAAAGCTATCTTATATATAATTATTTTATGAATTTGAGTTTTTGTTTATAAGGATTAAATAGAAGACTAATTTTGTCGTTTCGGCTCGGGATATTTGAACCGGATGGGCCAAATGCTGAGAAGGAATAGATCCATTTCCTTCCTTACGCAAACGGACTCAAGAAATGGGCCGGCCCAAAATAAAAACAAGGATATCCAATTTAACTATGTTAATAAATCTGAATAAGCCCAATAAAATTTTGGTTTTCAATTATTACCATGTAAATCGCGTTACTCGTGGTTAAGTTGAAATCTTCTTCACTCGAATTGTTTCGTCTTCATTTCCCCATTTCCTTTTCCTTTTCTTTCTCTGTGCAATTCCGATCTCCAAGATGAGCAAAGGACCTGGCCTTTTCTCCGATATCGGCAAGAAGGCCAAAGGTACGGCTTCAATCTCTCTCGATTTCAAATCTCCGCCGCCGGAATCGGTATTCATCATTGCACTTCTCTCTCTTTTCTTCAGATCTTCTTACCAGAGACTATATCTCCGATCAGAAATTCTCTGTTTCTACTTACAGCGATGCCGGAGTGGTAAGATTCTTCAACTTACCTTCTTTTCCATTTCGATGCGGAAGCTCTAGGTCGTTAATTGACTTTCCGGATGTTATTTCGTTTGTTTACTGTATAGGATTCGCCTTTTCTGCTATTGTGTTCTGTTATGTAATTATTTGGTGGTTTTGAATGGTATTTGAAGTCATTCTGTGCCTAGTGGTGGATAGATATTCGTTTCTTGATTTGTAGATTTTTTCTATGGAAAATGTTTTCGGATCTCATATGTATGTTAGGATATACGAGCAATGGCTATCTGAAATGTTCCTGGATTTTTGTGCTAGTCTTTTCTGTAATGATGCGGTGGTTTTGAAGTGGTTCTGCCGATTGGTTGGGATAATTGGTGTTTTTATTGTTTGACTTCTTTTTGTTTTGAATTGGACCAATTTTCGGCTGTTGATTCGTTGATTTTTTCGGATCTTTATGGCTGATAGATTCGTTAGGATCTACGAGCTATGGCTATATGACATGTTTATCCGAAAGCTCTAGGTCATCAATTGACCTTCCGAATGTTATTTAGTACTTTTACTATATAGGATTTGCTTTTTGTACAATCCTATTTTGTTCTGACTTCTGTAATGATGTGGTTTTGAAGTGGTTCATCTCTGAATAGTTGGGAAAATTGTGTTTATATTGTTTGACGTCTTTTCGTTTTGGATTGTATTAATTTTCAGCCGTTGATTCGTTGATTTTTCTCCGGAAAATGTTTTTGGATCTTCACGGCTGATATGCCTGTTGGGATCTACGAGCAATGTCTATCTGAAATGTTGCTGAAGTTTTCATTTTTCTTTCTCTTGCTGCTATTCCAGGATTTAAGCTGTGTTATATATGTTGTCATTGCTTATGGATTTAGTCTTTTCCTTATCTAAATTCAGCTGTTAATATTGTCATATGTTCTTTATCCAAACTTCAAATCTTCTGTGCATCCGTACTACCTTGAATTATATGTTAATGTCTTCTGAGCTGTATGTTTGCAATGAGTTCATAATTTCTTTTCGGCCTTCACTCTTCTAGATTCCTTCTCCAATTGCTAGGGCATGTTAGGTTGTTTAATTACGTTGAAATTTTATTCAGTTATTGTGATTCTTCCTCTTCCAGGTTCTTACCTCATCTGCAGTGAAGAAAGGGGGACTTTCATCTGGAGATATTGCAGCATTGTACAAGTACAAGAATGTTACATTTGATGTTAAAGTTGATACAGAATCAAATGTGAGTTTTTTTTATCGCATCTTTTTTCTAGATTTGGTTCAGTTACACAACATCGTGTTTTCATCTCACCCATTCTTTTGTTGTTCTCAGATTTCGACTATCATCACATTAAATGATATTGTCCCATCAACAAAGACTATTGCTTCTGTCAAGTTCCCTGATCATAACTCAGGCAAGGTAAAGTGCAGAATTTTTTCCATACGAGTGTAGGAGATCTTTTTTATGCTCACGTATCTGATTACCTTTTCTTCTTGCTGCAGCTGGAGGTTCAATATTTCCACGATCACGCAACCCTCACAACCGCAGTTGCCTTGAATCAAAACCCCTTTGTTGATGTTTCCACCACTATTGGTACTCCAAGCTTTGCCTTTGGTGCAGAAGCAGGTTATGACACCACCTCCGGTAACTTCACAAAATACACTGCTGGAATTAGTGTGACAAAACCCGATTCATTTGCATCGATAATCTTGTAAGATATCATTTAAACTCGTGTACTATGTTGGATCTGTTGCACATTCTAATTCATAGCTTCTCTCTAATCATAGAGGCGACAAGGGAGATTCAATAAGAGCATCCTATGTGCACCATTTGGATAAGCTCAAGAGGAGTGCCGCAGTGGGAGAGATCACTCGAAAATTCTCCACGAACGAGAACACTTTCACCGTAGGAGGGTCGGTTGCTGTCGATCATCTGACAGTGGTGAAGGCAAAGATGAACAACAATGGGAAGCTTGGGGCACTCATTCAACATGAAATCATTCCAAAATCTTTGTTGACCATCTCAGGTGAGATTGATACCAAGGCATTGGACAGAATTCCCAAATTTGGTTTGGCTGTTGCCCTCAAGCCATGATTGTTGCTAAGCTTTTTTTTGTGAAGAGGACTCGAATTCTTTCGTTGCTCGGGAAAGAAAAAACGAGCGCTCAATAAATAGTTCCACAGATTCATTACTTTAGGCTTTTTGTAATACTGTGGATTGATTGGATTTGCATTGTCTCTCCCCTTTTATTTTGTTGGCTTTTCTCTTTTAGGCTTTGGAGGCTATTTTGACAGTTATATCTTCGTACATCGAAGAGAGTTGATGATTTTTTATTGGTTGGAAATGTTCTAGATTCTCTTTTCATTTCTTCTTCCAACGTTTTAATTTAGTATTTTGTGAAAAAATTGAAAAAAGAAAGAAAAAAAAACATATCATTATACAATGTTATTGAAGAGTGGAAGGTAAGAAATATTTGTAGTATTTTGTTCTTAAAAAGGTTTTGGAATCTTGTTAATTTTTGTTTCAAATATAAAAGGAAAGTTAATATAAATGAACCTAAGAATATACCTATGCTAGAGAAAATTTCTAGGTTAAATTATGTGTAATATGTGTATATATATACACATCTTAACTTGGTCTTTATTCAAAAATATTTTTGTACTCTTTAAGGGCGTGTTTGGTGGGGGGCTTAAGTTAATTCGGATTAACTTAGCCCCCCTAATCCTCGTTTGGTCCACGGTTTAGGCCCACAGTAAATCTGCATTAACTTAAATCGGATTAAGAACAGTTGTTCTTGTTCAAATCCGCACGATTTCCCATTTCTCTCTCTCGATGCACGCGTTGGCTTTTCATCTCCATCTACTCTCTCCTCTGGTTATCATTTTTGGTCCAATTTTATTTGTTTCTCTCCTTTTCTCTTCCGATCGTGACTTCTATGGTGGTTTTGAAATTTCCATTTTCTTTGTGTGTCGATTTCGCGTTTTCTTTGTACCATTTTGGCAAGGTTTTATTCTTTGATTTGGGTTTTCTCTCTTCACTTCCGATTTGAGTTTTTATCATCTGATCTCTTATTTGGGTTTTTAATCCTAATACATTTCTTTTCTTTCTTGTTCATTAGTTCGTCAATTCAAAAAACATAATAATAATAATTATTATTATTATTAAATAAACTAATTTCCTCATCTCAATCATTTGCTATTGCATTGTCGTTTGACGATCTTAATGTTTTTTTAATCTGTGATTCATTTCCAAATCATATATTTCTTCCTTCATTCTTCCATGATTTTCTATTATTCCAGTTGAGTGAAATTTATTTATTATTTACTTGTACATTAATATTATTATTTCATTTGAAATAAGAAAAACTAACAATGATTCTAATATCTTTTCAAAAAATAAAAAATAAACAACTGATTTTAATATAAATAATAATAATAATAACTCTTCGTGAGAAAGAATGTTGAAATTGCTTCCCATACGAAGAATGGAAGCTCTAACTACGTATCCCTAAGAGAGGAGTTGGAAATGATGGTCTTGGTGATTGCTGTAAGGAAGGATTGTGGTTGTATGTTCAAGTGCGAGTTATTAGTCATTTATGTAATTTTCGGTATTATTTGAGTTCATATACTTTTACAAAAAAAAAAATGGTAATCTAGAGATCTCTCATATATTTTTACTTTACTTTATGCAAGTATTGTTCTTTTAAAATTTCAAAAAGAATATATAATTACGATAATCTCAACTAAATTACAATCTTCAATAAATAAATAAATAAATTACATACTTTCTATAGTTATTTTAAATTAAATTACAATCTTCAATAATTAAATAAATTACAGTCTCAACAATAAGTACAAATCTCAAAGCCAAGTATCATAAATCATTCACATATTTTCAATAGTTATTTTTAATTTGATTGCAAAGCTTAATTTAGAGATTCAAGCAAATCAAGTAACTTTGCTTAAGTAGTGAGTCTTTCCGATTTTTAACAATTTTAATAATCAATTTAAAATAATTGATCTTAAGAACCATACTTTTTTTATAGAAAAAAACTCAAATTATTAATTTTCTGTAGTAAAAGAAGGATCACACTTTCATTTTTAACTTAAAATTGAATTATGAGTTAAATTGAGTTCTTTCAAATTATAAGTTAAATTGAGTTCAAGTTCATTTAACTTGGAAAATTTGAAAAGTTATGAGTTAAATTGAGTTTGAGTATGAATTCATGTTCATTTTTAACTAGAAAAATTGGAAAGTTTTGAGATAAATTGAATTTATATTCATTTTGTGATTTATGTATTGCAATTTTTTTTTTTGAGACAAAAAAAAACATGTTTATAATTAAAGAGTAAAATCACGAAGATTAAGTAGGATTATTTTAAAAATGAATGGAAATGATAAATATAAGTTTAATAAATCTAATTTAACTTTAACACTCAGCTTAACTTAATCCTTACACCAAACAACAGTCAGCTTAATTTAATCCAGTTTAACGTAACATGTCCACCAAACACAGATTAATTTAATCATCAGCTTAACTTAATACTCAGCTTAACTTAATACTGATTAACTTAATCCTAATCCCTACACCAAACACGCCCTAAGTTTTCAATCGTTGCCATACTATTCTTAATTTTTTTTCTTTTTGAAAAAAATTATCAATGGAACGAGGGAGTTTCTGAAATATTCTTATGATCGTTGGAAAGAAAAAAATATAAAAAAGCGGTGATTGCTACGCCTCATTGATAAGCCCCACTTCCCAGCTTGTGGCAAAAACGTTGTGGTTCACTGCATATTTATCCTTAATTTTCAGATCCAACGTGAAAAAAAAAATGAGATCAACAATGAAATGAGTGGCCATAAAATCCATCCATTTTTGTGTTGGCTAAAACTTTGTAGTGAGATGCCAAACTGCTTTAATCTCTTCTTTTCTGCTTGAGACAGCTATATTTGCTTATGAGCTCATTGCATCCACGGAACTTGCCTAGCTTTGCCCTTAGTCGAAATTCTCTTATACAAATGCAATTCACATTTCTATACGTTACTTTTCTATTACTTATAGAAGTTGATAGATTGATATCACTGGTAAAGGTGAAATAGACTTTATAATTTCTATCGGTTTGATGGACAACGATAATAAATATCATTGTTCCAAAAAATATTTGTTGCTACCCAGGATCGAACTGGGGACCTTTAGTGTATAAGACTAACGTGATAACCACTACACCATAGCAACTTATTGGAAAGCACAAGTCAATAACTTATTAGCACCTTTTAATATCACTAATAGAACCCGATAATTAAACTTTCTATTACTTTTCTAGCACTAAGCTTTTTATCAATACTAAAAGTGAAATAGACATTGATAATTTCTATCGACCGATATAATATGATAAATTGATGTCCAATAGATGGTGATGTAGAAAACCGAATGATAGAAACCCATATAGTGATTTAGTGATTGAAGATGATAACGGGTTGATAGAAAATATCATTACATGTGATCATTGTCAGTCCACACATAAATATAGATATTAATAACTTTTATCAGCTTAGAGATGTAGTAATACTATGTTGATAGATGTTGATATAATAAAATGTGATAATTTAGATGATAGATAGATAATGATAATTTATATTGGCTGATGAAAGGTTAATAAACAGTGATTACTTAATGTCGTAGAAGATGATAGTTGGTGATAGAAGTTATCACTTTTTATTGGCTGATTCGCTAACTTTTATATCAACCATAATAAATCTGTTGTAATGAGATAGAGAAAAGAAATGCTTAAATATTTTTTAAAGTTGGTTGTTGCTCACCTGACACATGCTACGAGGTCACAATTCACCCAACACATGCGGTAAAAAAGAATGGGGGATTGAATGTGAACAAAATTCTCGTTAATGGTTGAGATGTTCAGTCAACTCCCTCTCTTTATGTGGGATCCGAATCCTACGAACAAGCAGAAAATGGATGAGAAAGAGACCTTGGAATAAATTTTGACAAAAATAGCTTAGATTATTTATGCAACTACAAAAGGAAAAAATTAAAAAAAAAAAAAGAAGATATGTTGCTATCCAGGATCGAACTGGAGACCTTTAGTGTGTAAGACTAGCGTGATAACCACTACACCATAGCAACTTATTGCAAACAAGGTATTGGTAACATTATTTTAGTAATGTTTTACACCTTTTATTATCACTAATGGAACCTAATATCTAAGGATTTCCATTACTTTTCTATGACTGATAAAAGTGAAATAGGCATTTTTTTTTTTTGAAAATGAAAAATAGGCATTGATAATATTGATAGACATAACTTGATATATCAATAGAAGGTGATAACTAAGGCTAGCTGGAAGCTGATTGAGATCGTTAACTTTTAGCATCATTTAAAAAAAAAGAAAAAAAAAGCACACAGAATTTTAATCAAGGTTCGGAATTTTGGGTTTGAGACGATGGTTGATATTTCATTGGCCACGACCATTCATTACCAAGGGTGAAGACAATCTCCCTGAACAATTAAGAGATCATCCAACATATAATTGCTCTAAATCAAATAATTTTAGCTTTGAACTTTTTATAATTGCTCTAAATCTAATATAAAACTTGCAAATCCTCAAAATCCCATCCACTCGAATATGATCACAGTTCATGCTCTTTTTTGCTCTCAAACTGCATGCCAATGGGAGAAGTTATGCTATGATACATTTGTTGCATGAACTTTTCGCTATATATAGATATATTGTATTCCTACTCTCTTTTCTTAGATAAATTCCTTCTCAATTTCTAAAAGAGGAAAACTTCCTCTGAGTAGGGGAGAGCCATATGCAAAATTTTATTTTATAAATACAACTGTTAAAAAAACAATTTTGTATAGTACCAAATACACATAGTGCCACATATGAAAAATGTGGGGCTTCCAATTGTATGATAGAATTCTATTGTATCTGCATCACTTGTTGAACTGTAATACAAGAGGCAATGCTGACAAACATTTAATAGCATATGAGTATGCCCTGAGCTCCAAAGTTAAGTTCAAATGAAGGGGGAGAAAAATATGTGAATGCAATATTTAGAATCGATTGGATAAAAACCCTATTTTTTTTCTTATAATAATAAATCAAAAGATAAAAATAAAAGAATAATAAGACATACAATAATCCACAAAAGAAAGACAGCCAAACAAGAATGATTTACAGTAAATCAAAATCAAACCTAAAAAATAATTACAAAAAAGAGACCAAATATCAATGGAGACCTCTTAAACCGGTTCAAAAGATTCTAATGTTAGTCTCTCAAAGTCCACCAACGTAGCACACATGTCACTCAGCCACAAAAACTTTTCTTAATAGGATTGCAAAAAGACATACAAAAAACAGCCCAAAAAGCTAATTGAAAATAGTTAAAACTACTATTCGAAAACCAATGGCTAGATCATTAAAACAATTAAAGCTTAGTAGGATTGCAAAAAGACATACAAAATTTCTCCCAACTTTCATTTCAAAATATCAATCAGAATTCAAAGACATACAAAAAAAAAAACAGCACAAAAAAGAAGCAACAACAACTACTATAAAGAAAACGGCTTTAATCTGGATAAGAACTCTTTGATAAACACAAATTGAAGTCCCGAGGTTAACTTTGAATAAAGCCTTTTCAACTTTCAGTAGAGGAAAAGCAATAAAAAACCGAAACAAAATATCAATATGAATTAAAGGTAAATACCATCTTGACCTCCTGAGTTTCTTTATTAATATACGTGATAGTTGAGGCTGCATGCACCTACACTATTGTCACGCGACATACTGCCTTGCTCTATAATAATTGAATGTCAAGAAAAACCATAGTGAATTAATTCCTAAACAGCCATCGCAAATAAGCTCTAGTGACCTCCTAAATAGCTTACGTGTACCTCAATTATTCTCACAAGAGAGAGTCCTACCCTAAAACATTTGATGAACTCATATAAAATAAATTATTAGATAGATGACAACCATGAACTGAACCAATGACCTTTGAGATCTCCAAGGCCTCTTTGGCCACTAAGCCAACCCATAATGGTTGAGCTTATAAAATAAACTCCCAATAAGTCTACTAGAATTATCTCAGTCCATACCATCTTCTATTTGAGATTCAATCTGATAGCCAAATCCTTCGTAGATCATTTTGAAAAAAAATCCGGCCTAATATGCTATATGAGATTAAATCTTGATAAAAGCAACAAACAAAGTTCTTGAAATTAGAAATCCAAAAGGCTAAGGTTTAAATTAAAGTCGCAATTACTTCATGTCCTTCCACATTTAAATACCGTAGCTCATAAATTAAATCACCCCAATAGCAAATACCAAGTCTCCATTAATGAGATAAGAACAGATATTGACAAAAAAAAAAAAAATCATGATATTGCATTGATAAATAACCGAAAATCCAGGTATCCAGAGAAACACAATAGAACTTAAATCATCAAAACAATAAAAACATTGTATTTCATGGTTCAGAATCCAATTAAGAAGAATCATATGTTAAAAAAAAATCAAAACAGAAAAGGAGTCTCCATTAATGGTATAAGAACAGAGATATTAACAAAAAGAAATATCATGATATTGCATTGATAAATAACCAAAAATCCAGTTATCGAGAGCAACACAGCAGAACTTAATTCATCAAAACAACAAAAACATTGTCGTTTACGTTTCAGGATCCAAATAAGCAGAATCATATGTTTAAACAAAAAAATCGAAACAGAGAATGAGATAGAACTAACAAAACTTTCAAAATAAAATTCACCAGATCAAAACTAGTCGACGCTTTGCATAATATCCTCAGCAGTGAATTTAGTGCCCTTATCCTTATCAGCAGAAGCACGGCCCTTCGCCTTACGATCAAGCAGCGATTTCCTGTCCTTGTCCAACTTAATCTTCGTGATCATAACCTTCGACGGATTGATTCCGACGTTGACGGTGGAGCCGTTCACCTTCTCCCTGGTGATCCGCTCGATGTGAATCACCCACTTCCGACGGTAGACCTGAACGACCTTTCCTTCACGGCCTTTGAAGGTTCCTCTCAGGATCTGAACCTCGTCGTCCTTGCGGATCGGCATCGACCGGACATTGTACTTGGAGCGGAGGTCGCCGGAGAGTGGCGCGCTCATCAGAACCCGCCGGACGCTCGACGGCGCTGTGAAGTGTGCCTTGCGATTCTTGCGGCGCGAGCTTGAGACTCTGGGATTGTACTTCATCGTGTTAGGGTTTTGGTCTCTGCAGATCTGAGGGGAAAGATTGAAACCCTAATTCTGAACTTTTTATTTGGGGGAAATGAGAAGATTCAACCTGTAATTACCAAAATACCTCTCGTATTTTAACGATTTTTAGGTTTTTTAAAATATTTATTTAAATTTAGTAAAAATTAAAGGAGCAAGCTGAATTAGGTTGAATTATAATAATTTAATTCATGTTTGGTCATCTATTATATTAATGAATAGATTAGTTTATAATGTTATATCTAAATGTATCATGTGTTAGTTTGATTGATCGTAATTAATTTAATTTCATAATTACTAATTTATTTAAAAAATTGGTATTTTACTCTAATATTATGTGAAAATAATATCATTATTTATATAAGATTTGTGGTCCATCTCACCAATTTAAACTAAAAAAAAAACTCTTCATTTCCATTCCATCTGCTCAATTATATAAATTTCAGAGTTAAATGTATTTAACTTAGAGTAATAATTCAAGTTGAATGGTTTATTGAATATGTTTTAAAAACACATGTGAATAAAACAACACATGTTTAAAAAAGAAAAGAATTGGGGTATAGTCGAGATTGCACATTTATCATAATGTCATTCACGTGGAACCACACATCTTCTTTTTTTTATAATAAATATAAAGTAAAAAAAAATGTAACACCAAATATCCTACATGAGTGACATTATAGTAAAGGTGTAGGTTCCACTGCACCCAAATTCTTTTCTTAAACATTGTGTCCATTCATGCAGATTATCACCTATAAAACACTATCAAAATAAAATCAAAATAAGTAGGTTATGGTATAAGGTCACAATAAAAAAAAAAAAAGAGAATGGTCGTTAGGCAACATGATTAAGTGCAAGGAAATATCATACCATCTAGTATTAAAATCAAATTCAAACCTCGATTAAAATACTACAATTTCCTATTTTTTATAAAAAAGAAAAGAAAATTGTGATAAACGTTATCGGTCTGTATTGGTTATGAGTTTCTAGCCCAAGTTATCACCTTTATTATATCGAGTTATCATTGTCTATCAACCAATATAAATTATCAATATCTATTTCACTTTTCTGAATAGTAGAAAGTGATATCGTGATAGAAAAGTAGTGGAAAACTTGATTAATCAAATTCTATTAATGATGATAAATAGTGATAAAATGATATGATTTTATAAATAAGTTGTTGTAGTGTAGTGGTTATCACTTAATTCTAACTTTTAGTAATAAAAGTAGTGAGATATCTCTCTATTAATTAATTTTCAATTTCAATCACTTTATCGTCTTCAAGGGATGACACAGTGGTCGAAAGCTTGAGTTTTGAAGATGTGCTCCCTTTAATCAAATTCAATTAGTGTTGATAAAAGTAATAAAAAGTTAATTATGTAAATTAATCAACAAGTTGTTATGGTGTAGGGGTTATCACGTTAGTTTTACACACTAAAGGTCCCCAGTTCAAACCTGGGTAGCAATAATTAGTTTTAATTTTGTTTTCCTACGCACTATAAGATGATAACTAGGTGATGCTACCGCTTCTATCAACATTATTTTATCACCTTTTTTTTCAAGGAATAGTTGGGGGAGGTGGACCACAAACCTGCATAAAATGGTAGTACTTATCAATCCTAATCAATTATTAATTTCTAGAATTAGATATTACTTTCTATTGATATCATGTTATCATTGTCCATGAACCGTTATAAATTATCATTGTCTATTTCACTTTTATTGATGATAAAAAGTTTAATGGTACCAATCTATCGACTTTTGTCCGTGATAGAAAACCAATGGAAAACGTAATGATCAAATTCTATTGGTTATGATAAACGTAATAAAACATTATTTATGTAAGTTAATAAACAAGTTGCTATGGTGTAGTGGTTATCACGTTAGTCTTACACACTAAAGGTAGCAACATTAATATATCACTTTTTTTCTTCAAGGAATAGTTGGGGGAGGTGGACCATAAATGGATTACCACCAAACAAAATAATTAACATGTGCCACCAACCCATTCGATAATTTATCATCTCTCATATCTCCATTCTTTTAATGTCTTCCGATACTTAGCTGTAAAGGACCGACCCGAATGGGGCACTAAATGGGCCCTTACCCCAATGCATGCATTCAAAGTAAAGGACATTTAAACAGACATGATTTCAGATTCCAATTAAAACAAAACATTCAAAATAACCCCTTTAAAAACTAGACATTTTCCCTGAAACACGCCCCCTGTTTCCAAGCACCTGTTCCAGGATAAATACATTTCCAAAGTTTACTCTGATCAGAGATTTACTAAAAGCCATTCAAAACCTGTTCAGATACAACATGTTGGAATCCACAAATATTTACAAATATCCTAGGGCTTCGTGCCCGGCTACATGCATTCAGGGGAAACAAAACACACGAGAGTCATAATACAAAAATCAGAGTTGGAAGACTGGGCCCCATGATCACAGCTCCTCCTTCAGGCATCCTGTCGCGCACCACGGTACACTGTGGAAAACCACAGAATAAGGGTGAGTAACGAATTACTCGGTAAGAATCCCCAACAGGGGTACAATACGATATACATGGTCATCTCGATGAGCGTATGCAAGCTATGAATATAACACGAGAATAAAGCACATAGCTTAGCCCACACTTGGGCCTCGGATGCCAAACTCGGTGGCTTAGTCAGGAATAAAATCATCACACGATCCAATACATAAGTCGCCCTATACGAGAAACAAGTCCGGCCTCGGCACATCTCATCGTCGACGAAAGGTACACTGGCTCACAATCCCGAGGAGCTCTCGATCGCGGCGGTATTTGTAATGAGCGTAAGCATGCACCGCGCGTGCTACTGCAGACTATGGGGTTGTTGTGGTCGAAGGCAAAGCTGCCCATATCCATCCACCACGCCTAACTAAATCTTTCGATCGTGTGTCAGCGACATAGGGGTGTGAGACACGGACACGTAAACTATGTCGGCTGAACCACCGCTTTGGGCCAAGAAACGGTCGTGGTAGGCTTACACCAGAAGCCGTCCTTGCCTTAACAGTGGCAATCGGGGGCTCCGCCAAACATGCCGAGGACATGCGCATTTGCGGGACGAGGCAATGCCAAGTCATCATCCCGACCGTTGGGGCATTAACAATCGCCTCCTCACCCAAGATTGCGGGGCCTACCGCTCGGGTTAGCTAATCCTCACGGGGTCCGGGGGCGGAATGACTTGCTCGACGTCCCCGCCATGGATGCAAGGTTCTTTATGCATCGGGCCGGATGATGCTATCTACCGCAATTCTAACTCCGCCCTAGCAAGCGACAAACAATTCCATAAAATCCAATATGTGCTCAATAAGAATACAATGAGCCTAGCATGATACTATGAAGCAAGGCAGATCTGAGCATGCCGAGAAAGGAACAACCTAGCATGGATTAACATGAGAATTAACCAAGAAATCATGCTAACAGGGAATTGATTGAAGCACCTAGCTACACATGTCAATAATCACAAACAAGCAATCAATCAACAATCACATATAATATCGCAGGTCCACACAACCCCGGTAAGAAATCCTTACCTTGGTCGGGGGACGGATTGGCACGAAATCCTAAGTCGCGAACAATCTCGATCTAGCTACCGGAACCTATCAATCATCACAATAATCACACAATAGGCCTAAATACAATAAAATAAATGAGGCTCGGCTCGGGAGCAACTCACGAGGCACGACGAATGCGAACGAGCCGATTGCACGAACGGCAAAGAACGGGATGGATGCGGCACTGGGCGCAGAAATGGGCGAAGCTGGCGCGCGCGACGCTGTTGGCGCGACGCGACGCGACGAACGAAGCGCGGGCGAAGCGAGGGGCGCTGGCTGGCGCTGGCGATGCGACGCGACAGCGTAGCTGGCGAGGAGGCGCGCGCGAGGGCGAGGCGATGCGCGGCGTGGCTCGGCGAGCGCTCTGCTGCGCGGCGGCAGGCGAACGGGGCGATCGAGAGGGGAAAACGAGCTCGATTTGGCGATTCGGCAAGATTCGACGAGCGATTTTTGGTTGGAAGAACTCCTCTACTCCAGCTGCACAAAACCCACCCATCGATTTACTTTAACACGGCCGAAAAAAATGGAAACACAAACAGAGGAAAAATCTCGACGGAAAAGAGAAGGAGAAGAAGAAGAGAAGAAGAAGACGAAAACACGCTTATATATTAGATCGCGCGATTAAGATAACAAACACGCCCAGTGGCTCGGCTGGCTGAGCCCTCTGCCTAGCACAAGACACGCCCCTGGTTCGATTCCTGCTCGACGCGCTATTTAATTCCTTATTTGTTTTTACCTTTTTCCAAGCCCAAATGTCTTCACCAAAAATCCCGATCCTTTTCAAATTGACTCATAATTATCCCGACAATTTCTAATTTCAAAACCGGCCCTGTCGGCCCGACCCAAAATTACCAAAATGCCCCTGGGCCTCCCGGGAAGACCGGGATGAAATTTCCGGGCCGTTACATTAGCCTAGGGACGGGCAAAATCACTATAAAAGTTATCAATCCCAATCAATTATTAATTTATAGAATTAGTTATTACTTTTTATTGATATCATGTTATCATTGTCCATGAACCGTTGTAAATTATCAGTGTCTATTTCACTTTTATTGATGACAAAAAGTTTAATGATACCAATCCTTCGACTTCTATTTGTGATAGAAAAGTAATGGAAAACTTAATTATCAAATTCTATTGGTGATGATAAAAGTAATAAAAAGTTATTTATGTAAGTTAATAAACAAGTTGTTATGGTGTAGTGGTTATCACGTTAGTCTTACACACTAAAGGTCCCCACCAACCCATTCAACAATTTATCATCTCCCGTATCTCCATTCATTTAATGTCTTTCAATGTCTAGCCTAGGGACGAGTAAAATCACCATAAAAAATATCAATCACACTAAAGGTCCCCAGTTCGATCTTGGGTAGCAACATTAATATATCACTTTTTTTTTGCAAGGAATAGTTGGGGGAGGTGGACCATAAATGGATTACCACCAAACAAAATAATTAACATGTGCCACCAACCCATTCGATAATTTATCATCTCTCATAGCTCCATTCCTTTAATGTCTTCTAATACTTAGCCTAGGGACGGGCAAAATCACTATAAAAGTTATCAATCCCAATCAATTATTAATTTATAGAATTAGTTATTACTTTTTATTGATATCATGTTATCATTGTCCATGAACCGTTATAAATTATCAGTGTCTATTTCACTTTTATTGATGACAAAAAGTTTAATGATACCAATCCATCGACTTCTATTTGTGATAGAAAAGTAATGGAAAACTTAATTATCAAATTCTATTGGTGATGATAAAAGTAATAAAAAGTTATTTATGTAAGTTAATAAACAAGTTGTTATGGTGTAGTGGTTATCACGTTAGTCTTACACACTAAAGGTCCCCACCAACCCATTCAACAATTTATCATCTCCCGTATCTCCATTCATTTAATGTCTTTCAATGTCTAGCCTAGGGACGAGTAAAATCACCATCAAAGTTATCAATCACACTAAAGGTCCCCAGTTCGATCCTGGGTAGCAACATTAATATATCATTTTTCCATAAATGGATTACCACCAAACAAAATAATTAACATGTGCCACCAACCCATTCGATAATTTATCATCTCTCATATCTCCATTCCTTTAATGTCTTCCGATACTTAGCCTAGGGACGGGCAAAATCACTATAAAAGTTATCAATCCCAATCAATTATTAATTTATAGAATTAGTTATTACTTTTTATTGATATCATGTTATCATTGTCCATAAACCGTTATAAATTATCAGTGTCTATTTCACTTTTATTGATGACAAAAAGTTTAATGATACCAATCCATCGACTTCTATTTGTGATAGAAAAGTAATGGAAAACTTAATTATCAAATTCTATTGGTGATGATAAAAGTAATAAAAAGTTATTTATGTAAGTTAATAAACAAGTTGCTATGGTGTAGTGGTTATCACGTTAGTCTTACACACTAAAGGTCCCCACCAACCCATTCAACAATTTATCATCTCCCGTATCTCCATTCATTTAATGTCTTTCAATGTCTAGCCTAGGGACGAGTAAAATCACCATAAAAAATATCAATCACACTAAAGGTCCCCAGTTCGATCCTGGGTAGCAACATTAATATATCACTTTTTTTTGCAAGGAATAGTTGGGGGAGGTGGACCATAAATGGATTACCACCAAACAAAATAATTAACATGTGCCACCAACCCATTCGATAATTTATCATCTCTCATATCTCCATTCCTTTAATGTCTTCTAATACTTAGCCTAGGGACGGGCAAAATCACTATAAAAGTTATCAATCCCAATCAATTATTAATTTATAGAATTAGTTATTACTTTTTATTGATATCATGTTATCATTGTCCATGAACCGTTATAAATTATCAGTGTCTATTTCACTTTTATTGATGACAAAAAGTTTAATGATACCAATCCATCGACTTCTATTTGTGATAGAAAAGTAATGGAAAACTTAATTATCAAATTCTATTGGTGATGATAAAAGTAATAAAAAGTTATTTATGTAAGTTAATAAACAAGTTGCTATGGTGTAGTGGTTATCACGTTAGTCTTACACACTAAAGGTCCCCACCAACCCATTCAACAATTTATCATCTCCCGTATCTCCATTCATTTAATGTCTTTCAATGTCTAGCCTAGGGACGAGTAAAATCACCATCAAAGTTATCAATCACACTAAAGGTCCCGAGTTCGATCCTGGGTAGCAACATTAATATATCACTTTTTTTCTGTAAGGAATAGTTGGGGGAGGTGGACCATAAATGGATTACCACCAAACAAAATAATTAACATGTGCCACCAACCCATTCGATAATTTATCATCTCTCATATCTCCATTCCTTTAATGTCTTCCGATACTTAGCCTAGGGACGGGCAAAATCACTATAAAAGTTATCAATCCCAATCAATTATTAATTTATAGAATTAGTTATTACTTTTTATTGATATCATGTTATCATTGTCCATGAACCGTATAAATTATCAGTGTCTATTTCACTTTTATTGATGACAAAAAGTTTAATGATACCAATCCATCGACTTCTATTTGTGATAGAAAAGTAATGGAAAACTTAATTATCAAATTCTATTGGTGATGATAAAAGTAATAAAAAGTTATTTATGTAAGTTAATAAACAAGTTGTTATGGTGTAGTGGTTATCACGTTAGTCTTACACACTAAAGGTCCCCACCAACCCATTCAACAATTTATCATCTCCCGTATCTCCATTCATTTAATGTCTTCCAATGTCTAGCTTAGGGACGAGTAAAATCACCATCAAAGTTATCAATCCCACTTTTGTCTGTGATAGAAAAGCAATGGAAAACGTAATGATCAAATTCTATTGGTGATGATAAAAGTAATAAAACATTATTTATGTAAGTTAATAAACAAGTTGCTATGGTGTAGTGTTTATCACGTTAGACTTGCATACTAAAAGTCCCTAGTTTGATCTTAGGTAGCAACAAATAATTTTAATTTTGAACTATGCACTATAAAATGATACTACCCCTTCTATCACCATTAATTTATCACTTTTATTCTTCAAGGAATAGTTGGGGGAGGTGGACTGGTCCCCAGTTCGATCCTGGATAGCAACAAATAATTTTAATTTTGTTTTCCTATGCACTATTAAATGATACTACCACTTCTATCAACATTAATTTCTCACTTTTTTTCTTCTTCAAGGACTAGTTGGGGGAGGTGGACCATAAATGGAATACCACCAAACAAAATAACTAATGTGTGTCACCAACCCATTCGATAATTTATCATCTCTCATATCTCCATTCCTTTAATGTCTTAGGATACCTAGCCTAGGGACGGGCAAAATCACCATAAAAGTTATCAATCCCAATCAATTATTAATTTATAGAATTAATTATTACTTTTTATTGATATCATGTTATCATTGTCCATGAACCGTTATAAATTATCAATGTCTATTTCACTTTTATTGATGACAAAAAGTTTAATGATACCAATCTATCGACTTCTATTTGTGATAGAAAAGTAATGGAAAACTTAATTATCAAATTCTATTGGTGATGATAAAAGTAATAAAAAGTTATTTATGTAACTTAATCAACAAGTTGCTATGGTGTAGTGGTTATCACGTTAGTTTTACACACTAAAGGTCCCCGGTTTGATCTTGGGTAGCAACAAATAGTTTTAACAACAACCTTTATCAACACCCATTTATCAACTTCAAGCACTAAATACCACTTCCATTTCCAAAATCGAATTCATGACTATAGAATTTAAAAGATTACCACCAAACAAGATAACCGAGTGTCAAGTTATTATTTTCTATCCATCTATAGAATAAAGCAATGTTTATTTGATACAAGTCTATCAACTTTTATTGATGACAAAAATAATGGATATCAATTTTTAACTTGTTGAATTCAATTCAATCCCATCAAAAATAAAATATTATATATAAATGCATGTAAGTAAGTCCTTGATATTAGGATCTGGACCGAGAGCAATCTTTGCATACCAGTGGACCCATTTGAGTCAGGGACATCCATATAAAAGGCTAGGGACATTCTGGACATGCTGCTATTAATTAATAAAAAAAGTTCTTAACATATTGGTAGGAAGCATGTAGTAACAAAATGTATATTGGATTCAAATTTAATATAATGCAATTTTTCTTAAAATTTTTATTTTTATAAATTTGTAAATTATAGGAGATGCTTTAAAGAAGAAAGAGGAGATAGATACAATCCAATAACTCAATTCGTACTAAAATATATATTGATCGAGTTGGAGTCGATTGCTTGATAAGTATAGATTAGATAACTAAGTTGACCCAAAATTTTTCTCTAACTCAACCTAACCTAGAACATATACACCTTCAAGTGTAAAATCGTATAAGAAGATTATATTTAAAACGTTTGCTATATATGCAAAATTGAAATTGCTTATAATATATAATTTTTTGTTTTTTAGAAATAGCTTGCACTTTCTTTCAAAGCAATTTTCTAGCCACCCTAGTTTCCCTTTATTTATTCTAGCTACATAGCATAATTTTGCATTTATTAGCTAATTCTTTTTATTATGAGAAATTGTACTTATAAACTTTTACCACAAAACAATCGTAAAATATTTACCTCAATAATTACTGATACACTGTTTTTTAGTAAAATAATTATTGATAAACTTTAATACTGAAATATGTGACAATACTTGTTAATATCAATGAATACATTTGTTAATTTTATTACACGATCATATTTGTAATTATTTTATAGATTTCACCACTACATTAAATTTTCATTTTTTTAAAAACATTTTATGGGCTATCCTAGTTTATATAGCCCAATCTACAGTTGAGGGCTCTATTTATGGGCTTTCAAATACAAAGCCCAATAAACGAACAATCGAATCAGGCAACTAAATATGTGTTACCTGTCCACGCTCGAGAAAAACGGAATGGTTGATCGGAGAAACGGCGGCTACGGCGGCGACAGCAGCAGCGGAGACGAAGACGGCGACGCTCAATGGAGAGCCGCCATCGCCTCCGTCGCCACCACGTCTGTGTTCATCTCGTCGCTAACTAACGGCCTTCCTGCTATTTCTACAACCAACGCTTCAATCTCCGATGATGATTCCGAGCTTAATCTCGGCCCTCAGCCGCCCAAGCATTATCAAATCAAGGTCTCTGTTGCTCCATTTCTAATTTACGAGCATTATTAACCTTTTTTTGCTTAGTTTTTCTCATTTTCTTACTTTCTTTGGGATGTGTTTGCGACTCTTTTGAGTTTGAGGTGTTGGAACGAGATATGATTGGGATGTAATGTTCTTTATTTGATCAAAATTTGGTCAGTCTAGAAGAATCTGTTCGTGTTTTTGTGATTCCTGTGGTTTTTATTCGAGATGCAAGAGATGTTGATTGATTAATTTGGTTTGGCCGTGAATGCTGGGAGCTACTTGTTTTTCCATTTTTTTTAATTACTTGACGATAATGAACTTCAGCAGTTTCGTTGCTACTCTGAATCAGAAACCAGTTCTATGTATTTTCGGTGATTGACTTTCGTATTAGACATTGTTTCCTTTTGACAATTTACTGGGAGTATTTAATGGATATGGGAAATTAACACAATTGAGATTGTGGCTTATCAAGTGATAAAATTCTAGATCTTTTAATTATACATTCAAAGGCAGTGGCTAAAACATTAGATATTGTATCTGTGTGCCTGTAAAATTTGGCTTGTCTCATCCACATGGAGGAATATGCATCGAGATGTTTCGTTAACAGCAGAAACGCAACGGCTCTGACTGTAACCATTATGGAGTGACCTAGTGGTCACGAAGGACCTTAAATAGTTAAGAGGTGATCAGTTCGATCTATGGTGACCTCCTATCTAGGAATTAGTTTTCTACCGTTATCTTGACATTCAAATGTTGTAGGGTCAAATGGTATACCTCGTAACAATAGTAGAGTCACGGATAGGGGAAAAAGTGTTTGCTGTGGTCTGTCTTTTTGGTGTAATTCTTCATGATTCCTAATCTCTGGCCTTCCTTACTTCTCCTTGCATACCAAAACCATCTGCATTGTCATTTGACCAATTTCTAACAGCAAATGATGGACTTCTTGCAGGCGCAGAAGATGTTGGAAAGTATTTTGGATACTACTCTAGAGGTGGTAGAACATTCCATAGCTGTTCCTTGTGGTGATTCCGAACCCAGTGAAGGTGGAATTCGTTTGTTTAAAAATGCTCCCGTTGGGATTGTGTTTGATCACGTGGGTAAGTAGTTTATCTATATTTTCTTATTTGAAAAAGTTTGAAGGCAGAAGTAATGATATTTTGATCCATTTAAGACCTCTTATCTTCGATGTCTTAAAATAATGTGAGACTAGTATATATCATAATGATCTATTTGACTGAGCAAGAATTGTCTACATGTTCGAATGTTTCTTTACGACTCCCTTTATTGATTAGTTAATAAATATAGAGAATTGATAAAACTGAGAGCCAATAATATTTTCTCTGGTAGAATTTTGTGAGCCAACTTAGAAGAAATCAACAAGTTTTTCCAGGATATGTATTTCAAAGATTATGGTCATTGATTTAGTTTATAACTATGCAATGCAGATGGGAATTCTAAAACCACCAACTTTTGGTTCAATCTAATCCAAATACTTCTTACCTTTCTAGAAGCTACTGGAGGAAAATTTAGATCATATGTTTCTGAAAAAGTTTATGGTTAGTTAACCAGTTAGCACTAGGTTCTCATTCTCTATGGTTAGTTAACCTGCTGCTAGGACCTTAAAAGGAGGTCCATTATCCACTGGAAAAATGCAGTTGGGGCTCTGGAGCTTTTAAATGAAAGATGGGTCAGATTTTTTAACAGCAAAGCTAGAGGGAGGAAGGGTTTTAGAAAATGGGAAGGTACTGCCTTCAAACTGTTGTAGGAAATGATAATATGAAAGTGTTACAAGTAGGCCCAATCAAAGAGAAATTACATAACATAAGGTAAAACGATAAATTAGTAGCCCCATACTCCAAGGAAACAAGGAGGGGAGAGCTTGTTTGACGTAGCCAAGAGTCTTGTGATTCTGGTCGTAGATCCAAAAAATGGTACTTGTATGCCGATAATTTATTGTATGACGAGGGTTCAGCTCACCGATAAATCTCCATAGAAATAATTTTATATCGTATGTTGCTGTGCGGTGGAGAGAAGTGAAGCAGAACTACGACGGATTTAAACTTCGGTGGAGCACGAAAGTCAGTGTTGTAATGTGAAGAAAGATGGAAAAACCCTATGTCAGAGCCTAGGGGGAGTATGCCTGAAGAGATTTTGCGAGCAGAATGCGATTCGTGAAGAGCTATGGTTTGTGGTTAATCTGACTGGGTAAAAGCATGGTCCACAACACTATGATTTCTGAGGAGCGGGAGTGGTTAATTGTTATCGATGTTAGAGTATTGCTGCAGTGGTTGTTCGCCGGAAAAATCTGGGGCCCGTGAGTATCTGCACCGTAGTTGTTTGCTCGTGAGGAAGGGCGGCTCACAGTTCGCACGAAAAGAGATGAAGAAACTTGCAAGGATGCCTGATGAACCGAGGAGGCTTGTGTTGGGTTCACTTTTTTGCGAGGAAGAGATCTCGCAAACGAGCAAAGGAGCTCGTGCAAGGGCTTTCTCCATTGTTGATTGCATCTGAGAAGGTTTGAGACTCACGATGAAAGATCTGCGGTGATGAATTTTTTGCTAGGATGCTCGAAGGTCTGAAGTATCAATGTGAAATGGAACGACATATAATAAATGGAGAAAAAGCTTACATTTTTAACCGCCACATATCTTGTGTCTGCTCTATCGAAAATGTCATCACATTATTGAGTAGGGAAATTTCGTTAAGACCATATAAATGTTATATTTACTCTATAGTCTATTCTAATGAGAACGTCGAGTATTACAAGCATATATTTCTGAACAAGATTCATTGTTATTCATGTTTTTTTATATTATGGTTTCCAAATGAAGTTCTCTGATAATATCTATAATGCTTTCAGATGAGCTTCAAGGACCCAGAAAGAAACCAAAACTTCTTCCCGGGAAAGAAATCAACGAGAAATCGAAGAAGGTTTTCATCACATCCATCCAAGTTCTCTCGTTTATCATTTATCTATCTACGTTTTGTTAATAGTATTGTTCTCTTTTCCTGTCACCATAAAGTTCAAGCACCGTATCCAATCCGTGGCCGTCGAAGGAATAGACATAATCGCTGCAGGAAAACGTGCACGCGAGAAGTCAATTGCTAGGCTCGAAGCTAAAGAAGCAGCAGCGAAAGCAGCTGCTAAAAGAGAGGAAGAAAGGGTAGCTGAATTGAAAAAGGTAAGAGGAGAGAAATGGTTGCCATCTATTGCTAGGGAAATGAAATTACAATCTCAACATTGATGCAAAGGGTGGGTTTAGATAGCAAATAGAAAAGAGTCTATTGTGGAGATAAAGTTTTACGTGTTTTTTCTTTTATTGAGAGGGGGATTTGAACTTACGATCTCTTGGTCACGAGAATACACTGAATCTGATGATATCGCTCAGCTAGCTCTTGTTGGCAAGTTTTATAAGTAGTATCTAATCTCATATTATGTTGAGAGAATTTAGGTTTTTTTTTTTTTTTTGCGTTTTAAATAGTTCTGGCGGCTGGATATGGGCCAGTACAATATAACCTGGCGGCTCATACCATCATTTGGGATGTGGGTATACCGCTCGATATCTGTTAGAGGTGATTGGATTTTAGGTTGAGGAGTGGAAGGAGTTGAGATTTCTCCTTCCCCTTGTTTGTTTTTAATACATCACACTTTCATTTATCTCATATCTAACCCTCATCTAACTTGAGGCTTCGAAAAAATTTAAATGACTTAGAATTGATAGAATGAACCAATTTATCTTGTATTTTGGACTCTATTTGTTTACTAGATATCTAAACTTATAGTTATGGTCGATTGATCCATCTAAAATTTTTAGCGTGCGTTCCCTAATGGAAAACTTATTTGGAATTAAGGATCCAAATTTTAAAATGTTGTATTTAACTCTATGGAAAGATTTCCAAATAAGATACAGATTTTTATTTATTTATTGTACAAATGGAGTTTTGGTGTAGTTAATACAATTGAGAGATTACCTTGAAGAATGTCTTATATATCTATTTCTTCCGGTTGGTGTGTTTATGTGCAAAACAGACGTGGAACGATAGAGCTCATATGTTTATACATTGCCCATTTGGTAATACCTTTTGGGTGATGATTTTGAAGATTTTTTATTGGCCAATTGCATTCCTAAATGACATCAAAATTTTTCTTTTTATAATTTTTGAGGATTATCCTTTTAGTGGAAGAAAGAAGTTTTTGTGACTTTTTTTTTATGCATTTTTATGAACGATTTGGGGTGAAAAAAATAACCAAATCTTCAAAGATGTTCTGACTTCTTGGAGATGATTATTACAACTTTGTAGGTGCAAAGATAAACACCTTCCTATTTCATATAGTTTATCTTATTTTGTTTCCAATTAGAATCTATTCATGTCATTCACCTATTGGTGCCCCTTTCCTTTTTTCTTTTTTTTTTTGGCTAAATTATTAAAATGTTATTTATTTGTTAAGATTGAAATATAAAGTAAAGGGAATAATTAAGTATATAAACCCCTACAAACAATAATTCTCAAACAAGATTTTGTCAAACCCTCCCCTACAAACTCCAATTCCCAAACAAGAATTTTTTAATATTAGAATAATAATAAACATCAATAAGCCAAATGAAAGATAAGATTGCATCAGGATAAAGGTGTGGCCAAATGAAAGATAAGATTGCATCAGGATAAAGGTGTGGCTTCACATTGAACATTTACTATGAAATAATAATCTCTATTCTTGTTCAAATAGAGGTCACTAACTCGAACTCTTAAACCAAATAAAAGCATAACTCCGTCAATATCTTATATGAGTGAATAATCATGAATTTGTATTTTTGAATTTCATATCTCACAATATTTAAGCTACATCTTTTGTATCAAAAAGCCATAGTTTATTAATTGGATCAACGTGTCATATGAATAATTAAGTTTTTTTTTCGAGATTACATGAATAATTAAGTAATGATCATAATAATAGATATTAATTCGAATTAAATTTAAAAAAAAATCTAGAGGGACAATTATAGAAGACGGGAACTTGTAAATTAACAATTATGGTATACAATATAGTATTACAAAAATTATACTAAAACTATTTGGTCTTCCTTTTACAATTAATGATATTTTATGAGCAATCATTGGAACAGCCCTTGATTATATAATTAGGGGATAGATAAGAGATGACACACTCATTTTTAAACAAATATTTTTCCAAGTCTTTGGTCTTTGTTTCATTAGTTAATAAAATTAAAAAAGTGTTTTGACCTGGTTTTCAGGTTGTATGTATTACATTTTAAGTTAAAATTTTTCTGGTTGGAAAGTGAGAGAATGTTTGGAAAAATTCAAACAAATAGACCATTAATCAAATTAAAAAAATATATAATTTATCAAATTAAATTCTTTTTCTTGGCCCCAATATCCCAATTCTAGTTCCATTAAGAGGAAGACTCCAAAATAGTTTTTATTTGATATCTCTAAGCATCTAATTAAAAATTTCAACGTGAATAATACAGTACGTTGGATGGATTAACAAAAACTTGACTTGTCAAACAAATTTTTTTTTTAAACTATTTAAAATAAACTATGGTTAAAAAAAAAAATATGTACAAAATGAATAGAACATGTTATTAAAATTATACTCCTTTTGACATTAAATTTGTAGGTTAAAATAAAATCATTGTTTTTTTTTTTAGAAACAAAATAAAATCATTGTTAAGTAGGAATCTAATTTATAATCTAACTTCATTTTATTTTCCAAATATGGCTTGCAAGTTACTCAATAGTTTAGAAAAATGATTATATATTTTGTTCTTTTTTTGTTTTTTTAAATTTTCAAATGTAAAAAATTCAATTCATATAATTTTTTGTTATTAGGTTATACATGAAACGTAATGATCTTGTTAATTTTGTTTGTTTGTTGTGCAATATTGTAGTTTAATTTTACTACATGGTTGTGTATACAATAAATTTAGATTGAATTTAATTATATATAACCTATTATAATATTTTCTTGAGTAACCATCTACAATAATAGAACTATTCTAATGAAAATATCAAAAGTATTGGTCTAGTCTATAATGGTCATGTTTAATGTCAATTTGACATTGATTAAAATTAGGGATGATATTGATTTGTTTTTTCTTGATTAAATCAAATAGATCCAATTGATTAACAAAAAACATGAATCAAACCAATACCTAGTGAAATATCAAAATCATTGGTTGAGCTTTTCTTTGGTTCGATTCCTCTATGACTTGGTTTATGTTTCATTATAGTTTTTTATTTTCAAAACTCTATTTTAATATTTTATGCCTAAAAAAAATTTCAAAATTTTAAATTTAATTAATTAAATATAATTAGTTATTAAAATAAATAACAAATAATAATTCCATTTAGAGGTAAAACTGGATTCTCTCAAAAAAAAAAAAAAAAAACTGTAAAAACTAACCTATAAAAAAGAAAAATTAAAATAAAGATGTCTACGTCGGTACGGTTTAGTTTTTATTGCTTTTTCACAAGGAAACTGAATTTGACATTTTCTTCCAAATAAAAATGGCCATATGTAATATTATAGGCAAAATGATTAAAAAAAAAAACTCCTTTTTTTTTAGATTACAATAATTAGGGATAGGGGGACTCAAAACCGCTGATCATTAGCTATACTAGTGGAGGAATTGTCCATGTTAAAGTATCATACTACCTTAAATTGTGGCTTGAGAAGAAAATCATTTTTGGACGATTTTACCCTTAAGCCACACCCTAAATTACAAACATGTCATAATCTTCTATTCAAATATAAAAAAATGCAAATATATTTATAATATTATTTAGATTATTTAGATATTTAGATTTTCATCAATTTAGCAAATCTCATAAATTAAGTTAGAAGATAAGAGAATCTGCTTAATATTCTTTATCTTTATCTTTACTGATGACTTATTATTATTATTATTAATTATTAAAATTTAGTATCTTCAAACTAAATAAGTATATTATCTTTATCTTTACTATTTAAAATGTGACTTATTATTATTATTATTTATTAAAATTTAGTATCTTCAAACTAAATAAGTATAAAATATATTGAGTTTTTTTTTCAAATTTAAAGAAGATCTTGGATTCCAACTTTTTCTATAAATACCACAAATTTATTGTTCTTCAAAATTCAAATTACTAATAATTCTTTTGATGTTGCACATATGTACAGATTGAGAGTCTTAGCATTGGTGCACTGAGTTGTGTTCGTGGGAGCGGTTTTCGTCGAAGGTAAAGAACAATGTTTTCAATGTGTTCGTGCACTGAGTTGTGTTCGTGGGAGCGGTTTATTTTTATTTTTATTATGTTTTCTTTGTGTAATTCTATTTATTTTATGCTTCAACTTTAATTTATAATTTTCTTTTAAATTTATGGAGTGTTTAAAATTTTGAAGAAGTGTTTATCACATTCTTCCATTAATGAAAGGTAATTTTTTATAATTATTATTTTTTCATATTATTATTATTTGTTTTTTATAATAAATATGACTTAACATGTAATTTGTTGCTTATTCTGTGATACGTGATGTCATTGAAGTACTACTCATATTTTGACATACGAAACTCCTTAAATTTTATCAATTTTACTAATTATATATATTTTTAATTTAAATATAAATCTATACACCATTATTATTATTGTAGAGAACAATAGATTTAATATAATATTATGTTTTAAATTAATATTTAAAAAACTTATGTTTCATCAAAATTCGTAGAAGAGGTAGATAATAGATTTTATGAGTTTTTTTAATCTTTTTTTTCAATATTTTCTTTATTTTTTTATTATTTATAAAATATAAGATGAAATAAGAAAGCATAAATATGATTTTTAAGATTTTAGAGAGGCGATGGTTTCGAGTTTTTTTTTTTTGAAACGATGGCTTCGATGTTCGTAGATTAAACTAAAATAATAAATGAATGAAAAAAAATATTGTGTACAAAGTAAGATTTTAGCATGACGAAAACTTATTTCTTAAAGAAGTTTAATTTATTTCACTTTTATCTTGAACTACGTGGTATGAGATTTTTAAATAAAGTAGATAATAAATATTTTACTTACCCATTTAAAATTTATATATATATATATACATATATATATATATATATTATTTATAAGTATTTTAATAAATAAAAATATAATCTCACATGTCAGAAAAAATTTCCCGTTCCAAAGTTCTAGTATTTTTAAAAAACCTCCTTAATTGCGTACTTCTCTCCTATTAAAGTATATTTTAAAAAACATTTATGGAATTTGTGTCAAAATTATCTCGAAACTTTTAAATGTTTAAATTCCTAAACTTTACAATATTATTTCCATTAAATTTGGATGAAAATGGTTAAAGTTTTATTTAAAAAATATTCGTGAACTTTAGAACATTTTAAAATTATTTTTTACTATTAAAAAATATTCCCATTATTAAGTTTTGAATAAAAAATGTTAAAATTTTATCTGAATAGCATTTCATGGTCTTTGAGGTAAGACACAATACTTTGAGGATATACTCTTCTCGAAGTTTGAGGTTCGAGATTCACTTATAACATTAATTTGTAGACACATTAATTTCTAACTTGTATTATATAAATAATTTAAACTTCCTAAATATTTAAATTTAATGTATCAAACTCTCAAGATAACTTATAAATTCTCATGTCCTAGATAACTCTTGAATTGAGATTTGTTATTTATTATTACACGAATTATAATAACACTAGAATTTAGATTTCATTTGTAACTTTGTGATTTATTTAACTTTTGAGTTTTTTCTTATCAATTATTTATATAACATTAAATTTGAAAATTTAAAGCAAGTTACAACAAATGGTACATCAAAATAGTTTTAAAAAAACGGTACAAAAAATATTAGTTAATTTAAGATGACATTCAATAACTTTATATGCATCGAAAAAGAAAGGTAAAATTTGTCAGAAGAAAAAAGAAAAAGAAAAGGTAAAATTGTATACAACAATCAAATGAGAAATATATTAATAAAATAATTTAAACATCAAACTAACATTTCAATTAATTAATTAAACAATCACATAAAAGTACATCATAAGTTAAAAATTAATAAGATAAAAAATTTATTTTATAATTAAATATGTAGCATATTTTAAACAAAATTCTAACATTTTTATAGAATAATTTTTTTTTAATGTTTTCTTAAGATAAAAAAGTATATATTTTTAATTTTTTTAAATTCAAAGATATTTTTAAAATAAAACTTTAACAAACATTTTGATAAAGTTTAAAATACTACGTTTAGAGCACCGGTTTGACTATTATAGACAAAAGGTTATGATAAATGGTGGATTATGATAAACGGTGGGTTATTACAAATGGTGTTTGAAGAACAAATTATTAATTATAACATGGATTATGATAAATGGTGTTTGAGGGGCTGGTTAATTATGTAACTAAAAATAATATATGTAAGATGTACATAAACGAGCACGTAGGTTTAGATAGACGGGCACGCAGGTTTAGGCAACCATCGTTTATAATCAACGATGGGACAAACATCGGTTGAGTTATTATAACCAACTCGGCCGCTTACATAAACGGGCCCAAACACACCCTAAAAGTTCATGTGAATACAAATCTGATATTTGAGGGCAATTTTTGATAGTTTAGGGAAATATTATAGTAATAAACCTGAAATGCTAAATATACCTACCAACATTATAAATGAAGCAAACATATTTCTGTGTCGGTAATAATGATTTTAATAAATAAAAAAAAAAGGTAATATTTAGGATCATGAAGAAAAAAGAAGTGGAATTTGAGGACAAGAAGGTTGAGACAAAGAAGGGGCCAAGTTGGGTTTGGGACATAATCATAACCAAAAACCCACCTTTGAAAGAGAGTCTTCCTTCTTGTTCTTTGAGTTTCACCAAAAACCCTACACATTTATTTTTGAATTACGTTATTATCAATTGCCATAAAAAAAAAAGAAAAAAAGAAATGGATGAAAAGTAGACTGCAAAATTTTTCGACAGGGTATGAAAGCCATGGTGGAGATTGATAATGACATTACACACGCCGGCAGCTTTACTTACTCTCTCTCCTCCCTCAAATCCTCCATTTGTCATCCCTTCATTTATGGGTCTTTTTGGTTTCCTTTCTGTCAAACCTGCAATTGAATCGATATCTTCGATTTTTTATCAATTTGAGTCAATCACACAATAAACGTTGCTCCAATTCAATTTTTCGGTTATAGATTTGATCTTGAATATCAACTTTAAAAAGTCTAATTTCATATAAAAGGGTTTTGTTTCCAAATAGTTTTGTACATGAGTAATTAGTGTTCATAATCTTACATAAAAAAGGTGAGGACTTCTCGCACCTATATCATAAAAATGAAACTTTATACTATCTAAAATGTATGAAAATTTCATCAAATTCAAACAGATATTCAGTTCAATAAACAATCTCATATAAGATTTGTGAACCGAAAGTGACATGCGTTGATGATCTCACATTGAAAAAATGAAGAGATTATCAAGTATTTTTAAAATATTTGCAAATTAATTACTTCTCTTATCAAGATTGATTTTGAGATGAAATTTAGACTATCTAATAATCTTCGGGAGTATGTTGATGATTAATTACTTTTTTCATTGACAATTGACTTCGATATAAGACCTCATATTATCTAACAATAAGAACCGGTTGAAATAATGTAGGCTAATATAGAGAAGCAAAACAGGATAACCTATAGTTTACTAGGAGCTTCTATCCATGAAGAGAATTTCATGTCCAATGGAATTGTGAAATTAAAAGTTAGAAAATTTATTAGCCATTTTTAAAATTGAGAATTTAGAGACATATTAAGCATGTTTATAATTTATTTATTTGACTTTTTTTTAAAGTTCAAATTAGAAGAAAAGTTACAGACCCTATACAAAGGATATTATTGTATTTCAATATAAAAATTATATATTTTTTTAGTTTAATAATTAGAGTGTATCTTTTAGTTCATTCTAATATATCGATGTCGTTGAACTGCTCTCTTGTTAACTCTTCTTGAACTATATTTTAACAAACAAAATTATATTAAATCACATAATAACGTGTGAAATTTTAAATAAAATAAGCAAGGACTACACCAATATTAAAAAGTCTCAAGAATTTAGATTTTAAATTTATATTGGACGGTTATTAGAAGACAAATATATAATATTATGATGATAGGGTTGAATAATTTATGGTTGAATAAAGTAAAGAGAGTGGATAGAGAGTTGAAAGGTAAACAAAAACCCCACTAACTTATGAATTGTTAACCTTTTTATTCTACAATTTCATCATCTTTTGTCAGACCCACCAATTCCTCCACTTCCAAATTGTTTTTCAAACCAAACCCATACTTTTTTTTTTTGGTTATAGTTTTAGTGAATTTGGTGTGAAATTTGATGATTAAAAATGGATACCTTGTTCAAGCTTGTCTCTAATTCTGATCAATCTTACAACTCAAGTAGCAGCTCAAGGAATTCTGGTGATCTAAATCAATATTACTATCTTCATCAGCCACAACCTGAAGAATGCTTCAACAGCTTCTTCATGGAGGATGAAGATCATTTCTCTGCATCCTCTTCTTCCAATAATCATCGTCGTCGTCGTCGCCGTTCCGATCAACTCCAGCAGTTTCATTGTTCTACAGCCACCACCGCTAGTACTACTACAACTGGTACGGTCAAACGATAAGTTTAAGTTGATGAGTTATGGTAGCGAAGTTTCTTAGTGTTTTAGCAACTAAGACTAACAAATTTGTTTTTAGCTTTCTAATTTTGAAAATTACACAATATTTTTTTATTTAACGAGAAGATTCAAATCTATAATCTCGTGCTTATTAAATTATATAAGGGATGCTAAGCTTGTTTTTATTGACAAAATTTGGTAAGTTTTCTTATAATATCATTTAAACTTTCATCCATTAAGTTTCTTTAAACTATTTATTTATTTATTATTTTTTTGAAACTATATTTTTTCTTTTCAAATCATGAAAACTAGATTATGAAATCATTTTAAAAATTTGACAAGAAAAGGAAGTTAAAGATTCAAAAATAGGGTTTGTAAGTTAAATTTTCAAGAACTCAAATTGTTATTAAATATTGAAGTCTAAATTGATAGAATTATAGTGTAATTTAAAAACTCTTCAATGGGCATTTCTCATAGTTGAATTAAACTACTTTTACTTGACATCGATCTTATTATTAAGTTTAAGTGTTTCTTTATCCACTCGACTCTGAGGTTAAATTTCAAGCATATTCTCAAAAGATTGATTAATTTAAATGCAATAAGGCCAGGGGATGGAAATTTTCTCAATTTTTCCTTCTTCCTACTTGTGGGTTAAAATGATTTATAACCTAGATGTGAGGGAATGACATTGTAGAGAACTTCTTTTCCTTAACCTCTCTCGACATTTTAATTAATTCATACGAGAGCCAAAAGAAATAGTGCCCTTATAACATCTTACACGATCTAGTAATCAAGAGGTTACAAATTCTAAACCCCATTCTAATCGTTATTAAAGTCAAAACAAAAAAGACCATTTTTTTAACGGTTGAGTTCTTTCTACACCTCGTAAATTAAACAGTTTAGGGAGTAGCTTTGCTCCAATCCCTAAGAGTCAACATTCCTAACCTTATAACTTATGTGAGAGGCAATTAGCAAGATCTCTAGCCCTGCTTGGATGGCTTAGCCAATTAGAGATTTGGGTTTATGCTATGCTTTTTACCAAGCTTCTTTCCAAGTAATTTATTTACTCATTCTATTTTTAGTTACACAATTTTTAGATTACATACTGAACTCTATTACTAAATCTAAAATCTTATGCAAACAAGATATTACATATTTAATTTTCTTTTATTCATATTCTTCATAGGTACTACTACTCGGGCTGATCAATCGCTCTCCCCCTTCATCGAAGACTCAAACTTCGAATTCTCCAACGAATGGGCCTCCACATTACTCCTCAAAACAGCCACCGCCATCATCGAAAACAACTCTTCACAAATCCAACAACTAATGTGGATACTCAACGAGCTTGGCTCACCCTATGGCAACAAGGATCAAAAGCTAGCTTTCTACTTTCTCCAAGCCATGTTTAGCCGCATCACCGACTCAGGTGACCGGTGCTACCAAACCCTAGCAGCGGTATCGGAGAATCGGTCGTGTTTCAAGTCGATGAGAAGAGTGGTGATGAAGTTTCAGGAGGTGAGTCCATGGATGACATTTGGTCATGTGGCTTCAAATGGTGCAATTTTGGAGGCTTTTGAAGGAGAAACGAAGTTGCATATTATTGATATTAGCAACTCTTTTTGCACTCAATGGCCAACTTTTTTGGAAGCTCTTGCAACAAAGTCAGCTCAAACTCCCCACCTCAGGCTAACCACTATAATCGCTGCAAAATCAGATGGGAGCTTACGAGTTCATAAGGTTTGGAAATTTTACTACATACCGCATATATAATATTTCTTTAAGACATAAAGAATTTCATTTAGGCAGATTTATGTTACATTTGACGTGCATATTTCTTTTTATTTTGCATTTATGCTAAATAAAGTTTCAATTACTTTCCTGTGTAAATGATGAAGAAGTTGGATCAAGAATGTCTTAACTAACTGAGGTCCCCAAGGGGACGGTTGAGGTTAAGGATTTCAAGACATGTTTTTTTTAGAGATCACTAGTTCGACGTCACTGAAAAACCCTTAAACTAGAATACCCTTCAAAATCTTCAAAGTATCTCGGTGCCACAGTCTAGGGATGAGCCAGTGGTGCCTCGGGTATAGGGGAGCGAATCGTAGGATTAAACGATTTACTTAACATCCAAGTGATGTAAAATTAGATTGTATATAACATGAAAATAGTCAAAATGCACGTAAGCTAGATTAAATGACTAAGTAAACATATTTTACCCGTATATGGGGCATGAATTGAGTTTTTGTTTTAGGAAAAATAAGATTTACTCAAAATTGGGTTGGTCTTACTATGTTTGTTACATAAAATAAGTTCTTACATTACTCTATTTTATGTAAATGCATTTTTATCAGAATATGATGAAAGAAATTAGCACAAGAATGGAGAAATTCGCCAGGCTGATGGGGGTTCCCTTCAAATTCAAATCAATATTTCACTCCGGCGACATTTCCGACATCAATTTCACGGAATTAGGCGTCAACCACGACGAAGCCGTCGCCGTCAACTGCATCGGCGCGTTACGCTCCGCCGCGCCGGTCGGGAACCGCCGCGATTTTCTCCTATCGCAGTTCGGAGCTTTGCGGCCGAGGATAATCACGGTGGTGGAGGAAGAGGCGGATCTCGACGGCGACGGCGACGGCGGCGTTCATTTCGTCAAAGACGTTGAAGAGTGTTTGCGATGGTTTAGGGTTTACTTCGATTCGTTGGACGGAAGTTTCTCAGCGGCCAGCGACGAGAAATTGATGCTCGAACGCGCCGCCGGACGCGCCGTCGTGGACTTACTGGCGCGTGCGCCAGCGGAGTCTGTTGAGAGGCGGGAGACGGCGGCGCGTTGGGCGCGTCGTCTGGATGTCGGTGGTTTCAGTCCGGTGTCGTTTAGCGAGGATGTAATTGATGATGTACGAACGCTTTTGAGGAGGCATAAGGACGGGTGGTCGGTGACGGAGAATGGAGTAGGCGACGGCGCCGGTGCCGGAATATTCTTAACTTGGAACAGGCAGCCGATGGTTTGGGCCGCCGCGTGGGCCCCGAACTAAAGGACGATGAGAAGTCGCCTGGGGCACGTGTGAGACTTTTCCTTCACACGTGTCTAGGGGAAGTGTATTATTTATTCCAAGACAAAAATTTGAGAGTAAATTATAAAATTGTTTTTAAAACTAAAATCAACCGTTTTTGTTGAAATGATTGATAATCTAGTGGTTTTATGATTTGTTGATAATCCAGCTCAATATTATAATTACAAATTTAATATTAAAAATCAATATTTAACTTTTATTTATTTTAAAATAATAATTGTCGTTTATATAAAAAATCATATTTAATCCTCTATTTTCGGACGATTGAATTTAACATCAATTAAGAGATAGCTTCTAATTTATTCGTTATTATTAATGTTGCATGGTTATTATTTTTGTTGGCGATTCTCTAACATGTAAATTTATTATTAATGATGATCAAAATTGATTAGCAAAAAATGGTATTAAATAATTAATTGTATATACTTACTTTTTTTTTTGAATTCTACTTTTTTTTCAATTTAAACAACGTTAATAATTTGTTTAGAGTTATTAAATAATATACACTTTATCCTAATTTTTAAAATCATTAATATCTTTTTGACATTGTTATTCTTTTCGTTTGAGTGATGACACTTTTTTTAATAAAATTTTATTTAAAAATCTCTTACCTCTTATTTCCATTTTAAAATTTCAATCAAACGGTTAATGGTAAAATTAAAAATAATTGTATTTGGAGTAAATTCAATTAATTTGATTAAAGTTATCACATGAATTAACGTCAGTTTCCACGAGACATCTTAGTTGAGGCTACAAAAACTCCATTGAACATCTTTTGATTGAAGATCATTAAAAAATACTTAAACTAGAAAATTCTTTAATATATTTCGATGCTATATTTTAGGGATTGATTAGTGATGCTTCAAGTATAGTAGATCAAAATTCTAAATACCAATTTAAAAAAGAAAAAAGAAACTATTGTCAAATTTAAGCAAAATCCAAAATAAAATAGTTACATCAAAACCCAACAATACCCAAATATAATAGTTGGGTTTAAAGGCTCAAGTGGAAAATAATTAGAAGATCAAATTATAGAGATTAAACCATGTGCATGAATCAAAACAAATCTAAGTTGAACTCCATCAATAAAATTTTCCACAATGTTGGTGGAAACAAATTGACACACTTATTCAAACCTCTCTAACTCTCACATAAACCAAATTACAAAAAAGAAAATCATAATAAATAAATAAAAATCATAATTTGTTGTTTTAGACTCATATATTGATTGTTTATTCTCAAAAAAATAAAGACTCATATATTGATTTGTTTAGATATAAGCCGGGATTATCATACAAATAGAAAATGAAGTGAAAAGGATTAAAATTCAATCCGAATAGATCAATGGCGCAATGACTTCATTGTTTGGTTGTTAACGAATTCAACACTAGCGTCACAGGTTCATGCTCGAGAATCTGTATTTATCTCCCTCCCCCATATGTACTCAAAAAAAAAAAAATTCAAACCCTAATATCATCATTATTATTATTAATTAAAAGACACAAAAAAGTGCACTCAAGGGTTGAAATATCGTGTACCTATAATATAAACTAGTTAACATTATTGAATTGGTAAGGAAAACTATGGGGACACTGAAAGAATCAAACAACGACCTTTCTTCTTGTATGATACATTGAGGGGGAGATTTAAACAACAATTTGTGTCATTTCAACATATTCCAGCCCTTGGGAAGCTTCCACTTCCTATGCCAATATATGGACACTCTTGACCACAAAGGGAACCCAAAATTGTAGTCGAGCGGTTCATCGACAAGTCCTCCAACCATCAATGGCAACCAAACGTACCTCGAGTCTCTAAGGTCAGCTGGATTCCATCGGTCCGCCATGAAAACAAACAAGCTGGGATTTGAAGGTAGGGGAAGAACAAATGTGCTCTGAGCAAAGAATGTAGCTAGTCGAAACATCTTGTTTCCTCCTATACATGGGTTTCCCAGTATCTCCCATTGACCCATTATCGACTCTGCTGCATGTGCCAGTGCCTCGTTCGGTGCCCACCCCGAGCATCCTGATGTAATCATGTAGTAAGTCCCCTGGTGTTTGAACAAGGCTGGTGCTTCCCGGTGCTGCCCGATGAGGATCCTTCTCGCGACATTGGTCACGTCGAGATAATCTTCTCTGAGAGGTCCTATATGAAGTTCACTATTGTCTTCAGATGAGTAAATGAGATAGGCACTACCATCATCATCTTTGAAGATTGTCATATCTCTACTGTCAAACCCATGAGGTCTTTTGCTGTAAAGATAATTGAATGGGCCGGTCGGGTAATCACTGGTGGCGACGCCCACAGAAGCTTTTGTATAGTTTGCATCGTCGATATGCATCCACATTACATATTTTCCAGTCTTGGAATTATAGATTACTTTCGGCCTCTCGAGCACATTGGATTTGTGAAGATCATGGGTCTCATTTGTTTCTTCTGCTGTCAAAACAATGCCTTCATTTTTCCAGGTCCACAAGTCTTTGGAAGAGTAGCAACCAACTCCTATGATGTCGACCTAATTATAAGAATGCCAAAATATTTTAGTCAAATCTCGAAGGCTAATTTGTAGAATAAATAAATCTAGAGAAAAAGAAGAGAAGATAGCAGGAGATAATAATGAATTAACAAACCAGTCTTTGGAAGATAGCACAGAACAAAAGCGTTCATATTGCAATGGATGGCTTTAAGATCATTTGATGAATATTATACTTTAAATTATATTTTTATAAGAAACAAATAACTTGTAATGGATAAAAGGAAAACTATACAGCAAGAAGGGAAGATGAGATATCTCATATCTCCACTAAACCAAAAGATTAAATAATCCTAATCAGCCAAAATATGTCAAAGATAGTAATTACAATAAGTATTAGAAAGAGAACACCAGATGCATGGATGTAAAGAGTTCGATAGAATCTCATAGTTCATCAGAATTAGTTGAGCTCTCTTTGAAGACTCTCTAGCTTCGCTCGAGCCACAGTTTCCACAACACCACCGTAATAGCATTGATTCATAGATACGAGCTTTCTCCTTCAAGAGGGTTCCAAAAAAGAGTTGGAGGATAGCTTCATCCACTTTTTTAGCGGAAGCATCAACACTTCAAATTCTAGTCCATAGAGACCGAGTTGTTGAGGCATAAAGAATAGATTGTGCTTGTTTTCATTATCCGATCTACATAACATAAAAGTTTGAAGACTTGATGCAAATCGGCCATCTTCATTGCACAAGGTCCCATGTTGGTGCTTCCCATGACCACAGACCCATAGGAAAACTCTCATTTTCTTGGGCACTCTAGTCCCCCTAATAGCTTCTATCAGAGAACCATTGATAGGATGACGATCCCAAAGTTCAGAAGCTAAAAATTGATCGTTTCTATTAAGGGTCAAAGATTCGGACGATTCCATATTTAGAAGAGCTTTTCATCTCAAGAGGAGGCTATGGAGCTCAATTCATTCTAATGCTTCCTCAAAAGTCAATTTTTTTTAAATTGGAACAGCCCACTCATTAAAAGGGATCAGCCAGCAATGATCAATAAGATTATCTTTTGACAAAACGATGATAAAAATTCAAGGAAACGAGGATTTAAGTACTTTATAATTCATCCAATTACCCAGGCACCAATTCGAAGCAAGCAATACATCAATGGTAGTGTTCAGTCAATTTATTTTAGCCCAGACACCAACAATATCAACAATCTCCTACAACGTTTGAAGTTCCTACTTGTTCTCAGAGAAAATAAGGGGTCATAATCAAATTGAACATGATTTTTTATATCCGTAGATGTCCGAGCTAGCTTACGCACACTTCGACTATTCTCACAAAACAAACTGCTTGACTTTATTAACATTTGGATGTCAAGAGAACTCATAGGAAATTAATTCCTAAGTAGGTGCCCCATGAATTCGACCCATAAACTTGATATGGTTCAGCAAATTTAATATTATTAACATGATTTTGGTTTCTTCCCACCTCAAAGACCACGAACTACCCACTTCGATCGCTTAAGCCCTGACTGCGGTAGAGTAGGACGCTTTACCCTCTATCAAGGTCTCCCTTCACTCGACTCTATCTTCATCCCCCCAGCTGATAGTAAAGGAAATGAATCCAGGCGAGGCTAGAGGTGGTATTAGAGCTTCATACGAGGGCCCCTTTTCTCTTGAGCCTTTTCTAGAAAAGCACTCAGAACATCAGTGAGTCAGTCTATCATGGTAAGGAAAGAGGTCAAGAGGGCTCCATGCCCCAAAAAACCTGGTAGTTGGCTTTATCTCCTAGTTGCTGCCATTTTTTTTTTTAGAGTGACGAAACTCAAGATCACTTACTCATGGATTGTGGATGGGTGAATTCTTTTTGGGATAACACTTTGTGTGTTTTTGAATGGTCATTTACCCGGCCAAAGGATATGCCCTCTTTCCTCCTAAGACGACCATCCCTTCAAAAATACAAAGGAGACACTCGGGCTTAATTTGGTATATGCATTTTTTTTAATATGGTGGAGGGAAAGAAACAATAGGATCTTCAGGGACTATCGTTTGCTTCTTGAATCTATTATTGAATCCACTGTTCTTCATGGGATTCTGTGGTGTCATAGAATACACCCCTTTTGTAATTATGATTTATCATTCTTTATAGCCCATTGGTATCATATGATGTAATTATATTGATAGGACTTTGATAGAATCTACCACACTATTTTATTAAAATAAGATAAATCTCCCGAGAGGATCTCTCTAAGAGCCAGAGTACCAAATACGACAATTCAATGGATGCATAACAAAGACCTAACCTCACCTATTTATAATAACTCTAAACCCTAATTTGACCTAATTAATAAAATACTAATAATAGGCCCAAGCCCAATACATTTAAAATAGCAATTAACTAATAATAAATACTAATATTCCTAAACTGCCAAGGCTGGATCGTATCAATACTTTCCCCCCCAAGAGCCACCTTGTCCTCAAGGTGTTCCATCTCCGATGCCACCTTCTGCAGCTCCATCTTCTGGAGAAAATTCAGTCACCTCAACATCCTGGTAATCGTGCGCATCCCGAACGACCCACACATCCAAATTCTGAAGCTCTTTCTTCTTACAACGATGTCCGGGGACAAATTGTTCATCGCAGCGGAAACATAACCCTTTGTCCTTCCTAGCTCGAATTTTAGCTTCAGTGAGTTTTTTACAAGACGTCGGGTGAACGGTTGTAGTCCTGTGGGACAAAATCTTTGTGCTTCCAGTTCCCGATCCAATCGTTCCTGCTTTAGCCTTAACTGTTGCAGAAGTACTTCCCTCGTTTTGGGAGGCCTGAAAAGCAAAATCATCCTCAATCACTTGGGCCATAAACATTTTCTCTTCAATGCCCACTGGTCGTAGTTTACGCATTGCGCTCCGTATCTCCTCTTTCAGTCCACTTTCCCACTTCCCCTCCAATGCACTCATACTGATATCGCGCATTCCCTTAGCAAAGTGCTCAAAGCTCCGGCGATATTCCTTTACCGTTCCCATTTGCTTCAAACTCATGAAGTTGGCATACTTATTAGCCTGAGCCACCGGTTGGAAACGCTCCAACAACCCATCTTTGAATTCGTTCCAGGAACGAAAAAGAGCACGGTCCTCCTCATATTGAAGCCACTCCAATGCCTCCCCTTCTAAACATAACCCTGCTGCCTCAACCCCTTCATATTCAGTCAACTTGTTTACCAGGAAATAACGCTCGACCCAACTCAACCATCCTACCGGATCCTCATCAACAAGGCCCTTGAAAATCGGCATCTCCAATTTTCTAAATCTCCTGTCACAACCCGGTCCATCCCTTCCTCCTACTCTCTGACTTTCCCGTTCAGATCTTTCTCCTCCTCCCCACCCGAAATCTCGTCCCCTGTTTCGTACATTGTCACTCCACCCCCGATCGTTCCAAGGTTCTCCTCGTGAGCCAAAATCTGGCCCCGTGCAAGTATCCCCTACCAAATTCCCACGAAATTCCACCCTCCGATCTAACCTGACGGACCCACCCGAACCCGGTCCGCCCGTGCCAGACCCGCCCCAGCCTCCGCTCGGACCACCCGCGCCGCCTGCGCCCGGCCCGTCCCAGCCCAGGCCGACTCCGCCCGAGCCCAAGCCCCTCTCGCGCTCGCCCAGACCCACGCCCAGGCCAACGCCCGGACCCCCCGAGCAACCTCGCCCCCCGGGGCTGCTCCACACCCGCTCGTCCAAGCCCACCTTTGACCACCCCGCCGCCGCCGCGCCCTGCGCGCCGGCCTTCTCCAGACACCCTCATGCCCTCGCGCCAACCCGCTCCGCCGGACTGCACCTCCGCCCGACACACCCCGCAGACCCGACGCGCGCGACGCCCGCGCGCGCCCGCTGAGCCCGGCGCCGACCTCGCACCACCACTCGCTCGCGCATGGCCAAAGATGCGCGACCCCACCTGTTTCCTCCCCGAACTCGGCCGCGCGCCGCCCGAAGCTTTCTCCTCCTTCGCAGTCCGACTCTCCGCCGGCCGACCCCAACACCCCTCCGTCACCTTCCGCGCGGCCCTGCTGAACGGCCCAAGCCCCTAGCCTTTAGGCCGCGTCGTCCCCCTGCGGCACCCCGACGACATTGCTGCTGTCCCCTAGGGTTTTGCTCGCGGTTGCTTTTCCCTTGGCCACTGGGTTCACTTCGTTAACCGGCAGCCTCGGGATGCGTTCCATCAATATCTGGATATTCCGATTTATTTGTTCGATTTGTGAGTTAAATTTTGCATCTTGTTGTTCAAACCTTGCATCGATCTTTTGCCCCAATCGTTCTTCCAACGATTCCAGCTTCGCTTCCGTTTCCAACTGTTTCTTTGACAATTCGGCCGAGCTATCTTCCCAACTCTGCATCCTCGTTTCCATCTTAGTCGAAACCATTCCCGGATCGGTAAATGGCTCTGATACCAAAATGATAGAATCTACCACACTATTTTATTAAAATAAGATAAATCTCCCGAGAGGATCTCTCTAAGAGCCAGAGTACCAAATACGACAATTCAATGGATGCATAACAAAGACCTAACCTCACCTATTTATAATAACTCTAAACCCTAATTTGACCTAATTAATAAAATACTAATAATAGGCCCAAGCCCAATACATTTAAAATAGCAATTAACTAATAATAAATACTAATATTCCTAAACTGCCAAGGCTGGATCGTATCAGACTTCTTGTTCTAATTCATTCATCAATGAAAAGTTCCTACTGTTTCCTATAAAAAAAACCTGGTAGCTCAGAAAAGTCCTTCGATCTCCCATTAACAAAGATGGAAAATGAAGTGTTAGCAATACAACCCTTCATTCATCCTATCCATCTTTCCCAAAGCATTTATTTCTAAGGATGCTTCATAGTATGTGCTGTCTAAAGAAGATAGTAACAACTATTATTGATGTTGGAAAAGAGACCACAAGAGTTGAATAGCTTGGCCGTGAAGTAGACAGATACCAAGTATCTAAGCTTCCATGATCTCTTGAAGTTGGGGGGCACTGATTAAAGTTGAAGTTGGCCTAAAAAACTCTTCAATTTAAGTATAGTAGAGATAAAGCACTACTTAGACAGCATCTACTTCACACAGACCAAACCACTCAACCTAGCGCAAGGACATAGTCCCAATTCACAAATCTGGAAAAGTCTAGGTAAGATGTATTTCAGATGAATGCCAGTAACCAAGTAGAAGTCTATAAGCTAGAGAAAATGAAATCTCCAATTTTGATGCTAAAAGAATTCTAATTGGCGACCAAGATGGAGTCAACTCGAAAGTCCATTAGGCTCTAACAAATTTATCGATGAAGTTATTTATAGGTTTGGCTGGATACGGGATGAGTAAGAAACAGTCCAAATTTTCTTAGGGAGGGAAAAATTTTACAATTTACCTTTCCATATATATAATTTTTAAATTCTTAAAAATTTAGAAAGGAAAAGTAGAGAGAACATTAAAACCTAAATGTTAGACCAATCAACTGATCCTGCAATGATGGTGCACTCTTCATTAGAAATACGAGGTTTATTTTAATCAAGACATCTGTGCAAATAGAGCTGTAAGGTTCTACGAGTTGTGATTGATGGGTTGGTTGCAAGAGAAAGCATAAGCTTGGATCTCTTAGGCAAAAAAATCCCTTTTCACTCGGGTTTAGGGCAAGGGTTGAGGATAAAATTGGTTCTAGAGCACTAAAGGACAAGGCCTGATGTAAATCATTCGTTGAGAAGCTAAGCTACTTTAGCTTTGGGTCTAAAGAGGGACCCGGAGGATTGTTGGAGCTTGCTTCTGGTATTGGGTGGAGGGTGGGAAGGGAGCTCTGTCCAACACTCTGCTAGGTAAAGGGTGAGACCTGAAGAATACAATTTATGAGATGAATTGGGGAATCATTTTGGTTCAGATAGGAGGTGAAACCCAAAGAGGCACTTGGTTCAGATGAAGAGAATCAATAGATGGCGATGATGGTATTCAAAAAGATTAAAAAAAATCCCAAAAAAAATCTATTTCAACTACCCAAGTGGCATATCCATTAGAGTTTAGACTGCAAGCAACTCTGTTTGACCAGACTCTAAATAGCACTATTGAGCAAACTAGTTTAGTTACAAGAGAGTATTTGATTACTTGGGCAGTTTACACTACCAAATAGATGCAAAATGCTTTAGTAGATAACGAAACACAAAAAGAAGAAACAGCTTCGCAGATAAAAACCAATTGTTGACGTAAAACTATGAACAAAGATTTCCATTAAAGATATGAATGTCAGATAGGTATCCTAATCAGTTAGAAGATAGATTGAATGAAAAGCAGGGATTTATCTCCTACACACAATTCCAGGATCCAATTGATTGTATTTGGAATTTCATTCTTCATCACTAAAAAACTCAAATAGATAAATCTCCACCATCACGATTAGGAAGAAGTAAAAACATAATTTTCAATATTCTATATTAGAATTAGATAAATTAGCATAGTTTGATAATTGTCATAAGTATAACTCAAAAATTATACAAAAAGTTTATCCTACTTTACAATAGATATTGAATTTTATTTTGAATAAGATTCTTTGTCTATATACGGGCTCAGTTAGTAACATTATTGAAATCTGAGCTTATGTTGAAATAAAGAATTCAACATTTTTCTCATCCATGTTCCCTAGAATTCCTTTACTATCAGACTTTTTTATTTTGGCATTTTGGAATTAGTTCGGTTGATTTTGGTTGCCTGACATCCGTCTTTTATAATTTAGCTCTGTTTTGAAGGTTACTTGTGTTACAGATTAGTTTTTTTATCATGCCCATTCGTGTGGGTGTCTCATTTGGTTGGGTTTGAAGTGATAATGTAAGAGAAATCGTGTTCCATTCGGATCATATTTTGATAAATGGTGTGGTTGTCTAAGTTTGTGATTGATCTATGGCTCGGTCAATGGTCCCAATGATATCTAATAAAGGTCAATGTCATTCTATCAATGGTTCTTTGTCATCAAGGCCCGAACTCGAGAGACAACAAAGGATTTCACAACTAAGCTCATTCGTAGGTTTCGAACCTAGGACCTCCAAAAAAGTATAACTTGAAAAACCCCAAGCCTCTACCAACAATGCCACCCCTTGAGCGAACTAGGCATATAGAAATTGAGTATCACTTTGTTCATCAGAAAATACAGAGAGGTTTAGTGCCTATTGGATATGTGAAGATGGGAGTCCAATTAGAAGATATTTTCACGAAAGCTTTAAATGGAGTGATAAACATATATGCTCTATCTTGAGGACCTAAGGAAGAGTGTTTAAGTACAAATGTGATTTAAGAGTTTATTAGTATTCTAACTTTTATCGTACTTTTATCATCTTAGTTAGAGTTCCTTTTTATGCTATTTATATGTAATATGTATCATTCTAATGAATAAGATAAGAGTGTCTTCTCTCATTAAAGTTTACAATTTTATCAAGATTTTTGTTTCTCAAGGACCAAAAACATCTGTTCGACAAAAGCAGAGTATACTTATGTAAATCTCTCATCTGTTCAACTAGTCACTAGTGGATGTTCTTAGCGTGCATCACATTAAGAAAAATCAACCTTAGACTTACGCTCAAGCCCAACTGAAACTTCAGAATGAGAAAAAAAGTAAAGAGAAAATTTATATCATTAAAATATGTAACAGGAACAGCAAATTCATATATTTGCATACTATATTCAGGAACCTCTAAAGATTTTCTTTAATCCAAAGAAGTAAATGTCAACCTCAGGAATAATTACGCATTAACTAAGAACCGAACTCATATCCATATCCTTTTCCTTACTAAGGTTGTCCAAGCTATTTCTGCATTCTGTTATAGATGGACTAAAATATTCCATGGACTGGACCTCCGGCGTTCATCATGATAAAATCACTTAAACGAGGAGACAAAAATTAGGGATGTGCACTTCCAAGAAACTGATACCGGATGGTGTTTCTCTAATTGCCCAGAACTTCTTGTCCTGGTCTCTAATGGGCATGGGTTTAGAAATAAAGTTGGGCTGTTGTGTCAATGCCATGTTGGCCATCAATTCAGTCAACTCAGCTTGAAAGCAATCAAATAATTTTGAAAGGGAGTGGTCTAGGAATTTTGACAAATAATGTCAATTTTATCCTCTTTTCTTTCCCCAGGACATGGTCCATTGTCTAGTAACTATTCCACTTTCCTAATCCATGTCAGTTAGATATCTTGATTTTCTCTTCATTTCTTGATGTATTGTGTAAAGTCTAAAACTTTCTCAAAGCCAACAAGATTAGAATAATATTCACCTTTCTTAGACTCTTTGACCTGCTCAAAGCTAACAAGATTAAAAAGGATCTTTATTAGGTTGTACAATTGTTTCCTTTGAGTTTTAGACTTTTTGAACTCCACAAATAATTGTCTTCCGAAAGAGAAGGAATATTATCCAACTCGTTAACAACATATCTCTAAGTAAACCTATATCAACACCATCATCGTGATTGTCAAAATTCTATTTTTCAACATCCAATCTCAAAACATCTCCAAGAGGTGGCACAGTGGTTGAAGACTTGAGCTTTGAGGGTATGCTCCTCTCAAGGTCTCAAGTTCGAGACTTAGCTGTGACATTACTTCTTCGATGTCTCCCGGTGCCTGGCCTAGGGACGGGCGTGGTTACCCTTGTTTTAAAAAAAAAACATCCAATCTCAAAACCAACATGCCCTCAATCAGATCTAAACAACTGCAAAGTGTGTTCCTTTCCGCTTCCTTAAAATTTCTTCTCACTTTCATCCTCCAAGATCTAGAAGCATATCACATACTATCTCAAAAACTAATAAGATTCATAAATTGGATTGGACGTGGACTTTATCAAAAGTGCAGTAAGGTAAGAAAACACGATGAACTTTCAACATATGATGATCACTCAAGCTGATACTTAATACTTAAAAACACAAAGATAAAACCACCATGGAGCATAATTGACACTTTGATGTTGACACAGTAAGGAATAAAGTTCAAACTATCATTAATAATGGAAAAGAAAGAAAAAGTCTGTGTTCTTTTCAAACAAAATTCATTGCATGCACGGCAAGACTTTATGTGAATTTTTTTTACCCATGCAAACGTTAGACTAACATTACACAAAATAGAGGTTGTATAGATGATTTTACCCGAGCAGCACCCTTTTTGTGAGCATGGTAGGTGGGGCCATCTTTGTACTCTCCATACCAATAGTAAGTTTCAGATAATTCATCGTACAAAACTCCACCTCCATGAGCTTGGATGGGATTCCCGTCAGTATCCAGCCAAACTCTCCCTGGATAATAGAAGAGACTATCGTTTCCGATAATCGTTGGATCAATGGAAGTTTTATGATCTGGAAAGAATTTGTGCCTAAGCTGTGAATCTTCATCAAGAAATTCATCAATCAATGTGGTTGTTTTCTTTGGTCTTCGTTTTGCCGCACGTGGAGATCTCTTCCTCGGAGGCGGAATTTGAATGTTTTCCTCTTCCACCTCTTCAAGTTCATGGAAGTGAAGGTGATGATTAGTTCGAAGTTGGATTCCCCGACCTATCTCATCCTTTTGAGTTATAGGAGAATATAAATGTACCAGAAGAATACACCCCATCAAACTCCCTATCACCGCAGATATCAAACATCTCTTCCCTGCATTGCAACGTAAAGTGGTCGATTTCCTATACTTGTTCCTCATCTTCATATTCTCTTCCTTTTTATCTCCAAGATAATGCAGCATTTAAGAAAATGAAACCTATTGAGATTCAACAAATCCAAACAAGACATAAGTCTCAGTCACTCTACAATCGTAGATAGTGAAAAACTACCCAAGATAAGGCCGATACAAATATGAAAATCTTAACAAAAAATATATCCGATTAAAGTAAAGGTAATAACAACAAACGATGTAAAACAATGATGACACCAATGAGCAAATCACAAACCAAACATCAATTAGATACCAAAGCATACCAAATCAACCAAACCCCAGAAACAAAATCAAAGCCAATTAAACAAATCGCAAACCATATCACTGAAATCAAACCCATCAAAGAGAAACATTCAAGAGGTCCAAAAACCTACACAACACATACAAAGGTGATGACCCAGATCAACAAAATTGAAGATACAAAAACAAACAGAGAAGCACATTTCCAGCAATTCAAGAGCCAGAATTACAAAGCAGAAGAGAAAAACAGACCTGAAAATCCGCAAACTAAAAATGAGGCAAGATTCGGAGACATAGAATTCCGAAGAACAGATGGCTATAAGTAGAAAAAGGGAAAACAGGCAAAACCCAGTAATCCAAACCACCGGAATCGGAGAACAGAGATTTTCCGGCAGCAATGAAACCCCAATCCGGCGATTGAAGAAGTAAAATCCTCCAAAAATGGGGTCGCAATCAGATTTTGAGGGTGAGATTTGTCACTAAGAAGTTGAGAGGTTGAATTTTAGTTTGGTTTGAATGTGGATTGAAATTGACCAAAGATGTTGTTTGTAATGCACTCATTTGTAAGAAATGTCTGAGACTTCTCGATTCAGCTAAAATTCCAGTACTGTTCTTACGCCTATGACCTAGGGTTTTTTATTTTGTACAGAAATTGCAATTTCTTTATCCAGTATAATTTTAATGTTTAGTCCTATATTTGGTAGGGGGTGTGCAAATTTTGCCCTGGACTTTCTATATTCTCGGAATAGACGTTCGGTTTACATTAATGTGGTAATTTTATGAATCAAATCCAGATTTCAATCAATGTATTAGGGACAAAATGTTTCTAATTAATATATACAAATGGTCAAAGGGTTGGATTTGTACTATAAATTTAGACGTTTCTTAAATTAACTAGAATTTTAACGCGATGTTGCACGTAATAATTTATAAATAATAAATTTTATATATTTATTTAATAAAATATGTCAATTGAGTGCAATAAATAAATAAATAAATATATATATATATATATATATATAATATAATATAAGTTGTTTCCTACCTTTTACACTAAATTTAAATTATCAAATAATAATTTCAATATAATATTGAATTTTATAACTATTTTTTAATGTTAGTTAAATTTATTAAAATTTACATATATGTTAAAAAAATAGTTAATATTTTATTTTGAGCTTAAAAAATAATAGGTGTTATTATTTAAAAAAAACTTAATAAAATTTATAGCATTAAAATTAAATTTTATCTCTGATTTTTTAAAAATCGATACTCTTCAATTATTTCACAATTTATCTATTAATAGACTAATTACTATTGAATTATAAAATTATAAGAGTTATATCATAATTATAATTGTAAATATAAATAAGCTAAATATAATTATTAATATACATATATGAACTTATCTTTAATTTTAAATGATAATTTTATCATTCTTCAAAAAAACAAAATTCATATCTCCAAGTCTGAACAATTAAGCAACAAAAGATCCCTACAAAAATTATTGCAACAAATGAAAAGTTAGATGAAAGCTAAGGTAAATAATCCAACAAAAATAAGATAACTAAATTTTTTATTATAAAACAAAAAACAAAAAGAAACCAAGAAAGGTAACCTCAAGCAAAAAGAAAATTTTAAATGTGTTTGTAAACAAAATATATAGAAAACTATATACATAGTAATATCAGAAAATCATTATTACTAAACTTCTGGAAGTGAAGAATTTATGCATTTTAACCTCAGTCTTCAAACATTTTTTTCAAGATCTCCAAGTCTTTTTTTGAAAGGCAACAATTATGCAAAAAAGATAGAAGAAAAATTAGATGAAAGTTAGGATAAAAAATCCAACAAAAATAAGATAACTTACTATAAAACAAAAAGAAACACAAAAAAAAAGTAAATCCAAGCAAACAGAAACTGTTCTCGTAAACCAAATGTAGATAACTATTTATAGGATTGGAAAATTCAATTTATTATTTTAATTAGAATATAAAACGTCAAATAAAATCTATGAGATTTGTTTAAAATATCTTATTTTCTAGGTTATAAAGATGATGAAATTTTAAATGATATTGAAATTATCTTCATTTGATTGTTGAAATCTCTTATTTTCTAACTTAGTCATAAAATCTATAAGATTTGATAAAAATATCTTATCTTCTACGATGAAAATCTAAATGATATTGTAAATATTTTCTACATTATTTGCATTTAATTTTTTTTATATTCTAAAAGATAGCAGGTTTGTAATTTAGGATATGACTTAAAGGGTAAAATCGTCCAAAAATGATTTTCTCCTTAAGCCACGCTTTAAGCAAGTATGATAAAAGTTTCTTTTAGTTAGAAATGATTATTTGATTTTCTAAAAAAAAAAAGTTTATTTGATGATCGGTGAATTTGTGTGATTAACGAGAATGTACCCTCAAAACTCAAATTTTTAACCACTGCGTCACTAAGATTAATATAAAAATTGGGTAGATTTTATGGATCATCAAATTTATTGAAATTTAAAACTAGTCTAATCAATATTTTAGTCAATATTACTTTATGTAACTAACGATTTTGCTATATCGAAGATTAAAAATGTGTATTATTGAAAAATATAAAAGGGAAAAGTGTTCAACTTTGAAATGTATGAACTTTGAGTAACTAAAAAGTGATGTCACTATCCATAATAAACACACAGTATCTATAAATTAATTTTCTAAGTTTTCTTGACATTCAAATGTTATAGAGTCAAATGGTATATTTCATGATAAAAGTCGTGATATGAGTAATTTAACCTAAATAGTTATAAATATAAAAATAATAATAAAACGATCTAATTAAAACTAAATCTCAAATTTAAAAACTAAAAAGGTCTTTTTTCCCCAACAAACAACGTATTATAGTGCTAACAAATGGACAAAGAGCACTTTAATAAAACAAACTCTTAACTACATGAGTCCTTTACAATATGTATTAATTTCTACTTAAATTACTCAAATGTTCCTTCCATAAGAATACAAAGAAGGTAGATTTCAACTAAACATAAATATTTAAATTAAGGACTAATTTGAATTGTCTAATAAACATTCCCAAACCTATATTATAATCAAACAGTTTTGAAAGCACTTCTAATTACTCTAAGAACTCTATCTGCAACTTCTTCTCCAAATTGAATTGGCATTGTTTTGCTTAGATCCATTTCTATAGCTTTCTTCTTAATCATAAGGTCTCTCTTCTCCAACAAACTCCTTTCATTCCCTTCTTCAATCTCTCTCCCTCCATTCATGCACATCTCCATCCATATCTTCAAAACCTCCTTCGAGACTGTACCGATTTCTTCACGAATAATCTCTTCCACGCGTCCAGACGCCGACTCGCTCTCTTCGCACTTCACGCTCACTAGAATCCCCGTCGGCGAAACCACTTTTCGAAAGTAGAGCGAGGACGAGAAATAAGGGCTCACTTCGGGCAGAACATCGAGTCGTTTTCGGTGCTTCTCGAGGTCTGTGTTCTCGTAGTAGGTGGCAAGGTAGTCGGGACGGAGGACGATGTCGACTCGAGGGATTAAGTCAAGGAAGAAGATGAGAAAAGTAGGGCTGCATTGCACTAGCTCGAACTGGAAATGAGGGATGTCGTTGGTGGTTTTCGAGTAGCCGGCAATGTTGGTTATGTTGAATGCCCCACCCTGCGGTTGCTTTAGGTGTAACCAACTTGCTATCATGAAATCAACCTGAAATTCCAAGAAAATTGAAATGTTATGTTATAGACAATATATCCCTATAGTTTAGGCTAGGTTTGAATGAATATAATTATATGCGAACCTACAACTTTTGAAATCCGCGAGTTATTCTTTATATGTCAACATATTCTTAAATTCAGCCACTAACACATTAATATACACTCAATCAATAAGAAATCTTCAAACATATTAATGGAGTCATTTTTCAATAAACTGTCGAATTTAAATTGGTATCTTTATTTCTAATAATTTATATGAACCAACAAACCCTATATAGAGGACACAAACGAACTCGTGACCTTGAAGTTGAAATGAATTAACACCAGATAAAATAACTAACTACGCCACTCACCCTCGGTTATCAAATCATAAGTCAGGTTGGCACTATTAATAACTATAATACAACATGTAGGATGGAACCTAAGAGATTTTGATTGACTTATTGGTTTTGTTGACACTTCAAGACTCAATTAAAAACGTTATAATTAAAAATTTAACTTGTTATACAGAGCTATTCGTAAGTTTGGGATTCTAAAAAAAAAGTTAATCTATGTTTGAATTCACAATCAGGAATCAATAAATCTGAAAACACAAAAACCTTCCGAATTTTGTTCCTAAGAATGGCATGGTGGTTAAAAATTTAGGCTTTGAAGGTATGCTTCTTTTAAGATTCTAGCTTCGAGACTTACCTGGGGCATTACTCCTTCGTATCTTTTGGTGCCTGGTCTAGGAACGAGCGTGGTTATCCTTGTTTAAAAAAAAAACCTTCCAATTTTTCATCTCAAACTAACTTCTTTTATTCTCCCCAAAATTTCAAGAATCATAATCAAATAATTTTCTAGAAAAAACAAAAAAAGCACTGTTTTATTGAAAAAAAAAAGTACTGGAGAAAGTGGAAGGGCAGATCGGATGAGAAGAGTGCCCTGAGAAGTGGCGGTTTGGTTCTGATAATACTCCACATCGGCCGGAACCGCCGACGGAAGAAGATGATCTCCGACCCCGTTTTCAACGGCCTGGATTAGATCTACCATCAGAGACCTGTGGACGGCCGTTAGATGCGGAAACTCCATCAGCTTCGACGGCGGCCGTGGATCCGCCATGCTCATCGACGGCGCGGCGGCGTTAAGGGTTGTTCGTTCGAAACGCGACGGTGGATGACAATAAAAAGCTCTTGGGGTAAGGCTCAATGTCAAAGCCATTTCTGGTTCTCATTTCTTATCTAATTTACTTTACATTTTATAAAAATCTATAATAAAAACATTTATAAAAAAGACTTTTGTTATTATTATTACTTTGCTTTTAGTTTTAAAACTGGAAAAAAAAAGTCACAGTGACCTAATGGATGAGCAATTACGAATTTGAATAATCATCAAGCTAAGTTTACTATGTCGTTATTTCTAAATTAATGACTTAATCAAAATAAATAAATTCGTTTTATGGTATTTTTGCTGTAAAAAAAAAAATCAAAATAAATAAATTCAATCAAATAGGTGGGTGGCACGATTAGTCTTCTATTACCATCTTACTTTTTATGCTACATCTAAAATCCTTCCGAACTAAAATAGGGATGAGCCATGCAACTTGGGAACAAATTCAATCGATGTTACTAATAGGTAAATATGAATTAAATGATAGTAGAGTGGAAATAGGTTAATATCAAACTAGATAACTAATTGTGACACCAATTCATTATTGGATGTAACATTTAGTTTGATAATTATGAATGGTTCATGGTTATGATGAGAGGAAAATTATATAAAAAAACGAAATTTATTTATTTTGGTAAACAGTTTTTTTTAGGTGTTTAAACTATTTTAAACACATACTACTCTCTACCTTCTCCAAATTACTGACTTCATCATAACCTACGTGATTATCAACTCCGTCGATGACTTAAATCTTTCTTACCTAACTTTATTTTATAAATATTTATAAAATATTATTTTATTAGAGGAGTTTTGATAATATTAAATGATGATGTTATTGAAAAATGTTTTTAAATTTGGTGAAAGTTTTTGTCTTATTATTAGAATTTTGGAAGTTTTTCTTTCCTAATATAAACTTTTTTCCACTTTTAAATATGTTAATTAATTGGTAAACTTTTATAGGTTTTTGTTTTTTATCAAACATAATATCTTTTCAAACTAATTATTTTTTCAACAAGGGTAATTTACAATAAAAAAAGGTTAAAAGAAATTATGATTAATTTTATATATATATATATATATATGAGAGTATATTTTGAGGAAAGGATAATAAATATCGATTCTCGAAATCAATATGATGTTAGTGTTGAACTAGTTTACAATCAAACAATAAAATTTCGGTAGTTAATAATATATTTTAATATTTAAAAAGGTGAGAAACAAAAAAAATGGGACGGGATAAAGAACGAATTCAATTGATGTTATAAATTGTTAAATATAAACTAAATGGTAAAAAAAAGGTCCATCGATATTTAACTTGGTAAGTATGAGTTGATGCTGATTACATACTCAAAAAATTACTTTATATTTTATTATTATCATTTATGAGAAGATTTTTTGTGGCTCAATGATGTCACATACTCAAAATGTAGACTCCCCTACACATTCATGTGTAGGAGAGTTTTACTCTTACAAAAATAGGAAAATTATATAAATAAATAAAATTCATTCATTTTAATAAATTATTTTAAATACATATTTAATTCTCCAAATTACTCACTTAAGTATCCTCTAAAATTCACAAATTTGTAAAAGTATTTGTACCAACTTTTTCTTCCACGAAACTCGAAATCAAATCATATCCAAGAAAAAAAAGGCACAAACTAACTTTTGGCCTTTTTACCAACATTCAAACAAAGAGTAATAATCGACGATGGATTAGCTTTTGACCTTTTTGCCCCAATATTTAAAAAAAAAACATATAAGTCATGGTTTAAAAATAAAATAAAAAATTGAACAATACTTAATTAAGAGGAAATACTTATCCACCTTTAAAACAAAATATATTTACTTTTTTACATTTTTTTCTCCACTTTAATATTTCTCTCTCCATTAATTAAAGTCAATTTTTTTTTTAAAAAAGAAAAAATATGTATGAATAAATATTTCCAAAATATTTACCAACTCTTATTTGAGTATTGCTCTAAAAAGTTTAAGTCCAATCATAATGCTAATAGTAATAATTTGGTTTGGCATTTTACGATAATGGAAGGTTAAAATTTATTGGTTAGATTTTTGTTTTCATTAAACTTCTTTACTTTTTTTTTTTTTCACATATTATTGGTACTTGAAGAAGGGCACGGAAGGAAAACAGAACAATCAATTCTAGATATTAATTCATGTTTCTTAAAATAAAATAAAACAAACAAATATTATCCCTAATTAGCAAATGTTTTTCTTTTCTTTATAGGGAAACAAACCAAAAGAAAAACAGAAGGGAAATAAGCAGAGCAGCATGCAGTTACTATGTGGTCAAATTTAATTCATTAATTTTGTTTTCAATTTAGAAATTTTTTTTTAAAAAAAAAAAAAAAAATCAAATTATGCTACATTAATGACTGCATGCTACCTATACAACACGTAAACATTTGTAAAAACAAAATGAGGCAAATGTCCGGTACAACTTGGCTGTCCATTTTTCATACAAAATACATAAATAAGTGCTCTAAATTCCACAGAGACTAAAAACAAAACAATGACCAAAATTATAGTAATAATAAAAATCTTGAGTGTGATATTGGCGGTGGTGGGCGGATAGATGGCGACTCTGATTTTTTTTTTTTTTTTTTGAGGGTGGGTTTAGTAACTGTGGTTGAGTTAAGAACTAACCATGGTTGGGGAATATGATTAGGATCTTAGGTTGAGGAATTTCTGACCGAACAAGCGACCACTTGAGCCCACTGTCTCAGCTTTGTCTTCACCGCCTGTGCATTTTCTCCTTCCAACACATTAAAATAATATTCTTATGATTCTTTTTTATTTTCCATAAATAATCTCAAATAAATTTTTAATTTTTATTTCTTTAGGTCCCTTTTGATAACAATGTTATTTTTTATTTTTTGTTTTTGTTTATGAAATTTAAGTCTATTTCCATTCAAATTCTCTACTATGTCTCCATCTTTTTTATAATGTATCCATCTTTCATTAAGAAAGTAGGAAAATACTAACCAAATTTAAAAAACATAAACAAGTTTTTGAAAATTACTTTCTTTTGTTTATAAATTTTGGATTTTTTTATTAAAATATAGGTAAGAAGATGTGGGTATCCAAATAAGAAAAAAGATGTAGTAAGATAGTTGTTGTAGACTAAAATTTCATAAGCAAAAAACGAAAAACAAAATAGTTATCAAACGAGAATCTTAATTTTTATGAATCATTTGATTTTTTAGCTACAAATATGAATACTAGGTCAGCTTTTGATTCATCATTTTTTATGAAACTTCATCGATAATGAATGAAGTAGTTTACTTATTTTTATGATAAAAACATTTTTTCACCTTTTCAATATGAAATTATCACGTTATGATCTAATAATCATTTAAGTTTGTACTTGAATTACAAAATTTTAATTTTAACTAGATTAAAAAAAAGTAAAACAAATTTTTAGAAGTTAGTTTTTTCTTTTCAAACTTTGATTTGATAGTAAAAATATAAGTTAATGGTAGATACTAAAGTAGAAAATCATCTTATTTTAAAAAAATAAAAAAATAAAATGATTATCTTTTTAATTTTTTTGCTTTGTATTACTTTTTTTCTTTTTTTTTGTTGAAATTGAAAAATCGATGCTTGACTATATCGAAGTAACTATGTCCATATTTAAGGCAGACATCGAAATATATCGAAAGAGTGGTAAACATAGAGAAGATATCTACAAGTTTAACTATGTTTTTAAACATATACTTAGAAAGATAATAACAAAATAATGAAATCTAAAGAGAAATTCATCTACATAATTTTTAAAACTATAAAATACATAGTTATCAATGGATGCTTTTATTTTTTTCATTGGTTATCATTGGATACTTTTTTTTTTTTAGTAAAGTTATCATTGGATACTTAATCACCAACAATAGCAGAATTCTATTAATATCTATATAGTAATTAAGTCCTCTTACCCTCTAAACATTGTTGAATTTTTAAAAAGAAAAATAAATAAAATAATCGATGCTAATCCTTTAAATTGTACTTAATACTTCAAATATTATCTTGTTACGCAACTTGATGTTTCTTTATTTGTCTTTTTGTAATTAGCTTCCATCATAATTTCAGGAAAACAGTGTACTATAATTGTTTTTAATATTGTCGTAGCTTCAAGGATGAAAGGTACTTGTACTAACTCCATTAATTATTACAAAAAATTTCAAAGTGTTAAATCAAAGCTTCCATCTCTCAATTTTAAGGTTTGTATTTGCTAATAAGCCCTTCAATTTTAAATAGTGTATAACAAATTTATGTCCTTTAAAAAATATCTATCGTCTTTTGTGATCAATAAGTCATCAACACCCAATTTTATCAATAAGTTAAATGATCTATTCAATATTTTAGATTCGTGAACATCTTTTTCAAGATATAATTTATAATTCTATTGGATACAAGATAAGAATTTAATGTTTTATTAAGACATGTTTGGATAAGAAAGAATGAAGTAGTTTGAAGTAGGGAAATTGTGTTTAGATAACCATGTTTGAATGCGCGAAAATCATATTTGTATAACATTATTGTAAGCATAAATTGTAAAAAAAAAAACCCATATGTTTGGATAATATGTTTGAATGATTACAATAAAGTTATTTACAAGAGAGTTTATAGATGATAAAAAAAAAAAAAAAGGTTGTTTGAAGGATTGTGATGGATTAGGGGTTGATATGTGAAAATGGGTGAAGTTTATTCTACAAACATAAGTACTTGATACTCCAATGACATATTGTATGACCGAGTAACTTTAAGGTTCGAAGATGAATCCTCATTCTAATTGTTGTTGACTTCTTTTTTTTTTTTTTGCTAAAACTATGATGACTAATTGAAATAACTACAACATTAGCCTTAACCAAGAAGTTAGAGAGTGAAAACTCCACTCTCAAATATTGTTGAATTGAAAAGATCGGTGATTTTACTTATAAAATATTAAATACATGTTTTATATTATTTTAAAAAGTATGCAGATAATAAATATGGTTCGCAGTCCTTCCCTTCTTATGGTAATAAAAAATGTAAATCGGTATGTTTTTTTTAGTTCTAGTAAATAGGCAAGTCAAAGGGCTATATATTTGTAGTTTATTATTATTAATACTCTAGAATTTTCAGAAATGAGAGAAGTAAATTCACAATTACTTTATATAAAAAAAAAATTAAAAAATTCACAATTACCCAAAATAAACATGCCAAAAACACAGAAATTCAAAAAAGATGAAAATAAATTAAGAAAAAAGGGGGATGAAATAAAATACCAGAAGATCCGAAAATGGCAAGTGGACTGCCAAGAGGAGAAGGGGAACTAAGGGAATCGCGATCAGGGGATGAAAACGACGTCGTTGACTTGACGGAGATTGAATCGGAGTAACGTTTATTAACGGCGTGATAAAGTCCCAACGCCGGCAACGTGTCGGAGAGGCGGGTATCCAACTCCGGCGAGTCGAACCCGAATCCCAACTCCATACACGCCTTCAACTCCTCCAGATCCTCCGCCGTCACGCTCCGCCGCCTCCGCCCTGTTTTGCTCCGCCGCTCCCACGCCTCCTCCCTCGCCGTGTCCGGCGACCACGATTTCTGCTTGTACAGTCCCGCCGGCGGAAGATCGGAGGTGGGTTTGGGTCGGACCCCCGACTGAGCCCCGCCGCCGGGGACCGTCGTCGGAGGTCTGAAAGCCTCGCCGGAGGGCTCTATGGCTTTTTCTTTTTTTGATTTAATTTTACTTTTTTTTTTGTAACGAGGGATTTAAGGGAAGATAATAGGTTATATAAGGGACTGAGATGACTTTGGTTTTGGTTGGTCCACGTCATCTTTCTTTTGATGACCTGTCTTCCATTTCTCTTTTTTTTTTTTTTTTTGGTCTCCTTTCATCTCTCTTTCTTTCTTGTTTTTTGAGAATTTTCCTATTTGTGTTTATTTTTAAGGAAATTTTTTAGTGCAACCCCCACTAAATTATCCAATCACAACTTACCATAAGATTAACTCTTTTTTTTTTTTTAGTTTCAACGCAATTAAAAGTGAGAAGATTCAAATTCATGACCTCTCAATCATTAAATATAATGTCGGCTAGTTATAATTCTTTGTTGGCATAATTCTATAGTTAAAATACAATCAATAAGTTAATGGCTCATCTAAAGATCAATAAATAAATAATTGATATTCTCAAAGCAATAATTAAAACATTAATTGATGTAATTCAAAAAACTAAGCTTAAGTTTTTTGTTTTTTAATATAACAATATTTAAAGATTGAAAGATTCAAACATGCAACTTCGATTCAAGAAGATCAACTTCGATTAAAGACGAAACCAACCAAGTAACACAATATTTGTCCATTTAATTAACTTTATATTTAGTTTCCAATATTTGTTGAAACCAAACATAATTCATAAAAAGTTGAAAGAGGAAAGGGGAACATGGTACATACAACACCCCTTTACATAAAAAGGGAGACTAAACAATGGGACCCCAGCCTTGGTCTCAATAAGAAAAGAAGACTAAAATGGAAGTACTACTTTAAACATGAAATATCAACACCCAAATTGTCAAGAAGATTAATCCATCATCCATATTCCAAATCATGAATCTACCAAAGTAATGGTATATAAGGACTCTAGGACCCATAAAGTATACCTGACCATCAAAATAACAACTCTTTTGTCCATTAACAAATAACAAAAGTGGTCATTAGAGCTGAATGTAAACTGAACTCAAAATTTAGGAGTAAAACCACAATAATTTGAAAATATATATTTTCCCTCGCTTTTTGTTATGTTAGCTTGTAATTGCATATCAATGAATCTAGAGGTTAAAGGAGAAAGCCATGCTTTACACAGTTAAACTGAACTATTATTCAAACGTATTCACTAACATTCAATTAATCTATATTTTTAAACTTAATGAAAAAAACAAAGTGACTGAATTTCTGCTCCAATTACTTTTCCTGCAAAATAAGGCCAGATTAAGGACTTGCCATTTTGAACCTGTAACCTCTTAGTTATTAGATTATATATGATGCCACCTCGGCTCAAAATTTATACTCTCATCTTCAAAATGTTAAGAGTTCGTTTGATAACGTTTTCGTTTCATATTTCTTGTTCATGTTTCTTATTTATTGAGAAACAGTCTTGTTTGATAACTGTTCCCATTTTTTATTCCCAAAAATACAAGAAACGTTTATCAAATTATGTGAAAAAATGAGAAACTCTCAAAACTTGTTTTTCTTGTTCCGTTTTTTTTCTTCTGAAACCCAGTATTGTTTTATTTTTATATTATGCATTCCAAAAAAGTCATAATATGCAACTTGTGATGTGATGGTTGTGTTGTCAGTATTTATTTATTATTTAAGTTAATAATACACTCGAAATCCGTAAAAAATTTGGCATCATGAAAAATTTGTTCACTAAAATATACAATTGACACTACCTTAATATTTTACACTCACAACATTTTTTAAACACGTCATTTGTGACAAATAATTTATGTGAGAGATAACATATTAAATTTATGGTTAGTTCTATATTAAGATTTTTTTTCAATTATAAAAGATTTAATTATACTAGAAAATGTAAACTTTCGATGACCATATTTTAATGCATGTTATATTTTGTTAGAAGCCTAAATATATACATATACATACATACATATATATATAAACAAAAAGCAAGAAATAAGAAACAAGAAATAAGAAATAGTTATCAAACAAGTTTGTTTCTGTTTTTTTATATCTTTTCAGAAACAAGAATCAGAAACGGTTATCAAACATATTATTGTCTCTTACTCTCAAAAAACAAGAAACTAGAAACAAGAACTAAGAAACAAGAAACAGGAAACAGAAACGTTATCAAACGAGCCCTAAGATGCCACTCATTGCCGGATTTTGGAAGTACCTGAAATCAGTTGAAAATTGGTAAGTCAAGAATCATCCCCAACAAGTCAGAATCAAAGCAAAATACTTTGGCTAAAGTCCTAAAACTGCAAATTTCACCTCTAATTAGTATACAAAAAGTTTATCAACTCGAGTAATAATGAGGAGCCAGTTCAGTAAGCCAAACTTGATCGATTCGCGTAACGTTGCGTATGTACTTATTATTAGTTTGCACTAACTCGTTGAATATGACACAATCTGGCTTTTTTCGAAATAAAACTGAAGAAGGATGAATCTGTACGGCCTCACCACTTCCAAGAACCCTGCATTATTTTTTGGTCAAATGTGAAATAGATTTGAGTACAGCCAAAAATAGCCTTATTGAATTATTCTAGAAGCCTCAGCTATAAAAGATAAAAGATCAATGCCTGTAAGTTCCATCTGGCTGCTTTGTGGCTGCATTGATGAAAAATGAAGCAGCAAGGCATCTGCGGAATTGAAGAATGTCATCTCCACAAGAGTGGTGAGGAAGATGCATTTGTTCCACTTGCCTCCTAATTTGACTGCATCAAAAGAAACTTGAAAAGATTATCAATGTTCAATAAAAAAAAGTACTCGAATTGAAGAAATCTTATGTCGGAAAATTAGAGATATTATATGAGAATGTCAGGTGAGTGTTTGGGCTAGTTTAAGCACACCTTACTATTTTCACAAGGCAACCGCCTGATTCTTCAACAATCGTATGAAGTTAAGCATTGGTTCAATAATTGTTTATGCCTGAAGTGTTTGGACCAGCTAATGCACATCTTACTATTTTCACAAGGCAACCGCCTGATTCTTCTACAGTCGTATGAAGTTAAGCATTTGTTCAATAATTGTTTATGTCTTAAGTGTTTGGATCAGCTAATGCACATCTTATTATTTTCACCAGGCAACCGCCAGATTCTTCTACAATCGTATGAAGTTAAGCATTGGTTCAATAATTGTTTATGCCTTGAGTGACTTCAAGATAGAGTGAATCCAACTACCTCAAACAACTTGGTTTATCTAAGTTTTTTAAGAACTAGATGATATACAAAAGAAAAAACTCATAAAAAGGAGGTCATGTATAAACGATTTCTAGTTAAAGAGAAAGAGAACATTACAAAATAGCTTAGAAATAGAAGATCAATAAACAGAAATTAATGAAGGTCAACCTCTCAACCCCTTTAAAGATACAATAGTTTATCCCAGGCCAGAAACCAAAGGAGTTCAAATAAAATTTACAAAAAAAGGGTGAACATAAAACCAAGAAATTGCTTTGCTAACCTGTAAACGTCACGTGCATATCTCAAAGATCGACTATTTATAAAATTTTCCTTGCACCACTTTCTAAAGCTTTTGTCAACTTTATTTCTGCTAAGTTCTGATTTTTTTGTATTCAAAAAATCATTTGCAGATCGATACACATTGATTAGAGTAAGGTGATCTCCTTCAGGATTTGAAAAACATTTCATTTTAGCTCTTACCTGAAAACAGAAGAAACATATAAAGTTTTACCTTTTAAAGATAAATGATAAAGCTAACTTAGCCAAGTATGTAAGACTTTTTTCTTTTGAAACAAGGGTAACCACGCCCGTCCCTAGGCCAGGCACCGGAGACAACGAAGAAGTAATGTCACACGTGAGTCTCGAACCCACAACCTTGAGGGGAGCATACCCTCAAAGTCCAAGTCTTCAACCACTGCGCCACCCCTTGGGGCAGCTAAGTATGTAAGACTTAACCATTACCAACATTTCCTAGAACTCAAAAGGCTAAAACCGATCCTGTTCAAGTAAGAAAGTATCGTAGACAACTTTTGTAATCATCACCTATTATCAATTATTTGCGAGAAAATGATGATTAACTTTATGATACAGTAACAAAAACTACAAACATAAAGGGAATAGAAACAAAATGTGTGAAGAGTGGACTGACCTCTTCAAACTTCTCGCGAGGGTTGTAAAAAATGGATTCCACTGATAGCATTGACACAGTTATCAGCATTTCTTCCAAGCAATTGGACTGACTGGCAACAATCAAAGCTTTAGAGTAGAGTGGATCTAATGGAAGATGAGCCATTTGATGTCCTATTGGATTAGATAGTTCACCGTCACCTACTAAAGCCCCTAGCAGAATCAATTGCTCCAACGACTTAAAAATAGCTTGTCTGTATGAAAATAAAGGTCAAGGTTACCAAAGACAAACCATTCAATCAACATCTATAAATATAAGGCAATAGTTACCATTCAATCAATTTTTTTTAATGATATTTGTGACTGTTTGGACCAGCTTAGGAAATACCGTCTGACCCTACAACATTTGATGTCAAGGAAACCTATAGGAAATTAATTCCTAGGTAGGTGGCCATCATAGATTGAACTCATCACTTCTTAACTCCTAAGGCCATCTTGACCACTAGGCCACTCCATGATGGTTAGCTACCATTCAATCAATGTTCATAAATAAATCTCTCAGGCGATAAGAAAAACTAAGAAGTTTGCTAAGCATTAATTTTATATCAAAGCAATATACTCCCAAAAATTGTGCACCTTGGCGGTTTTTCTAAGAATTCAAACTCCATGATATTATCAACACCTAAAGCCTTCAACTGTAAAATGACATTAGAAAGGTTGATTCTCTGAATCTCTGGCTTTGTTGAATCTTCAAGTTTATAAAACAAATTCTCGTTATATAGACGAAAGCATTTTCCAGGTCCTTCACGACCTGCACGCCCACTGAAGCACAGCAATATTAGTAATAAAACACTCACTAATAAAATTCAAGTTCATTTAGCTAAACTTATAACCTAAACACAATTTCATTATAAGACGCCTGCTTAACCCAACATGTTACCTCCTTTGTAGTGCCTGCGCCTTTGAAGTTCTAATAACAGTCAATGATTCTATTCTTTTGTTCGAATCATAGGCACGTGCTTTTACAAACCCAGGATCAATAACATACTTGATTCCAGGAATTGTCAAGGATGTCTCAGCAATATTTGTTGCCAATATCACCTAAAAAGTAGGTATTAATCAACCCAAAAATAAGACAAAATGAGGATAGTTATTACAAACAAGAATCATCAAATGTAACACATGAATCAAACACGAATACCTTACGAACTCCAGGTGGAGCTGGGGCAAAAACTTGTAATTGCTGCTCGGATGGGAGTGCTGAATATATAGGAATAATTACTAAATTCTGTTTTTCTTCAGGTAGCTTCCGAATCTTATCCTTAACAAGATTTTCAATAGATTCAATCTCTTCTTGGCCGGTCAAGAATGCAAGTACATCCCCAGGACCCTCCTCTAGATGAATCTAGTTGACAAGACACGTATCGTAATACATTGAAATTGTCAAATGAATTTATCAAGAAACATGTCAAGACAGGAGTGTTCAAACAATAAACTAGATTTAGGAAACAAAACTTAAATAATAGCCATGGAAAACATGTATAATGTATAAAATAGAAAGTGACTACACATTTTACATGTCACAAAACAAAAAAACAAAGCATCACTAGCAGAAAGAAACCCAACTCAATAAGATAGAGAGATCCAAAGTGAGAATTTAAATACTACCTGAAATATGGTAATAAGAGTGCCCTCTAAATAATCTAGTGCAACCTGACGAGAATAAAAAGTAGCTACTGGATATTGACGCCCGAGGACATGGCACACCTTTGCACCACCAAAGTACTGAGAGAAAAGGAATGCATTTAAGCTGGCCGACATGATAATTAATTTTAATGGAGGTAATTTCCTTCCTTGACATCTCTTAAGGGAACTAACATGTTTACTACTATTTCTATTTTCTAACGTCAAGCTATTATCAATCCTGTCCACATCATTAAGAGAGTCATTCAAAGAACTAGATCTTGCTTGCTGCACTTTTTTCAGATATCCTAACAATACGTCAGTATCAACTGTTCTTTCATGAGCTTCATCAACAATAATAACTGAATATCTGGAAAGATAAGGATCCAGCAATGCTTCCCTGAAAATTTATAAAAGCAACATGATTCCTAGGTTAGAACATAGCACAAAATCCTCATGCACCATAGCTTCTCTAAATCTCAAAGAGTCTTACACAACTAGAATGTTAACAAAAAAGTCTACCTCATGTATTTGTGATTGAACAAGTTTATGTTATTTGTCCCTCATACCCATCTATATAGATTACATAAAAATAAGAGGAAAACGCATGTAATGCCTACAGAATATATGTACCAAAGGCAAGGAAAAAGTGTCTCAAGTTAAAAATAAAAAATCTTTCAGGGAAGTTCAGTTCAAACCATTGCTCTTTTCGAAACTATCTCTGATTAAACTTGAAAGTAATTGATTGATTGATTTGGGAAGAAGTTAGACAGGCAAAACCATTTTAATTTGTCTTGGGAGGTCGTTTGACTTTCTGCAGCCCTATTTTATCTAGTATCCCTTTAAATTATACATCTATTTTCATAATGTTAGCTCATATGGTTTTGCAATTGTATCGTCTCAATAAGAGTTTCTTTTAAAAAGTTAATGATGGTGGAAAAGTAACTAAGTAAGCTGAAAATCAGTTAATAAGTCTCAGTCATCTAGATTATTGGACATTGGAACCATCATGGAGTGGTCTATGATAGTACCCTATCAATTTTATTTATGTATCAAAGTTCTAGGGCTTTCAAGAGGCCTAGTCTCTCCTCAATTCTCCAAGAGAATTCTCAATTTGACAAAATATTCGACCCTCCCAACCAAAAAGGAAAAGAACTTAAATAGTCTGTAAAGAGAAAATAACAACCAACAAAATGGGCCCCACAGCAGGACCACAACAAAATAAACCCTTTGCCAACTCATCCTTTTATTTCCACCTTTTGGGTCGTGCGTCTCCTGGAATAGACCTTCAATATTGGGGGTGTATCAATACCCGCCCCCCAACGCGCCACCTTGTCCTCAAGGTGAAAATCTGGAAACATTTCTTTAATAACTGCAGCTTGTTCCCATGTCGCATTCTCGGCAGTGGTGCCATCCCACTGAATCAAAACTTCTAGGTCGTTATCCGTTCCCGCTGCTGTCCGTGCGCCAAGCAAGGATGATGGTTGGCACGGTATGGTCAAGTCCTCGGCTAGGGCGGCGGGAATAGGTAGTGTGGCCAAAGTGTGCCCCACGGCTTTCCGTAGCACGGAGACGTGAAAAACATTGTGAATACGGGCCTCCGGAGGTAGATTTAAACGATAGGCCACCTTCCCCACTCGTGCCGCGATCTGAAAAGGCCCGATGTAACGAGGGGCAAGTTTGGGGTGTTTATACCTGGATATGGAAAGCTGGCAGTATGGACGGAGTTTGATATAAACCCACTCATTCTCCTGAAACTCCACGTCCCGACGTTTAGCGTTCGCCGACTTTGTCATACTTCGGCTCGAGCCTTTGTAGCGCACTCCTTAATTTGGCTAACATCAAATCTCGATCATAAAGTGGCGGTCGACTCGACTTACGATACTAAATCGGTTCCTTTCTCATAAGACAATAAGGGTGGTGGAGCACGCCCGTATACCACCTCAAAGGGAGTTTTCTGCGCTGCGGAATGGAATGCCGTATTATAACTGTACTCGGCCCACGGTAACCATTTGGCCCATTGCTTCGGTGTGGTCATGGCAAAACAACGCAAATAAGTCTCCAACCTCGATTGGTGACTTGACTGGCCATCGATGCGGGGGTGATAAGTACTGCTGCGCTTCAATTTCGTGCCTGAAGACCGAAACAGTTCCTCCCAAAACAAACTCGTGAAAATTTTATCCCTGTCAGATATTATGCTCCTCGGGTACCCGTGCAACCGCACAACTTCTTTAACGAAAGTTGACGCAACCGATACCGCCGAAAATGGATGTTTAAGCGCGATGAAGTGACTGTATTTCGATAACCGATCCACCACGACCATGATTGTATTATACCCTTCGGATTTAGGTAAGCCCTCGATGAAATCCATCGCTATGTCTTCCCAAATCTGTTCAGGAATGGGTAACGCTTGAAGTAAACCCGCTGGTGCGAGGGACAGGTGTTTCGCCTGCTGACAGATGTTGCATTCTTCTACAAATTTTCTTACTCTTGCCTTCATTCCCGGCCAATAGACCTCTCGGGCAAGTCGCTGATACGTCGGGCGAGCGTGATGTCCCTCCGTAGGAGTGCTATGGAACTCATGTAACAGCAGCGGAATCGTGGGGGATGAAGATGGTAGAACGACTCGACCTTTGTAGCAAAGCAAGGAGTTCTGAACTGTGTACCCTTTTGGCACTATTTTTCCCGCATCGATTCCTTTCCGAATTTCAGATAAAGGAGCATCACTTTCAATCTGGGCAATGAACATGTTCGGATCTAGGCCTGTTATCACACTCAACGCCCCCAACTCACTAGCGGATGGTAACCGAGATAAAGCATCAGCCGCAACATTTTCTAATCCCCGTTTATATTCGATGCCGAAATCATAAGCCAACAACTTGACGACCCATTTCTGATAATCCCCTGCAATAACGCGTTGCTCCAACAGAAATTTCAAACTTTTCTGATCTGTACGCACTATGAACCGCCGTCCCAATAAATATGGTCTCCACTTTTGGAGAGCGAAGACTATGGCCATCAACTCACGTTCATAAACAGCCTTATGTCGATGAGTGATGGGTAGTGCCTTGCTATAGTAGGCAATGGGTCGTGCCTCTTGCATAAGAACAACACCTACTCCTACGCCCGACGCGTCGGTCTCTACTACAAAGGGTCAGTTGAAATCAGGTAGGCGTAATACTGGCACGTTGGTCATGGCATTCTTTAACGTGGAATCGTCTTACGCCATCGGACTCCAACTAAATCTCCTTTCTTTAACAATCGTGAGGGGTAATGCGATCGACCCATAGTTCGCTACAAACTTACTGAGTAGTACCCGTGAGTCCAAGGAATCCTCTCAATTCCCGAATATGAGTCGGGCTTGGCCAAGTGGTCATTGCTTCAATCTTGCAGGGGTCTGCTGCCACTCCCTCTTTAGATATTAAGTGCCCTAGGTACTCAATTTGCAATTCCCCGAATTGACACTTCTTAGCATTAGCTACAAACTGATTATCAATCAATATTTGAAGTACTATGGATAGGTGGCTTACATGCTCTAGCACGGACGGGCTGTATACTAGGATGTCATCAAAGAATACTAACACAAACTTTCGTAAGTACGGTCGCAGTATTTGGTTCATATTGGCTTGAAATGTAGACGGAGCATTACGCAACCCAAATGGCATCACCAGGAATTCATAGTGTCCGTCATGCGTCCGGAAGGCTGTTTTATGGACATCCGTTGGCTTGACGCGAATTTGATGATATCCTGATTTAAGATCGATCTTCGAGAAGATTGTTGCCCCGTGAAGCTCGTCTAACAATTCATCAACCATAGGTATGGGAAACTTGTCGGGTACCGTAGCCTGATTTAGAGCCCGATAATCTACACAGAACCGCCAACTCCCATCTTTTTTCTTAACTAAAATCACTGGACTAAAAAACGCACTGGTACTTGGTCGTATAATTCCTGATAGCAACATCTCGTGTACTAACCTTTCAATCTCATCTTTCTGAAATTGTGGGTATCGATAAGGTCGCACACTTACAGGCCCTGCCTCTGGATTCAGCTGTATTACATGATCAATGTCTCTTTCGGGGGGTAGTCCCTCATGCGGCTGGAAAACTTCAACATATTTTTGTAAAACCTCACGCACAGCCTGTGGTGTTCCGGTATAGTTTTCGGTGCCAACCGATTCTCCAATGCTCTCACGGTAAGCCTCGACACGGTTCAACTCAATCAGAATACCCTTATCATCGGCAGTCCACGCCTTCATCATAGACTTCAATGTTATTTGAGATCGCACGAGGCTTGGGTCCCCTTTAAGCTGCACTAACCATTCCTCCACTCGAAACTCCATAGTTAAAGCACGGTAATCGAATTGAATCTGTCCCAGAGTCTCTAACCACGCCACTCCCAATATTACATCCGCACTTCCCAAGGGTAGTGGAAAAAAGTCATGGATAATAGTTAAATCTGAGAGGATAAGCGTTATATCTTTACATAACCCTGCGGCCCTCACGGAGTCTCCCGTACCGAGAACCACGCCACACCCTGTTGCTGGCGCAATCGGTATCCCGAGCTTCTTTACGATCTCCTCCGAAATGAAGTTATGTGAAGCTCCGCTATCAATCAATACGACTACAACATGACCTCCAATACTTCCTCGTATTTTCATTGTCTTGGGTGAGTCAAACCCAACCATGGACTGTAACGAGAGTGTGGCCAAGTCTGGTGTCTCCTCCTTTTTCCCTTCCTCTTCCAGGTTCGCATCACCATTAAGTTCACAATTCTCTTCCACGGTTGGTGCCGTTTCCTCATCCCTATCCCGGACAACCACGACCTCTAACTCTTGGAGTTCTTTCTTTTTACACTGATGCCCTGGCGCGAACTTTTCATCACAGCGGAAACAAAGACCCTTCTCTTTTTTAAGCCGAATTTGAGTCCGTCAAGCGTTTGTATGGCCCTTTTAAAAAGCGATGTTGTAGGATTCATCGTAGTTGACGACGCCGACCTCGAATTCACACTGTTTAGGTGTTCGTGGTGATAGATTTATATTTCCCCAATTCGGACTGAAAACAAAAGACCTCGTTCCTCCAGGCCCCGAATACGACGATCCTGCATTTGCACGCATCGTTCCCATATTGTTTCTCTTCCTTTGCTGAACCGCGGCATCATCCTCAATAAGCTGAGCCATCATCATTTTTGCCTTAAGACCAACCGGTTGCAATTTCCGCAGTTCGCTCTGTATTTCTTCCTTGAGCCCGCTTTCAAATTTGCCTTCCAATACTGCATCGCTCACATCCTTCAACCCGCCTGCACAACGTTCAAATTGTCGCCTATACTCTTTCACGGTTGCGACTTGCTGCAGCTTCATTAATCGGGTATATTTTGTCCCTTCTGACGCCGGCAAAAATCGTTCCAGCAACAGAGTCCGAAACCCCATCCAACTTGTCATCGGCGTACGATCTGCCTCATATTGCTGCCAGTCAAGAGCCTCCCCCTCTAAACAGAGGATTGCGGCCTCCAATTTATCGCGTTCCGTCAGTCTATTCATGATGAAATACCTCTCCACCCTGTGTAGCCATCCGATTGGGTCCTCGCCATCTTCCCCTTTAAATATCGGAACCTCCAGCTTGCGCAACCTCATATCAAACAAGGGAATCTCGCGATTTGTAGCTACCAAACCCGATGGGTCTCCCATCTCCGTCGTTGATTCCATTTTTTGTCCAGCCCCTGTTATTTCCGAAACCATCTGTTCCGCCAACGCCTCCTCCAACTTTTGTTTGCCTTTGCGCGCCGACTCCTCATCCACCGATCGTGTTCCGCGATCCCCAAGAGACGCGATTTCCGTCCTCTCGACGAGCTCACTCACACGGATGATTTTTCGATTCCCAAAGAGAGCTTTCATTTCATCCTCATCAAAGCGAACTCGAATTCTCGCCTCTCGAAGCTTCATCAAACCGAGCTTGATGCTTGCTTCAATGGCTCCTGTTTCGCGAGAACTCCAGCCAAACGCTCCTCTACCATTGCGACTCTCCCTTCCATTTTTCCCACCATGAGCCAGGAATTTGCTCTGATACCAAAATTGATAGTACCCTATCAATTTTATTTATGTATCAAAGTTCTAGGGCTTTCAAGAGGCCTAGTCTCTCCTCAATTCTCCAAGAGAATTCTCAATTTGACAAAATATTCGACCCTCCCAACCAAAAAGGAAAAGAACTTAAATAGTCTGTAAAGAGAAAATAACAACCAACAAAATGGGCCCCACAGCAGGACCACAACAAAATAAACCCTTTGCCAACTCATCCTTTTATTTCCACCTTTTGGGTCGTGCGTCTCCTGGAATAGACCTTCAATATTGGGGGTGTATCAGTCTAGTGGTCAACAAATGTTGTAAGGTTAAGCCATATGTCCTGTGACAATAGTTAAGGTGCGCGCAAGCTGACTCAGACAGTAACGGATATAAAAAAATAATAATAATAAATAAATAAAAGAGTATAGGGCATTAGAGCTTTAAAGCTAAGAAATCATGCTTCAATTGCCAAATTTGCTTTGATCTTCTAATATTGTCTGATAAAAGAAAAAGAATAATAATGTGTCACAACCTATGTGTCCTACATTTTCAAAAAAATTTGTGTAACATGTCCATGTCGTATCAATATCCCATGTCGGAGGATATGCTCCTTGTATTCCTTTAACTAAAAGTTTTGTTTCTTGTTATGAAAAAAATAGTAGGACTTAAAAAACAAATCAACTGTATCAAAGCACTCATCCAGGAGTTCATTGCATTGACATTAAGGGAGTCTATGGTGTTCATGATTCTATATTATACCTCAGTAGAAGACCATCTGTCATAAACTTGATTCTTGTGGAACTAGAAGTTACATCCTCGAATCTGATAGAATACCCAACTTTTTGACCAACCATGACGCCACATTCCTCGGCAACTCTTTTGGCTACAGACAGGGCAGCAAGACGCCGAGGCTGGGTCACCCCAATAACTTTTCCATGTTGACAAAACCCAGCATTAAAGAGGAACTGAGGTATCTCTAAAATATAACGATGTCAAATAGTCAATAAAAATAGTTTGGCTTGGCATAATAAAGTAACAAAAATCATTTTAGAAAGATGTGTTAAAATCTCACGTGTTGTTTTTCCACTCCCAGTTTCACCAACAACAATCAATACATCATTTTCATGTACCTCTTGGATGAAGCTTTTCTCAACTAAGCACATAAGAAAAGGAGGCAGAAATCAGATTAAAAAGGATTAATAAATTCCAATTGTAAGGGTAAAAATTAACTTGAAAGAGATGATCAAAAGAATTTTGATCAATACCAGATGCTATTGGGAGTGACTTTCTCTGTTCTTCAATTTCTATCTTTCTCTTCCTACATAAGAACCAAAATCATATGATTAAAACTACCCAAACATGAGAAGCCAAAACTCTATACACCAAGTCCATTTGCTATTCTCATTACCCTTCCAAGTCTTAAAAACCAAAAATAAACAAAGAAGAAGAACAGTGACATAAAGTTAACTTAAAACTGTATAAGTGGCATGCCTAGAGACATAGTCGTTAGACGAGACGTTAGCATTGCCAACTTGACTTTCCATTGCGTTGTTGATTCCTGCAGGAGCCAAAAATCCAAATAAACAAATGGCTATTGTTATCAATTACTTAAAAACATGGTTACACCACATGCAACAAAATTCAAGAACCTTTCGGGTATATATGTTAGTTGACGTAATTAAATATACCCCAACTCATTAACTTAAGCTTTTTGATTGATAGATGATTTAACATGATTCAACGATATCAAATATAACCAAATCTCTTGAAAGACAAGCTATATAACCAATGAGAATACAGATTAATCCGTAATTGATCATCAACAATTCAACCTGTAAACCTGCTATGAGAATTTTTGTTGATTTTGTCTTAGTTGAAAATAAGAGCAAGCGAGAGTAAGGGCCAACCTCCGACGTTATCTCCCTTGCCAGGGCAGAAAAAATTAATCATATTCAATCAAACATCTTCAGACTAAAGCTCCACTCTTACTCAACTTAATCATGATGGCGCGACCTAGTGATCAAGAGGCCTTAGGGAACTAAGAGAAGAGCTATGAAGCATGGATACGGACACAAGACATGGACATCGATACAATTAGACCTGACGATATGCCAATTTCTAAAAAAAACTAGGACGCGGGTATGTTGAGGATGCATTAATATTTTTTTGGTAAATATGTAAATTTAGCATAAAATACTACATACTCTACTAAAAAGCATATAATATCATTGTCAAGTTAACTACAATGGACACCAATTACGCATGGGAGAATTTTAGCAGATGAAGATGGATTTTTCTTTTCTTTTTCCTTTTCCTTTGCCTTTTTATTATTTAGTTAATTATAACATTAATTATTTTTTATTTGGCTCTAACATTTGGACTTAGAGATTGTTAAACAGCCTATTAGTTGTTAATTAAGTCTGTTTATACTTTATGTAATTCTTCTTTTATTTGTCTCTCTCTTGTAAAGGTTCCTCCCTTAACCTAGCTATAAATAGTACTGTTGTCTCAGGATGTAAGTGGGGCAGCTATTATCAATATACAGAACCTTTCTTTCAACATCTTTCTCTCTAGGCCTTTTCCCTCTTTTAGAGATCAACGTGTCTCCAATATGTGTCCAAGGTGAATCTAATTATTAAAAAAATGACACTTAAAATGGTGTGTCGGACATGAGTCCGAGAAGTGTCCGGAAGTATCTGTGTCGGATATTTGTCCAACACGGATTCTTCCACTATTTTGAAGTATGACTAAGAGGTGATGGGTTCAATTAATGTGATCACCTAACTAGAAATTAATTTTCTACGAGTTTCCTTGCATCCAAATGTTGTATTGCCAAGGGTTATACCCCGTATGCACAAGCTTCACAGATATTAGAAGAAGTACGAAAAAAAAAAACTCTTCTCAACTTTAGACACATTGACAATTGGATTAACACCTCTGGTATCCAGAATACTCATAAACCGAGCAGTTAACACAATATCTCAAAGAACTAAGCAATAATAAACGTGGTAACGTTCTATAAGTGAAGGGTGATAAAATCCCTAATAATACGACAACAATTCAACAAAAATCAAACAAGTTAATATAAACACGCAACGAAACCACCAGCCCCCCAAAAAGTGAGAAACTACTTACAAAAAAGCACGAGCCGGAGGGGTGGCGCCGCCGTACAGTTGTTGCAGATGGACAAAGCTATTCAACGGTTGCGATCTTTCCGGCGATTGTGTCGGCCACCGGAGCGTGACGTCACCGGCGTCGCAAGGCGGAGCCGCTCAACGGCCAGGGCGTTGTTTTCTATACGATTTTCTTGCCGAAGAAAAAAACCTTTGGGCGTTTTGCGAGAAAAAGAAGGAAATAAAGGGTATATTTTTTAATATTTTTTATGAGTAGCAAAAGAAAGAAATAAAAAAATAAAAAAAAAAACCTGGTTATATCATAATTTTAGAACAAATACAAATATAACAAAATCTCAATTGGTTAGTTTGAATATTTCATATTCTATCATCTATAAAATAATTTTTAAAAATTATTCTAACAACTACATTTCAAACTTTTAATTTGAGCTATCTCTACCTCATCCTTAAGAATTGCCCATTAATTCTTTTGAGTTGAATTTGAGAAATTTTCACATTATTTTTTTCCTTTCAATTAATTAATAATTACATAAAACATAATCACTCTAAACCTACACAAAGAAAAATAAAACTTTAAAATCCAGATGAAAATTACTGTTTAAAAAAAACAGAGCCCTCTTCAAAGGCCCATATTGACAAATTTGTTTTGTTGGGCAATTTTTAAAACATGGAAGATGGGTTTCTTTTTCTTTTTTTTTTTTTCTTTTGGAATGTTTTTTCATTTGTTCATGGAATGTAGTTAAAATTAATAGTTCTCTTTTTAATTATTCTTTTCATCAACCAATTTTTGGTATCAAATCATCAGTGTTCTAATACATTAGATGCTTTCCATCTTCAAAGAATAAACATTTTTGTCTATTCGTGCAATTTAGACATTCCATGAAGGAACATTTTAAAAGAAAAAGAGAAAAATAAAAGTTTCATCTTCCATGTTTTAAAAATGCCCAACAAAATAATTCTCAAAAAAAAAAAGCCCAACAAAACAAATTTGTCGATATGGGCCTTTGAAGAGGGCTATGTTTGTGTGTGTGTTTTTTTTTCTTTTTCTGTTCTTTTCAACTGTAATTTTTTTCGGTTCTCTATCTATCTATCTATTTGCATTTTGAGATTTCAATTACGATTAATTTAGGCCCCGTTCATAATCATTTTTTTTAATTTAAATTTATTTTTACTTGTATTTTTTATTTTTTGTTAGTTTTTATAAATATAGGTAAGATGTAGATATACATGCATACTTTTTGGATTTTGAAGTTTTATTTTTGTTTAGGTAGGTTTGGTGATTATATGTTTTATGTAATTATTTATTAAGTAGAATAAATAATTAAAGGATTCAAACCAAAGATCTCGTATTAGTTATCAACATGGCAGTTGAGTTATGCTTATTTTGATTTTTTAGATTAAGAATTTTTTACTTCGACGTATTCTTGCTATTTCTCTCAACAAACTTCATCAACTCATATTCTTTGAATAAGCTTATAAAAATCTTGAGGCATTGAAGATAGATTATTCAAAGTCACAAGAGACTATAGGACCCATTTCCTAAAATAATTGTTATTAGGACTCTAGGATTTTGAGTCTATCACTTGCTATGATCAACATGCGAGCATGATTTTGACAATGACCAAGAACTAAGCCTAAGTAATATAATATATAGTATTATAATTTGTTAACTTTTCATTTTAAAATTTAAATAGTTCAAAGATTGACATATAATAAAATGCTAAATCTCTTTCCAAAAGCCTCGAGCATTATCTCTTCTTAGCTCAAACAATATTTAAATGAAAAGGAAAAAAGCTATAACTCAAACTTTATATTATACAAGTTATAGAGCACATTCAATGGTGAGTTCAATATGCATATCTATCTCAAAGGCTCTTCTTTTCAAGTTGGGTTATTTGCTTGGATTGTGTCTTACCTTATACACATGAAGATGTAATCATAATTAAGTATTGTAAGCATCTACCTTTTTTTATTTAATTGATAGCTTTTAAGTTTTTATGGTTGTCGTAATTAAATGAGCAATTATGCAAGCTGTCTATAAATGTTCTACTTTTGATGTGACATCATGGTTTATTAAGGTATACGTAATATTAAAGGGTATGGAAGTTTTTTGGATAAAGTGGAAAAAAAATGCAATTTATTTTTACCTTTACATTTGATGTAGAATCTCATTTTAATTAGAGGATTAATGTGAGGAATTGCATTGGTGTGTCAAGAGGATTAAAAGAAAATGAATTATCAACTCAATCATAATTTAATTGATTAAAACCTTATATTACTAACCTAAGAAAATAATAATAAATAAATACTTTGATCGACATCCCTTTTTTTTTCTTTTTCATTAGGTGAACATCAATGCCGCTTGAGCTACTGTTCTATTGGCTACTTTGATCGACAACCCTTAAAGGATAATATTATACTAAAAAAAATAAAATACTAAAAATATAAAATTCATTTACCAAAAGTATTGACGGCATAGTAGTTTCATTATTTCCTAGTAATTCAGTTTAACACTATCTGTCACGAGTTCGATCTTAAAAATCAATATTTGACTCTTATTTAGATGAGAGTTAGGTTAATCGGTATTAATTTATCTAAAAACAGCTATTATTATAGAATGTAATACATTAGTGCGATGGAGTTTATTTCTCCTTGCTCGTGCTAGTAGTTTTCTACTAAATAAACTGGCGATTATAAATGGTTATAGATAGACGTTTGAGTTTTCATTCAAAGAAAGTAATATCTTCTTTGATTGAAGTAAGTTTTGGGTAGCACATTAAGTATTAATAATTGATTTTCAAATTTGTTTTTATAAGTAAACAACCTTATAATTTCTTTTTCTTTAATTATGAATAAAGCATAAAGTAAGTTTGAATAATATTTTGTCCAATTAAATTTTCCTAATACCTTAAACAACATAGTAATTAGTTATGAGGTTACAAGTTGAAATTTCCCATTCTCATAATATTGTTGTATAAAAAAAAATATTTTGTTCAATTATGATGCACACTTTTTTTCTTGCTTAATGACTATTCTCTGTAACAAATATATTTGTTGATTAAAAAGTTTGAAATTATAAAATTAATTCAAAATTTTTAGTCTACTAGTAAAAGAATTAAAGTTCTGGTTAAACATTTTAATTCTTGTCAAAGTCCAAAACAAAAATAATTTTTTTACCACAATTTATTTTTATCTTCTGGTTATCAAATAAAGTCCTAAATAAACAACACTCAACAGGATGATTTTTATTTTTATTTTTTAAATCAAGCAATTGATTATCCTTAATTTTCCTCAAGAAATTAAAATAATGTATCAAACATCAACTCAACAATATTGTATGTACGATTGAAAAAAGATTTCGACGCAAAATATTTGACAATAATAGAGAGCTATCATTTAGCTTTATATAAACTATGTACACACACGTGAACGCAATAAATATTAAAGATTAGAAAAATGGATCTATATATTTGATTTATAGGTAGATTTAGGTGGTAAATGAATTCATTAATCAAGAGTTTTAGATGTGACATTTAAATTATTATTATTATAAGCTCAGTAGAGGATGTTCCACAATATGCTGATTTTAATATCCATATAAAGTGCCCTTTTTATCGGCTATATATATATATATATGAAAAACCTTCCAAAACCTACGTTCAATCTTTTCATATTTTACTTTCATAGCTGCAGGTTGTGCTTTATAACAATAAACAAGACCATTATTGTTTCCCTTTATCTAAATATATAATTTTTATTTTGTCTTGATTTTTATGGGGAATAATCATTTAACATTGTCAATTTTAGCCTTAAATACTCAATGTTCCAGTTGGAATAGTGAAGACAATTAAGCATATCATATAGAGATTAAATATAATGAGTTCAATGTATTATATGAAAATAAACTAATATAATTAACTCATAAAATTCGAGGTAACTGCTTTAATTATATATATATATATAAAATAAAGACTCTAAATACAAATAAATTCGTACGATCATATATAGAGTTAAAAATACTACTAAAGAAATAATTTACTAAAAGACTTACCATCGATACATAAATATTGAAAAGTAGACCATAAAAATATAAAGGCTAATAACATTTTAACGTACTTTATTTTTTGTGCAAAGTAACATTTTATCATTAACTATGGTTTGAATTGAAGGTCTCTCTCTTTTTTCGCCCTCGAAGTTCAAGAAAATAATGCATTTTTCAAGTCGTTGAAAGTATAATGAACACATGTTAAATTAGTAATTTACTTGTTTAAGAGTCAAAGTATACTAATAATTATTTGTAATCACGAGATAATCAACCTAAATCAAAGTTTATAAATAACACAATATTCCTTATTAAACTAGAAAAATTAGAACGTGATAGGACCCACAAAAATTGAGAAGATATATGATATTCTCATAATTTATGATTAGCTAATTAAAAAAATTTATGTCTTGTTTATTCTCTTTAAAACATATATATAGAAAAGCGAAGGTGAGAGGAAATTTGTGATTGCATGTGATATAACTTAAAAGGCAAAAAAAGAAAGTGAATATGAAAAATAAAGAAACTCTTTCACACAAGAATTTTATGAAATTAGGTTGAAAGTTTTCATCTATTAATTCTTTTTAGTTCAACAATCAAAATTTTGAATCTTTGACAATTGAACTATGAATTAGATTCAAAATTCCCCCTTACCACATTTATTTCATCTCTCAACCGTTACATGAAAAAAAAATTCTTTTAATTGAAAGGGAAGAGCGTGATCTCAAACTTTTATTTTTTTTACTATATATGATGAGGGGAACAAATACTGATTCTCGGGATCGAACCTGTGACGCTGATGTTGAACTAATTTACAACCAAACAATAAAATCATTGTACCAGTAACTCATTCGGTGATCTCAAAACTTTATATAAGAAATATTACAACTTTAAGTTAAATTGAATTACAATCAAATCAAGTTAACGTTCCACCAACTTTTTTGATAAAAATATCTTATTTATGGTATGGGTAACGTTTTTTTTTTTTTTTTTGAAATCAACAATTAAAAGCACTTTTAGTATATTTGGAATATATATTTACAGATATTAGAAGTAGTTTCAGATTTTGAAAAAATGTCCAAATAATTAACCATCCAATCGAAACCGTTGACTGACGAAGGAAAGAATCGTTGGTTAAAGAGACATTAGCTTATGAAATTTCAACGTTTATCAAATCAAGATCACGTGGATCTCATGTGTTAGTCTGACTTTCTTATCCATAGTAATATATTTTCAAGCTGTGATTGTTTATGTATTTATATTTCTTTAAATTACTTCAAATTGAACCAAGAAATAATTTAGCAAGTGTAATTTTCACTATTTCTTTTTCCTTTTTTCTCAACAAAATCAATAGTATATTTTTCACCGTAAGTTCTAAGAAGTATTTCAATTTTAATTCATGATCATGGATTGATTGCGGTAGAGTACGGTAGAAAATTAAGAAATTATGAATTTAATTTATGTCAAAAATCAATTTTCTATGAGTTTTTTTTATAATTAAATGTTATATAGTCATAGATTGTCTCATAAAAATAGTTGATGTTAAAATAGAATGCGACCAAGATAAGCAAATGATTACAGAACTATGTTGCTTGGTCTCTCATCCTATGCTCATTTCAATCATATCACTTGTTAATGTAATCCTAATTCTCAAGCTAAAAATCCAAGTTATTAATTGTTGAAGCTAAAACCCTTGAAGCTAAAACCCTTGAGTCAAAGAAATCAATATCTTCTTATAAATTTGAATCAACCAAGAAAAGAGGCTGGAAAGAATCATACACAAAAAGGTTGCACTGAAAATAATTTCAAAATCCTTTTCAATTTTCACCTATCTTCTTGTCTCCTCCATTTCCAATTTCCTTCTCTGTTTTTATTTCTCATTAAAATTTCAGTCTCAGCTTCTCTACGCACAAATAGCAGAAAACAAGATATTGAATGTGGTAAAAGACCTATTATCGTTGTTGAGAATCTCATATTGATAAGGTGACGATATTTTCTAGTGTTCATAAAGTAGGTGGACTACTCCGTTTATTGTCAATTGGTTTTGAGATAGATGTCCACATTATCTAATATGATATTCATAGTCCATCAAGCCTATATGGGCATTCAGTTCAATAAAAAATGAAATTGAGATTCGGTTTCATCTTGTGGGGGCATATTGAGAATCTCACGTTGATAAGATGTAGATATCTTCTAGCGTTTATAAGGTAGGTGGACTACTTAATAGTTGTCTTCTCGGAAGAATTCATCAATGTCCATACTCCATGCAAACTATCATACAAAAAACCTTTAACAAAATGGTTGGTTGAAAACTCTCTCAAATGCACACATAGTTCATGATATTCACCAATATCTTGCGCATGTTCAAAATTCTATGTTGATAATTGTGAGGATACCTTTTAGTATTTATAATTAGAGATGTCAATTCTCAGCCCCGTAGGGACTCGCCCCTATAGGGGCAGTGAATTCCCGAATAGGTGGTGAATGGGGGAATGAGTGGGGTGAATTCCCGAATAGGCGGTGAATGGGGGAGTGAGTGGGGATGAAAAATTCCCCGCGAGCTAAATGGGGATAGAGACGGGGAATCTATTTCCATCCCCGTTTCCCTATTCCCCGTTCCTCGCCCCGTTCATATTTATATATATATTAAATACATTTATATACATAAAGCAGTAAAAATACTGATTTAGATTAATATTTTCCTTAATTAACTATTTAATTAGAAATCAATAAACATTTGTTTTAATATTGAAAAAAACTATCTAAGATTTAGTCAATTGAGTTAAAAGTCGAAAAAATTTGAAAAAAGTTAAAAATAAAAGAGAAAAGATGAAGAGTTAAATGGGGAATAATTACCCGTGGGGAACCCAATCCCCATGATTTCCCCATGGTGAATCCCTGCACCGTTTCCCGCAAAATTTTACGGTGAATTTGGCGGGGATGGGAATTGAAATGAGTAGCAGGGATGGGGATGGTAAAGCCATCCCCTTCTCTGCCCCGCCCCGTGGACATCTCTATTTATAATATAGGTGAGCTTTTCTTTCACTACCATTTGATTTTGAGATGAAATCTCATACTATCTAATCGGTATTATAGTCCATTAAAAAGCTATTCAAATCTAATAAAAAAAAAAGAATTGGACCATCTCCCAACTTATATGTTGTCTACTTTTAAAGCCTCTGTCATGATCTATAAACAGTTGAGAAAGCTTTGAGGACTTTCCTATGGAAAGGGATTGACTTGAATGGTGGTTCAAATTTGGTTCGTTGGGATATTGTGACACTCCCAAAGGAGGAAGGCGGTCTTGGAATTATGAAATTGAATATAACGAATCGTGCTTTGCTTGGAAAATGGATTTGGCGGTTCTTTAATGATTGCAAAGAAAATATAATGTGAAGAAATATTATTAATGCAAAATATACAACAAAGCAGGGTGAAAAGTTGCCATCTATGTGTAAGTTTAAAAGTTTTCGCTCCCCATGGCTTACTATTCTCAGGTGTTTGGAAGTCATGGATAATCTTATGAAAGTGCAGATTAACAATGGCATCAACACCAGTTTCTGGTTTGATAAATGGGCAGGAAATTTCAAATTATGTGAGACGTATCTTCATTTTCTGGCTTTGAGTTCAAACAAGTATATTTTGGTCAAAGATGCATGGATTGTTGATGGAAACCAATGGTCTTGTAATCCTTTTAGACCACTTCTTCCTCGCAAAATTGATAGATGGGCAGTTATTTCCGATGGTTGGACATCTCCTAGTAATCAATCAGAAGATGTTTTAGTTTGGCTGCCAGACCACCCCCACAATTCTTTCTCTGTGAGGTCTTTTAAAAAAATGCTTGCCAATGACCATAATTCCCTTGTTCATCACCCTACAACTACTTTTTGGAAGACCTCTATTGCCAAAAAAATAAAAGTTTTTATATGGGCATTATTTTACAAAAGGTTGAATATTGTCGACACTATGCAACGAAGGCAGACTTTGAAATGCCTTAGTCCATCCATGTGCATCCTCTATTACAAGAATGAGGAAGACGTCAATCATCTTTTTGTTAATTGCTCATATGCGAGGCAAGTGTAGAATTTTCTCCCAAGCCATTATATTCATGACATTACAAATTTCCAATCAATGAAACACTTTCTCTTTAGGGCATTTTGTTTAAATCCTTCTTCTCAAAAGGTGGAGCTTTGTCCGAATTTGAAGGCCGCTATCTTGTGGTGGTTATGGAGTGAAAGAAATGCAAGGATTTTTGAAGAGGAGTACAAACTAAGATCTCCGAGGTTTATTTGGGAAAGTCTTATTTTTATGGCGGCTTCTTGGTGTATTAAATCAAAGTATTTTATTAACTATAATATAGACTCTATTGCTAGAAATTGGTATGCGTTCTTGTAATATCTTTTTACATGCTTAGCATGTCTTATCAATATATCATTTCTTGTTCTAAAAAAAAAAAGTGGCACCAATTTAAAGGGCATTTAAAATAGACCTCCTGAACAAGATGGATGAGCTATTTTTTCATGCACACTTAGGTTTTTATATGAAACCTCATTCTATCTAATAAGACATAAAATGATGAATCCTAAAACACACTCATATAATTATAATTCACTTTTTAAATCAGATATTTTACTTCGATTTTTCAATTCATTTGCAGCAAAGGAGATAAGATATATATATATATATATATATATATATATATATATATATATATATATATATATATATATATATATATATATAAGTTGAACTAACATTATTATTGGAAGATATTTTTGCCTCACAAACAACATTTTGAGTGATTGGTAATAAAAAGGACTAATTATTCTATATATAATATTATAGACTTTGAAATAAAAAAAGAAGTGACAGATTAATGCAAAACACAAAGGTGAGATATCAAAATTATGACATGGATTCTGGTGGGGGGTTGCAACCATGTGATGGAATCTCCCCATATTTAAAATTCAAACACAAATTAAGCAGTGTTACTTGTTTTTTCTTAAGAGAGAGAGGGAAAAAAGGATTAAGAAAAAAGACATTTATTTTATTACAAGTTGGTGTAAATATATTTAATATTATACATAAAAGCATTCATACTCAGTAGTTTCTTGAGAGAATGGGAAAAGAAGATACATATTTTATATTACAAGTTGGTTTATATATATAAAAGTATATTTGCATCTATACTAAAGATGCACTACCTTTGCTAACTTTGTTTCTTGAGAGAGAGATTAAGTTTTATTGTTTTTTTTTTTTTTTTTTTTGAAAAAAGATTGAGTTTTGAATGAGAAGAAAATTAGTTTTGCTAACTTATTCTCATGTGGCTTATGCTGGGACATTAGACACTTAAATTCTAATGTTTTACTCGTTAAAAGTCAAGTGATTTTAATATAATTTATTGGTATTTAAAGTTTGAAGCTTTTATAATGTGTTTGAGCCATTCTAATTCCAACCTTTATTTAAATTATTAGATAAAGTGATATTTTTAAGAAAGCATATGTGAAAGGTAATCTTTTAGCTAATGAGAAAAAAAAAATGCTTGTTATCATGATGGCATTATATGTTCATGAGAGGCAAAATATAACATGATTGTAGTACTTTATTTTGATTAAATATTTTTTTTAAAACAATTATTTTGATTAAATGTTTTGAAGAGGGAAAGGTGGACATGTTTTACCCTTGATTTTGTGTGAATAAATGATATATACAAAATTAGGAAATTATATCATTCACTATGTTAAATATATTATATACACTATGTTCATTTTTAATTCAAGAGTAAACATCATCGTTGCCATCAAATTATATATAATATCGTTTGAACTCTTGAAATTTAATTCCTAAACTTTTTTTTTGTTTTACATATCCTTCAAGCAAAGATATTTTAACCATTATTAAAGAAGTCTTTAATAATGTCCAAACAAAGGTTTCTAGGGTTACTTTGGTGCAACTTATTTTGAAACTAGCTTTCAACAGACAAATGGAAGTTTCTATAAAAACAAATGTATTACTTGGACCAAATTGATCCTAGTCTTTTTTTTTTCTTTATTATTAGAAATATTGAGACAAGGAAAAATAAAATAGAGTCAATCTTGAATATTTATCCAAAAGAATTATGGGTTTTTTTAGGTAGTGTCTTTTTTTTCACTCAAAGTGAGTTTTTCCTCTTTTAACTTTGTATATAGATCAACTTACTTCATTGTTGGGAACATCTAATATATATTATTGTGTCTTGCCTATCTTTTCAATGTTTGTGTGGTTTGTGTCATATTTGATAAGTCCATATGAACTAATTGTGGTGGGTGAGGATCCTTAATCATCAAAGTGTGTGAACCTTAAAACTTATCTCTTCTTGTTGAGTAAATGAAAAGGTAGCTGAGAAAAATGTCTAAGTTGTAATAGTGTTTAGGACTTTCAAAGAAACTTACCAATTAAATCAAATTTAGAAAATAATTATAAATATAATCATTTTAAAAAAAAAATTAACAATTATAAATATTAATATTATTGAGTATTATTACATACTATCTTATAATATTATATGTGAAATAGTGTGGACATCCATCTCAAAACCAATTGGTGATGAGAGAAGTAGTCCACCTACCTTTTAAACACTTAGCGATATCCTCTCTCCTTATCAATGTGGGATTCTCAACATGCCTCCTCAAGATGGTGCCTCTTTTGGGCTCACCAATCTTGAATCGGATCTCAATTTCATTTTTATTGGACCGAATATCCGTTTGGGCTTAATGGGCTCTGATACCATGTTAAAATAGTGTGGACATCCATCTCAAAACCAATTGGTGATGAGAGGAGTAGTCCACCTACCTTTTAAACACTTAGAGATATCATCTCTCCTTATCAATGTGGGATTCTCAACATTATATACTGTATTAATGAGTATTTATAATTCAGTATTAAAGTGAATAAAAATAATTTTAAATTTAACTATACTTATAGTATTTTGTGAGAAAAGTCTTACAGATACAATTTTTTAAATAAAAATAATTGTGCTTGTGATTAAAGAGGGATAGAAAGTATAAAACACAATGAAATAAGAATGTGTTTGTGATGATTGGATGTGTTTGCCTTTATCTCAGCTGTCCTAAATATTTGATTAGTTGTGTGGGTCAAGACTCATTGATTTGTCTTTCAACCTTACAGGCTCAAAGTTATTAATCTAAAAAATTAAGCATGGTTTATTTTAAAACCTTTCATTATCTTTTCTACAAATATTGACCACTTTTATTATCTCTTCCAATTTCTTTTTACTATTTTGGGAAGGGGGTTTTACTACTTTTCATTAAAATATAGCTTAAATTTGTTTGTATATATGTGATGCCCTTTTTTCCTTGGGGTAAATTCCACTTTTTGTCTCAAACTTCATCATTTGATCAAATTTGTATTATACTTGTAGAAATTTCATTTTAGTATATACTTAATTTAAATTGTATTGATATTCTTTGAGACTAAGTAAATTGATTTTAGTTTCTTGGAAATTTTGACATTACTAAGAAGCTAGAAAGTTCATATGTCAATGTAATGAACAATATTTAAGACATTTATAGCCGAAATACTTAATACGTCTTCATCAATAAAGTTAAGGGAAAAAATTGGAATAAGATTTTGAACGCATAACAACAAATTAATATTCACATGGACCTCAAAATAATATATAAAAAATATGGTTACTTTCTTTATTGTTAATTAATTTTAAAATAGAATTTTATATTGTATAATATCATTTACTTATATTCATTTATAATCCATCTAATTAGCAATCGTCAAAAGAAAAATTCATCTAATTAGCCGCATGTTAAATCACATCAAGTCATTCAAATTTCAATAAATTAAGTACCACATCAACATCTCATCAAGTTGAACATTATTTGAATTAAACGATCAACACAAGTTTAAATTTAACCAGTAAGAAGCAACTTCATTGATAAAATTTAGTCTCTAAAGTAAGTTCTTTTACAAGACACATTCAAAAATCGCAAATTAACTTATCGGTAAATATTTTTGTTGTGTATCAAATTCCAACCTTAAAACAAACATGATTGTTCCAAGCATATAGGGAAATAAATTACTATAATTTCAAATAACCATCTACGAATTCGCAAAAACTATAATTTCGAATGAAAAATAAAAGATTGACTTGGCATATTAAAAAAAATATAACTTTAATTATAATTTCATAGGATTGAATGACGGAGAAATTATGAATTCAAATATTCTCCTATATTCATATGAGTTGACACAAACATAATTGAAAGTCTAAAAACATAGTTTTAGATAAAATGTTGCGCATTATTCAAAGTACGTGGACAAAATAAATATATAATTAAAAGAAAGAAGGTTACAAAAATGTCCCACCGAAATTCGTTGGGGGAAAAGTGAAGGGGCCAACAAAGAGCCGTTGCCAAAGCCACCAAAATGCCTCATTCCAAGATTTTTTAAAAGTACACATTTATTTTCCTTTTTTCTACTTCTTCTTTTTTTTCAAAATGGAAAATAATAATAATAATAATAATAATGGAAATATTTTCATTGCATGCTTCTGTTAGTGTCCAAGGGAACATTTTGGGAAGAAAAAAAAAAGAGTATTCTCTCTCATGCCAAATTCCTTGGACTTAAATAGGCTTCTACTATTTATTTCCCTAAAATTTGAATAATTTTTTTAAAAAAATCATAATTTAGAAATAGTCTTATATTTATAAAATAAATTGTTTTTTATATAAATTTTTTTTTTAGAATATATAAAAAAATACTTAATTACTTATATTAGGTCTTGAATCTTATTTTAGTTTTTTTAGAGCTTTAAATACATGCTCCTAAAATTATTGAACATATAATAATATCGCCAAACTACTATATTTATAATCTTATTTTAGTATTCAAGATGCTTACATTACCATCTCTAAAAAAACTCTTTTTTTTCTTTCAACTCAAACACTATTTTTATCAATGAAATTCATTGTTTTGTTATCAAATTTTTTCCAAGCCAATTTATTTTAGAAGTAAGGCTTCATTTGAAAATTATATAGTTTTTTATTTTAAAAAAATGCCTGTTTATCCTACCATTTTTTTATCATGGTTTTAGTGATCTCTTTTGAGCATATGAAAAGAAAAAAAAACATATAAAAACCCAAAGAACAAATATGGTCTTAGTCTTAAATTGAAATTTGTAAGATAATTGGAATTTGTTAAAAAATATATATAATTATAATTATAATTATTTGCGACATTGTTAACCTTGAAAAATATTATTATTATTATTATTGAAACCTTCTAAAATAGTTCATTGAACTCTCTTAAAAGAAGCTTGATTTATTATGTCATGTTTTGTTTGTTAAGGGGCTACAATAATTCAATAACTATAGAAAATTATATCAAAAGGTGTACTAGCAAAATAGTAGAACGTTTGGCTAATTTATTTAATTATAATATTATTATATGCCCTATATATTATTATTTATTGAGAGTACGTACCTTTAATAATTTCAAGTTCAAAAAATTTAGACATTTCGTGTCAATTATCACATATATTAGAACGATTCTATTATTATCATATTATATAAAATTCTATTTTGAAAAAATAATATTAAAAACTAGCTAGATAACCTTGATGCAAGTTTGAGTCCACCTACAAATTAGGGAATTTGGTCTTGTGTGCTTTGTTGTATACAACATTATTCCTTTCATAGCACAAAACTCCAACCAGAATAATAACAAATTGAAATGTGAGGGATTAAGATAGTCAAAAAGTATACAAAACAACATTATCAATTAAAATAGTCAACATAATATAAAAATCAGCTTTGGTAGCATGAATTGCTTAATCTTAGATATCAAAGTATCTTTGAAATGAATTCTAGTATAAAAAATCTTAATCAAAATCGTAAAGGAAATTCAAAGATAAAGGTTGACGAAATATTTTTGGGTTCATATATGTATTTATACTAAAGTTTCGATATTTGAAATTGCCATTCAAATATGTGATAAATACTCATTCCACTTAATATATAACATAGGTCTACCAATGTCATGTGTCACAATTAATCAATCCATCCTCTCGTGATATTGTTCTCTTAAAACTCTCGAGTCAATGGTTGATTCCTCCCACCAAAACATTACAAATATGAATTCTCTACTTGGATAACATACTACAAGTGAAATTGCTGTGATTTCACCTTTCATGTGTGCGGCATCTAGTGTTCATAGACAAACAACTTAAGATTATTATTTGTGTCTAACTGTACAAAATTAGAAATTGACAAACTAGATTAATACTTACGTCAAACCATTTCCATCTACTATCAGTACACAAGTAGATTGAATATGCTCAAAATTCTTAAGTTGAATCTCATAAAGATATAATACGATGCAGATAAACGTCTTTAAAGTGTCTTGACACTATCTCACCAGGTCAGTAAAAGTCAATAAATGATGTGGTTTTTTATGTTATGGGCTAAAATATGCAGGAACATAACTACTATTTCATTTTTTATTTACATATAGTCAGTACCTTATAGACCAATGTATGAAAGTCCTAATTATATTCCACACAAGTCAAAATGCCCTCCTATATATCAAATTTAGTGATCTCACGACATACTCGGTCATTGTGCTAAAAAAATATCATTGCATTTAAATTGTGTTGAAAAAAAAAGTTATAATTCATTAGAATGTCTATAAAGAACAAAAACTATTGTGTTCAAAAATTGCTAGAGTCAAATGAGGGTCCATAATCTCGGACTGAATTCAATATATATATTTTTAAGAATACATGTAAATTTCAATTGAAAATAAAGGACTCCTAATATTAATTCTAAATTCAAAAACTTTAAATCGTAATTGTCAAAGTGGTTGATTTTATTTTCACATTGTCAAAGGTGTTGAGTAATTGTCAAACTTGTTGATTTTGGTGTAGTTTGAAAATTTACCATACCGCCATTTAATTTCAACACTCTGACACTTATTATTTCAACAACTTGCTTAAGTTTATCTATCCAAAAAAGAAAATTGTATAAGTAGCTTTATAAACAAACTAAATATTGCTTGTAGGGCTTTTGGAAAAAATGATTGAGTTGAATACACAAAAAGTTGTATAAATTGCTTTTAGGCTTTTTATTTTTAAGTGTAGAATGAGGGGGCAGTTTGTTTTGGCGAACGAGAATAATTGAAATTTTTTAGTGTCATATCTGAAATCACTTATGTCTGATATTCTTAAATTACTATATTTAATTTTGTATAAATATTTTTTTATGAATACTTAATAATATTTAAATAAATGTGGGTTTCTTTTTATAGGAATTGTATTTAACATGACGTAAATTTTCTTAATGTTTCAAAAATGGATAAATGTTCATCCAGTATTCATGCATTAATTTAAAATGATTTTAAATTATATAACATAATTGTTAATATTAAATTTTAATTTCATGTATATAATGAATTATAAAATTTTAAAATAATTATACTGTTAATTGTACTTTTTATTGACTTTATATATATATATATATATATATATATATATATATATATAGTCCACATAAAGAAAATTTAGAAAGAAATAAGGTTTTTTTTTAATGTAAACCATCTTTGGAAAAAGAAAATAAAACCCACCTCAAATTTCCATTGAGATATATAATAGTTTTAATTTTTATGTGTATATTTTAAAATTGATAAATATAAATATATATTAAAAAGAAAAGAATGGCAAAATTGTCAATAGATAATTCCCGCATCATCGTGGGAATCTTGGAAACTCGTCAATCAAAAGTATAACTAAATCTTGTCAAATGCCCTTCGGGGACCCTACGATGCTTGGGAATATCAAGATACCTGATATTCTTCTATTACCATGAAACGAACATGCTAATCCAGAATCTCATTCTATGAAAATCTTGAAATACCTCAAAGTAAACACGACCTTGAACAATTGGAGAATTTGATCTTTCACAATTTTAATTAAGTTTACTTGAATGAGAAAATATAAATATATATACACATAATATAAATATAATATATATATATATATATATATATATTTATTTATGATTAGTTTAATAATTATTAAATTTTGGAAATTAGATTATCAATTAGACATTTAGTTAAATTTATAATTATTCCATAATTATTAAAATTTGGAAATTTGGATTATCAATTGGACATTTAGTTATAAATATCATCCTAAAGAGAAATAATGAAAAATAATTATAGTTCAATTGTTGTATTATGTTTGTGGTCATGCTGACAAATTTTTAAATTTGAATTTGCCTAGATAAATTATTTAAATTTATTGTTTTAACGTACATAATTATCAAAATTGGAAAATTAGATTATAAAAAAAAAATTGTTTTGGTTAATTATCAAAATTAAAATAAAATATGAAAATTATATATTTTCTCTCAACACCAAATTGCATGTTTTCAAGAAACAATCATTTTACTCGAACAAATAGTAAAATTTGCTGAATTAATCTAAAAAATTTAGAGAATTTACCATCAGCAGCATATTCTACTTCTTGTATTATATTTGTAGCATAATTTTTAAAACAATTCATCTATAGCATATTTATTTCTATCACTCACCTAATGATAGTCTATCACTCACTTAGTGATAGAACTCAATTTAAATTTCTATCGATCACTGATAGAAAACTTAAGCAGTGATAGAATGAGTCTGTCATTGATTGAATTCTATCACTAATAGAACTCGACAAGTGATAGAAATCAATTTGAATTTTCTGCTACAAATGAAATTATTTTGGATTTTGTACTATAGATGGAAATATTTTGCCATTTTTTGATATACATGCAAAATCCCCAAAAATTTAAGTCTTAATATATATATATATATATATATATGTGTGTGTGTGTGTGAATTTTAATGACTATACAGTTTGTCCATTAAATCATATAATATAAATTAAAATATATACATATATATATGCAATTTAAAATGGGTATAAATACGATGATTACAATTAAAAATTTTAATATAAAATAAATATCTTATCTGTTAAATACTCATCCTCATAAAAAAATTTCAAACTCTATTTTCTAAAACATTCATCCTTAAATAAATACTTAATTCATCCAAATCATTTCACTCCCATTCTCTTTTACTCTTCCAAAGGAAGAAGGTTTTTTGTTCAAACTTTACCATTCAAAAAATAGAATTATTTCTGTATCTCTAAAAAATAAATCTATAATTTAACTATTTTTCTTTTCTTTTCTTTTCTTTAGAAACGCCATTATATTTTTCACGAAATAATTAATTAATACAAAATAGATACTCAATACAGCCTCTAATTAGTTATATAAAAAAGACATTAAGAAAGTATTTATTATAATTTAACTATGTTTCTTTTTCTTTTTTTTTTGAAATGATATTATATATATTTGTTATATTGATATAAATAATATTAAAAAAACAAAATAAAAAATAATATGATAAGAGGGCCCTAGTTCCAAACCATGATGTGTATAAATAACCACAAAATCAATTTTAAAACTCCAAACTTCAATTCTTCTTAAAAAATAAAGAACTCCAAACTTCAACTCCCAAAAAAGCACTTCTCGTCCTCTTCTTCTTCTGTTTTCTACAATGGTCGACGTCGACCGGAGAATGACTGGTCTAAACCCGGCCCACCTCGCCGGCCTCCGTCGTCTCTCCGCCCGCGCCGCCGCCTCCTCCACCGCCCCCCTCCGCAACGGCCTCCTCTCCTTCTCCTCTCTCGCTGACGAAGTCCTCACCCATCTCCGCAACTCCGGCGTCGACGTCCAACCCGGTCTCTCCGACGCCGAGTTTGCCCGAGCCGAAGCCGAGTTCCACTTCGCCTTCCCCCCCGATCTCCGGGCTGTTCTCTCCGCCGGCCTCCCCGTCGGCCCCGGCTTCCCCGACTGGCGCTCCGCCGCCGCCCGCCTCCATCTCCGATCATCCCTCGACCTCCCATTCGCGGCGATTTCATTCCAAATCGCTAGAAACACCCTCTGGTCTCGCAATTGGGGTCCTAGACCGGCCGACCCGGAAATCGCCTTACGCGTCGCGAGAAATTCGCTTAAACGAGCGCCGATTTTGATCCCAATTTTCAACCATTGCTACATCCCTTGCAATCCTCCCTTGGCCGGAAACCCAATTTTCTTCGTGGATGAGAGCCGGGTTCTTTGCTGCGGGTTCGATTTGTCCGATTTCTTCAATCGGGAGTCTCTGTTTCAATGCTCTGTTTCGGATCCTCTGTTTTCTGATTTCTCGCGGCGGAGCGTCGATTTGGGGAAAACGCCGAGATGGGTCGAGTTTTGGAGCGACGCCGCGGTGGATCGGCGCCGGAGAAACTCGTCGTCGTCGTCGAATTCGTCGCCGGATCGGTTCATCGAGATGCCGAGATCGGAAAGCCCGAAGTGGGTCGGGGAGTATATGGGAGAATTGGGATCGGTTTTGAGGACGGGCGGGTGGAGTGAATCGGAGGTGGCGGAGATGGTGGAGGTTTCGCCGGCGGGGTTCTTCGACGGCGAGATGGTTATGTTGGACAACCAGGCGGTTTTGGATGCTCTGCTTTTGAAAGTGGACCGGTTTTCCGGTTCGTTGAGGCAAGCCGGGTGGAGCTCCGAGGAGGTTTCGGAGGCGTTTGGGTTCGATTTTCGGCCGGAAAAAGAGAGGAAACCGGCTAAGAAGCTTTCGGCTGAATTGGTGGAGCGAATTGGGAAACTGGCTGAGTCGGTCTCCCGGTCATGATACGTGGCTGTATTTTATTTTTATTTTTATTTTTATTTTTTCTCTTCCTCGTTTTAGGTAAAAGGGGAAAAAAAGAAAAGGAGAGCGGTATATGGGAATACGAGTTTGTACTATTTTAGAAAATTTTATATATAAAAGGATAAATATTTACTTCCAGTTTAATACTCTTCAATTTGTAGCTTCCTCGTTTGATAACTAATATTTATTGTTTAAATATTAAAAATAAAATTTACAACTAATGGTTATTTAACTAACAAAATGAAAGCATTTGGATTGAAAAAGAGATTAAAATAAATATAAGTGGAATTGTATTTAAAGATTTAGTTTTAATTTTTTTTTATAAAAAAAATCAAATGTTTATGAAAGGAAGCCTTTTTTCTGGCTTACATTTGATTTGAAATTTTAATCTAGTATGTATGGAATTTGAAAAACGTTTATGCTATAAAATTTAAGTATTGTTACTAACTAGATCTGAATTCAATTTGCACTATAAATGATTTGACAATAATATTCAAATCTTCTATCTTAAAATATTTTATTTTTTCCCTTCTTGGAACATATGCATCTCGACTAATATTACGAAACATAACACTTAGTCCTACAATATTTATAGGGAATTTGCATTGTATAGCAACTTTTTTACCCAAATTTACAATTATAGTAACTTTTTAAAAATAATTCGTTTATAGCAAATTCTGCATCTTTTTAAAAAAAATATCTATATACTTTTTTTATAGGAGACTTTGATAGAATCTATCATTCTCTAGTGATGGAAGTCTATCAATTTACTTTATTTATCAGTCTCTGTTGATAAAATCTATCAATATGGAAGTCTATCAATTTACATTTTTTTGCTACGTGTGCAAATATTTTCATTATTGTGCTACTCATGTAATATTTTAACCATTTTGTAATATACATGCAATAGCTCCATATTTAGATGTCAAAAAAACTTGTAGAAATTAATTACAAGATAAGTGGTCATTAATTGCAACTATCAATGAGCCATTTCATGATAGTTGATCTTGAAAATGTTATTAAATTTAAAAAATGAAATAAGTATTTTTTATTTTTTTTTGAAGTATTGTTACATAACTTACTTTTATTTCCATGACTACCTAAAAAGAAAATGAATCATTTAGTTAAGTCATAACTTACCCTTCCTAGCTTAGTCAATAGTGTCTTTGAAAATGAAAAAATAATTCAATAAAGAGTGTCATATAACCTCAACCAAAAAGTTTTTTTGTTTTTTTTTAATGATACCTCTTGTTCTTCAAAAGGGACAATTGAAGTGTTGGACTCCTCAATAGCGTTTTGTAGATCAAGTTTATTAGCATTCTTAAAATCTTGTTCATCATATGACCATAGATAACTCTTGTCCTAGAGAACGGATGAGATGAGCTAAGTGCTTTCATGTTTTCTCTTTTATTTTCATGCTTTTTTTTCATCATAATTAATCATGTGCTTTCGTAGAAAAAACACTATAAGTTAAGCTAATTGAGTGTGAAAAGTTAATGATAATGTTTACACATTCATAAAAGAAAGAATTTAATGAAGTTCATTTTACAATTTAATTTTTTTTCTTCTTCTCATTATCTCCTAGAGTTAAAATAGAGAATCATAATTTTATCTCTACCACTACCGGCTTGTTCAATAATCGCACCATCGACATGAACGTAAAGAATATAAATAAAACTAAAGATCTTGTTGATATTGATTGGATCATTGGATATTATATTTACTAGAGATAGAAAAGATTTTACACAAAGGGAAATGAGTTAAAATGTGATGTTAGGTTCGTTCCTTCGTTCATTGTAGATAATATTAGTTGAGCCACTCCTTCCCTTGCTTTCTTCGTTCCTAACCTCTTGAACTTGGTAAAGTAGCTTTTATCTCATTTCCTCTTTCAGGTGGTTTATTTCTTCGAAAGGTCTGTTCGTCTGTTGCTAATGTTTTCAGTGGTATGTTGTGTTTTATTTATTGTTGTGGTCTAGGTAATTTATAGTGATCCGTAGTGCAGTGTACAAGCAAGCAACCTCAAAGAGAGCTGAAATAACTCACTCGAAACTCCTTTTCGCTCCTAGAAGTCACTCTTAATAGCATATTCAATCATTTCCTTCGTAAACTCAGTCAATTCCTTATTCCCGTCTCCCTCTCCCAAAGGTCAAGTTTCTGGAAGAACCTATTGGTTGAGCAAATGCACCTCGTAACCTTAACGGGTACTTTCTTTCTTAGGAACACCCTTTAATGCGCTTCGCATCACTGACTTAGCCTATACCTTGTGCTTTTAGCCTAATACTTATCGACACAACGTTGAGTGCGAGGTAATATGCTAAAGCTAGATAGAATATGAGTGGGTACGCAACAAAGCATGGAATACGAACAATAAATTTTAGCAAAAAAATTTCGCACCCGTAAGATTTTACATTGACTCATCATAGTCATTAGATGAGATGCGGTTTGTTCTTATTGAATTTGTTTCTTTCCTGTAAAACCTATCACTTGTTGATTAAATAAATAATAAATGGTATAAAAGTCAAATATTTGCATTTTGGTCATTTTTATGTCTTTATTAGAATTTTGCCTTTATTGTTAACATTTATTAATCCATCATAACAAGGAATAGGTTTTTCTCCAGGTTCTATTGATATTATTTTACCACTCAAATTCAAATAATCAAACGTCGTCAATTCGACGTTCAAGTAAAAAATCGAGCTATGCTGAATATTGATATGTATTAATACCTTTTTATGGTATATCTTGACAAATATATAGGATATTTGTTTCTTAATCGAATTGAGCATTAATGACCTCTTTAATAAGTATGTAACATTTGTTTGTTACATAATTATTATTGTCAACAAATAAGTCATATATTGAGCTTTCTCGTCTTTTAGGAGTAGTGTTGAGCTCCCCAACCTCTCGAGATGTTGGATACATGAGACCGTTGTTGGAGCTACTCATTTTGTGAGCTATGAGTTATTTCTCTCATTATTAATTGGTTTTAGCGTGAAATTCCATATTCTATAATATAGTATTAGAGTTCATAACGTCCAAATAAGTACGTATCGGTCCAATAAAAATGAAATTGAGATCCGATTCAAGATTGGTAAGTCCAAAAGAGAAACAATTTTGAGAGAGAATGTTAGGATCTAATAATTATCTGACATTGTAAAAGTGGTAAGTCCTACAAACATTTATAAGAGATATGAGATACTCCACTCATTGTCAATTGGTTTTGAGGTAGAACCTCATATTCTGTAATAACCCCCCCTTTAGAAAGTTTATTTAAAATAAATAATGGTCTTTTGGTAGTTTTGAGAATAAAAAGGGGCACAATGGTCTTTCTGCTATGGTATTTAAATGCATTTTGGATCCCTAGAGGGTCGCCACTTCACTCTGTTCACTCTCGACATCCGCGCCCTTCCCCTCTCATCTCGATTTTCCGATCACCACGCCGGCGAGCTCGGTTCGTGGTCACCAGAGTGTGTGCGTGTGTGCAGCCGAGGAGCTTCGCGCGCGGGCGTGTCGTGGGTTGGTCGGCGGGGTTGCAGCTCGCGTGGAGCAGGGGTCCTCGCGCGGTCGTGTGCGGCTTGGGCTGTCGGTCGCTTGCGTGTGTGCGGCTGGGTGGCGCGCGAGCAAGGTTGTGGGCTGTCGGTCGCGTGGGTGTGTGCGGCTGGGCAGTGCGCAAGCAGGTCGGGAGCTGCTGCCGGTCGCAGCGTGTGTGTGTAGCTGCGTGGTTCGCGTGCCGTCGCAGGTGGTGTGGGTAAGGTTCTCTCTCCCTTCTTTCTTTCTCTTATTTTTGAGTTAGAGTGAAAATGGTGGCCAAATGAAGAGGAAGGTGGGTGTTTGGAAGTTGGGTTTTGTTATTTAAGTTGGGATAAAGCTATTCTAATGAGGAATAGGGGCTGTTTGGCTCAGGTTCAAGCTTGTTTTAATGAGGGATTAGGCTTGTTTGATTGCATGTATAAGGCTATTCAAGTGAAGTTTAGGGGTTGTTTGTTTTAGGTTTAAACTCATTAAAGTAGTGGTTTAGACTTGTTTGGTTAAGGGGTTGAAGTTATTTAATTGAAAGGACTGTTTGGCTGTTGGCCCTTGGATGTTCAAGTTAGGATTAATTAGTGTTGGTTATGAGTTTATGGAGTGTTGGAATTAGGGGTTGTTTGGAATTAGGTGCAATAGTGTTTGTTTGGGTAAATTGCAAGTATTGACCAGTTTGACATTTATGTTGACCAGAGTTGACCGGAGATATTCCTCGTTCTTCGAGCTGAGTCGAGAGGGCGCCGAGACACGTTTTTCGAGGTTCTTCACTGCTTACTAAATTTGACCTTCTGGATCCATTTTTAATGGTTTAAAGTGCTAGTTTTGACCGGTTTGCTTCTTTCAGGGCTCGGAGTTGTGTTTTGACTTTTGGGGGCTTCTAGTTTATTCTAAAGTGTTGTTTGGGAGGTTCAGCCGAGGTAAGGGACCCGTTACCCCTTCTCGAGGCCCGTGGCTATTACATGTGTTAGATCGACTGTATTCACTTACTTGTTTGATGTGGCATAATTTGTGTTGTTTGTCGCTTGTATTGATTACTCGAAAGCATGTAATATAAGATTGATATCATGTCCTAGGCAAGCATGTAGATTTTGTGAATACTTGGATATGCATGAACTGATGTGTGTTGATTGACGGGGTCGGTCTTGCATGTTATGTCTTATGTCCCTTTAGGGACTTGCATGATGTTTGATGCACGGCTTGGTGTTTCGTTTGGACGCAAACGAGACACGGAGACCGGATAGAGGATGCTAGTGTTTAACGTGCATGGTTTGTGGTCGCACGTTCTCTCGAAGGGGATTTGTGGTCCCTCGCCGTCTGGTTCCCGTGGATGGTTGGCCCACCAGGCTCACGGTTCCGTCGGCATTTTACTACTAGCCTAGGGTGCTCTCTAGGTATGTGGTTGGGTTTGTGGCCCTTTGGTGAGCGTGTTGGATCCACCCTCACCGTGAGTATGAGACCTGTGGGATTTGTGGTCCCTTAGCTACTGTGTCGCTTTACTCGCAGGATCCCTCGGCTGGGAGCAGTATCCCGCATTGTTGTCTTGAGATTGTGGTCTCTATTGGCTTTTAGGTCTTTGGTTTGTGGCCTTAGACCGCTCTGCGTGGCGTGGACCTGGACATGGTTCCTGGCACCCTTCGCCCAGGAGCTCGGGTTTTGTGGACCCTTTGATTATGTACTCATCTTACATGTTTGTGTTTCTTCTGGCCTGATGCATGTCTTTACCCCGAGTTGGGGAATCCTTACTGATTTTGCAAAAACTCACCCTTTCCACTGTGGAATGCCACAGGTACTACGAGATCGTACTGAGATGGAGGACCGAACAAGCTGGAGATGACCATGGGGCCCGCTGCGTTATGTTTTGAGTTTTCCTTAGTTATTTCTTCCGCACGGATTTTAGGGGCATGCTACGATTTACTTTTACTAGAACTGATGTTTGTTTTCGAACTTATGGGTGCCCACTATTACTGTTTTATGATTCCTGGATTTTCGTTGGACATTTTATTATGATTAGACTTGACTTTGAGGCTTGGTTTTTAAACTTTGCATGCCCTACTACATGTTGTTTTTCATGCATTTAGTGTTAAGGATTTGGGTTAGACCTCGGATGGGTCGGGTCCTTACATATTCTCTAATAACTGCCCATCTCGTTGGATTGGAACATGGAGGCTACACTTATTATGAGCCTTGAATTCGATTAATCTTAACTCATGTAAACAAGTACTACTGCTCTTAAATAAAATAACAATTTTCATGATTGAACTCATGACAATAGAGTTCAATTGAATTATCACAAATTAAGATAACCAACACACATTCGACCCAAAAAAGTGAGACAATAAGCAATGACAATGAAATTTAAATAGTTATTTTAAAAATAAAATACTAGAATATGAAATAATTATAAAAGTTAATTTTAGGTGGATAATATTGTTGTTCCCAGTGCCCCATTATTTGAGAAGACAGAGGTTCCATTCCAAAATGCACTAGCATTTTTGTAGTAAATAAACAAAATGAAAGAATTTATATAATATGTATATTTTTTGAAACCAAGCATTATATATATTTTTTCTGAACAAAAATTGTAATTAATAATTGAAGATACAAATTTGGTGGATTTTATTAGGATGAAACGACAACATAGTTTTGCTGAACTGACGTGGCTGAGCCTTACGAAACTAAACTACTACGTACACACACCCGCACGTGCGTACTGTGCTTTGAGATTAGAGCATCGAGATTCACGCGCCACGCGCCACAACGCTCGTTGTTGTCATTACATTACAATCATTTCCTTTTTAATATTATTTATTGCTAAATGATGTTTTATTGTTATAAAAATAAGAATGAAAGCAAAAAATATGAACAATTATAGAAAGAAACAAAAAAAGGAGGTAAAAAGAGAGGTGTAATGGCTGCCGTTGGAATAGGATTTTTTTATTTTCTTTTTCAAATCAAGATTGATTTCAAAATATTTATTAAAATTTAAACCTTACAAAAGGATAAAATTACTCTCAAATAAGAAAGAGTTAAATAACAATTTCATGGATCAAATCTATGGCTATAGTATTAAATTGGATTTCTATTAAAAAATAAAATCATCAAACTATCCATCATTTCAATTTAATTGTAATTATAGTTAAATTATAAATGAATCAGATTATTTTTAAAATTATATGGGCCTATAATTACCGTGAACTATTTATATATATATATATATATATATATATTAATAAATATTTTTTTGGTCTATTTACTTTGAACTTTGTTCTCGAGTTTAGTCTCTGAATTTTTAAAATTTTAATTTTAGTCTTTAAATTTGAAATGTTGTTTCATTTTGGATTATAAACTTTCAAAAATTCATTTTAATTTTTGTAGTATTTTATTTAAAAAAAATTAAAATTGGTCTCGATAATAAATTTGATATCAATAACCAAATTAGTTAAATAGTGAATAATTTAATACAATCAAAAATAAAATGTGAATATATTTTAAAATTTTATAGAGAAAGATATATTTAAAAAACAAGCAAAATAAAAAGATTATAATTACTAATTTTAAGTTTTTTCTGTTTTTTTTTATTTAAAACCCAAAATAGAACAACCTTCTAAATTTAAAGATTATAATAAAAGTTTTGAAAGTTTGAGGGTAAAAGTTTAAAAATTAAAATGAAATAAATGTGAAAGTTCAAAGGGAAATTGGTATTTGTCTACCCTAATTTAAAAGTTCAACTTTTGCAATTTTCTTTTAATAAAAAGGAATACAATATTTCCAAGGATTTGGTTGTATTTTAAAATACTTTTATAAAATACATCTGAAAATGTTAGTACACATCTAAAGTTTCTTTAAATTAATTTTGAAGAAAGTAACTCAAACACAATAAGTTTGGATTCTGTGCATGAATAACCCAATAGTTAATGTTGGATCTAAGTTTGGTTTGTGACCCATAAACTAATATATGCATACATGGTTCATATTGGATCATTAAACATTTATCCAAATGCTAATTTTGAGAAATGTCGACAGAAATTTTATGAGAGGAATAAGAGGCTAAATATAAGTTAAAATATCATTTTGATTGGTGCATTTTAATTAAATATTTATTTTATTTTGATGTTTGAAAAGTTCAATTTTTATTTATAAGTTTTGAGCTTTGAGTTATTTTAGACCATGAAATTTTAAAAGTCTAATTTTAATTTTTATATTTAATAAATAATAACAAGTCCCTATAGTAAATTTAAAATTAATATTAATTGAAATTGATTTAATAATGTTATTAATTTTAATTTAATTATATATAAAATGTGGATATATTTTTAAATTTATAGAGAAAGATGATAATTTTATTAAAGAAACATAACCATCTTTTTTTTTATAAGAACCTAATTTTAAGTTTATTAAAACTTCAAGTATTTCCTTCAAAAAAAAAACTTTAAATGTTGAAATGAAACAAATTTCAAAGTTAAGAGATTAAAATTGGATTTTTTGAAAGTTGAGAGACTCAAATAAAAAAAAATCTCAAAATTCATGAATTAAAATTAGATTTTTAAAAAATAAAATGATTAAAATATAACAAAGAACAAAACTAAAATAATATTTTTACCCATATACATATCCAATAAGTCCAAAACAGATGGATCACTCCCCAAAATTTAAAGAAACTTCCCTATCCAACTCTGTTTCTTATACCCAAAACTCATAATTAACTTAGTAATATTCTTAAGGAAAAAAAAAAAAAAACTTAGGAGTATACTTTCTTTTACTCTTTTTTCACTTTAGAATTTCTTGAGCAAAAAGAATTATTATAAAACAGATCGACATTCCTACAATGTAGAAACCACGACAAACAAATATGTCTTTATTTTTTGTGATCAACTTTGAATAACAAACTAAAACATTAAAAGATAATTCTTAAAAAAAAAACAAAAAATAATTATGAAAAAAAGGGTGTTTGGGATATTGAAGATGTGATTTTATTATTATTCTCACTCCAAATAATCATTCTCTCCTATATATTATATATAATCTTCAATAATCAAACTTATATGTTTTGCTTCAAACATCTCACAAGTAAGGAGGGTAATAATTTTCTTAAACATATTTGAGTTACTAAACATCATTTTTCACTTTTTCTAAAAAAAAATTCACAATTCATTCTCTAATAACTTTTTTTTTAAGTAAAACACCATGGGAGAGAGAATAATTATTCTCTTCATAACTACGTTTTCTTTTGGTAATCATTTTTCATTATCTTCATATCATCATTTATTTTATTTATAATCATTCACTTCCTTCTGAACGTAAGTAACCATCTTTTCATAATCATTCACTTTACCTCAAATACTATTAATCATTCTTTTTAATAATAATTTTTTAAAAACATTTCATCACTCTCATAATCATTTTAATTTTAATTTCTCCATAATTAAAAGAGATTAATATTCTCATTCTCCTTTGGGAAAGCAAAAAATAGTTTATTCAGAGGAAGTAGAGTGAACTGTTTCTTTCAACAACTTATTTTTCCTTTAAATAATAAAAAAATGTTGGAATTTGGGAAAGATTTAGATTTTTTTGTTAGGCTGAAAGAAACTAATAAATAACTGACACATAAAACTAGGGGTGTACATGGTCCGGGTTGGGTAGGGTTGAATGATTTTTTTGGACCAACCCAACTTTTCGGGTTGGGTAATTTGCCAACTCATCCGACCTTATGCATAAACGCAACCCAACCCAACCCAACCCTAGATTTTCGGGTTGGGTTGGGTTGGGTTCTCGGGTTATGTTACTTTCCTTTTTTTCTCTCAAAAATTCAACTCATAAGCTCACAAATAGGTTAAAAAATGTTGATACTATACTACAACCCATTACCTATTTAATTAGTGCAATTCTTTATTTTTAGAAGACTTACAAGTATTCTAAAAAATTATCTTATTATTATATCTTGCATGCACACACATAAAATGCATATAATATTATTTGTTCGGGTTGGGTTGGGTTGAACGAGTTAAACCCAAGAACCAACCCAACCCAACAAAAACTATAAAATCATAACCCAACCCAACCCAAAATTTTTTTAACCCAACCCAACCCTTACAGTTTGGGTTGGGTAGTCCGGGTTGCTCGGGTTACCGGTTTTTTTGTACACCCCTACATAAAACTTGGCTCTAAACTGAGTATCTTTTTAGAGAAACAACGAGGAGCGGCTCTATACAATCAAACACAATCCAAAAATGTTGAAAAAAAAGTCAAAAGAAAAAAAAAGCTATTCATTGACTGATGTTAAATTGCTTTCAAACAAATGTACAAAATTCATTTTTTTCCCCCTTTGAAAAAGGAAGAAGAATTCAAGTGAATCCAAAATGGAAAAAGAATAAAGTTGGGGCCACTAATTTGATTTAGTTTGCCTTTGGAGCCAAAGACCAAAAAACTGACATTATTGCACATGACAATTTTTACACAATTAACTCTCTTTTATTCAGTTTCTTCTTCCCAACCTTGAATCTTACCCAAAATATCAAACTTTTTTAAAAAAATATATTCATTTTCATACAACCCAACATTAATTTATCAATTTCTACACTGTTTGTAATTTATTCTAAAATTGTATACAAAAAAAATAGTAATAACAATATCTCAATTGTATCGGTATATTCTCATGATTAAAAGATTATAGAAAACATTTTCTTTGTTTTACTATTTTATAGTAGAAATAGGTTGTTTTTTGAGTAAAATGTATAAAATAATTGGAATGGGTTTAAGTTATTATTTATTTATTAATTCTATTTAAGATAAATTCTTAGCTAAATTATATTTATCAATAATATATTTATATTTATAATTAAAAGGTTATATATTAAAACTTTTCACATCAAAGTTGTTGAGTTGAAAAAAAATATTCTTCAAAAAAAAATTATTAATTTTAATAAATTTTACATAAGTAAAATCTATAAGCGAAATATATGCTTAACTTATTTCTCTTTTTTTTTCTTTTTTTTTTTTATAAGAACCTATTTCTCTTTTCATATTACTCCCAAATGTGAATTTTAATGTCATACAATTTTTTTTTTATAAAAAAATACGTTTTAATCGTTTAAAAAATCATGTGACTTTACCCTCAAAACGACAATACCAATTGGATTGGTCGGTTATTTGATTTGATTTTTTTTTTTTTTTTTAATTTTTGGTTTTTGTTGTTTTTGACTTGGGAGACCAGAATAGAGATAGAGTTAAGTGGGCCCAAAGTAAGGCCCAAGTTGGTTACTTGAGATATCTGACACAACCCACCTGATCAAATTCACCCATGCTTTGTTAACTCATCAATACTCCCATCGTTATTTATTTATTTATTATTATTATTCTTTTTTATAGTCATAATTGTTCGGCCGTTTGTACATACTTCAACTACTGTCACAAAATACATCGTCTAACTCTACAACATTTGAATACTAAAAATTTATAGAAAATTAAAATCTTTCTCTTATTTCTCCAAAATTCTCTTGACGTAGTTTATGATGGTTCCCATATTTTACCATCGTAAAATATCAAATCAAGAATTAAAAAGTATATAAATATCTAAGAATTAAAAGTATAAATATCCCTTAATTATTATTTTTTTATATAAAATCATTAGCTAATTTTTCTTCTTATTTTTCTCTTCCATGATTTCATATTTTTAAAAGGTATTTGAATTTGTGGTCGTGTTCCAAAAATAAAAACAAAAATTTGAAACTATTTTGTTTCACCTAAATTAATAACCTTAAACATTTTTAAAATTTTTCTCAATTATTTCATAATGATTTTAATCTCTCTTTAAGGTAGATTAAAAAATAATAACATTCGTGGGTACAAGTAATAATTTTTGTGAGCTCAAGTACGATGAGGTTTTTTTTTTAGTTCAACAATAATTAAAGGCATCGTGGAGTGATTTAATAGGTTTTGAATTCAATTTACTTTTTTAGTGGATATAAATAATTAATTGAGAAATTTTATATAAACGATTTCAGACACTTTTTTTAAATTATACTTTACATGGGAAGTCAATTTTGAGTCTTTTGACTTTAGAAACTTTAATTTTCAGCATATTCAACTTTAAATTGGAATAATTGATAGGAATTATATTTGCTCAAAATAAATTAAAAGCTCAGTTCTGTAGGAATCCAGTTTAATGGGACCCCTCCCAGAAAATTCAACCATAAAAGTACGTAAAACAAGCCATAAAATCAAACACAAAACAGCTTCCAAATTTCTCAATGATGCCTTATTTAAGTTAATTATTTTCTAAGTAAATAAATCTCAACTACATTTTAATTATTAACTTACTAATCAACTACACCTTAACTCAACCAACAATAAATACTACTAGATAATTAAGGCCTCGTTTGATAACCATTTTGTTTTTTGTTTTTGTTTATGAAATTTAAACTCATTTCTATTCAAATTTTCTACAATGTGCTCCATCTTTCTGCAATGTATTCATATTTACTTAAGAAAGTAGGAGAATACTAACCAAATTTCAAAAACATAAACAGGTTGATGCCGCTTAAGCTATTGCTCTATTGACAGGAAAAATATGTTTTTAATTTTTGAGTTTGAGTTATAGTTTCAATTTCGTATTTAAATTGCAAAATTAAACAGTATTCACTTTTAATTTTAAAATAACAAAATTATTAATTATATAACATAATGTTGATTAAAAATAATGATTAAATTAATTTTAAATTTCAATATATGGATGAAGTTCTTATTACAATTTTTATGTAAATTTAATTTTTTTTAAAAAATAGGTATAAAGTAAATTAAAAATATATATAAAAATTAAAGTGAGCATTATTGAAATATCAAGATAGCAAATTAAAATTAGATTTTAAATAAAAAAAAAGTAATTTAAAAAAAAACATCTATGAACTTAGTAGTAATATATTTTTATGGACTAAATTATTAAATAGTTGAAATTTTAAAATGTTTTTTTTTTTTGTAACCAATTTAAATGTTTTTGGCTACTATATGTAGTAATGGAACCGACATCCCATTTACTATGCATACAGAGCAAATTATTATTATTTATTTTCTTACTATTTGTTTTTTTTTTTATTTTCTTTACAGGACAAACCAAAGTTCGGCCATGATAGAATGTGGCCACCCCCAATTCAGTTATTTCTTTGAATTCCAACGGTATTTTCGAGTTTTCATCTTTATTAAATATTTTATTGGAAGAAATATAATTTTGTGAATCAAAGAATAAAATTTGTGTAAAATATTTGAGTCATTAAATTGAAACTTTTTTGTAGCGTTGCACGTGCTCATATGGAAGTATCACGTGAAGGACATGCCTCGCCGGTGCCGGTGATGGTGGGATCACGTGCGAGAACTTGACGGAGTGGTAATTCAATCTGAAGTGGCGGTGCCTGACCGCCTAACCGTTGACTATTACTTTTCAATTTATTATTATTTTTAAATAAATAATTGATTAGGTTTTTTTTTAGTACATATCATGAGAGGAGAACGAATGTTGATTCTCGGACTCGAACCTGTAATGTTGATGTTGAACTGGTTTTCGATATAATTGATTAGTTTTTTTTATCTTGAACATAAGTAGATTTTTTTTTTTTTGAAATGTCCTTATGGTTAGACATATAGATGACTTTTTTCAATTCAACAATACTTAAAATTAAAATTTTTAATTTTTAATTATTAAACCGCACAGTTTATTATTGGCGGTGTGCTTTTGTAATAAATAAATAAGTAAACCTTTAATTAGCGTATGTGAACACTTGAGCCTTGAGGAATGAGTTGGTTTTTGTAGTTTAGGGTGTGTTTGTTTTTTTTATTTTTGTAGAAAAGAGGGGAATGAGAATGAAGTAATTAATAATAGTTTGAAATGATTAACAATTCGTTTGGAAATTAAGATTAATATTAGTAAAATAGTCAACTACTTGTTTGAAGAATGTAATTAATAGTAGTTGACTGATAAATTTGTAAAATTTGATTGGAAGATCGAAGAATGGTTAAAAATGGTTATTTACTGCAAAAAAAAGGATATTTTTTAGAAGTGGCTACTCATGTCCAAAAAACAAACATCTTCAACCAGTAAATATGGATATTATTAGTTCGTTTTATTTCTCTTTTTATTTTTATTTTTATTTTTTATTTAAAGAACAATATTTTATGTTTATTATCTCAAATAATATTATTTTCACTAACAAGAATAATAACTCAACAACATTAGTGTCAAATCTACAACTCCATTATTATTAAACTAAACAAAAATACTATTACTTTCAAGTAATCTATTGAAAATTAGGAATTTAAAAGTATAATTCGAAAGACGGAGCATATCTTTAAATCTCAAATCTTCAACCACTGTCACTCAAGGGAACATTTTTATTTCTCATCTACATCCTACTTGACATTTTTTTCCATAAATTTAGACCCGATTAATAACCATTTTGAATTTAGTTCTTAAAATTTAAATTTTTAACAACTATTTTACTAGTTTAATATTTACATTTTACCTATATTTTAAAAAATCGAATTAAAATCTAGAAACAAAAAGAAAAAAAAGTAGTTTCCTAAAGGATATTTTGTTTTTTGAAATTTAATTAGTTTTCAATTATTTATTAAAACAATTCAGATGGAATACATTATAGAAAATTTAAATAAAAAAAATTTAAATTTCAAAAACTAAAAAAAAAAAATCAAATGTTATCGCGTTTGGCAAATATTAAATATTAGTTATTCAAACTTATATAGTAGACCATCTTTGATTTTTCTGAATCATCAACTCAAAATTCAGAACCTAATTGAGGAATATGGTTTGTTTTTTTTCTTAAGTATGAGAACCAAATTGTACATCGAAACATTTTTGTGTATCTTTACATTCAAAATTTTGGGTGAGAACAAAATCAGTCTGTTGCATTTAAAACCTGCAGATTTAGAGTGCTTCACTGCGCCTTCAATAATTTATGTACAAATCTGTAAAACTATGAACGCAATATATGCAGCTGCTTTTCCACATTGCCTCATGATTTTATCTCTACTTTTTCTCTATCATTTTCAACTGAAGATCTTATCACCTTCACACGAAATACCGCCTGCATATATTCAAAGATACAAACAAATGATTACAAGATTGAGAGACGAAGGAATTCGCCGGGATTCTTGACGACGTGGTATATTGAGTGCTAAACAGAAGAAAAGACGCGCGTGTTTTCGGTCATCAATTACCTTCTTATCGGCACCAAACTCGATAAAGTCGGATGGATGGAAACGTACTGGGAAATTGGGAGGCACACGGTACCGTCGTCCTTCTTGACTGCCATCATATTTGAAAGGATATATCATGAGCTTTATATGACCAGTTATGGCAGATATTGAGAATGTGCTGCTATATTTTCAGAGAAAGTAATAGAATTCTCATAGAATATACTTACTCTGAGAGCCAGGTACCATGTTCACTCCTCAAATCAGTCAAGAAGAAGGCCCCATCTTTGTAATGAATGCGAGCATGCTTTTCGGAAATCTGTGATTCGGGAAGAACGGAAGCAAACTAGTGAGTTTGTTTCAACTTTCAAACACCAGCAGTGATGGAATTCTTATCAACCATATAAAGTGTAGTCAATTCACCTGAGGCGACGGTAAAGCGATCGACAACCCCGAATCTATGTCCTGCCCCACACGTCTGCAATCATATGTATCAATAAGAGAATGCACTGAATGAATGTAAAGCAATCTACTTTTAAGAAAAGAGCACAAATGCATACCCAATCAAACAGTCCTGGCTCTCGTCTCTGCTTAGGCGAATCGGCTGTGAAACACTTGCTTCATCTCCTTGTGGCAATAGAAACCATCTAAGAAGTAAACAGGCACACATTTTCAATGCAATGATCAGATGCATAGTTGAGTAGAACTGGAGTACTCTTAACATTAAACGAATAATCAGAATTGTGATCTTACTCTCCCTTAATAGCACGCTGCAGAGCATCGTCGTCTTCAAACCATTTTCGTAGCTCATCATTTGCCTTCACGGGTTGTGAAAGAAAATAAAAAATGGAATAAAGTCCAATTTTGCAGTTGCAGTGAACAGACTGCACATAAAATTAAAATTCTAGATAACATACTTTGTCCGAGAGTCTGCATGATGGTGGCCTTCCTTCTAATTTTGAACTACAGAAGAAAAATGAACTTTTACGTTAATTTTTTCAGATTAATACTAATAGGAGAGAGTTTCTCTATATTTTGTTAATAATTTTGTGTCTGCAATAAGAAAGGGTCTGTGTCTGCTAGTTCAAAAAAAAAAACAATCTTTTTTTTTAATAAGAAACAATCAACAGAAAGCGAAGGCATATACAAAATGGCTCTTTCTGAAACATATTGACAGACAAAATGTCCCACTTTCATAACAAATGTTATCTATGACAGCAGAATGGAAGTGCAACACTAATTTTTTTGAATAAGGGTAACCATACCTAGTCCCTAGGTCAGACACCGGGAAACATCAAAGGAGTAATGTCACAACTGAATCTCGAACCTGAAACCTTGAGGGGAGCATACCCTCAAAGCCCAAGTCTCCAACCACTATACCACCCCTTGCAGACAGAAGTGGCAACATTAATTAGGAAAGGTAAATTATAAATTTGATCCAAGTCAGAGTTCAATTAGTACTTCTTCCATGAGTGCTTAGAAAAATGAGAGGTCTTTTATAAAAAAAAATTATCTCAAACCTAGTATAAAGATTAAAGAAGGTATATGGACAAGTACTTTTCCGCTAGGTCCGAGTCTTGGGACAGGAATGAGGGCCTCCGGGTATGTAATGGAGCAAAGCTCCGGTGCCTCAATTATATATGAAGACAAGTACCTTTCTAGTGTCAATCCTTGTATTTTCCCTTCCCTCGAAGGGATTGTTCTAACTTCTAGTAGCACTTTTAGGTTTCTTTATATACTCCTAAAGAAAGCTTTGAATTGTATAATTTTTCAGTAAAAACATTTTCCTTTCAAAAGAAGAAGATGAAAGAGAGAAATTTAGGAATTTACCTATTACCACCTAATACCCAATTAAGCATCAAGGGCATTGCCAGATCAATAAAAAACCTCCCACCAACGCGTCCCGGATGCGGTATTCGGAACTGTGTCAAAAACTAGAGGATCGATTGAAACTCATCAGTCATACTGTGCAGCCTTCCCCACATACACAAGAAGTTAATCTATAATTGAAAGTAAGAATACTCATTGATTTCTTACCGAAAGAGGGCCAAGACCTACTCCCAAATAAGCTTTATAAGTGGAAGCCATCAATGCAGCCATTCTGGCCATTCCATGGATTGCAGCAACCCGAATTCGTCTCGTACTCTCATAACTAGGATGATCATTTATAAAAAAAAAAATTAATAAAATAAAATTAAGAGAAATAGGCCAGTAACAGATTAGTTAGTCTTACAATGCTACTTATTTGGCAATATGGATAAAGAAATCCTTAATGTAAAGTAACTATCTTTTCTATCTTTCCTTCCAAAAGGTTGCTTTACATGCATGCGTGCTACATTTGGATGGTTTTTGAGTTTTATTTTTAAAATATTATAGAACTTTTATCACTGCCAACATTGAAATAAAAGTTCGATACCTCTTCAACGAAGAAACGATATCAATAGGAGATCCAGAGACTACACTTTCATTCCATGCTTTATCCAGCTCGAGTGCAAGTTGATAACCATCCTGTAATCACCGAAAAGAAATAGTAAGCATAACACCATATGTTACCCTTGTTTTACCACATTTAGAGCAAGAAATTTTAATGTGCGGTGTCCGAGAATTGGAGAAAATACGTCATTTATGGTTGCTAAAACTTAGCAGTAACAAGGTTGGAGATCAGAAGATACAACTCAAGATGGAAAGTGAGTACCTCAATAGCCATGCATCCCCCTTGACCCATATTTGGCTGCATAGCATGTACAGAATCCCCAAGCAAAGTTACACGACCCTTCCCCCAAGTGAAAATGGGTGTGCGATCGTATATATCACGTCGAAGAACAGAATCTTCATCAGTGGCAAGTATTAGATCTATTACATTGTCACACCAACCATCAAAAAGTTTGAGCAGTCTTTCTTTTTTACCTGCCAGGAAGCCAATCAAATGTTATTCAAGAAAGCATGAGCCTGGGAAACAAACTCCTAGCATTCTACTACATGTTGGTGGAGTTGTTGTTATCATCTTGAATGGCTCCCATCACAAGTTAGTTAGCACAAGCAGAGTGGTAAGAACTCATGTAAATTGAGTGTGTTTGAGAATCAGATCATGCATTGAGTATGAGTTGAGCTAGAATGGGGAAAAGGATGGTTCGAAAGGGGTGCACGTAATTCATTCGAGAAATGGAGATTCTGAGTGAGAGAGAGTTCTATGGAGGACCTGAGTGGGCATTGGACATAGATCATTTATTAATCATGCCACAAATAATTTTGTTTGTATTCTTCCTCTTTCTAGTTTTTTTTATCCTCAACTAACGTATCATCATAATTGATTTGTTACTTTTTTGAAGTGTTCTGGTTAGGTTGATTGAAGTGCTTTACAAAGAACATCATACCATATTCTTACAAAAATTAAAAAAACATAAATAAAAAGAGGCATAAAGAGCTAAAATGAGAATCACACTCACTTAAGCATGCCTAACTACCGGAGGAATACATTCATCCCAGGTAAAAGATTTAACTAAGAAGATTTCTTATATATAAAAGCGTTTTCAAGGTTATCGCTTTTCCTTGCCTATGGCCACAGACCATGCGCATAGAGGGTATTGCACCTCTAAAGAAGTCGAGGCGAGCACTTTCAATCAAGCTAATAGAATCTACCACACTATTTTATTAATCTATGATAAAAACCTCTCGAGAGAATCTCTCAAAGAGCCACAATACAATGATGATAATTCAATGAATGAAAAGAGTAACCTATCCCTTCCTATTTATAGTAAACCTAGGATTTAACCTAATTTGGTAATAAACTCTATTAAGGACCATAAGCCCAATACAACCTAAATTCGCATAATAAAAATATATTAAAATAGTAATAACTTCATTCTTCACTTCTTGCTCCGCCTTGAATAGACTTTTAATGATTTCGGGATCGTATCAATACTTCCCCCCCACAGAGCCACCTTGTCCTCAAGGTGAAAGTCCGGAAATTGCAATTCTAAATCAGCCGCAGATTCCCAAGTAGCATCATCCGGCAAGGAGCCTTCCCACTGAACCAAAACCTGGTGCGAGCCGGCTGCCTGCAAATCCTCACGCACGCCCAAAATAGCCTTAGGGCTAACCACAATGCACAAATCATCTCCCACCAAGGATGGTGTAGACATGACGAATACCGAAGAATCTACCGCTTTACGCAGAACCGACACGTGAAAAACCGGGTGAATCTTAACTGTCGGCGGCAGTTCCAGACGGTATTCAACAGATCCCACTCGTGCCAGCACACGGTAGGGACCGATAAACCTTGACGCCAACTTAGGGTCTTTAAATTTAGCCAACGAAGACTAGCGGTATGGTCTAAGCTTAATGTACACCAGGTCATCAACACTGAACTGTATATCACGGCGTTTGGCGTTTGCGCGATCCGCCATAGACTGCTGCGCACGCGATAAACTAGCCTTTAAGGTTTCCAAGACCCGGTCGCGATCCATCATCATCGAGTCCACAGTCGCCACCGGGCTAGCTCCATGATCATATCCCAAAATGGGAGGAGGGGGTCTGCCATAAACAATCTTGAAAGGCGTCATATTCGTGGATGAATGGAACGAAGTGTTAAAACTGAACTCGGCCCAGGACAACCATTGGTACCACGCCTTAGGTTGATGCATCACAAAACAGCGCAAATACGATTCTAAGCAGCGGTTCACAACCTCGGTTTGCCCATCAGTCTGGGGATAGTGCTACGAGAAAGTTTAGTTCCCGTCGCTTTAAACATCTCTTCCTAAAGTAAACTCGTAAAAACCTTATCACGATCGAACAGAATACTTTTTGGAATTCCATGCAGACGAACGACCTCCTTTATAAACACCTTCGACACTGATAATGAAGAAAACGGGTGCCGAAGAGGGATAAAGTGAACATATTTTGAGAGACGATCAACCACCACCAGTATAGTATCATAACCCTCTGATTGCGATAACCCTTCCACAAAGTCCATCGAAATGTCTTCCCAAACCCGTGCAGGAATCAGTAAAGGTTGTAGCAAACCAGCAGGAAATAAAGACAGGTGTTTAGCTTGAACACAGACAGAACATTCGGCTACAAAAGAACGCACACGGGCCTTCATCCCTTGCCAATACACTTCCTTAGCAAGTCGCTGATAAGTTTTTAGGACTCCGAAATGTCCCCCAATAGCGCCACTATGGAATTCAAGCAATAATAAAGGAATCGTTGGAGATGTCGAGGTAACACCAGTCTGCCCTGATATAGCAGTACATCACCAACTACTGAGTATTCAGAAGGGCCCATATCACCAGCTGTCAAGGTTTTATAAATCGCCATTAACTTTTCATCCTCCTTAACCTGCTGTGTAAACATTGTTGTGTTAATTCCAGCCACCACACTCAACATGCCCAGCTCGCATGTCGAAGGCATTCGAGAGAGAGCATTTGCGGCTCGATTTTCAGGCCCCTTCTTGTATTCGATACTGAAGTCATATCCCATCAATTTGGCAATCCAACGCTGGTAGTCGCCATCCACTACACGCTGTTCGAGTAAAAACTTAAGACTCTTCTGATCAGTGCGTACAACAAAATGGTGCCCCAAAAGATAGGCTTGCCAGCGCTGAACAGCGAACACGATTGCCATCAATTCGCACTCATACATAGGTTTCACGCGATGAGTAATTGGCAAAGTCTAACTAAAGTATGCTATCGGTTGGCCCTGTTGCATCAGAACTGCTCCCACTCCTATTCCCGAAGCATCGGTCTCTACCACAAATATCTGGTCAAAATTTGGCAATCGCAAAACCGGAACACTACTCATAGCATGTTTCATTATCTGAAAACTGTCTTCAGCAGCCGGTCCCCATTCAAACTTCCCTTTCTTCAATAACTGAGTCAACGGGAAAGCCATAGAGCCATAGTTCGCCACAAACCGACGATAGTATCCCGTCAACCCAAGGAATCCCCGTAGGTCCCTAATGTTTCAAGGACTTGGCCAGTCCATCATTGCTTCAATTTTTTCTAGGTCGGCTGAAACGCCATCCGTGGATATGAAGTGCCCTAAATACTCAATGCGTTGCAACCCAAATTGGCATTTCTTGGCATTAGCAACAAAAGCATGTGTCTGTAGCACCTCAAAGACTCGAGCCAGGTGCTCTCTATGTTCCTGAATAGTCATGTTGTAGATCAAAATATCATAAAAAAATACCAGCACAAACTTACGCAGATAAGATCGCAAAATCTCATTCATCAAGGACTGGAAAGTTGCTAGAGCATTTCGTAGCCCAAAAGGCATGACTACAAACTCATAATCTCCCTCATGAGTCCTGAAAGCTATCTTGTGTACGTCAGTCGGTTTGACATGGATCTGGTGATAACCAGCCTTCAAATCAATTTTCGAGAATATGGACGCGCCATGAAGTTCATCTAACAGTTCATCCACTAACGGTATCGGATATTTATCAGGCACTATAGCTTGGTTTAAAGCCTGGTAGTCAACACAAAAACACCAACTTCCATCCTTCTTTTTAACTAACACGAGACTTGAAAACGAGCTCGTGCTAGGGCAAATTACCCCTGCTAACAACATTTCCCTCACCAATTTTTCTATCTCATTTTTTTGGTACTGTGGGTCCGGTACAGTCGAACGTTCACTGAGCTAGTTCCCGCAATCAATTCTATCGCATGATCACAATTTCTTTTCGGAGGTAAATCTGCCAAGGATTGAAAAACAGGTGAAAAAGATTCAATTAAAGAGTGTAGTTCTCGTGGTACTTGGGATAAATCGAGAAGCATTTTAGTCGATCCACATTCAGGTGATGTCGCCTCAGTTTAACTCGACCAGTAAGCCCTGGTCCTCAGGTCGTAAAGATTTCATCATTGATTTCAGTGAGATTTGTGCCTTGAACAAACGAGGGTCCCCTTGCAACTCTGCCTGTCATGATCCCAACACAAATCGCATTTTCAGGTAGCTGAAATTAAATTCAATCTTTCCCAAGGTCTCTAGCCACGCTACCCCCAAAATCACATCTGCGCTACCTAGAGGTAAGGGCAAGAAATCATTGACCACTTTCAGTTCAGCTAGATGCAGTATGACATTCTTACAGATCCCAGCTGTTCTCACAGACTTGCCGGTACCCAACATGATGCCATAATCATTTGAAGGCTCTACTGGTAAATTTAGCTTTTGTACTATTACGTCGGAAATAAAGTTATGGGTGGCTCCATAATCTATAAGAACTACTACCTCCAAACCCTGGATCAATCTGGTGACTTTCAAAGTCTTTGGTGAACTCAATCCCGCCAACGAATTTAAGGACAATGCCGCTAAATCCCTTGTATCTCCCGTATCATCAATAGTTTCATCCTCGAGTGCCTCGTCATTTTTGTATGATTCCTCGTGGTTAATTGTATCTCGTACTACTAATATCTCCAATGACTGAAGTTCTTTCTTTTTGCTCCGATGCCCAGGAACAAACTTCTCATCGCAACGAAAACACAATCCTTTATCTTTTTGGACACAGATTTCACTATCCGTCAAACGCTTATAAGGCATAGTGGATGCTGTACTATTTGTAGCTGGTCTAGATGTAGAGAAAGTTGTAGTTCTCAAAGTTGAACCACCTGCACCCTTTGCGCTAACTACCCCAGATCTCGTACTTGATTTACTTACTGGTACCGTGCTAACTCCCCTTCCTTGGGCTCGAAAAGCCAGATCATCCTCAATTACCTGTGCCATAAATTTTTTATCTTGAATTCCAACAGGTCACATTTTCTCATTTCACTTCGGATTTCTTCTTTTAACCCGCTCTCCCATTTCCCCTCTAGCGCATTGGCACTAATATCGCGCATTCCCTTGGCATATTTCTCAAACAATCGCCGATACTCTTTAACAGTGTCTACCTGTTGCAAGCTCATCAGCTTAGCGTACCTATTGTCGTTCATGCTCGGTTGGAAACGGAGTAACAGAAGTTCTCGAAATTCTTCCCAAGACCCGATCGGAGATCGATCTTCTTCATACTGCAGCCATTCCAGGGCCTCACCCTCCATACACAAAGCTGCGGCATCGACTCGTTCCTGTCCATTTAGCCGGTTGACCCAAAAATACCGTTCCACTAGACACAACCACCCTTCCGGATCCTCATCGGTAAACCCCTTGAACACAGGCATCTCGAGCTTTCGTAACCTCCTGTCAAACACTGTACCCTCTCTATCTCCTGCCCTCGGTCCTCCACGTTCATAACGATCCTCCCACTCTCTCCAATCCTCTCGGTCCCCCTCTCGATTGTAGCCATCCCACCCTCGGTCGTTCCAACCGTCGTGCGCTATCGGCTCTCATAACCGATGGGCACCCTCCTATCTTCTGGTGACTCATGGACTCGGCTGCCGACCTTTCTCTCACATCCCGATTCCCCACTGTTACCCTCATCGCCAAACCCCGGATACCTCTCTCTCCGGTCCAACCCGACTGGCCCAGACCGAACTGGACCGACCAACCCACCCCGACCCGGTCCCCCCTGGCCATCGTCGTGCCACCCGTTGCCCGACCCACCGTGCCACACGCCCGACCCGCCACCGCCACGCCCCCGCTCGCCCTTGACTCCGCATGCCCCCTCGCTCGAGCCCCCGCCCGGGCCCCAGCCCACGCCCTCCGCGCCGCCAACGCCCGACCCACAGCCCCCACGCCCCCGCTCGCCCCCAACTCCGCACGCCCCCGCTTGAGCCCCAGCCCAAGCCCTCCGTATCGCCAGCACCCAAACCCCAACCCGGCCCCCAGCCCGTGCATCCCCCCGCGCCCCAACTACCCGCGCGCTGCGCTCGCGACCCGACTGAAGCGACCATCGCGCCGTTTCGCCGAGCCCCCTGCGCCGCGCGCGCCGCACTGCGTACCACGCCGTCGCCCTCCGTCTGCTCCGAGCCATCGTCGCCCTTTGCCACGCCCGACTCCGCCGCCGACCCAACCCCGACAACCCCTGCGTCACCCCCCGCACCAACCCCTGCTGCTGAGCCCACCCCCGACCCTCCCGATTCGGTTGACACTCCCTTACCCTTGTCCAAACCGCTTGTCTCGGGATTTGGTTGTTCCAGTGTTCGCTCTAGCAACTTTTGTATATTTAGGTTAATCTGACCTATCTCTTGGTCCAATCGACTATTCATCGCTTCCAGTTGAGCCACGAATTCCCGTTGCTTCTTCAACATCTCGGCTCCACTCTCTTCGCACTCTTGAACCCTCGTTTCCATCTTGGTAGTCGCCATTCCCGGATCGGTAAATGGCTCTGATACCAAAATGATAGAATCTACCACACTATTTTATTAATCTATGATAAAAACCTATCGAGAGAATCTTTCAAAGAGCCACAATACAATGATGATAATTCAATGAATGAAAAGAGTAACCTATCCCTTCCTATTTATAGTAAACCTAGGATTTAACCTAATTTGGTAATAAACTCTATTAAGGCCCATAAGCCCAATACAACCTAAATTCGCATAATAAAAATATATTAAAATAGTAATAACTTCATTCTTCACTTCTTGCTCCGCCTTGAATAGACTTTTAATGATTTCGGGATCGTATCACAAACCCTAGGATATAACAGGACGATCATAGGCATACCATTAGGGGTATCAGTGCCACCCGGCGGTTCCTTATGAAATGCATACCACTGCATCTTTCCTGCACCGACATCTGAGGAAACAAAGTATTGTTTGTGTCCCAGAAACACTCGGTACCTTCAGAGTACAAATAAAAAAAAAAAAGACAGGTCTTAAAATAGAATACCAGAAGGTTTGGCTTCATGATTTGCAATAAAGAGTTTTATCTAACAAATAAAAAAACAGGTCTTAAAATAGAATACTAGAAGGTTTGGCTTCATGTATTGCAATAAAGAGTTCAATCTTACCCAACAGTATCAATGTCAGCCGGTATGAAATCAGCGATACCAGTATAGCAGGTGTAGTCAGAATATACTGCTTCTGAGTGTCCAAATAGGCCCTTTCGAACCTGACATCATAAACCATATAACTATGAATGTTCATTAATAAAAAAACAACAAATAGAGAACAGGTTAAATTCAACTAGAACATTAGGAAATAGCAATGCATAACAGTACCTTTGACCATATACCATCCGCTCCAACCAGAAGATCACCCTCGTGTTGCTCTCCATTTTCAAGAATTACTTTAACCTAAAGGTGCATAATGCAGAAAGACAAGATGATAACATGTCAATGGCGAAGAAACATGACAAATGTATTGTGTAACAATAATCTTGATCACGAAGCTCTAAACGGAGTATTTTGCAACAACAAGGCGACGGGATATTACCTTATCTCCCTTATCCTCAAATTCAACAACATTACTATCATTTATAATCGCATCATCCCCGACCGCACGAGCAAGAATTTGTTGCAACGCCATCCGACTAATAACCCTTGTGACGGGAAGTCCTCGTTCTGCTGCAGGAGTGAATGTGTCAAACTTGATGTACCTGGTAAAGAGTTACATGTACTTCTAGGATAAGAGAGTTACACATACTCCATGTAACAGTGATATGAAAATTAGCATCTCAAGTAATACATAACCGTAAAACCAGCAAACTGAGTAACCATTTGTTGGAAGATGGTCACATTCATAAATTGTACAATATCATAAAATTAAAACTTAAAAGAACTATACTATTTTCTATAACTTTTTTATTTCTTTCTAACAAATCCACCACAAATAAAAGCTTTAAATGCAATCTTCTGATGAGCTTTTTAAGGAATACAACTAACGTTTACCGTTGAATCATGTTAAATCATCCATCCACTAAAAAATTTAAGTTGATGGTTGGGGTAAATTTAATTATATCAACAACTCTCCCCTCACTTGCGGGGTTGGAAATTTGAGTAATGCCCTATAAGTGAAAATCAATTTTAATTGCTAAGGAAAACGACTCGACGAGACTTGAACTCTGGACATTCTCTACTCTGATACCATGTTGAATTATATATATTTAATCACCAATCAATTCAAAAGCTATGCAAATTGGTTGTGGTAGATTTAATTATATCAATCAACACTTAAACAGTGCAACATGTCATTAATATTTTTCAGTCGAATGTCTAAGCTTTTGACAAGTTGATGTTATTAGTAGCTACATTCTCGAGGTGTTCAGATGAGGAATTAGTTTGAGGACTTATTTTGATGAGTTATTTTAAGTAGTTAGAAATTAAGAATTGCATCCAAATACTCTTTTTTTCAAAAAAAGAATTAGAGACATTAACTTATTTGGACATGTATTTAAAATGAATATTTATTTTGAGTAGTTAAAAAAGAATGATTAGAAATGAGTTATTTTTATTAGTTAGAAATGAAAAATTATTTTGAGCCGTTAAAAATGAATAATTAGAAATGTACGACCAGAAATGAGGAGTTATTTTTAGCATTGTAAAAATGTGAAAAGTTGTTTTGAGTAATTACATGTGATTTTTTGAGAAGCATTTAATAAATACTCATTTTAGATCCTCCTAAATTCAACTAGCAAACACCCCCTCTAGGTTTCAAGAAGCAAATCCAATTGGAATCCATGAAAGTTCATTAGATTCTGAAAGGAATCAACAGAGTCAAGAACAATCAGTCAAAGAGATAGGAACTCAAAAGTGAACATACCAATTTCCAGAAACCCCATCAACAAGTCCATTAATCCTATCACCAGTGATACAACCAACTCTCAAAACTTCCTCAGCAACCTCCATATCAATGGCTTCCAAAGCCGCCAAAGCGTTGCTCTGTATCTGAATCGGCCCCCTGTACTGCCCCTCTCCTCTGATTGCGCTTATATCCCTCTCGAACACCACCACTTCAAACCCTTTCCTCTTCGCCGCCAAAGCGAAAACCAAACCCCCAATCCCACCGCCGGCCACAAGAATCCGAACCTTCTTCGCCGGAGAGTTAAGCCCGGTTTCTCCGGCAACCCCTTCCGCCGTCTCGGGCGGCGCCTCTACGACGGCGGATCTCACATGGGTCAGTTTCTTCCTCCGCCCGGAACCGATATTTCCCCCAAAATGAGAGAGATTCCTGAGAGAGGGCGAAATCTCAAGTAGAAGGGGGAAATGGGTTCTTGATAGACCAGAGGAGGAGAGATGAAAAGGGGTATGGAATCTGGTCATGGTCATGGCCATGGTGGTTGAAGAATTTGCAGAGAAAAAAAGGAAGATGAAGAAGATGATTGTTGAGAGCCAATGGGTGGGATTAGAATATATTTGAAGCATTGAAATTGTTGGGGAGTGGTGGTGGGAACTTCATGGCCATGTGTGAAGAGATGTGGTTTAGAATATATTGTGCAGTCTAGTGGTTGCTGTTTATTATTATCTTTCTTTTGTATTTTTTTGTATTTTTTATTTTTTTAATACATGTAGTTTAAAAATATCATTAAAAATTTATTATAAAAAGTTTTCAAAAAAAAATTATATGAGTTAATATAAATAAATATTTTGTAAAATAAAGTACAAATAAATGAAAATTCAAATTAAACAACAAATTTAAAATAGTCTTTCTCATTAAATCATTCATATGAAATATGTCGGCTCAAATATATGAGCTGTCACTAGGTGTACATCGATACCGCTTGAACTATTACTCTATTGACAATATTTATTTAAAATTAATAAAACTTTTTAAGTATCAAAAGTTTTATTAATATTAATTTAAAATTAATAAAACTTTTGATACGTAAATTAATATTATCTCTCATAAATATTAGTCTAAAATAAAGTTGACTCAATACTAATTCAATTATATATTGTTTAACAAATAGTGTACATATTAAAATTAGAATAAGAACAAATATAAATTTAAGTGGAAAATTTTATGCCTTACTTCAAAGTTTTAAAATTAATAAAATTAATAAAAATTACAAAATTAAAAATTGTAAGGAAATATTTATATAAAAAAAACGAAACGAAAGAAATTAAAACATATATATATATATATAATTTATGTTGTAAAATAAAATAATTTAAAAAGAAAAAAGAATATTAGGTCGGCTCCAAAACCACATGCCCAACTTCTTTTTAAATTAGTATTGGCCGCTTTCAATACACATATATCCAAATGAGCTTCAAGTTTAAAAAAAGAAACGGAACTAGAGAAACTAGTTTTGGGAGTTTCTTGTTTTTTTACATAATTTAAGAAACGTTTTTTTTTTTATAAATTAAGGAACAAAAAATGAGAACAGTTACCAAACATGCCCATTTTTCAAAAAAAGAAACGAGAACATTATCAAACGAGCCCTAAATTTCCTTTGTTGTAGTAAAATTAATAACTTTAATTTTTCATTTTAATAAATACAGGAATCCAAGACTAGAAAGATAATTTTACTTTCTTTTTGACATAAAAATAATTTTACCTTTTTGTAGTGAAATCAATGACTTTATTTCTCCATTAAGATTTTTTCTTTATTGCGATAGCTTAGCTATATAATTAATGTTTATGAATTCAAATATTCAACCTAATTGAAAAGGAGATGAAAAAAAAGCTTTGTCCAGTTTCTTAATCCATCACCATGATTATGAAGTCCAAAGATTAAAGACATATTTGACGACTTTGAGGAATTTGAAGAAATTGAGTGAAAGTGAAATTGATTAAAATATGATGTTTAAAATGAGTGATTATGGGAAACCCTTGTTTTTTTAAAAAAAAAATCTTGTTTAAATGAAGTTAAGAGAGGTTACTGAATAGGGTTTAGTATCTGCTAAAATTCAAAAAATTCACTCCTCAGGTTATAATTTGTTTGGATTTAAAATTATGAAAATAATTTGATTGGTTTGCTTGTACCAGTAATTATATTTGAGATAAGAGACAAAGTTAATTTTTAAAAATGGAGCCTTCTTTTATGCTTCTTCTGTCTCAACCTGATTTCAAGAAGAATCTAACTAAGCACATCCAACAATGGATCTATGTTGTATTGAAGTTTACAAAAACAAAGCAAAGAATGCAACAAGAAGCTTATACAAAAGGCCCAAACTCCATACAAGTTCCTCATAAATAATAATGTCAGATTTATTCTGCCTCTCTATTTTTCTTCAGTATGGCCGATACCTCCAGTCTGATCTAGATGCTCTTCCACCACCAAGTCCATAACCCCACTGCACAACACACAACACATCATAAACACGATATTCCTAAATAGCTCCAATGTCACCTTGTAATACTTAGTATTTACCAAGATATTATAGATTCGAATCTCATACATCTACAGACAACCTACAAATCACCAGCTAAGTAGAAAGCAGAACATAATAATCACTTACATCATCAAAGTCTAGGCTTCCATACATCCTTCCATAAGTCCTTATAGGTCCGCCATAGCCGCCATAAGATTGCACTGGGGGGCTATGCATCATAAAACTTCCACTTGCTCCACCTGCTCTAACGTCACCTCCAGCATCATCCATGGGAGTGGCTGAATCGATAGCAACCTGCAGATTCCAAATCTGACATTAGATTCTTCCTTGAAGCATACCCACTACCCTACTTGCAAATCAATAGCAATCTGGAGTAATCATGTCCGTCCTTAGGCCAAGCATCGAGAGACATCAAGGGAATGGAGATATAGGAGACGTCTACAAATTAATGTCACAGGCAAATCTCAAACATGGGGAGCAAACCGCCACCCCTTCAGGACAGACCAGAGTTTCTTTCTTTTAAAAGGATCAGATAGACACCAACTTACAAAAAAAAATCTAAATTATGCTTCTTTCATTCAAGTAAAAAATGCAAACCTGTTGTCCACAAATCTCATGAGATCTTCTAGATACGCGATCTGCTACACCATCCTCAGCAAATGTTACAAAACCAAAACCTCGATGACCAGATCTTTTAGGATCCTAAATTAGTCAGTAACAACGCAATAATTTAGGCTATATCAAATCAGCCAGTCATATAAAGAGTATTAACTATTCTATATATAAGTTTACCTTAGGAACATAGACATCCAATATACGGCCAAATCTACCAAAGTACTGGCGGAGATCATCAGAAGATGCTTCTTGTGGGAGCCTGCCAACAAAAATCTTTTTTCCCATCCCTCCATATTCCCTTCCTGCTCAAATGACATAGTAAATCATCATAACAATATTCACCCAAGGCAATGAATAAAATAAAGGAAACTACAAAAGATACATACTCCCACCACCATAAACTGGGCCTGGATGGTCGTACAAGGTAGGAGCACCAAGTGCTGCATATCTTGTTGCTGCAGAAATATAAGCATTGTATGCACCATATCCTCCACCACTACCCCCTTGCGGCATTTTCCCTATGGGCCTGAAATCATCATCCTGGAAATATAGTATAATGACCTTTAATTAGACGTACAAAATTATTATCCGGTAAAAAAGAATCCGTTGGAAGGTTAATATGGTGTTCAATAGACAACTGCAAAAATCATGCCTTAGGGGTCGCTCTATCAACAACCACCGTAGAACCTCCTAATTCATGAGTTTCAGCCATCAAACTCTCCACAGAATCTGCAAGATAGAAGTTGCCACATTCAGTGCCATGAAATCATATGCAACTGAAATAGCATGGTTGAATTTATACAATGCAGAGTCAAGTAAACAAAATTAGGTTTCAAAAAATAGAAGTAGACAATTAACAGGAAAAGGAAAAGAAAAATCAAACACAAGGAACACTAAGGAAGAAAAAACAAATTTATTCATGAAGCATGATCAACGTACATGCAAAATATCTTTTTTGGTAGATAAAAAAGTACACCGGAAGGAGACTGAGAAACAAAAACAAAAAAATGATCTCAAAAAAAAAGAAAAAAAAACAAAAATTACAAGAAAAAGATCCAAGAACTTGTATTAAAACAAGAGGTATTAATTTGGGCTATATCCAACCATAAGGAATTGTCCTAGTGGTCAAGAGTCTTGAGAAACTAAAAGATAATGAATTCTCCAATGTAGGTACATTACCTAGGAATTAATATCTGACAATTTTACTTGATAACCAAATTTTGTAGGGTTGAACGATTGCAATGTTTTCAAAAAGCAAGGCATGCCTTGAGGCCTGAGGCGAGGCATCAACAAAAATCATCAAGGCTTAAGCCTTGAATGTTAATAAGCCTCTACTGATAGAGGCTAAGCCATGGGCGAACGCAATTTAGGCAAAGACCTCGTTTTTTTTTGTGGCGGGGCATGATGAGTATGTATTAAATTCAAAGGGTGGAAAGTTAATGGTAGGAAACTGTGGGCCCAAAATAAACATTAAAAATAACCAAAATATAAAAAGGCAGGCTAATCAGTCAAAAAAACACAAAAAAAAGTCTATCTTATTTTAATAGACTTGGCTGAAACAAAAAAAAAGACTCTCTTTGATAGACACAACCCAACAATACAACAAGAGTGGGCTTAAATCTTTTATAGATTGAAAGATTGATGATAGACTTTTTATGGTGGAGAGTGCTGAGGGGAGCTATTTTCTCTCTCGACAGGTGTTTGGGAGGGGGTCTCGGAAATTTTCAAAATCCCTAGAAAGGTATCGCTACCTAGATCCTTCCCTTCCAAGCTTTGTTGTCTCACCGGTGCATAAGTACAGTCCCCTACGCATTAATATGTAAGGGAAGACTAGGGAGGTCTTCTCGCAGTCGCACACATGGGGAGAGAATGGAGAAGAGAGAGAAGTTGTGGAGGCATGAGTTATGCTTTATTTTAAGGTATTTATACAACTCGGTTCACTTCATTCTTTAAAAAGCAAACCTAATAATCCAACATTTTGAGTCCCCAAGGGGTGGTGCGATGGCCAAAGGTGTGCTCCCTTAGGGTCGCAGGTTCGAGATTCACTTGGGATATTGATTTGTAGACACCTTCTGTGTCTTCATTCTTTCGATGTTTCCCAATGCCTGGCCTAAGAACGAGCGTGGTGATCTCAAGTATAGTAGAGTGAAGCTCCGATTTACCAATTTCAAAAAAAAAATCCAGCAATTTAAAGGGAAAAAATTGAACCAATCAAATAGATTGATTTAGTTCAGTTCCATCAGTGTTCCGTTATTACTGTCACCCTTAGTTTAAAGCCCATGTTTATAATAATATTATATCAATATGAAAAGATGATCCAACCTGAACTTGCAAAAGTGATGAAACCTATCCCACGATGGACTTTTGAGCCTTGGTCCTGAATAATTAATCAAGTAAAAGTTAAAAGCTGATAATAGTACACAGTATTGAACATAAACACGGGAGACCCATAAGGTCATCAAATCAATATTTTCCTATTAACCATATTACTTTTGATAGGTCAAAATAAAAGTAAAAAAAAGACCTTCCTGATTTACTTTTACACAACACACTTGGTAGTTAGAACGATAGAACTAATTTCCTAGTTCAATGAAAAGGAAACCATACCTTCGGCATGTAAAGATCTGTTATCTCCCCATATTTCTCAAAATGGCTGCAAGAAACATCAAAAAACCATAAAGTTCATTTCCATCCAGAATTGTAAATCATATAAAAAAAGGGTCAAGTCATAAATAAAAAACATGTGATGTACCAATTTCTTAGGACAAACGTTGGAACTATGCTATAAGGTGCTTGAATAGTGTCTTAGTTGATTCTACATGACCTGATGCCATCCTAAGGAAACTAACAATCTTCTCTATGAGATCACATCAAGATGACAGATTTCTGACGAAGTTGCATTGGGTAAAATACCTTGAAAGCTTTATGATAGAATCTGGATCTATCTATTAGCAAAGCATCACGATCATACACGATAAACCAAGTGATTCGAGGTACTTGGATCCTCCCTAGACTCTTGAGATCTCTCAAGTCCTAATTCTCATACAATTCAAAGATACCTCCTCACTAAGTAACCCTCTCTATTTATAACCACTCTATGTAACTAACTCTCTAACTAATTGCATAAAGGCCCTCGTATTATTCTTTAATATTCCTAAGGCCCAAATCTATCAATACCCTCCCCTTTAAAGCAGCTTGTCCTCAAGGTGGGTATACAAAAAATGAACCACACAACAAAACATAAAGCCTAAAAAAAATTTCCAGCCGAATGTTATTGATGTAGCAAGCCCAACTTCTTGTAGCAGCCCATCAATATATATTCTGCCTTTATGACACCATGAAGAATTCCCTTTTTCCTCTAGGCCCAGCCCATTCAATTTGTTTTTCATAAGTTGCCTTGGCTGAAGTCCAATTAAAATTCACTTTTGAGAAAAGTGAAAGCCCAAGCCGTCACAACTTATCCCCTTTTTTCTTTTCTTTTTTTTTCCCTTCGTTTCGGACCGCACGCCTGGGAGAAACGAAAGAAAAAAAAAAAAATTCCTCAATGCGATTCTTTCTTCTTCGAGATTTCCATGGCCGACTTCTTCTCCCCGGTAACAAAGAATGTCTTCTCAGATTTTTGCCGCATACTTGAATGACTCCTCTTTCCCGTCGGTGCTTGGCTTTTCCGATAAGGTGCATCGATTTCTTTCTCGATTGCGCCTGGCAGCGCTTCTTCACCGGCCTCCACTGCGCACGACGACGCTTCTTCACCGACCTCCATTGCGCACGGCGGCGCTTCATCTTCTTTGGCCGAAAACAACGATCACTCCTAGGCCTCCGTCGTGAAACGTCTTTCTCCGGTCGCAATCTCCAACATATCCCGATACATCTTCTCCAATTTCTTCTTTTTTTCCTTTTGCTTCCACTCAAATACTGTATTTCTCTTCTCTTCCTCTTCTTTTGTTCGTCTTTTTTCTCCATCAAGATCATTGAAGCACTATAGAAATCTGTAACTTTTGAAACCAAAGGCTTCTTGATCTTCTCCTCCAATGTGATTTTTGATTGTTGTATATCGAAATCCGAATCTTCTTCGATCTCTATTTTTGTGACTTTCGATTCTTCCACTTCTTCAATGTCTGCTAATCTGATCTCTTCTTTCAAGTCTTTGAAGTTCTCTTTCATATCTTTAAGCTTCTCTTTCATATCTGTATAAGTTTCTATAATTTCTCTAAAACCTTCTTTCATCACTGTTTGACATGAATCCATACTCTCTCTCTTTCTTGAAACCTTCCTTCATGGTAGCTTGAAACGAATCCAGCAAGAACATCATACATTCGAAACGAACATCTCGTTCATCTTCGTAATCCGTCTCTATGGCCAAGGACGGATCGAAACCGCTCTGATACCAATTGATAGAATCTGGATCTATCTATTAGCAAAGCATCACGATCATACACAATAAACCAAGTGATTCGAGGTACTTGGATCCTCCCTAGACTCTTCATATCTCTCAAGTCCTAATTCTCATACAATTCAAAGATACCTCCTCACTAAGTAACCCTCTCTATTTATAACCACTCTATGTAACTAACTCTCTAACTAATTGCATAAAGGCACTCGTATTATTCTTTAATATTCCTAAGGCCCAAATCTATCACTTTACTAAGGTCCTTAGTGGATTGAGTTAACAGACTTCTAAGAGATGCCAAAAAAACACCTGAAGGGAACTGGTTTCCTTGCAGACACCTACTTTTTCTAGGCAATAAAACTAACTTTTTGTGTACGCCTTCCTATTCGTCTGTCAAAGTAAAAGGTTAATAGAATAAAAACAATTAATTAAAGAAACATTTGAGTGAGAAATGCAAGCCCGGTCCGTCCACAAATAAAATTTTAAACAGACAGGCCTTGCCAACATCCCCATTTATACAGAAGGGTCTCATAGAGAATTTTGTGATATGCCGTTTGATGAAAACACCCATTTCTTTTCTTTTGTTCAAGTTCCAAGGAACATTTGTCAATCTTATTAATATTTTGCTCTTTTTTAGGAAGTTTCTGGTTTAAAGAATAAACCAGAAATTGGGTGGGCAAATGCCAGTTGCTGACAGCTTGAACTGTGAGGAGGACAAGGTGAAAAGATGGGCAGACTGGGTGGGCTGCAATCAGTGATTAAGAGGTTTCCCCAAGCGCTCGCCAAAGACGAAGAGCGAGGTGACTTGTGGGTCGCGTGCCTCACAAAAATTCAGGGCAAGCGCTTTTATTCAGGCACTTGCCCAACTGCACATCTTTGCACCTGGCCACACCTTTATACATAAGTGGCATAGGTAAAGGTGCAAAAGCCTAGGTGAAGGTGATTATCCAAATCGAAATAAAAAAGGCAAACCCCCATATGAACAACACGACCTTCTTTTCTCCATTGAAGTGACGGTAAACTTTCATTTATGTATTTTCTGTTACACCTTCGCCCAAAACTTCAAAAATAAAAGAAGAAAAAGAAAAAGAAAGAGCAAAAAATCACACCAAATTACCTGCGGAAGGCAGCCTCAGTCACAGATTGTGCGATCCTTGCTACAAAGATCCGGGTAACTCTCTTAGAAGGTGCTCTCATTTCCTCCTGTCAACAAAAAATATGAAGTCCATTTCAAATCTAGTTGCATGCATAGATATCAAAACATAGTACACTATTAATGATTTGTTTTTTTGGATATGAAATTAATGATTTTATTTATTCAAAGAGAATATAATATGAAGGCACTATGGTGAAGGAAAATGTATACATAGTCCGAATAAGAAAGAATGAAAGAGTGAGGGAAAGAGAAACTAACCTTGGGCGTGGCAACTTTAACTTCCATCATTCTGTTGCCAAGAACATGTTCCCGAGAGAGTGCATTCTGCAACAAGAGATTTTAGGCATCAGATGCAAAGTCAACAAAAACATGAAAATATTAAACATGATCCTACCTTAGCTTCTTCATCCGTTGAAAATGTCACATATCCAAAACCACGAGACCTACCAGTTGACCTCTCCTGCATATAAGAAAATAAAAGATATATGACTACAAAAATAAATCAAGTAGAAAATAAAAACATGAAGTGATACAAAAGTAATCACAACAAGCATCCACTATCTACACACGTACGATTCATCATGAAAACGAAGCTGATAAAAAAAGATTATTGAAAACCAACTTACATTGATAAAACATAATGAATTTTTATTTGAACAAGAAATAACTACAAAATATAAAGGATATAAGAGGTGCACGTGCACCTAAAACCAAAGCCCAACGAGAGAAGCCATCCAAAACCAGACAAGCCACATGAAGAAGAGTTAATTTTGAATTAATCTCGTCATGAAGAGCCTACCATGTAAAAAAATTAACATTCGAATTTTCACCTGTCACAATGATAGGAACTGAATCACGAAAAGATTGGTTATAAGATTGGAAAAGTCCTTTGGTTGTAAGATTGGTTATTGGTCGAGTGCTTACTTGGGTTAAACAGAAACTCACTGAACTTTTTGAACTTCATTAATTGGTAAATCGGAGAAACTTTTGCATACATGGAGGACATCTCATATATCTTAGTATCTAAATGATGGAGACACACTCTTATACAAGCTAATTGCATATTTAATACTCTCGATTTCTTTCTCTCATCAAGGTCATTAAGGCCATTGGGATGTTATATATGATTGTTAATAAATGGTTTTCTATTGAAGCACCTGTGGAAGGATGTGTATAATGATGTGCACAAGAAAAAATGTGTCCCTCCTGACAAAATAGGTTTGGTGATTTAATCAAGAAAAAGGATAGTCTATGGAGAATTATTGCAACTAAATTTGGAGCTACACAATTTAACTAAATGTCAGAAACTAATACGCTCTAGGGCATTGTGCACCTCAAAGTTTTACAAACACTTGAAAAAGACAAGAGTATGCTTGCTCAGAAAGCCCTACAAAAATAATGAATAGCTTTTTTTTTTAAACCCGGAAACCCGACCAGGGCACCCCGCCTGTCTCAAGGCCCGAGAGACAAAAAAAGATTTTACAATTAAACTCACTCATGAGGCTCAAACCTGAGACGAACTCGAGAAATAGTGAAAATGTAGAATAAGAAACATGGAAAAGAGCAAACCTTCATAACAATACAATCCTCCAAGTCCCCAAATTTGCTCATGTAATCTCTCAGCGCGTCTGTATCGATGTCCCATGGAATACCCAAAACCTAAATTTCACGAAACAAAAAAAAAAAAAAAAACCGAGATAACATAATGGGGGAAATAGAAACAAACAGAACCCTAATAGGAAAATCAGAAAAACAACACAAGGGGGAAAAAAACTAACCACTAGCTTCCGATCCATGATGAATTGAGGGAGATAACGCAGGGAGAATGGAACCCTAAAAGTGAAAAATTATACCTCGCTCGCTCGTTCGCTCGTTCGCTCAAAGACACACCACCACGCTCACTCTCCCCAAATCTCTCGCACTCGCTCCCTGCACATGATAACAGAAGAAGAAGCACACCTCTTTTCTCACACACAATACTCAAATACCAAATCAATCTCACCGATTTCATCATTCGCTTTTTTTTTTTTTTTTTTTTCCTGTTTCGATTTCTTCTTTGCGATTAAAGCTTCAAACATAATATTTCAAACAGAGAAAACAACAACAAAAGAAAGTAGAGATGATCGTGGATAGCGCGCTCAACTGACCTTCGATTTTACGAATTTCTGAGAATTCAAGAAAACCCTAAACGCAGAACTCTTCTCTTATCTCTTTCTCTCTCAAACGAAAGGGCTTTAAAGCCGTCGGGTTTCGGCTACGTTTAATCAGCTCCTACTTATTGCCTTTCATTTTAGACACGCATCCTGGACCGTTCCGGCCCCGGTTTGGAAATAAATGGCTCATTTCGATAAATATTTAGGTCAACCCCCGACATTACTTAAATATTATCGATTGTTTATATGAACTAGTATAAGCTATATTTAATTTTGTTTTGAACCATAAAAATACAATTTATTCATATTAAGTCATATCAATGGGTATGATCTAAATATTTCTTTTTTAATCGGTCTTTTTACCTTTCTTTTTCTTTATATTTTATGTTAAGAAAAGTTAAATTTATAGACTAATTACAAATGGTTTTTTTAAATTGTCTTTTTTTATTAAAATTTATAAAACTAGTCAGATTTAGATATTGGTATTAGTGAATATTGTCACATACTTTTTTTATAATATATAATACTAGTATTAATAAATATTTTTGCCAACATGAGCAATTGCTCAGTAGCACTAGTATATGGCCACTCCCATATTGTAATCTAAAAAAAAGTATTAATAAATATTTATAATAAAGTAATGACTAAAGCCAGTACAATTCCTCTTCTTTTTATTTTTAAGGACAAGGATGACAAATATATGTAATAATATCGTTTATTTTGAGCGTAAACTCTCACTTTATTATTATTTTTAACTTAAAAAGCATCACACTAATAGAGATAATTGTCATCACTTATCTATCACTTGTTTTTCTTTAATATAACAAATGTGGAACAACTTTATTTGTATCCCAACAATTTAATTATAAGAAATTATTTTGAATAGGATGTCAATTCATAACTTTTTAAATCATTAAAATTAAATAGGAAAAAGTAAATAGTATATTGCCCAACTCAATACTTATCATATCAATGATGTACTTTAGTTCTCGAAATTTATATTTTCGCAGTGATCAATCGCAATATCGTAACACGACTCTTCATCCGACGACGAATAGTAAGTCTCGAAAATATAAGAAGTATCTTGGAGATTCGAAAAGAGACGATGAGATCCCAACCGAGTTAGATTGACATAGTCATTCATGTTGTGAGCTGTTAAACCAGGGAGCAAAAAAGGGAACACAACAGCAATGACCCTTGCTGTTTTCAACAACCATGTTTCTGTATATTCCGATCCTTTCATGTAAGGAATCAAAAAGCTTCTCGTTAACTCCCATAATGCAATAAAATAACGTTGTATTATTCCATGAAATAAGACGTGGTTTTTGAACGGCTCTTCCGGAACTTCCTGTCATTACATATAATTAATAATTATGAGTAAATTGAGTGGGTTTATATATAACAAAATATTGTCTAAGTTGGCCAACGGAAAATTATTTCACATTTTGATAGGTTAGAACAAAGGACTAGTGATGAAACTTAATTAATGACGTTATAGAATATTTATCTTAAAATTAATTAGCCATAGAGAAAAGGAGCTCACCTTATTAACATAAGATTCTCAACATTTTATCGATAAAGAGTCTGTGGGCCACAACCACTCATAAGTTCACAGTAGATATTGTATAAAGGAGCTTTTTAAAATCTTTATTTTCTACTAGACTCAATCATAACTCTTCAATTCAAATTATGATTTTTTGGTCACAAATTCACAATACTTCTATCCAAACGTGAAAATCTTTTATCACAATTACTTATAAATCATAATTGCTCAATCCAAACCAAAATATTTTTTGAAAACCATGAACCTATTCACATAAAACTCTTTTTTATGATTGGGAATCTCGGCACCCGTGTCCATCCCATGGCTCAGATGTATAAAAATGTCAAAGACTCCTCTTAAGATGCACACATGAGAGAAACAACATCTTGGATTAGATTCCAATCGTCCCTAGCGGCCAAGCACCAGAGACATCGAAGGAGTAGTATCACCAAACATACTCTCAAAATCAAAGTCTTCAATCACTGCGCCACCCCTTGGAGACAGATTCCAAATCCTTGTGTTAAACTACCAACTTAAGTTTTTACCTAGATTTGTTAAAGTTTCACGTCTTTACTTCATATATGGGACAAGGTTACTATCTCCAACAATACCTTGGAAACTTCAAGTCTCAACAATGCATCCTTTAGGAACTTGAATTGATGAAAACTTATTATTGGGATATATTGAAACATTTGACATTCTTTTTTTTAGTTAAGTTTTACAATAATCGAAGGTGGAGGATTTGAACCCATATGCTCTTGGTTGCAAAATATTTGACATTCTAACTAGGTTAAACTAAATTGAATTTGAGAAAGAAGATTATTGATGTTACCTTTCCTCGATAGAAGCTATTGAAGTAGAGGCAAGTACCAAAGTGTTTGAACATGAAATTTGGGGGTAGGCAATCGAGGTACTATGTCATTGCTGTAAACAAATCTAAAGTATTTGCAACCATGCCTTCGTAGAACCCTTTCCATGAATTGGTTAAACTTATTGTTCCCAACTTTTGGTTGCCCATAAGTGTAGATCCCATGAAGCCTTCATTACCCAAATTCATGAAAATAATAACACATTAATTATATTTCATTGTATTTGGCCCATTATAAGTATCATACAAAAGTATATCATTCAAATTTCTCCTCTTCCAAATCATTTGCATCAATGTACTTTTTAAGCTTATAATTTTTTTTTTTTTTAACTTAAAACTAAAATAAACATAATGGAAAACTCTTGGAATAAACTTAATTTAAAAGAACTATATTTTACTTTTTATTTTTGGTTTTTGAAGTTAAATCTATACATCTCCTCCTTTTACCCTATAACTTTTATAATTGTGCTATCTATCTTTTGTTTATATTTTAAAAAATTAAACTATAATTTTCTAAAATTAATTTTTTCTTAAAAAATTTGGTTAGTAATTCAAATACTTCCCAGAAATGATAATAACAAATTGAGAAAACATAGATTAAATTTTCATAAATAAAAAATAAGATAACTATGGAATGAGTTAACAAACTAAATTTGAAACAACAGCAACAACAATGCAATTAAAAGAATTTTGGAACCTCTTCAAAAGCCATGTTTGTTCATGCAAGGCAAGAACGGCAGGAAACAGCACGGCAAGAGCGCCGCCCAAGCTATGGCCGGTGACGATGAACTTGGAGCGGTGGTTCCGCCGTAACAACTCTCTCAGCTTATCCCTTATGGAGTAGTAAGCCACGGGTCGGGCGGGGTCGGGCTCGATCTCCTTGGGCCAACCGGTTTTCCTCTGCAAGCCAAGGGACTTGATAAACCCACCATGGATTTTACCCATCTCGGGGAATACGAACCAGGATAGGTCGATGTCCGTACACCACGCATCTGCATCGAAGCTTTCGGTTCCTCTGAACACGACAAGAATGGTGTTTGGGTTGGATGTCTTGTCTTGGAGGATGAAGGCTTGTGTTGTGTGTTTCTCTTGAAAATCTGTAAAATTAAAATAATCATAATTATAATAATTAAACATCTCAAATATAATGATGAGGCGTATAATTCTGTTTATTATTTAATTCTTACCATTCCAAAAATCATAAAATCCAACCAATTCCATCTGCAATTATTAAAAAAAAAAGGAACAGCTTGAGTAATTTTTAAATTGATTATTAATACAATAGACATTTTCAATCATCGATATATATATATATATAATGAATGATTAAATTTCGACTTTAGTTTAGGAGTGATTATGAATTTGGTCGGTATGGTGCCAAGAAATTTAGAGTTTAGTTACTACGATAATGGATAGAAAGTTATAATTCAAGTCTTATAATTTTAAAAACAAGAATTTACTTAATAGAATTTGATAAAACTTTTTTTAAAAAAGTTATTATAAGATTGAGCTAATTAAATATGTGTAAATTAATTATGCATACATGTACAACTAGAATTTAGTTTATATAATTTAATATCAGAAAGTCATTTTTAGTTGTTAAACAAAAGTCATTTTTAGCCACGATAGAAACTTTTTTTAGATTTCATCAAATTTTATGGACAATATTCTAGTTTATAAAATTATAGGGATTATATTTCATTATAGTTTTTTAAATGACAAGACTAAAGGAATTTCACATGTATAACAAAAAAAAAAAGCAAAGTATTTTCATCTATACCACAAAATCAAAATTAATTTATTTGTAGTAAAAAATTTAATTGGGTTCTATCGTTGATTGAGTTCTATTAGTAATAGAATTTAATCAATGATAGACTCATTCTATCACTGCTTGAGTTTTCTTTCAGTGATAGAAATTCAAATTGAGTTTTATCACTAATTGAGTGACTTTAATCCAAGAGGTAGAATATGTCGTGGATGGTAAATTCCCTAAGATTAAACTCTAAGTTTGTTTGAACACGACCAAACTACATAATTTACCTTCCAACGATCTTGGACGGTTGTTTTAACAAAGGCATGATTCTCGTAGGAAATCTTTGAGGCCATAACAGTGAGTGCAGAAAAATATCTGGAATCTCCGGGCTTTATGATCCTATCAAATTCCACTCTTCTGTCAAGATGTCCAATGAATGACATGAATTTCTCCGATTCTGGCTTTGGAATCTCCAACTTCCCTTCAAAATATTATTAAACAAACAAAAAATGGTTTTTGACTTTCAAGTTTACAAAATCATGAAGTAGAATTAAGCATATATATGTTTGGAAACTTAGAGTTGTGTATTTTATATATGTATGTAGTATTTTCGGATGTTAAACCATCAATCAACTACAAGAAAACAATCTAATTTAAAACTATATGGTATATATATGGAGGCATGTTGTTTAGAAATCTCCATTCTATCACCACCTAATTTATAAAAATAAAATATGGGATACTTCTTATAACGTAGAATTCCACTTTAAAATCAATCGGCGGATAAGGGACTAATCGACTACTTTGGGAACACCAATCTTAGGCTACATACGAATCATACCCATTTAAGTTTGATCTAGATTGGATTGAACGCCAATCATAGGCTATATCCAAATTATATCCATTTAGGTTTGATCAAAACCCTATGATACCATATTTACACCCGTTAGGTTTTTAAGTGTTCTGGTTGGATCAATTATCCATGGAAAGCTCTAGTTAATATATATCATTATTAGATATTATGTGGTTCGATTTCAAAACCAAAACCGTAGTTCACCTATTTTATAATGTTGGCGAGAGGACTACTCACCATTTCACCCTTTCTAATTATCTCTAATAGTTGTGTATCAAAAAATGAATTTTTTTTAACAAGAAAATTGCATTCCATTTTGAACATGTGAGCACAATGTATTCGATAATACATTTATTAACTACAAGAATTGGTACAGTTATCAAATAAATGTTCATTAGTTGAATCTTAATTATAATTATTAATTAATTTGTTAAATTAGGGTTTAGGAAAAAACATGAACTTTAATTTTTTGTTATATAAACTTAAAAGCCTAACTTTAAGTTCTAAAACTTAAACTTGACTAAATAACACAAAAGGAAAAAAATATGAAAAAAAAGCATATTCACACAAACAAAGCAAAAAATTAGGCTAAAAAATTAAGATGGTGTGGTAAACCTTGTGAGAAATTGATGAAGAGCATAAGAAATCCACCATTAGAAGAGACCAAATTAAGGAAAAACTCAACCATTGAGCCAAGTTTGGAAAGCCATTTGCTGAATAATAGAAGAATTTTCTGAAAAAAAAGAGACAAAAACACAACCATCCATCTGTTCTTTTGGCTGTGAACAAACCCCATTTTTTCAGTCTCGGAGCTCCAAAACATTTTGAACAAATCATAAAAACTCAGCTCTTGAGGCACCAACACAACATAATTGCTTGAAAAATCATCGGATGTTATCATGTTTTGTTTCAGAAAATTAGCATGTTTAATTTGGTTGTCTTATAGTCATTATTAATGTAATAATTTAGGGTTTGTTAATCATGGATCTTAATTAGAGTTTGCTTGATGGTTTTGCAATATGGATTCTGTTTATATATTCAGGTTTCACGTGGGATTTTATTATGCTTAATTTATAATCAATTGTTTAGCCTTTTTAGCTTTGGGCAACTTCTTCTCATCCATTTCTTCTCTTCTTTAATTTGGTATAAATTTTTTGGTTACAAGTGTTACTTTTTCTAGAAGGAAATAAAATATTTAAAAGTTGTTCAATTAAATATAACAAATATTTTAAAGTCTTTTTTTCAGCCTGATAAACCATAAATCCCTCTTAAAAGATTGGTCTTCACAATGGATTTGGGACAGGTAGGCTCTATCTGCAACATGCTTGTGATAATAATTTAAGAATCACAATTAGAAATGTCTATTTTCTCCATGGTTTGGAGACCCGCCTCTAATAGGTCGGTGAATTCCGGTTTAGATGGTTGGACTATTAATCAAGAAAGAAAAATAATTGTACTTTAATTTCAACATGATTTTATCTACCAAAAAATTCATTTTTTTATTAGGCTGGTAATATGAACAATGTCAATTTTTTTAGTGTCAATATCAGTGGAAGAAAATGAGTGAAGAAGTTGGTGGTAAGCACCAATACTTAGACGCTGAAGTTGGCGGTAAGTAAAGATATTGATGCATAAGGTAAATATCATTTCATATTAATCTTGTATACAAGCCTAGTATTTATAGAGAAGGCCCAACAAAGCCTCCAACAACTTTAACCGCGTTAATAAAACCCAAAAAAAAATTAAAGAAGATTTTGCATGTATAACAAAAAATTGCAAAATATTTGCATTTATAGCACAAAAATAAAAAATGATTCATTTGTACCAGAAAATTTAAATTGACTTCTATCACTTGTTGAGTTCTATTAATGATATAATTCAAATGATAGATTAATTCTATCACTGCTTGAGTTTTCTATCACTAGTTGAGTGATAGAAATAAATATGCTATAAATTAATTATTTTAAAAATTTTGCTGCAAATATAATAGAAGACGTAGAATATGTTGCTGATGGTAAATTTTTAAATTTAAAACCAAATGAAATATTTATATGTATTGACAACAATCTTTTATTGTCGTATTAATGTTATGAATATAATAGCTCTTAAGAAATCGAGGAAAATTTTATAAATGGTCAATATGACAGCTTCGTAGAGGGATTTTGACTACGCTTTCATAAGGATCATCGAAGGCTTTGTAGGGATCAACGAAAACTTCATAAGGATCAAGATAAAGGCTCTATAAGGATCCGTAAAAATCGATGATACCGCTTCGCCTTTATAGACCCGGGCACCAGGGATCGTCAGTGCCCTTTGGGATCAGATCTATGTTGCCTACCTCTTTAAGGGGTCCGGGTTGCTCGCCAACCGTCACATTTTGTCACTTTGACTGAACTTCATTCTCGTTAATTATTGTTCGGGTAAAAAATCTTAATTGCCCAAATTCTATCCATAGAACAACAATTTAAAGACATATGCATGAAAATAAATGGGATAATTGGCTTCACCTATTAATCGAATTTATTAGAACCTCAAATTTATTAAAACCTAATTATATGCATAAAGATGTCAGAGTTTTACAATTTAATATGGCCAAAGTCCAACTATCCTAATATAAAATAATGTTTTTATGTGGCCAAATTTTTAATATGAAAATAAACATGATAACTTAGTTTAATATTCTTGTCGTACCTACCGCAACCAAACATCGACTAAAGCTCATTTCTAATAAAAAAAAAAGACATAGACTAAAGCAATTTTCACTTCCAATGAATAGTTGAAACAAATTGTCCCATTCATCTTCATTTCTGCATATTATATAAATATATGATGTATACAATATTGGTTTTAGATTTTATTCAAACTTTATTGCCACCTTTAGTTTGAAATTTTTGGTTCGCTTTCCACAAGGGAAAGTTATACCTCTAAACTTTATAATAATTACAACCTCAATATTTTTAAAAGTATATCAAAATTATATTGTTTTTTTACTTAATTTGGAAACCAATAATAGCCATAGTTATAACTTAAATAAATATTAACAGTATTTTGTGAGTTGTAGTTTCATTATTTGGTAGAAATCTAATGTAATATGAAAGTCACGAATTTAATCTATAAAATTGGTATTTGATTCTCATTTATTTGAGAGTAATAGTGCCTCTATGTAGGATTTGTCGTCCCCCTCTCCTAATTTATACTATTTTTTTTAATTAATTTTGCTTTAATCTGTCCTCTCATCCTCAATTTTAGTTCTTTTAAGTTTATTCTAATTTAATCCCTAGACATTCTGATGTTTAATTTTAGTCTCTAAATTTATCACATAACTTAAAATTGGCCCTTATTAGACAACTTATGCTATATTTTCTTTACAAAATAATTATCATATTTTTTAATAAAATTTAGAAATATTTACATTTTATTTATTTTATTTTTATTAACATTATTGAAATTTAATTTTCATTAGTATTAACTTCAAATTTTGACAGAGAAACTGATTTTAAATATTTTTAAAAATTTAAAAACTAAAATTAAAGATTAAAAAGTCTATGGACTAAATAAATGAAACAAATTTAAAAGTTTATGATCTAAAATTAATTAACATTTAAAATAAAAAAAGTGTAGGAAGAGAATTACCTTTTTAACATTTTATGAACATTTTATGAATTACCTTAAGGAGAGACAAAGTATATCAGTTGGCCAGGTCACTTATGAGTTTATATATAAAAAAAAAAACTTTGAGTTTTCTTCTAAACTAATACTCATTTAATTACTATGAGAGCAGCTGTTCACCGGTCTCTCCAATGGCGCATCCCCCTTCATTCTCTCTATCTATTCCTCTTCCTCAACGCAACTACGACGTTTATCTCAGCCATAGCGCAGAAGACACCGTCCAATGTTTCGCCAACGATCTCCACGAAGCTCTTACGAGTCGAGGAATCGTGGTGTTTCGAGACCACGAGGGAGCAAAACCATTGGCCGAGAAGCTAAGGGCAGTAGAAGAATCTCGATCTTCAATCGTCGTGTTTTCGGAGGACTACGGGGATTCGGATTGCATGAAGGAGCTTGCCAAGATAGTGAAGTGCAAGGAGTTGGTTCTTCCTGTATTTTACAAGGTAGATCCAGCCAATGTGAGGAAGCAAAAGGGGAGATTTGAGATGCTGTTTAATGAACATGAAGGGAATTATTTTGTGCAATTTGTTCAAAGTTGGAGAGATTCTATGAACCATGTTGGTAATCTCTCTGGATGGCATCTTCAAGATTATAGCTCCCAGTAAGTTCATCTTTTCTCCTCCTTTTTTTTAATGACTTTTGTTTTTTTGGTTCACTCTTGTTGTTTGTGCATCTTTTAGTCGCTTTTTATATTATTATATATTCAGCTAAGTATATGAGTATAATATATTAACTTTTTTAATCATTAATTGAGATGTTGGTTTAAATCAATTTAAAAAACTATGTGAAGTCATTTACTGATAGAAAGTCTATCAATTGAATACCCCGTGTATTTGTTTTTTGTAGAAAATAGTAAAGTGGAAGAGAATGAACTGGTTAATAATAGTTTGGAGTAATCAACTACTCGTTTGAGGATTGAGGGATAAATTTAATTGTGAAGCTTAATAAGATTTAATCGGAGATTTGATAAATGAGTTGAAGAGTGGGTAAGAGTGATTGTATACTACAAAAAACAAATGAAGAATTTTTTAGGAGTGGTTATTAAAAACGAACATACCTAATAGAATGAGAAAAATCAAATCTGTAATCTCTAGATTATACTATATGCTACTAAAGCTCTACAAAATGAAGTTAGGAGCTTGACATCATTAATCTTAGATCAAATCTTCGATTCGTGTGTTTTTTTAAAAGTAAAATAATTTATTATCAACAACACGAGTGCAATATAAAACTCTCAGAGAGACTACACAAAATAACCTATCTCCACAGGTGTGCTTGTGATTATACAAACGAGAAGAACCAACAACACAATCGATTTATACAAAAAAACAAGTCTTCCCAACAATGCATTGTCCATCTCACTCGTTGAAGAATAGAATTCCATCAAAACCTGAGGGTTATCTTTCCTCTTCCGATTCAAAACAACTTTTTTCCTATTACAAATCTATCAATTTTTTGTCCACTAACTCAACCCAATTACGTAGTAACATAACCCGACCTTTAAAACATATACATAAACAACCAAAAAACAAGAAAAAGAAAAGACACCAATATTGTAGTTGAAACCTAAGACAGAAATGAAACACCAAGTCGAAAAGGGTTGAACCGAGAAAGAAATAACGAACCGAGCAAAGGGAAACGTGAACCGAACAGGGCAACCAACCGGTCCAAGAGAGCCCGAGGTTTGGTTCAAGCACCAATCCGATTCCTCACCGGTTCAAGCGAGCCATTGGTTCAGTTTAATGACTAAATTCCATTCTCAAATTTGCGCAAAAGGATACGCCGTGAGAATATCAGCGTCGCCGGAATTCTCCCAAGATCCGATTCGATTCTCAGATGCTCTTTGATCGGAATCACCGACGACGACGACGGAAAATTCTTCGAGATTCAAACAGCCTCAAACAGTAACATGGAAGCCATTGCGCCAAATGATTTGATCAAACTTCCCCTTTCGTTCACCGATTGCGAAGGAATGAACATCGATGACCTAATTCCTGGCGATTTCGTGGACGAACGCACAGATCTAGCTGAAGTTAAGGAGGATAATGTTGACGATGAAGAAGATGCTTTCAAACGCAGAATCGAACAAATTGTCTCCGTGGTTATTCTCTCATGGAACGTGCACGGGATCGGCTTTCCCTCCAAACGAGAAAATTTCAGAGATCCTCCTTAGAGGTACCACACACTTTATCGATTCTCTTTTGTGTTCCAAATAATTGATACTGGCGATCCTTTTTGGCAAGTGCTTGAAGAATTATGTGTATTAAATAAATGCTCCCCTTTCTGGCTCATTGGAATGGTGGCAATTTTAACATATATAGAGATGGTGTAATGAGATTTCTTCCAACCATTCTTTGGTTAATGGTCAGTTTACATGTTCTAATTTGCGTAGAAATCCTACCCTGTCTAGAATAGACCAAATTTTGTATGGTGTGGATTGGAGCCAGAAATTTCACGAGCATCATTCCAGAATGTTAAACAGAATTGCTTCAGATCATTTTCTACTGCTTTCTCAATTGACTAGGTTGAAATGGGGTCCATAAGGGTTGGATTGAGGAAATGAACGCTATCGATATCAGAAAGAATACTCACATGCTGTCTGAATGTGACAAACATAGGAAGATTCTGTTAAAACAGACAAGTTGGAACACAGATGAGGGTGAGAACACTTCCTATTTTCACAACACCACTTCATCAATAATTTGACTTCGATAGAGGAAATAGGAATCGACTCAAATCTTGAATGGACTCCTATATCCCATGACCATAATGAAGGTTTGATTTTTCCCTTCACCGATAAAGAGATTTATGACAGTATCAATAGCATTGGCAACAGTAAAGCCCGAGGACCGGACAGGTTTACCATCGAGCTCAACAAAAATAATGGAGCACTTTTAAGTAGAGAGAATCACGACTGTTCACTTTTAAGTAGAGAGAATCACGACTGTTCTCAGGACGAGCATTCTCAACCAAGTAGTCAATGAGGCATACATTGCTCTCATCCCAAAAGTTGTCAAGGCAAACCAAGTATCTGATTTTGGACCAGTCAGTCTAAGCAGAGAGAATCACGATTGTTCTCTTTTGTCTTTACACGATCATGGCAAAAGTCTCAGTAAACAATGGAAAAAGTCTTAGCAGAAATGTAATTGTATGTTTCTAGCTTATTTTTTCAAAATGGAATTCTAGTATCTTTTCCAAAAGGATTTAAATTTCTGGGTAGTTGGCGCAAGGCAGAAATGTAGACCTTTTCTATAAAGTAACTGACTTAATTTCATTTATGTTCCTTCGATGTCTCTTGGTACTTGGCGCCTTGGCCTATGGATGGGCGTGATTACCCCGGGTGTAGTGGAGCAAAGCTCCAATTTCGCAGTTTCTAAGACGCATGGACATGGGCACGACAAGACACGGCGCACGTCAATTTAAAAAAAAACTAGGACACGGACACGTTTGGGACATGTCTATTATACATGTACATATACACATATACATGTACATATACACATATGCATAAACATATACACATATGCATAAACATATACACATATGCATAAACATATACACATATACATAAACATATACACATATGCATAAACATATACCCATATGCATAAACATATACATATACATATACACATATACATATACATATACACATATACATATACATATACACATATACATATACATATACACATATACATATACATATACACATATACTGATATACTTATACATATGCACACACATATACAAATACACATACATATATGTACAAATACATATACAAATACACAATACATATACAAATACACATACATATACATATACACAGATGTATACATATATACACATATACATATATACACATATATACACATATACATATATACACATATATACACATATACATATATACACATATATATGCACATACATATATACATATATGCATATATATACATATATACATATATACACATATGCATATATATACATATATCTATAATGTATATATATGCACACATATACATATAAATAACATAATCTTACTATGGACAATTTTTTTTCTTTTTGAAAAAAATCTTACTATGGACAATTGCACTAGAACAAAACATGTTATATTAGGTTTAACTTGGAGAGACACTCCCATGTGGGTGAAGATGGACTCACAATTTGGAGCGATAATCGGTGTTGTTGAAGTCGAAGGATTGACAAAGAGTTGAAGAAGATGAAGACTGGATAGTTCTTGGAGGTGGCGGCAAATAATAACATAGAGTGTTGGAGAAATTTCTTCTTTGTTCAATATTATCTTAGGTTTAAATTCTTTTTTTATTATTTAAATATGGAAAACGTGGGTTTTATAAGTGGGCTTAATATAATAAATAAAATGGGTCTTACATTTGACTTAAAAAAATAATTTTTTTTAAAAAAATTCAGACAACGTGCCCTTCCCGTGTCCTTTATTTTTTTTAAAAAGTTGGACACTTCAATTCACATGTCCAACATGTGTCGGAGGCATGTCCCGGCGTGTCTGTGCCCTACAACGACACTTAGTCCTAAATGTAGTGTCCCTGCTTCATAGCTTGGTTTCCAAAAAAAAAAAAAAAGTTTGCAGATCTTTTTCCTTTAAATTTTGTTGGTTGTAGTGTCTTTAATGTTGCCTTTGAGCTAGATTTGGTGGATAAATGGGCTTTTTTCAAAGATTAAGTGAGAGTTCTTCGTGGAGGAGGCTTAGTTCCCTTTCGGGCTTGATGCTTTCTTCTCGTACTTTGGTGGGGTCGTGTTCTTTAGTAGGTTTTATGGACGATGGATTACTCCCAAAGTCTATTGAAATTCAACCTTGATAGTGATGATGATAGCTTTTAGACTTTCCTATTTTGAATCTTGTTATTCTTTTTTTGGTAAGGTCGTTGTACGAGGTACTTGTTCCTTTGTAGAAAGCTCTTTCTCTGCGACTTCTCTTGTTATGGTGGGTGTCGATATGAGTTGTTGGTCGGCCCAAGTCTATCTTTGAGGGTTTTACCCCCCTCCTGTCTGGTCTTTTCTTTATGGGATTTCTAGTGTAGTAGTAATATTTTATCATTAATGAAGTAGAAATATTTGATCATTAATGAAGCTTTAGTTTGGTTTCAAAAAGAAAGTTAACTTTAAAAAGGTTGACTTGAGCTTTATTAAACGAGAGTCAAAGTTGAACTCTCGGACTAAAAAGATATTAAATTATAAGGTAGTATAAATGGATGAACTCTAGTTTTTTCTCTGACACTTAGACATGAACTTCATTATTGGATTCCATGTTCAGTGCCCAATAGCTTTTGGTTGGAACAGAAATTCTATAGAAACAAATCCTCACTGTGTAAAAGATTATTGAAATAGTAATGAAACTTGGTAGGTCTGAAGCAGAGGTTATTAAAGAAATTGTGAAGCATATTTTCAACAAATTACGTCCTGATTTGTTCCGGTATGATGATAAATTGGTTGGAATTAGCTCAAGGTTACACCAAGTAAACATTCTTTTAGGGATGGGGTTGGATGATGTGCGGTTCATTGGAATATGGGGAATGGGTGGAATTGGTAAAACAACCATTGCTAGAACTATTTACAAAAGCTTCTCCCATCTATTTCAAGGATGCTTCTTTTTGGACAATGTCAAAGAAAATTTCAAACACCAAGGCTTGGCTTCATTACAACAAAATCTTCTCTCAGGGGCTCTAATGAAAAGAAATATTGAGATCCCAGATGGTGATGGAGCTACGTTGATCAAGAGGAGAATTAGCAATATCAATGCTCTTATTGTCCTGGACGATGTTGATCATTTAAGCCAACTTCAAAAGCTAGCGGGAGCTACTGATTGGTTCGGCCCAGGAAGTCGAGTCATTGTTACGACTCGAGACGAACATCTCCTCATTTCCCATGGGATTGAAAGAAGATACAAGGTTGATGGGCTAAATGTTGGAGAGGCTCTTCAACTTTTTTCCCAAAAAGCATTTGGAGCAAACTATCCAAAGAGAGGCTATTTTGACCACTCGCTTCAAGTTGTAGAATATGCTGGAGATCTTCCATTAGCCATTGAGGTTCTTGGATGTTCTCTACGTGATAAATCAATGGAGGTATGGGTAAATGCAGTGGAGAAGTTAAAAGCTGTTCGGGACAAGCAAATCTTTGAAAAGTTAAGGATTAGTTATGATTTGTTAGAGAAGTCCGAACAAGACATTTTTCTAGACATGGCATGTTTTTATAGAAAGAAAAGTAAACGTCAAGCAATACAAGTGCTTCAAAGCTTTGGATTTCAGGCTATTATTGGACTTGAAATTTTGGAGGAAAAATGTCTGATTACTTCTCAACATGACAAGATTCAAATGCATGATTTGATCCAAGAAATGGGCCGAGAAATTGTTCGTAGAATGTTTCCGAAAAATCCTGAAAAACGTAGTAGATTGTGGCTTCGCGAGGATGTAAATCTTGCTCTAAGTTGTGATCAGGTTAGACTTTAAAGCTCGTATTAAGTTATTAACATTGTTTTTTTGATAGATACATACAATATATACAAATGATTTGTTTTATTTTGCAATATAAATTATTTCTTTCACTTATATAGTTCCATTTTATTGTCTATTGCAAGGTATTCTTTATAAAGAGATGAGAATTGATATGAAATTGCTACATGATTACTGAGTTGTCAATTCGAGAGGACTAATCTCCAAGAATTAGTATTCTTACTTCTGTGATATTTCCTACGACTCTTGACATTCCCTGGATCATAACATAGATCCCATCCTTATTCGCCAAAATACATAAATTTTCAAGGCCTAACATCTATCGACTTTAAAAATATAGTTTCTTTTTTGTCTTCGAATGTCTAGTTTAGTACTTGAACTTGTTAAAAATAATAGTTTTAAATAGTTCTTTCTATTATTTTCTCATACAATATCTGCTCACTCAAGAACGTTAATAGATATAGTCGGAAGCATGAGTTATTTATTTGTTTAAAAATATTTGCAATAAAGATTTCTTTTTAATGAAAAATTTCTTGTTAATCTTTTCTACACATTTATAATTCTACATATTTTTTTACAGAAAAAAGAAACAATTGAAGGAGCAGTGATGGATTCAAGTGAGGAGGGAGAGTCACAGTTGAATGATGTCGAGTCCTTTTCAGCAATTGAAGGAATAGTAATGGATTCAAGTGAGGAAGGAGTGTCACACTTGAAGGCCAAATACTTTTCAGCTATGACAAATCTTAGGGTGTTGAAAATTAACAATGCTTACCTTTCTGGAGACCTTGAATATCTCTCTGATCAGCTCAGGTTTCTTAACTGGCATGGATACCCTCTAAAGTATTTGCCATCTAATTTTCATCCCAAAAACCTATTAGAACTTGAGTTGCCCAACAGCTGCATTCAACATCTTTGGAAGGGATCAAAGGTATACTAGAAAACTAAACGGTAATTTTTAAGTGGTCTAAACATTAAAGTATTGTCTAATTAATCTATATACCTTCAAATTTATATCAAATACGTTTTTGAACTTTATAAGTGTAGTTCACAATTTGTGTAGGACACTAACTTTATAAGATTCTCACATTTCAATTGTGTCAATAGATTCATCAATTTTTAAAACTGTTCAATAACTGAAAAAACTATTAGACAAAATTTATGGTTGCTCTTTGCTGGTGCATTTAGAAAGAAAGGAATTCCAGATTGTTTGACAAACAGCCACATCGACAAATCTTCTGCTTCTCTATGGAAGGATGTTATTATATTATCTGGCTCATGGTGTCCCGAATCACATTTTTTAAGAACTATGACATTGTTTCCATTGCTCTTAATTGAAATGTTTTCTTGTAGCTTGCTTTTATATGCTTTTTGCTTACGCTTTTCAAATGGATTAGTATCTTTTCAAAAAAATAAAATAAATTACAGTAATCTATGGTATAAGTCTAGATATAAGTCTCAAAGTTAAGATACAAATTTTCTCATTTAAACTTTTTTTGTTGTTTTTTCATATTGTATAGAGTATTATGTGTTCTAATATTATAATTATATATTGTTTTGCAGAGCTTGGATAAATTGAAAACATTAAACCTTAGTGACTCCAAATTCATATCCAAGACACCTGATTTTACTGGGGTTCCAAATCTAGAAAGGTTGCTCTTGGGTGGTTGTGTAAGACTCATTGAGCTTCATCCATCGCTAGGGACTTTAAAGCACTTAATTCAATTGGATCTTAAGAATTGCAAATGTCTAAAAGAAATTCCTTTCAGTATTAGCTTTGAATCCCTCATTATTTTAACTCTTTCAGGCTGTTCAAGACTAAAATTTTTTCCAAAGATTGTTGGAAACATGAAAAACTTAATAGAGCTTCATTTAGATGGAACTTCCATTCAAGAGCTGCATCCATCAATAGGACAATTGACAGGACTTGTCCTATTAAACCTACAAAATTGCCAAAATCTCCTCAAACTTCCAAGCACTATTGGTTCTTTGACATCCTTGAAAACTCTCACATTAAATAGCTGCTCAAAACTTGATAGAATTCCAGAGAGCTTAGGAACTATTTCTTCCTTGGAGAAGCTTGATCTTACTGGTACATGTATAAATCAAGCTCCGTTGTCTCTTCAACTCCTGAATAATCTTGAAATACTTAATTGTCAAGGGCTGCCTCGTAAATTCATCCATTCATTATTTCCAAGTTGGAATTTTTCATGGAAAAACTCACACTCCCAAGGGTTGAAGTGGACATATTGTTTTTATAGTTTTGGATCAATGAGGAATTTGAATTTAAGTGATTGTAATTTAGTGGATGGGGACTTACCAAATAATCTTGAGAGTTTGCCTTCGGTTCAAATTCTTGATCTTAGTGGAAATAATTTTATTAGGCTTCCTGAAAGTCTTTTGCAGCTTGTGAATCTTAGAAATCTTGTTTTGATCGATTGCAAAAGGCTTAAAGAGTTGCCTAAACTCCCACTTAGTGTTCGTAATGTAGACGCAAGGGATTGTGTTTCACTTAAAGAATATTACAATCAAGAAAAGCAACTGCCTTCGAGTTCAACAGGTATGACTGTTATAAGTTGCCCTATAACGAAAGAAGTGCAGAATTTCAAGATTGATAGGATCGACTTGTCCAGCTTTCACCTTCGGACAATGGTTCAAAGATACATCGAGGTATCTCCTTATTCTATTTTATAATTTCCTCAACTTTTAAATCTATTTTTGATAGTCTTACTTATTGCATTTAAAACAAATAACTAATATTTTGGTTCATTGATTGTCTAATATATAGTTCATACAAATTAGGATGGATAAGAAAGTTAGAGTCTAGTCCCTATGGATTAAAAAGTTAGAACTTAAGCCTCTATGGTTTGAAGATAGTTCAAGTCTAGTCCCCATGGTTTTAAAAACTAGAACCTAGTTCCTATAGTTTAATAAACCTAAAATTAGTTCTAGTAGTTCGAAATCGTTGGCGATTTAAATATGTCAAAATTAGCTATTCATATGTCGACAATGGTGGTTTCAGTTAGTCATGTCCTTCCTTTATTAATGGATGGAAAATACGTCAACATATGTACTAACTTAAGCATCGGCATCGAGACTAAGTATCGGCCATAGATTAAAAAAAAAAAAAACGTCAACATGAGCAATTAAGCATCGGCCAACGGATATAATGTATGTACTAACTTAGAGATTAGATGTTTGAATCCCCACCCTACATATGTGGTAAACCAAAAAAGATTGAAAATAGATGTATTGAATATAATTATTTTTTAGAAGCGGCCCATAGATTAAAATAGAGGGGTTAAAAGTTGAAGAACTAAAAATATAATTCGCTACCTTCAAAGTTCAAAAGTTGAGAGATTTAAGCTCAAATTTGATATCCATGATTATTTTAAATTTAATTGAATTTGCAGGTTCTTACATGGCAAGAAGAAGAATACTTCTTCACTATTCCTTACAGTCAACTCATTTCACTTTTTGACCATAAAAGGCTTGGATCCTCAATCACAGTCCATTGTGTTCCAAGCACAAGTGAATTATCTGAAGATAATGTGAGGATCGGGATTTCTTTGTGTGCTTTCTTTGAAGTAGTACAAAACCCAGAAAGTTTTTGTTCAGAAACATCATGCAGCTTCATCATCCAATTAGAAACAGACGACTGTCCTTTGAAATCTCCTCGGTTGTTTTATATGAACGAAGACAAATTGCGGGCTCCACGAGGACTTGCAGTGTTTTTCATACCATTCAAAAAGATCGTTGGTTGGTTGAATGAATCTTGTTGTGTTGATGTCTCAATAATGGCTATGAATCCGATGGTGAAAGTGAAAGCATGTGGGGTTTCTTTACTGTTCCAGAAAAATGGTGGGTTGTTTATTGGAAAGTTAATGAAGGGTCTTTTTGGATCGCCGAATTTTGTGCATAAATTCATGGTTAATCACATATTAAATCGTCAAAAGAATGTGGAAGTCTCTAGCTTGTTGGAAGGAGGAGCCAATGCCAGAAGCTACTGGTTAAATGCCCTACACAGGTTTCTTAGTCTCTCTATGTTACCTCATGCTAAATTATCACTTTATTTATTGTTAAACAAACATTTGAATGAAGGTGTTAGCGCCAAATTATCTTCATGATCTAAAATGTTTAGAAACATATTTTCTTTTGGTTTTTTGTTTTTTCTTTAAAAAAAATTAAGTTTGTTTTCTGGTGTTTGATCTTTCTTGAGGAAGGATCTCGTGTTTGATCTCAAGAAGGATTTGCATTCTTAGCCAAGCCTGCTCACACATACTTCGAGTCTCGATTATTGTCATAGGACATATTGTTTGACCCTACAATCCATCACCTAGTTACTTGAAGCCCTCTTGACTACCAGGGTCACTCCATGATGATTAAATGAAAGTAGTTTTTATATGTTTAATTAATTTTTAAAAATTAAAAAATCAGATGTATATCAAACGTATCCTATTTTATTCACTTTTTACCAATGTTTCTAAAGAAGCAACTCAAGTTTTCAAATCTAAAAAAATAGTTAATAGAAAGCAAGTACAATTTTGAAAAATCAAAACACAAAAACCAAATGTTATCAAAAGGGGTCTTGGTTTTGTTTTGTTTTTTTTAAATTTTTTTTGAAAACTAAGATTACCAAATACTATTTCTATCTATTGATTTTTTTGTTTTGTTATCTACTTTTTACCTACATTTATTTTAAAACACGTTTATGAGATATATGTTGTATCTTATGTGTCTTGATATATGTTGTATCTTATGTGCCTTCATTTAAGGACGGTCGGATCCTTACCAAAGCTTCAACCAAGCAGACAACTCCATGCTATACAAGATTCTTCCTCTTCTCTTGAATCAATTGAACAAGTTTCTGAAGATGAATCAACAATCATGTTGAAGAAGAATCTGAAAAATGTTCTTTGTAGAACTTTTGAGGTATGTATCTCACTTCTTACATAATTTTACTTCAAAAAACAAGCATGGTCAAATTTTTAAACATTCCTACATAATTTTTTATTGGTATACCAAACCTTAAAATGTTATATTTTAGTGTCTAACCTTAGCCTATATATTTTTGTTAGAAAATCTTGAGAAAAAGCTAAAAATTTGTTGGTTGATATGATTGAATTTGCCCCAACCCAACCACTTGAGCTTTGGATTGATTGGTGGTTTAACATAATTCAACATTTACCTTTCAACTAATTTAAATTTTCATTAGCCTTTTAACAAAACTCTAAATCCATATCTATTGCACGTGTCTCAATATAATTTTCCGTGTTCTATTATAAACCATATAAATGAACTAAAATATGTGCTGATATGTCTAGTTTTTAGCTATTGCATATTAGAGTACAACAGCCGAAATATTTTCCTGTAAATTTCTCATTCTTTTTATATTTGTGAGTGTCTGCACTAGCTTACGTGCACGTCTACTATTCTAACAGAACATACCGCTTGACCTTATAACATTTGGATGTCAAGAAAATACGTAGGAAATTAATTTCTAGATAGATGACCATTATGGATCGATTTGTAACCTTTTGGTTTGAGAGCCCTCTTGAGTCTTGACCACTAGGCCAACCATGATGTTTTATTTATTTATTTTTTATCCAATTTAGAAATTAAAGGAAGTTAAATGATAAATTTAGTAACTAATCTCCCACATATTTGTCAATTTAGTTCTTGAACATTGAAAAATTTCTAGTAGCTTGGTAACACATTTGAAGTAATGCGATTCGAACTCATAACGTTATAAGATCCTAAGATCATAAACTAACTTATTAATGGTCATAAGATCATATTGTTGAGCCTTGTTACATTTGTAAATTAGGTTAGCCAATTATTCTGTCAATCAAGATAGTTTTGTTAGTTATTCATTTGTCTATTTAAGCAAGCCAACTTATTTGTAATAATGAGTTTCAGTAATAATAAACCGATTCGCTTCCAATGATTAAGACATCAACAACAAGATGGTTTCATATCTCCAAGGGGCGGCGCAGTGGTTGAAGAGTTGGACTTTGAGGGTATGCTCCTCTCAAGGTCCCGAGTTCGAAACTCACCTGTGACATTACTCTTTCGATGTCTCCGGTGCCTGGCCTGGAGGCGGACGTGGTTATCCTTGTTTCAAAAAAAAAAAAAATGGCTTTATGCTAGTAGGGACAAAATTTGTAATTTAACCAAAAAAATGAAAAGATATAAACTGAGTTATAAGTTGGATATTTTCAGGACTTGAAGCTGAATGGTGAATACTACATTTTCCCTCGAGGAGAAATTTCCAACAAGTGGTTTAGTCTTCAAGTTAAGAAGCCATTTGTGACAATAGAGGTTCCTCCAAAATTACATAAAAACAAGAAATGGATGGGCTTGACTCTTTTCGCCATATTCAAAATTGATGACAACAAGTCCAACATTTCACAATCCTTCTCATATCAAGTGGAGTCCGATGAGTATCATTTAGGGCGTCCATCGGTTATTCGCCTGCATGATGGAGTATTCAACGACTCCCATCAATTATGGGTGACTTACGAGCCTCGTGCAGTTTACCCTTACAGGCTAAATAAATGGAGACATCTTCGCGTTTCCTTTCTACCGAATTGCTCTGAAACAAAAGTAGTATTTTGTGGTGCACGTCTACTCTACAGCCATGATTTGGATCAATTTGTGCAAACTATCATTGCTACTGTATTGGGCTGCTCCCTTAACCTCCATGAGTTTTATAATGGAGTGTTCTTAGAAGGTATGTTGAGCTTGATAAGGTCACAAAGATATGCTCCAGACCAAGAAGAAGAGGAAGAGGACAAAGATGAAGACGAGGACGAGAATACTAGTAGTTCTCTTGCACCGATCACGAGAAGTCTAGACGAGAGCTATGATCACTATTTCGAGCTCAACAGAAGTCTTCACTATTTCTTCCAAAGGAGTTTACAGGTTTTCTCTATCTCTCTCATTCACACACATACAAGGCATATTTTCAAAGAAAAAAGATGTCGCTTTCATTTTTTTTTTCCTCTGATAATTGGGAGTCGGAGCTTGGCTCCATTATAGCGGGGGCAGAAAAGATATAGATTTTTAGATGACATACACATATATTTTGTTTCTATTGTTTGTGTTATATACTCTTTTAAGAATTTTTTATCATCTTTATGGATTCGTTTTTCAAGTTAAGTCTTATCAAAGGAGATTTCATTACTGCGATACAAAACTCATTTACAAGCAGAATAATCACTAGACAAAAAGAGAGTAACTCTAAAATCATTGTGCCCCAAAGACCTCATATTAGGTAGTGTGGGATTTCATCTCAAAACCAATTGATGATGAAAGGAGTAGCATACATATCTTATAAAGGTACCTCGTCTTTTCAATATGGGACAAGGTGAGGATCTCCAATATGCTCCTTCAAGATAGTGTCACATTAGGAACACCATCTTGAATTAGATCCGAATTTCTCGACCAAATTACCTACTTGGATCGGATCCAAATTTTTGGATCAAATATCCGTTTAGGTTTTACCCACTTGGGTTGAATCCGAATTTTATTAACTAAATATCCACTTGGAGCTCTAATACTATATTAGATAGTGTCGGTTCTATCTCAAAACTAATTAGTGATTAGGAGAGTAGCTCACATATCTTGTAACGGTATAACCTTTCCAATGTTGGATAAGGTGGGGATCTCTAATACATACAATCACACACAACTCAAATAGGAAGAAGATTACAAACTCCCACGTGTAGTCCACGTGTCAATATGGTAACAATAGCCATATTAATCTTGTTTAGACAAGTTTGTTCCCAAGGGGTAGTCTCGTTGGTTGAGTTACTTGAGGTTTTTAAGGCATGCCTCTCTGAAGGTCTCAGATTCGAGTCTCATGAGTAAACTCAATTATAAAATTTCTTGCTATTTCTCGAGTCCAGGCCTTGAGACAGCGTGATTTCCCCAGGTATAGGGGAGCAAAGCTCTGATATCGTGGTTTCAAAAAAGAAAGAGCGAATTGTTTACACAAGTTCTGGTAAATGGTAAATATGATAACCATTACAAATGTTGAGTCCACAAATCATGCAAATTTTTTTTATCAATGAATTTAGCATAGTTGAAAATATGAATGCACAAACAACCAAACTAGAAAGTTTTAAATAATAAAGACCTGTAATAAAATATAATAGCTAAGCCATACACTCAAACTTTTTTTTCCTCGTCTTCTTCTTTTGGTTATATTTTGCATAACAATGGTTTATTTGCATGCAATAAGATGTATTCCTAATCATTTTCTTATCTATTTGTAGAACCGATACGAAACTTCATTCGATTTTATTATACAAGGGCGTGACGTTCCACAATTGTTTAGCTGCCAGCCAGAGAGAAACAGAGCAACAATTCAACTTCCTCCAACATTATACACAAACAATGAGTGGATTGGTTTTGTTGTTTGTACACTTTTGTACATCAACAAGAATCCAACAGCAATCTCAAACAACCTTGGTTCAATGATGCCTCATGACCTTATGTGCCAGTTTGAAATTGAGCAAGGCCTTCTAAAACCTCTTCACATTCACACTACAATGGAGAACAGGTGTTTATGGTTGGATGAAAGGCGATTTGTTTGGTTGTATTATACTCCACGAAGAACATTTGGCAACATCTTACGCCATTGCTCTTATATTCGTGCTATTGTCGAAGCTGATACCCCGGAATTGGCTGTTCGTCGTTGCGGAATTTATCTCGTACACAACCAAGATAGGGAGAAGGTTGATCAAATACTAATGGAATCAATATCAAGAGGAAGCCACTAGGTTTGTAAACTATCTTGGTTCTACATTGTCAACTGAGGAAGAAAACTATTGAGATGATATGCTTTACCGTTGGTTCTTAATTTTAAAATGGTAAAATATTATTTTGATTTATGTAATCTGAAGTTAACGTTAAGGATCCATTGAAAAATTGAGAGCATCTCTTAACATTTATAATATATAAAAAAAGTATGGATTACTCCTCTTATTTATTAATTGATTTTGAAATAGATTCTTATGTTAATTAATATGACATTAGAGCCTATTAAAATTAAATGCGTATATTTTTTTTTTAAAAATTAAATACGTATTTAGTCCAATAAAAATAAAATTAGGATCCTTAAAATGGTGGGATATCTTTAAAAAATGTGACTACTCTATCTCATTACCAATAGTTGGAGGCCTTGTTTCTCTTTGAAATACATTATTATTTTTAGCTTCAAGTTTTTTTTTTACTTTTGAATTTATATCATTTTATTCATATACTTCCGTACATTTACTTGTGTTTCGATTTTTAGATTATTTTAAGTTTGATTCATACACTTTTGATCTATAAAATTTGATGGTACTTGAACTTTCAAATGTCACTAAATTTTAAAAATAAAGGATTTTAGATGTATTTTCACTTTTAGTTCTTGAATTTTCCAAATATAATGAGTGATTTTTGTCGATTGTTTACAAATAAAAGGCATGGTGTGTGGACATGATGTATGTGTCGTTTATTAATGAAAAAGAAAGTAAGAATACAAACTATTTCACATTAAAGGAATAATTCACGATACAGGTGTGCATTGAAGCCACATCTATCACCAAAGATGTATAAGAAACAAAATTATTATTACTAAAATGTAGAAGTAAACATTTCATTAGGGTTTGGGATAAGGTTTTGTTTTTCCTTTTTAGTGAAGGGGTAAATGGTATCCCTCTCAGACATGGCCACTCCCTTTCCTTCCTATTAAACAAATTTTTTTACTCAGTCTACTTGCAACGACTTCCAACTTTCTCATATCAAACAAGATTTTCTGTCACTTTCACTCTCAATCTCTCATATCAAATAAGGTTTTGATAAGTTACCTTCCACTCTCAACCATTTATAACATTTCATGTCAAACAAGGTTTTATTTCCTCCAAATCTCTCCTACCAAACACCCCCTTAAAAAGTTGTTAAAGCTAAGATATTTTGAAATTCTTAGCTAACCTAGAGAATCCCAAGACACCAATGATTTACACTGAAAAAAACATATGCATTGATTATGTAGAGATGAACATCATATTTCATCAATTGATCTTAGCACTTTGTCACTGCATCACCAATCAACAAGGTACTTTCATCCAAAAAGAAAGAATGATATAATGAGTGAGAATGGGAATAGAGATAAAAATGGTAAGCACCCAAAGGACATTGAATATAAGGGTATGTATCACTATCTAAATTGAATGCAACAATAGGCTTTCCAAGAAAAGCCCAAGTGATTAAATATAGGCCATCATTACACACACAATATCTCAGTTGTTTTAAAGGGAAAAGAGGATTCAATGATTTCATCTCCCTTTTTGTCATCACCCAAATTGGCATTTTCTTACCTTTTTTTAGGCTAAAACTGCAGGCCCCATTTGCAGTAACAATTTGGCAATTTTGAACTTCTCAAACTAGCTGACACCATTAATTGTTTAATAAATAGATATAGATAATTCAAATACATATACATACATACATATATATATTAATGACTTATATAGATATGTACTAGAGTTATATATATTATATAGATTAATTGGTTGAGGTGAATATTATATGGAAAAATATTAAATTGAAATATAATAGTTATAGCCAATAATATACTTTACCAAGTTATATATTTTGAATTTCGAGAACTAAATGGTTCTAATTTGAAGTCTATGAACTAAAACGATGAAGTTCCTGAAAAATATATAACTTGGAGAGAATACAATTTTTATACGGAAATGAAAATCAAACATTTTGCTAGTGCTGGCAGTGAGCCTTTAGAGCCAACAAGAGTGTTCAACCGCATCAATTTAAACTTAAAGACTATGAGATTTTAGGTTTGAGTCTCTCACCTCCAATAATTATGTTGTAATCTCAGAAGAAAAGAAAGGTGAATAAATAAATGAAGTTTGGAAAATTAAGTTAGAATTTACTACCACCTATGATTTTTTTGAAGAAATAATTTTACTATCTACTTTTTACTTATATTTTAATTTTACTATCAAACAAACCAATTATGTCAAAAAAAAAAAATCTAAGAATTTAATCATAAAAAAATCTACTTTTTTACTTATATTTTAATTTTACTATAAAAAAAAACCAATTAATTATCAAATAAACCTAAAAACTTTGATCTATTTAGTCCTGGTATTAGAAAAAACAAAAATATCTAAAAGATTCCTACAAACTTTCAAAATGTCGGGCTTTACCGTGTAAATGTGTGAGAAATGGTAAGGATGATAGAATTTTTATAGGTAATTGATTCTATCAACCCTTATTGATAGAATCTAATGAAAATCTATCAATTTACTTTATTTATTATTAATTGATTTTATCAGCATCTATTGATAGAGTCAAGTCAATCCATTTACATTTTTTGTTATATATACAAATATTTTCATCATTGTGTTATTTATGGAATATTTTAACTTTTTCATAATATACATGCAAAAGTCTCTTTATTCTATTTATTATTGGTATTTTCAAATATAAATAAATAAAATAATAATATTACTAGGTTTTTCTATGACCCAAAAAATGGTAGTTGTTTTGGGTTGGGTTGGGTATTGTGAAGTATAGACATGATATACAGTGGGGGAAATGGAAGAGAATGCTCAGTTTCATTTAACGGTTATTCATAATTATCATTAATTCTTCAATGACTCACGAAAAAAAGAAAAAATAAATTGTCAGACTTTTTCCCTATCCTTCTAAAATAGCGTGCCAGTCGGACCCTGCTTTTTATTGCTCTCATCTGCCTATTTATATGCTAACATTAATATTCTTTTTCACTCAATTATATGTTCACTCTATAATTGAAAAAATTTAAAATTCAGTTTTTATCATTTAAAAAAATTAGAGTTTTATTTTCATATTTTGAACCAAATATAAAATTTAATTCTTATGGGGCTGTTTGTTTGACATATTTAGGTTGTTTTTGGGTAAAAGAGTTATATTGATGAGTTATATTGAGTAATTAAAAATTGAGAGTTATGTCAAAAACTCGTTTAGATGTAGTTTTTGTGTAGAGGAGTTAGAATCAAGATCTTGTTTGGATGTAGATTTAAAAATGAATAGTTATTTTTAGTAGTTAAAAAAGAAATGATTAAAAATAAATGGTTAAAAATGAGTTATTTTGATTGATTTGAAAGAAATGATTAAAAATAAGTGGTTAGAAATGATTGGGTAGTTATAAATGAATGATTAAAAATGAATAGTTAGAAATGAGAGTTATTTTTAAAAGTATAAATGAGGAGAAGTTAATAAAAACTCGTTTTGATGTAAGTTTTGAGAAGGAGTTGATAACTCCTAATACCAACTCTTACTTAAATATGTCAAACAAAGAGCCCCTATGGTTTTAAAAATGGATTAGTGATGATCGTTATCTTATTTAATGTTAATTCATTTTAACATTATGGTCATTTGACTTTCATATTATTTGACAAAATAATCTTATCATTTATACATGCATAATGAATTTCCATATATTTCTATAAATGTTAAATTCTAAATTTTTTGAGAACTAAACTTTAACTCTATCCCAACCATAGAAACTAAACTTATTATTTTACCCTATTCTTTACAAATAAATATTATGTGAGTTTTTCTTTAAGGGTGATTATGGTAAAAAGATGAAATGTACTTTCGTTGGTCAGTTAGTTTATTTTTGGTTGACATTTTCTTTTAGACCTTTGTGCTAATCTCACATACTTCATCTTCCGCAAAGAACTCCCTGTGGTATATAACTCTTTCGTTTTTTTATTATTTCCATCGATAGTTCAATCGGTATAATCGTGTTTTTATGGTCAAGAGCTTATGGGTTCAAATTGATCAAGAACTCGAAAGAAAATTCTAAGCCCTTTAAAATCTTTTTTCCTTTTTATTTTGTAAGATTTTTTGTACCTTCAATGTCATACTCTAATTAGATGGTTTAGGGTCAGTTTATCAAAATAATTAGGTTACAATCTTATTTTGTATTTTAAGAAGAGTCATAAGAGTAAGCAAGCCCTAGTTAGGTATGTGTTACCCCATTTGCACTTTTTTTTTTTTAATTTCTTGTTTCAATATTTTTTGTTTTTAAATTTTGTGGCATGGGGTCACATACCCTCTTAAGGAGGGTCTACTTATTTATTCCAAATATAGCTCTTTTCAAAATGATTTGATTTCAAAATTGGCAAATATCGCTCTTTTCAGAATATTTTAATTTGATAATTTTTATTGAGCTATTATTTTTAAATTGTCATATCAAAATTGAAATGTACTTTCGTTGGTCGTAGTTATTTTCACTCTTATCATTCAATCTTTTTTTTTTTTTTTTCATAATTATTCATTTCACTCCAAATATAAATAATTCTCTTCCATTCAAATATTTATAATTTGCTGTCAAAAAAAAAAAAAAATTAATAATCAAATTTTCAATAACAATTCTCTTTCTAATTAATTATTTTCCTCTTACCTCTCATTCCCCTCATAGTTCTTATTCCCTTCCCCAAGCACCCTTTAAAAGTAAATGTTTGTATCAATATGCACCATAATTATTCTTTCGGAACATGATGCCATACTTAAATGTTAAGAAAATTTATTAAAAAAAAAAGAAGTTTAAATGTTAAGAAACTCTCATAACTATATAGGTGCTTTATTTTCTTTATTGTTTGTGTTAACTTGGTCGGTTGGACGTCGGCCTTGGCGAAATAACCCAAGCCGACATGGTTTTGAAAGAATACTTTTTCCCATATATTTTCTATTATATAAATGATTATAAAAGATTTGTTTTATTATTATTATTTTTTTAATAATAGGTATGCGAGAAATCGAACTTCTAGTGAAGGTAATTAATACAAGATTTCGATTGACTTATATTCATTTTTACTATAAAAAAAAAATTATAATAGAAAAATCATTTAATCTTGAAGTTGTTCTACATACAAAATGAAAGTTGAACTATGCTCATTTTAGTTATAAAAGAAATTATTATAACACTAATTTAGAGTTATTATACTATGATCAATCAAACCAGTAATTGAGCAATATCTATCTATTCTCATCTAATCTAACTCATATTAGCAATTTAATGAGCTCTCCTAACATCCAATGATCAAAAAAGAAAAAATAGTAGTTATTATATTCTGTCTTTGGAGTACACATCATTTATTGCAGAGATTATCTTAAATTATCTCTGGTCGATTATGATTCATGCCGGTCTTACCCCTTGTTGTTTAATAAATAGAATGCACGAGCAAGATCGTATTAATTGGTGGTAATTCAAGTCAACTTTATGATCTCAAATTTTGAAAAAAAAACTATCGACAAATCAAAAGGATCAACGATGTGTTGGTATGATTTAATTGGTGGTAATTCAAGTCAATTTTGTGATCTCAAATTCAATTATGAAAATCGATATTAGATTCTAATCTTTTATTTGAGAATAGTAGTATCTTCTATATATGATTTGATTCTAGATACTACAGTTAAATACCGATTTTCATAATCGAACTCGTAATCGTGAAGTTGAAATGGATTACTACCAAATAAGATAATTAATGCACCACCATCTCATTCAATTTACTTTTTAAATTCAGCAGAATCCATGAGTTTATATCTTAATTAGAAATTATTTCAGTAATTAATCTCATACTTCATCTATTAACCATCATAAGCTAGCTTAGTGGTTAAAGAGGATCGTCCAATCTAGATTATAGATTTAATCCATGATGACTACCAATATAAAAAATAATAATTTCCAACTGTCTAGTTATTTTAGTATAATAAAGAGTTGGAAGGTAGGAATCACACATTTCATGGTTTCTAATAACATTCAAGATGTTAGTAAGGCTATGTTAATTTTAACAATTTTCTTTAACTTTTTTTAACGTCAAATATTGTAGAATCATACTATATGTATATTTTGAGAGAATAATAATAAACTGATTTGAACATTCTGGATCATCAAAAAAAAAAAAAAAAAGTAAATAAAAAATGCCCTTATTAAAATGAGAAGTTGAAGTCTGACATTTAACATGTGATTGTGGGGTTCCCCATTTGGAATTCTCTTCAATGAGAGATCCAAACTTTGTAGGCAAAACCCTCCAAAGCAATAATTCACAATTGAAAATCTTGTTACTTTGTTCCAGACATATTTCATTTCCATTCATGCACTTCACATAAAAACCTATCTTATCCCTCCCTTTTATATTTTTCAGCAAATCTAATCAAATATTTTTTTAATCCTTAATGTAATTTCTGTTTAATTTTACTCCACCTTAATACCTATAAAGAAAAGCAAAATGGTCATTTTATTATGGGAAATCAAAGTCTATCACATTTTCTGACTTATTCGGCTTACTTTGTTTTGTCTCATTTTATAAGCAATTAGTCACCAATTTCGAAATTTACCTATGATTATAAAATGATCTTTGATAAATTTAATTTAATAAAGAAAAGACAAAGGGGTCATCATAACAAGTCTTAAATTTAATTTACTTTATTTCTTTTATTATTAATTAATTTTGAGTTGAAATTTGAGTACTCTATTATGATATTAGAATTTATTTAATTTAAATCGATGTTTAATTAACCAAAATAAAATTTGAATTCAATCTAAAATTAATGAATCTTAAGGAGACCTTATCTGGATTCTCAAAAAAAAAAAAGAGACCTTATCTTACATAATACATTCTTAAACCAATTATTCTTAAGATGGAAGTGAATATATCTATCTACTTTTTAGTAAAATGAAGAGTGAATTATAAAACCTTACATTACACTGATGAATTATTTTTTAATAATGACGTTAATATATTCTTATGATCAAGAGATCATAAAATTAAAAAACTCGTTTAATGAAAAGCAACTTTAAAACCTACAAAATTATTAATGAATATGGTATTTTATAAAATTAAAAAAAATATATTTTGAAAATATTATCTTTTAAGATTATGAGTTATTTGTCGTTAAATGGAAAATAGAAAGATTGTCCAAAGGTGATAGGAATCTTGGCTAAGGTTAGGCCCACCCACCCGTGATGGAGAATTGCCACCGAGGATCATAAATGCATTAATAAATATTGGAGTTAAACGATATTTCCATTTCAATTTCCCATGCATTCTTACTTTAAATACATTTCCATCTATTTTATTTTCTTATACCTCTAATTATTATGAGAAAAAGTTCGTATTTTAAATGTACAATGGGTAGAGATGTCCAATTTTTTCATGGGGTCGGGGCCCCGTGGGAACCCGCCCCTATAGGGGCGGTGAATCCCCGAATTGGCAGTAAATGAGGGAGTGAGTGGGATGAAAAATTCCTTGCAAGCTAAATGGGGATGGAGACGGGGAATGTATTCCCCATCCTCGTTTGCCCGTTCCTTGCCCCGTTCATATTTTATATATGTATTTTTTAATTTTTCTAAATACAATAATATATATATAAAGTAGCAAAAATATTTATTTGGATTAATATTTTTCTTACCTAATTAATTATTTAATTAAAAATCAATAAGCCTTTTTTTTAATATTGAAAAAATTATCTAAGATTTAGTGAATTGAGTTAACAATAGAGAAAGTTTGTAAAAAGTTAAGAATAAAAAAAGAAAAGAAGAAGAGTTAAATGGGGAATAATTTCCCGTGGGAAACCCGATCCCCGTAATTTATCCGTGGTGAATCCCCGCCCGTTCCCCGCAAAATTTTATGGTGTATTTCGTGGGGATAGGGACGGTAAAGCCATCCCCGTCCCCGCCCCGCCTCATGGACATCTCTAACAATGGGTTCTCTCTGGTTGATATTATTTCTTAATTATGAACCAAAAGTTGTATTTTTTTTTCTTTTTAACTCAACAAGATTTGGTGAAGACGATTAAAAGTCGTATTCGCTTAGTTATCAAGTTATATATCAAACTATCGTGTACATATATATAATATATATATAAATATTTATATGAAGCTAAGTGTAAGAGAGTGCAAGATGAGGCAAAACTCAGGGTAGTGAAGAGTTTATTATGTTTAGCTGTTGGCCTCAACCATGGCTTTGAACAAATGAGGGAGGTTAATTTGTTATCTACTATTTATTTATTTATTTTAGTTATCTACCAAAGTATCTAGAGAAAAGTTTGAAATAGGTACTTACTAATTAGATATGGCCAACTTAAATGAAAAACAAAGAAACTAAATTAGTGAATTTTAAAATTTTTAAAATTTGATTTTTTTAATGTAATATATTTGAGATTAGGATATTCAAACTTGTATCTTCTTAATTATGATATTGAATAGTTTTGTTAGTTGTGACTTGGTGTCTTTAACTTTAAAGAAGTGTTATTTTAAAAAAAAAAAAAAAAAAAAACTTTAAAGAAGTGACGTTAATAAACTTGATGAACTTAAAATTTTGTCTAGTGAATTTCTAAACTTAAAGCAATTGTCTAATTTTCTAAACTTCAATTACAATAAGAAAAGTGTAGATTCAAATCGATATATAACCCTTTTGTTAGGAGAATATACTAATGTCGTTGGGTTATTAATTTAGAAAAAAGTTTGATTAGATTAAAATAAAGAGAGAAAAAGCAATAATAAATTGGACAAAAAGAAGAAAGCTTGGGTCTATAAATACAAACAAACTCCCTTCCCTTCCCATCAAGCAAAAGAGAAATTCAAGAGAGACACCAAAAAACCCTTTCATCAAAAAAACAAACAAACAAACCAAGCTTCCCCCTTCAACATCCCAAAGAAATGGACGACATCGACATTATGAAATCGACACTATCCCCGTCCGACCAAATCGACATGTCGTCCACACTCCTCCTCAACGACTACAACAACAACAACAATCCCCACTACCCATCTCCCCCCTTATTCAGCTCCGACTTCTCGCCAATCCCCTTCTTCCCCGACCCCCCGCTGTCCCGCCACAAGCGCACCGGCTCGGGAATGGCAGCAATGAGAGAAATGATATTTAGAATAGCGGCAATGCAGCCCATACAGATAGATCCCGAGGCAATAAAGGCGCCAAAGAGGCGCAACGTGAGGATCTCGAAGGACCCGCAGAGCGTAGCGGCACGGCACCGAAGGGAGAGGATCAGCCAGAAGATGAGGATCCTGCAGCGGCTCGTCCCGGGCGGAACGAAGATGGACACGGCGTCGATGCTGGACGAGGCCGTTCATTATGTCAAGTTCTTGAAGAGGCAAGTGCAAACGCTGGAACAGGCTGGCTTTCATAACAATAATTATAATCAAACCAGTTTTATGAATTGTGCCAATCTTGCTTATTCTTCTGCGCTTTTGAATGCTTGCCAAATTATGCCTCACAATTCAACTATGGCTGCTAATTCTTTGCAAATGCATTGATTTCCAAATTAATAATATTTCTGTGTGATTTAGGATTCTAATCTAATATTTCTGTGTTTTTGTGTTTTTTTTTAATTTGTAAAGAGGGGAAAAAAAGCAAGCTCTAGTGCATTTTGTTTTATTATAATATTCTGTTTCGTACTTTTCTTTTTTTGAAATTTAAGGAAGTGCAGTTTAGTTTTGTGTTTCATTCTTCATGTTAATGTAATATCAATGATGTATCTTTATTATTATTATTATTATTATTATAATCTCCAACTTCTTGTTAATGTACCATTATCTTATAAACGATAGTTTAGGGATCACAAACTTTGATAGATTTGAGTTGTTGTTAAATTTGATTATCACTCTTTACTTTTTGTTTTATCTGAAATGAGTTTCATATTAATGAAGATGTGGTTGTTCTTATTAATATAATTACAAACTTTTATTCGTCTAACTAATTTGAGATTACTTTATTGGTATTTTCAGCAACTTTGTATATGTATATATTAGCATAAGCACCTACTATACTAGCACTTTGTAGTAAAAAGAAAGTAGTGATTATACCAATGAAAGGGTTAATATAATTCAAAGTGTGATTCTAATACAGAAATTTTTAACACCAAACTACACCCACCCATTCGATCTAATACAAGGAATTTAATCTTTGATAAAAAGGAATTTACTGCATGATATTGACTATATATATACAAGAACTATTCCAATTTAATTACTTTCACAAGCAAAGTAAAAAACTAAAAATATACTTAACTGGCATTTAATTATAAATAAATCTCCCGATTTCAATTTGTTGAACTTCGAAAAATTACTTTCATGAAAGAAAATATTGACTACAATGTAAGAATGTTAAATATTAACTTTTGATATGTAATTTATACGTGAAAGTATATAAAAAAGAAGTTGAAAGCATAAAATTTAGTGTCTAAGCTTGAATGGTTATGCGTCATTGTCCTTTTTTTTAAATTCGAGAAAGTTATAAATGTGATCTATCAACTTTAAAGTTTGATTTCCATTTAGTTTATATAGTTAATTAAATATGTACTTATTGGACAAATGTTGATTAATTCGATACAATGTAAGTAATAGATGATGACAAAAAAGGAAGTGATTTTATAGGACAAACATAAAAATGGCACATGCAATATATCATCTTTTTGAAGCACAATATATATCAAATTTCCTTAACAAAGTGCAACCATTGCGATACTAAATGGGTCAGTGACACAATGATTTCATTATTTGGTTGTAAATTAATTCAAGATATTTTTCTCCAAACAAATTGATGATTTATGAAAAGGTTTCTGCATAAAAGTTACAAATGGATGATTTATTTTTCTCCAATTTCAAACTAATGTGGGTCCTTCAATTTCAAAATCGATATTCCTCTGTTTCAACAACTATAAACAAGGCAACTCTAATATTATATAAACTTCAACGAGTTTGCTTTGAACATGTTCCATTTGAATGGAGATCATAAAATTAATGTTGAGGAAGTGATCGAAGCGATTATGGTGAAAGGGATTGTCGGCGGATGATGAGATTGAGGACGTGGGAAAAATAATTTGCTTTTTTGTATTTGAGTGAGAGCAAAGGGCATAGTTCAGGGACCAAAATAGTATTTTAACCATAAAAATACTTAGAGAAACACTTACCTTCTATAAACACCTGGTATTGATGAAGGTGTCAAATTCTTCTCTTAAAAATATATTGCTAGAAATGTTCATATTGATTATATTTTTATGTAAAAAAATTCTATAATAATAAATTAATAACCACTTCATTAGCTCTTTTCTATATAAGTTATGAATGTCTTTTATTACTACCCTAACATTCTGACAATTTATTTCAAAAAAAAAAAAATCATGGACAAAATAAGACACAAAATCGAGTGGGTCGGTGATACGATTGATTATCTAGTTTAGTGTTAATCTCAACGGTCACAAGATTGATCCATGAAATCGGTATTTGTAATCCTCTTTCTCAACTTGTACTAAAAAAAAATTAAGAATTAAATGATATAAAAAAGAATTTCAGTTTTTTTTTTCTTTTTTTTTTGAGAATAAGAATTTAAGAATTTATTGGATATAAAATTTAAAGTAAAAACTTATTAGATATTCTATAAAATTTATGGACCTATACGAGAAACCAGTTTAAAATTTGACGCATTAGTCATATAATTTAAGCCAAATAAATCCAATCACAATATTTTATGACCGTTTTATTACTTTATTTTATTTTTTAAATTAAGTTTCAAAATACTACTTTAAAATTTCTTACTTTTTCATATTTATAATATTTGATCTATATTTTAAAAAGAAATCAAGTCAAAGTTTTGAAAGCTAATAAAGTATTAGTGATTTTTTTTTTCCAAAATGGAATTTAATGTAGAGAGAAATGAAGAGAAAACTAGGTTAAATTTTAAAAACAACTTAAAACTAAAAACCAAAGAATTATCAAATAATGTGATACATAAATATTGAATTTGTATTAATTATTTAATTAAAGAAGATAATAATATTGAATAATGTAAATGAGATGAAATGTTTGATGGAGTTTGGTTGCTCCCAATATAGAGCCAAAGCTTTAAAGTGTTGATGTCTCTTGAATCATGCCTCCCTAACAACCATTTTCCCCCCTACCAAGTCAACCACACAAAAATAGTCAAACCTACAACTCTCCCACCTCTCTTTTCCCATAAAATTGTGTCCACAATTCAATTATATTATATTCTCCCATTTCATCAATTAAAAAATTCCAGTAATACTTTCATGACCCATAATTCATAATCATTTTGACAGTTATATTTTTCTTCTAGATTTAACTAAAGACTATTTAAAAAATATATTTTTGGAATATTATATGTGTATAACACCTCCAAATTTATTCAGACGGTCAAACTTATTTGACTAAAAAGGATTAAGATTTATATTCGATTCTATGGAAGATAGTCTTTTCATAATGGTATTTTTTTTTTGTAGGACATGTGTTAAGATTTATCTATGGTTTTTTCAAAATATATATATGGTCTACATTAAAAAAATGAGAAATATTCAACATCTTTATAAGAGATATGAGTTGCTCTTCCTCACAATAAATTGATTTTAAAGTAGAATTCTATATTATCTAAATTGTTTCCTCAAATTCTGATATGGTCCAAGTAGGTAAAAATTTGTGCGAGTAGTTCAAACCCACCCTAGTGAATAAAACTTAAGCAGGTATTTGATCTTAAAAATTCAAATTTGACCCAAGCGCGTAAGCCAAAATGGGTATTTCAATCTACAAATTCGAATATAATCTAAAATGGTCTTATCTATGCGACATCATCTTAAGGGGCATGTTGGAGATACTTATTTTGTAGCTTTTTTCGTACATTAAAAAGGTGAGAAGTTTTTAACATCAATAAGTGGTATATGAATTAATATCCTTATTATTAATTGATTTTGAAGTGGACTCTAATATTATCTAATAGAGAGCATTATTATTTTTTAGTTCAATAATAATACGAGGATGATTACCAACAAAAGTATAGTTGAGCGAGATGATGCATAATTTAACAATTACGATATAAAATTCTACCACTCCAAATATTGTTAGAAAAAAAAGGTTTTATAGATAAAAATTATATACTTTAACCAACGGAACATGTTTGAAAAATGATATGGAAATTAAGGGTGTGTGTGGCGAAGGAGAATATGGTAATGAATTAGGGGAGAGAGAAATAGTAATGCGAGGTATAAAAAGAAAATTAAAAAAAGAAGAAGATTATATGAAAATGATTCTCGTGGTCTAAATACAAAAAATTATTTTTATTTTTATTCTTCTCTTTATTCTTGATGGCCCAAACACATTCACGTAAAGAAATAGAAATGGAATAAATAGGGGGTAGAATTCAAATGCATTGAATAATGTGAATAAAACAATAAAGAAAATGGCATTATTGTGTAATAATTATGATTGATAACCTTACCTGTTTGGAATGCAATGAATTGTTGTAAGGTTTCTTCATTCTGACACATTATTTCAACGGTTTCCCATTTCCCCATCCTATCATCATCTAATACTTTCTTTTTTTTCCTTTTTCGGGATAAGCCTTTCTCTATTTTATAATATCGACATGCATGCACACAATAAAGTTTTTCCTCCATTTTTTTTTCTCTACACCCTATTCAACTATAAATATTAATAATGGCTCTCTTTTTTCATTTTATCTTTTAAATTATATATTTTTTTCTCACTATATTCTTCATTTTACAAAAAAAAAGAAAAAAGAAGAAGAAAAGAATAAGCTAAATCTACTCCTTGGTCACTTCCAAAAAAACAAAATTACTACTATGTCTTCTTGTTCTTCTTGTTGATTGCACTAATATTCGCTTTTAAAGGATACATATTATATAAAAACAATTATGATAAACAATATTTGAAATCGACTCAGAATATTTAAAAAGTTATTATAACAAATATTATTATAAACGATATTTGATTAGTACAAATTATTATGATAGGTAGTTAGATAAACAAAAAAAAAATTACTTACTTTTTTTAAGAAACATGGCTCTAGTAATCTTCTCGAAATAAACTTCATATAATCATAAATTATATTATTATAATTTCTTTTTTCTTTATTTTTCATAAAAGAAAAGTGAGCATTACAATTAAGTTTTTGGATTAAGTATATTGTTAAAAAAAATTCATTTCCATATGAAATGAGAGAAGCCAAAAAATATGAACTTTTCACTCTTTCGTTTAAAAATTGAAAGTTTATCGAACGTAACTAATGTAACATTTTTGGATGAGTGATTCTAAAGTAGCTTTGCAAAGAGATCGTCCGCTCATGCCATCCAGAGTGCCTCTAAACATTTCGATCTTTTCATTCCACATCTACCGCTCTCCCATTGTCTTCCACATCCCGAGCACTAGTTTTGAGACATCGGGAACAAGACGCGTTCGATTGGTGATCCGAGCAGCAATGGTTACACACTAATGTCGTCCAGTCACGCGTTAGGTTTGTGAGTCCAACACCTTTTATTCGTGTCACGCGTGGAATCGTGACCACTCCTTCATCCTCGATCATTGTGTGTAGTTTCTTGCTGTTTTGTTCATTATTCAAAGTTAAGCTGACTCATTACTTAGTGTACATATAGGTGTTAGGTTGTATTGACATTAGTAGATAACCACTAGATCGTCATGGTAATCGATCGAGACTTGTTAAACACCCTTAATGTTGCTATTGCACTCTATGTGCGCCGAATGATGATAAATACTCCTATTATTCTTATTAATCTTTGTATGAGTTGAGATATGACAATTTATTATTGTTTGTTGTTGGCATTGAGGAATTTAATTCCGAGTAATCACCTATTTATGAAATGATTTTTTATCAAACTTCTTGACATTTAAATGTTTTAGACCTAAAAAAACAAAAAACATTTTTTTATGAAAATAGTTTAGGTGTGCTTAAGTTGGCCGGATTGGATATAGGGTTTTTTAGGAAAGAAGTTACTATAGGTAATTGAAGAAACATCCAATAGAATTTAGGTCGGTGATTGGTTGAAAGGGATATTCAGATATACCCATTCCTTAGGGACACGTGGACGGCTGTGATCTTGATAGCTAGGAATACAATTGGTTTCATTGTCCCTTTGTGGTAGGGGAGATGTACTGAAATTGTTACACTATTAAGACAAAACCAATGGACTCTGCCTCCCTTCTCCCAAAACTTAACAATTACATCAAAATATGCAATCTCCAATATTTTAATATCTTCATTATATAATCATATGCCCATCTTCATTTTATGCAAAATATTCAATTAATGAATTAGCGATAGAATGAATTTCCAATGTTTATGTTTAGTTATTATTTTGTGTTACAAATGTATTGTTTTCTTAAAACTAAATTTAATAGCTCTATAAGCCCCTTTTTTTTAAACTAAATGTCATATATTAGCCGTGAGCCAATAAAAGTAGTAATTCGGTGACATTAGTGCATATTCATTGATCATGAAGTCATGGGTGCGAATCTTCCATCCCCAATTATTGTAACCTAAAAACAAATCCACGAGTCAACCGCTTACAATTTCCTCCAAAAAAAAAAAAGATTTCATCCACTAGAGGAAGAGAATCGACCAACAATAATCGTTCAGTATAAACTAAAGTTTAATAAGAAAATCAACAACCATGTTACCATCAACAAAATGTATCCTAAAATTAGGGATAGTGTCCAAAACATCAATAATAATGTCGTTGAATTTAGAAAAATCTTCGAAATCCTCAATAATATCTTTAACGGTCGAAGTCACATCAGATTTAACAAAAATCTTAGCTTGATTAGATTCTACATATACCTAGACACATCCACAATAAACTTCCAACGATTAGCATGGGAAGAGAGACCACATCTTTATCAAAGACAAGAACAATATAGAATCTATATCTTACAAAAAAGATCTTTAAGGGTGTTGATTGCAAACTTTCTTTCTTTTCTTTTTTTTTTTTTTTTTTTTTTTTTTGTATAACAAATAAAAACAAAATTAATTTAAGAATTCAAACACTTTTTTCTCATAATAAAATCAGAAATTTTTCTTTAAACTTCAGCAACTCTTTATTTTATGGTTAAAAAGAAAAAAAGTAACTCTTTTATTTTATTTTACCTTGATTTTTCGTCAGGGTCTCAGTTTGTTAAACTGTTTCAAAACCATTTTGGGCCTTAACTCAGTAGCCCAAATTCAGAATATAACATAGTTTTGGGCTTTTAATGGGTTTCTAAAACGGGCAGGAAAAATAGGAGACGATTTTTTTAGGGTTTAAAATCTCCCACTTTTGAGATGATATTAATCAGGCGAGTCAAGTTTAAATGGACATTTTCCTAAGTTCAAGAAATATGAGATGGCACTAACAACAGACGTAGTTCAACGTTATCGGTGTATATCCGATGACCAAAAGGACACGGGTTGTAACTAAAAAAAAAAAATATGAGATGGCATTATAGAACCATTTAAAATTTCATTGTAGTACCATTTATTTAGAAATAAGGAAATTTTTTTGTTGAATTACAAATTTGTTCATATGAGTTTGAGAAATTTAAATTTTAGTTCACATGTTTTTAAAAGTTGGAATTTTCTTTTTTCAAAAAAAAAAAGTTGGAATTTTTCGTTAAAAAAAAACCAAATTTGTATATCACTATAGTCAATTTTGAGACTTGTACTTAAAATTTAAAAATAAAAATGTGGAATAATTTGTTTTAGTTCAAACAATAATAGAAGTTTAGCGATTCCGACCCATCATCTTTTCATAAATTAAAATCACAGAAAAAAAAATAATGAATTGTTTTTCACAAGTTGAAGAATTAGGAAATTCTTTTAGGGGTATATGACGTATTTAATTTCATTTTCAAACACAACATTACTGCTTTTATATATATATATATGTATGTATATATATATATATATATGTATGTATATATGTATATATGTATGTATATATGTATATATGTATGTATATATGTATATATGTATGTATATATGTATGTATGTATGTATATATGTATGTATGTATGTATATATGTATATATGTATGTATATATGTATGTATGTATGTATATATGTATGTATGTATGTATATATGTATGTATGTATATATATATATGTATGTATATGTATATGTATGTATGTATATGTATATGTATGTATGATTATTTGGCTTAAAAAACTTATTCATTTATTAGACTTTTTTCTTTCTCTAAGTGTGTGTTATTATTATTATTTCGAAGAGGTGTTTCAAAACTCATTCAAAGCATTTTGAAAAAAAAAAAAAAAACTCATTCAAAGCCTATGCATGACGAAAACACAAAACTAAATATGTGATGTCACACTGCATTCTTTTGTAATTTATTATTTTGAGAATTATTATGTTTTTGTTGCTTGGTTTATAACTTTTAAAATATACATGCGATATTGTCGTTAGGAAATTCCATTAATGTGAGGGGTTGGATTGAGAATTTTCTTCCTTAAATTATATATTGAAAAATGCCTAGTTGTTATTTTTATCAATATTATGTAAAAGATACCTAATTCTAAATAATTGTTCAAGTTGAGGTCTTTTACTTTTTTTCTTTTTTTTTTTCAATCTTTTTTTCAATAAATACGTTGAAGAATGACTTTTTCCATTTTATTTATTAGTATACTAAAACAAACAACCCTTTGTCAATATTATCTATCTAATTAATTTTATGGTATAAGGGGAGAAACTTTTGGACTTAAATAAATAATTTGCATACAAAATATAAAAAAAAGTAAATAATTCGCATACAAAATATAAAAAGGTCGAGTAATTTAAGGGGTTTTTGAGAAATAAGCTAAATTGAAAAAATATTTACCAAAACAAAATAGTAATTATAGTCAAATATAAGTATAATAATACACATTATATGTTATTATTAATAAATAATACTCTATTACACAATATTGTACCATATAATATTGTGTTAATAATACAAAATATTATATTAATATTCTAAATTTTACTATATAATGAGTATTAATCATACTCTGCTTTTTTACCATAAATTTAAATATTTTTAAATTTATCTAAATTTATAATTATTTTATGAAATTAGATTATCGAGCACAATTTTCCTATTTTTAATGTAATAACCTCTATCAAACTTTTCGGTTATTTGAACGAATAAAATTGAAGGAATACTTTATACAAAAAGCAGCAAATAAGATTCTATATGTTTACTAAACATTATAATTAAATAGTAGAGGCACATGGTTTACTAAACATTATATTTATAATGAAAAAATAATGAAGACTAAACGACCAAAAAAAGAACGCCAAATTCATAGTATTGGATTTTAATTAATAAATGCCAAAATAAAATAATTAAGTCGATGATGCGTTAATTTCATTACTTGGTAGTAATTTAATTCAACATCATCACAAATTCAATTCTAAAATTTGGTATTCGACTTTAATTTATTTGAACAATAATGAAAGGTAGAAAATATGAATTTATAGCAAAGTCTGAATAAACACTTACACTTACATTGATTTTTTTTTTTTTTTTTTAAGTTTTACATTTATACTCATTAAATTATTACTTTGGCTGGTTAATATTTTCCTTCTTATAACTATATAAAACTTAAAATTTATACACAATATAACTATTTATGCATAATTTGTAGTCAAAACGATTTTTTTTAAAAATAAATAGAAAAAGATATAGCAATTTATGCATAATAGCTTGATGTAGTAAAATAATTAAACAATAAAATGTTTTAACACTAAGAAAAGATAAATTAAGGTGTGAATATCCAATGTTTTAACACTATAATAAGATAAACTAAGGCTTGATTGTATCCACGTTGTTGCATTTACTTACTTTTTTTTTCAATCGTATATTTTAAGTTTAATCATATTTATATTTCACACTCGTGACTTAGTTCTCTTTATTATTCGTTTTTATTTTTTACTTCGAATTCCTTTTATTAATACAATATCTAAAAATCGAATGGGTCAGTGGCGCAATGGTTTCATTGTTTGGTTGTAAACTAGTTCAACACCAGCGTCGGAGGTTAGAGCCCGATAATCGGTATTTGTCCTCCTCCTCCCTATATGTACTCAAAACTCAAAAAAATCTAAAAAACTGATACATAATTAAAGAAAATATTATTGAATTGATTAAAGCGTGATTATGAATAGTTTTATATAAATAGAGACAATCCCATGTAGAATAAAATATGTGTTTACATTAATTCTTCCTCAAATATTGTTGAATAAAAAAACAACAATTAAAGAACAACCTTTAATTAATGATAGACTTCTCACAAATGGCTAATCACAAAAACTATAATAATTAACAAAACAGTGGCTCACTAATTATCTATCCAACATACATTATTTGGCCAAATTGATGTATTACAAAACATAATAATATGCCAAGGCTCAGCATTATTTTCCACATATGGAAAAAGGTGGACCCCAATGTTCTTGTCTTGGAGAAAATATTGAGCAAATTCCTTCATTGCCATGTGAAATCAGGCCTCCTAGCTAAACTATGTCTTTTTGTTATTAATTCCTTTTATCTACCATGTTTCTTTAAAATCAAGTTAAGAAATAATAACATAATTCAATTTAGATCTTTTTAATATATATATATATATATATATATTTTTTTTTTTCTTCACCAACTTTTTTCCATTTTTTTAATTCAATTGTTTTTTGAAGACCTTAGTGTAATTAGAAGATATCATAGGATATTAAGAATCGAGATATTTGTAGACGAGGTACAAATTTAGTCTTTTTTTTACAATAGGCTTTTGAGGGATTGGAAGCATAAAAATCATAGTTGTTAATACAATATCAATCGAGTTATATTCACTTTGCAAAAAAAAAAAAAAAAAAAAACTTAGCTAACTTATTTAGATTATGCTGCTTTTGAGATGAAAAAGAACATTTCTTTACATGTATTTCTTATATAGCATCTTCAACTCACCTAATCTATAAATTAAGGCCCGTCTAATAATAATTTTATCTTTAATTTTTTATTTTTGAAATTTAAGTCCACAACAACTATGTGTTATCATATATGTTTTACTACTTTTATATTAATTTATAACTTACCTATATTTTTATAAACTAAATAAAAATTTGAAATAAAAAATAGTTTCCAAAACTTATTTTTGTTTTTGAAATTTGAAATTTTGTTCTTAAGCAAAGACGGATACATTATAGAAAAGATGGAACATGTAGTAGGAAATTTGAGTATCAAGAAAAGACGGATACATTATATAAAATATGGAACAGGTAGTATAAAATTTGAGTAAAAATAAGCTTAAATTTAAAAAAATCAAATAGTTGTCTAACGAGAGCTAAATAGTATTGTTAGCAAGGTGCAGACTTGTTTTGGGTGAGTTTGGTATGTTCTAGTATGTTTTAGGAAGGTTTCTAACAATTAAAAGTGGTTTAGTTTGTATTAAGGTTTGTTTTCAATCAAGATCCAAATCTTTTGGTTTGATCCAATCCTCAAGGGCTCGAGTAAAGTCTATGTTAAAGTGCTAGAATGATTTGTGTGTTATATTTGTAACATTGTTAGATATGAGGTTGATGCATTGTTATGAACTTCATTCTTCAAACATAGTCTAATCCAATTTAAACTAGAAATGAAATTAAAATTATATAATCCATCTATCTCAATAGATAGTCTAATCAAATTTAAACTAGAAATGAAATTAAAATTGAATCACATCATAATTGGTAAGCAGATAAGGATGCAAGTGAGACTAACAAAAAAGCTTATCCAATTAAGTGGTAATTAACTGTTACTTAATAATGGTCTTAAAAGTCCTAACCATACGAACAATTTGTGGCACTCTGATGTGACATTGGTGAACCAGGATGAATGTTTTAAAATTTAAATATAAGCTGCCTTTCACTTTGATTAATATTTATACATTTGATGCTGACTCCAAATGTTAACTACAAAAGAAAACAACTCCTTCAAAAAGACATAAAACCCAATTTAATTATGGACCTCACTTTTCAAACCAAATTCACAATCTTGGGTTGAATCAATCAAGATTCTCTGGGTTTATTTTCGAAAAGGGGTTGGGTTTGGGGGGCCGAAAGAGATATAATCATATGTATTAAGACAAGAGTAAATGTTATTTTACTTTGAATATTTTTATCCGTAAAATAAATTTTACTTTGAATATTAGCCACAAATGCAAGACTTCTTACATGACCCGATCAATTCCATTGTCTTAGCAGTTTCTTGGTGTGCTAAGTTGACTTTATTTAAGTATTATAATATATCTATTATTGTTCTTAATTAGAAAAACTTTATGTAAGATCTCTCTTTTAACTTTTTGTCTTTTTGAGTATGTTTCTTATATACTCCTTAATAAAGTATCTTCTTCCAAAAAATTTACCTGGCTCTAATGATATCACATAAATAAATTGTATGACTTTCATATCCATTATTTTTATCTATAATTTTTTTTGTAATAATGCCTTGAAACCCATGAATCCTATGTTTTTTTTTTTACCTTTTTTTAAAAGATAAGTGGTATTTCTTGACTAAAAATTGGCACGTGGCGTCAACATACATGGAAGAAATGAAGACACATGAAGTATCTAGGAAAAGAGAGAAGTGATCTTTCCTCTTAAAGAATGATAGGTTAAATTATATTTTATTTAGAAAAAGATTTGGGTGGAGCGATGATGTATCCCCATAGATGCAGCTCCATCTATGGGGGTGCAGCCAAATCTTTCTGTTTATAAGAGTTTTTTTTTTTTTTTTTTTTTTTTTTTTTTTTTTTTGGTGGTGGTTCAAGCAGCTGCATCCCATGATGCAGCCAAATCTTTCTCTTTTATTTAAAACAGATTAAGTTATAATTTTATTCACTTTTATCATTAATCATTTTTAAGTCGTAAACCAGAAAAAAAAAATAACAAAATTGGAAATGAAAATTCAAACAAAAGCAAATATTGGAGGACAGTCAACATCAAAATAGACGTATGCTTGAAGAATGCTCTCATGTATATAATAATTTTATCGCATACATAATTGATAGTTCCTTTTAATTATTTTCTCAAAAAAAAAAAAGTTCCTTTTAATTAAATTGAAGAAATATGCATGCACTTTTGCACGCCACATTTTTTATTTTGGCATTTTTGAGATACAAATTATCACAGCTTCATCCATTGAATTATTATTTGATTTCAATAATTTAACAGGTTAACATGATATTCATGGATTTTGCCTCTTTTCCCTAACCGCTCAGCCTGCTTATTCCCATCAATTGTTTCTCGTGAATATTTATGTCATATATATATATATATATATATATATATATATATATATATATATATATATATATATATTGTCCTTTTTCTTCATCGATTAATTAATTATTTTTAAAAAAATGTATAGTTTTTTTTTTAAGTTAATGTAAAAATCAGTCTATGATACTTAATAAACGTCCAGCATTGTGGCATGTATTGGTTTGTTTGATTTGTAATAATGCAATCTAACATTATGGTCACGAGTTATTTGATATAAAATTAGTTGATACAAATATTACTAATTATTTCATACAATGTATAGAGAAATGGATACAAAATAATTATTTGAGATATATATCACTGCCTCGTTTTCATTGAGAAAGTTTGCTAAAAACTAAAAGTTAGATTATTAGTATTAGAAAAAAAAATTAAAAAAAAATTTCAAAAAAAGTATAATTAATCATCTTTCATTGTGTGAACATTTATATCAATTGGGGTTTTTTTTATTAATATAATTGGGTTATTTTCTTGTTGCTTAAAATTTTATTACTTTCCATTTGGTATTTGACCTACAATAGTGACACTTGTTTAAAAAATAATACCAATAATAATAAGTGTCAATATTTCTTCATTAAAAAAATGAGTAGTTTGAACGAAAAACTATCCATTGTTACACTAGATTGCATAAATATTCTTTCTAATTTAATAATGGATTTAAATACCACAATTATTTCGAATTAAAATATTTTTTTAAAAAAACCAATTATCCATGTTCTTAGAACTATTCCAGTTTAGAGCCTTACTTTTAATGTTGAAAAGGGCGGTAGCCTTATAATTTTATTATTTTATAGTAATTTAGTTTTACGTTAAAGTCACAAGTTAGAATTATTAGTAAGAAAATTTATAAGACATAAGATTAATTAAATTTAAAAAATAATTATAAATATGATCAATTTTAAAAAAATTAGTAATCATAGTTATAGGTAATTTTGTATTAATAACATATAAATATTATATTAATTAATATTAATAATATAGTATTTTTAAATTTGACTGTATTTATAATAATTTTGTTAGAATAGGTCTTATTACAATTTTTTTAATTATCAATACCTGTAAATGCAGTTCCTAATTTTTTTTTTTTTTAAAGTGATGATATTTATACTGCTTTTTAAAATTCTTCAAATTTTTCAGCAAAACAAAGATTAGAGGCATAAAAAATATGGTAAAGGAAAGGACCTGATAATAGAATTGATTTGTACTAAAAAAAAAGGCAATAGAATTGATTTTCTATTAAAATAATAATAATAATAATAATAATAATAATAATAATAATAATAAACAATAGAACTTATCGGGGAAAAAAGGGAAAAAAAAGAAAAGAAATTGGTGAATTTAAAATTAAATTGGGGTAGGTAATTAGTGATGGCATTAATTTGAATCGTGCATAGCACTCGCGTGTCAACGCTTTGATTGGGCGTGGAAATGGGACCCACGTTCTGTTAGGGAAAAAAATAGTTAAAAATTGCGACCTTACTTACACGCTAATTTGGATTTTGGGACCAAATCATCATCATAGGCCCATAATTGCGCCTATTCTTCTCAACCAACTTCCAATTTAATTTTTTTAACTCCCACTTTTATTCATTAATTTAATCAACCAATTTCTCTAACTTAACATCCCTACCAACACAATTTTCATATATATATAAAGTCATTAAAAATATTAGTGTATTTTCATGTCAAAAAAAATAAAATAATACTAGTGAATTTTCAATTATCAACTGTGTTTATTCGAATCTCATTTCTTTAAATATGAATTAAAAAAAACAGAGTTTAACATGACAAGTTACTAATTATTACAATAAATATGAAGTATGCTAATCTATTTTTTTTTAATTAATAAATATTTGAAATAACTCAAACATTCGCTAATCAACTTGTTAGATTTTTTAATATCTAGATATAAAAAATATTTGCATAAAATAAATTCTTAAAGAGGTAACTCTTAAGAATTAAATTTATAATCTTTCAATCAGAATCTAACATAATTTTAAATAAATTAAATAAATGTCCATTAGTATTAAAATAGAAAAGATAATAAAATGGAGAATGATTTCTTCGGCAGTTCAAAGATGTTAAAAGGCCATAAAATATATCAACAAAAACAATACTTATCAACATCATAGTATATTATCCAACTACCAAAAATTCATGAGTCCACATCTAATTGTTATAGAACTAAAAAAAACGAGAAATATATAGAAGTTCATGTGATATTAAATTTACATTTTGAAAATATAGAGACATGTGTGTAGTGTATATCTCCCCAAATGGGCAGAGTTGCTAGCTAGTTACAATGAAAATACTATATTCTTTACTATCATGTACAAACATTTCTTTTCCATTCAACTTCAACAACGATGAAATGATGAATCAAATCATCAAATCATCGATTTTTGAAATTAAAATAAATGAATACTTATTTATTGAGTTATGTTCGAATTCTATTATATACACACAATGTGTTGCTCTTCTCAACCCATGTAATTTGCAACCATGGACATAGGAACCAAACACAATCCCCTTTTTCTCAAGTCTGTATATTCAGTAGACTTCATTTCAAAACCCCTCTCCAAATTTCTTTCATGATCTCTTTTATATTTCACATTTCCCTGCCACACAAAACAAATAAATCTTCATTAGGAGATAATAATAATAATAATAATAATAATAATAATAATAATAATAATAATAATAATAAAAAAGCCCCTTAATTTCTTTGATTAAAATGAGATTAATTATAATCTTTCTAAGAATTACCAGAGAACTCTTTCTTCGAAAATTATGCCCATCGAACGGCTCCAAATCAGCAACCTAAACACTCAAAATTTTCAAAAATCCAACATATATATAAAACAACAGAAAAAGGGTAAAAATATATCATTTTGTTGAGATCTCAATTGTCCCACATTGGAAAAGTGGGGAGTCCAACATCAATATAAAAGAGATATGAGTTACTCTCCTCATTACCAATTGGTTTTGAGGTGGAACCCCATATTCTCTAATACATTTTAGTCTTTATATTTTAAAGTTTGCTTCCTTTTCATCTCCATATTTTCACGTGTTCAACTTTAATTTTTCGTATTTTATCAATTCAAAAAAAAAAAAAGTAATTTTTATAGGTGGCTTTTGCTTCTTTTAAAAAAATTTAGATTGTATCTCCGGGTACCTAGCCTAGAGACGAAAGTGGTAACACTTGTTTAAAAAAAAAAAATGTTAGATTGTGTTTTTTTTTCTCTCATATAGAAATATATTTTATTTGAAAAAATTAAATTCAGAAAAACTATTGAATTAATTTCAATACCAACTAATTTTTCAAACTAAATAATAAAGGCGATTAAATTTGAGATAAAAAATAAAATAAATAGAATTAAAAGTGTTATGGATTATTTTTTTTAACTCTTACGTTTTGAAATAACTTTTTATTGAATTTTAATATTTCAAAATCAAAGATTTTTTTTAAGTACATATTGGGGAGGGGGGAACAAATACATATTCTCGAGCTCGAACCTGTGATGCTGGTGTTGAACTGGTTTACAATCGGTCAAAATCAAAGATTTTTATTTTTGACATCTCAATCATATTTAATTTTAATCTTTGTCACTTATGTGTTGAAATTTCAACTAAAATAATGTTAGACTAATTTTAAATTACAATATTTTAATAAATTATTGTTGTTTTTTTAATTGAATTTAATTAAAAAAAACAATTTCAAAAAGAAAGAAAAAATAAAAATATATTTTATAGATAAAAATATTTGATTTTGAATTAAAGAAATCAAATAGGGACCCGCAGGGGAATTACTTTTCCCAAATATATTTTAACTTTGTAAAAAAAGAAAGAGTGATATTATAAAGAAAAAAACAAAGATAATTATTATTCTGAGTTTGTTGTTCACCTTGGGGCTATTATCAGGAGAACTAGCAGTATCTTCAAGAGCTATATCAACAAAAATATGAGCTTTAGGCTTGAGAGTCAACTTCCTTGGGATCTTGAGGTGGTCGGCTGGCGGCAGAGGATCGGTGGCGATGGCGGAGAATTTGCAAGCAGCGTGGGAAGCGGCATCGGAGAGCAAAGACGAGGAGGCGAAGCTGTTGACGTCGTCGGGGAAGTCATCGAAATAGGCGGTCCAGCCGCTTTCTTCGGCGACCGAGGGGAAGGTAGGCAATGAGCCGCCGTGAGAGAATTGTTGGTTAGATGAATAAACAGATTTCTCCATGTGAAGTTTTGTGAAAATTGGGGAATTTACAAAAAGAAAATGAAAAAAAGGTGAGGGTTTGAATTATATTTCAAGTTGGTTGGGGGGTTGAGAGAAAAAGAAAATGAGAGATTTTATAAGGGGAAAATGGAGGTTGAGGGAATTGAAATAAAAGAGTGTGATGGTTTAGAATCTCAGTGTGGGCCATGGAGGCTGTGGTAGTTATATCAATTTATAGTTTAAAAATTTACCAAAAAAAAAGACCCCTTAATAATTTCTTCTTCTTTTTTTTTTCCCCTTTTTCCAATTTGATCGATTCTTAAAAAAAAACCTTAACAATATTCATTTTGATCCTCTAATTTGATTTTTTTGCCATTTGAGTTTATGAATTTTAAAAATGTTTAATGTTATTCCTCGCACTCCAAAAAATTTGAAATTAATTTTTAAGAAAAACTTGAAGTTTTTTTCTTTTTAGGTAAAGAAAAACTTGAAGTTATATATTGAAATTGGTTTAATAATATTAATATAAACCATGGTAAAATGTATAAATAAAAAGTACTTTAATAAAAAATTTACAATATAGACCAATAATAAACATTTTGAAAGTATACAATTAAACCCTGATAATCATTATGGAAATAATAAATAAAAACATACCCATACTATTTATTTAAAGAGAGAGAAAATAAGTTTATTTGTTTATTTTTATTTTTATTATTAATTTTTTTAAATGGATAAACCATTGGTGTAGGAGTTGACGTATGTTGTTTATAATTTGGACTTTGGACACCAAATTAGGGAAAGCTAAAAAAGTAAGTCTAGCATCTCTAGGATATATATATATATATATATATATATATATATATATATATATATATATTTATATTTATATTATTTATATATATATATATATTTATATTATTTATATTTATATTTATATTTATATTATTTATATATATATTTATATTTATATTATTTATATATTTATATATATATATATTTATATATTTATATTTATATATTTATATATTTATATATTTATATATTTATATATATTTATATTTATATATTTATATTTATATATTTATATATTTATATATATTTATATTTATATATTTATATATATATATATTTATTTATATTTATATATATATATTTATATATATATTTATATATATATATATATTTATATATATATATATATATATTTATATATATTTATATATATATATACATATTTATATATATTTATGTATTTGTAAGTGTCCACCTTCCTAATATTTGAATATTAAAGAAAATTTATAAAAATAAATAAATTTTAAGTAGATGACATTATTGAATTTAATTTATAACATTTTCTTTTTTAAAATGATTCTGACTAGTAAACTATCAATAATAATTATCTGTGGCATATGTTAGAAAATTTTCTTTTTAAGTACTATTTGAAAGAAATTTATTCATTTATAGTTCAACCTCTTATAAACAGAGACTATAAATTCTACAAAATGAGTATTATTGTTCTTAAACAAAATAGAATCAAATCAAATCTAGAATGTGGAGCTCAATTGAAATACAACCAATCATATAAAAATTAACTTCGCCAATATGATATGTTAATAATTAATAAATTTTATTTTAATTTATTTATGAAAATTTGATTTTGATCTAGAAATTAATACCCCACACTCAATAAGTAAAACGGCTCTCCCACATGCCTTTTTGAATAAGACAAATGTGATTTTAAGTTTTCCAAATGGCTCTCCCACATGCCTTTGTAATACTGATTGGTATATATATATATATTAAAGTAATACAAATTGATAGTTGCAAGCGTTAGAAAGAATAAATTTAAATGATTGATAATAATAATCATATAGAGACCACATTTGGTAATTTTTTATATTTGGTTTTCGGAAGTTAGGTTTATTTAGAGTTTAAATTTTGTTCTTATTTTAAGAGACATGATCGATTGCACTCATATAACACATTATAATATATATTCATTTAACTATAAAGTTGTAGTCACTTGAAAAAACCAAAAAATATTGACGAGATATCTTGGCATCGTTCTTTATATTTTAATTTTGAGATTAAAAGTAAAATACGTGTTTTAGAAAATTGTATTTTGTGGCAAATATATGTTTATTTCGAAAAAGATTCTTATGAATACTCATTAAGATTATATATGGGCCGACCTTTGGTCACTAGGCCTCTACAATCGGCCCATTAGATTGTGGGGACAAAACAGCAAGCCCAAAGTGTATAAAAAATTGTTTTTTTTTTTAAAACAAAGTGTATAAAAAATTGTTTAATTTACAGAAATTAGAACTTTTAAAAGGATATTTTTAAAAAAATCTTTAAAATGATATTGGTTGCATTTTTTTTATGTAAAAAATGATATTGGTCGTAAATAACATGGTAATGTATGCATTCTTTTAACTTTATATATATATTTTTTAAATATATTTTTTTGAGAAGAATTTTTTTAAATATATTTGATTATTGTCGTTTCTCCCTAAATTTAATATAAAAAATAAGTAAATATAGTGTTTTATTTTTTATTTATAAAAAAACAGCAAAGTGGCTACAAAAAAATTAATTAAAACTATCCTAGAACTATGTAATAATTTTTTTTGAAAACCGTCATTATTATTATTTAAAAAATTGAGTTCAAGAACCATAAAGACAAGGAGTTCCTTTAAAATAATAATAAAAAAGGTGAGGAACCAATTCAATTACATCTTAGTCATGAACACACTTATATCATTGATCTATTATTGTTTTTTTTTAAAGTACATTGATCTATTATTCTAATTGACAAAAAAAAAATGCATTTAAATTTTATATGATTAATTACCATACAATTAGCACAATTCTTTTTTTTTTTTTTTGAAAATCAATTAGCACAATTCTCACTTTTTTCCCTTAAAAAAAACCGTTTTTTTAACCCATACTTTATATATGTGCCTCATTGGGCCCATTTTATTTGAAAGGGAGTCAAGAAAATTAGAGCATTTTTTATTAATGGTTTTATTATTTAGTTGTGAATTAGTTTAACACTACCGTATCAGATTTAATTTCGAAAATCGATATCTGTCCCCTTCTCCTAATATGTATTAAAAAAGAAAGAAAGAAAATTGTAGCTTTTTTTTTTAATAACTTCATAAACCATAATATATTGCATCTTTAAAGTTTTAATTGATTAATTATCCCTCTAAAATTGGATAGATATTGCAATCAATTTTAAGTAATATTTAATTGATGTCAACAAGGTAAGATGGTCATTTGGATTTTTTTAATTTTTTTAATTTTTAATTTCCTTAACCTTACCGCTATGCCTCGCCAACTACTTGGCCTTCAACTCATAACTATCTGCACATAATACAAATATTTTCTCAAACTTTTACAGCTCATTTTGTAGGAAGACTTCCTTTTTCAGCCGTGATGAATAATAACAATTTTAGTACTAAGAAATATACCATTTGAACCAATTTTAACATATGAGTTCGTATAATTAAATTTACTTTAATACATCTATTTAAATCTTTTAGTTAATTAATTATAGAACGTATTTCAATTTGGTATTAGAATAGAAAGTTTTAAACTTAAATTTTAATAAAATCATTTCTAATTAATATTAATTTTTAACTTAAAGTTCATAGACGATTTACGTTTTCCTTTATTTGATTCAATAATTTAATCATTACTAAATTATATATGATATCAATAGAACCACATTTCTTTTAGTGATTATTATAAAAACTAAAAGAACAATCGAATGAACTAAAAGAACAATCGAATGGGTCGATGACGTGATTGATTATCTAATTTTAATCTATTTCCACTTCACTATTACTGGTTCGATCCGTAGAATCGATATTTGTTATTCTATTCCTCTATTTTGAACTAAAATAATAATAATAATAATAAAAATAAAAAACTAAAAGAACAAAATAGTAGGGTTGAAGAAAAAGTCAATATTTATGGGCTATGGGTAAAACAACTTGCATTTACCTCGTGCATATGGCAGCCAATAAGAATGAGACGCTTTCAATTGCCCCTTCTTCATGGGACCCATCCGAACACAGCAGTTTTTTAATATATAACTCAGCAAATTATGGAAATTAATGTTTGTGAAATTAGATTACGAAGAAATGTGTGTGTGTTTTTTTAGTACAAAGTCGAAGAAGGGAACCAACAAATTCAATACTGATTTTTAGGTTCGAAGTCGTGACCATAGAGTCGAAATGAATAAAATATCAGACAAAATAACCAATTGAGTCATTAACTTATTGAAAAATATATTTAATTGTTGAATTGTAATAAAATAATGGACGGAATAGACAGAAATTTTATAAATTAAAATTTATTGGATAAACTAAATATAGATTGGATTTTAAAATAACTCCTCTATAAAATTTTTAATTATCTTTACATTTTTTTATTTTATTAAAATTATTTATATTATTAAATTAAATTTAGCACAATAATTAATTTTTTTTTCAAGATACAACAATTAAAATCGATACTAAAATAAAAATAAATTTTAAAGTTAAAAAATTAAAATTAAAATTTCATAAAAGCTTAGGGTATCACAATCAAATAAGACTTGGTATATAAAAATTGTGAAACAAAGTTGGTCAATGAAGGATATTTGGGGATATGGGTCAATGAATTTGACCTTATCCTTTTGATTTGTTCCACAGACTACAAGGGCTTGATTCAAAGGCATAATGGTCTGACTTCTTCAAGGTGTGGGAGTGGGAGTAAGATTGAGTCAAATATCTAGCCAAGTTAATTCAAATTATGTATATAGATCTTATGGTCAAATAAGACTTTTATACCAACTCTATTCATAACAAAATATAATACAGGTAAACAACTTTTTCATGAATAGTGAATGAGTACCTTTGAGTCAATATTAATTCAAAAATGGTAGTAGATGACCTGCTTTTACAAAATAATTATGAATGTATGTAAATTTTAAAATATTTGCATCTATAGTTACTAACTCATTTTAATACGATATTATAAATACTCATTAACACAATATCATAAAATGATTATATTTACAATTATTTCCTAGGTTTAACTAATCTCGCAAGTTTCAATTATTTTTTAGTATATCTCATGTTATTGTTGATTAGCGTTGTGGTTGAGATTCTAGGTCTCGAGAATAGACGCCTCCTAAAACTTTAAATTCTAAAATTCTGTTTGATAACCATTTGTTTTTTTTTATTTTTTGTTTTAGAAATTTAAACCTATTTTCACTCAAATTTCTTACCATATATTCCACATTTCCTACCATCTATCCATATTTTCTTTAAAAAGTAGGTGAATGTTAACCAATTTTTAAAAATAAAAACAAATTTTTGGAAACTATTTTTTTTATTTCTAAATTTTGATTTGATTTTTACAAATATAGATGAGAGGTAAATATATAAATAAGACAAAACTTATAATAATGGAACAAAATTGTGGCCTATGCATGACAAAGTAGATTTTTCTGACTTTCAAGTTGGGACTTTGACATTTGATTCCCACGTGGGACTCACTCGACCATTCTTTACTTTTGAAAGAGAATTTATTATTATTTTTTAAAAAACATTTGGTTAAAATACCATGTGCATAAAGTTTGACGTAAATTTTTAAAGGTCTAATTTATATCTCTTCATTGAAGAATTTTGTAATAATTGAAAGTTATGATCCCTCAAATTAGAAGAATAATGTATTTTACATATATAAATTGGTTTATAATACATTTAAATATAAATTCTTTTTACAGTATTTAAATATATACTTTTGTCATACATCAACTTCTTCTTTTTTTTAAGAAACATATCATTTTATAGGCATAGTTTTTATTATTATGGCTGCTTAATATTTATAGTACTGTCTCTTAACTTAAAATAAAAGTTTAAAACTTACTCATATATTTAGAAAAGTTTACTTTTTCGTTAAAATCAATCAAATTGAGAATATATATATATATATCATACTACCTTAAAGTGTGGCTTAAGGAAAAAATCATTTTTGGACAATTTTACCCTTAAGTCATATTCTAAATTACAAACATGTCATTTATTGAAATATATATATATATAAAATAAATGTAAATAATGTAGAAAATATTTACAATATCATTTAGATTTCATCGTAGAAGATAAAATATTTTTATCAAAACTCATAGATTTTATGTCTAAGTTAGAAGATAAGAGATTTCAACAATCAAATGAAAATATTTTCAATATCATTTAAATTTTCGATATCTTTACCAAATTTCAGATTTTATTTGATATTTGATATTATAATTAAAATAATAAATTGAATTTTCCAATCCTATAAATAGTTATATACATTTTGTTTACAAGAACAGTTTTTTTGCTTGGATTTACTTTTCTTTGTTTTTGTTTTTGTTTTATAATAATTTATCTTATTATTGTTGGATTATTTAGCTTAACTTTCATCTAATTTTTTTTTGTTGCAATAATTTTTGTAGGATTTTTTTTCCATAATGGTTGCCTTTCAAAAAAAGACTTGGAGATCTTGAAAAAATGTTTGAAGACTGAGTCTAAAGTGAATGAATTTCTCAGTTTCAAAAGTTTGATAATAATGATTTTTTACGATTACTATATATATATATATATTTCTCTATATTTTATTTACAAACATTTGAAACTTTCTATTTGGTTGTAGTTACTTTTTTTGGTATCTTTTTAATTACTTTATAATAAACAATTTAGTTATCTCATTTTTGTTGAATTATTTACCTTAACTTTCATTTAATTTTTTTTTGTTGCAATAATTTTTGTAGGATATTTTGTTACTTAATTGTGGAGATGTGGAATTTTTTTTTTTGAATAATGATAAAATTATCATTTGAGTTAAAGGTAAGTTCATAGATTTATACAAATAAATATATTTAGCTTATTTATATTTATAATTTTAATTATGATATAACTCTTATAAATTTTATATAATTCAATAGTAATTGATCTATTAACAGATAAATTCAGAAAAAAAACTAAAGCGTATTGATTTTTAAAAATCACAGATAAAATTTAATTTTAATGCCATAAATTTTATTAAGTTTTTTTTAAAAAAATAATAACAAGTTCAAAATAAAATATTAATTGTTTTTAACATAAATTTTAATAAATTTAATTAATGTGGAAAAATAGTTATAAAATTTCATTTATATTGAAATTATTATTTGATGATTTAAATTTATGGCAAAAATGTAGGAAACAATTTATATATATATATATATATAATTTATTATTTAAAAAATTATCACGTGAACGCCGTGCTAAAAATTCTAGTATATATATATATATATATAATATCATTCTTTCTCTTTTTTTTGTGCGGTTGATGTGCTCGTATTTTAAATGTACTATTCTCTTTAATGATTATCAATTTTATTTCTTTGATTGACATTCCATTTCTTTTAAAGAAATATTTACTAGAAACTAAAATAAGGAGGAAAATAATAAAAGATGAAGAGATAAAATAATGAAAATTTCAAAATAATAATAATAATAAAAGAATGAAGGAGTGGAGAGGAGAGGAGAGAGTTTGAGAAGCTGTTTCTATTTTGGTAATCGTATAATGTCTCAAATCTTAACCATATTTACTTCATCTCAATATATATATATAAATATTTAATAATATGAAGATAATTATGTTGTTTTACATATATCATATTTCAAATGACTGTTAAAATGAGTTGTGCTTTTTTTTTTTTTTTTGAAAATCGAGAAATCGGAGCTTTGCTCCCCTATACTCGGGGTGCCATTAGGCCGTTCCTAGACTGTGGCATCGGAATACTTCGAAGGGTATTCTAGTTTAAGCGCTTTCTAGCAGTCTCGAACCAAGGATCTCTCAAGGAGTTAAAATGAATTGTGCTAATGCTTAAGATTTAGAAATTTATAAAAGAACCCAAACAGCCGAACCCCAAATTTAAGAAGTTGATTTAGATTGAGTTTTTTTTTTTTTTTTTTTTGAATTTCAGTTTAAAAGACTCGAAAAATTCGGTTTAGCTCTAAATTGAGATTGATTTGGCTCGGTTGAACCCAAACCGAACCAAAACTTATAATACAAAATACACTATATCACTTACACACAGTGCTGGTGTAGTGGTCGTGTGCAGGCTCGTGGAAGGTTTAATATTTATTTTGGATAAGTCTTTTCTCTTTTCTTTGTAATTGAAAAGTAGCATTTATAATTTATTGGCTTTTTCATCTCCTTCGTAATCGCAAGAAGGGTTGGATCATTACGATCATCATCAAGGCCGAGCGGTTAAAGAGATTCTTAAAGTGATGGATATTTTCTTCGTGCCTAAATATTGTAAAGTCAGACTATATATCACATTATAGCAAATTGACTCTCACCAATTTCAAAATATATATAAACACATATTACTTAGTTTTGATAACATAATGAATGTTTTTACATTTTTGGTAAGTCTTATTAAAAAAAAACCTTCATCCTATAAATTGTGATACATATATTTTTGGAGTGGTTTTAATGATCCAGACCCTTCTTTCGATTTTTTTTTTTGTACTAAAAAAAAGTTAGTTTGTTCAACCAATTAAATTTTATTAATTTAAAATATTTTTTGTACAGTAATTTAAAAAATATTTTTTTTTGAAGTCAGTAATGTAAAATACTTAACTTAACTTTAATATATTTTGAAAAGATATATATATATATATATATATATATTATATTTGACTTAATTTTGATAACATAATTAATGTTTTTACATCTTTGGTATGTTTTGATTTAAAAAAAATAATCTTATAAATTGTGATATATATGCATACTTTTGGAGTTGCTTTAATGATTCAGGCCCTTCTGTATTTTTTTTAAAAAAATTAGTTTCTTTGTAAAATGTACTTAAAAAAAAGTTTCGTATATATATATATATATATATATATATATTTGAAAAGTAAAGTTTCGTATATTTTTAGTTAATTTCATCCACCAATCATTTCTTATTAATTTAAGATACTTACTTTATTTGAATATGTTTTTAAAAAATATATATTATATATCTTATTTAGTTTCGATAAAAATAAATAATGTTCTTACATCTTTGATAAGTTAAAATAATAATAATAATACATTTCAAAATAATAATAATACCCTTCTAAAAGAAAACTTAAAGTAATATTATCCTATAAATTATGATTCGTATACTTTTGGAGTTTGCTTTAGTTTAGACCCTTCTTTCAATTCGAATTCCTTCATTTTTTTTATGACATTGGAACTTTTTGCTTACGTTTCTCTAAATTCAGGAGCACTCGAGAAACTCTAAGCTTACGCTTCTTTTGATTTAAAAATATATATATATATTATATATTTGATTCAGTTTTGATAAAATAATTAATGTATTGTCCCAAGGGGTGGCACAACGGTTGAAGACTTGGACTTTGTGGGTAGTTTGAGTCTTACCTGTGACAGTACTCCTTCGATATCTCTGGTGTCTGGCCTAGGGACGAGCGTAGTTAACCTTGTTTAAAAAAAAAATCATTTATTATTTTATGACTCGGGGATCTCTAAGCTTAAGCTTTTATAAATTCGAGAGTACTACCTAATCTGTCCTTAGGTTGTGATAAAATTAAATATATCTATCGATGATATTTCAATAATATATTCAATTTGAATCTTATCTATCTTTTATGGTTATTTTTATTCGCTTTTCTTTTAAAAATTAAATTGACATCAAAATTAAAATAATCACTTTATTTTTTTTATATATAAAAAAAACACTTTATCACAAAATATAAAATTAGTAGACGTATCGAATGAGTCAATGGCAATATTAGTTACTGGTTTGATATTAATCTACTTTCACTCCATGGTCGTGTTCGATTCCTGCAGTACTTGTAATTTCCCTTCCCCCAATTTGTACTTAAAAAAAAAACTTTATTATTTCAATGATTAAAATGTTGGAAATAAAAGTGTATGAATTTAAAATACAGGGAACAGATAGAAATTTTCGTAAAATAAGAAGAGATCATGGAAAAACTATACCGAAGATTAAAATATAAATTTCCCAAAATATATTTAATTATAAAAATTTAAACTAATTTAAATATAACTCAATTAATTAATACCATGTTTCAAAAAAAATAAAAAAAATAAAAAAAATAATTAATTCCAACCAAATTTTTGGATCATCTGACATAAAGTAGCCCTCACGAGGTAATAAGTTCATATCCCCCTTCAAATGTTGTATACTAAAACAATAAGATCAAAACTTTGAATCTTATGTTGATGTTGTTTAACTCAAAATAAAAAAGAAACACCAAATATCCATTCATACACACACATATGTATAAAACAATTTCGTATTAATTTTCAGTGGTCCAATTTTCCTTCTATAGATCATATGGTAGAGAAGAAAAGAAAGTAGATTAAAAAAAAAGCAAATTTTTTTTTTTTGGAAAAAGATACGATTCATTTCCAAAAGAATGCAAGGAGCATGCTAGAATTACAAAAAAGCTTTCCAATTTAAAGCAATGGAAGCAATGTCATAGTTTCTAAAAAGAGTAGATTTATAGCACCAAGAAGCAAAATTTATGTTGATATTTTCCCAGATGAAATCGACATGCTTGTTGACGTGCTTGCTATAAAAAATTCGAGCATTTCTTTCTTTCCAAACATTCCACCAAGTTTCAGCATAGAAACTGACTCTCAAAATCTCCTGCTTAGTTCTGTGGGTGGTATCCATCAGATCTTTGATATGGGCAACAATCGAGGGATAAAAGCCCTGTTACAAAGAGGAGGGAAATTTTGCAATAATTTTCATAGTATAGCTGCATTGAGAAAAAAGGTGATCAACTGTCTCATTTTCACAATTACAAAGCGCACACCAATTTGGGCAAAAATGGTGTTTTGGATGTCTCTTTTGCAACGTATCCGCCGTGTTAAGCCCTGAGTTATAAAGTGTCCACACACACACACAAAAAAAAGAGTAAATTTTAGAAATATTTTTTAGTTTAACAAGAGAAGTTTTTTTTGTTATAAAAAAAAAAGACTAGGCACGGGTTTGAACTTTTCGATATTAAGAAAGATAAATAAACATCTCTAATGACAAGTAATAGGAATAACAACTTTAGGGAGGATTAGAAAATAACAATAATATCGAAATGATTAGCGATTTAGTAGTTTCATTATTTGGTAGTAATACAATTTAACCTCACGAATTCGATCATGAAAATTGGTATTTGACTCATATACGAAAGTAATAGTGTTCTTTATATAGTATTTGTTCGAACTAGGGTGTTAATGGTCCGAATTGGTTGGGTTATTGTTAGACTAAATTAAAAGTTTGACCCAATAAAAATTGTATAGTTATAAACCAATCCAACCTTTGGATGATCTAGATTTGATCGGATAATTCATTTATTTTTTGTACTAACCCTAGTTCGAATATCACCCACATATCATGGAATTAAGAAAAAAAAAGATAGTAACATGGATACATTTGATGAGTATAGAGTAACATAAATAATACATGGTAATAAGAATAATACGTGACAAAATCAAAGAATGTAAAAATTAAATCTCAAAAAATTCTCTCTCTCTCTCTGCAATTACACCTCTTTCCCTCACCATTAAATGCAATTGCACCCTCTCAATACGATCTGCAATTACTCCTTTCTCCTCCATCATCACTTTGCCCTTTCTTCTTCTTCTTCTTCTTCATTTCTCCATTTGAAACTCATCTTTTTTCCTTTTCTTTTCACCTTCTCTTTTATAATTCCCCCTTCAAAAACCCTAGAAATAAAAAAACCCTTCTTTTCACAACAAAAATCTTTTCTTTTTTCCACACCACAAAGTTCTATTGCTTTTTCTAGGGCTTACTCATCCCAAAAGCAAAACCCCACTTCAGATCTGAAGAGCTTTGTGAGAACTTCTAAATAGGTTTTTTTTTTCTTCTATTTTACAAACTTTAGCTTCACTATATCTTTTGAGTTATTTCTTTGATTTTCAAAGAATTTGTTTCATGCTTCATCTAACTTTTTTTTTTTTTTTTTAGCAGATTGGAGAGAGAGAATCAAATATACATAGAAAAAGAAACCGTTTGAGGAAAAGAGAGACAGCATTTTAGGATATTGTCCGAGATCTTCGTGAGCGTTTATGTTTACATCTCATCTTGGTTCTGTCGGATTCTTGGTTTTGTCCTAATTTCCACCCAATTTTCAATCCATTTTTATGGGAAGAAAAAAAACTTGAAAAAAGAAGAAAAAAAAAAGTGTTCTTCAACATGCCAGTCGGGACTACAACACCAACCAAAAACATGTTTTCCATGATTGGAACAAATGGGAATAATGTTGCTGGATTTTTCCCTACTTCTCAACTGGATTTTTTTCAGGTTTGTGATTTTTTGTGTTTTTTTTTTCTCTTAATTTTACTCTCTAAATCTGACAAATTTCCATGCCCATTTTCTAATTTATTTTATTTTTTCTATTTGACTTTCTAAAAGAACGTTTTTGTTCTTTGGTAACTGTGAAAATCTTAATTGGGAGAGGGAAAAAAGAAATTAAAAAAACCCCTTTTTGGCAGATGGGTCTCAAATCGCAAACCCTCTTTCTCCCACTCTTTTTAATTTAGGTTTTTTTTTTTCTCTTACAAAAATGTTTGTATTAATTTGATAATCTTGATTTCTAAGTTAAACTAATACGTCATTTCAATGCTAATTCTCATCGATATTCGAAAAACGCGTAATATAAAAAGAGAGAGAAAGAAAGAGTATAAAGCTTGAGGGTAATTCCCAAAATGGTTCTAATGAAAATTAAGGGTTTTGGTTTTGGTTGGTTTATCTTACAAAAAAAACATGAGAAAATGAATTAGGGTTTTTATTTCTTCTTCATAAGCAACTTTTTTTTTTTGTGGAAAAAGAAAATGTGTAATTTGTTGTAGAAATTGAATTTTGCAATTGTGTTGTTAGATTGAAAAACCGTAAGCTCTCTTGTGCTTCACTCACTACTACGGAATCTCTTAAAGATCTCTACAAAAAAATGTTCCAGCCAAGTATTTTTGACGATGGTAAGCTCCTCCCCTTAGACATGCCTCAACACACTTCCGAAAGCGACCTCGTTCGGATCCGAGACAATGACTTCGACAGCGCTACTAAATCCAGCACCGACAACAACCTTGAACTCGTCTCGGGAGACGACCAAGACCCCCGTCCGAAAAAGAAGCGTTATCATCGCCATACCCAACATCAGATCCAAGAAATGGAAGCGTAAGGCTCGTGATTTTGAATGTCTTAACGGTTGAACTATGTTCGAGTTCGAGTTGTGTGCTTATATCTTTGTCTTGTTTCTTGGTTAGGTTTTTCAAGGAGTGTCCTCACCCTGATGACAAACAAAGGAAGGAGTTGAGTAGGGAATTAGGGTTAGAGCCGTTGCAAGTCAAATTTTGGTTCCAAAACAAACGCACTCAAATGAAGGTAAACAAAAAAAAAGAAATTGCATTATAATAATCTCATTTAATACACATTCTTAAGTGTTCTTTTCTTTTCTTTTCTTTTCTTTTTTCTTTTTGAAGTTTTTTTTGTTGAGATATTTGTGTTGCATTTTGAAATGCAGAATCAGCATGAGCGCCTTGACAACACTCAGCTTCGAACAGAAAATGAGAAGCTTAGAGCTGATAACATGAGATATAGAGAAGCCCTTAGCAATGCTTCGTGCCCTAATTGCGGTGGCCCTACCGCTATCGGTGAAATGTCCTTTGATGAACATCATCTAAGACTCGAAAATGCCCGTCTCCGCGAAGAGGTACGAGAGAGAATGTTAAGACTACAGTTTGACCTTACATCCAAAACATAAGACTTATAGTCACAGTCATGTGTGGAATAATATTAACTATATGATTGTCAGTAATAATTAGTTTCTTGGGAGTTTTCTTAGCTAGATTTTATAGGATCATATGATTGTTTCAAAAGAATAATAAGAGGAAAATATTGCAAGAGTTTCAACAATGTTAGTCATCATGAGTAGTTTAGTGGTTTAATGGTCAAGAGTTTCATAAGTAACTATGAAGTGATCGCATTCAATATATGATGGTCGCTATCTATCTAAGAAATAATTTTCTACAAGTTTTATTAATATCCAAATGTTATAGAATCTGACAGTATATCTCGTGAGAGTAAACAAAGTATGCATAAGCTGACTCAAACACTCACGGATATTAACCTTTACATTTATTGACTAATTAAAGAGTGTTCTTCCAACTTTTTGCAATCTAGATCGATCGCATTTCAGCAATAGCCGCAAAATACGTGGGGAAGCCAGTAGTGAACTACCCTCTACTTTCTCCACCAGTTCCATCTCGCGCACTAGATCTCGGAATGGGCAACTTTGGGCCACAACCAGACCTCGGAGGAGACATGTACGGGTCGGCGAGCGACCTTATCCGATCCATCAGTGCCCCGACGGAGGCCGATAAGCCGATAATCATCGAGCTGGCAGTTGCAGCCATGGAAGAGTTGACTAGAATGGCTCAAATGGGTGAGCCGTTGTGGATGAGTAGCCTTGATGGGTCCACTAATGTGCTGAATGAAGATGAGTACTTGAGAACATTTCCTAGAGGCATTGGGCCGAAGCCAACAGGGTTTAAATGTGAAGCTTCTCGTGAATCTGCTGTTGTTATTATGAATCACATTAACCTTGTTGAAATTCTCATGGACGTGGTAAATTATTTACCTTTTTTTTTTCTTTTTTTTTGTAATTATGTTTTTTGTTTAAATGTATTAACTTGATTTGAGGTTAATTAATGATGTGTGTGATAGAATCAATGGTCGACATTGTTTTCTGGAATTGTGTCTAGAGCTATGACACTTGAAGTGTTGTCAACCGGAGTAGCTGGAAATTACAATGGAGCCTTGCAAGTGGTAAGTTTTTAAGCATTTCAAAATTCATTACATGAGTTCGGTCAGCGAGTTTTGATCTGTTGTGTTCGTGGACAGTTAACACAATGTTAGTAAACCACGTAAATCATTCAATTTATTCATAACATGAGTCAATGAACTATTAAACTTAGTCAAGTGATCGATTATTAGTATTGATTAGAGGTTGAAAGATCTCAAATTAAAAAAATGATCAGGAGTTCCTTAGGTATCAGAATTTACTAAACTCAAACTAATTTAATATGATATCAGAGTTCATTAAACTCAAACGGATACTCGGTCTAAATTTAGATCCGATTTAAGAATGGGAGTCCAAAGATATACCATCTTAAGAATATGTTGAGGATCTCACATTAAAATTGACTATGTCTTCCAACCTTTATAATCTAATGACTACATAAAGGAAATAAAATTAAGAGATTTCATCAAACTCATTTGTTAGATACTGTCTAGACTATTACTAAACTAGAAAGCTTAATATTTGTCTAGATGACATCAGAATTTCAAGTTCCATCGCCACTAGTTCCTACTCGGGAGAGCTACTACGTTCGATATTGCAAGCAGCACGGGGACGGGACATGGGCAGTGGTGGATGTTTCATTGGACGATCTTCGCCCTACCCCTGGACTTCGGTGCCGAAGAAGACCCTCGGGTTGTTTGATCCAAGAAATGCCAAATGGTTATTCAAAGGTGATCATTTTTTCAAAACTCCAACTTTGGTTTGAGTTGAATGAAGGGGATTTGATTAATGTTTAGAGTTTGATGTTTGTAGGTTACATGGGTTGAACATGTTGAGATTGATGATAGAGGAGTTCATAACCTTTACAAGCAGCTGGTCAGCTCTGGCCAAGCCTTTGGAGCCAAACGTTGGGTTACAACTTTAGATCGCCAATGTGAACGCCTAGCCAGTGCCATGGCAACCAACATACCAACCGTTGATGTTGGAGGTATTTGATTATATCATATCTTTTTTTTTTTTTAAACAAGGGTAACCATGCCCGTCCCTAGACCAGGCACCAGAGACATCGAAAGAGTAATGTCACAAGTGAGTCTCGAACCTGAGACCTTGAGGGAGCATCCCCTCAGAACCCAAGTCTTCAACCACTGCACCACCCTTTAGGGACATTAATTATAGCATATCGTAGGAACCGTTCTTTATTATATTTAAATAGAAAGGTTTTGAGAACTTTTCAATCTCTCGTACTAGACTCCAACTCATTTTGACAATAATTCCTATGCTTTCCCAACTTTGTGGATTCAGTTCATGATACCATTGACCACCTACCTAATAATCAATTTTCAGTGAATTTCTTTGATATTATAATATTGTAAGGGTCTAGCGATATATATTTCATGACAGTAATTAAGATGCCCGTAAATTGGCCTGCACGGACATGGATATAAAGAATAATAATAAGCCTATAAACTATCGTTTATATAGTCGAATGTTGCAACAATTTTCAACCAAACTAACTAGCTAAACACAACAAATTTAAAACTGAGGTCTATCCTTTTATGCTTAAATCACTAAATTTGATAATGTATCCTCTGAGTTCAATTTTAACAAGTTAAGGCTATTCATTCTGTTTGATTCTGAGATGTAATGTGTGATTCAATTTAACAGTGATAACAAATCAAGAAGGGAGAAAGAGCATGTTGAAGCTGGCTGAGAGAATGGTGATAAGCTTCTGTGCTGGAGTGAGCGCCTCCACCACCCACACATGGACTACTCTGTCAGGTACGGGCGCTGACGATGTTCGGGTCATGACCCGAAAGAGCATCGATGACCCGGGAAGACCCCCTGGTATTGTCTTGAGTGCTGCAACTTCCTTTTGGCTCCCTGTTCCTCCCAAGAGAATCTTCGATTTTCTTCGAGATGAAAACTCTCGTAACGAGGTATACATTAAAATTTATCTCAATTTATCGACTAAAAGTTATTTCAATTTAGTTGAAGTAAAATCTTTATCCGTCGATTTTGTAACATCCTACAAGCGTTTGTATGTCGAACACGAACATGTTGTCCAAACTAAAGTGTCTATAATTCTTGTTTATTGAGATATATCTTGAACTATTTGATATCCTACGATTACGTAGTTGGGAGACTCACTTCGAACTCTAGTTCAAGTTGATCGATATTGTATATTCTTATCTTTAAATTAATAAAATTGTTCTCTCTTCTTTCCGTGGACATGGCTAACAATGAACACGTAAATATGTGTGTTTTCTCTCACTTTCTTTACTGTTTTCGTTTGATTGTTATTCGTTTTGATAACATTGTTTGATATTAACAGTGGGATATTCTTTCGAACGGTGGGATAGTTCAAGAAATGGCACACATCGCGAACGGCCGCGACACCGGCAACTGCGTTTCTCTTCTGCGTGTAAATGTAAGAAGATCTCTCTTTATAAATCCATCTTATTTTCCAAAAATTTACCAATCTATTAAGAATGACTTTTCAAGTACTTAAAAACAACAGAGCTCGAATTCAAGTCAAAGTAACATGCTAATCCTGCAAGAGAGCTGCACAGACGCAACAGCCTCATTCGTGATCTACGCCCCCGTCGACATCGTCGCAATGAACCTAGTCCTCAACGGCGGTGACCCCGACTACGTTGCACTTCTCCCCTCGGGGTTCGCCATTCTCCCGGATGGCAGCGAGAGCGTCTCGGGGGGGTCCCTGCTGACAGTAGCATTTCAGATTCTGGTGGATTCGGTTCCAACGGCCAAACTGTCACTCGGGTCGGTTGCAACGGTTAACAACTTGATTGCGTGTACGGTTGAGAGGATTAAAGCATCATTATCATGTGAAACTGCGTAACAGAACAAAGAAAAAGGGGTAAACTTTTGTGAGGTTTTAGTTTTAAAATGAGAATATTTTTGGCTGATACAAAGTATTTGGGAGAAGTCAAGAGCGCACCCTGCAACAGAGTGGTTTTAAGGGTTCGGGATTTGACTTTCTTCAACAGAGTAAAGGCTGAAACAACAACTGAACAAACAAATCTTCTTTGTTAGGTGTGAATTTATGTCATGTTTTTAATTTATCCTTTTATTCATAGTTTAGTTAGTTTTATTCAGCTTTTATTACCAAAATGGATCTTTTTTGCTGCTTTATATTCTACTTAATTGATCCTTAGAATTTGGAAATTTGCCATTTTCTTCAAGTATAGCTTTTGTCCTATGATGTATTATCCGAGTATCGAACACATTATGGGTTCAAATTTTCTACTTCAAATCCACTTGAGATGATCGTTTGATATTACTACATTTATTTGTATGCACTATTACAAGTATTGACTTTTATGACTAAGCTTTAAAAAACATGGATGTAAGATGACGAGCGATGTGATGATGTCGTATACAATAGATGCCAGACACTATAGACGTTAGACACCATAAATGTAGACACTATAAACGTCTGAGCATAAACCTAGGGAAAGAAAGAAGGAAACCCCGAAGAATAAATGTCAGACATTATAGACGTTAGACACAATAAATGTCTAACACTATAGACGTCCGACACAATAAATGCCAGATACTATAAACGTCGATACTTATTAATAATGGACTTTAACCGTCATATAGAAAAACGTATCGTATCCAATATCTAGTAACCAACGACATCTATATTGAAGGTAACCCTCTCCAGCTCAACCTGAATTAGACTATAGGTTGGGCTTTTAAAGAAAAAAGAAGATAATAAATACAATTTGATAACTCAACAATTTCCGAGACGTTGGACAAATTGATAGACCTAAAAATTTGGATTGGTCGAGAAAATTACTCTACCCAATTTAACAAGCAGATAACAAAAGTTACAAATCCAAATTTCTACCCTAAGAAAATCCCATGAAAAATACACTTTTCTTCCTATCGAATCACATGGTTGAATTGAATTAAAAAAAATTAAAAAAAAACGGAGTAACTATAAAATTGAAATTTCATTATTAAATATACCAAATTAAATCAATATTAAGTATAGACACATTAAACAAAAAATTTAACTTTGATGCTAGACTTAATGACTAAAAATTATGTTGTTCAAATCAACTAGCCAACAAGAAGAATTCAACTTATTTACCGAATGGGTCGGTGGGACGATGAATTATTTTTTGATTTTGTGGTTTATGGAATTTGAAATTGGGGATCTCCAATAAAACTTTCTCACACAACCACTCCACTAATTCCCAGTTCTTTACATCTTAAAAATGAAATCTATGTCTTAGTTTAGATCTTTTGTTTGATTGAGTCTCTCCCAAGTTATTTACATCTTAAAGCTTAAAAAGCATAAAAGGCAACGTATCTATATTTCGAATTTTCTCGCACATGATCCAAAGTGGAGTCAATATTTTTCTATTGTGCAAAGATTTGTGCGATTTATAAAGTTATGGGATCAAATTATCGCTATCAATGTCGATCTGATTCTGATTTCTAGTGCTTTACTGTTCTCCATGTGCTCAAATCAACTTTTCTAAGATACAAACTAACATGGAGTGGCTTAATATTCGAGAGAGTCTTAATTAATTACAAAGTGATAGTCCCTAGAGGCGACACAGTGGTTAAGCGTCCTCAAAGTTCAAGTTCGAGGCAACCCCCACTTTCGCTTCCTGTATCTCTATGCCACAATTCATGACTGATCAATGGTGCCCTCGTGTCTAGAGAAACGAAACTCCATGTTCCCACATCATTAAAAAAAAAAAAAAAGTAACTAAGAAGGGATAGATTCAATTTATGATGGTCACCTATCTAGAATTTATTTTTTACGGGTTTCGTAATAGTTCAAATATTGTAGGGTCAGATGATATACCTTTTGACAATAGTCGAAATCTATGCAAGCGGGCTTGGACAATTACGGATTTCAAAAAAAAAAATTGCTAAGGTATAAAAGCTGCATTCTAGCCAGTTGCATCAAAATATAGTTTCATCCTCTTTTTTTTTTTTACTTTACAATAACACTCTACATTTCATTTCCTTCTTACTAATTCATTTAGGACAGTCCCAGAACCTTTTGCAGATTTTCATGCAATGCATGTGCTTGAAATTTGAGCTTGGACATCTTTATATCAATATTTGCAGTTGCACTATCATTAAAATAGACATATTTGATTCTGTGCAGGTTTCATAAATGTATTCAGTAATTTTTTCAGATTGAATTGAATCAATTTTCTGATAATGTCATTTAATTCATGAATTTAATGGACTTAGTCAACTTTCAACCAGTGGAAGAAACTGGAGGATCCTTGCTCTTGTTTGAAAACATATAATTGCTTGTTGAGCTCAATCAACATCCCTTTCAACTCAGTTTAGTTCAGTATTGCATTAAAGATGCGACTCTTTGTATTCATATCCCAATTCTTTTTTTTCGGACTGAATAGTACATGTTTGAGTTTCATCGGTTTTGATACTATATTAGATAAATATGAAGTCATATCTCTAAACCAATTGATAATAAGTAGTCTACGTATCTTATAAAAGTTACGACATATTTTTACCATTCCAATGTGTTATGCTCAACATTATCAAGTTATATGCATTTGGGACTGATTTAGACTGCTTGCTAAACCCATAGGCTCGTTCGGTATACAAATGTCCATTTTTCCTAGGGGTTCGGTGGAGAACCTCAGTTTAAGTGGGAATGAGGAAAAATTCCCGGTGAACTAAATAAGGATGAGGATGGTAAAGCCATCTCTGTCCCCGCCCATGGACATCTCTATGTATGTTATCGAAAAAGACTTACTTTTTATGAGAACTTTATGAAGGACAAAACTTTATTCTATCACATCAAGGAAGAAAGACATCGAACTGCTGTTTAAACAGGCACGATGGTTTTCTCATCTTAGAGAAGATGTTAGAAAATGATTATAGAGAATTCATGGAGATAGAACTAAAACTTTCTTAAGGATTCTAGCTGCATTGACATAGTAAACAAATGTGGTCAATACTCATTGTCTGATTGCTCTTCTACAACTTTGGTGCAATGCAGACGAATCTCGACTTTGGAGACGGGGCTCTGTGCCTCTGCCTTTCTCCGCTACATCTGGCGTCGTTCTCGAAGCAATGTGGATCGTTATCGTTGTGCAGGATGATGATACTAGTTTCTTGAGAACCGGGTTAACAATGTAGGGTGGAAGAACGACTCTAGAAATCTATTATAGGCTCTCCGAGAGTCAAGTTGCGCTCGAGCGCCCACGGTAGGTCGAAGACCTTTGCTGTGATGAATTTGAAGATCTTGTTGACATTGATGTTGTAGGTTGCACTGGAGAAGAATAATGTCGCATTCAGTGCCTTAGCGAAGGATCTTGCCTGTCAAAGTAAGGAAAATCATGATTGTTATGCAAGTTTAGACGCTTGGGAGGTGTTTGGGACAAGGCGATCAAACTGGGAAATCATTCCCCTTATTAAGGTGTAGGACACTGACCATCATTCCTTCATAATTACTATTCATTTCTCCCATAATCACATTCATTCTACGATAATTTCATCTCCCTCATAACCACTTTTCATTTTCCTCCTAAGTAATTATTCAATCCTTTCACCCCAAAGACAATGGTTCCTCATAACCATTCTCTGCTCCTAAACACATTGAACAGTTCCCTATAACTATTCCCTTCACCCAAATATAGATAATCATTCTCTTCCGTGTTTTCATTTTTTTCATAATCATTTCATTCTTCTTGCCACAAACGGTCTCTGAGGTGGGATTCTTTAAAAAAGTTCCATCCATTAAAAAACAAGTTACAAATTTATTGAGTTGTATGATAATCTATCAGTTTGTGGGATAAGAACAAAGAAACACCCATGATTTCAGTTCTTACCTCGCTTGCGATCGCCCATTGCAAATCGATCGGGAGTTGGATAAACTCGTCAAACTTTGTTCCTATCAAGACTGGAATTGCTGTCTGCAAAACAAACAGAAAATGTTCTATTCAGAAAATTCAAGACGTCATTTTGAAAACGTAATCAAACGGGATCTTAATTACCTGATTGCTCTTCCGTGCTTGTCTATACCACTTCAAAATGCTGCAAAACAAAGGAAAACATTGGTTTCAATCTTCCTATTCATAAAATCCATAATCAAATGATCAAACAGAAACATGTTTTGACCTTTTTAAGGTACGCCGACTTGTTAGATCAAACATAAACAGAATTGCTACAGAATCCTTGCAAGCTGTTGGAATGAAATCATGAGATTTCTTATCACCTGCATCCACATAAACATGTTTCACTTTTTTATTTAAATTAAGAAACGAAAACATTTTCGTAGATAAAATGAATGTAAGAGTCGGTTTGAGCCTGATAAATTGAAGCAATTACCTTCAATTTCCCAAATGGTATGCGAAATTCGGGCACCGCTAACTATGACAGTTTTGTCCATTGAGCTCAATCCATTCTTCTCACTCTTTACCTCAACCATTTCATTCCCAACATATTTTTCCTTCAAATGCAGCAATGAAAAAAATGAAACTCTAAAACCCAAAAGGCCAAACATAAACAATTACAACCAACAATGTTACCAGAAAACATGTCTTTCCAATCTGGCTATCACCCAACAGGCAGATCTTGAGAGACACCAAATCTTTGTCCAGGCCATGAATGTTGTGGGCCATCAAGGGTGTTAGAGTCTCTGCCCCCAACTCGACATCCGCGACAGAATTAGCGGTAGCAGCAGCAGCAGCATTGACAGGTACCATCCGACATGTTTTACGCTTCTTCGTGTAACATGTCAGGATTGAGTCAAGGAATTGGCGAGTGCGGCGCTTGAGGGCGGTGGTGGGGCGATTCATGTGCCGCCTTAGGCCGGAAACGGGAGGCTGTTTCCGGCACGGGGTAGGCATTGTTGGGAATGCTATGGATGAAGGCCTGGAGTGATAGAAGGGATTGATCTCCTGGCCTTGAAAATGGGAAGCTGGGATCTTGGTGCTCTTCATTGCCAAAGCAAGCAAAATTAAGGGGTATTTTTAGTATATCAATTTATTGGTGATTTGTTTTTTTAAAAAAGGAGGATTTTTTGGAGGGATCAGTTTCAACGACATTTTAGCTATCAATTTGACCAATTTAACGGAAGGGCGGTTTACCGGTACAATGGTAATAAAACCAAATGTCCAAATTCAATTCGAGCGCCTAAAGTCAAACACGACCGGCTCAACGTGTCCAAATCTTATGCTGCTCACCATAAAGTTTTTCTTTTTTTTTTGTTCGTGATTGGATAAATCAATTTACACCTATTTCAATTATTTTCACATTATAATTTGTTTAGCCCTATAATATTTTGCGATTAAAAAAAATACGTAAAAAATTAAATTTGAAAAGCTGGTTACTATGGATCAAATATATAGTCTCTTATAATCTCAAAATATATATATATATATATATATATATATATATATATATAGTCTGTTAAATTTTTAAGGTTCTCTTTTATTATTAGTTCAACTTATAATGATTTTTTTTTTAGTATCAACCTAAAATGATTATTACTTTATGATTAGTAAAAAATAACAGTATTTCACTAACATTATGGTCTGTTTGGAGCATCGATTTGGTTATGATAGACGGAAGGTTATTATAAATGATGTTTGAAGGATAAGTTATTATAACATGGATTATGATAAATGGTATTTGAGAGGCTGGTTATGTAACAAAAAGTAATATAGGTAAGGTTTAGATAAACGGGCACGCAAGTTTAGGTAACCACCGTCTATAATAACGGTGGGTCAAATATCGGTTTAATTATTATAACCAACCCGTCATTTACATAAATGGGGGCCAAACACTCCATATATATAGGTTTAATTTCAAATGTTGTTGAATTCAATATATATTCGATAAAATATATAAAACGTAAAACCCAAAATTATTTGTGTTCAAATGATCATCCAAAATATTCGTTTCCCTAATTGTGGCCATAATATTTATTTTTGTAACTATATAATTTTTTTAAAAAAATACATTTCTTTTCTAGCTGAGAAAAATCACAACTTGATAATTAAGATATTACCGTAAAATTCCTCACTTATAAATGTAGTTGGATTAAAAAAGATTATAAATAATTTTAAGTGGATGCTATTTGATGATCATTTTAATTTTAATTTTAAAAATTTATTTTTATTTATCTTTCTTAAGAAATTTTAAACAATGGTATAAAGTACATTTTATACTATTATTTAAAGTTTTTTAACTAAGGTAAATAAATATAAATTTCAAAAATTAAAATTGAAATCATCATCAAATAGCATTTACTTAAAATTGCTTATAATCTTTTTGTAGTCCAACAATATTATTGAGAAAAGGATTTTGGTATTTGGATCATAAACTTACACAATATAAATATTGAAAGGATGGATGGCGTGTCAACTTTATGATCATTAATTCAATCTTGAAAATCAATTTGACTTCTTTTTTATTTAATAATAGTAATACTATCTATGTAGAGCATCTTTATAAGATTTGGAGTCTTTCTTTCCATTTTAAAAAATAAATAAATAAACTTAAAGAAGATGTGTTAAAAAATAATTTGACTAATTGTCTGACACAAAGACAAAATTACTTGTTGGTGCGATCAAAAATATCTTTGAAGGCTCATAATTTCAAACTTACACAACCGACCAACAATTTTCATTATTGGAGTTCTATCATAACTTTTTTTTTATTATTATTATTAAAATATTGTTATCAAATTACTCTTTTTTCCCTCTTATCTTTCTCGATTTGTTTCTATCAATATTTTGGCATAACATATTTGTATCAATTGAGGTACTGTTAAGTTGGCTTCTTTATCCATCTAAAAGTGATTACCTTCTTAATATAATATAAAATGATGAGAATTTATTGTAAGTATCATTATTTTAATTTTGGTAACTATTAAAAACATTTTATACATATAGTAAATATTTCAATCTTTATCGTCTTCATTAAATTTTAGTTTCACTTAATTGAAGTCATCAATTTATGAATTGGAATGTCACGAGTGGATGAAATTAAACCAACACAATTTTTTAAAGAAAATTAAGACTAAACTTGTAATTTTAACCTAAAGACATTATAATCAAATCCTAATTAGTTTTGGAAATGGAAAGCGTTACTATTCATTTATCTTTGAAAATAGATATATTTTGGAGGAAAAAAAAAAGCTGTGAAGGATCATAACACACGTAGGCAGCAAAAATGATAAATAATAAGATGGAGGAATCTTGTTAGGTGTAATAATGGACAAAAGAAAAGTTGGTGTCTTATTTAAATTATGTCCGTCAAATTATTATTTTATTATTTTTAATTTTTTATGAAAAAGACAGTCGAATTATGTGTGGCTAAAATTTCTTACTGTGCCAACGTTATTCACATCTTTTTTCTGTCTTTAATAAAATCGGAGGGACACGTATGCAAAATTTGAAATCTTTGGTCAAGTTTAAGGGATTCATAAAAATCTTTTGTGGGCCTTTGTGTTTATTTATTTTTACTTTTAATTCAAATATTATTTGAAATGTGATTATTGTTAATGATCGAATCACGACACTCCATCAATAATGAAATAGCAGTGAGTCATTAATTCAGTAACTAATTACTTTTGTAATTTTTACCTTTAAGTCTATCTTGGGAGATTATTGAGTTAACCATGTTTCTAGATCAATTAATTCCATTATTTAGAATGCTAATGATTTTATTTAATTTCTTGGTTTATTTTTTTTTAAACAAACAACCAACATTACTGATAAAACAAAGAAATAATGGCCAAAAACCTCACTCTTCTCATTGATTTTCCATAAATATATATACTATAGAGAATATCAATCATATAATATCCACTAATCAAATATACGAAATATCTAATGATACTTAAATATAAAATTCAAGAATTATATTTATAATTCTTAACACTTCCCCTCAAGTTGGAGCATGTAAATTACAAATGCCAAACTTGTCAAGTAGAATTTTGAACTGTTGTTTCCCAAGTGTTTTTGTCAAAGTATCAGCCAATTGGTGTCCGGTTGGTACATACTCAGTAGCAAGATTTCCGGTTGGTACATACTCAGTAGCAAGATTTCCAGATAATAACTCATCACGAACAAAATGACAATCTACCTCAATATGTTTAGTACGATCATGAAATACCGGATTTTTCGCAATATGAAGAGCAGATTGACTATCGCAAAATAATTTCATAGGTTGGGGATGTAAGACACACCAAGAGAGACTAATAATGATTTCAACCATTTTAACTCACAAGTAGCAACAACCATCGCAAGATACTCAGCTTCAGCAGAAGAACGAGACACGGTCGTTTGTTTTTTAGTTTTCCATGAGATGGGAGAAGATCCAAGAAACACAACATATCCAGATAATGAGCGACGGGTCAATGGACAAGCCGCCCAATCACTATCACAAAAAGCGGTCAAACTCATCTCACTTTTACACGGTAACAGAATTCCTTGACCTGGAGCACCCTTCAAATATCGCAATACTCTTAGAACCGCATCCTCAAGAATTGTGCAAGAGTATGCACTGAAGCAGCTTTGTAGCTTCAAATTGTCATATCATCAAATATACCCAAGTAGCGCAAGAGTAATCATCTACAATAGTGAGAAAAAATCGTGCACCACAACTCGACAAAACCTTAGTAGGACCCCAAATATCGAAATGAACCAAATCAAAAGCATTAGATGCTTTACTTGTACTTAAAGTAAAAGAATTACGAGGTTGTTTGCCCATAAAACAAATTTGACACTCAATGTCACAACCTGTATTAATATAGGCTCCCCCAGGAATAGAAGATAATACTTTCATCGAAGGATGACCTAAACGTCTATGCCACAACATATTTGCATCTAATGCAACAATGGAAAAACACTATTATTTATTATTCACATATTTGCAACATATTTGCAACAAGGATGACCTAAACGTCTATGCCACAACATACATGTATGTTTTAACATAAAAGTTTAATTTTTTTTATAAAAAAAATAAAAAAGATATGATCTTGAATTGTTGAATTTTATATCTATGCCATGTTGTTGAGAAAATAGCCACTGGAAAAACAACAATGGAGACATGATTTTCACAAATTGAAACATATACCCAGAAGCCAAATAAAAAATAGGATCCTGCACACAGATATAGCTGCTTTCACTCTTTATTCACCATGTACACCGGCAACAAACTCTCACTCCAACTTTCTTCTTTTTCACCACTAGATTTTTCATTCCTTTTCTTTTTGTCTTGAAACTTTGTAGGGTTTATGAGCCAAACTTTTTTTTTTCATTTAACTAATTGGCTGGCTCTGATACCATGATAGAGAATATCAATCATATAATATCTAAATTGGAACCAACCATTGTTTAATGCCTCAACCCCTAAATGCAAAAACAAAAACCTATTCTAACTAACACCATAAGACTAAAGAAAACCTTGAAAAACCAAAGTCAAACACTTCTTAAATCCATCATCAACACAATATCTCTCCCAAAGAAGAAAAAGGTTGGTTGTTGAAGAAACATTAGCCTCTTTTAGTTACTCCCAAAAACATTAAGGATTTGGGATTCCAACTTCTAACTTCTTTTAGTTATTAGGTTGTACTTGATAGGGGTGTCGATTTTCGGTGAAAATTGATATCGAACCCACCTATCAGTTTCCTAAAAAATGAAACCGACACCGACTAGTCTGTTAGGTTAGTAAAGTCGGTTTAATTCGGTTTAATTAATATTAACTTTCCTTTTTTTATTAAAAAATATAAGACATTGTATAGTGTCCATTGTATAAGACATAAAAGTAGAAAGTTCCCAAAAAATTTGCCATTTGACATTATTTACACATGGGATTTCTCCATCACATTATAAGGAAAAATAAAAAGAGAAGTGGTATAGACTAGTTTGTATGACAAAAAAGAGCTGATCTACCTCCAAGAAAGAAAGCCATTCTCAAATTATTCTGCTTTCAAATCAACAAGTAGAAACTTCAGCATCATGTATTGAAAAATAAAAAGAAGAGGAGAAACACACAATATATATTGAACTTATGTAACGGATTTATCGACACCCGGGATCGAGACTTTTTCGACCCTAGGACAATGAGCAAGTGTCTAATGAGGTGGTGAATCAGGGTGGCCCTCCAAGCTTTGACTTGCTTGTTTGGTATCAATGGACTTTCTTTTAGGCTTTTTGACTTCTCTTTGATCTACAAAGTGCATGAAGCTTGTTGTACGACTAAGACGTCTCGTCCTAACAGGTTCGGCCTCGTCGACTTCAGGCTGGCTTTCTGGGGTAGATTTTCGGTATTGAAATAGCACTCTAAAGAAGAATATCAAAAGAGCACCAAAGCAGGCAATGCCACAAATTAGAAACAATCCCCAAAAGCTACTCAGTGACAGTTGGTTTACGTCGACTTGGTTGAGGCTCATCGAACACTCGGTTCGTGAGAGCCATTTGTCGTGGATCTTTTGAAGATCACCATTCTCTGAGAGTTGAAGAATGGCTGTTGACAAATCAACTGCAAGAGGAGAGTCCCTTTGGAATGCCTGAGACAAAATTGTTGATGTAAGGAACAATATCAAAGTTATTGGTTTCTTTTTATATCCTAAATGAGTAACAAAACTAGACATCTTCAACATGATTAATACCATTGAAATGAAACCAAGCTAAAAGCCAACTGATCACTTAATCTACATTATTTTTTTATATCGTGAGTGTTCAACCGAGCTTATGAGCACCTCGACTATTCTCTCGGGTTATACTGCCTGACCTTATGACATTTGGATGTTAAAGAAATCTGCAAGAAATTAATTCCCAAGTAGATAGTCATCATAGATTAAACTGAACCTACAACCTTTTAGTTTCTTAAAGTACTTTTGGGTTCATAATCTACAATCATGGAGCAAAAGTTGGACTAACTTACAAATCCCCATCCACTTTTGGTAAACTCTTGTCCAACCGTTCTGAACACGCAATTAGTGCCAGACAAGAAAAGCTCAACGTAAGGAAGCTCGTCTACGATGGCAGCTACCCCGCCATTTGCAGGTCCACGCCGAAGAGCATCAACATATTCCTCCTGATCTTTCAACTTAATGATCCGAGATGCTGGTATATTCAGCTCATCAATTAGATAATTCAATGCAAATGACCCTTCCTGAACACCAACAGCATCTACGCTAGAGATTAAGCTATCAATCCCTTCGATCTTTGACGTTAGCTGCTGAACCGTTAAGATCGACGTCAAACTAGCTGTGTAGCTCGAATTGATAATTAATACAACGAAGAGCCATATTATCAACACCATCCGACCGAGGGTGCTTACAGTGTTTTCCTCTACACCAAGAGGAATCAACAAAAAAGTACAGGAGTTCTTAGCCTAATTATAATAGGATCAATGAAGAAAACTTGAGCACTTGGACATAAGAAACTTACTGTGAGAAAAGAACATCGTCGAGAAACTAAACCTGCAAGGACAACAAAGTTTAAGCGACAAAGCGAAAATCAGTCATACAAAAGGCTTAAAGCTAAATGGAAAGCTATAGGAACTAATCAGTTTCCTTGGCCTTGGTTATTGGTAGACATGTTCTGCCTCAATCTAAGAAACTTCAACCTTATCATTTATGATGAAAGTCTTTTAATGTAGTTGGCTAGATTAACCTGGTAATTATGCTTAATCATGGTTAAGAAAGTTATGCCAAAAGTGCGTGCAGAATTTTTCATACCAGGCCATTTACTAAAGACTAAATTATGTGCCTTTGAGCAAATTAAAGCCTTTGTAGTGAGTTTAAACATACTAACCAAAATATTGTCATTAGTTGTTGCCTTGGTGGACCACGAAACTCTTCATTAGTCCGGTGCTCGAGAATCCAAACAACTGCTCCAACAAAAATGAAGAATATTGCAGTAACAGCCCACATTTGAACTGTAAACGGCCTGAGAAATGCCCACGGACTGGACTTCTCCTCCTTGACAACAGTAACTACGACGAGTCCCGACTCCATAAATGGTTGCGTGAAGTCCACAATCTTTGTCCTATTCGTTACAATCGTGATATCACCGACAGCTGCATCGTATTTCTGAAGATGGGAGAATATCATCAAGAAAAGCATTATTCACAGACAACTCATCTGGACCACCAAAGATAAAGAGAGTAGAAACAAAGCCAAGTACTCACATTCTGTGAAACTTCATATACAAGATTGTTGTACACAGGAGTGTCCTTTCCATCTCCATATAATATATATGTGTGAGGAACTGGATAAGGCAACAAGCTTATGGCAGCTTCAAAGACATCTATACAAAATCCTTTAACTCCTGGAGGGTTCTTGTCTTTAGACACAAAGGCTTTGTAACTCACACGGTTAGGTACTACAATTTGCAACGGTTTCCCGTTATGCGGGAACACCCATCCTCGAGGAACGGTTGTTACTTCACCTGGCCATATCACACTGTAGAGATGGTTATTTGGGGAAGCATTAAGAGGCTTTGGATTTATGTTATCTGGTGCAATAGTCGATAGTCCCGAATAATTTGACCAGTATCCAATTCTACGCAAGCCAGTTCCACCGATGTTCAGGATATCATAGGCTGGATGAATAAAATTTCTGTCATCGCCGAATTGAATCCGCCCACTTACACCTGTGAAGTTCGTTCTCTTAATTGTCTGTAGAAGCTGTTCGCCGCCATTAAAAACTCGAAGTGATGTTAAGTGCAGCAAGCTTCTATTGTTTTCATGTAACTTTGGGTCACTAGAAAAAGATATATTGCCACCTTCTTCAAAGAATGTGTGAAGAGCACGGGCCGCTAACCAAACAGAGTCATATGCATAGAGTGCATAGGAGTTGAAGTTTCTACTCTTCTTGTATTTTAGATTCTTCCATTTCCAGACAAAGTTTCTCTTCAGATCGCTGTTGGGGGTGTGGTGGCGAAGAGCAACAACCCCTTGTAACTGATTCATTACATCAGGACTTGTTTCAAAAGTGTCAAGAAAAGAAGGAAGCCAATCAGTTGCAATCCAGACATAGCCACTGTTCAACATCTGAAGTTTCTTAGCAGCTGAAAATATTGATAAACCAGAGTCGGGGTTGACATGTACAATATACACCCGGGATTCCATTTGGTTTATTGAAATCAACAAGTCGCTTATCACGTTGGTGGGGGATCCAGGAGAGAAGGCGGCCTTATAAGAGATCCTCGCTCGCTTCTTTGCCAACGCATCGCTCAATGCCGATATCCCGCTTCTGCCATAATCATCATCTACAAAGATGGCAATGACCTCTCTCCATCCAAAAAAATCTATTATATCAGCAATTGCATTCATTTGAAAGTAATCACTTTGTGTGGTCCGAACGAAATATGGATATTGTAATGCAGATAAAGTAGGATCTGTAGCACCAAATGACAGAAGTGGTATGTGGAGTTCATTGATAATATGAGAAATGACGTGAGCGATGCCCGAAGATTGCGGCCCAACAGCAGCAACTACTTCATCTTCCATCAGCTGCAAGGCTAAATACATTCTTAAGTAATCAGTTATTGCCCTTTCTTGTTACTTCCTCTTAAGAAAAAGATCAGTGAGAGATACATGGAGGAAACATAATCTATGAAAAAGATTGTTCAATATCTTACAACTTAAACTACTAAGTTAGGCAAGTTTTTCTCTTTTAACTTCATTCATAACATTTTTTAATGAAAAACCAAGCTTTCATGACCAAAATAAGAAATATATATACATGCAGAATAACATATACGTCCACAAAGAAGTAATAAATCTAACAAAATCTCAAAAGTCTCATTCATAGTTCTACTTCTCTGACTCCCCAAGAAATCCAAGTTAATAGAAAAGTGAAAAATTGTAGTAGAGTAACAAATATATTCGACATTGCTAGTAAATGAAGTCGATTCCCAATGCATCAGATAAGAATCAAGGTGGGGATTAGAAAAACACCTCATCTCGAGCTATGCATTCTTGGAATTTTAAAATAGCATGGCACAAGGAAATTCATTAGCAAATTCAGAATCATTTCCTACCCTTGATGCATAAGCTACTGAACAGTTTACCAAAAAAAAGATATTGCAACCACATATAGAAGAGCAACTATTTGTCATATGCATTAACACCCAAGTTGCAAGATGAAATTTAAATTTCGAATTCTTGATTCTCAAGCTACAGCCAATTGAATCCAACAGTCAAAATTTGCTTAACAATCTCAAATGCAGTAAAGAAAATACATATCTTCCAAGTTTAGGCAGTACCTTCCACAGTTCCTAGAAATCCACTGCAATTTGTGTCATGTAAGATCATATTCAGCTTTGTTCCAGGAAGAATACTGCTATCTGCATTGACATCGTCCACAGCAGCTAAAATCGCAGGCTGTGCAGAACTTCCAATAACCGAGTCGAGAGTGAACAGAACTCCAATGTTCAACACTCTTGGATTCGAAGACGGAACGCTTGTGTTTCGAGAGACGCCAATGACTCCCAAAGGCATCCACATCCCAAAGAACAATGCAAAGAGCAGAATTCTGGTTTTGACCCAATGGCTACTTCTCCAAATCAAAAACACCTCCATTGCTAAAGATAATCAAATTGATACCCCAATCACAGCCTGGTTAAGATATCAAAACCCTCCAAACAATCTCAGCTTGAGATGAACTCCATAAACCATCATCAGCATCCCAATTTCAAAACCTTAAAAAAGGGGAAATGATTCAAATCAGCAGAACTCCAAAGTTCCTGAAAACCCCCAATTCCAGAAAAGTGATTAAACATCATAAACTTCACATTCAAAAGAAGAACAAAATTGAAACTGAAGTCCCCAGCCTTGACAAAACAAAACCAGCCTAAAAAAAAATCAATACCCACTTGGAGAATCTCAATATCAAACTCATAGCATTACAAACAAAATCCCATTCCCCCAAAAAGAAACAGAGCTCTAGTGGCATCACTTATAATCTAGAAACCAATAGATTGCGGGTTCGAATCCCCTCGCCCCAATTGTTCATGAATTCAAAAAAACAAAACAAAACAAAACATCATTCCCTATGTACTGCAAAACCCCATAATCAATTCTAGAAATCTACAAAAACACATAGGCATTAAAAAATAAACCAAGTTGAAGGAAAAATCACATGCAGAGATTGATAAATCATTAGCAAACTAACCAAAAATTAAAGAAAATAGTAAATTCTCAGCTACCTGAAGGCCCAAGTTCACAAATTTCAGAGAGAAGTTGAGAATTTGGAGTCAAAAAAATAGAGCTCAAAAATGGGAAAACTACAAAATGAAGTTGTTGTTCTTATACTCTTCATGAGCTCTCAACAGTGCTGCCATCTCAAGAAAAGAATTAATTCTCACACCCCAACCTTTTCACTTTGTTTTAGTTGCCACTTTGGTTTTTTTTTTGTTTTTTTTATTTTAAACATATGTAATATTTATATATATAACAATAATAATAATAATAATAATAATAATAAAAGATCCTAATAAACAATTTAAAATTGGAAAAGTTAAATAATAAATAAATTGGGTCATTGGCATTATGGCAGCCTTCATGCTTAGTGGGTAGCACTTATCTACGGTGTTATACAAGTTGGGCATTTTGTATTACCTTACTTTCATTTTAATTTAATTAAAGTAGATCTCCATAATCTCCATTTCACAATTTTAGTCTAATTAACTTTTCTATAAAAAAAAGAAAATCATATATATTTTTTTTAATTTTAAAAACATTTTCACATTCTTATGTATTTCTTGGATGATAATTATTGTTATTACTAAATTAATTTAGATTAAAAAAACAACTTTGGTACAGTCATGAATTAAAATTAAACAAAATTTAAATCGATAGAAATCCATTGAATGAAACTAGTGATAGAAAATTATGAGTGGTTTATCTTATAAAAGTTTATCAGCATTATTGATGAAGACATTAATAAAAGTTTATTAAAAAGAAAACATAAAATTGGAAGTTTTGCTTAATTGTATCTCTAACAAATTTAATTAGAATTCACCAACATTCATCCCAATTCAATCGAACTTTCATTCAATTATATTAATTGACTTTAATCAATAAACGTCAATTACTATAATTGACTGACTTCGATCAATAAATGTCAATTAGTACCATCAGTCGAAAATATGTTTTTGGTAATTTCAAAAGTTGACCACTTATTTGCTATATTGAAAATAATAATAATTTTTAAAAATATCTATATGCTATTAGTTTAGTTTTTTTTTTTTTTTTTTGTAATGTGTAAACAAACTATTATTTGTTTGTTTTAGTGATGGTAGACGCTTACGTATGTTGTCAATTTAGAATGATTCTATCAACATTTCTGTAACTAAAATATATAAAAGATAAGTTTATTATTCCTTCACATGTATTTTAATTATGTTAGTTGCCTTACATATATGCAAATAAACTAATAAAGATTAGAATATATTTTCATAATGATAGTAGAAGTATGAAAAGATAGATATTATTGGTCAAAAAGATCCTGAAAATTTAAGAGATGATGAATTTTTTTCATAACTATTATTTATTTAAAAATTAATTTTCTACAAATTTTTTTAATATTTAAATATTATACAGTCAGAAATTCCAATCTCCTGGTCAGAATTAAGATATACACAAATTATTGGATGTCAAAAAATATATATTATTCTTAATTTTAATGGAAATAATTAACATAATCTGCAATGAATATTAAAGTATTTTTTTATATATATATAGAGTTGGGTGAGTCTTGAGTGGAAGACCAAGATCGTTGTGGAAATTAATTGAGAGAAATTAAATGAATATTAAAGTATTGAATTAAATGAATTTCAGTTCAAGCATTTATTATTTTTTCCCCTCTTTCTGAAACACATTTATCGTTCACACCTTTGCTATAAATGTACTGATATTTATTCTCAAAAAAAAAAAAAGTACTGATATTTGTGAACTTGAAATAAATGTACTAATTATTTGGGCGTATTCGGCTTGCGAAAAACATCTTTTTGGTCCTCGTTTTGAGTATCGTTTCAATTTAACTTTTAAATTTCAAAATATTTCAATGAATTTAGTTTTATTTGATTACAAAATATTATATCTTACTTGGGGTCGATATGTTTCAATACTTTACATATTTATCTTGAATTTGTACAGATGTATACTCTGATTGTTTATGCTAATTTCTTATTAGTTACTTGATTTATTTTTTATTTTATTATAATTAAATTAATTTTCACTATTTTTATCATTACTAAAATTAGTTAATAAAAGTTAACCCCAACTATACACATTAATAATGAAAATTTAAGGATAAAAGTGCAACTTTTTAGACGTAGAAGTTTTTTTTTTTTTTTTTTGAGTTAGACGTAGAAGTTAAATTGTAGCTGGATTTCAAAAAAAAAAGTTAAATTATAGCTTAACTCAAAATTTTATGGCTTAAAGGTTAATTTTTTTTTTTTTTTAATTTTACTATATCTATTAAGCAAAAATTTACCTAAATCTTATTATTTGGAAACATTTTTTATAATTGGCCTTTCAACAATAACTAAAAATTAAATGATTAATTGCATAATCGAATCGATAGAACATAAATATATTTATATTTATATTAATTGAATGATTAGTTAGACAATTTTATAAGATGCGAAAATTATATATTTATGTAATTGAGTTATTAGTTAGGTCATTTTATAAGATGTGAAAACCATATAATTGGTTAATATGAAAATATTGCCTGACTTTTATTAGTACAAAAAAATTTCCCGTGGACCCCACCAAGCATTTTTATTTATTTTAATTTGCACGACTTTTTGTTCTCAAACATACACCAACACCCAATCCAACCACACACGATATGTGAAGTCAAGTCACGTAATGATGAAACCCAAAAGAGATATGAAAAATACAATAATAATAAAAAATCTACTTATTAATGTGGCCGTCACAAACGGGCTCCAAACTATATATTATAATATAGTTTCATGTCAGCGTGTATATTCATTTAAATAAAAATCATATCGGAATTTTTTGAAGTGACCATCTAAATTCATGAGTCAAGCGAACTTAACGTAAGACAGATAAGATTCCAATCAAATGTCTTTACATTAACGTAAGACAGATAAGATTCTAATAAAATGTCTTTACAATGAATTAACATATTTATGATATAAAAACTCAATATTTATCAAAAAGTTCAATAAGAAACACTGAGGGTCAATACCGAAGGTCAGTGACGCAGTTGATTATCTTGTCTGATGTTAAAAAATCGGTATTTGGTTATCATATTATTTGAGAGCAGTTGTGTCATTTATGTAGAGTCTATTGGTCCCCTCCCCCCATTATGCACTAAAAAAAAAAGTTCAATAAAAAATATGATATCCTTCAAAAGAAAAAGAAGTATTTACATGTGTTTCACTTTTTCACTATATTTTGTAGAATCAAATTGCCTTTTATTATTAAAATCAATTGGTAAGAAAAAATTTCATGTTATTTAATATAATATCAAAATTTATTAAAAGTGAATATTTTGATCGTCAAATATATATTTGGTTCATAAATTAAAAATAAACTTAAATAGATATTTTTCTGATCTAATTTAAGATGATTTATCCAAAAGTGCCACTATCTTATGAGAGGTGTGATGAGAATTTTTCTAGAAAAGGTACTTCACAATCTTATCTTTTATTGTGTCTCTCATTAATTACCTAAGCTTAATATCATTTATAATATGTCTATTCTCTAAATTTTAAAGTTTATTTCTGTAAAATATTTTCTAAAATTTAACAATTAAGTAGTCTAATGATAAAAAAAATGAAGGAATTAAAAGGTAATAATGGTAGATACGTAACTAAAAATTAATTTCTTACACATTTTTTTGATATCGAAATATTATAATTTCAAGCATACGTTACATGATACAAGTCAATTTGATAAGGTATCACATCAAATATTAAATTGGACAAAATTTGATTGGTGATTATTCAACAAAATAGAACATGGAAATCAGAAAATCCCATTCCATTAATTTCAATTTTAGGTATAGTTAAAGTTTGAGTTTTTTTAATGTTGAATTAAAATGTTAAAAAAAATTAAGTTAACTGTGTACCAAAATTTAATAACATACTTTTCTATTTGTTACAAACCAAAATAATTTGCAAATATGACCCTTTTTGGAGCACTCATTGGGAAGGTGTTTGGATAAGGTTTTGATGAAGAATTAGTTTGAAAAATTATTTTAAAGAGTTATTTTAAGCCGTTAAAAATTGAAAGTTGTGGCAAAAAATTCGTTTGGATGAGGTTTTTTCGTAGAGGAGTTAGAGTGAAAACTTTATTTGGATATAGATTTAAAATAAATTCTTTTGATGGATTAAAATGAGTTATTTTGATTGATTAGAAATAAGTGGTTTGAAAATGAGAAGCGTCATATCAATTAGTTATAAATGAATGACTAAAAATAAGTAGTTAGTTAGAAATGTTGAATTATTTTTAATAGTAAAAATAAAGAGTTATATTGAATAGTTATAAAAATTCGTTTGAATGTAATTTTTTAAGAAAAACTTAGTAAATTATCGATCTAAATTTTCATTAAATATGGGAAACAAACACCCCCTTAACATTTGAATAAAATTTGTTTTTACACCTCAATATCATTAATATAGTATTTTTATAGTACACTCATTTATAGAGTTCTATTACAGATGTTTAACTTCAATAATAGACGTGCAAATTGGTGATCTCTTTGAATTTTCATTTTTTAACAAATTTAAATTGAACTGAAAAAGAAATGAATGATCGTGCTTGATTTAATTATTATAGTATATTTTGGACCATACAATTGTTTTCCTTAGTTTCCTTTTTTAAAATAAATAAATAATCCCCCTTTTAAGTATAACAACTACATACATTTTAATCACATTTAACATGACAATTGAGCAATGTTTATTTTGTCATTTTTCTTTAATTTTGTCTTGAATTTATAATATTATTGTTTCCCAAAATAATTTGAAAGAAAAGACATAACTAGTAGGTATGAAAACAAATACCATGTTAAGGCATTATGTGCAAATTATATGTCAGTTGGGATGCATAACATTTAATTTGTATAAAAAGAAACAGTGAAGATAAAATGTATGGTATATATTATTCTAATCCAACAAACAAAATGACATGTAACATGATCCTATTTATATACATTTGATATTGATTTGATTAGCTTCTGTCATTTTCATCTACAATTCGCTATTATTTTTCTTATTATTAATTTATTTATAAGCTCGACATTTTTCTATCACTTGTTTAGTTTAATTGATTAATCATAAAGTCTTTACGGTAGGTTATTATATTGTATTAGAGGTGTATATTATTATACATTGGATTAAATAGTATTTGAGTTGCATGTTATGCATGTTATTATAAGAAAAATTAAAATAAAAGGTGTTTGAAGGTACTAAGTTATTATAATAAAGAATATAATGAATAGTTAATATCAAATAAAGGCAGCCGTAATGATGGGAAACTTCAGTTTGAATTTGATTTAGTATAATTGATAGATCATTAATAGTAGATAATATATAAACATTCATCTCAAAATTAATTCATAATGAGAGAAGTAGTCCACCTATTTTTAAAGGTTGGACTCTCCATTTCTTTAATATAGAACATTAGTAGGGTTAGGTCATAATAATTCAACTAAATTTTATAAACAACTTCCAACATGGCCTAAATTTATACAACTTATGATTTTAGTAATAAAAATAAAGTAAATTTTGCATGAATAATAATTTTAAAAAATTGATGGATATCAAAATTTTAGAAAAAATTCAAACATAGCAAAAATTTATTCAAATATATAACAAAAATCTATAACATATATTAAGCTCACTTGTAACATTTCATCCCACAAAGTGGTTTCTCAAATCAATTGAAAATAATAACTTCAATCAAATTAAACCGATTGAAACGAATAAAATGAAATGGATTAAAAATAATGAAAGTTAAATTTTATATATATATATATATATATATATATATATATATATAAAGTTGTCAAAATTAAAATAGGGATGGTTAACTAGAATGTAAAAAATATCTAATTTAACGATGATCTGTCATCGACAACAAATGTACTCCTTAAACCTAGCTAGCTTGATAGGGTACTATTTAATTTACCATCTTTACTCAAGTCTCATTTTACTTGTGGTAGCTACCAAAGTATCTCTAAATAGTTTAAAATTGGGTCAAAATCCTTGAGAAACAAGCATAGTACTGTGCATATAAATTATGTGACCAGTGGCTAAAAAGAAAAGTTAATATCTTCCATAACAAGAGTGCTTGAGCTCCTTTTCACCAAGCCCCATATTGATTTTATGCAAAATGAGGGAGAAAAAAAAGGGAAAAAAAATCTTTAAAGTGCAAATGGCCCTTTAATGAGAAGCAGCCTTTCACACAAGAAAAAAAAAAGATTTAGTAGGCTTCTTTCAAGTTAATAATATTTTAAGATTATTAATAAATTCTTAATATAATATTGGAATCAATTAAATATTTGAGAAAAAATAAATTCTTTAATTTTATCGGATTTCTTTTTTTTTTTTAATTATTATTTAATAATATATTTGAAATTCGAACTCATGATCAATAATTTATTATTTAATATATAATATTATTAGAGTACTCCTCCTTTTGACTTTTATTAAATTCAATTAAACTTTGTTTTAAATTTATTTGCATCTAATTTTTATCTTTATAATTTATTTTTTATTTGCCTGATTTGTCACTCTTCTTCCCTCTTTTAAAGGGATATTAAAGAGAGAGGTTTGCAGTGAGAAAAAGAGATAAAATGACAAAAAAAAAAAAGAAAGATAATATAGCATAAAAAAGAATAGAAAGATAATTCCCCATTGTTGTCATGGGTATCAAAAAAATTGAAAAGGGATAATTCAATTGTTTGTACTTTACATTTTCAAAAAAAAAAAAAAAATTGTTTGTACTTTACCGAAATCTTAAATAAATAATAATGAGCTTTTCAAAAATAAACAAACAAATAAATAATAATGAGGAGGATTGATTTATTAGACCCACACATTTAAAATCATGTTTAATGTAAATAATTTAATAAATTTATATGTTTTGGATTTTGTGCCTAACTCTAAATATTTAAAATTATGCAGTTTTAATAAACATAAAATTTGAAACATCATAGTCTTTTAGAAGACACAAAATCTAATAAATTATAAATGCTTTTTTTAATATTAAATATATATATGAAAAAACATACTATCTACAAAAATTAATAGGTTTTTGTATCTTAAAAAAATGCATGAACTATTAATTTTAAGTTACTTTTTGATTAACACATGGTTGTTATCAATAGAATGTAATTATTTGGTTGTTTGATGTCAATCAAACTTGGATTATTTCGTTCCTTGTAGTTATTTTGCAGCAATTTTTCATTGCGACCAAAGCCTCTTAGGTGAAAATCAAAAATAAATTTAGCTTAAACCAACACCATGAAATTATGAACAAGGCCTTTTTGAAGTGATTTCAATTTCTATTTCAATTAGTACAATTCCAAGTACAAAACTTTAAAGATTTGGACAAGAAACAAAGACAAAAGCCACACTATTAAAAAAATTTGGGAGGCCACACTATGATATATATGATAAAAAAAATATTTATTTAAGTACAATATATGTCCACTTGTATATGTAAAATGCACAAATTTTAAAATTTTGAGAGACCCCTTAAAAGATCAGCCCATGAGATTTAGAGATCATCAAATACTTAGGGTTTTCTTTTTTAAGTATTTGGGTTGATTTAAAATTTGGCAATACTCAAACCACCTCAAAATCAATTGGTAGTAAGAATATTAGCGTATATATCTTATAAAAATGTTAAAAACTGTCCACATTTTTAATATAGAATAAGATGAGTATCTTCAACAGAATTTATAAATTTCAAAATGGACATATCTAAAAAGATTAAAAATTAATATCAGAATGTTGAATCTAAAAAGATACTATTTATGACAAGATATATTTTCTATTAATAAAATGTATGAACTACTTGTCTGATTATCGATGGATTTTGAAGCATGTTTATCGAATTCTCGAAGTGGAATAGAATGGTTTGTGTAGTCCCTACTTTGTTTTAAACCCACGTCTCTTGGGCCATTCATTTGGGCTTTGTCACATATTTTCACACATTGATGCGAGAAATTGGGATCTCGAAACTTCTTCACTGTTATTTGGTTCCCCTTTTTGTACAGTTTTATGTTTACATTCAATCATATAATATAATATAATACATACATAGGAATTCAAGCATGTTATAAGGTACTCATCAAATTAAGGCCTCCCTTGATCGAATCATGTGATCGGTTCATCATATGTTATATCTTTTCTTCAAAAAAAATATGTAACGAACTAAATTTGAAATGACAACACGATTTGATTATTATCATATAATCATTTACGTGTTATTGAAGATTACACGTGCAAGAATATGAGGAATCTCACTATTTTAATAATACACATGGATTAATTTTGTTTTTTATCAATTGATTTTGACTTAAAACTTAAGTTTAATATATGTGGTATGAGAGTCCATGAAACCATAATATTTAGTCAAAAAGAAAAATTGGTGAATGAAGAAAGAAATTTATTGATGAAGTACATTCAATATCCTACGTTGAAAAATGATATTATATGATACACGAATTGCTCTTTTCTTGTTTTTAATTAATTTTGGAGTGAAATTTTTTATTTAGGTAACAATGTGACTAATTTCTATGATATCTCAATTAAGGTGTTACTACTATATACATCTAGTTTATGAAATATTTATTTTAATTACCATATTAAATTGTTCATAATTAATTCATTTATAACAAAAATATGTCATGATTTACTAATCGATAAGAAAACAAAACAAAAGAGCTAACATAATTTTAAAGAAACAAATTCAACAACTCTAGCTGGAACGTAAATTAGAGTTTTAATAGCCTAGAAACTAAAGCCGAGATTAAAAACTATTCGAATTTTAGTTTTTAAGTTTTTAAATTTAACCTTATAACAACTACTTCATATGTTTTTTTTTTTACTTTGACATCTACCTATCACCTATATTTGTTGAAATGAAACCAAAATTTGGAAACAAAAAAAGTAATTTCCAAAATTTTATTTATGTGTTTGAAAGTCTGCTAACATTTACATACTTTCTTAACGAAAGATGGATACATTGTAGGAAAGGTAGAACACATAATATAAGAAATTTGAGTAAAAATAAACTTAAATTTCAAAAATCAAAAACAAAAAATTAAAGTATAACTATTTTATTTTATTTTTTTGAAATTTAAGCCTAAAATCACTCATTTACCATATGTTTTTTTATCTACATTTCACCTATATTTATAGAAACCAAACTAAAATTTGGAAACAAAAAATAGTAGCTTCCATAAGTTTTTTTTTTTTTTTTTTGAAAGTCGGTTAGTATTCACATACTTTCTTAAAGAAAAATGGATACATTGTAGGATAGGTGGAACATAATATAGGAAATTTAAGTAAGGATGCTTAAATTTCAAAAACCAAAAATTAAAAACTAACGCTCCGTTTGATAACCATTTGGTTTTTTATTTTTGGTTTTTGAAATTTAAGTCTATTCTCACTCAAATTTTCTACCATATGTTTCACCCTTTCCACAATGTATCCATCTTAAAGTAGGTGAATACTAACAAACTTTTGGAAAACTACTTTTTTTTTTCAAATTTTGATTTAGTTTCTACCAATATAGGTGAGAAATAGATATCTAAGTAAGAAAAAACATATGGTAAAATTGTTGTTGTATACTTAAATTTCAAAAATCAAATCAAATGGTTATAAAAAAGAGTCTAAATGATTATTAAACGGGGTCTAAGAGACTTGATGGTCAGCTCAAACACATCATCTATGTACGTGCACGGGTGTGTGTAAAATTCTCAATAATGACTTAATATTCATACCATAATTATGCATGTGCATTTGGGTTGCTATACTTTCAATCCAAAAACAAGGTCGTATTAGTCACTAAACATGAAGTCTTAATTAGATGACTACGGCATACATGTTATTAATATACTTTTTCTTTTTTGATCATTCATTGGGTCACAAAACATATATTTAATCAACCACAAGCTTTCCTACAAATGCATACGATCATACAACATGATATTGCTATGGGTACATTGTGTTAGCATATCTTATTAAGCTACATAACTGACAATTTTTTTTTTTAGTATAAATTGGAGAAAGTGGATCATAAATCTTATAAAAAAAGTACAACTACTCTCAAATAAATAAGAATATTAAAGTTTGTTGTTGAACAACTTGCTCTCACATCAAACTATTCGAGAACAATAGTACTCTCCATATAAGGTTTGTGGTCATTTTTTCTCAATTTATACTAAAAAAAATTTAACCCTATGATGTATGAATGAGGATTTAAGTTTCTCAAAATGATTAGTAAAAACTTGATTTTTTGAGTTCAACGAGATTAAGATGAAGATTCAAATACCATGTTTATTCCAAGGTACATATTATGCTCCTATTACACTTCGTGTTAAATTGATACGTTCTATACAATAAAAAAATAATAATAATAAAAATTGCATTGAAAGTTGCTATAATTGAATGGGCAACTCCGATTAATTTAAATTTTCAATGTCTAATTATTGTTAATTTTCTATAGGGAAATTGTAGAGGGTAACCACTTTTAGAAAAATAATTACAAATCTAGACATATCTTAAAGTATTTGTGAATCTATTTTTTATTTTAAATTTAATTAATAATATTTTTCTATAATACCTATTTTACCCATTTCTTTCCAGACGTTTTGCAAGCCTTGCATTTTTTTTCCAAATCGACGGTTCGATTGAGGAAACGTCGAATTCATGCTCTTTTCTTCTTTTTTATTTTTTTAAATCTCAATTCTTCACCTTTTTAAAACTTGATTTCATTAAAAAAAAAAATTCTTTCAAATCCTTCTTTTTATTTCATTCTTTTTTATCTGTCATTAAGTGGATTTTGACTTCCTATGTTTCTTGCTCCAAATTTTAAATTTTTTAAGATTCTTATTAACGTTACAATAAAGATTTTTTTAGAGCAAATTTATGATTTTGTCTTCAATAATCTAATAATTATATGACTACTTATTTTTTCATCTTTTTCTAAAAATGCAGTCACTCTAAAATATAGCAAAAAGAGTCATTGATATTAATGAATATTGTTACTTTTTTTTCTTAAGAGTCATTGGTATTCTAGAATTTGTCTACGTCTATAATTAAGTTGTGAGAAGCAATATAATTTTTTTGTCAAAAAATTTACAATACTTATCCAACCATAAAAAGTTTATTCATAAATCTTTTTTTATATTAAAACTTTTTGTATTAATAAATAAATACATATTTTTATATTAAATTTTAACTTTTTGTATTAATAAATAAATAGAGATAGATTTTAAACTTTTTGTATTAATAAACAAATACAGTCATAAATACGGTTCAATAGTGTATTATTAATATTCATTCATATAATTTAGTTCAATCGTGTATTATTAATACTCATTAATATAATATTATAGTATTGTGAATTATTAATACAGTATTGTGAATTAATAATATATTATTGTGAATTATTAATACAGTATTGAGGATTAATAATATATTATTGTGGATTATTAATATCGTATTGATATTAATATTTATGACCATGTTTGCTATTTTTTTAAAGTGACCATATTTATTATTATTTTCTAAATTTGACTAATTTTGTAATTTTTCCAAAATAATATCTATAAATTCTTATTTATTTAAAACTAGTATTTATTTATTAATACATAATTAAAGATTTTTTTCACACTTTTATTCCAAAACAATTATAACTTTTTGCACTTCAATATATTTGAATAATTAAATAAATACATTTTTGTTAATCTTTTCCATTTTTCAAATATCGAGTTCATTATAAAAGTTTATGACATGTTCAGACATATTAATTATTTATGTAGTATTAATGTATTAAATACTCATATATGAGATAAATACATATAAATACAAAAGATATTTTAGTTGTGAAATACAATATTAATTCAGTATTTACACGAATTAAAAGAAATACAATGTTGATAGATAACATGATCATACCACAAAAACACAAGTAACTCATAAATTCTTATTTATTTGAACATTGTATTTATTTAATACAGTGTATTATGTATTGTTAATACACTATTATAAGAAAGTGCGTGATAATATTGATTAATAACAATGACTTTAGTTGCTAATAGAGCAGTAGTTTAAGTGGCATCAATATAGGTCTTAGGTTTGAGTCTCCTCCACCCCCAATTATTGTAATCTAAAAAAAAACAATGACTTATTGTTTTTTTTTAAATGACCTTATTTGTAATTATTTTCTAAATTTGACTTAATCGGTAGCATTCCAAATTTATTAATACATGACTAAATATTTTATGAAATCAATCTCATCTTTTTGAACCCATTTTATGAACTATTAATGTATTAAGCTTTGACATTTTATTCACAAAACCATTGTTAAATAATTAATAAATAATATAAATAAATATATAATTTGATAAATTAATAGGCATATATGAGATAAATACATAAAAATATAAAAAAAATATATCAGTTAATACGGTACTAATTCAATGTTTAACTAAGTAAAAAAAAAAGTTTTCTTATACATAACCGTCAATAGCACAAAAATAACAATAATTCATAAACTTTTTTTATTTGAAATTCGTATTTATTTATTAATACATAATTAAAGATTTTAGGTATTTTGAAAAAATTAAAACAACCTAAGAAAATCCTATATCAAACTAAAAAAATAGAAGGAAAAAAGATTTCTATAAAATAGTACAGATATTTTGGGAGGAAACAATTTTGCATCATGAAATTTTAGGCGGAAGTCCATGATTTTGTTTCGGTAAATAAGGGACTTTCATGATTTGGTGGAAATGGTCCACGATTTTGTTTCTATAAATAAGGGGGTAGTACCGTCCTTTTTCATTAATACAATTTTTTTTTTCTTTATTCAATAATTACTTTTGCTAATTTTTCTTAAGATGGACATATTTGCAATAAGTTTTTTATTATGATCTACTTTTAAACTTTGCCCTTTTCTATACAGGCTTGACTCTCATATTTTTGTGACCTCCAACGTCCTCTATACATATAAATGTAAGCTTAATGTAAGCTTTATACCCAAAAAAAAAAAGAAACTTAATGTAAGCTTCAAATCCTATTTGCCATTAGATTTGAATCAACAACTTGTATCTATGATATGATGTAAAAAAAAACGAAGAAATCCACATTTAATATTTCAATTGGTTACTACTTTCATTGGTAGATTAAGTTTAATGAACTTAATTTATTTTTATTTTTTAATTTAACGGTTGAGAGTTGATTTGAACACTTAACCTCTTAAATATCATACCATCATGTTATGTTCTAGTTAGCAATGAACTTAATTTATTGGTTTCCTTAAGTATAGTTAATTATTTTAATACAAATATATTTGATTTGTGTCTACTGTCTAGGCATTTGTAGATAGGAAAATCTGTAAAAAAATTATTTTCTAAGTAGATAGCCACCATAAATTAAATCTATAATATCTTAGATTTTCTAATCTTTTTATTTTCTCACTAGGTCACCCTATAATAATCATACACTTTACACATGCACTCATCAATTAAATAAACAAAACATACCTCAAGTAGACATGTGCCACCTTTCTTCCATATCTTAGTTAAAAATAATCCAAAAAAAACAGGAGAGAGAAAAGAATCCCTAAAGCAGACTAATTAAGAATGAAATGCTATGTATCATACTTTTTTTAGGGTAAGATGAAAAAAAAAACATTTAACCATTTGGTTGAGAGTATATACTTTAACCAATTAAACAATACTCCAGTAATCGTACTGGTCAAAAATAAAATTATCATTGGCAGCAAACACATATATCATACTTGTTTTATCATACACAATTTGACCATCCAACCATGGGAGTAAAAAAGATAACAATGTTGCAGTCTTATTTACATGAACACTAAATTTTGTGTTGCGTTTCAGCAATGGAAGAACATAATATCTTTTAAAACTTAGAGATTCAAAACTGCAAATAAACACCTGCAGGATTTACCTTCAAGCCTTTTCAATACAGATCTGATTCTGAGTATCATTCTTTCTGAAAAGTCTCTTAATGGCTTCTTCCTTCTCATCGACAAAGTCGATAAACTTGTATATAACCTGAGTCCAGTTTGAATTTGATGATACCAACTCTGCATGAGAAGATTCCTTCTGTTGTCGTATGTAGCGAGCAAATTGTCGAACTATACGGAGCAAAAATATAAGAAGAGCGGCGAGTGAAAAGGCACCGCATAACAGATATAGACCCCAGAAGCTGACCAAGTGGAGTTGGTTAGGCTCAGATTTCCCTCTCCTCTCTCCAGGACAACCCATCTTGCAAAACCACTTCTCATGGAGCTGCTGAAGCTTTCCATTCTCAGAAAGCTTTAGAATTGCAGTTGAAATGTCTACAGCAAGTGGAGATCCTCTCTGAAAAGCCTGGTTGAAAGCATTGCATTAATAGAATTAACAGTTATTGAAGTGATGTCATGCCTAATAAGAAAACCACATAAAGAACCAATAGTTCCTAATAAGAAAACCGCATAAAGAACCAATAGAACCATTGATAATTAAGCTTAGCACAGGTCAAAAGGTGTTAAAGAAACCAAAAGATTGTGGGTTCATCCATAATTGCCACCTACCTATAAAATAAGTTTTTATGCATTTTCTTAACATTCAAATGTTGTGAGTCAAAAAGTTAGTAGAGTTGTGCGTAAGCTCACCAAACACTAACAAATATTAAAAAAAAAAGCTTAGCACAGGCATCCACACCCTAATCAGCTAACATAAAACAAATGAAGTAACAATATTTGTGGTTTACCCCTTGAGTTTCCATCCAAACAGAGTCCAAAATAATGCAACTACTAACATATGTGCACAGTTATCAATTCTCTTGCAGTCTAGTTAAAGAAGGTTACTCACAAATCCCCATCCACTCTTGGTGAATGGCTGCCCGATCATTCCGAAATCGTTCCTCCCTGATATGAATAACTCCATATATGGAAGTTCATCTACAATAGCTGCAACCCCTCCTTTTTTTAATGGCCCCTTCAACAGTGCTGATTCATACTCTTCTGGAGAGCCGAGAGATACAAGCCTCGATCGTGGAAGGTAAAGGCTCTCGGTCAGATAGCTAAATGCAAACGATCCTACCTGATAGCCAATTGGCTGTTCACTAGTAATCAAGTCATCAAGTCCTTTAATGGGAGATGAAAGTTGCTGAACCGTAAGGATTGAAGTGAGACTGGCCGTATAGCTTGATGTGATAACCATCAATAAGAAAAGCCACACTACCATTACCATACGTCCAAGTGGACTGACAGTGGCTTCCTCTGTAATTTGAGTAGTGAAGTCAGAAATCTTGTCAAATATTTAGTACATCAATTCAAATTTGTATTTGAGCCAATTGTGAACAGAAGACACAAGGAAAAAATCAGCCATATTACATTCATGATTCATCTATTTACATGAGTGGTTTATGCAGACAGTTAGAATCGTGGGCTATGATATGAAAATGTATGAAAAATTAGTTGAACAGTCATACAAAGGACCGGCAGTTAAAAATTTCTTGTCAGAACTGCAGAAATGGCATTTTTAAAGAGCCTCACAGCATATTTACCTCAAGTGAAGAGTGTGTATTTGAAAAGAGATTAGGTAGTACAAATAACTCTTAGAAAATTAACCTTCCTCAAAATAACTCAGGGGGCATTTGGAGCAAGGAGAATGCGGAGATGGAAATATGGGGAAAATATGGAGATAATCATTAACAAGGAGAATGATTATCCGTGTCTAAGGTGAAAGGAATGATTATAGGGAGAAATGTTGTGTGTGCTTGGGGTGTAGGGAGGAATGATTATGGAGGAACAAAATTGAGTATGGGATGATGAAAAGTGGTTATAGGGATAATGAAAAGTGATTTGGGAAGAATGAGAGTATGAGAGAAATGAATAGTGATTAATGAGAGAAATGGTTGTCGGTGACTCAAATGTGGATAGGAGAATTATTCTCCCATAATCATTACAATTCTCCTTGTCCTAAATGCCCCCTTAATGCAATACATTCGGTACACTCAACCTATAAGACAGCTTGAGTGCATAATACAAGAAAGTATGTCATAGGACTCAAACTTTTTTTTTTTTTGAAACAAGAAATCAGAGTGTTTCTCCACTATACCAGGGGTAACCACGCTCATCCCTTGGCCAGGCACTGAGAGACATAAAAGGAATGGAGACACAAGAGATATCTACAAATTAATATTATAGATGAGTCTTGAACCTGAGATCTTGAAGTGAGTACACCTTCAAAACCCAAGCCTTCAACTTGCCCACCCTTGGAAACAACTATATTAAATTTTTAAAAGGATGAAAACATACAAGATAGCCAAGTAATTAGAGGAACTTGGACCTCTTTTTCTTGAGACAATCTCTCAAGCACTAATACAAAAATAATCACTTCCCCTATCCTGACCACTCTTATTTATAAGCAAACTACTCAAACTAACTCCCAACTATTTGCAAACATACTCCTATATTATCTCTAAATACCCCAAAATAAGCCGTATCAGTAGGATATATAGATTGTAAAAAATATGTAATCACGAAGAAAATGAGTTCTGATAAACCAAGTTAGAACCCTCTGTGCGAGTGTTTTTAGATAAACTGAAGCAGAAATACAAGTGCAAGATTCCAGTGAAAATATCAAGGCTCGTTGTCCTTTTGAATTTATAAATTTGATCTTATTTATTACATATAGATCAGTGAAAATAAAGTGAATTAAATGATAAGCAGTTGGGGCTTGATTTCACTTGGTCTTAGACTCTTAGGCCCCATTTGATAACTTTCTCGTTTCTTGTTTCCTGTTTCTTATTTCTTGTTTCTCTCTTTTTTAGAACAAGAAACAAGAATGTGTTTGATAATCATTTTTGTTTCTTATTTCTTAAAAAAATTAGAAACATGAACAAAACTTATTTGATAATCATTTCTAATTTCATCAGTCACTCGAGTGATTTGTATAAAATGATGTCGACAAAAATATATAACTATTAGATTTTGAAAATGGTGTGGTTATAAAAAAATTAATGTAATATCCTTATATTGGGGGAAAGAGACCACCAATCAATCCAAAATGCCCTGCAAGTGGAATTTAATTTTAATGGGAGGAAACGACTTGGCAGGGATTTGAACTCATGACCTCTTGCTTTGATTCCATGTTGAATTATGTTAAACTACCAATCAATCCAAAAGCCTAAGCTTATGGATTGGGGTAAATTTAATTATATCGACCAACAATTAATGTAATATCAAATGTATTAAATAAAAATTTAATATTAAAGTGAACAAAAATTTACTATGTCAAAAATTTTACGGGTTCCAAATATATTAAATAAATACGCATGTTTTAGATTTTTTAAATCAAACCATAAGTAATAATAAATGATTCATTGAAAAAATAAATTAAAATACTATAGGAGAATAAATATTATTTATTTTAAGAATTAAAATAATATATACGATACCATCAAAATTTAAAAGTTGTTTTTAAAAAGTAACAAAACTAAAAAGTAAACTCCTAGAAAATTAAAAAGAAAAAAAAAACAAAACAAAACAAAAAAAATCTATTCAATTGCACCACGAAGCCAACTTTGTTAATAAATAGAACTATTAAAAAAAAAGCAAATTGAGAGTTAAGACAGTTGCAAAGTTCCGTTCAAAAAAAAAAACAGCTACAAAAATGAGAAACGAACATGGGAAACTCCAATTTGAAGTTTCTCATTTTCATGCCAAAAATTAGAAACGTTTCTCTTAATTTTTGGGAACAAGAAACGGGAACGGTTATCAAACAAGACCGTTTCTAAAAAAAGAGAAACAAAAACGAGAAACAAGAAACGGGAACGTTATCAAACGAGCCCTTAGTTAATTCGAGTCGCACTTCCCTAATATTTCATCAAGCCCACCTGATCAAGTCGAGTCTTTCTTATTTTAGACAGTGCTACTTATTATAGAAAATAAATAATAAGAGATCAAAAGTAAACACAGATATCTTACGATTTGTTTTGAACAATGTTGAGAAGCTGAAGCTGCAAGATGGAAATATTATCAGATATTATGCTTCCATTATTGCAAAAGATTAAATTCTTTAAGAAATAAATCACTTAATTGATCAATAAGTAACTGCCTTCAACACAGAGAATACTTACAGTAGTACTGTCACTAGCTGCCTCTTTGGTGGACCACGGAAATCATCATTTACTCGATGCTCGAGAAGCCATATGACTGCGCCAATCATAAAAAAGGACGCTGAGGTAACACACCACATCTCTACCGTAAATGGTTTAAGAAAGACCCAAGCATTTGACTTTGAATTTTTTATTGGAGCCACAATAACAAGACCGGTAGAAGCAAAAGGCTGAGAAAAATCCACAATCCTTGTGCGATTTGTTACAATTGCAATATCTCCCACAGCTGCATCAAAGATCTGACACAGAGAAACGAGAAAGTAAAGGCTCCGCAATAGATTTTTGTCAGAGAAAGTGTTGGGAATTCAATCATTGTCCCACATCGGCTAGATAAGCAGAAATTCAAGGGTTTAAAAGTGTGGACAACAATCTTCTTGTTATGTGGTCTTTTGGGTGAAACCAAAAACAAAGTCACGAGGGATTATGACCAAAGTGGACAATGTCATACCAATTCGAAGATCCGTAACAGAAATAATAAATCTAATGTACACTAATACAACTTGAATCTACGTGACAGTACACTTCGAAACCTAAAATATTTTCTTTCTAGTCTATTTGTAAGCCTCAGCACTACCTCGTTTGGATTCCTTGATTAAATTATACAGAACCTGTAGGCAGACGTATTCATCATTTTGGCTAGAGAGTAAACAGCACATTTATGGTTATTAATTTCATTAGTTAATACACCAAGAGCACATTAGTAGTCTAGTCGGCAAGGAAATAAACTAGTAGTCATACATATTCTACTCCTTAGAAACCAAAAAAATCATTACTTTACACCGTCAGAAAAACCTTCTTCTAGAGCTTTACAGGTAGTTTAATAAATTATGTTGACGCTTACTGAAAACCACAAATCACAGATTGGATTCATTCTCTTCAGTCACTCAGACATTAGAAAAGTAGATATATAATGCTTTACTTACACCATTTGCAACGTTCTTCACAAGGCCATTATAGCTAGGATTGGAGTAGCCATCTCCAAAAGGAATAAATCTGTAAGGAACATCGTATGGGACCAGTTTTCTTGCTTCCTTGAACAGATCAATACAATATCCTTCGATGTTTTTGTCGCTTCCATCGATCACTGTAACAAAATCAATGAAACTTACCCTAAGTGGCACTCCAATTAGCAATGGTCTTTCATTGTCTGCAATAACCCATCCACGCGGTCTTGCTGTCTTTCCACCAGGCCAGGTAACATCGCCAAGAGTCTGGTTCAGGTGAGTATAACTAATTTGTTTTTGTTTCAGAATTTCAGGCGATTGGATTGTAAAGCCCGTGTTATTAGACCAATAACCAACAGTACGCAATCCCGTCTGATCGATATTGATCACCTCATAGCCTCTACTGACGATATTTCGATCTGAATTGAACTCAATCTGACCACTTACGCCAGTGAATTTTGTCTGCAACAATATGCTCAAAAGAAGAGCACCATCATCAAATATTTTGAGCTTCCCCCAGGAGGTTTTAGTAGTATTTGAATCATGAAACTTGCTCTTCAGAGAGAAGGTAATGCTCCTACCTTCATTAAGAAATTTATCGATTGAACGAGCAACTACTTGAATGGTATCATAGGCACTAAGAGCATAGACATTCAATGAAGAATTTGTGGAGCCTTCGGGCAGCATCTTCCTTAACCGAGACCATAATGCTGTTTTTCGGCTGGATTCAGGAGTATGTTGACGAAATACAACCACTCCTTGAAGAATGTTTAAAGCAGCTTGGTTCGTGGGCAGAATTGAATCTAAGGTAGTAGAAAGCCAATCTGTTGCCAGCCACACATAATCACTTGTCATCATATTAAGTTGATGAGCTATTTTGAAGATACTTAATTTAGGATCAGGATTGACATGAACAACATAGACACGAGGACCAAGTAACTTGGACTTATTGAGTATGTCCTTGATTTCACTGAGATTAAACTGAGAAGGTAAGGGTATTTTGTAAGAAATTTTAAACATCTTCTTGTCAAGTTCATCAGTTAAAGTGGATATTCCATTTCTACCGTAATCGTCATCAACAAAGATCGTGATCACCTCTTTCCACTCATAAAAGTCAATTAATTCAGCCAAAGCTGCCATTTGATAGGAATCACTCTGAGTAGTCCGTAGGAAAAAGGGGAATTGGAGAGCAGATAAAGTTGGATCAGTGGCAGCATATGATATAAGAGGAACTTGGAGATTATTAGCAATCTGTAGAGCCATATGAGCTACGACTGAAGATTGAGGCCCAACGATGGCTACTACGTCTTTCTCAAGAACACGGAAAGCTGCAACACGGGCAGAATTCAGAAAGTGAAACGTAAAAAAATTCAATATAAAATGAGAAGTCCATAATAAGTTTCAGAGCCATATATTCCAAAATATGGGCATTGAATGATATAGGTGGAAAAGATGGTAAAGAAATAGAAGAAAGCATCAGGATTGAAACAGTTACAAACTTAAAAGTTTTCCCCTACACATATGAGGCGTAGTAATATTACAATTATGAATTTCATACTAATAACATCCGAAAACATAGAGTAATAACACTAACATAGCAAATGAAGTGTATGATTGACCATTTCTAGAATGTCCCCAAATTTTCTTGAATGAAATATGTGTGCAAGTGATGTACCTCCAATAGAACCCAAGAGAACATTGCAATGAGTATCTGTCATGACCAAATTAAGCTTCGTTCCATTGAGAATGGAAGGATCCGCATTAACATCTGAAACTGCAGCTTCCATTGCCAACTTTGCTGCTCTTCCTATAACTGAATCAAAAGTGAAAACTGCACCAACGTTCACAACTGCAGGCCTTTGGCAACATACAGAACCAGCAAGAAATGCCCATATCAAAGCAATCAATGTAGGAATTAATAAGCTCTCCATGAGTGAACAACACTCTTAATCTACCAAAGCAAGCCTTGATGCAGAAGACACAAAATTAACTAATTCAAGCTTTCACAGAGCCCGAGAGAGCTGAACAGGCAAAGAGCTTTTGGTGAACTTTAAACAAGGAAAAGAACCTCAAGAATACAGCCCACAAAGAACAGGCATTCCACCTAGAAGTTTCATTACAGAACTATCCACTTCCAATTCTTGTATAGAGATCCTAGTGAATAAACTCAAGTTAGCCATAACAGTGACACAAAATCGTCAATAGTAAACCTTGAACAGGAAAAAGATGCAGGGTAAGAATAAGTACGAAGGAAGGCAAGGAAAACAAGTCATGGGGGAATTGACACGACTTATCAGAGGGAATCATTCAAGTCCCATTAATGGTAAAAGAAAACAATGCCATTGGATTACTTTTGAAAGAACATGTCATCGTAAACAAACGCTAAGCCAAGAACAACAAAACTGGTTGAACCCAATGGTAATGGGCATGCATCCTCGACCTAGAGCTCACAGGTTTGAATCTGCAATTCCCAAAATATTATGTACTAAAAAAACACTAAGCCAAGAACGTTAAAGCAGGTTGAGTCCAATAATAATTAGCATGTATCCTCGACCTATAGCTTAAAGTTCAAATTCCCAATTCCTCAAATATTGATGTTGTACTAAAAAAAATAAGCTAAGTCAAGAATGCCAAAGTAGGTTGAGCCCAACGATAATTGGCAAGTATACTCGACTTTGAGCTCATTTTTTTCAAATCTCCAATTCCCCAAATATTATTGTTGTACTAAAAACAAACACTAAACCAAGAACGCCAAAACAGAGCCCAACGGTAATTGACATGTATCCTCAACCTAGAGTTCATTCTTTCGAATCCCCATTTCCCCCCAAATATTGTTGTTGCCAAACCAAGAACGTAAAAATAGAAGAAAATTGACTTCCAATAAGCAAAGCTCCAAGGATTAATCAAAGAAATTTACTCTGAGAAGAGTTGCAGCTCGAATGGGACCCTGTTCCCAATTAATTAATTAATGCACGCATCCGATTAGACGCCCAAAAGCTGTTCCACAACGTGGGGCTGGTTCCGGCGACGATCCCATCAATCCTCAAATCATTAATCATTATCCATCGATGCTTACAACTCCGAGCAGTTCTCCGACAACATCCACCAAACCACCACTGTTACAGAACAGACTAAACAACTGCAAGTTCATACCAAAAATTTCTCTCCCCTTCATCATTTGCTCATCAAAGCGAAGAATCACCAAACCGCAAAGTTTCTTTCCTCGAAAACCATCGAACCACAATTCAATCACTAAACTAAACTGAAACAAGATTTCATAATAGAATTACAAATTCAACAATAATCGAAGTCTGAAACAGAAATTTACGGAGATTCAATGAAAACCTAAATCTATACCTTCATTTGCATCGTTTCTAACTTGGCGAGCATGGATTTGACTACTCCAATCAATTTCTGGTTGGATAAGAAAGGTACATTCATAAATTTCTGTAATAACATGCGCTGATTATACATTATCATACCATATTTTGAGGAAAATAAATGCTGATCCGTAACAACTCAATCGACAATCCGACGTTACAGAATGCTCGCCTTCAAACCCTTCCTACTGTTTGCCTTGCTTCCCAAGAGATTTCAATAATGGCTGCTCTAAATTCATTGGGTGCACTTGGAACACTTTGATTATGGTTGACGATAAATTATTATAAAGAAGATTTGTGTAAGAAGTTATTATAACAGAAATCATGATAAATAGTGTTTGAAGGTCTAATAATGTAATAAAAATAATATACATAAAATTTAGATAATTTTTTTTTTTTTCATTCTAGAATCGAACATATGACCGTTAATTGAAAATAAATTAACACCAAACGACCCATCATCAACCCATTAAATATAGTTTTTTTTTTTAATAATAAATATGATTTTTTATCATATATATATATAGCTTTATAAAATTTGGAGCTAATATTTTTAAATAAAGTCTTATTATATGGTTTAGCAAATTTTGTTTTATTTAATTCTTACAATGGGTCTATTATAACTTAAAATTGATCGTTTTTATTGTCCACAAAATAAAATTGACCGTTTTATTTATAATAATTTTTAGTTTTAGGTTAAATTTCTAACATTAAATTCATCCAATTTTTTGTTATGACGAGTTGTTAATAAATAAAAAGTTGACTTTAAACTTATTATAGACATCAACTTGAAACAACGCCTAGATAATGATTTGATATATGTTATATAATTGAACACATTTATAAAAAATAAAAAATAAATAAAAAAAAAATTACTGATAGGATTGGTAGTATGTTGGATTCATTGTTCGGTGATAATTCATTTCAAAACCACAAACATACCTTCTATGTAGAATTTGTGTGATCTTCACCTCTAATTTACACTTAAAAAGATTTGATGTTTTTTAAAACTCAAAAAAAACTAGCAACTAAATATTAATGAAAATGATAGATTATTTACTATTGAAACACAAATTTATTCAAGTTTGTGTGGCCCTTACTCAAGTTGTGTTTAATAATATATATGTATATAACCACTCCACAAAAATCTTCGACTAAATAAGTATGAGTTGTTGTGTTCAACTCTTCTACAAAAAATCACAAACAAACGAGTTATTGACTGTAATTTTCCTACAAAAGTTAGTATAGAAACGAGTAATTAGCAGCAAATTTTCTACAAAAATTTATACTTAAACAAGTTATTATTATTAATTTCAATTTTTAATAATTAAAAAATAAGTCTTATCCTAATCCAGCAATTACTCATTCAAATACCCCTTAGCAAAAAAACTTTTAAAAAACGTGGAAAATGACAAATTCTATACTTTTAATCAAAGGCATCTTTAAAATTATTGCAATATTAGTGGTATAATTCGATGTTAACTTCTCCCAGCTTTTGAGCGCTTGCAAGAACAGAACCAGATCGAAATTTTGAGAAATGGTACGATATGTAATAAAACGAAATTAAATGTTTATTAGACATTAAATGTTTTGGATGCAAGTATGATTAACTCTAGCCTTTTTATTTAAGACTTAGCTTTTAAAAAAAGCATTTTTTTTTTAAGATGCATGGAGAGATAATGATATTTTAAATAATTATTTTGTTTTAATAGTATAAAGGATGATATGGAACTTATGATTTCTTAATCATAATTTAATTCTTACCTTTTAATTTTGAAATTATTTTATGCTAATTTTAAAATTATTTATCTATTTAGTTTAGCAATTAAGATGAGAATAGGATACAGATCTTCTCTTTCATTGTTTAGGCATTAATAAATACAATTATCTATTTTTCCATTTTAAAAACAAATTTATAAGTTTAGTCTCTAATTTCAATTTGGTTCAAATATTTCAACATTGTGCATTTTATTTATAATATTTCAATAATATTCACTTTTCGTTATGATATAATTTTTTCATTCACTTTTATATTTATTTTATTTTAAAAATTAAATTCACGTTAAAACTAAAACAATCACTTCATCAATATATTAAATTTAAAACTAGTTTAATTATCTTTTTATTCAATATTATTTTATGTAATTAAAAGATTTTGCTAGCTTAAAAATTAAAGGTGAGCATTATTAAAATATTAAAAGTAAAAATATTTAATTTTGAAATAACAAAAGAGTACAAAAATAAATAAATTTAAGAAAATTTATTAAAAGGAGGAGCAAAAATCCGAAGAATATCAAATGTTTTTTTTTCTTAAACATTTATTAGAAGCCCATAACCAATCGGGCAAACACCTCATCCAACAGTCAGAAAAGGCCCAAAATGGAATCCCATGAGCCGTATTAGGGAAAATTCTATTTTCAACCTACACTTTTAATTTCATTAAATTGGATTTAAAACTCGCATAAAGTTTTCCAATTTTACAGCTCTATTCAATTTTGCAAACTCACCACTAATGCTAACCAAAAAAAAAAAAAAAACAAGCAATATAAAATCCTTCATAAATTCACTCATTTCAATAAGATTACTATTGCACAAAATTAATATACTAATCAAACATTGAATAACAATGTCTAAAATTACATGTTTCAATGCACTAAAAAAACATTTCATGCAAAAAAGAACTCTAGTTGAGCAGTATTAGTATTCATCTATTGATCATAAGATAATGAATTTGAATCTGCTCACTCCAAATTATATAAAAACAAAAAGCTTAATATGAGAATATAAAATTTATTTATCTTATTTTCTAGATTTGAGAAACATTGTTTTGGAACTCTCACCAAATAATGAGTTCTAAGTCATTTCAGCACAATTAACTTCCAATTGCATTTCTTAGTCATTTGTTCTTAATGTTATTCAAGAATAATTGTTAACAAATAATAATTCAATTGTGTTTATGATCATAATTTGAATGTTGAACTTAATTATTGTTTAACTAAAATAAAATAAAAAATGGGTGGATCAATCACACGGAAGCACAACCGGGCACTCCCGCGCCGACTACAAAACAAACAATTACAAATTGAATAATAAATACAGAATGTCGGAGCAAACAAACAAATTTCTGTTTTCCAAAATTAATTACCCACAATTTCTCGGAAAAATCCATATAGGGAATGAAAATAATCCACAATTCTTCTCATAATTATTATCTCTACTTTCTTATTTTATAAGGCATGATGTACCAATTGGAGGAAAATTATATACATAAAAAAAAGTTGCCATCCTATTTTATCGTAAATAGCAAACTATAGTAATCCTATTTTAATTATAACAATTTTTTAAAAATAATTTATACAAAAAAATATGAAATATTTAACTTGATTTAGGTCGATAAGTTTCAAGTTTTATTTGATTAAATCTTCACAATTTTTTCTTTAAAAAATCACAATTTTACTTAATTAAAATCTATCAATTTTATGGCTATCAATTTAACATAATTAAATAATAAAAATTGTTGCTCATGTAAATTCCCCTATAAAAAAAAGATTACATAAATCCCACATTTTAACTTCTCGTCCAACCTCTCATTCTAAACAAATTTAGCCAAACAAAATTATAATTTCTACAACTTTTTAAAACAACCTTTTTCCTTTCAGGTCACTGTCAAATTTTGGTTGTTCAATGTCTTAACCCTAGTTATATTCAAGGGTCGGTTGTTGTTGCAACTTACGTTTAGTTTTAAAATCTCGTGGTTTTTACTTCTTAAGGTAATAAATCAGTTGATCGATAAAGGATTGGTTAGGTAGGAGGAAGTTTGGTGGTCTCAGGGCGAGGAAGGATTCTTAATAGATTGTTTCTTTTAGTTTTGGTGGTGTTGAGAAAGGATATCTCTAAATGTTTAAAAGGTAGGTGGACAACTTCTCTCATCACCAATTGGTTTTGAGATGGATGTTCATACTATTTTAACATGGTATCAGAGCCCATTAAGCCCAAACGGGTATTCGATCAAATAAAAATGAAATTGAGATCGGATTCAAGATTTGTGAGCCCAAAAGAGCCACAAGGGACATGTTGAGAAAGGATATCTCTAAGTGTTTAAAAGGTAGGTGGACTACTCCTCTCATCACCAATTAATTTTGAGATGGATGTCCACACTATTTCGCATGGTACAGAGCCCATAAAGCCTAAACGGGTATCAATCCAATAAAATAAAATTGAGATCTGATTCAAAATTAGTGAGCCCAAAAGAGGCACTATCTTGAGGGACATGTTAGGATCTCACAAATGTCTACATTGGAAAGTGGAGGCATCAATATAAAAGAGATATGAGTTATCCCCTTATTGCCAATTAGTTTTGAGGTGAAACCTCATATTCTCTAATAGGTGGGATCTTGCTCTTCAATCATTGAGATGTTTATCGGATTATCCCCAAAACTCCTCAAAAGTCAGCCGAGTTGCCATTGACGAGGTCTCAAAGGTTTTTAGTGTTGGATTTGTTCAATCCGATGTTAAGAAAAGCCAGCAAAATTGTTGCAATTATCTTTTGCTGGGCTGATGTTATTATGAATACTTCTTTTTTGTTTTTACTATATTTTGGTTGTTAGAAGGGACTTTCCCTATGCTGGATTTCTAGGCCGTAATGGAGGGAGTTCCCTCAATTTTTAATGAGTGGTTCTTTGTTTTAAAAAAAAAAATCACCGCCAAATTTAGTTGAAAACGTATCAAAAGTTTTTGTATTTTTTTTGTGCAAAGCAAAATGAAAGAAATTAAAGGTTTTATTTATTTATTTATTTATTTTATAGGAACTAGGTATAGTTTCATCTATAAGATAATAATTAATAATGTCAATAGTATGTTAAATTTGAGTTTTTAACTTTTATAGCTGAAATCTAAAACTCAATCATAGTTTTCTTTTCTTTTGACATATATTATTATATTAGTATTTATAAACGTATAAATACGTATAGGAGATTCAAACTTCCAATTAAAAACTTCAAATCAGCCGAGGGTGATTGCAAATAGTCTTTGAATTCCATTTTCTTAGAAATTAAAAAAAAAAAGTTGAGAATCTAATTCATTGATCCAAAGATACTATCTATTAGAAAAACAATTGTTTCAATAAAATAGCTGATGAATAAATTGATTAAACACCTAAAATTTAGAACTACAGGATCAACATCCAAATTCTACTAAAAAACGTCAAAATTTAATGCTTTCAAAAGAAAACAACATTGAATAGTCTTCTCAAATATTCAATGTAAAATTCTAAACGAGTCATATATTTCATTCTACGGAACCGACTTTAAAACCCTGTTTTTTTTTTTTTTTTAATTTATTAATTTTGTTAGAAAAAAGGGATTTTTAAGTTAATATGAAGAATCATAAATAGATAAAGCATTATAGTATTTTTGTAATTAAGCGACGACTGGTTTAGTGATAAAGCAGTTCTTAGCCAATTATCAAGGCGTTCACATTCACATGACAGCTTGATTATTACGGAATAGAGTTGGAATTAATTAATAAAATCCCATTATTTTGACTAAGAGCTTTATCGGGAGGCTGCTACCGCTACTACTTTATATATATATATATATATATATAGATATAGATGTAGAGATGTCCATGGGGCAGGACGGGGCCGGGGAATGAATTCTCCGTCCCCGTCCTCGCCACTTAATTTAATCTCTGTCCTCGGAAAAATCTTCGGTTTTTTTTTTTTCGGGGATCGAGTCCCAACAGCTATTTTTGCAAATTCTTTTGTTACATTTTTTATATATTTTTTTGGACAATACTTTTAAATAATTAGATTTTCTTAGAAAATATTTATAAATTTCAACTATAATATTAATTATTAAAGAAAAATACTTATATGCACGGATAATTTCATCAAAAAATATATTTTTATTTAAAATAAAAAGGTAAAATATTAAAAAAATATTAAAAAAATAATAATAATCGGAGCGGGGATCGGGGAATCGAGGACGGGAAATACATTTCTCGTCCCCGATTAACCCACATGCAATTGTTTTCCAGCCCCATTCCCCGCCCCGTTAGGGGCGGGCCCCCACAGGAAAAACGAACATCTCTACATATATGCGCTATAATTGTTACTACTTAAGTATATATATATATATATATATATATATATATATATTTTTTTTTTTCTTTCTTTATATTATAGATTTCATTTTAATTCTTAAACTTTTTAGGTATATCTATTTGGTTTTTATTTGTTTTCTTAATATTTTTTATTATGATTTTTATATATTCTACCATAGTTTTTTTTTCTACCTTTCTTAGACAATTTAAAAACACTTTTTAAAAATGAAATTAGTTAGAGGTAGCAAAATATAACATTTCTATTTTAATTCTAGTAATTTTTTTAAAAATATTTCATTTTATTATTATTTATTTTTCTTCTGAATATGTCAATTTAAAATTTCACATAATTATTAAAATTTATTTTATTTCATTGAATTCTATCAATTTTGTGATTAACCTATTAATTTGATTGAGTCAATTTTTATTATATTTAACTCTCTTTTTTTAACTCCTTTTTTGCTACTAGTGAAAATCTCCATTAAAAAAACCTCACTTTTTTAGAGTGTATGTATAAATAAATAACAAAAATAAGAAAATTCCCAAGTGAAAGTATAGTATTTATATAGTTCGCTTTATTTTTAACAACAACAACAAAGACAGCCTTAAATATTTGAATTAACTTCTCTCAATAATGCTTCAAACCAGTTTGTAAGGTTATTTATTTATTCTTAAAAATAATAGAAAATCTCAATATATACTAGCTAAAAATCTTGAAAACATAATAGACAACCCTAGGTCAAACTAATATATAATTGGCATATTCTAGACCTATGAGTTATAAGTTTAAATCTTTTCTATCTAAAAAAAAGTAATATTTCAATTTCTAAATAAAAGATAAATAGAACATATTACCTCTTTGTTACTAACTTGTTTAAAATGTAACTAGAGATATATTTTGGTTGGCACTAAAGAATACTGTTAGTCTAAAAAACAATTCTTTTTTTTTTTTTTTTTTTTTTTTTTGTGTTATCTTTAATAAAAATAAATTCAGCAACAAAAGATCAGAAACCTCTTTGATAAAATAATAATAATTATTATTGTTGTTAACAAAAAAAAAAAAAAAAACGAAAGCTCTCGTACAGATCAACAGACCCCACAATTCCACCCTCCTTTGCTTCTACGTGATGTTCAGCACACGCAAAATACGTGTCGGAAATTTTTAAGAATGCATTTAAACAACAATTTTAGTTTATTTTTAGAAAATACCATTTTATTAAATTTGAGTTTGACCCACCAAAATAATAGCTACATGTGAATCAAGAGGTAAAATAATAATAATAAGTAAACTTGAATTTGTTAAATGTAGAGCTAAAAATAAGTTTGTGTTCACATAACTTATATTGTGAATTTGTGTAATGTGTATAAAAAGATGTTATAGAGAAATTTAGAATAACGAAATCTAGAGTATGATTTGAAAAAATCATCCAAAGGGTGATTTCTTAATGGTACTTAATTTGTAATAAGCAAATTGATGTATGTGTTTCTTTAAAAAAAAGAGAAAATTTATGTATTTTTTAAATCATAATTTATAAATCGAATATAAAGTCAGCCTTTTAAAATGAATATATAAAATTTAAAACTATAAGCCACACTTTTTTAGAACAAAAAATATGATGAGATTTGAACCGTAAATATACATCGAGATATCACCAAATTATTGTTCTTATTAGCCACTATAAACTTCACTTAAAAAACATTAATCACTCTATCGTTAAATAAAGTGCATAAGGTGGTTATCCGGACTTTGCTCCTAATCAACTATACTAATTTCATTAATTAAAGATGGATTGGTGAGTGGCAATAAAATTGTTATGATATTGTCGAACCAAAACATCAAGAAAACATGGAGTTGTCATTCATTCATACGCCCTGTTACAAATTGTGCATTATTGAATCTTGAAGTAAAATTAATAATTAATGATAATTCAAGCAATATATATATATATATATATATATATATCACAATCACAATCACATTATAAACGGTAATAACAATAGTATAAAAGAGTAATCATATTATTAACTAAGGGTTTATAGTAAAATAGCAAGTGGGATAGTAGAAAAAATTAAATTGTAAAGAAATTTAATTGAAGAAAATTAAGCAATTAATTGTGTTGTTTATTGGACATCGATTCAATTTCTCTTTTTGTTTTTTTTTTTTGAGAAAATTTTCTCGTTTTGTTAAATCCATTAGATTGAATCGATTTAGCCTAAAAATCAAGGAAAAAATATGGTTAAATTTGCTTGACTTTGAAATTAAAATAAAAGGATTTTAATCTTTTATAAAATATGCAAATGACCTATGTTTAGAAATACTACAAAATCATATACTCCAGGATTTTAATTTGATGAATCACTTTACACGCACAAAATTTCAGAATTCAATTCATAAATGTTATGCATATGGTATTACAATTAAACTCAAATTAAAGTTTTCTTATTAAAAAAGTGCCAAATTTAAGTTTGTTTATATGAGATATAGGACCCTATTCGCAAGAAATTAACATTCTAAGTTATAAACTATCAAAAAATTGAATCTAAAACATTTTATCTCCAAAATAATATCAATAATAATAATAAATAATCCGTAACATTTTGATTTTGGAATAATTTCTTCATCTATGTCAATTAATAATCACTAAATTTATACAATTTTTACTAGCAATAATGGAGTTATAATGGACTATTGTACAATTTAATAATGAGGTAATACATTCGAATTTTCCTCGTATCATAAAAAAGTCTATCCAATGTTACAAAAACATTTTATTTAAAATAAAAAGGAAGATTTTGAGCAACATGCACTCATTTAAAAAAAGTTGTTCAATCTGGTTGCACAAACATGGGTGGTGTGTATGTATATAACGAATATAACCGACCGAAAATAGAAAATAGATGGATTAGAGGAATCTTATAAATAATAAGTACATTTTATTTAACTACACATTCAACTATCAAGTCATCTCTCTAAAAAAAAAGTCGTTGTAATCAATTATGAATTGTGATTAGTATAATTTAACATTTTAAATTATGCTCCTAACACATGGGGGAGTTAATTAAATAAAAAGTTAATTAACAAGTACTTTATTTGATTTTTTTTTTTAAAAAAAAACACAAGTACTTTATTACTTTTACTATGAATTTCCTTGAAGATCTTGGGAAATTTAAAGTAGATATTTTTAATTTATAGTGACCAACTATTTTAAAAGTTTTTTTTTCCTTCTAAATAATGAATTTATACATCTCAATGTAGTAAAAATCAATGATACATCTAAAGGAAAATAACTCAAATTCACCTAAGTTTGTTCTATATTCGAGGTTGTTCAAAAAATTTGACTACCTAAAAAAAGTTATCAACTCATATGAATTGAATTTGGTTCAAATAAATAAAATTATTATGAGTTAAGTTAGTCAATGAGTTAATCTAATATTAATTTGGGATGACTTGAGCTAACTCTACTTTTGTACCGATAATATTATCCTATGTGCATATTTATTTTACTTAATTATTATTTTTAGATATTTAATGTTTGAAAATTCTTTATTTGAAGTATTTGAAGGTAAATATTATAATATAAATTGATGTTGAATTATTAATGGAAAATGTTATTTTTTATATAATAATGGAAATTGTTACTTTGATCGGTATAAAAATAAAAAATAAATAAATATTTAAATTAAAAATCTCCCAATAGAGTTAAATTAAAGTATATATATATATAGGAATTGAGTTGGTTGACATTGAATCACTTGGTGGATTGAACAAACCAATCTGTATAACTCAATCCATTACACCATTCAACTCAATTCATGTAGACACATTCTCATGAATATTTAAAAAATAAAATACTTTATTAGTTTTAATAAAAGAAAAAAAAAAAAAGATAAATTGAAAAGCGCCAGAAGGGCAGGGGGGCCGTTAGAGCGCAAAATAAAAGGAAAAGCGACATTGCTTATCTCACTCCACGCGGCGCAACCAACGCTTCTCATGTGATCTCTCTCTCTCTCTCTCTCTATAAAATCACTTCCCATTCATTTTTCGTTTTCTCAAATCCTTCATCCAATTTCTTAAAAACGAAGAAACAGAGAGAGATTCATTCCGTGAATATATAATCCATCGCATTCATCCATGGGGAACTGTTTGAGAAGCAGCAGAGTAACGGCGCAAGATCCAGAGATTTATTCGCCGGCGTCGGAACCGGAGAAAGTAGAGGCGGAGGATCGTAAACCGGCCGCCAGATCTGCAATGGCGAAGCCGAGAACTACCGGTGCTAAGAAGGTAGTGAGGTTTAACCTTCAAGAACATGATCATGAAAATCCGGCCGGCGGCGACGGAGAAGCTGAGATCGGCGATACCGGCGGAGTGTTGAGGATTAAAGTAGTGGTATCTCAGAAAGAATTGAAGCAGATTTTGAAGGATAGAGAGAACAATCCGTGCAGCGTTGAGGAATTGATCGCTGAATTGAAGGTGAAAGCCAGGACCAGTACGGTTTCAGATGCTATTCAACGGCCGAGATCGCCTCCCAAAAGCACTTTTCCTGATTCTGAAGATCTTCAATAAAACCCTCTTTCTCTCACCTTTCTTAGCAAAGATTTGAAAATATTGCTGCGGTGTGTTATTTGATCACCGAAACTTCCCCAAATTATCAATTTCGTGTTATCATTTGGATGGAAATTAGAATTAAGTTATTTCGAAACTCGTTTGAAAAACTAATTGATTGAATCAAATATTATCTTTTATTTCTACATTTTATTGAATGATAAACATTATTTCTAAGTTTATATTGAATCATAAGTCTAAATTTTAAGTTTTTATCTATGTGTGTTCTTATGTTCAAATTGTATGTGTGTTTTTGTAATCATTTATACATATTTGAATTAATTAGTGTATGCTTTTTTCCCTCTTGTGTATATCAAAATATTATATATTCTTGTGTTTGGATAACAGTATCGGATTGCAAATTTGGTTATTATTTCAATATAGGGCAACTATATATATTAAATGATTCTTCCATCTGAGCCTAGCTTAATTTATATTATGTAGGATCAAATAATCAAATTTACTTAAACTTTGACTACATTAACAAGTTTTTTTTTTTTTCCAATTCAACAACTTTGGAGATTAAACTCATGAACTTATAGTTTATTAGTGTGTATAGATTTGTTGACTTAAATGAAAAGAGCTCTTAACATTTATTTAGTTGGTCCAATTAATTGTGATTTAATTTATGATTGGTGAACCTTTTTTTTTGTTGTTGAAATTTTTGGAATTTTACTTGCACCTCTATACACATATGTGATGGATAGATGCCTTTTTAAATGGATAAGTGAATGGACATGATTTATACATAAAAGAACTTTTTAAGTCATAGACATGTTAAAGATCTCCCATCGAAAAAAAGTAGAGATCCTGTAACAATATAAAAGAGATATATGTAATTTCTCAATTGGTTTTGAGGTGGACCTCATATTATCTAATATGATATCAAAGTTCATAAATCCAAATTAAATAAATATTCAATTCAATAAAAATAAAAATTGATATTCATTTCGAGATTTATGAGTTCAAAAGAGACATTATTTTGAAGAGCTATGTTAAAGATCCCACATAAAAAACAGTGAGGAAATTCCATATTATCTAATAAGGCATATTCTTGGTGATTGAGCTACGAGTCGTATGGCTTATTTTATAAATGTTGGACAACATGTCTTCTCAAGAGCTATTTTTAATTTTAACATTCTTAAATTAATCTCTTTTTTTTTTTTACAATATCCACTTAAGGTTTTTTTAACTAAGGTTTTTTTAAGTAAGTTGATACTATATTAAATAATATATATGGAGTTCCAAATGTAAATGTATCTTATAAATATGAATTTACGCAACTCCTCATACATTGAACCCTATACTCAAAATTGATGTAATTGAATGAGAAATGTTTGATCTTAAGTCAATGAAGTTTTTTTCAAGTTTAAGAATTTGTATATAAAACACAAATGTAATTATTATATATATATATATCTTAAGTTCATAAATCCAACATAAATATAAAAGTTAACAACTTAAATAAAAAAATATATCGTTCGAATCAGTTTATACGTACTTCATGGTTCTAAAATGTTTAGTCGAGAAGTAAAATAAAAATTTATTTATTGTGGTGAAAATGATTTTCGCTCTCCATTGGCCATAAAGGATTCCATAGAATTTTGAGTCAAATACGTCTTGTTCTTGTAAATATAGCTTTTTAATTTTCTTTTCATTTATAATATAAATTTCAGATATTGGCTGATGTTTCCGCATGAGACAGTAAACTGAAATTCATTTTTTAGTATCAAATAACATAACATAATATCATTTATTTATTGATTCCGAGTAAATATCATATTCCTTTTTTTAAAAAACAAATATCTATTATTATTATTTATTTTATTTTTGAATTCAACCATATGTATATATTTTTTGGAAAACAATTCAATGATATCGACTACCTCTTCTTCTTCTTTTGAGAAATAATATCTTTTTTTGTTATGATTGAGAAATAATATCTAGTACCTTATAAAACGGGTTAACAAATTTAATAATAAAAAAGAAATTCAAATATTAACATTCAAACAATGAGAACATGATTTAAGAGACGTGAAAAATAAAATAAATAAATAAAAACGAACGTGAAAATTTTGCAATTAATAAAATGTTGTGTGAGGGTCAAAGGTGTAATATATATATATATACACACACATATATACATATATACACATATACACATATATACACATATACACACATATACACATATACACATATATACATATACACATATATATATATACATATACATATATATTAAAATTTGTAATCTTTAAAGGTAAGATATCTTTTAGTAAATATTATATAAATGTATAAGTGTGTGAGCATTGAATCGTTAATATTTTGGTCCATCATAGATGTTTTTTTTTAAGACGATCATAGATGTGAACAATCGTTGAGATGTTTACTTAGGACAAAAATATAAATTTGATTTTCATGCTAGTTTATAAATTTTAACTATAATTACCTAATTATATAAATATTTCTATTAAACATGAATTGAACTTCAAAATTTTTATCGGAAAATTATGTAAAATTATATATATGTATGTGTGTATATATATACTTGTTTAATATTAAACAATTTGATGAAAAAAAAATATCAAGCAAAATAATTGTTATAAAAAATTGGGAAATTGTAATAGATGGACTACTCTAACAAAAAAAAAAAAAAATCTATTATAGGGGTATTAATTTTTTTTAAAATTGATCATATTTATAATTATTTTATGAATTCAATTAATGCTTAAGCTAAAATTTGTAAATAACATGAATGAAGAAGTGATCGTACTGAATCTAAAATTTGGTAAAGTACTTAAATTTAAGTTTTTTTTAACCATAACTAAATTGTACGAAAAGGGTATCTTGTTTTTTTTTTTTTTTTGAGTACATAGTGGGAGAAGGGGGACCGACAAACCTTAAGGGGCACAACTGGAGTTGAAATGGATTAATACCAGACAAGATAACCAACTGCGTCACTGACCCTCGGTAAGGTATCTTGTTTTTTAATGAAAAGGGAAAAGTTTCTTTTTTGAAATTGAAAAGGGTATCTTGTTAATTATGACTAAATTGAATTTTTAAAAGCTAAAGGAAATAAAATGAAACAAAAATTAATTAATTTAATTTAATTTTAAAAAATTTATCAGAGACTAAAATAATATTTATCTTTAAATTTTCATTTTGGATTAAAATGAAAATTAAGTTCACTTGATATTTACATTGAATTTATATTTTTAAAAACTAAATAAAATTTTGAAAAAAAATTTATTTTATTTTTATTTTTAAAATTTGATTAACATTTTTTTTTTTGAAGAAATGATTAACATTCCTTTACTTTCTCGAGCAAAGGTTAATAAATAGTAGAAAAAATGAAATATATCGTAAAAATAAGTTTAAATTAAAAACAAAACAAAATGGTTATAATCTTCACTAAATTTTTTTTTTCTTTTCTTTTTTTAAATTTTAAAACTAAAAGATTTGAATCTACACGTCTTACTAATCAACCGCTCTCCTTGGCCTTTTCACAAAAAAAAAAAAAAAAAAAAAAACCGCTGTCGTTGGCGAAATCGAAACTAAGTCGAACTAAAAAAAAATGGAAACTAATTTTAATTAACGAAAATAAATTGAAAGAATAACGAAGAAGAAAAAGAAGTCACGTGCCTAAACGCACCCCCACTCCCTATAAATATCCATTCCATTCCCGCCTTTTGGTCATTGTTCTCTCCAATCAAACCATAACCGTTTGCCAATTTCCTTCACTATGAATTCCAGGCTTAAACTCTCATCATCATCGTCTAAAAATGGAACAAAACCATCATTCCACAAGTACTTGAAGCCCGGCGCGTTAGCGCGGTTGCGAGACTCATTAATTAGATCGAACCGACTCGACATCTCGCTCTCTCGGATCATTCTCCGCAATGTTGTTCCTCCCCCGGTGGATTCAAATGCACTTAATTCCGCTGCTTCCGCGGGGGAATCGGAGACCGATATGGAGTTCCCTCCTTTCGCCGGGGTTAGGGCTTATGGCCCCTCGTGTTTCAATAGGAAGAAATTTGTTGCTATTAAGCCCTACGTGGTTTGTGAGCCCTAATTGTTTGCATAGTTCTGTAGATTTCATGCGGTTATTAGCCATGTTGCTGCGTATTTTAGGTACTTACTATTTTATTTTATTTTTTTAAGTGAGTACAGGTTTTATTTGTTGTAATTAGATTTGTTGTTGGCTGTTTTTTATTTGATCATCAATTATATTGGCTTGGTAGATAGATTTATTATGAAGCGGGCTGAGTTTTAATCATTTTAGTCCAAATTAAAGTTTTAATTTGTGGCATCTAACCTGTTTCAGTTTGATTATTGTTTCCTTAATGCGTATTTTATTTGTGGATAGTAAATCTATTTTATTTGTGGTGTCACGTACCAATTAAGGAGGGCTTACTTCCTTGGCCCGTTTGATAACCATTTTATTTTTTGTTTTTTGTTTATGAAATTTAAACCTACAACAACTATCTTACTATAGCTTTTTCTTTATTTGGATATCTACATGTTACCTATACTTTAATAAACAAAGCCACAATTTGTAAACAAAAAAAAGTAGCTTCCAAAAACTTGTTTATGTTTTTGAAATTTGATTAGTATTCTCCTACTTTTTTAAGGAAAGATGGATACATTATAGGAAAGATGGAACACATGGTAGAAAATTTGAATAGAAATAAGCTTAAATTTCATTAAAAAAAACAAAAAATAAAATGGTTATCAAACGGAGCCTTAGTTACCAGGAGACAAGTTTTTTTCTATCTAAAATATGATGTTAAGTTATTTTAACATAAAATAAAATGTTGGAGAGGATATTTACTATCCACATATTATTATAACTGATAATTCAAATATAAACTGTATTATTATAATTGAATGTAATCCACTATTTTTTTTATTAGTATGTAAATGTGGAAAATTTAAACCTGTAACTTTTATTTGAAATTGAGATTGTTTTGATTTAAAGATTTGATTGATGTCATTCATTGTTACTCACATTCGTGCTTGAGTTTACTTTTTATGTCCAAAACAAAAGTTTTGTTTGTTCCCTGTAAGAATTATGGGATAATTATGTTTTCATTTGTACATGTATAGTTAAAATGAGGGGTTTGAACTCATATGAACAAGTATATTTATATTGGTTGAATTATTGGTTTTGTTAATTACAATAATAGATGGATGATTTTAACTATAAACATCGTGATTACTAGTATATCAAAATATCGATATCGGCCGCTCCAAGACTCTTAACTTGAAATATTACTCTTGTATTAAAAAAATTATTAAAACCAAATAATACAATAAAAGATTTCAATAAATAATTTTTTAAGACTCTGTTCGATAACCATTTCATTTTTGAATTTCTGATTTTGTTTTTACTTTTTTTAAAAATTGTTTATTTCATAACCAATTTTAGTGTTAGTTTATATAATTTTTAAAATGTTTTAGAATATTAAAGAAATTATAAAAACTAAAAAGAAGTAGTTTTTTAAAAATAGATTTTTACTTTTAAAAAAGTATGAAAAATATCAAGAATAAATAGTAAACCACTAAAAAAATCAAAACAAAATGTGATATTTGAAATAAAAAAACAGTAATCAAACATATTTTTTGGTTTTTAATTTTTAAAAACATAAACTAAAAATGAAAAACTAGAAACAAAAAATAAAAAAACAAAATGATTATCAAACGTGGCTTTAATGTACTAACATATAAAAATGAAATTGACGATTTTCAAGTCTAATAAGAGCCATAGTTTAACATTTGATTATTTTGATTGGTGTTAATCCTTTTTAACTCCACGTACATGAGTTTGATTCTAAAAATTGGTATTGAGCTCTTATTTTCTTTGAAAAATAGTAGTATCTTTTATATAGGGTTTGTGGTTCCCCTCTAATTTTCTTTTTTAAAAAAGTATTTTGATGTATTAATAATCACTAGATATTTGGTTCGAATCTCCTAATCCCCTAATGTACTAAAGCAAAAATCAAAGATTTCTAATAGTATTTATAGGTGGTTTAGTAACTATGTGTGAGTTCAATCTAGGAGAATAAAGTTACAAAATGTCATCAAATTAAGGTTAAAGTTTTAAGAGAATTTAACATAAACTTAAAAAGTCAACACTTTTATCTATGTGAACTCACATTGAGAACGGGTATGGTCCTGGCATGCCATTTTTTTCGTAAACTTCAATGTGGAATGTATGTCTACCCAAATATGAGATGATTATCTGCTAGGTTCATTCTTTGCCATGTTTAATGAGCACCTTGATCGTGGCGTGGCCAAATATGAGTAATACTTGAGTCCTTATTAATAAGGACCCAAATTTAAGCCTTTTGGGGGAGAGGGGTTACACTATGACAACTAAATATCAATACAACATTAGTCTATTTGTCCACGTGTAAAATGCACAAATTCCAAAATTTTAATATATATATATGTAAATGTAGTATAAAATTTTATACTAGTCTTATGGAACAAAGCCTAGACCTATCAATCAAGTTATGAATCCTATAATCAAGAGTTTATAAGGTTAGAATATTCATGATGGTTAATGTGCTCGAATTTTTTATAATATATGTTGACTAAGAAATTTCGGTTTGTCATAGATTGTCATGTCATTATCTAAATTTAATGACGAAATTAAATTAAATTTTGGGACTATATTTTTCAAAATTTAATTTGATCAAAATCAATTTATCTTGAATTTAGCTCAAAATTAGACCAAATCCAAAGTATGTGCAGTGAGGCAAGACCAATGAATCCAAGCCCAAAAAGCTAAGAAATCATAGAGCTCTATAAATAGAATAGCTCTTCTTCATTTGAAAGGGTTTTGAAATTTGAAGTCTAGAGAAAATTCAGAAATTTGAAGTTTGGAGGGAATTCTACTAAACTGAAAACTATCTCAAGAAATCATATTAATAGATCCAAACCGTGATCGAGAACAAGCTCAGGCATTATACTCCACACTCACACATATTCAGATTAATATAACACAAAAATTCCTAATTAATCTCGTGCGAACAACATGTCCTACATCAAAGATATCCATTACTAGAGTTGAGTTGGTACATATATAGTGCATTACAATGAATTACTCATTTCTGAATAAGAAATAAAAGATATCCAAATATTAAATTGTAGTATAACATTTTTTTCAAAAGAAAAAAAAAATTGTAGTATAACATTCAATGAGTGAGAGCCTGCTAGACAATTAAAGGACTTATTAAAAAAAAAAAATAATTAAGGACTAATAAAAGAATTGCACTGATGTTGCGTAAAACAAGGTCAGTAGTGTGATAGTGTTATTTGTAATCTTGTAAACGTAGCGTATCTTTTAGTAAATATTATAAGAAATTAGAGATCAAATCTTGTTTTTAATACAGACATCAAATCGAAAATTGATTTTTACTAGCACGTGAAATCAATAATAATTTCTTGTAATCAAAACTTAATTGTTCAAGTAAACCAAACCAATACCCTCTTCTAACACGACAATTGTTGATAAAAGCTAGGGATAATTTCTTTGTGGTTTTGTACCAAATTAACAACTAAATCGATATATTCGTATTTTTTAAAATTGGATCAGATTTAATGTCTAATAAATAACAAAATCATCGGTTATGTTTCAATTTAGTTTGGTTTAGAGTTTTGATTTTAACGAAGAACATGTCTCATTTTCAATTTGATTTTTGAATTTTTTTTTTAGAAATTTAAAATTATTTTTAATACCAACAAACAATATTTTTCTAAAATTTATAGCAATTTTGCTTCATATCTAAGTTGGGTTTTCATCCAATTTCAATATTAATATATTTTTATTTTCTTTGGTATTTATACACCGAATTTGATTCGACTTTTTTATTGATTCGATCCAAATAATATATTTCAATTTCCCAAATTATTCAAACCAATTAATTTAATATTATTCTAGAAAACATGGATTTACATTAATCCAGTTGAGCTATTATTTTTATTGACAAATAAATTGTTGGTTAGGTTCAATTTTGTCGATGATTTTTCTTTCACTTCTAACAAAATTTTAAGTCAGAACGTCACCAATAATATTACAAAAAATAAAACAATATGGTAGCTAAAATATCATTCCCAACGGTCATCAATTTGAAAGTAACTTGGATTCGAGTTGTCATTTTATGGAAATCATAAAAAAAAAAAAAAAGATTGAAACAATAAATAAAAGAAAAAAAGGTAGGTTTAAAAAACCATAAAGTCACGTGCCTAAATGCATCCCAACACTGTACAAATTCAAACCATTGGCCGCGGTTTTGATTTTCAGTTTCCCTCCACTACGCTCCCGCCTCTCCGATTCATTCTCCCATAAACCCTAACCCTTCACCGATCTTCTTCTCCAATCAGAACCATGAATCGCCGCCGTCAAATCTCCCCAAATTCATCTGCAAATCGGCCGGAATCGTTCCACAAGTACTTGAAGCCCGGCGCCTTAGCGCGGTTGCGAGACTCGCGAATCACCGCCAGATCGTTCCGATTCAACTCACTCTCTCAGAGCTACCTCCGCCGTGCTCCTCCCATGGAGTCGCCGGCAGTTTCCCCCGACGGTCAATCGGAGACTGACGTGGCTGACGTGGCCGGCGACTTTCCTTTGGCAGGGAGGATTTATGGTCCCCTGTGCCTTAAGAGGAAGAAGCTTGCGGCGATTAAGCCTTCGTGGTTTTCGATTTCTAATTTTCAGGCACCCACTGCAGATTTAACACCAGATCCGATTAGCGATGTTGCTGCGCATTGATTGTGGATTTATATACTACAGTGGATTGACATTTGATTTTGCTCTTGTTCAATGTAAGTAGATTTTCATGGCTGATTTGTTTCTTGTTGGTCGTTTCTTTCAATTGATTATAGGTTAAATTCTATTCATGCTGCTGATTTGAATAATTATAGTGGAAATTTAACACAGTGAACTTATCTGCATTTGATCGTTTTGATTATTTGAATCTGATTATTCAGCATTGGATCGTTTCGTTTAGGGGAAATGCCGTCGGGATTAATTTCATTTGAAAATGAAGTTGGTTCATTTAAAGTATGAAATATAGTCTGTTCATATTATAACTCATATGATGAGTATGTTTTTATTTGTATGTTACATTGTAGTTTTGGTTGATTCATTTATCATAATGAAGTTGCATCTTGAACATTTTCCTGTTCTGCCTATGTCTACCACAGGGGCCAGAATATTCTGCTTATTTTATCATAAAATTGAATTCAGTGTTTCATTAGGCTTAAATGCATTGCCTTGTGTTTGATTTGGTAAAGGGTTATGGAAGTCCATAGTTAATTTTTGAGAGTTACATGTTGAGGAGTTTAAATGATTGTCTTCAATTATTGCAACCTTCATACTGTAACTGTTATTTCTTTCTATTGATAGGATTAGGATTACTTGCCTGTTTTTTTTTTTTATGATAACTTATTTTTAAGTTTTTGAAAATAATGCTTGTTTCCTACGTGAAGCATTTGGATTCCTAACCCAATTTCAATAACAAAAACAAGTTTATGAAAACTATGTTTTTAGGTACCTTTCGATATCCATTTAGTTTCATATTTGTTTTTTGAAATTTAAGATTGTACTTATTAATTGATTTAGTTTTTAAAAGTATTAATAAAATAAAGATATGTTTGAATTGTAATTATAGGCTTAAATTTTGAAAATGAGAAACCAAATAGTTATTTGATACGAGAATGTAAACAAGAAAGTTGCTACTTTTGAATTGGTGCAATGCTTTATCGTTTTTTTTTTTTTTTGATATCCGTGACTGTCCGGGCCAGCTAAATTAATTCCTAGGTAGGTGGTCACCATGGATTGAACTCATTACCTTATGGGTCCCAAGGCCCTCTATGACCAATCGAGTCATTCCATGATGGTTTTCTTTATTTATCTATCATTGTTTTTCTTAAAAAAAACTTTTTCTATTTTGTGTTGGTGATTTGGTGTTTGTTTTGTTATTTTACTATTGTTGGGAATTTCCTGATTTGAATCAACCATCCCATTGTAGCAACAAAATCTAATAACGTTAAATTGACCCGCTAGATTTTCGTTTATGTGGTATGAATAGTTCATTATCATATTCCAATCGTTCATATTCATAAAATTATGTTTTAGTAGTGTTTTTTTACAGGTAGAAATGTGGAAGTGATCATTCACTATATTTGACATGTATTATCAATTAATAAGTTAAATATTTGAATATCGTATCTTCTAATGTTGCATTTACTAGTTAAGAGTTATTGATTAACTAATATAAATATGCCGAATGGGCCGGTAGCCTTGGTATTAATCTATTTTCACTCCACAGTGTCACGAATTCGAACTCTGAAATTGATATTTGTAATTCCCATTTCCTCACCTTATACTCAAAAAAAAAAAAAACTAGTATAAATGAGTGATTGATTAAGATGACATGACGTCGATCTTCTTATTTTCCACAATAATAAAATTTTTTGGTGATTTTTTCATTTCTTGTTAATACATGTTTTGCAACGGTCCTATATTTTGGGGTTTTCATTTTCAAAACTGTTGATGATCATCCTGTGTATGGCCATGATAAAGACACATGGACACAACTACCGATGTCTCATATGAGTTCATGTTACTTGGAATGAAATCTTATTCATACCTCTTCATACGAATAACAAAACTCGTCTTTTAACTGTCGTTTTACTGAAGAAACAAATGAGATACAGAAATTTGTTTTACTATCATACATCAAATAATTTTGGGGCAAAAACCACAAACAAATTTTACTCCTTAAATTGGGTAGGGTCTTAGCTGTAGTTTATATTTCTTCTTAAATTCGAATAAATGTTTTATAAGAAATAAATTTGGACAAATTATTCACGAACTATGCAATTATATATAATTTACATATGTTTACTCTTAAATTTAATTTGATGGATTAATATAAGTATTTTTAGGGTATTTTTCATGTATAACAAAATGGCTTCTTCCATTTGAAGATTCAAGGTATCCGCCATGGATTCCGGCGAGAATTTTTGCTCATTGATTTTATCCTTCTCCCTCAATAAAACGGAGAGCTGACGGCAAAGCTGGAGATTAGAAACTTGAATCTTCTAATGGAGATTGGGGAGATTACAAACGCAAAGTTTTCATTTTTATTCAACTTGATCGAGGAGATTTGAACTTATAACCTCTTAATTATTAGGTTATATCGTGTATCACTGGAACATCTCCACATGGGTGACGTCTTCAAAGGCTTTATAAACTATTCTATTCAAGATGGTCTTTTCAACTTGTGTGTGTATGTATGATTGACTTATGAATCATTTTCTTGCAGGCCTGTAATGGATTAAGCTATTAATAAGGTGGAGATGCTGATTCGTTGCACTATTCTATCAGATTCAACCACAAGATATGTAGTAATAATAGTGTGACGTTGAAGATGGAGAAGAGTAAGGCTTTCAAAGTTGAGAGACCAAATATGAACAAAAATAAAAGTTGAGGAATCAAAATAGAATAAATTTGAAAATTGAATGACTAAAATGATATTTTAACCTTAAAGCTTTCATTCAGAGTTGTATAATATTTGAAACTTGACTTACAACCAATTTGTTATCAAATGATGTGCTTGGAGTATTGCTTCTTTTGACAATAAAATAGTATTTGTATTTTGTTGTATGTTATTAATATAAAAAAAATGAAATATAATTGATAATTCAACCCACATTGTCGACGATATCAAAACTGCGGTTCAATTTTTGTTTTCTTTGGGATTTTGCATGTATATCATAAAAAATAAAATAATTACATATATAACCCAATTTCCAAACTTATTCATTTGGGGTACAAAACAGTTGAAGTTTATTAATTGAATTGATAAAAGTCTATCAGTTGAATTGATAAAAGTTTAAAATCTATCAATTGAATTGATAGAAGTCTATTAGTTGAACTGATAGAAGTCTAATAATGGTAGAATAGAAATTTTGGACAAAATGTGCTATAAATAAAGTTATTTTAAATAATATGCTATAGAGAGTAAATTCTCTCTTTTTTAGAGATCAAACACAAATTTTCATTAAATAAACAAACAATCAAAAACTAAATTGGATTCGACCCACAACCCGTTTATGATTGAATAGAAAAAAAAAAGGTCGGGTAGGGTAGGAAAATTCTAGTAAAGAGAAATATTTTTGTAGAATGACCTTAATAAATGAGTAGTAACGAAACCTCAAGAAAATAGATCTAATAGCTATCTTTAACACTTCAAAAGTTAAAATCAATCTCATAGAGATACTAGACCTCTCCACGAGAATAACTTCTAAAAACTTTCGTAAGAATATCTTTTATCCACCAACTTCTCCTCTTAATGCATGACAACTTTCAATGTGACACCGATGTACCAAAAAAACAAACAAAAACATAAATAACTTTAAAACTAACAAAGACTAAAATAGATAAATCCGTTAGATGTCTAAAAAGTGAAACCAATTTATTGAAAACAAGAAATGTCCTTATGATGATCGGTGTACTTGAGTTATAGGGTACACTAATAAAGACCACGAACACCTACTATGGCATTCAATAAGTTCTCCTTCAGAAATAAATTATTAATAATAGAGTTTTTTTTTTTGAGAACAACTATAAGGGTGTTATACTAACCCGAACAATCAAAATCAGTCCAACGTAATTTAAAAGGTTGAATTTGGGTTAAAATATTTTTGGATTGTGTTAGGATTCAAATGAATGAAATATTTATATTTGAGTTGGGTAAAGAGTTTGATTTAAAATTAAGGGAATATTAAATTATATTTTATACGAACACGATAAGCTATTTTTTCATCTCATTAAATACAAAACATTAAAATAAATTTCTTCGCAGCGTTGTTCCCACGCATATTCATAAACCTCATAGTTTACAGCATTTCACAGAACAACGCAAAGAACAGAAGGGAAACACACAGAGCTCGCGAAGCAAAGAAAAATGGCGGAGCCCAAAGTGAAATACGATCGCCAACTCAGGTTCTTCAATACTTCGCCTCTATCTTCTTCCTCTATTTTTTGCCCTAACTCCGTAGCTCCAGCTTCAAGTCCTCCGTACTTGTTCTCTCGCCATTTTCTGTTTAGGTTCATCCGTTAATCTTAATTCCAAAAGAATCCGGAAATGCTAAGAACAATTCTGCATTCTTTATTACTGGATTCAACCGGACAGTCTAATTCAGAGATTTTGCGTTGTTGCAGATTTATTGTTACTTTTTCTTTTGATGCAACTGATTCTTAACTTTGAGGGTTATGAATTTGCATCCGAGCTTAGATTTTAGTTTTTGAAATTTAAGACTACAACTACTACTCCAAGACATAGTTTACATTACTTTATCGCATCTACATTTTACTTGCCAACTTGGTTTTTTCTTACGAAGTTTTGTCTCTTTGGAGAAGTGAAAGTATCTAGCAAATTTGGTTCTTTACTTTTTGGGACTGTATGCTGGTTGTAGAATTTGATCGACTAAATTTAATCATCTTTTTTACTTTTGAGTTTGAAAGTTTTTTTTAATCTCGTGATACTGTAGGATTTGGGGTGATCAAGGGCAGTCAGCCCTTGAAAAGGCAAGTATATGCCTTCTCAACTGCGGGCCCACTGGTTCTGAGACTTTGAAAAACTTAGTTCTTGGAGGGATTGGAAGCATCACTATAGTGGACGGTTCCAAGGTAGAGGAGGGCGATCTTGGCAACAACTTCATGGGTAAGTAAGTGTCACTATTGTTCTCATTGGCTTCATTGGGACTTGCTTATGGTCCTATGAATTATATTTTTAACAATCTCAATAAGTCTGAAGGTAAATTGATCATTTTGAAGCACTATGGATTAGCCTTCAAGAGTTGCCTTTCCAAAATAAATTCTTAAAATTATTTTGTGAGCAATAAATTGAAGCTTATCTCCAACTATGCAGGCCGTCCCCAATGGGTGGCGCAGTGGTTGAAGACTTGAACTTTGAGGGTATGCTACTTTCAAGGTCTCAGGTTTGAGACTCACCTGTGACACTACTCCTTCGATGTCTCCGGTACCTGGCCTAGGGACGGGCGTGGTTACCTTATTTCAAAAACTATGGCGGGCCATATGATTTATATGTAGACCCGAATAGTCTACTGCAATATTAATAAATATTTTTGAGCTAATAGTCTATTTTTGTTGGGAAATAAACTTAACTTTGTCTTGTTTTTTTGTGCTATTTTTTTTTCTAGTGGATGAATCAAGCATCGGAAAGTCAAAGGCAAAGAGTGTGTGTGCTTTTCTTCAAGAACTAAATGATGCTGTAAAAGCCAAGTTTATTGAAGAGAGCCCAGAGGCGTTAATTGAAACAAAGCCATCATTCTTTTCTCAGTTTACGTTAGTAGTTGCCACACAGGTACCTTTGATATTCATACTAGTTAATTCGATTGATGTTGCTCGTCTTTCTCAGTTTTTATCATGTCATGGTGCAATTTTTTTTTTTTGATTCAACAACATTTGCAGGAAGGGGGATTCGAATATGTAACCTCGCTCTTATCTTGTTGACTGCAATGGTGGTTGGTACCACTAGAATTGTTTTGTATTCCTTTTATTTGCCACTGTAATGTTGCCCCGGAGCATTCTTGCTTTCCCTCTAAAGCCATGGCCACAAAGAAGACTGGTGATGTTTTTTGAGCCCTGAAATTAGTAACCTAAGAACATTCAAATAATTCGAAAGCTCTAATTTTTGTGTAACACTGTAAAACCTATTTTTGTGGAATATTTAATTGGATAGGAAAAAAAATATGCAGGTCCTAAAGAATGGATAAGGTGGTAAAACCGTAAGAGTGCACAAAAGCTATTTTCCTGTTCTTTGTTTTATCATTGTTATGTGGTTTACGTTTATGTTTACAAATTACAAGTTTATTGGTTTGTTGAAACTATTACTTTCTTAAGTTGATCTTTTCATTGAACTCTTTGAATTGATTCAGTTGGTCGAGGAGTCGATTATGAAGCTAGATAAAATCTGTAGGAATGCAAATGTCATACTGGTCATTGCACGCTCCTATGGCCTCACTGGGCTCGTCAGAATCAGTTTAAAGGTCTGTATATGCTAATATTACTTTAATTACCTAACCTTAGACAAACTATGATCAATGGGACAATTATATTAGTTGAACAAATAATCATGTTGCATGCATTGAACGAATTTACCATCTATGCCCAAAAAAGACTGCCACATGTATTTGTCTAATCTGGATCATTTGAACTTCTGTTCTTTTTTAATTCTTGTGGATATTTTGGAGGCTCATGATTGGGAACTTTTCCTCGTGGAAATGGTAAAATGATGACCCAAAACAGCTTAACTATGACTTCTTCGAGTCCTTTGACAAGCTACTTAATGTCTATCTGGGTCTAGTCCACAATCTTTTTAGCATGGTTGCACTTCCACTAACACTTTCAATGTTTCAAATAAGTTTTTCCCACACGATTTCCCTAGATAAAATTTTGTATATGTGGGTGCTAAAATAAGATATTTTATCCATGCATATCAGGAGCATACTGTCATTGAATCAAAGCCTGACCATTTTCTGGATGATCTCCGGTTAAATAACCCATGGCCAGAGCTGAAGAGGTAGAGTTTTTAGTCAAAGCCTTTTCATCTTTTCAATATGATGGATTTCATATGTGAATATTATCAGTTTGCATTTGGTTTTTGTCTATCTAAGCTGTTAAGTTACTATCGAGCATGGCCACTAGACTGAGTACATAAAAGTTTCATTTTTTGATCTAGCGTGCACTCACCTCTGACAGGTTTGCCGAAACTATTGACCTCAATGTTCCCGACCCTGTCTCTCACAAACATACTCCATATGTTGTAATTCTTGTCAAGATGGCAGAAGAGTGGGCCAAAACCCACAGTGGCAGTTTACCATCGAGCAGAGAAGAGAAGAAAGCGTTCAAGGTTTTATTTCCTTTTTGTAATCAGTGATTTATGATATAGGGACGAGCGTGGTTACCCCGGGTACAGTGGAGCGAAACTCTTATTTCCCGGTTTCCAAAAAAAAAAAATCAGTTATTTGTGATAGTTACTAAAATAAATTATAACCATTAAGTCAAGAGAGCCTCAAGTAACTAAGAGATTATGAGGTGATGGGTTCATTCCGTAATGGTCACTTTCCTAGAAATTAATTTCGTATGGATTTCCTTGACATCCAAATTTTGTGGGGTCAGGAGGTATGTCTTGTGACAATAGTCAAGACATGCATAACTTGGCCCAAATAGTTACAAATATAAATAAAAAAAAGCTTCTAATATAAATGATAAATAAATATTCAGTGATTTTTTATAGTTACTTAAATTGTTGGCTTGGACAATTTAGGATCTTCTCAAAGCCAAGATGATTGCAGTGGATGAAGATAACTACAAAGAAGCAATTGAAGCTTCTTTCAAAGTCTTTGCCCCTCATGGGATCGGTAAGAAAGCATTTTTTATGCATATGGACTAATTAATGTAGGAATACCTACTCTTAGTCTTAAATGTTGATCGGTGAAAGATGTTTCTTCAGTTGCTTCTTGCTTGTTGTGTAGTCTTGCCTTTAGGAATTTAGGCTCACATCCTAGGTCTTTTGTAGAAATTCCATTTCTTTTTTGCAAAGTAGCCTCACTATGTTGGCCTTCAACTTCAGCGCTCCTCAGCCTCAGTAGTGCTTACAGAAAATCATTGTTAAGTCTTTGTTGAAAGGCTTAGTAATGCTCATCCTTCAAATATCTCTATTCCCCAATTTTCTTTTGTTGAAAATTAGGTTTTTCCCTATTGATAACGAGTTTCTTTTTTTGGAAAAAGAAACATTTCATTGATAAATGAAGGAGAGAACTCTGAGCACCTAAAGGTGAATACATCAAAACTCCAAGAGGTGCAAAAGGAAAAAATAGAAAAACTCAAAGCACTTTAGGTGAATTTCATAGAAATACTAAGAGATAAGCAAAGAAAAAAAATTAGACAACTAAGACAAGGAAATTCAATGCTGAAGGAAAATCATTGCTCCATCATGGCTTCCTCCAATAAATTCTTAGTTGTTATTTATCATGGTGAACATTACTATTAAAAATTGGCAATTCCCCCTTCAATTTATTCCTCTTTATAGCAGTGGGAAATTTTTTTTCTTTATTTTCACTAAGGCCGTTTTCAAATCTATAGACTATAGGTCTTCGTTGGAATTTCTATATCAATTTCTATTGTTCTGCGAGAACTAGTTTTCATTTGACGTGGTCCAACCATTTAAGATTGTTATGGAGAGGATTGTGGAATACAACCTCTCTTATTGATACCTAAAAATTGGACTCTTTAACTTTAGATAATCTGAACATAAAACTTTTGGCATGTTTTAAGATTTTTGTTCAGAGCCTAGTTTTTGTAGTCCCTAAATGGTGACTATTCTACTTAGATGTATTGAAATATGACCGCTATTATTTCATTTTCTTCATGTCAGGTCCATATCTGAAACAGATAGTTGACGATAGCTGTGCTGAGGTTGATTCTAATTCATCAGATTTTTGGATATTAATGGCTGCTTTGAAGGTTACTGAAAATTTTGCACTATTACTTTAGTTCTGTATCTTTCATGAAGTCAGGGTTTTTTATTTCTATAGTTTTTCAACTTGTTATATTACATTTCAACAGTTGACTACTTGAGCATTATTTTTGGTTATGGCAATCAGAACAGTGAAGTACTTGAGGATCTTAAGATTTACCAGACACTGCCATCTTGTTTTAACTATGACATTCCTCTAATGCATATAACGAGTGAATATTTAATTGGTTAATTACATGGATATTGATTTCTATTTGGAGGATCTGTTTGTGGATTCACTTGTTTGTTCTCATAATTCCGTTTGAGGAATCAGGAACTTCGAAGTGTAAATCACTTGGTTTTAAATAACAATGACAAGTTTTACATTTGGTCTTTCGAATTTTGATCCATGTGGTTTGAATCAATCATTTTAGAAGTAATCCATGCATTACGTATAATTCAATTTAATCATTCAATTTTTAAAATTATTCTGTTGATTTTTTCCGTTGAAATTATTAATTGATAATTAATATTTTCATATTATTATTACTATTACATCATACAAAAAAATTTATTGTTTTTAGCAAGACAATTAATAATACTTAATTTTTATTATTAACAAAAAAATGTATAAAACGATGCTACTCTTCTTCCCTTATAGAATGGATAACATTTTTTTTATCCTTGAGCTAGTTTTAAAAGAGTGGCTCTTAAACCATTATTAATATGATTCATGACCTTTGGGCCTAGGGACGGACGTGGTTATCCTTGTTTTTTTTAAAAAAAGATCCATCACCTTTGGTTCAATCTCTCTTCTATTTGTTACCTATTTGTTTATTATTTTTTATGATATAGAACACTAGTATGGTATGTAACTTCCAATAATATCACATGCATTACTTCCAAACTTGCAACCGTAACTTGATGTAGTCTTACTCCTTTTTCTTATAAATCTTTCTTTAAATGCTTTGCAGGAGTTCATAGCAAACGAAGGAGGTGGCGAGGCACCTATGGAAGGATCAATACCAGATATGACATCTTCAACTGAGTGAGTGACTCAATTTTCTTGAGAACAATATGGAATTTAACAAACTTTTTCTTTTTTTGACTGAAGGACTGGGTTCTTCCTTTCGTAGGCATTATGTTAATTTGCAGAACATCTATCAAGCTAAGGCCGAGGCCGACTTTTTGGTAATCGAGCAAAGAGCAAGGAACATTTTGAAAAACATTGGCAGAGATCCAAGTAGCATCTCTAAGACTACAATCAAAAGCTTCTGTAAAAATGCAAGAAAGCTGAAAGTATGCACCATACTACCATTATCCTTATTCGTGTTAAATCTATTGGTAACCTATGTTTACGGGACAAGGGTTTTCCAATTTTTCTATTGCTGTCATCCAAGAACATGTGCTAAGAATCATCCTTCATAAAGGCTAATTATGATTATGTTAAGTATGTGGTCAGGGCATTTTTAATTTATCCCAGATGGAGTTCTGGATGAATGGTTTCTCTATCTCGTTTAATAATTATTTTATTTCTTGATAAATTAAAAACCTCCTCTATGGAATCCATCAAAGGACTTTTATATCTCCTCCGCTGTTCAAAATTCTCTTGGCTCAACAAGTCTAGCATGGTATAATTGTGTAGTGCGTAATAGCTGAATATGTTGCTCTAAAAAACTTTATTACTTCAACTAAAGCAAAAGTACGGATATCCTATAAATGCGTGCATATACAGTATTTTTTCTTATGGATTAACGGAAATTTTTGTAGGTTTGCAGATACCGATCACTTGAGGATGAGTTTAATTCTCCAAACTTACCTGAGCTGCAGAAGTATCTAACTGACGAGGATTTCAGGTCACACCAATTTTTTTTAACGTGGTCCTTATGTTGATTTCTGCTGTTATGTTTTTTAGCCATATTCAATGGCAACGATGAATAAACAAATATTATATATATTTTGGATAGAACATGGTTTAACCTAGTGATCAAGAGGACCTTTAAAAATTAGGAGGTTATGGGCACAATCCGGAGTGACCACCTATCTAGGAGTTGGTAGTAATTTCCAGTAGATTTTCTTGATAGTCAAATGTTGTAGGTTAAGACATTTGTCCCGTGAAAATAGTCAATGTGTACATAAACTAGTCCAAATTATATGTTGGATTGAACTTCATTTGTATTCAATCATCATGAGTATCGTGATGTGCTTTTTGAAGGTTCTCTGAATTTGTTACCAAGGCTCTTGGAACTTCTCATCAATTAATTCCCGCACTTTTTTTTCTTCTTCCGATTTCTCCCTCTTCCATTTTCCGGCAGCCTCATGACCTCGCTGGCCAACTTCATTTCTATGATGTAGGTGGCGTTAAAGCATATGGATTCCTCCATCACTACCCAAAAATCGACACTGCAGATTTGTTTTGGGGCTGCCATTTTATGGAACTTATGGAAGGAGAGGAATTCTAGATTATTTGACAAAAATTATCTGGAGAGATCTATTGCCTCATTATGGGATAGCATTTTACGTAATATGGCCTGTTGGTGTTACAAATCTCTCTTATTTAAAAACTATGACATAACTTCCATCGCTCTTAACTGGAAAGTTTTCTTGTAAGATCTTTACAGCATATGCCCTTTGCATGCATTTGGAATGGAATGAATATATCTATTTCCAAAAAACACTTCTCATGAATTGATCTCCGTTTTATATATAATATTTAGTTTTAAAAAGAATTCCTGAAAATAATGAATTTAAGGCATATGTACCCACATGTCATTAGTCATTAGTATGAATAGCTGCAGCCTATTGATATTGATTTCTCATCTTCCAGTGTCGCAGTTGGATTCTATGTTCTGCTTCGAGCCGTTGATCGGTTTGCAGCCAATTACAACAGTTTTCCTGGACAGTTCGACGGGTAAGGCCTGATGCTGTTTTAAAGGGATTATGTGTTCCATTTGCGGCAATTTACTCTTTATTAATTAGATTTTAATTAATCAATCCCTTGCAGTGGGATTGATGAGGACATATCTCGATTGAAGTCTACTGCCGTTAGCCTACTGAGTGACTTGGGCTGCAACGGCTTGACCTTGTCAGAGGACCTCATTAATGAAATGTGCCGATTCGGTGCGGCCGAGCTCCATGCAGTTGCTGCCCTCATTGGAGGAATTGCATCACAAGAAGTAATCAAGGTAACACTCAGCTCATAAATTTCACTCATCATTCCAGCGTTGATCATATACTTATGGGCTGTATTTGATATCGAATGAATTTAATGTCTACCCCACCTATAGTTGCATCTGAAAGAAAGCTTTGTCTCTTCGCAAACAACATATTAAAAAGCTTTTTTCTTCAGCTAATCACCCGACAGTTTGTACCCATGTCTGGAACATTTGTATTCAATGGCATTGATCTCAAGTCGCAGTTATTGTCGCTCTAGTGGCCGAGTCATAAAATTATCGGAAAGAACTGGCAACCATCATCTTCTCCCTAATACCGTCAACCTTGAGTTCTGCTGGATTTCCAGATTTGTCTCGTCGGTTCTCATCGGCAGACCAGACATTTTCCCCGGTGGAGAAAGCGCTCGCTTCCTTGGTTGGAGCTATGGTATATTTATATTTATCGCATGAATCTATACTCTAGGTGCAACATCCTTTGTTGTTGAAGGTTCAATTATTGACCATATTTTTCAGAACATCAGTGATATGGAAGTATTTCAGACTTGGCACTGGGAGAGGAAAAGGGATTACAGGAAAGTTTCTGATGGCTAATTTATCTTTGGTTTCTATCTTGACCTTCAATTATATGAGTATGACCCTTCAAATTGCCTTCTCTCTGAGTCTTTGGAATCAATCTAGGCCTCAAATTATTATGATTAGTATTATTATTATCATTATCATTATTATCATTATTATTAGTATTATTATTATCATTATCATTATTATTATTATCATTATTATTATTATTATTATTATGGGGGCAATGCTGAATTTGGTAAATGTCATTGCTTATTTGTGCCGTGAGTGTTACTAAGCTGTAGTGATGTTATTTGTTGAATATTTATATTTCGTTCATCCTATAGCTTTCTATTTTAACATCGACTGAGTTTTATATCTCATTTATCATCTTTCCATTAATTTAATTATGATATCTAACAACTTTTGGATTTTATAAAACCTTCAGCTTAAAGAGATTAAGAAGTTTGATTTTTAAATTAAAAACTACAAACATATTAGACAAAAAGTTGAAAAATATGAAGACTAGTTTAAATTCAGAAATCTATTTGACACTTGCCGATGTTTCTTGCATATATTTTGTTTATGCTAAATTGTTACTATTTATTTTTAGAACAATTAAAATTCAGATACATATTTGAATTTTCATCCCATGAAAAGAATTATATTGCCCATACTCCATGGTGGCCTTTCTTATTAACTTTTAGTGATATAACATGACAATCATGCCCATATCATAAGGCACTTTGGACAGAAGTGGCTTGGGGCACAACAGAAAAGGCTAGTCAAAAGCAGAAGTGACCCACCATTAGAAGTTTATTATTATTTATCTATTTTGAACTATGAATGAATTGTAAGTTAACATCTTAGCTTAATAGATTAAAACCTTATAACCTCACAAAAAAAAAAAAAGGAAGACTAATTTTGAACCATTCATCCTTGTTCAAGTGTAAACAAAAGAAGAAAAATCAAACCATTTAATATCACAATTCAGTTTTTTATGAATTATAGAGAGAAACAGAGAATCCTTCACTTTAGTGCTTTAGGGAATATTGACTCAAAAAAATGAAAATAAGGAGGGAAAATAGACAAAAATTCCCATTTGGGCAACACATTTTTTCATTGCCCCATCAACTTTCTGTCCTAGAAAAGAAACAGAGACAGACAATTTGACCTTTTATGTCTTTTGACCTATAATATAAATTAGACATTCAATTCAATTTCATATGTGCTATCAAGAAACCTACCCACCCACTTAAGTTTCTACTTTGGTTTTGCAAGAGTGTGGGCAAGTTTTGTTTGCATTCAAACATAAGATATAGTTCAATAAGATAATAGAAGGAGAATCTAATCGAATCAACAAAAGTTTAGCTTAATTGTCATAAGCATATGTTGATGACAAAAAAAGAACTTACATTTGAATAATTTGAACTAGTTGTGCCTATTTTATTTTCTTATTTAGGAATTTTAAGTTTTCGTATTATATTTCTTATTCATTTTAAAAAAAAAATTGAATAATTTTAATTGATGACTGGCAAAAAGAAAATTATTCAGTTAGTTAATGAGGTTCTAGAAGTTGTTTAAAAGCTGTTTACAACACAGTTTATGGTTATTTTAGAATTGAACTAAAAATTTAAAAAAGAAAAAAAAACATGTATAGTTATTACTTAATTTAGAATAAAATGTTATCGAGATTCAAAACATGTGTAGATAATAATAATCATTATTGTTATTTTGAAATCAGATGCTTATTTTCCTATTGGTGTATTCCCATGCATTTTTTCTTTAATCTATGAAGTTGCTATCTTCTAAGCTTACAAATTTTGTATCGAATAAGAAAAAAAAGAAATTTGTGGAGGGAAGTTTTTTTTTTTTTTTTTTTTTAAGTTGTGAAGAGAAGTTTTATTAAGAAATTTTCTAGCTTAAATGGTAAATGCAGCTCTTTTTTACTCTTTTTGAGAATTCAATCTTGTCTTAATTATCAAATTCCATGTTATAAAGTTTTTAAATTTTATATTACAATTGCAATAATTTAATCTACAACATATACTATATATACATACAGAATTTTAAAAGATTATTACTTTAAATCGAATGGATCAATGACATGATTGATTATCTGATTTTTTCATTGGTACCAAGACATATCAAACCCACAACGTGTGAATGATGACTCTAAGCCAAGTTATCACTTTTGCCAACGAACTACAACTTATTTTGGTAATATATAACTACAGTAATAATAGACATCTGAGTCTATAATATTATTGAATAAAAAAAACAAATTTCCAAATAAATTTGGAAAATCTCAATAATTACATAAGTATATAATTAAAAGGCGCAAATTACCAAGGTAGGCCTCACATTTTAAAAAGGGTAGTTTAGTAATTTGGGTAATATCTAAAAAAAAATGACAGCATATCAGTCTTCTCTCTCACCTCACCTGGCCTGGTGAAGTTCAATGCAACTCAGCCATCTCTGCAAACACACAGTGTTCACAGAGAAAAAAAAAAGCAAAACAAATGGATTAAGAAACGAACAAAACAAAACCAGAGAAAAAGATTAAAAAGAAGAACTCATTATTCTGAGATTTCTGATACTTTCACCCTTCATTCTTCTCTTCTCTGTTCCAAATTCCTTTTGCCCCTTTTTCTCTTCTCTCGATTCGTTTCGCTTCTTCTGTTTCTCATGGTTATTTTTTCCTGAAAATGTCTTGGAAAATCAAGGCCGATCACCGCCATTCTTCAAGAACTGTTCTGCCTCACAAATGGACCCTGTTTCTTTGCTTTGCCAGTTTTTGTTCTGGATTGCTCTTCTCCAGCAGGTTTGTTTACTTTGAGTTTCTGTTTGTGGGAAGTGGATTTTGTTGTTTGTTTTCGAATCTGTGAAATGGGTTTTATCTGTTTTTGTTGATTTCGTGGTTGATTTTCAATTCTGGGTTTGTTGTTGATTGGGTTGTTTCTATCTGGGACTAGAACTGTACTGATATTGTACATTTTTTGAAGTTTGTTTTTCTCTCCGATTTTGGAAAAGCCTACCCCTCTTGATCATGATGTTTGGGAATATTTATCTTCTTTTTGTGATTGCTTTACTTGGATGATCCAAAAGGACCCATGTATTTGAGATTTTGTTTTCTTCTTTTTTTCCTTTTGGTTTGCTTGGTCTCATGTTTTCTTCTTTTTTATTTTTCTTTTTGTGGTTCAATAGCCTAGGAATTAGTATTATCAGCTATTGCATATCTTAACTTTTGTTACTTGAAGTCTAATAATGTCTCTCGTCTCCAAGAGGCTGGTTAGTTGAGATTTGGGGCTTTTAAGGTATGTTCCGTTGGAGTTCTCAGGTTCGAGATCCATGAGTTAAGCTTAATTGTAAAATCACTCGTTGTCTCCTGGGTCCGGACCTTGGGATGGGTTCGGGTGCCTCGAGCATATGCCTTATTCCTGTCATAAAGTAGAGATGTCCCTCTCTATTTCTATGTATGAACAAATTTCTAGACTATGGTTCATATTATCCCAGCATTTCTAGTGCTTCTAATCTTGCTGTGAATTCTATTCTATATTCACTTTTCAATTTGCAGAATATGAATGATGATATAGAATTGTGGTTTGAGTACAAGATTACGTACATCACTCAAATGTTTTTGATGAAATTTGAAAATAAATGATGGGGGAGTTTTGTTTTGAGGATTTTCCTTGAAGCCCAAGTTTGTCTTTTTTATATCTTTCTAGAAACTCCTGGGTCTAAGTATCATCTATGTTCAATGAAATCATGAAGTTCCAAGAACTTTTTTTGGGAAATTTAGGTGATTATCAAGCCTAATTGTTTTGAGGAAGATGGTTGTCATGACTGATGAAGACATAATGGACATTCTTGCAGGATGTGGACCATTCCTGAACATAAAGGTATAACACGGGTGACATCTGCGGAAACCGAAGAACTAACATTAGTTTCAGAGGGTTGTGACCAAATTGTATGCATCTCCAAATTTTCTCTTCTTATTCAGTGCTATATCAACCTGCTAATTTACTAACTCTGTCATCCACTTACTAAATCTGCTTATTCTTCTATCAGTTACAACAGAAGGAGGTTAATTTTTCATCTAAAGACATTTTTGGCAAGGTTTCTAACACTCACCATGCTATACAGTAAGTACATTTTTGTTGGTTTTTTTTAACATGGGACTTAATACAATTATCTATGAGTAACTTGTGTTTTAATTCAGCACATTAGATAAGACAATTTCTAATTTAGAGATGGAATTAGCTGCTGCAAAGTCAGCAAAAGAATCTATTCAAAGCAGTTCTCCTTTATCAGAAGCTTCAAAGCAAACTGAAACATCTGGAAGAAGAAGAAAGTATTTAATGGTTGTAGGAATCAATACTGCCTTTAGCAGCAGGAAAAGAAGAGATTCTGTTCGGGCTACTTGGATGCCTCAAGGTTTGGATTATTTTGCTGTTTATTTTTAACCTGTTTTTAGCTTATCTTGGATTTGTTCTTTCTGATTATGATCTATTTTATCATTTTAGTTAATCTCATACTATTCTTAATACTTTCATCTGTTTGTTGCTTCTGTTTTTGCCTTTTGTTAAAAAAAGGTGAGAAAAAAAAGAAGCTGGAAGAAGAGAAGGGCATCGTAGTTCGATTTGTCATTGGCCACAGGTCGCTTTCGTTTCCTCTTCAATTTTCTTTAAATGTCAAGTTCAAATTAGGTGACATTGAATAATGCTCAAGTATGTTTTGTTGTTTTAAATACTTTGCCTTCATCTGAAGAAAATTTCCACATCTAAGTGACTTTATTCTGAAAATGATGGAACTTCTGATTGTTATTTTCTGTAGAAGTTGTTTAATAATTGCCAGTTAGAGAACATTTTCTTTCTTATTTTACTTTAAGCTGCTTAGTTGTTTTTAATAAAAGCCAAGGCTTGGGAATGCTCTGAATTTATTCTCTGATTTGGATAAGTTAATGTTAGAATCCACTATTGAATTGACTGAAATTAGAGTCAAATTGGTAGCAGTTTGGTTTTGATTTACAAAGCATTATGCCTTTGAGTGGCTGTTACTCATTTTCTTCAAATGATAACGAACCATTTCCCCTTCTTATATAGTGCCACATCAGGAGGTATTCTTGACAGAGCTGTTGAAGCAGAAGATAAAAAGCATGGAGATATCCTTAGGCTGGTAATATGTTGTACCTATCTTCTATTGTTTCTCAAACTCCACATGTTTAAAGTTACACTAGAAGCCAATGTTTTCAATCCCCTCCATTCCCAGTCATGTGATTAGGCTTTTCACATTTGTTACCGTCGATCCTGCGCAGGATCACGTTGAAGGTTACCTTGAATTATCAGCAAAAACTAAGATATACTTTGCTACAGCCGTTGCGTTATGGGATGCAGACTTTTACGTGAAAGTCGATGATGACGTTCATGTAAATATTGGTATGCTAATTCTGAGTGCCATGCAGAATAAAAATGGAATTGAATCAATTTTCTTTTATGCATTTCTATCCTCGGTCGCAGGAACGCTTGGTGAGACGTTAGTCCGACATCTATCCAAGCCTCGGGTATACATTGGATGCATGAAATCTGGCCCTGTCCTTTCCCAGAGGTGAGAATCTGAGATACTGTTGAACCAACCATGTTAAATCACCAATCAACCACGGTAGTTTGGAGTAAATTTAATTATATCAACCAACAAATACTTGCTCGGTTCGCTTCCCTCTTTACGAATACCGAGCTAAAACTGTATTAACTATCACACAGGGGAGTGAGATACCATGAGCCTGAATATTGGAAATTTGGAGAAGCTGGAAATAAGTATTTTCGTCATGCGACAGGACAATTATATGCCATCTCCAAAGATTTAGCTACATACATTTCAATAAACCAGTAAGGTTTAACACTTCATTTGAGAGATGAACTTTGGTATGTTCTACTTGTATATTTCCATAAATGTTGTCTATTATGTCTTAACTCAGGCATCTCTTGCACAAGTACGCTAACGAGGATGTCTCGTTGGGATCCTGGTTTATCGGACTTGATGTTGAACATGTCGATGATCGGAGACTCTGCTGTGGCACTCCTCCTGGTACAGTTTTCCATTATTTATTTATTTTTTTTTTTTACCGTTGTGGTGCTCATCTTTAGAAGGTTAGGGAAAACCTAGAACTTGCCATGGAAGATGAATTAAAGTTAGGTCTAATTTGTTACGTTACTCACCATTTTGCTGAAGAATATTTATTCAGAAGTCAACTCCACCACTCTTTGTTGGCCCCAGCATCTTTCTATCCTTCTTTTCCCACGTAGAAAGATATTGCATACCATAATCATAATTGAAATTGAATAAAATTATATCCTAGAAGGTAGGAAGTTCCTATCCAGTGGGTGTTGCAGATATTGATCAAAATCATGATTAAATTAACCGGAGTTCAATTTATGGTAGCTACATAAGAAATAATTTTTTAGGGGTTTCTTTGGCCTCCAAAATATTGTAGGTTTAAGTGGTTGCCCTGTGAGAATAGTCAAGGTTCACGTAAGCTGTGGTCCCAACACTCATGGATGTAAAAAGAAACCAGCTAATAAGAATCTTGTACTGTAAATCTGACATTCTAGAGGAAAATGAATCGGCTTCAGGAATCTATTATTGAATATTTGAAACTTGAACTGGGAGGAAAACCATTTAAAATGGGTTGATAAAGTTTGGTACACATAGTTGGCCTGTCACTAATAATCTGCAGTTGTAGAAGCAAACTCTACCTGCCATCTATTGTTGTGAGGATATCATTGTTTGAGTTGCAAACTTCTGGTGCAGATTGCGAGTGGAAGGCGCAAGCAGGAAACATTTGTGTCGCTTCGTTCGATTGGAGTTGCAGCGGGATTTGCAGGTCTGCTGAGAGGATTAAGGAAGTCCATCGACGGTGTGGAGAAGGCGAGAATGTACTATGGAGTACGACTTTCTGAGTTTGTTAGCTGTTGTCTGTAATCGAAAATTGCTAATCTTGTATGAATTCAGAGATTTTACCTCACAGATAGAGAGAGATTGCTGCATGAGCCTCCTTCAATTTTGCAGAGGGAAATCAGCAGCTGAAAAAAGAAAAAGAAAAAAAAAGTAGAAACACAAATTCTTTGTGGCTGGCTATGGGGGTATATGTGTAAGTTAATAATTCCCTATTGTCAAGAAACACATGATATTAAATACATATTCCATGGCTTTTCTAATTGGACCAAATACCTGTACGTGTGCTTAATAAATTATAATATCAAAACATGAGATTCCAACTCAAAATCACTCGATAAGAAGATAAGATAAAGAACATAGTATCCTCAACAATGATTCAATATATCCAACTCCATTTACATATCCAATGCAATTCCATTTGTGTATTTTTTCATATGAAAGACAAATGAACTGAGCATAATTAAACAGTAGTGAAGCATTATTGTGTTCTTTACAAATATTTACATCTATAACTAGTTTCAAAAGGGGAAAGCTTTGAGCAGAAATATTCAAGTAGATTCTTTTCAAGAAAACCTTGGCAAAGACAAACCAAGAAGGAAAAAAAGGAAGAACTTTGCCACAAAAAATAATGTGAAAATACAGTTTAAAAGAATGACAGAGAACCAAATTTTCAGCAGAAACTGAAATCTTAAAAAGAGAATGAAAAGAGATGATACAAAACGACATATTAGAAATCAGAAGAATGGATGGAAATTGAGAATCTTTGTCTTTCAGCTTCTTAACCTTTCTGGCAAACCAGAACAACAATATTTGTAGTCTTGGGACATTCTAAACATTGACAAAATAATGTACATTTCCTGTCATTCTCTCAATAGCATGATAATGTTTTTTTCTGGCTCAACACGATATTTGAAGGTAAAAAATTCAAACCTGTGATTTCTTAGTCGAGGCTGCTTACTGTTGAGGTAAGTTTGTGTTGGTAGCATGATAATGTTATTATACATGATATAAAATACAGCATTACTACTTTATATTAAGCCCCAATATAAAAACAAAGAAATCAATGTTTCCATTGTCATATGATAATGGATGATACAACACGTGATATTGGCACGGCTCAATAAAAAAGATGAACCCGAGTTCAACCGAGAGCACAACTTTCTTATTGAACCGGGCCAACATCTCGTTCAAAAGAAACCCATCAAAACCAAATGAATCTCAAAACAAATATGAAAATCCGACGTTTTGATCGAGATACATACCTCAACTAATTGAACCGAGACGAAATGAGTAGCACACATGACTAAAAACAACAACAAAGAAAAATCTCAAAAATCTTAAACAACAAAAACCTGAACATGGGAATTCTCAGCAGACAGAGACACAACAAAATTGCACCTGGAAAAGTCTGTGTAAGCAACACAAAGAGACACTTCCTTAGAGAGAAATTCAAATATAATGAAGAGAGTAATGAGAGAAAAATGGTTAAGAAATAACAAAAGAAAGTTGGAGAGAAATAAAGTGGGTGCATTAATGGAGTAGCATTAAAGTTTCAAACAACCCAACAAGGAAGGAGGTTGGGAAATTAAATAAATAAGCAATAATAAAAGGACCAAGAGGAGAAAAGGAAGAAGAAGAAAGGGGCCACAAAGACAAATATGGGAATGGGAGAGGAGGGGGAAATTGAAAGGGTAAAGGATGTTTGGTTCTGTTCAATCACCATATTAATAATATTGCAATGCCATTAAACACCAAACAGAATCTTTCTTTTACCTTTTTTTTTTGGGTACCCTACAACTTTGAAGAACAGCCACTGTACTGTTTCCTAGGTGAATTCAATTCAATTCAATTAAATTAAACATCTTATTGTTTGTATTGTGTTTTTCAATGAGTGTTTTTTTTCAATTAATGTTTGCTTTGTTTCTCTTTTTCTTTAACTGTGAAACTATGTCTTCTCTCTTCAATCTGCCTCACATCACATGTTATTTAGATAACGTGTGGATTAAGCAACATCATTAATGGAGTTCTTTTTTTTTTTTTTTAATAATTTATTGGAAGGTTGTTGCCAAATTTATTCCTGCCCATGCTAACTGGATCTGGAATTCACCTTCAGACCAAAAAAGTGGCCTTTTATTTTAACCTTTTCTCATTCTTTAACAAACCTCCTATAAATTATCTAACTTTAAGTAGTATTTTCTTTTTTATGTATAGTTTTTGAGGTAGTATGTTTAGCGAAATAATTCAGGCCCAAATATACATGGTAACAGATATTTTGTTTATTTATAATTTTTTTTAAAGGATAAATATTATGGGGTAGGAGTGAAATTATCACCCCAATAGACACAAAGTCGAAACTCTGAGGCAAAGCATTCGAGTTGGCTGGCAACAAGAGGTGTATACTTATGATTGATTTATGATTAAGACGTCATGAGTTTGAATCTCCCCCTTCTCATTATAATTTGATAAAAAGAAAAATAAATAAATAAATTCAAGTTAACAAAGATTCACAAGGTTGGCATATATGAAAGTCGACCGGGGCATAAAACGTGCTCACAAGCCCCCTTTGAGACCTACCCCTTAGGCTGCTCAATCTGTTAACCGATAAGGGTCAAGTATTGATTTTCATAATCGAACTCTGACTGAGATGCTGAACTAGATTACCACCAAACAATGAAACAAATGCATCATCAACCATTTTGATACATCCATTGATCTTATTTAGTCTATATATTTTCGAGTTAAAGTTGAGTGTGTTTTATGTTTATTCTAATCCAAAAAAAAACTTTGATTTTGGGCTCAAACCGAACACGGCCTTAACCATTTCCCTTGTAAGTTATGAGCAAAGCCCAAAAGACATGAAGTGTACACCAACCCCATTCGAAATCACAAATTTTGCAAATCCATTTGCAGAGCTCGAGGTTCTTTTTTGGAAGAAATGGAGATTTGGATCGCAACTTGGGAGATATTCATGGCGGATTCGTAACTTGATTCTCCTTCAATTCCATTTATTTTACCGATAGATTTTCTCGCCGTCTTTGATTTGGTATCCGATTCTTCGATTCTCCATTGCCTTGCCGATTTCGAAAACCTGTTCTTGATTCTTTTGATTTTCTTTTGGCTGCAGTTGGCGTTTCTTTCGATGGCTAAATCCTCGTTTAAATTGGAGCATCCTCTGGGTTAGTTTTTCCTGTTCATACTGAAATCGACGCTCCTATTTTGTGGTTTTAATCTTTTGTTTCGTTTGATTTGATTATGGCTTCATTGAATGGTTGATTTCTGATCTGAATGTTCGCTTTTGGTGGGGGATTTTGTACTTTATCGATCCGAGTATTGAATTTTAATTGTGATGTTAAAGCTGAAGCTTATAATTAGGATATGTTTAATGCTTTACATATATTCTTAATCCTCCACATTGCATATGTGTTCGTTTATTTATTTATTTTTTTTATTTATGACCCGCTTGCTTGCAAACAGTGGACTATTGTTTCATTTGGATGTGAAGGAAACCCGTAAGAAATTAGTTTTATATAGGTAGCCATTATGAATTGAACCTATCACCTCTTAGTTCCATTGGGCCCTCTTGACCAGTTTAGGATGGTCGTGTGTGTTAGGAATTTGGAAAAATATTAGTAAGAAGATCTTCTACATTGAAAAGATTCAAGGAATCAGAAGGGTTAAAGGATTATAAAAGGTTCAAGAAATCGGACTATAAATAGAGCCACTAGATTTGGTTTCAAAGCATCCCAGTCCAAAACATTTTAAGTTTGATGTACTAACTCTAGTTAAATTCATTTTATATTCTCTTTTGGAGACAAAGGGTGAGAGTAGTATAAACTTTGAAGAGAGTGTTTATGTGAGTGGAGTCGAGAGAGAGAATTCTATGTGATTGTAACAATTTTTCATATAGTGGAAGTTTTTTCTGGTCGTGATTTTTTTATCTAATTTGAGAATTTTTCTACGTAAATCTTGTGTTCTCATTTTTTTTTTCTTTTTAATTTCTCACTTATTTTTTTGCTTATTCCTGGGGAAGGATTTTCCCCAACAGTGTGTTCGGTTATTAATTTGATTGATGAGACTGAAACCCAAATACTCATGTTATATGATGAACAACAAAAGATTAATACAACCAATAATGTTAGATGGAGGAGTATTTTTTGTTGTTGGAACGTTTAATGGAAATGATCATTGCTTGATGTTGTTTATACTCGCGATAAACACTACAGAAGATAAAAAAAAATTACCTTCAATTTTGAATTGACAATCTGAAAATTCCAGAAAGGAGACAGGTTGAATCTGCTAGGATCCGAGAGAAGTATCCTGACAGAATTCCGGTATGATCTTTTTAATTTATGGATTCATGCAATTGTGTGAACTTTCTTGAAATATTTATTTTTTAAAATGTTGTTTAATTTAGGTGATTGTGGAAAGGGCTGAAAAGACTGATGTCCCAGAAATTGATAAGAAAAAGTAAGTTGCCTTTTGTTTTCTGGAATAGCTGAAACACATTTCCATTTTCTTTAGGAAATCACCTTATTCCTGTAAAACTATGCTTTTCAATTCTATAAGGCGACATTTGGAGCGAGAGAATGAGAATCATTATGGAGAGGGAATGTGGGGAGAATCCGAGAAGAAATATTATCGATATTTGAGCTGAAGGGATGATTATGAGAAAACCATTACCCATGTTTGTGATGCTGAAAATCGGGAGGAGCAGACTAGTGATTATAGAGAATAAAAAGTGGTCATGAATAGTGATCATAGAGATGAATAGTGATTATGAATATTGGTCATAAGAGAATGATTGTCGGTAGCCTAATCGTGAGTGTGAGAATTATTCCCTATAATCATACCAACTTTCCTTGCCCCAAACACACCCAAAATATCTTGTGAACAGCATATAAAGCGATTAAACTTTATGAATGCTAAAATGCGATTCTTTAAGAGTGCTTTAGCTTGGCGGCGTGTGGCTTATCCTATGAGTAGCAGTTCCAATGAAGTTAGTTTATCGGGGTTTTTACTTGTACCTTGACTTGGTGAAATGGTCCAATCCCACCATTTTCTCCTTGGTTCAAGTTCTAGCTATATTGATCTCAGTATCATTCTCAAAAGAACTTCGGTTGTTTTCCGTCACTGTTGGTTCTGTAGGACTGTTGTAACATGTTCAATAGCACACAAGTTCAAAATTAATATGTAGACTACATTGAGATGGAACTATCATGGTTTAATTTAGCCTTCAATAATAACCATGCGAATAATAAAAAATGAGTTTAATAGTCACCTACCTAGAATTTAATATCCTACGTGTTTTCTTGACAATGAAATGTTAACAAATTAACCTAGTAGTTAATCAAAAGGTCATAGATAATCCATTGTGGCCACCTACATAAGAATCAATTTCCTAAGGATTTTCTTGACAACCAATTGTTGAGGGCCAAAAAATTTATCACATGAAAATAGTCGTGGTTTAGGTAGGCTGATTTGGACACTCATGGATGTAAAAAAAAGTGAAATTGTTTGTGCGTAAGTTGACTCATACATTGATGATCGACGAATTAAAAAACTACATAGAGATTGAATACCAATGGCAACACGCATGCATGAACCATTTCACGAAATATGTGTCCAGATAGTCTAAAGTCTCGATAGTTAGCTCACTGTCTTCCGGTTAAAATATATATTCCAAGCAACATTCTCTAGTGGTGGATTTGGATGGAGAAATCTCTATTTTTCTTCCCGTATGATGTGTAGGGAAAGTAAAACAATTTGTATGTTTTGGTTTTTTATTTTATTTTATAGGGAACAGACTTTCAAATTTTCTTTGAAGGCCTAAATATATGTTTCTGAGCTTCAAAATGAATAATATCAAGAATTTTCAGGATTTGATAGTTAGAAGAGTTATGGATAATATCAAGATTTAAGCATGTTGCTCTTACACAATCAAAAGTACTCTTCTTCAAAAGGCTGTAATCTAAAGGGAAATTGTGCTACTGTTTCTATTGATGACAGATATTTAGTTCCTGCTGATTTAACTGTTGGTCAGTTTGTATACGTAGTCCGAAAGAAGATCAAGCTCAGCCCTGATAAGGCCATCTTCATGTTTGTCCAGAATCTTCTGCCCCCAATTGGTAAGAGCAAAAACATTAGTTGCAGCACTTTGGGAATGTAGTTTTATTTATCATATCTTGTGCATAATTTTGATTTTATCATTTGTCTGATTCTAAATATTGGTTTTGTTTTGCAGCTGTTATGATGTCTGCAATGTATGAGGAACATAAGGATGAGGATGGTTTCCTCTATATGACCTACAGCGGTGAAAACACATTCGGGGCGTGCTGAAACACGACACGAAGAGACGCAACACAAGCGTGTATAGAAAACTAAAAGGGGAAAAGATAATTTCTGTTCTTATTTTACATAATTCACCCTCACCCCCACCAGTTGGCCTTTTATTTTTATCCTTTCAAATGCAAGCCTTCTGTATAGTAATGAAGCTTTCTGTATAGTAATGGCAATTAATAGCAGTTTATGACACGATGTCTTGCTTGTTCTCTGAAAAATCCATCTATTTTTTAGATTAGTTGTTGAGTTTGAAAAAATGCAGGGAAACAAATAATACTATGAGATTACATGAGTTTGTTATCAGAAAACTACGAGGGGGTGTTTGTTTGAAGGATTTAACGAGCTTTTAGGAATTAACTTTTCAACTCTTCTTTAAAAAATTACATTCAAATGAGCTATTGTAATCATTCAAAATAATTACTCATTTTTGACTATTCAAAATTCATTTATTATCATTCGAGTCTAATTATTTATTTATAACCACTCATTTCTAACCTTTGAAAATAATGACTCTTTTTTATCACATCTAAATGAATTATTGTCTGTAATCCTTCTACAAAAACCATAATCTAAAGGAGCTATTAATAATAACTACAACTCCTCTACACATAACCACATCTATATGAGTTATTATTAAAACTCGAATTTTTAATCACTTAAGATAACTCTTCATTTATAATTACTCAAAAATTCAAAATAGTCCCTCTACAATTTCACATCCAAACACCTTCCACTTAGTTTCAAAAAATCGATAAGAAAGATTGTTTTTATCTCACAATGAATCAAGATCAAGAAATCAACCGATCCAAGAATAAAAAAACAATCTTTTTTGATTGGATGGGAATGAATGAAGAAATACTAAGTTGAAGATATCCACAGGGAAAACAAACGCATACTTAGAGTCATTTGGAGACCTTTTTGTGGTACTGATTCTTGACCCATTTGATGCCTACTGAAGTTCCAGATTTCAGCTTTTGAGCACCCACAGCTGCAAGGGCGATCAAATTTTAAAATCCTATATTTAATTTTATAGAAATTTATCAATTTCAAATTTCATTCGACGATCAAGTTGATTGAAGCATTTAATTGTCATAGAGTCGCCTAATGGTAAAAAAAGTATGGTAGAACTGAAACTTTTTAGAGGAGATGAACTATAACCACATATGTAAAATTAATTTCCCATCACAACAGTCCCAAATACTAAAAAGAAAAAAAAAAAAAAAAAGGTAAAAAAAGGATTGAAGGGTTTAAATTTCAGTTGAAGACAAAGAATAAAAAGAAAAGTTGAAGAAGATCCTTTTTAGGATCAAAAGTCACATCCATCCAATGAGATTCAGAGTATTGATACCAAAAATTGAATGAGCAACACAGATTCAAATAGATCATGAAAGCCCTAAAAAATCAAAGTGGAAGGTCAAATAAAAGCAATGAATCGAAAACAACAAATGAAATTACGGTGCAAAAGTCGTACTCTCAAGGATTCCAATCCACCAAAAATGAACAACAAACAAAGATACGTACGCCCAAAAATACCTTTCAAAATGGAATATTGAGAATAAGATATGAAATTGGCTGAGCCTCGCTACTGTACTCTCTCTATATTCTCTTTCTATAATATTCCTAACAAAACACACTATTTTTTTTCTCAAAAATCAATTATTTAATGGTAGGATCCTTAACCATTTATTTTCAATTTTTCTTTTATTTAATTCAGCTCAATTTTTATTTTTTCCTATTTTTTGTATGCACCTATGTATATATATATTTTTTTATGTATATGCATGTGTGTGTATATATGAATGTGCATCATCATTCTATTAGAGAATTTTTTTTAAAACAAGGTAGTCTAACTCATATACTAATAAAAACAGTAGTTGAGCAAAAGCAATATATACGATGTCATTAACTTAAAAATAGACAAAAATTATAAAATCATAATTCAGTTTGGTTTGTTCATTTTTTTTATACACTTTAATCAATCAAATATATATATATATATATATATATATATTAATTGAATTTTAATATATAATAATAGAATGTCAATAATTTGTAATGATTTAGTTTTTATTGTTAAAATATTTATTAAGGCTCGTATAGAAGTAGACATCGAAAGACTTATATCACATAAAAAAGAAAAAATAAAAAACAACGAACAATCTAACAAAGAAAAAAAAGTCTTTTATAAAGACCGGTGGATATTTACTTAAATTAATTTGAGACTTTGTAGCTCTCAATTTCGAAAATGATGACAATAGAATGAGCGAAGGGTATCGTCATCTAATTCAAGAAGCCAAATAATAATAATAATAATAAAACTTTGCTTCAAAATCTGGATCTGTCCATTTATGCTTGTCATGATCTATGCCCAACTACTATATTTCAAAAGCATAAAAAGTTTCTACATATTAAATTATTTTTTTTAAAAATATTACAATATTAAATGAATACCAACTTTTTGAACCAGTTTTTTTCTCCACCTATATAATAAACAAAATCAACAAAAAGCTTCAATTTGGTTAATCATTGAGCCGTGCGCACGTTCAAACAATCAAATGTTTCCAAAATAGTTTTTTTAATTTTTTTTTTTATTATACATATAATTCACAAAGATAGATCTCAATATTTAATTGATCATGCTTTTTTAGAAAATAAGTTTTATTTATTTATTTACAATTCATCCAAGAACAATAATAAGAATATAGAAGACAAAAATCCATATTGCACGGCCTTAAAATTTGAGAATTGTATAAGTAAAAGCTTGAAACAAATATTTACATCAATTTAAACATGTAACAATTTATGCATCTTTATTAGATTATGTTTGAATTTGTTAGTTTACATGGGTATAAATTCGAAATATATATGTCAATTGAGCTTAATTTTCATAATCATTTTAAATAAATTGATAATTTTCTAATTGAGTCATTGTTTGGAACCTCTCCAATTGAGAGGAATTAATTTATTACTTAAAAAACATGTGAAAGTAAAAATTTGAATTCAATCAGGCTCGTGCTATTAGTCCAATTCTTGCAATTTAGGTTGAGTATTCTAGGTTGCTTGACTTGTCAGTTTTTTTTGTACAATCTTAGTAATTTTTATGTCTTATATTTCAAATTTTGATATATAAAGTATTTTTTTAAAAAAAAAAATTCAATAATCGAGTAAAAATGTGATTCAAACTTCTCACATAGATCAAAAGGTACAATATATAATTGAACTTTGTTCTAAGTTGCCATGCACAATTAGAGATATCCACAATAAAAAATCTTGTTGAATATTTCAATAGTTTAAAATTTTATTAGATACGATGTTAAAAGTTTAACAACTAAATTCATAATTTAACATTGATTAATTAAGGGATAAGAGTTGGTGTGTGTTGGTTGTGGCCAAGTGGCTGAATTTGGAGCTTAGGATTCAAGAAATTAGGTAAAACCAGTTATTGTGAAATCTAGGCCGTCCATTCTCCATCCACCCCAACCTCCTCAACCCACCACCGTTGGACCAAACATACTAATTCTACTTTCCTTTGAGATATTATCATAATTAAAATCAACCCCTAATCTCAATTATTAAAAAAAAAAAAAAAAACAATCCCCTAACAACCACAAAAAATAATAGTATAACCTATTAGGCTAATCATTTTTTTGTTTTTTGAGATCTTATAATCTTTTGGTTATTAAATCAGGCAAGATATTATTGTTAAGCTAATCTAAATATATCTTAATTGGTTAAAATATATTTTAAAAAAAATTCCAACCATGTGATAGAGCTTAACAAAGATGCATGTTAAAAATATAAACTTAGTATATGTAACTTGGAAAAGGTTTTTTTTTGAGAATGTAACTTGGAAAAGGTTAGATGAATGTAGTTTTTTTTTTTTTTTTTTTTTGAGATTAGATGAATGTAGTTCGTATATGTTTTAAAATATGAATTATCTCATTATAATAGTTTTTATATTTTCTAAATGATAGAGAGTAGATTTGTAATTTAAAATATGTTTTTTTAATGAGAATTCATAAATTTAAAACGAATTCCATTGAAGAGTTTTTATTTTATTCATATATATTGAGTTAACCCTATTTTGATTCATTTTTAAAAATTTAATATTTAAATTCAATAAAAAAAATTAAAATCAATTTTATTGACCGAGTTTAAAATAGTCTTTTTAAAATTTTATTTTATTTGCATTACATTTTTTGTACTAAAATTATAATAATTATTGAACAAACTTTAATAGAATCAACTTCAAACTTAATATAAAGATTAATGATAAGTTTTTATTAGACAGAGATCAAAACTAAACCAAGAACTAAACAGAACAAATCTTTTTTCGAAGATATTTAAATCATTTTTTTGATATACGAAAAGAATTGAAATGGGTAAGAATATCCCAAATGTGTAGTGGAGCAAAATTTCTATTCTAAATTATCATTATACATGTAGAAGAAAGAATTAATGACGGCGTGAGTATCCCAAATTATATAGTAAGCAAAATTTCCATTCTCAATTATCATTTTTTTTTTGTTGGGTATAATGGCAGGAGGAGGACAAATACAGATATTCGAGATCGAATATGTGACATTGGTGTTGATGCTTAATTATCATTTCATATATATAACAAAGAAAGAATGCAAAACTGTTAATAGAGCAGTAGCTCAAGCGGCATCGATGTACACCTAATGACCTTGAACTCTTAGATTCGAGTCTCTCCCACCACCAATTTTTGTAATCTAAAAAAAAAGAATGCAAAAATAAAAATGAAAGGATAAAAAGAGTTAAAAAAAGTCAATATTGGCAAACGTAGAAAACTACAAAAACAGTTCGGGAAATGAAGTAAACTAAATGCGTAGACTTTGTCAATATATGCCTTTAAGTTTCGTGTACAAAAGGGAAGAAACTGGGCGACCTAAATTAAAATTTAATTACAATATGAGCGTCTCTAAAGAGAAATGTCCAGCGGAGAAGTGGTGGCGCGTGAGCATTCACAGCGGCGCGTGACCATGGCGGAAAGGTGAGTTTTGAATTAAAATTGGATGAAGATATTGACGCGTTTCAATTTGAAAGGCATGGTTAAGAAAAATGGAAAATTGTTATTAATTTGTTTTAGCTGTGTGTTTTCTGATTGAGCCGCGTCAATATCTCCTTTGAAATTCGCTACCACCGCCACAGCTCTCGCTTACTGGGGTAATTAATTATTCTCTTTTTAACCTAATTTTACTTTTTTGCTCAAAGTTGCATGCAATCTTTTAACTTTGTTTTTGTGGGATGAAAAATCTCTTCCAAGTTTGTCACTAAGCTCATCCAATGCAATCCGGGGAACTTAGAGATGTCCACGGGGCGAGATAGAAATATGACTTCTCCAATTTTATTCCCTGCCACTCATTTTAATCATATTTTGCAAATTTTTCATTAAATTTTACTTCTCATAAAATAATTATAAATTTAATAAATTCTAAATTATTTATATCTATAATTATTAATACTTTTTTAATAGTGTATTACAAATACTCATTAATATTAATATTATGATATATAGTATGCCGTCGGTCATGTTTGCTATTTTTTTTAAATGATCGTAGTGACTACATTAGAAAATTTTTCTAAATTTTATGAGGTAGAAATTCTCAGAATTCATTAGGGTTAGAATTTTACAAAAGTTGTAGAGAGATAGATTCTTATGAGTTTTTACACAGGCATGCTGTTTGTGAGATGATAATATTATGTGAGTTTAATTTTGTTCAAGGTGTCAATCTGAAAATTAAAAACTTATATAGATTCAAATTGGATCATCTCAAATGTGGTTGAATTATTCAAGAAAAAGAAATCGGCCAAGGTAAATTGCTTCTTGAAACTTCTTTATTATTCTTAAACACCACACATAATCTACCTTACTGTTGTTATTATATTGTTCATTTGAATCACATATCATGATTTACTTTTGGTTAAATATTTTAATCATTGGTAGAGTTTTGGGGGGTTAGGTTATTTTTTACCTAACAATTTTGAGTGATTGTAAAATAATGTGTTCATACATAAAGTATCATTTGACTTGAGGGAGAGTTGAGAGGACAACACATTCTTCCCTACTTGTATCCATCCTTGAAGCTCTTGGTTGTGGTATTGTGAATGAGATATTTCTTTGAAATTTTAATAGTGGATATATGACTAGTTTCTCAAGCACTTCAAAATTGATGTGTTGTCTTCTTCATCTCTATTTTGTTTTGCCATATATTATTGTGTTTTGTTTTATTTTGTTTTGCACACAACAGATTTGAAGAGCATGGATTCATTATGGATCAATATTTTGATATTAGAGTCATTTTGTTCAACAATTTGGGATCTAAATATTAGAGATAAATCCAAGAAGAAAGATTTTGAGACCATGTTTGTTAAAAAAAAAAATTAATGGCCAAAGTAGTAAGTCAAGTAGATCTATCTATAAATCTGATGTTAAAAAAGAGAGTAAGTTTACATGTAATTATTGTAAAGAAAAAGAATATTAATAGGTATGAATGTTAGGAGATGAAAGCTCAATGCAAGGAAGTTGCTTATCTCCTTGGTATGTAGTTCTGATCATTATGAAAAGGAGTGGATTATGAATTCTAGTTGCACTTTTCATATGTCCTCTTATAATCACTATTTTGAAAATCTGAAAATTTTGGAGGCTATTAAAATAATTATGGAAAATGATCAACAATGTGTGAGATTATGGGAGTAAATTTGATCAGGTTTAGCATCAATCGAGTCAGATGGAGAATAATTGCTTTTTTTTTTATTCTATTATGAAGGTCCATATTAGATATTTTATGCATAACATGAATCATAAGATCTTGAATAATATGATTATTACGAAATGTAATTGAATGTTATTAGGATTAATACATATCTCCTGACATCATGATTAAAGAACTTTTTGATTCAACACAAAAAATGAGTGTTGATATTGAAGTTTTTTAACAATTGCTTCAATAGAAGAAATTAGTTTCTCCCTCTTTACCTATAAACTTGAATGTGTTTTCAAGTATCTTAATTCTTCTTTCTCTTTCACTTTCACACATTTGAGATGAACAAATGCATTTATATTTATAAGTAGAGGGAGGACCAATGTATGAATTCATTTAAGGTAGTTTAACTTTCCATCAAAATTAACTTAAACAAACATTAATTCAAGTGAAGTAAAACTTACTTCTCATAAACATATTTCTCATAAATTTTAGAGAAGTAAAACTCACACTCATTAATATTTCTCATAAACTTGAGAAAAATAAAACTCATCTATCACAAACATAACATATTAATTGGAAAACGTGATTTTATAAATACACTAGTAGAATATTGGGTATTGATGGCGGGCGAGACCCGCCATTAATTAAAAACAATGGCGGGCAAGAACCCGCCATCAATATTGCTGACATTAAAGACAAACGATGGCGGGCACAAAAGGTGTGGCGGGCAATGCCCGCCACCAATACATTATTATGACAGACGAAAAATGCCTGCCACCAATTCTTTATTATGGCGGGCACTTAATGCCCGCCACCAATACTACTTTGTTCTAATTAAAATATTGTTGATCAAAACTCTTGCTTCTTCAACCTCATCAATTTCAGGAAGACACGCAAAGATTTGTGCCGTTTCATAATCTCTACCACCACTTCTTTAGTATTTTACGGAGAAATCGACACCTTCATCTCTCAAATTCAATCAAATCTTCAAAAACACCCAAAATGAAACAATCATTCAAAGACTTAAAAAAAACAGAACAGCTAAGATCAAGAGAAAACATAGAACCCTAAAGTTCAAATCTTCAAAAATTAGAGGAAAAAAAAAAGGATATGTCAAGTGTGGATGGGTACGATAAATAAAGAAAATGAATCTTACAAGTTTGGCTTCTTTATACTCTTGAATTACTTCATCTTCATCAAGGAGCTCCTCTAAAACCAAAACAATCTCCCTTGCAACAAGATGAAAATAAAATCCAAGTTCTCGAACTTCAATTTCCTTCCTATGATACGACTTTTGGAAGAAAGAAAATGAAATTGAAATAAATCACAATACACAATCCACACTACAATAATGATGAATGCTTTACAACTACAACAATAAAAACGTATGAATGAAGATGAAACGAAAGATCACTCACAAGCGACATTGCGTACAATGGTTATTTTTCGAAGAGAGTTTGTCGAAGAAAGGAGAAGAAGTAAAAAAGAAGAGGGTTCATGTTTAAAGAGAAGAAAGAGAAGCGAGAAGAGGTGAAAGAGAAGCGGGAAATTTTGGTTAAAAAAGTCATTAACAAAAGATGACGGACATATTACAGCCCGACACCAAAAGTAATTGATGGAGGGCATATTTTCCCGCCATCATTAACGATATACAGCTCTCATCTTTGGTGGCGGGCATTGCCCGCCACCAAAAGTCCGACTTTTAAAAAAACTCAACCCGCCATCTTTTCATCCATGTTTTTCTTACAATCTTTTTAGTCCGCCATCTATTCTTGTAATTGTAGTAGTGATAGATCATATTAATAGAGAATATAAATTTCATTCTAAATGAAGAATGAAACGTTTAATATTTTCGAATCGTACACATTGCTCAAAGATCTTTTATTTGAAATGCTTGATTTAGAATACTCAAGTTTGTATACATTTTAATAGTTAGAATGTATTATAGCATGGTTTGAGAATCATTCTTTTTAATGATAGAACTAAACACATAGATATTGGATTTCATTATGTCATAGAAATTGTTTATAAGAATAGGTTGATGTTATTGAAAATGAATATAGTGCGCATTCCTACTAATATTAAAACAAAGTTGTGTCATCTTCTAAAAGATTTGAATACATCTATGATTTGCTCGTTAAGAACAAGTTTTGATTCAGTTATGAAATTGTGAAGTTAATGATACATTCTGTATGACATTTTTTCTCATGCCATTAGAATATGTTTTTCAAAAGAGTAATTTGTTAATCTAAATCACATATTATGATTTACCTTTGGTTAAATGTTTTAACCATGATAGTGTTTTCGGGTTAGGTTATTATTATTTTTTTTTTTGGAAACTGGGAAATCGAAACTTTGCTCCCTTATATCCAAGACAACACTAGTCCGTCTCTAGACTGTGGCACCGAGATACTTCGAAGGATATTCTAGTTTAAGCGCTTTCCAACGGCTTCGGGGGTTAGGTTATCTTTGACCTAACAATTTTGAATGATTGTAAAATGTGCTCATATATAAAGCACTATTTGGCTTGGGTGAGAGATCAACACCTTCTTCCCAGTTTTGTACCTATCTTTGAAGCTCGTGATCGGGGCATCATGAGTGAAATATCTTTAGAAATTTTGATAGTTAATGTTAAGTTAGTTTTCGAACCACTTTAAATTGAGCTGATATTATTGTATTCTATTTTGAATATTTATTTTGTACAATAGATTAGGAGAGCTTGGATCCATTATTATTAATTTTAATTCGGATTGACTTGGATTGAACACTAAAAAATTGGCAAATTCCACGACCACTTAAATCTAAAAAATTATAAATTATAATTCAATTAAACTCTACGTTTGAGTGGTTAGAGTTAGAAACCGTCAGAATTATATTTTCCCATACTACAAATTTCTTTGTCTTTTTAGTACATATAAAGAGAGGGGACAAATATCAATTTTCGAAATTAAACTTGTGACATTGATGCATTTGATCCAAACTACAAATTTCATATATTTACTTATTTAATGACCTTCATTTTCCAATAAAAGTTCTTTTAAAAAGAAAATAAAAAAGGAAATTTTTTCAGATCACAAGTTCGTAAAGTCGGGCCACTGAGGCCTCAAATGTCAAAAACGTAAAAAAAACACACACACAAAAATGCAAGGGGGAAAAAAAAAAAAAAAAAAAACTTCGCTTCTTCCCCACCACAAATTTCACAAAAGTGTTATCCAAAAACCTGTTTTCTTCTCCAATTCTTCCCATTCTTCCTGTATTTCTCGCTAAATCCCTATCAATTCGGATAACACTGAAGCAACTTCCAAAATCATGCTCTTAAATCTCTCTTCATCTTCTTTTTCCCTTCTCAAATCATCAAATTCCAAGTTCCCCTTCTCAGATTTTTCACTCAAATCCAGAACCCACTTCTCCAAATCCATATCACCCCATTCTTTCCCTTCCTCTGATCTTACTTTCAAGAACAGACACCAAATTCTCTGGCAAAATACCGAAACCCCATGTCGGAGAAGCGGCGATTTCCGGCTGTGGGCTCTCGCCGGAATCGATATCGGAAGTGCTCAGTCGGTTCTCGAGGCGGCGGCGGTGCTGACGGCCATCATTGTCGTTCACGAGAGCGGCCATTTCCTCGCCGCCTGTTTGCAGGGCATTCATGTAAGTAAATTCGCAATAGGGTTTGGTCCAATTCTTGCTAAATTCAACAAGAACAATGTAGAATACTCGATTAGGGCTTTTCCTTTAGGAGGGTTTGTGGGGTTTCCTGATAATGATCCTGAAAGTGATATTCCAGTGGATGATGATAATCTGCTTAAAAATAGACCGATTTTGGATAGGGCGATTGTGATTTCTGCTGGTGTTATTGCTAATATAATCTTTGCGTATTTAATTATCTTGATTCAAGTCTCGTCTGTTGGTTTGCCTGTCCAAGAGCCATTTCCTGGTGTTCTTGTGCCTGAGGTTTTAGCCTCTTCGGCTGCTTCGCGAGATGGGCTGCTTCCAGGTGATGTGATTCTTGCTGTTAATGGAAATGAACTTCCAAAATTGGGTTCTACAGCAGTTTCTGAGCTTGTCGAGGCAATTAAAAGAAGCCCGAATAGAACTGTGATTCTCAAAGTTGAAAGAGAGAAACATGATCTTGAAATTGGGGTCACCCCAGATGAGAGTTCTGATGGAACTGGAAGAATTGGGGTTCAGCTTTCACCCAATGTAAAGATTTCTAAAGTTGTAGCTAAGAATTTCTTGGAGGCTTTTAGTTATTCGAAAACCGAGTTTTTGGGTCTGTCGTATAATGTTGTGGATAGCTTGAAGCAGACATTTCTGAATTTCTCTCAATCTGCTAGTAAGGTTTCTGGTCCTGTGGCTATTATTGCTGTTGGTGCAGAAGTGGCTAGGTCTAATGTTAATGGGCTGTATCAATTTGCTGCCGTGCTTAATATTAACCTTGCTGTTATAAACCTTCTGCCCTTGCCTGCATTGGACGGCGGTTCGCTGGCTTTAATCCTCATTGAGGCTGCAAGGGGAGGGAGGAAGCTGCCTCTTGAACTCGAGCAGCGAATCATGTCGTCTGGGATCATGCTCGTTGTACTTCTTGGGCTGTTCCTCATCGTCAAAGATACGTTAAACCTTGAATTTATAAAAGACTTGTTATGATAAGACAATGCTCGACGAATGGTTACGGTTGGTGTGTCTCAGGGGTTCAGGGAAAACAAACTCTGTTGTAACTGTAAATGCTTGACTTGATGATTCTAGTGTTGGGGTTGTAGTTTTAGAGCTCATTATGCTTTCATGTTGTTGGCTTCAGCTGGAATAGAGAAAGATCAGATCATTTATAACAAAATGGAACCCCTATTCTTATCAGCTTTGTACTCCCTTCACTTCAAATCAACAGGTCAAATATACAAAACAAACACCTTGTCTTTGTGTATATTTATTGTTGCTTGAATCCCCCTGTCCTTCTGTTGCAGGCAGAAAGAATCGACGTCTATTTGTCGGGTTTTTATTCGGTCGAAGACATGGCTATGGGAGGATGTAATATACCATCCTTTGCTTTATAAAAACATTTGATCTTTGTACGTTTGTTTCTTGATAGAGTTTATCCTAATAAGAGACGAGTTTGAAGAGCTGAATGATTCAATGAAAAGAAGGAACTGATTTCAAATTCAGCAGCTTTTACAGTTTAATAAAAAAAGCAGGCGAAAGTATAAACTTAGTTTTGTTGGTCTAACTCTTCGGATATTATGAAGCGAATCATATGCACAATCTTTTCTTTGGAAAGTCTATTTCTTACCTTAAAAGACAGAGACCTTCTTGATAAGCCGAAGCGTTTGAAGGTATAAAAAATTTTAATGTCTTGGTAAAATTTATATTAAATGATTTAAAAAATTAGAATTTAATTTATATGATTCGGAAGAAATAAGAAAGATTTAACCATATAATTTAAAAAAATGAAATTTAATCTTATGGTTTAAATAGTAGTACTTGTGGATTGGAATCATTCACGAATTAAATATTTGAAAATCAGTTATTCATTGTGATTTAAGTGATCAATAAGAATATCGAATGAGTTAGTGACGCGATTGGTTATCTGGTTTGGTGTTAATTCATTTTCATTCTATGGTCACGGGTTCGATCCATGAAATTGGTATTTGTAATCTTCCTCCCCCAACTTAAATAGATATAGATATAAAGTTTCATGTGAATTAACGGTTCAGTAATTTCATTATTTGGTGGTAATTCAATCAGTTTATTTCTGGAAATCAGTATTTGGCTCTCATATTATTTGAGAGCAATAATGTCCTTAATAGAGTTTGTTTGGTCCCCTCTCAAAATATTTTTTTGGAGTAGTCCTACTTTTAAATCTTACCTAGTGCAAATATGGTTATGAAAATTAAAATCATATACGCATTATTTATCTTATCTTATTAAGATTAGGTGCAACAAAAGAAATACTTTAGCAGCTACGCAAAGATTTCACATCTCTCCACTTTCAATTGTTGTAATCTAAAAAAAAAAGTGTTTCAATCGAGAGAATCTATCATTTATATAAGGTTTGTCGTCTTTTTCACCCTAATTTCTACTGAAATAATAAAATTAAAAAAAAATTAAGAAAAGCGATTTTTTGTTTAATTTTTTTAAAAAAAGGTAATCAGAGGCGTGGGGGTGGGGTATGTTTTTGATTGAGAGTGGGAAATAAGGTTGGACAGGAAAGGGGAGGAAGAAAGGATTGGCATTTGGGATGATTCTGTGTAATAGGTTATGTAATAGAGTGGCTGATACTCTAGTCAAACCGAAAACTCCTGAGTTTTTTTGTTGGCAGGTCTCTTCGTTTGCTGTGGAGGAGAGAACTGGAGGGGGAATCTCCCCCCTGCTGTTGGCTCCTTGGTGGAGGATGATTGCTTGTGCTTGGTTGTTTGATTTGATGAATTGTTTTTCTCAAAAAAAAGGGTTCTTGCTCTTCCTTGCCCTAATGATTGATAGACTACATCACTACATCCGAGAGCTTCGACTACTCCGTAAGACCATGGAGGTCGCAATGAAGCAAATTCGAGCATTGGAGGATGCAACTGCAGAGAAGAGGCAACTGCCTTAAAGAATAAAATAACCAAACTGGAATCTGAGGTTGAGGCAAAAACAAAAGAAGCAAATGAAGCAGAAGCTGAAACAGATGCACTAAGAAACCAATCTGGGGAGTACCTGCTCGAGTATGATCGGTTGCTGGAGGATAATCAGAATATTTGGAATCAGTTGGACTCGATTGACCATGGCTCGGATGTAAAATGAGGTCGTACGAATCTTTTCGCATCGTATCGGAGGGCCTCTCGCTAGTTGGATCGAAACAATGAAATGAAATTAAGCCAAGAAATTGATGGAAAGATGTTGTTTTGAAAACTTAGCATATTATTGAAAAGTTGGAGCTTAATCCATCTAGAATACTTTACATGGCTGTGTGTACCTCTTTTGAATGTAATTACATTGTATAGGACATGTGATCCAATGTAATCCATTTTGCTCCTGATCGTAAGTTCACATAAGGCTATTCTTTCAATAGATCTTCTCTTTGCTTGAGATTTCAATTAAGTAAACATTTAAATTCAACTAATCTTAAACAAAATATTTATGTGACATACCTGTTTTTTTTTATTGTTTTTTTTAATGTAGCAATGATTTTAACCTAGGATCTCTTGATACCATAGTCGAAGACATGAACCTTGTTTGTTAACAAAATTATTTTTTGAAATTTGATAATTTTTTTGCAAAAAATAAAAATAAAACTCCATTTAAGTTCCTTTATTTTGAAATTTAAGTTTTTTTTAGATTGAAATTTAAGTTCCTTTATTGCCCACTTTCTAAAATGTTTTTAAAATTTAAACTACATTTTAAAAACAAAAAAACATAGCTTTGAAAATCTTGACTTAAAAAAATGGAACATTACTTCTATAATTAAAAACTAAACAAGTAGCTAATTCTCTCTCAAAAAAGAAGAAAGAACTAAACAAATAGAATACCTAAATTCTTACTTTTTTTAGAAATATTAACTTTAACTAATAAATTTTTAATTTCATCAAAATGAACACCATTACTTACAACTTTATATATCCCGTTTAATATTTGGCCAAATTCAGCTACTTAATTTCACAAAAGGAAGTCATAACCTCTCAATTCTTCTCTAAAAATTGTCACAGCCTCTATAAACACTTTTAACCAACTGTGAAAAGTTTTTTTTTTTTTTTTAATTTTTTTTTTAATTATGGAGATAGAAAAATTGAGACAATCTATATAGGTCATTAAACATACACTAATACTATTGAACTATTATTCTAATTGGCAACGGTGAAAAGAATCTTTGGAAATAGTGAAATCAGACATTTATTTGGAAGGGTATGAAAAGCTAGTATGAATTCCTAAACAATATGCAAATTTTCATTAGTTAGGATCGGAAGAAAAAAAAAAGAAGGAAATTATACCAGATTAGCTCTTTTCACAAAATAATTACAAATATAGACAAATTCTAAAGTATTTGTATATGGAGTCTTTAATACATTTTAATATAATATTATAAATACTCATTAATATAATATTTGGATTATTAATTAATAAAGTATTATAAGAAAGTATCTATGAATACTTAATACCAATGATTATATCTGCTAATTTTTTTTAAATGATCATATTTGTAATTATTTTCGGACTACTCTTGTCAAGTTTCTTAAAAATAATTAAATTCCTTCTCATTTTCATCTCTCATTACTTTTTTTTTCTTCTTGCGAAAATCACCTCTCATTACCTATCTCTTTTAAGCCCCTTTCATTACCTATCAACGTACAATTCTAAGGGCCAACAAGTATACAGTTCTAACGACTAACGACATTTTGTACAATCTAGTAATTATTATATAATAATTTTGAATCTCCTTCTTCCTAATATTGTTGTATAAAAAAAATGTACAACTCCAAGGTAATTTTAAAAGTTAAATATATATTAGAAATGATTTTCAAATTTCCAAATAGGCAGACAAACAGCTTAAATTATGCTAATGTTATTATACAAATGATGAATCATGATGACTTAATTTTAACTTTCTCTTGATCATACAAGTTAAATTTGTAGATTTTAAAATTATATATGTTGGACAAACAAAGTTGTCCCACACCCCTAAGATAAGGGAAAGATCTTGTGTATATAAGGTGAGGACAACACCTCCATTGATATGAGGTTTTTTGGGAGATGCCAAAAAATAAAGTCATGAGGGGTGATTCCCAAAGTGGACAATATCATATCAATGTGGAGATTTGTGATTGTTCGTTGTCCCTAACAAGTGGTATCAGAGCTCAGGCCCTTGAATTAGCGATGTGGGTGAAGACTCCCGATGTAGAACAAAGGAGGGGCGAGCTCGTATGGCTCGGTGTACTTTGTTCGAGGGGAGGTTCCTCCGATATGGACAAAGTCGATAAGGCTCGAAGGGTTCGAGGTGTACTTTGTTTGAAGGGAGGATTGTTGGACAAACAAAGTTGTCCCACATCCCTAAGATAAGGGAAAGATCTTGTGTATATAAGGTGAGGACAACACCCCCATGGATAGGCCTTTTGGGAGATGCCCAAAAACAAAGCCATGAGGGGTGATTCCCAAAGTGGACAATATCATATCAATGTGAAGGTTTGTGGATGTTCGTTGCCCCTAACAAGTGGTATCAGAGCTCAGGCTCTTGAATTAGCGATGTGGGTGAAGACTTCCAATGTAGAACAAAGGAGGGGCGAGCCTCGTATGGCTCGGTGTACTTTGTTCGAGGGGAGGTCTCCTCCATATAGACAAAGTCGATAAGGTTCAAAGGGTTCGAAGTGTACTTTGTTTGAGGGGAGGATTGTTGAGCAAGCAAAGTTGTCCCACATCGCTAAGATAAGGGAAAGATCTTGTGTATATAGAAGGGGACAACACCTCCATTGATATGAGGCCTTTTGAGAGATGCCCAAAAGAAAAGCCATGAGGGGTGATTCCCAAAGTGGACAATATCATATCAATGTGGAGGTTTGTGGATGTTCGTTGTCCCTAACAAGTGGTATCAGAGCTCAGGCTCTTGAATTAGCAATGTGGGTGAAGACTCCCGATGTAGAACAAAGGAGGGGCGAGCTCGTATGGCTCGGTGTACTTTGTTCGAGTGGAGGTTCCTCCGATATAGACAAAGTCGAGAAGGCTCGAAGGGTTCGAGGTGTACTTTGTTTGAGGGGAGGATTGTTGGACAACACCTCCATTGATATGAGGTATTTTGGGAGATGCCTAAAAACAAAGCCATGAGGGGTGATTCTCAAAGTGGACAATATCATATCAATGTGAAGGTTTGTGGTTGTTTGTTGCCCCTAACAATATAAACTAAATTCTAATTTGTTTGACTAAATTTATAAGGTACCATATATATATATATATATATGAGCAATACTTAGGTAAGGGTGGGTAAGTATTTACCTACTCTAAAACCACATATTTTTACTTTTTTTTATTTCTCTCTCCATTAATTAAAACCATTTTTTTTTTAAAAAAGATAAAAATATGTGGCTCTAAGTTCAAAATACTTAGCCACCCTTACTTAAGTATAGCTTACATATATCAATAAAAAAAAAATTTTAAAAAAAGGCAAAACATAAAAGAGACCAAGTAGGGTGTTGATTAATGAGTAGTAATAAAGTCACACATGGGATGGCCTGTTAAATAACCAATGGTGGATGGGAGTTAGGCCCTTCTTCCTTCATTTACCACAACTCACCTCCCTTTTTTTCCATTTTGTCTTTCATGCTTTTAAAACTTCAAACTTATTATGATTCTATTTGGGGTTTTAATTATTATTTTTAAAATTTTATTATATGGAAGTAATTGCAAAAAGTTATCCTTTTGAATGTGATATTTCTCCTTCCACTAGGAAACTAAATCATGCAACTCTTTTTGAATTCATGTGAAAACTTTCTTTTCTCGTTTCTTCTTTTTTGCAATGCAAAAATGGGCTTTTGATTATTTTTAAAATTATTTCCCAAGTTTATATCAGATATGCATAGGTTGAACATTGATGATCCTAACTCCATAGTACACATTTGAGAGTATTTTTGCACATTAAGAAGTCCAATCACTAGAGACAAGCCAATGTAAAGTGTCCATTCATATAATAATGGTTTGGAAAGTGCTCTCGAGTATGAACTACCATATTGAATACCTCGACATTGAATATCCTCGGCAGATGGTTGAATGGAAGGATTTGGAGAGGACATGAGGTGATTTTGAGAAGATAAAATCTTGTCACGTTTGAACAACTAAGAGTGATTTTGACAGAGAACTCGTTTGATACGAAGAATTATAAGTGATTGACAAAAACTCTTGTTTAATATGAGAGTATTTTTTAGGTGTTTTATGAACACTATTTGGAGTCAGACCTATCAAATGTGAGGTTCGGCTAACCTCTACCCAACTTATCACCTCGACAAGATTTTTATGCTACTCCCCCTTCCAACCTTTGTACACCAAATAAGATTTTAACTTCTATTTCTCTATCACAAACCGCACGCTCTCTATTCCACGTCTTTCTCAAACCAAATACACACCTTATTCTTTTCCAATTATATATATATATATTTAATTTGAGAATATAGGAATATATTATTAAAATTTAAAACATATATAATGATACATTAAAAAATAGTAATGAAAAAAAAAATCATATATTCTATAATAATAAACAAAAAATGAAGTCCTATAATTAGTTGAAATTAGTCAACAAAATCAATAACTCAACAGTATGAATGTACATCAAATAATCAAAAGGTGATAAGTTCAAATCTTTCCATTTTGAATTGTCATGATTTTTTTTTTTTAAGTTAATGGCAAATTCAAATAAAATCAAATACATCGGTCAGAGAAACTAAGGGCTCGTTTGATAACGTTCCTATTTCCTGTTTCTTATTTTTTAGAAACAGGTTTGTTTGATAATTGTTCCCATTTCTTGTTTCTCAAACAAAAGAGAAACGTTTCTCAAAAAGGGTGAAAAAGTGAGAAACTACCAAAAGTAGTTTCTTTAGTTCCGTTTCTTGTTTTAAGCCTGATATTGTGTTTAATATATATATAGAAAAGCGCACCATTGTAAAATAAAAGGTGTTTTTGCCTAGTGGTGATGAGGTTCAAATCTCACTTGAGGATTTTTTTAAATTAATAGCACTGTTTTCAGAGTAATATAATCGTTATAAATTTGAGTGAACTTCAAAGTAAACATAACATATAATTTTTTTTTATAAAATGTTTATTTATATTAAACCATACACATTTTTTAAAACTATTTTAATGAATTTTTAATTCATATTATATATTTTTATACTACATTATCTTTTTTTAAACAATTATACATAAAAAAACTTTTTAAAAAATATAAAAATTTGTAAAATAGAAAAAAATAAAAAAACGAAAAACAACAAATGAGAAATTGTTATCAAACAAGTTTTGTTTTGTTTCTTATTTTTTATAAGAAACAAGAAACAGAAACGGTTATCAAACACATTCTTGTTTCTTATTCTAAAAAAGTTAGAAACAAGAAACAAGAAACAGGAACTAAGAAACAAGAAACGAGAAACAGAAACGTTATCAAACGAGCTCTAAGATACCTTATGCTACTGAAAATCAATTTGAAATGTCTGTCCACTTATCACTATTTGAAAATCAATATGTTTGTTCACATATTGAATAACTTTTTTAGTCAACAATATTTAAATGATAATTTGAATCAACCATATAGATATACACTTGAGTATGTGAATTGAACTATGTTTCTGATGGGTACATATTAAATGACTTGACATCAAGTACTGTATGTTTTTTAATTTGATGAAAAAAACGTGGAGTTTCGTAAGTTGTGTAGGTTGATGGATATATTTCAAAATATAATAATTTTACTTTTAATATTTCAATTATATTCAATTTTAATTATTGAATTTTTTTTTTTTTGAATTAAGGTAACCATGTCTGTCCCTAGCCAGACATGAAAGAGTCCAAGTCTTTAACCACTGTGCCACCCTTTGGAGACAAAAAATTTGTTAGTTACATAAATAAATATAGATTAAACTAATTTTAAATTTTATTATATTGATAACTGAATTATTTTAATCTTGATATAAATATAATTTTTTTAAGAGAAAATAAGTATAAAGTAAGCTTAAAAGAGACATGGGTAAAAATATTTAACTTCCAAACATAAAAACTATGTAAAATTAGACCTAAATCTAACCACTAAAAAGGTCATTTATCTTTCTTCTTTACCAATGGTTTCCTTTAGATGAATACACACCCTACTAATGGAGTGGTGAGCAGTTTTTCATTCATTCATACTTTAATTTAAATTGAAAAAGAACGGTTGTTTAACAACATTAGTATAGATCTAATAACCTAGAAATCATGAGTTTAAATCCTTCCTCCCAAATATTGTGACCACAAAACAAACTTTAATATAATTTGTAAAAAAGTTAATTTTTCCCAAAAAAAAAAAAAATCTTTTTTTAGAGTACATGTTAGGGTAGGGAGAAGTGAACAAATACCGATTCTTAAGCTCGAACATGTGATGTTGGTGTTGAATTGGTTATAACTAAACACTGAAACTATTGTGTCACTAACTCATTTGATTCATTAAATTCTATTCAGTTACGATACTAAAGCGAATTTAAGTAATTATCCATCTTCTACAATCAAAATAATCTTAGAAAAGAAAGCGTGACAACTTCTCAAAGATACCTAACGCATACTTCCAACTGATTTACGAGAATGATAGCATACCACATTTACAATTTATCATTCTTTCTTCATTTTTTTTGAAGTAACATCCTTTTTTTTCTAATTAGTTAAATCGCCATTTTTTTTTAATTATTTTAAAAACATTTTTATATAATTATAATACGTGATATATTATTATTATTTACCCACATGGTGGAATGTAGTTGGTAATTTTTTCTCATCTTAAAAACTATAAACAGAAATTTTCAAAATAAAAAAAGAGAGAGAGAAGAAGAAGAAGAGTATTGAATTGAATCTCATATTATACTTGGCACTAAAGTAACAAATTGAGCTTTACATGTATGGAAACAGAGCTGATTAATATGATTATGTACATCACAATTAATCTTCCTATTCCTACAAACACTAACATTGCTATCAATTAATTCCATTTCCAACCACTCTTTGCCCCCACTTTCTCTCTGTTTTTCACCCCAACAATCATCACTACAATCTTTCACTTCTCTTCGAATCGTCATCCAATTCTCGTCTTCTCTCCATCTCGGCTCCCCAGAGTCCACCGCCAGCCGTCGGATCTGCTCCGCCGCCGACAAATCTGATCTAAATGTCCCCGATTCTGTAATCGAGCTCCAAATCCCCTGTTTTAGAACACTCGTCGGAGATTCTGAATTATAATCTGAATCTGAATAAACTGACTTGATTTCCTTTGGGATTGTAATTGAATTCAATTCGCTTATAAATGGGTGTTTCAGAAGCTGATTTGCCGTCCATCTCTCATTTGGGTTTCTCTTTAAACACTTTTCTAAAAAATCCTCTGTTTTCTGTGATAAACCCGGTGGAATTTCCGGCGACTCGCCGGAATACCCGATTCGGTAGAGGGTTGAAATCGGGTCGCCGTCGGATTCCGGCCAGGGAGACCCGCCGGCGGTTGCCATTTCGATGACTGTACACCCAACTGACCAAATGTCGGAAGGGGGGCCTTGGTGTTCACCACGCGCCACTTCCGGCGCCATAAACAGCGGCGTCCCTCCAATCGGGTCGGGCTCGCTCGCCCATTTGGAGCACCCGAAATCCGCAAGTTTCGCCTCGCCGTCACCGTTAATCAAAACGTTTCGCGATTTAACGTCGCAATGCACCAACCCTTTGGAATGAATGTAATTCAGGCCGTGAAGTAACTGCCTCGTGTAAATTCCGATCGCCGCCTCGTCCGGCCGCCGTCCACGGCGGCGAATTACGTCCGCGAGGGAGCCGTTGGGGAAAAACTCCATAAAAAGATGGAAATTCACGACCCCATTTTGTTCTTCACGAATTTCAAATCCTTTATAAGAAACTACATAAGGAGAGGCTAATAAAGAAAGAATCTTTTGCTCTTTTTGAAGAGATTGCGAGCGAGAAATCTCGGCGGATTTGACGGCAAAGAGGTGGCCGGCGGGAGATGCGGCGGCGAGGTAGACGGTGGCGGAGGAGCCGTGGCCGATGACGTGGCGTCTAGTCCAGTCCATTTTAAGAACAATAATGAGAAATTGAATGGGAAGGTTTTTGTGTGTAAAATATATATAGAGAAGATGTAAAAAAAAGTTGGGATTGATTGTTATTGGTTGGGTTGAGAATTTGTAAAGGGAGGGATTTCCACGTGTCGGGTTTTATGGTTGGGGATTAGGTTCGGTTCGGTTCGGGTGCCGGCCTGCCAACTTAATTATGGCATGGCAAAATTGTAAGAAGGCATGTGTTTGGATAGGGATTTGTACAATTAGGATGTGAATTTTAATGTGCTTTTTGTGTTTGGTCGGAGTGATAAGGAGAGCTATTTTTTTGGGTAGAGTTTTAGTTTGGCCCTTGGTTTATAGGTTGGGTTAGGACGGTAAAACTTATTACTTCATGGTGTAGAATAGGTTGGGTTTGGACACACTTTTATGGAGTGATTTGAATAAGAGGTTATATTAATAACTTGTTTGGATATAATTGTTTATTGAGTGATTGCAGATAATAGTTTGTTTGGATGCTACAATAAAAATTTATATCATCAAAATCTTACAATAAAAAATTGGAAAACAAAAATTTAAAAATAATCATTCAAAATTCAAAATTTGAAAAATTAAAAACTGAAATTTTAAATAAAAAATCAAAAAATTTAGTTCTGAAAAAAATAAATAAATAATTTAAAACTAGAATGAAAAAAAATAAGTGAAAAAAAATAAAATAAAGAGTGATTATATTAAAAGTTCGTTTGGATGTAGTTGTTTGTAGAGGAATTTGAAGAGTGATTATATTAATAGCGAGTTTGGATGCTGTTATTTGTGAATAAGTTTTGAAGAGTGATTATATTAATAACGAGTTTAGATGCGGTTATTTGTGAAGAGGTTGTAGGGGGAATTTGTTTTTTTTTTATGATGTGATATTTATGAATTCTTTTTGTTCAATTTTAAATAATGCTATTTTGTTTATTTATTTATTATTTCAAACCCAAAATTATTCTTTAACATTGTTTGAGACTTTCTTGGGTAACATAGCTTTCTTTGTTTTAAATTTTATTATTAAATTTCAATATTGTTTTTTTTTTGTGAGATTGCTTTTTGTACAAATAATATTTTTATATAAATATTATTTTATATCTAAGAAGCCACAAATAAATGATGAAACGAAAATTAATTCTAAATGAAGATATTTTTAAAATATTATATTATATGAATAATTTTTAATTAATTAGTGAATCAATGATATTAGGTTGATCAAAAGGGAAAAATAAAAATTGCATAAAAAAATTATGAAACTAAAGTTGATTTTAAATTATGAAACATATCCTTATAATATAGTATTTAAATGAACACAATCTACGATTAATTAGTTAAAAGTTAATACTATTGAGTAGATATAAAAATTGAAAGTTTGAAACAAAATAAATTAAATTATAAAATAAAATAGAAAATTGATTATGAAAAAATTCACAATTTAAAATTAAAAGATATATCACGAAAAATATAATATTAAAGGGAAGAATATATATATATATATATATATATATATATCATAAATGCACTTAAAATTAAAAATTGAAGAATAAAAGTTAAAAAAATAATTAATTACTCAAATTTTGGAAAATAGAACATAAAAATTTTAATTTTGGATAAAAAATCGAAAGATTTGAAAAAAACTAAAAAAAAAGTATCGAAAATTGAATAGTAGGAAAGTTAAAATTTAAATTTAAAAACAAAAAACTGAAAAATATATAAAAAAGAAAAAAAAGAAAAAGAAAAATGGAAGTTTACGGAAATTAATATTGCTTTTATTAATCTAAAAAATGGAAAAGAAAAAACAGTAATAAAGAGGTTGCCATGTGGCGTATTGGCCTTTTCGCCACGTGGCATTCTAAACAATCCATGATCCGCTCCATCAACCGCTGATTAGAAGAAAAAAAATGGAGCTGCTTAACAGCTTCTCCTCTTCTACTCTATTAAACCCTCCAACAAACAGACCCTTCGGGTGAGAAGAAGAAGTAGAGTTATTTGGAGAGTTTTGATGAGGAAATATTGTAAAATGTATTTATTTTATATTATTTTTTATTAATGTAACCAATTAATTAATGGTTAAAATATCATTTTGGTCCCTCGACTTTGGGGTTTGTTCCATTTTGGTCCCTCAACTTTCAAATGTCCAATTTTAGTCCCTCAACTTCGTTGTTTGTCCAATTTTGGTCCCTCAACTTTCAAATGTCCAATTTTGATCCCTCAACTTAGCTATTTGTCCAATTTTGGTCCCTCATCTTTCAAATATTTTCAAATTTGGTCCTTAGACTATAAAAAAAGTTAAAACATTGTCCTTTGGTCAAATGAATTTGTTATCACTCCTAAATTATTTTTTCTCTCTTTCATCTTTCATAATTTCTCTCCCTAGAAATTTTACCTTTCTTCAATCCACCTCTCTTCTCCATTTTTCTTTTCTTTTTTTCTTCTTTATTTTCTTTCTTTTTCTTTTTTGTTCCACGGTAGACTATGAATTTTAGAAAACAAAAAGTGACAAATCAAAGTAGGAAAATTATTATCTCTTCCCCTCTTTTCTTTTCTTTTTTTTTCTCTTTATTTTCTTTCTTTTTCTTGTTTGTTCCATGGTAGACTATAAATTTTAAAAAATAAAAAGTGACAAATCAAAGTAGGCAAATTATTATTTAGAAAAATTATCTCATGTTAAATAATTTGATGAGATGGATTGAGGAGAGAATAAGAGAAAAAAAGAAGAGAAGAGGATTAGAGAGGTGGATTTAAGAGAGGTAAAACTTTTAGAAGGAGAAATGATGAAAGATGGAAGAGAGAGAGAAAGAATTTAGGAGTGAGAAAAAAATTTATTTGACGAAAGGATCATTTTTGAACTTTTTTGATAGTCTAGGGACTAAATTTGGACATTTGAAAGTCGATGGACCAAAATTGGATAAACAACAAAGTCAAGGGACTAAAATTGAACAAACTACAAAGTCAATAGACTAAAAATGAACATTTGAAAGTCTAGGGACCAAAATGGAACAAATCTCAAAGTTGAGGGACCAAAATGGTATTTTAACCTTAATTAATTAAATAAATTTATATTATGTTATTAAAAATGAGAGAAAATTTGATGTAATATTTGATAAGATTAATAAAAAAATATTTTATATTATATTATATGGTGGAAAATTATAAAAAAATGTTTGATTAAACATTTAAAATATTAAATAAAAAATTTAATGTGATGTTGGAGGGAAGATTGATGTCCTAATGATAATAATGGAGTTGGAAAATCACAAATCTTTCCTTTCTTCTCTTTTTCTCGACATCAAATTCAAACACTCCACATAAAGTTTCGATTAATGTTGTTGAACTTATGCAAACTTATACAGATTTTAAATAATTTTATAAGATAAATCATTTAATTCTATACATTTGATTGAGTAAGTAATAATGATTGAAATCGTAATAAAGAGTAATGGATAGTTTTAGTCATTTTATTAATAATTTTCTATAAGAACTTTGAAGTGACTACTACATGGCTTAAAATTTAAAATGACAACATAAATTATTTAAATATATGATACCGTAGAAGATGCATAAATTGGGAGCCTTGAGATTTACTGGTTTAAGTTGTGAAACGCTAAAGAAAAATAACCATTATAATAAATGATAAAATAAAAATTTAGTACCTATTATTTGAAGAAAGTTAGAATTTAATTTTCATAGTTTTAAAAATGGGAATTTGCACTAGTAACTTTTTAAGCATAGTTTACAATTATAGCACATTTTTTAAAATAATTTGCAAATTCTGGCGTTTTAAAAAATAAATAAATTATTTACCTTTTTTATAGAAAACTTTGATAGAATCTATCATTCTTTAGTGATGGAAGTCTATCAGTTTTATAAGTAATTGATTCTATCAGTCCTTATTGATAGAATTGGATGGAAGTTTATCAATTTACTTTATTTATTAGTAATTGATTCTTTCAGCCTCTATCGATAGAAGCTATCAATATGGAAGTCTATCAATTTACATTTTTGCTATATGTGCAAATATTTTCATTATTGTGCTATTCATGGAATATTTTAACCATTTTGTAATATACATGCAAAACTCCATTTAAAAATTAGAGTTTAGTCTCTATGTTTAAAAATATATTAAATTTAATCTCTATAGTTTTAAAAAATAGAATTTAGTCCTGATTTGATAAAAAAAATGGATAGCCTTTTTCGTTTGTAACGAATTAAGTATTGAAAGTTAATTATTCATGTGTTAATAATAATTTAGGATATTTATCCTCCATAGCATATTTTTAGTTCTTCATTATAATTATAGCACATTTTTAAAAATAATTTCATCCATAGCACATTTTTCAAAATAATTTCATCCATAACACATTTTGCCCCAAATTGTTATTCTAATATCATCCGTTCAACCGATAGACTTTAGACTTCTATCAATTCAATTGATAGACTTCTATCGCTTCATCTAATAGACTTCTATCAGTTTAACCGATAGACTTTTAGACTTCTATCAGTTTAACTGATAGATTTCAATCGATTTTGAGTGATTAAACAATGTAAATTGATAGACTTCAATAATTTTTGTGCCACAAATTCATAAGTTTGAGAATTGTGATATACATGGAATTATTTTGTTTTTTTTAATATACATGCAAAATCTCCTTATAATAATACTTTGAGAATTTATCCTCCATAGCATATTTTTGGCTCTTCATTACAATTGTAGCCCATTTTTTAAAATAATTTCATTCATAGTACATTTTGCCCAAAATTCCTATTTAGACTTCTATCAATTCAACGGATGAATTTTAGATTTCTATCAGTTCAACTGATAGACTTTAGACTTCTATCAGTTCAATTGATAGACTTCTATCAGTCAACTAATAGACTTCTTTTAGTTTAACTGATAGACTTTAGACTTCTATCAATTCAACTGATAGACTCCAATCATTTTTGTGCCACAAATGAATAAGTTTGGGAATTGTGCTATACATGAAATTATTTTGTTTTTTTTTAATATACATGCAAAAATCCCAATAATTTATGAATTAAGTGACTAATATAACAAAAGAAAAAATTATATCATTTATGCATGACTAGTAAACCATTAGAACTAGATTCTAGTTTTTAAAATCATACAGATTAAAATTTTCAAATTATAGGGACTAAGCTCTAGTTTTTGAAATTATGAAACTCTAAGTTTCTTCAAATTATAAGGACAAAACTTATATTTTACCCTAGAATAAATGAATGATAAAATATTCTTTTAATAAAAAAAAATGTGCATCGTACAAAAGCAATTTTGTACATTTTAACTTTCAAATAAGTAAAAATGAGTTATATATACTAAACTTAGTAAAAAGAGCTGAACTTTTCATTCAGAAAACATAGCATTGATCAAAGTTTAAGAATTTGGCAATCTATCAAAGTCAATAACAAGTAAGAAAGTTTGGCAACAATTTGTCCATTTTTTTTTCTTCATACTTATCAAATTAAGTATAGATCATAATGAAATTGAAACAAGTAAAACACTGTTTAAATAATAAATCATCCTCATAAAACCTCCTAGAACCCTTCATTTTGTTTTATTTTGGTGTAAAAATGACTTAATTGGGGGATCTTTATCCTTTAAGTGAAGCAAACATCATATAAATTTCATGAGGCACTCCAAAAAAAAAAAGTACCAAAATCTTTGCTTGCATTAAGGATTGTGTGCAAAGAAACAATCAGAAGAGGAGAGAAGAAAGATATCACAAACTTAAAATTTTCTATTTTGGTTAGCAATTTAATCAAGGTTAAATAACTATTTTGTTTTCTGTGCTTTTAACTTTGTTTTATTTTGGTTCCTAAGACCATGTTTGGTTAATCATTTGGTATTTTATTTTTAAATTTTAAATTTATTTTTAATCTTAGTTTTTATAATATATTTCATCTTTTCTATTATGTTTAAATTTCCTTTATCTTTCCTTAAAAAAAGTTTGTGAATGGTAACCAAATTTCAAAAATAAAAATAATTTTTTAAAAGTTACTTTTTTTGTTTTTAACTTTTATTTAGTTTCTAAAAATGTAGGTAAGATGTAGATATCTAAGTAGGAAAAAAACATATTGATAAGATAGATGTTGTAGACTTAAATTTTAAAACCAAAAAACTAAAATTAAAATGATTATCAAATGAAATAGGCTTAAACTATTTGAACTTTGTAATATTCTTTGTGACTTTTTAAGTTTTTTTTTTTTTTAAATAAGGTGATCAAGGCCATTTTTAGGCCAGCCATCAGAGACATCGAAGGAATGCGACTTTTTAAGTTGAGGACATAGATGTGTGGAATTTGTGGTCCTAACCCAAGGGGTGTTTGAATTTTGGTATTGAAAAGATGAGAGGAAAGCAAAGGGTGTTTTTTCGTCATATTTAAAAAGAATTTAGTTGGATAATTTATTAATTTATCTTTGAAAAACTATATTCAAACGATTTTTTTTGTAATTACTTAAAATAATTCTTCATTTTTATTATTCAAAATAACTTTTAATTTCTAACAATTTATTTTCAATCTTTCATTTATAACTACTTAAAATAATATTTCATTACTAATCAACCCCAATACTAAAATTAAATTTTACGGAAAGAATAAAATGTCGTTGAAAGCAAAATAGTAATGGCCATTGAGAAGTAGTGGCCAATTTAAAAGGAAAGAAAGAAAAGAGAATTAAAATAATATTTAAAACAAAATGGGGACAAAATAGCTTGTCATGAACTGGCGCATCTGAATTCATAAAAAGGTTCGCACAATCAGCTGACGGTGCTTCGTGGCTGTCGGTGGCACTTCTTCTCCTTGTGACAAATTTAATTTAGTTTAAACTAATTAATTTTAGTTACATTGTTATAGGGAAAATTCCAGCCTAAGTTTAATGAGGCTGGAAAGAATCCCTCGAGCCAAAGAGAAAACTTGCCGGAGATGGGTCCTAAGAAAGGTTGACCATTTGATGGGCTCGAATGGGGTCGAACTTGACTCAATTCCAAGCCTGAGTGGGGTCAGCCCCGTTAGAATTTTATTATCAATTAGTTTTGAGGTGGAATCTCATATTCTCTAATATGATATTAGAGCTTGTAAAATCTAAACGGGCATCGATCCAATAAAAATTAAATTAAGATCCGATTAAAAATTGGTGAACCCAAAAGAGGTACCATATTGAGAAGACATGTTAGAATCTCACAAATATCCCACATTAGAAGAGAGATATATATTACTCTCCTTATTGCCAATTGATTTTGAGGTGAAATCTCATATTTTCTAATAAGCCCTAGCTTGATCTCGTGCCTCAAGGGGTGTCAAGCTTGATCCCAAGCCCAAGTTTAAGCCCGTAGCAAAATAAGTCATGTTACTCAGTGTTTCCTATCCCGAAAGATCCCTATTCTATCTTGGTAAAGAAAATGTCATAGAGGGCTTTCCTATAAAAAGTCAAAAAAGATGGAAAGAGGTAAGCTTTTGAAATTCTGAAATTATCATTCTCCTACATTTTGACATCTAAGTCTAATTTAGGTATTGAAAATTTTATGACTCACAATACAGCATCAGTGCCACACTATTCTTATTTATTTTTCTGGTACTCGTCTCAAGAAAAGACAAATTTAGTGTATATTTTGAAGACCAAATTTTGACATTAATATATATTATCATTTAGTAAAATTGTTATAAAAAAAAAAAAATTTAGTAAAATTAATTAAGATGAAGCTCGTAGAAGAGTTGTAAATTTGCATAATAACTGAAAGTGGGAAGCATCATAACGTAATGCTTGCAAAATGCCAAGACTAATACTTCGCTTGCAAGCCTTAAAACTTCCCTCACACGCAAATCACGTGCCTCATATTTTTTCTTCTTCTTTTTTTTTTTTTTGAGGTAGCCGCATTTTTTTGTTCTTATTTTAATTATGATTATTTAAAAATCTAAAGAAGTTGGGCGGTAGGAAGTAAACCATCCCGAAGGTGACACGTGTAAAATAAGAGATTTAGTTGTAATGAAAAGCCACGTAACCACATTATTATATTTGAGTGGCCAAGCGTTTGGTGCAAACCAGAATTAAACAAAAACCGGTGGGGCTTCTAACGGCCCCTTTTATAGAAAAAGACAAAAATAAAAATAATAATCTAACTATTGTCTCTTTAAAAAAAAAAGAGCAATTATAATTATTATTAATATTAATGAGTATCGATAAATGTATTAATCACCATGAAAAAGAGATATTTTAAAACTTACCTACCTTTATAATTATCTTGTAGAAAAAAATCATCCCAAATGTTAAAATATTTGTATTCATAATCATTAATATATTATATATTGTTATACTATAAATATTTTTAGTATTCATATACATATCTATTAATGTTAATATAGTAAGTGGTAATACTCATTAATATCTATACTTTTTTTTAGCATTATTAATATCTATACTTTATTTTTTTTTAAATGATTATATATTTGTGATTATTTTTTAGATTTGATGGGTCTCCTTAGTTTTCATAAAAGAAAGAAAAAAGAGTTGTGTGGCTGTTGCTTTTCCTTATTTTTAATACGCATACTGTTTTTGTTGTGTTTGGCGGCAGAGTTAGTTGGAATTGGAAGTAATAAGCCTTTTTAAGGTACAAACTTCGAGACTACTATAGTAGTTGATGTACCACAAATTGCTTTCATAAGATCTAGATCCTCTACTTTTCTAATTAATCGTTATATATAATGTATATATTGACTGAGAAATTTATGTCAATTACAAATGGGTAAACCACTTTTTTTGCAATAATTTTTTTAAATGGCTATATTTTCAAAAGCTATATTTACAATGAGTTTGTCATTTTTCTTATATATATATGCAAAAATCCATAATTCCATTTAAAATTATTTTCTTATCGTCGTGTTATCTATGTCATATTAAAAACAACCCCATAAAATTTGAAACTGTACTATTTCAATTTTATTCTTTTAACAAAATGATGACCTGTAATTTGGGGGTAGCTTATAGATTTGACCTTTATGATTTTAAAACTTAGAATTTAAACTCTAAAGTTTGGGGAAAAAAAAAAGATTTCAGTCCATTTAATTTTTTAAAATAGAAGTTAATCTCATAAAACCTAAAACAAAATTCTTGTCACTCATAATTGTTGGCGAATATGTGAAAGTTAATTATTGTCAATAATCGATAGTTAATAAATTAAATAACGGAGATTTTGTATGTATATTAAAAATATATATATATTTATATGTATAGCACAATTCTCAAATTTATTCATTTATGACACAAAAATGATTGAAGTTTATCAATTTGCATGGTTCAATCACTAAAAATTGATTGAAATCTATCAGTCGAACTGATAGAAGTCTAAGTCTATCAGTTGAACGGTTAGAAGTCTAATGATGTTAGAATAACAATTTTGGGCAAAATGTACTATGAATGAAATTATTTTAAAAAATGTTCTACAATTGTAATGAAGAGTAAAAAATATGCTACGGAGGACAAATTCCCTTAAATAATTGATAGAACAGAAAAATAACATCTTTTACATGTACTATATAGTCATCTACATGTGTCTCAAATATATATATATATATATATATATATATATATATATATATATATATATATATATATATATAGTCATCTACATGTATTTAATTCGTAAAAAATTACAAACGATAATAATAATTATTTAATTTTTTATGGAACTATAGAGATTGAATTTTAATTTTTAAAATCATAGTTTTTCTCTTAACAATAAAAACTAAATTCTATATTTTAAAACTATATGAACTAAATTTAGACATCTAATTTGGATCATTATTGACCGCTCAATTTTATAACTGAACCTCATACTTCGGTTCCAAGATGGAATTGTGTAACCCATAATTACAATCCTTGACTTAGAATTAAAATTTCTTCGACAAAAATCGTGATGAGAAGATTATAACGCCAATATATTCATAGGATTGTTCATCAATTTCCCTGCCAAGTCACGGGCAGAAAACGAGAGAGTGAGTCGAATAAAAAATTTCCTACAAAATAAATTATTTGACGCGGACGAAAAATGTATTTCTCAGGTTCATTTTCACATACTAAATCCCAGTTATATTTTATATTACATTATATTATTTAATATATTTATATACATAAAAGTTTTAGGAATGTTTTTTGGATTAGTATTTTCCTTTCATATTAACTAATAAACATTATTTTAAACTATTAGGAAAGTTATCTAAAATTAATTGAAAATTAAAATTGAGAAAGTTTGGTAAGAAATTGTGAATAAAAGAAAAAAAGTTTAAATGAAAAAAAAAATTATGCGAGAATTAGATCCGTAAATTTTCCACAGGAAATTCTCATCTCTACAAAATTTAACATAAAGTTTTGATGGGTTTAAATAAATGGTGGAGATGGAGATGATAAAACCATTTCGATCTTAATTCCGCTCCATAGACGTCTCTATCTAGTATTAGGGGTGTATAAAAAAACCGGTAACCCGAGCAAACCGGACTACTCAACATAAACCGTAATGGTTGGGTTGGGATATAATTTTCTTGGGATGGATTGAGTTATGATTTTGTGTTTTTGTTGGGTTGGATTGGTTTTTGGCTTGGAAAATTTTTAGCTCGTTCAACCCAACCCAACCCGGTCGAAGAATATTATATATAATATGTATATGTATATAAGATAAATTAATAAGATAGATTCTTACTATACTTTGTAAGTCTTCCAACAAAAAATGTATACTAATAAAATAGGTAATAGGTTGAATTATAGTAACATATATTTTTTAAAACATATTTGTGAACCTATGAATTGAATCTTAGATAGAAAAAATGAAAGTAACATAACTTGAGAACTTAACTCAACCCAACCCTACCAAAAATCTAGGGTTGGGTTGAGGTTGGTTGCATTTATGCATAGGGTTAAATGGGTGGACGTCGACCAACCCAAAAAGTTGGGTTGATTCAAAAAAATCATGGGATAACTAGGGAAATGACTAAAATTTAAAAATTAATTAAGAACATGACTAATGATATTTAGACTTTAAATTTATGTCTTTTTTTAATTTCGAATTTTAATTAAATTTTATTATTAAAAATAATGGACAATTCTACCCTTTCTATATTTCATCTCAATTTTTTAATCCATTTTAAAATAGATTTTTTTGTAACTATCTAGAACAATTCAAAAGCAAATTAAATAATAATAAAATATATTAGTTAAACATAATTAAATATCATAACTAAATAATCAACAAATCAAGTACACAAAATCGTGAAAAATCAAGAGATTTTGAAATTTTAAATTTTCTACTTAATTCGAAAATTTTATTTTTAAATTTTGTTTTCTATAACTATTCTTAAGAATCTATAAGAATTCAAAAAAATAATAATAAATAAATAATGATAAAATATCTTTGTCTATATAATTAAATTCATCATTTCAAAAATCAAGTAAAAAAATTGGAAGAAATTTTTAAAATTTAAAAATCTTTGCCTAATTTTTTAGAGTTCTTCACTAGCATTGTCTTCCTTAACTCGTACATAACTTATGAGTTAATGTGATTTGTGTGCATGTACTTAAAAATTAAATTGAAATATAGAGTGGAGTAGTCACCTAAAGTTGATCTTGTGTCATTATTCAAGTTTGAGTTTGAGGGGAAGCTTTTAAGTACAAACTTTTGAAGTTGGGAAGGAGAAGATATTATATTTAACTTTCTTAAACAAAACATATACTCATACCTTTGTTTACACACAAGAGATTGACTACGAGCACCATCAACGTCACGTAAACAACACCAATTATGTTTGCAAACCCATTGTACATATATTGTACATCATAATGGAAAGGTGAAGATATCTTTAATTTTTTTTAAAGAAAACATACATTTATCCCTCGTTTATAATCAAGATATTGACCATGAGTACCATCACTTCCGTTGAAACTTGGTGCAGATAAACACAACCAATTATGTTCGTGGCCTGTTGTACATCCACTATACATCTCGAATTCGATGTGAGAAGCTTTAATACTCATTTTTTAAAATAGGAAGCTGGAGAGATCTTTCATGTGCTTGAACAAAATATACACTCATCCCTCATTTACACAACAAATATTGTCTATGAGCACCATCACTATCTTTGAAACTTGACGCTCGATAAATACCACCAGTTACATTCATGAATATGTTGTACATCCATTTTACATCATGATCCTCTTTTAGAGTTGTAACCTTACCTTTTTCTTTGTAAAAAAAAAACTTACCTTTTTCTGTCTCATCTTTATTACGTGATATGTTTGCAACTAAAAAACGCTCATCCTGGCCTATGGTTGTTCCATTTGCACTATCTTGTAATTCGAATATGTATCTACATCATCCTAAATGTCACTGGATACAACTATGGTAGAAGCAACTTCCATTGGAGATTGCCGCACACGATTCTTGTGAGCAAATAGTAGAAAGAACGACCACACGAATTCAATGCTTTGTCCGATAGTGATGATATTTTCGTTGCAAAATAGAACACTAAACGGATATTTTGGAAGGCTAAAATTGAAAATGGCATAAACCTGCTATTTGACGATTTTATTAATTAAAAAAAAAAAAAAAAAACTTCCAAATTTGGTACATGAATCAGAAACAAACGAAAAGATATCGAACATATTATGTTTTGAATCTTAAATATATATCATTTTAATTTTTTTTTAAATAAAGTTAGTTAGAATGAGATGATTATCCCTTAAATTTAGGATGAATGAGATGATTTAGTTAAATATCTTTTTTTATTTAATAAGAAAATTAAAAAAATAATATGGGGTATTATGAGAAAAGATTATTTCTCTTTTTACACAGATTTTTATTTTAATCATGCATTTAAATGCTCTCACAAAGTAGCTATGTTGTTAATTATTTTCTTAAAATTAGCCATTTTCTACCATTTCTAAAATATCATTCAACTATATCCAACCTAACTCATGTACACCCTTATCTAGTATCGACTACCGAAAAACTGGGTCGCCTACATTATCGGTCCAGATTAAAGCCCACTGGGCTTTTTTTCAACATAGAATTCGCCCAGGCTAAATAAGGGTACGAACCGCAGGAACATATTTTTAATTAATTTTTTTTTTGTAGAAAACCATCACAAATTCATATTTTTTAATCAATTGCTTTCAAATTAAATTCATATAATCTAATATAGTCTTAGAATTTATTAAATCCAATTGAAAATTTGAAACAAAAACATTAAAATTTGATCTAAGAATAGTTAACTCAAAATGATGCAATCGTCAAGAGGATATGTCGAGGAGATGATCCCATGTTAGAAAGACGATGAGATATCACCATGTTCATAAGATCATAAAATTACTCTCAATTGGTAATTGATTTTAAGATAAAACCATATACTATCTAATATCAACTCATTAAACTCAACTAAGTATTTTTTTCACAAACTTAAATCCTACTCAAGATTAATGAACATAAAAAAGACACCATGTTGAATAGAGATGTTCGTTGTCTCCGCGGGGACCCGCCCCTAATGGGGCGGGAAGCGGTGTGGGTTAATCGGGGCCGGGGACATGGAATATATTCCCCGTCCCCGATTCCCCGATCTCCGCCTCGATTATTATTATTATTATTTTAATATTTTTTCTATACTTTACCTTTTTTATTTCAAATAAAAATATATTTTTTGATGAAATTATCGAGACATATAAGTATTTTTTTTTTAATAATTAACATTATAGTTGAAATTTATAAATATTTTCTAAGAAAATCTAATTATTTAAAAGTATTGTCCAAAAAAATATATAAAAAATGTAAAAAAAAATTTTGCAAAAATCTCCTCGGGGATCCGATCCCCAAAAAAAAATAGGGGATTTTTCGCGGACGGGGATTAAATTAAATGGCGGGGATGGAGACGGAAAAGCCATTTCCCAGCCCCGCCCCGTCTCGTGGACATCTCTAATGTTGAAGGACATATTGAAGATTCTTACCTTGGCTCAAGTTAGAAAGATGAAGAAAACTCACAACCTTTATAAAATAATAGGATTATTGACAAAGGCCATTAAACTAAAATTGCATTGATCCAAATATAAAGAAATTGAATTTTAATCTAAAAAAGGTGAATTAAAAAAGGTACAATTTTAAATGTAAACTCACATTCAAGGAAATGATATCTCTTAACTTTTACAAGGTAAATTTGTCAAAGATGAAATTTCATAACATTTTTTTTCTTTTTTTAGATTACCCAATAAACATTTCAGTCCTCGTAAGTTTTTTAATGTTTGTTCGGCTTAAATTTTGTGAGATTTATGGAAGTTAGTGTCGCAATAAATTTAATGTGTGTTTGTAAACCAATTCAACCCGAGCGAATTCCTCTTTTGCCATTATTTATAATGATAAAAATTAATTGACAATAAAAAGAAAGCAATATATTTTATAAATGTATACTGCACGTTAATTATTTTCCATTAATATGATGAAAATTTTAATATATATTTTTTTTAAAGAAAATAGTCGATATTGGAAGGGGTTAAGAACTTGAAGATCTTCCAGATAACCCATCTTGATCTTCATCCCAAGAAAAGGAAGGGTCATATTGTCAATGCACACCCAAATTCAGTTTGACAAGTTTTTAACATTATTTATTTTTAAAATTTTTTTTTTAATCTTTTTTGTTTCAGTTTAATCAATGAAACTTGTGTTTACTTTTTAAGAGAAATTTGACACTATCTTCCAATTAATTAATATAAAATTATCGGGATGTAAATTGAATCCATAACTTTTTAATTGCACAATAACTACAAATCTCACATTAAAAATATAATTGGTCTCAAATAAATGAGAGTCAAATATAAATTTTCAAAATTGAATTCATAATCTTAATGTTAAATTAGATTTTCACCAAACAATGAAACTAACACGCACCGATCCTTTCAATATAACTAGAATTTTAGCACGGTGTTGCACGTGATAATTTCTTAAACAATAAATTATATATATATATATATATATATATAATTATAAATTGTTTCTTACATTTTTAGGCTAAATTTAAATCATCAAATAATAATTTCAATATAATATTGAATTTTATAACCATTTTTTCCAATTAGTTAAATTTATTAAAATTCACATTTATGTTAAAAAGAAGTTAATTATTTATTTTGAGCTTAAAAAATAATAGGTGTTATTATTTAAAAAAAACTTAATAAAATTTATTGAATTAAAATTAAATTATTTATCTCTGATTTTTAAAAATTGATGCTCTTTAATTTTTTTTCTCAATTTATCTATTAATAGACCAATTACTCTTGAATTATAAAATTTATAAGAGTTATATCATTATTATAATTATAAATATAAATAAGTTAAATATATTTATTAGTATACATCTATGAACTTACCTTTAACCTCAAATGATAATTTTATCGTTCTTCAAAAAAAAAATTCCCACATCTCGAAGTCAACAATTAACCAACAAAAGATCCCTACAAAAATTATTACAACTAAAGAAAAGTTAGATGAAAGTTAAGGTAAATAATCCAACAAAAATAAGATAACTAAATTTTTTATTATAAAAAAAAACCAAGAAAGTAACTCCAAGCAAAAAGAAAGTTGCAAATGTGTTTGTAAACAAAATATAGAAAACTATATATATAGTAGGAAATCATTGTTACCAAACTTTTGAAATTGAAGAATTCATGCACTAACCTCGGATGATAATCTTATAATTCTTCAAACTTTTTTTCCACATCTCCAAGTATTTTTTTGAAAGACAACAATTATGCAAAAAAATCCCTACAAAAATTATTGCACAAAAGAAAAATTGGATGAAAGTTAAGATAAATAATCTAACATAACTTATTATAAAACAAAAAACAAAAAAAAAAATAAAGAAAAATAAATCCAAGTAAACAGAAAGTGTTATTGTAAACAAAAATGTAGACAACTGGACTGGAAAATTTAATTTATTATTTTAATTAAAATATAAAATGTCAAATAAAATCTATAAGATTTGGTAAAAGTATCTTATTGTTGAAATCTTTATCTTTTAACTTAGTTATAAAATTTATGAGATTTGATAAATAAAAACATATTATCTTCTACAGATGAAAATTTAAATATTAATGTAAATATCTTCTACGTTATTTGATTTTTTTTATATTCCAATAAATGACATTTTTGTAATTTAGGATATGACTTATGGGTAAAATCGTCTAAAAATAATTTCTTCCTTAAACCACACTTTAAAGTAATATGATATGATAATTTACTTTAAAAAAAAAATTATCACAATTTTAATGCATATATTTGCATTTTTCTGGCTTTCTCAAAATAAAATTTCCAAACATTTCAGAAGTTACTATATAAATTACTTGCACACTATCTCTTTTGAAAAATTCAGTGAATATAGTCTATACATACTTCTCAACCTTTGTAAATTTGAATTGACATTGTCAACATTGGAGGCTTCAACCAAAAACTATTTTTTAACACCAAAAGGAGTAATTGGTCCCCAATATATGACAAATTTCTGTGGATTTGTCCAAAAGCTTTTAGACTAAATTCCTTGGGCTTAAAACTTTTCAATACCACTGTTAAATCATCCATCAAAATCAAAGGTACTTTCAAAAAAAGAAACTCAGTCAAAATCAAAGGTTAGGATAAATTTAGGATTGAGGGTTGTTTGTTTGACATATGTAGGTAGAAGTTAGCATTAGGATTTATCAACTTCTTCTCAAAATTTACATTCAAACGAATTTTTATTAACTCCTTCTCATTTTTACTTTTTAAAATAACTCTCATTTCTAACCATTCATTTTTAATCATTTATTTATAATTACTCAATTATTTCTAACCACTTATTTTAATTATTCATTTCAAATCAATCAAAATAACTCTTTTTTAACTAATAAAAATAACTACTCATTTTTAACTCTACGTCCAAACAAGGTTTTGATTCTAACTCATCTACACAAAAACTACATCCAAACGAGTTTTTGACACAATTCTTAATTTTTAACTACTCAATATAAGTCTTCAATATAACTCCTTAACCCAAAAACTACCTAAATATGTGAAACAAACAGCCCCAAGTAGTATTTTCATCTCTATTTTTTAGATTTATTTTATTTTAGTACCAAAATACTAAATTCTTTTTGTCTTTGTCATTGGTAGTAGGTTAGAGTTTTCTTATTTTTCTTTAGAATTTTGATCGATGTTGTGGGGACGTGTTTCCATGAGAATTGATGCAAAATCCAATTAAAGAAGCTCCATTTTAAATGTCTATATAAACCCTTTGAAGAAATTAATCTCAATTTAAATTTGAGCTCCAAATGGCCAATTCTAACTCTCTCCCTTTGTATGAAAAAGTTGCAATCAAAAGAACAGTTCATAGAGTGTTGGATGTTATAATCTTCTCCCTTCTTCTTTCTCTCCTTGCCTATCGTCTCTTCTTCCTCTACACCCATGGCCTCTCTTCGATCCAAGCGATCGCCTTCCTCTGCGAGTCGTGGTTCACTTTCATCTGGATCCTCGTGCTCGCCACCCGTTGGAACTTCTTCGACTATAAAACATATCCCGATCGTCTCCTTAAACGGTACAATATATTTCACTCTTTAATCACGACTCAATTTAAAAGTTTATGTAGATAAGTTGTTTTTTTTTTACTATTATCATTAGACCTCTTGTTTTAAAACAAAATATCCTTATAATAGACGAGATGAATTTTTGGTGTCGTATCTTGTTTGACATGTGTTATGTATAGAAAGATTAAATTACAATTTTGAAATCGGAATAGTTGACCGTTAATGATTCATGTGAAAAAGTGGCTCAGTTTGTTTTTTAGAGTAAATAAAGTGGTTCAATTAGTTTAACTATAAAAATAACAAATTCTATACATAACACATATGGAGAAGGGGACCAACAAATTCTATACAAAAAATAACAATTAATTCTTTCAATATATTATTAATTATTAAATTTTATCATTTTAAAAATTATAAAATTAAATTTCAACTTTATCTTAGGCTCAAAGGCTCAAATTTCTAGTTTAGTAAAGGAAAAGTATCTATCTCTTCTTTCTTTCTTTCTTTTTCTTTTTTTTTTTTAAAAAAATTCATTAGTCTCTCTTTTTCTTTGTTTCTTTTTCCCTCCCCTCATTTATTAAATATTGTGTCTATCTTTAGTTATTAATGTTCCAAAACATGTCTATTTATGAATCACTTTTTTTTTTTGAGTTAAAATAAAATAGAATACGTTTCAATATATTTAATAACCTATGGTTGATTTCAATATTTTTTTTAACACAGGTTTCAATATTGTAAATATCTTTTCAATTTTGCCTACTCCTAAAAATACCTCTAAATATTTCATCCAAAATATAATATTGTTAGAATTAAAAAAAAAAAATTGTTGGTATAATTTTTTTTTAATAATAGTTTAGAAAAATGAATTGAATGATATAAGTTAAATTGTGATTGAATTCAAATACTAAATAATAGTAATAATTGAAAAAAAAAATGTAGGGTCGAGGAGCTTCCGCGGGTAGACATATTGGTGACTACGGCGGATCCGGTGCTAGAGCCGCCGTTAATAACCATAAACACGGTGCTGTCATTGTTGGCGGTGGGTTATCCGGCCAACAAACTGGCTATTTACGTCTCCGACGACGGCGGCTCTCCGGTCACGTTCTATTCCCTCTCTCAAGCTTTAAATTTCGCAAAGATTTGGGTTCCATTTTGCAAGAAGTATGATATTCAAGTTAGAGCTCCCTTTAGATACTTTTACAATACCAATGCCGACGACTATTTTATTTCCGGTGACTCGCCGGAGTTCCGCCGTGACTGGATTATAATTAAGGTAAGAAAAGTTTTATTCAAATTCATTTTTTATTTTTTATTTTTAGTATTTATTATTTGTTTGCTTGAGAAAATATATATAGGATGAGTATGAGAAGCTCGGCCAGAGAATTGAGCAAGCTGCCCTACGTGACCTGACCCGAGAGCTGCCCGACTTTTCCAATATAAAATCAAATGATCACCCTTCCATTATTAAGGTACTCCTTTTTAAAAAAAAAAATAATAATAATAAATTAGTCTAGATCTAGAAAATAATTACAAATTGGATTTTTTTAAAGTAAATATAATTATTAATATGAATAAGGATTGACACATACTTTCTTATTACAGTAGTATTCACAAGTGTTTTTTTTCTCAAAAAAATAGTGTTCATAAATATTTACAATGCATTACTAAAATGTATTAATGATCATATATATAAATGTTTTAGAATTTATTTATATTTATAATTATTTTTTGAAAAATAGTTTATTCTATACCATTTCTCCCTTTTTCATGAGTACGTGGCCAAACTTATCACATTTTCAACTATTTTAATGAATAAATTTTTTATTTTATGATATCTGATGTTCAAAGAAAATATAGAAAATTAATTTCTAAGTAACCAATCGTATATATATAACTTTTTGAATCGTAAGATTTTTTTTTATTCAACATTCTTTAATGCTTTCTTGAGACCAAATGTTATAATTTATTACTCTTAATTAAGATTATGTTATTTTCAGAAGTCAAAGAGTGTCTTGTTGATCTAAGAGGTTACAAGTTCAATTCATAATAATCATTTACTTAAAAATTAATTTTTCGAGTTTTCTTAACACATTTAGATATTGAAGAGTCATGCCGGATGTTTTGTAAAGAATAATCAAAATATACCTAAGTTGGTTCACAAATATAAAAACAAAATATTTTTTTAAAAAATAAAATATATACACATATTTATATATGATTTTGCAGGTGATTTGGGAGAACAAGGAAGCGTTTTTTGATGGGTTGCCTCATTTAATTTATGTATCCAGAGAAAAAAGACCCAAACATCACCATCATTATAAGGCTGGGGCAATGAACGTTTTGGTATTTATTTTTCAATTTTTCTTCTTATTTATTGACAACCACACACACACACACATATATATATTAAATTCTCTCCCCAAAAAAAAAACATATATTAAAAAGTTGGACCTATGACATTTTATTTTACCTACATTGTCTAATAAAAAGTATTAAAATTCCAAGATGTTTGAATCAAGTTGTTGCAAGATGTTTTTATTTCACATTTTTTTAATCTACAATATTAAATCTTAGCCAATCAATAAAAATATTAAAAACCATCCAAAGTTTTTTCTCTACTTTTAATTATGTTATTTTTATTTTGACATGTATAGGCAAGAGTGTCTGGATTGATGACAAATGCTCCTTATATACTGAACGTAGATTGTGACATGTTCGTAAATAACCCGAAAACACTCTTGCATGCAATGTGTCTCCTTCAAGATCCAACCATTGATAAAGAATATGCTTTTGTTCAATTTCCTCAAAGCTTCTACAATGGACTTAAGGATGACCCCTATGGAAACCAATTTCATGTCACGATGGAGGTAATTTTATTTTCATTTGCTTTTAAGCAATATCTTCGTACCCCAAATGATATTTACTATTTTATTTTATATTTTTTATGGTAGTTTATTTTTGGTGGATCAACCGGGCTTCAAGGACCTCCATATTTGGGGACAGGATGTGTTCATAGACGAAAAGTCTTGTATGGTCAATCTCCCGATGGAACAAATATTTTTGGTAATTAATTTCATCGTTAATCTTAATCTTTTCGTTTCAACAAAAAAAAAAACTTAATCTTTTAGAAAAACATTACATTTCAAAATAAAAGTTAGAAAAAAAAAAAGTTATGCTCCTTAAGAGATGGTGGAGTTAGTTGAAGACTATTAAATAATATGGGGTTCCACCTCAAAATGATACCTTTTTTGGGTTCATCAACCGATACCCGTGATCAATATCTCTTTTTTATATTGATGTTAGACTCATCCACTTTCTAATGCCGGACATTTGTGAGATCCTAACAAAAACTTGTGCTTTAAAAATATGCTCTTCTTAAGATTTAGATTCGAGATTCACTTATGACTTTTTTGTTGGTGTTTGGTTTAGGAATGGACCCAATTATGCTTGTTTTAAAAAAAAAAAAAAGTTAAAAAAATAATAAATATAACAAAACTGGATTCAATTAAAATCAATGGTCCCAAAATTGTTATAATTTAAATAGAATAATGTAGAATTTACTATTTAGAGCAAAACTCGTAGAAATAGGTATTGGATTATGGAGTCTGGTCGTAATATAAAAGTCCATGCTTTAAGTAGCTTTAAGCTTACTTTATTGCAGAGAGTAAAAATGTTGAGAATGAATTAAAGAAGACATTTGGAAGATCGGAGGATTTGAAGAACTCGGCCGTTGATACTTTAAGTGGCATTACACATTATCATCCAAATTTGTCACACTCCAATAACATAGAAGCATTAAAGCAAGTTGCTAGTTGTGATTATGAGTACCATTCTTATTGGGGTGCAAAGGTATGCTTCTATACAACTCTTAATTATAAAAACTAGAAGCATTAAAAAGTGGGCCTATTAGAAATATTTTTAGATGTTGAAAGTTCCATCTTGAAGGTTCAATAATTCTTTGTTAAATGCAAGAACCTTTATATACAAAAAAGAAATCTCAATTTTTTTTATAAGACATTCATTTTAAACTGTGTAGTGTTAAAAAAAATCAATACTTAAATGCCCTCCTCAATTGTAACTTTGAAATCATTTGTATAAGGTGTAATCACTATTGATTGGAAAAAAAAATTTAAATCAATTGATCTGTTCAAACACAAGACCTCTTTGGTTTTGGTTGGGTTATTACTTCTTCAATGATGGTAGATATTTATTTTAATTATTTAAAATAATTTATAAAATTAATCATCATGGAATGACTCAATTGGTTAAAGAGGATTTTGGGTACATAAAATGATGAGTACAATCTACCGTGGTCACCTACTTAGGAATTATTTCCTAATACATGAAAGTTGGCCCGAACACTCGCAATAAATTTTTTTTTTATAAAATTAAGATATATTATAACATAATTTTATGACTCTTATTAATAGTGATTGTATGCAAGTTTTGTAGTATTGGTTAAATATTTAATTAATCCAAATTAAGTAAAATCAATAATGAGTTTGTGTTTGATTGGTGTTTGTTTGAGGTGGGTTTGTTGTATGGAAGTGCAACAGAGGACTTGTTAACTGGAATGGCAATGCACAAAAAGGGCTGGAAGTCAGCTCTTCTATTACCAAATCCAAAATGCTTTTTAGGGTTTGCCCCTTTTGGAGGGCCACAGTCCTTAACACAACAAAAGAGATGGGTCACTGGCCAGCTTGAAGTTTTGTTCAGCACAAAATCCCCTGTTTTCACTTTCATCTTTGACAACCTCCAACTTAGGCAATGCATGTTCTATATTTGGATTTTACTTTGGGGCATCCGTTCGATTCCCGAGCTTCTCTACATTCTTCTCCCCGCTTATTCTCTCATCACGGGCTCTCGCTTCTTGCCCAATGTAAGTTTAAATCACCTTTGTAAATTTCGTGTCAAACATGTCCCTAAACTTTAAACCGTGTTTAATAGATTTTACAACACTTAATTTTGTGTCTAATCAAATATCACTCATCTAAAAAGGGGTGTTTCATACAAACATTGAAATTTTTATGACTGAACGCGTAATTTAATCTTCCCTATTAAACAGGGAGGAAATTATATTAAAAGATTTTCAAGCCAAAATGCTTTTTAGGGTTGTTTCATACAAACATTGATTTTTTTTTTTTTTTTTTTTTGACAGTATAGACTTAATTCTTTTAGTTACCAAGTCCAATTACGTGTAATTTAAAACAAAGTTTTGGTGAGGTAGAGTAACTTTAATTTTCGGTCAAAATTTTCAAATTTAAAAAATGGTCCTCTTTATATTAAGTTTTCTTTAAAAAAAAATTTGAGTCTAATATTGTTTTTATAACCAATTCAACAAAAATTTTAAATTGGTGAATCTATTAGATACAAAATTATAATTTTATTATTCAATCAGAATTTTCTTTTTAAATGTGTTGAGATTTTTTTTTTAAATTCAATAATATTTAAGGGTGGAAGATTCTAAATCTGTAACGTTTAAAAAATATATTATTTGAGCTATTCTTCTTTTGACAAGCGTGTCAATTTTTGTTTAGATACTATGTTTTTTTATAATTAAAATAAGATTTGAAAATGAAATAGGAATTCTAACGGGCGGCTTCTTTTTTTTTTTTTTTTTTTTGAGATTACAACATAATTGAGGTGAGAGATTCGAACTTAAGACTTCATGATATTTAGGTATAGATTGATGTCGCTGACCTATTGCTCTTGTTGGTCGCGACTTCTAATTCTAAGTCATATATATCATTCAAGTTGAGTTGTATTTTTCTTTTAAAAATTAAAGTTGAGCTATATTTTCTTTTTGACATTTAGATATCATATTAAATTATCCTTAATCTAAAATATCTTAATGGGTTAAATTATTATTGGTATCCATTTTTCTAATCCAATCTTGATGTAGGTAAATGAACCAGTTGCATCTATCCCACTTTTGCTCTTTGTCGTCTACAATTTCCAACAATTATTACAATACTTGGAGGTGGGGCAGTCAATTAGGACATGGTGGAACAACCAAAAAATGGGAAGAGTGAACACAATGTGTGCATATTTATTTGGAGTTATAGGCATTGTGCTTAAGCTTTTAGGTTTATCAGAATCAATGTTCGAGGTAACGAAGAAAGGATCGTCTTCTCCGAACGAAAATGGTGAGAAGGAAGAGGATTCGGGTCGATTCACATTCGACGAGTCGCCGTTGTTCGTGCCAGCCACGACAATTTTGATGATACAATTGGCAGCGGTTTTATTTGGTTTGTTGAGAATAGTGAAGGCAAGTCATGTTGAAGAGCTTGGAGTGGGGGAGATGATTTGTAGTGTGTGGTTGATTTTGTGCTTTTGGCCATTTTTGAAGGGTATGTTCGCAAAGGGCAGATTTGGTATTCCGTGGGTGACCTTGTTCAAGTCTAGTGCTTTGGCATTATTATTTGTGATCTTTTGTATTAAAGAACGAGAGTGAAAAAAAGCATAATTCTAGTGATATTATGTAAAATTTAATAATCATGACATAAAAGGCTCGATTTTCTTCTCATAAAAAAATGACAATGAGAATAATTATTGATATTTATTACTATTAATATGTTTGATAGAGTGGCTGAATAATAGGAATCAATTTCACCTATCAACTTTTTCTTTTGGAATAAAAGTTCTTGTTATTAGATTGTATGGTCACAAATTTGTTAATTACTTGTTTTTGCCTATGATGGTTCGGGCCAACTTACCATTAAATTTTTTATGGATTTTCAAACAAACATTTAATATCAATGTTTTGGTTTTCAATTTTAAAATTGGGTATTATTATTTGGGTAACTTTAAAAACCATTCAATTATGGGTTTTCTTATACGTATAAAAGTTGTATTTTCATACATGGAGATGTAATAATATGACAAGAACAAGCATTGATTTTAGTAATTTTCTAGTTTTGTTGTGTACAGATATATCAATTTTCCGTATAATGCTTGGCCACAAGAACATATCCCTAATGGGATGATGAATTCCCGTTTAAGTGAAAAATGAGAAAGTGAGTAAGAACGAAAAAATTTCACGGCATAAATAGGGGATGATGATTTTTTTTTTTTTTTTTAGATATGGGGATGAGGATTATGAATGTATTCATTATTCTCATTTCTCCATTCTCCCCTCATTTATATTTATTTTATTTTATTTTTAAACACATATATATTCATATAAATATTTATTTGAAAATTTTAAAACCTGATTGAAAATTAATAAATATTTATAATTAAAGTTAACAATTATTTTAACAATAATTAAAAGTTAACTATTTAGATAATTTATATAAAAAAAAAAAGAATTAAAACTTGAAAAAAAAATAAAAAAAGAATAATTTTTCATGGAAATTTGATCTCTACAAATCCCCACCCGAAATCTCCCCATTCATTTAGGGCATGTTTGGCCCCCTTACTTATCAATGGGAAGGGAAGAGAAATTTTATGTCAGTGTTTGGTCATCTGAGTTATTTCTTCCCAGCTGGGAAGGGAAGGGATAACCCACCATTTTTTTTGTTTTTGGTCGATTTTAATTTTTTAGTCCATTTTCTTACTTTTTAAGTTTTTATACACAAAATTTATTACCTCCATTTTTTTGTATCTAATCAAATTTATTTTGTATATATATATTATTTTTTTGAATTTTGCCTTCAACTTTTTAGAAATGCTTATCAATATAAATTTATGATAATTTGATTGTTTTTATCTCATTATCAAATTTAATTATTGGATAATAATAACGATCTAAATATATAAAAATTAAATTTTCATTAAGTAATAGTTAAAATAAAATGAGTCATCTTTTAAATTGAAACTGAGTGTTTATTTTAATTTTTGTAATGTTTTTATAATTATATTTTGGTATATTATTATTCAAATTAAATAGTCAAAATTAAGTTTGGAACCTTAGTTTTCCTTGAATCAAGAATTAAAGTTGTTAACTTTGAACCATTAATTAATTTAATTTAATTGATTATATTTATTTATTCTATGTATATTTATTTATTTTAAAGTGTAATATTTATCATTTCTTTTTTAAATATATATGGTTCTTTAAATAATATTTGTTAGTGTTTATACATTCGATTTTTATCATGCATTTGAAATTTGTTGTATAAAAATATATATTAATAAATATTTATCGTATTATTTATCAATTTTTTCTAACTCATGCATGTTTTTTAATAAATATATGAAAATACATATCCATATGATTTAAAGATATAAACACTTGAAATAATTAAACTAATATATTTTTCTTTTGGTGTAACTCATTTTGATTTGAATTTTTAAACTTAATTTTAAATTTTATTTAAATAATAAACAAAATAAATTTCAAAAATGATATTTTATGAATATTACATTAAAAACAATAAATATCTATTATTTAAAAAAAATTTACCTCACTTCCTTTCCCTTCCCACCAAACATAAATTTATTATTACATCACTTTTTTCCTTTTCCACCAAACACTAATTTACTCCAAGTTCCCTTCCTTTCCCTTCCCTTCCCTGCCTTTCCTTTCCGTCCCGCCCTAGCCAAACATGCCCTTAAAGTTTAACAGTAAAGTTTAACAGTAAAGTTGACCTATCCCCTAGGGGTGTACATGGTCCGGGTTGGGTAGGGTTGAATGATTTTTTTGGACCAACCCAACTTTTCGAGTTGGGTAATTTGTCAACCCATCCGACCTTATGCATAAACGCAACCCAACCCAACCAACCCTAGATTTTCGGGTTGGGTTGGGTTGGGTTCTCGGGTTATGTTACTCTCCTTTTTTTCTCTAAAAAATTCAACTCATAAGCTCACAAATAGGTTAAAAAATGTTGATACTATACTACAACCCATTACCTATCTAATTAGTGCAATTCTTTATTTTTAGAAGACTTACAAGTATTCTAAAAAATTATCTTATTATTATATCTTGCATGCACACACATAAAATGCATATAATATTATTTGTTCGGGTTGGGTTGGGTTGAACGAGTCAAACCCAAGAACCAACCCAACCCAACAAAAACTATAAAATCATAACTCAACCCAACCCAAATTTTTTTTAACCCAACCCAACCCTTACGGTTTGGGTTGGGTAGTCCGGGTTGCTCGGGTTACCGGTTTTTTTGTACACCCCTACTATCCCCGCCCCCACATGATATCTCTAGTTCTGTAGCTGGTTTTTAATATAATTCTGATTTTAAAAAACCATCTTGATCTTGATCCCCAAGAAAAAAAAATGGTCATTATCAACGCACCCAAATTGAATTTGACAAGCTTTTAACATTATTTATTCTTTTTTTTTTCATTCAATCGATGAAACTTGACTCTTCTCTGATACTTTTGGGAGGAATCTTGACTAGTCCAATTTGCCTGCAATCAAAAGACTATTTAATAAATTAATGTTAAAGTAGCTTTCTTTCACGTGATTTTCCTTAATTGTTAATGTTATCTCTTTAATAAACAAGAACATAATTTTGGTGTCACTAATTCTCGGGTGTAGTTTTCTTTCACACCATTTTATTTATATGGTGTTTGAAGTTAAAGTGGATTCGCTACATATAGTTTTTTATTTTTTTTATTGCCAATATTATACTACTAATCAACCTCATATGATATTTAAAGTATAAAATCTAAAATAACTTATGTTTAGTACTTGATTTTCTATCTGTGATAGAATTTTTAATTTATCACTCAAGTATTATTAATTTAAATCTCTCATTTTCAAAAAGAAGTTAATTAGTTCGATTATGGGTGTCATCAATTTTGAAACACTCTTTTGTGCTCAATCTAAACTTAGGGTTGTATATAAATAGCAGGCATCAAACATTAGATATAGTATTCATTTTTGTGCCCAACAATGGTGAAACCCAACACTCAGCCTGTGTACCAAAAAGTTGCAGTTCAAAGACCTGTCCAGAGAGTATTAGATGTGGCCATCTTCATCCTCCTCATTGCTCTCCTCGCGTATCGCCTCCACTTCCTCCGCCGCCACGGATTCGGTTACCTCCAAGCGATCGCCCTCCTCTGCGAGTGCTGGTTCACTTTCAGCTGGGCTCTCGTCCTCAATATCACATGGAATCCAATCCATTACACAACCTATCCAACTCGCCTGCTCAAACGGTAGCCCCTAAAACTCATTCTCGTGCTGTGTTTGATTGACTGTAATCTAATTCAATTATGTTCGTAACTCTCTCTTAAGAGACAGGTGAAATACTTTCCCATAACCTATTCTATTTTGGATGTATGTTTATAATGTCTAATATTACAGCCTTAAAAATCAATGAAATGAGTATAGAGTTCAATAAAATAAAATAGAGATTCCATTAAAAATTTGATTAAATCCTAAAGAAGTAGGACATAGGTGGATTATTCTTTTAATTATAATTATTTTAAAGGTGAAAATTAGATTTAATAAAATAAAATTAAGATCTGACAAGATTGTTTAAAGGCAAATGTGGACTGGAGGACATGTTAGGAGATATCCCCAATTAATTTTGAAATGGATTTTAACTCAAAAGATTAAAAAAAAAGCTACTGAAGCTATTGATTTCATTAATTTTGTGTATTTTAATGTAATGTTTGAAATTACAGAGTGGAGGAGCTACCGCCGGTGGATATATTCGTTACGACGGCGGATCCGGTGCTGGAGCCGCCGATAATCGCCGTGAATACGGTGCTGTCTTTGTTGGCGGTCGATTATTCGGCGGACAAATTGGCGGTTTATGTGTCCGACGACGGCTGTTCTCCGGTCACTTTCCATTCACTTACCGAAGCCCTGAAGTTTGCTCGGATTTGGGTTCCGTTTTGCAAGAGGTTTAGTGTTCAAGTTAGGGCTCCGTTTCGGTATTTTTCCGATGGTTTAGCTTCTGATGAAACAGAGGAATTTCAGTACCACTGGAGAAAAATGAAGGTAATCACCATTTTATGATATGCTTTGGACCAAAATAGAATAAACTTTAAAGTTTAGGAATCAAAATAATATTTTAACTGTTGCATTATGCCTTGAACGCACTAATGCCCCACGATTAGTAGTCGGGGGTCTCGCTGCCTTGAACGTAAATTTGCATTATGTAATTAGGTTTTAATTAGAGCGCATATATAAGCTCGAATTAAAACTCTAGCCGTTTTTTATGACATTTACCTCTGTAATTCGCCTCTCTGAATAAAACTCATTCTCCCTCTCTGCCCGTGGACTAGCCAACACAACGTTGGTGAACCACGTAAATCCTTGTGTGATTTCTGCTTCTCTTCCTCTTTTACGATTTCTTTGTCTTCGTTATTGATTGTTGATTTCCGTTTCATAACATTAACCTTAAATGTAACTCAATCCATCGGCTTAAGCTTTTGATTGATTGTTGATTTAACATACTTCAACGTGATATCAGAGGAAGAGGTCATGTGTTCAAACTCGCCGAATCGTTTTCTCCATAATTAAAATTGTAGCAAGGAGGTTTAAGTATTTAGATTGATCGGTTATTTAACATAATTCAACACTATTTGTATGATAAGGATGAATACGAGAAGCTACGCCAGAGCATTGAGGAAGCAACCAAAACTTTTGCGTTTGGAGACCTCACGGGCGACTTGGCTGATTTCTCCAATTTAGAATCAAATAATCACCCTCCTATAATCAAGGTATAACTTCTTAATATAACATTATCCTGTCCAACAATTGTTTTCAATTACTATGTACTTTTGTTTTCTTCTGTTGAGCTAGAATTCACCTTGATTAGTTGAAGAATTGTTGCCACTTTTGAAGATTATGAAGTTTTGAACATATCCCATTTTCATTTGCAGGTAATATGGGAGAACAAGGAAGGGCTTCGAGATGGATTACCTCATTTGGTTTACGTCTCGAGAGAGAAGAGACCGCAACATTCACACCATTATAAAGCGGGTGCAATGAACGTTTTGGTAATTTTAACAGCATTTCGTATGGTAAATGATTCGTATATGTCTTCCAATCTTTTCTGACGAGTCTCGTAACGTATGTTTGGCGTGTAGGCACGAGTTTCTGGATTGATGACCAACGCTCCTTATATGTTGAATGTAGATTGTGACATGTTTGTCAATAATCCGTCGGTTCTTTTACAAGGAATGTGTCTGTTTCTAGACCCAACTGTTGATAAAGAGTATGCATATGTTCAATTTCCTCAATGCTTTTACAATGGACTGAAAGATGATCCTTATGGGAACCAATGGATTGTCATGATGGAGGTGATTTATGAATCATTCGTACTTTTTTTTTTTTATCTGTGACTGTCCTCGATTATTGTCACGGGACATTTCGCTTAATCCTACAACATTTGAATGTTAAGGAAATTTGTAGTCCTAGGTAGTTGGCCAATATGGATTGAACCCATGATGATTCGTTTGTACTTCATATTGTAATATTCTTTGGGAAAAAAAGCTTGTTATCTAATGTTTCTGTTTTTTTTTTTTTTTTTTGCTATTTGCAGTACACTTTTCGTGGAATGGCAGGAATTCAAGGGACTGTATATATGGGAACAGGATGTATTCATAGACGAAAAGTCTTATATGGTCAATCTCCCTATGGTCCAAATATTGGTGGTAATTACTTTGAAGCATGATGCTTCCATTCAAGATGCTTGATTGATTTTATGTTTGGTTACATGACATATTTCTAATTGTGTTTTCAGGGAAACACAATGATGATGAACTGTATAAAACATTTGGAAATTCGAAAGATTTTGTAAACTCGGCTGCTCGTGCTCTTCGAAGTGTTTCGGATTATCCAAATAGCCTATCCGATTCTATCAAAATATCAGAGGAAGTTGCTGCTGCTGATTATGAATCCAGTTCTTGTTGGGGTTCCAAGGTTTGTACTTCCATTCAGATAATATTTTCATACTTGATGATCAAATTGGTCCTGTCTGGATTATGCAAATTATGTGTCAAACAATTGAAGATCAGATGAACTTTTAAAATTGAATGTTAGCTCCAGTTTATGTGAGCTTAACTGGATTTTCCACCAAAATTTATCTGGAATCTTTATGGGTATTTCTGTAAATTTAGATTTGAATCTTTAGGGAAACCTCACATAATAACACCTACTTCTCTCAATTGAGATGAAATTCCATGTTATTATATTGGAGTACATTACATCCAAATAGGTATTCAGTCCAAATAAAGATTTTGGATTCAACCCAATAATGGTGAACCAAAAGTGTCTCCATTTTTTTTGTTTAATATCCGTGAATGTCTGAGCTAGTTTACTTGCATCTTGACTATTTTCAATGGACATACTGCTTGACTCTATATTTGGATGTCAAGGAAACACCTAAGAAAGTATTTCTTAGGTAGATGATCATTATAGATTAAACCCATCACCTCTTAGTAACTTATTTCATACTTGACCATTAAGTCACTCCATAATAGTTCAAAAATGTCGAGGGCTCACACTCTTTATAAAATGTAAAAGCTACTCCTCTCGTTACTAATTATTAGAATTTCATTGTGTTGTCTATATCTTGTTTGAATCAATAATTGTTGATTGGTTCTTAGGTGGGTTGGCTATATGGATCCTTATTGGAAGATGTGTTGATTGGAATGGAGATCCATAAAAAAGGATGGAAATCAGCATACATTATGCCAACTCCACCAGCCTTCCTAGGATGTGCACCATCAGGAGGCCCAATTCCATTAAACCATCAGAAGAGAGCAATGACAGGACTACTTGAAATTTTCTTCAGCAAAAAATGCCCCATTTTCACTCTCTTCTCTGATAACCTCCAATTCAGGCAATGTATGGCCTATATATGGATGTTTCTTTGGGGCCTTCGTTCCCTTCCCGAGATATGTTACGCTACTCTACCCGCGTTCTGTTTGATTGCCAACTCTCATTTCCTGCCCAAGGTAAGTATAGAATTCAATCTCCATCTATCTCGAAATTTGAAAACTTGTTAATTGTTTGTTTGATGAAATCCAACAATGAGTATATCTGAATGCAGGTGCAAGATCCAGTTGTATGGATACCTTTCCTTCTTTTTGTCTTCTACAATCTACAACAGTTGTTACAGTATTTGGAAACAGGACAATCAGCAAGAGCTTGGTGGAATAATGAGCGAATGGCGAGAATAAACACAATATGTGCTTCATTGCTCGGGGCGGTAGCAGTCGTTTTGAAGCTTTTGGGAGTATCGGAGACTGTGTTTGAAGTAACGAAAAAGGAGTCGTCTCCTTCGAGCGATGACAAGGAGAGTAGTAGTGTAGGAGATTCGGGTCGGTTCACGTTTGATGAGTCCCCATTGTTCGTGCCGGGCTCAACCATTTTGATTGTTCAAGTGGTGGCAATTTTGGTAGCTTTGTTGAGGATAAGAAAAGAAGATGAGCAAGAGTTTGGAGTGGGGGAGGTGACGTGTAGTGTGTGGTTGATTTTGTGCTTTTGGTCATTTTTGAAGGGCATATTTGCAAAGGGAAAATATGGGCTTCCATGGCCAACATTGCGCAAATCCTTTGCTTTGGCGTTCTTGTTTGTTTCTCTGTGTCTAATGTCTACAAAGTAAGATAAATAAAAGGTTTGTTTTTTCAGATATAAGATGATTAAATAAAAGTTGACAAGAAATTATATGCAAGTGTTATAGGTAATTGTGTACTTATTGGATCCATATGTGAGTCTTTAATCTTTAATATGTTTGACAATTTAATTTTGTTCTTAACCCTTGTATTTGGCATGGTGACGAGTTTGAACTTGAAAATCGATATTCGACTCTAGTATTTTAGAGCAGTTGTGCATTCTTTATAAGGTTTGTTGGTCCATTTTTCCCATTTTGTACTAAAAAAAAAAACCTTGTATTTGGTAGTTTTGTTTTTAGTTTTTTTTTTTTTTTTTTTTGAAGAAATGAATATTTGCTGTCAATAAGTTATGCTTGCCAATATGTTTTGTACAACATAATCTTCAAACTCTCTCTTCCTCAAATGATGTTGAATTAAAAAAAAAACTAAATTAAAAATGAAAAAGCTAGGCTTATTTGACAAACTTTAGTATGATTCAAATCACAAATTTCAACAATCTACACAAAACGAATTGAAAGAAAAGAAAAGGTCAAAGATGAGACAAATCAGGAGTTTTAACGTACCCCATTTTTCTTGATATATGGTTGTAATTATGATGTTTTCTGTTTTTTTTTTTTCAAGTACAAGTTGGGGGAAGGGGAATTACAATACCGATTATAGGGATCGAACTCATGACGGTGGAGTGGAAATGGACAAACTTCAAATCAGATAATCAATCGTGCCACCGACCCATTCGGTAATTATGATGTTTTCTGTTACATCAAAAGAAAATTGGAAACTTTTAAAATGAGTGAAATTTAGAAAATAATTATAAATATAGTTATTTTAAAAAAATTAACTAACAATAACCATTCATAATAATATTATATTAATAATACATAATATTATATTAATTATATTTATAAATAGTATTAAAACGTATTAATGATTAGGCCTATAAATATTTTAAAATTTGCTTATTTTTGTAAAATTTCAATCGAGGCTTGCTCTAGTCTTGTTGTCACCTTGTGAAATTAATTCAAATTTTCTCTTTCTTAGATTTGAAGTTCGAATAAAAAAACCTATTAAAACAACCCATGGCAAGACTTAGATACTTCTTAAGAAGTACTTAATACATGTATTTAATACATGCTTTCCACTATTTGGAGAACAATAATATGCCACGCGAGTAACACTAAGTATATAAAAAAAAATGTAAGTATACAACATAAGATTACATAATACAACTGAAACTGCATTGGCCCATTTTCTGCCATCATAAGAAGCTATGATGCCAAATAGTTTCTACTGGATTCTCTACCAAAAAGTTGGATTTTTTTTTTTTTTTGAGTATAGATTGGGGAGGGATTTCAAATATCAATTAAAGGGATCGAACTCGTGACTATGGAGTCGAAATGAATTAACATCAAATCAGATAATTAATCGCGTGATCGACCCATTTGATCAAAAAGTTGGAATCTTGAAGCAGAGAGCTTTGGATGTTGCAATCTTGTTCCATTTAATTTTATTAGATATATTCAGGTAGGTTTTGTATTTTCCTATTTAAATTTGATTTTCTTATTTTAAGTTTTTAGATATGGATAGTTTGGCATAAATTCATCGTAAATAATAAACAAGTCAATTATTCAACAAATTATCAATTTCTATCACATTTTCTTGCTCAGTTCACTTTGAGTTGGACTCTCACTCTATCAATCTCACTTGGTCCCCTGTTGATTACAAGATCTATCCACAATGCCGCTTCTTCCATTTTGTAATTTTTTTAATACTTTATTTTATAATAATTTGCTTAGGAGTATGATTATCAAAGTATACTGGGATGAAGGTTTCATTTTCCGATTTCTAAAAAAAATAACAATAATTTTTTTATAATGGTAATCATTTGATTTTAAAGTTTTAGCTTTTAACACTAAGTCTATAAATATTATTTTTCTTTGTTGTCTATTTTTTTTTAATTCAACGCTAGATTCAAACATATCAACTGTGAATATATAGCTATTGCTCTTTTAGGTGTTAATCTTTATTCTACTTGTGTTTTTACTTTTTATTTTTATACAACAAATAATATGAAAGAAAAATGGATTCGAACCTATAATCTCGTGATTACTTGATTGTAAAAAATGTCACTAACAACTTTAAGTTCTTACTTTAATTTTAGTGAGCCCAATTCTATTTTCATTATTAATAGGTTGTTGAAATTCTAAGTTTAGCCTATATTATTCGACACAAATAGAAATTTTGAATATTTGTTAAATCCTTTTTTTAAAAATTTCAATATCATATACGATAAGCCTAACATTGAAATATTATAGACTTCTTTAATAAGTATAGTTCTTTAAATTCAACAATGATGGGTGAGAGAGAGTTTTTTTTTTTTTTTTTTTGAGAGAGAATTTTAAGTTGAAGAAAAATATCATGAATATGTTATGGATTAATTTGAGCATAGTCAATAAAAAAGAAAAATTATCACTATTAAAAAAATGGTTATGTCCCGAAAGAGTGATACTGTTTTGAGGTTATGCTCCTCTGAAATTTGAAGTTTGAGACTCAACTGTCACATTAGTCCTTTTATGATTATGCATTATCTCTTTTAACTTTTATTTCTTCTTATTATTGTGATAATATATTTCTTATTATTATAATTGTCGTTTGATAAATTTTTTTTTTTTTTTTTGAAATATTTCTAAAAATGCGTAGAAACTTTGGCGGTTTAATTTTTAAAAACTAGTTTTTATAGAACTTTTACATTTAAAAAAAACTTCAAATGAAAACAAATTACCAAATATATGTCTACTTTTTATTATTATTATTTTTACCAGTTACCAAAAACACATTTTGTCTTCGTTTAAAAAAGGGAAATAAAGAACAGAATATGACAAAATAAGAAAATTAAAATATTATGAATCTAGTTATGCCTGTCCAAAATTGCAATGATATTGATTATGTTAACTTATGGTGAATGACCTTAATCTAACCTAATTTACCCTTTTCTCTAACTAACCTAATTTATCTTAAATCTAACATTAATTTAATCTAATCTAAACTAATTGACCTTTTTTTTTCAAACCACAAATCCTGTATAGAAGATAGGATTTCTCTTTAAAAAAAACAAGGTTGAAGTTGAAATGAATTATCACTAATCAAGATAATCAACGTGTCGTCAATCATTTGATTTAATCTAATTATCTTTAATCTAACACTTATCTAACTTAATTGACTTTGCTATATAAACTAAGTAATTTAGACCTAACCTAGCAAACTTAATCCACCTTAAATCTAACCTTTAATATAATTAAATCTAATCAAATTTACCTTCAATCTAACTCTAATCTAGAATCTCAAAAAAAAAAAAAAACTATAATCTAGAAAAACAATTGTAAATATTCCAATCCTACCTGTATACTCTTAGAAAGTGCGTGCATGCCGTCAATGTCAATCCTAATATCTGTACTTAGCTTATAAAAATGACAAAAAACATTAGGTTACATAGGAAATGATCCCATTTATATTTGAAACAAAATTGTTATATTTTTGCCCAAAATATCTTATATATATATATATAGGCCACAATATTATCATCCAGGACCAACAGTGACAACCATTGGCCTTTCTCTAGGCATTTTGTTTTTCCAATGGCCAAAACAAATGACAGTGTTTCTGATCTATACCAAAAAGTTCCAATTGAAAGGCCTTTGAATAGAGCTTTGGATGTTGTCATCTTCTTCCTTCTCGTTTCTCTGCTCGGCCATCGCATCGTCTTGCTCGGCAGCCATGGATTCTGTTGGGTCTACGCCATTGCCTTTGTGTGCGAGTGTTGGTTCACTCTCAATTGGGCTCTCACTATCAATCTCACTTGGTCGCCTATCGATTATAAGACCTATCCACAACGCCTCCTCAAACGGTAATTAATCTTTTATCGCTATGTTGGATAATTAATTGATCCTTTTTTATTATTATTATGATATCATTTGATTTTTAACGCTATGTTTATACATATATATTACTTTTTTGCAAGTCTTGAAAACTTAGATTCATTTTGGTTCTCCCAAATTAATTTAGTCAATATTATTAGACACAAATAGAAATTTTGAATATTTGTCAAATATATATGTCTTTAAAATTTCAGTATCCTATTATAATATAACAGACCTAACCTATTGAAATACTAAAGACTTATTTAAATTCAACTAGGATGGTGATTGAATTTTATGTTGAAGAAAAAGATAATGAATATGTTGTAGATCAATTTGAGCATAGTCCATAAAAAAAGACACAAATTATCATCATTAAGAAGATTATGGTTATGCTTGATCTCTTAATCTTTTATTATTATTATTATTATTATTATTATTATTATTATTATTATTATTATTATTATTATTATTATTATTATTATTATTATTATTATTATTATTATTATTATTATTATTATTATTATTATTATTATTATTATTATTATTATTATTATTATTATTATTATTATTATTATTATTATTATTATTATTATTATTATTATTATTATTATTATTATTATTATTATTATTATTATTATTATTATTATTATTATTATTATTATTATTATTATTATTATTATTATTATTATTATTATTATTATTATTATTATTATTATTATTATTATTATTATTATTATTATTATTATTATTATTATTATTATTATTATTATTATTATTATTATTATTATTATTATTATTATTATTATTATTATTATTATTATTATTATTATATTATCGTCGTCGTCGTCGTCGTTTGATAACACATTTTCATTTTTTGAAATATTTCTAAAAATGGGTAAAATTTTTGGAGATTCAATTTTATAAACTAGTTTTACATAGAAATTTTACATTTAAAAAATCAAAAGGAACCTTCAAATTAAAACAAGTTACCAAAGATATGTCTACTTTTTATTTTAAAAACAAAAACAATTTTACCTTCGTTTAAAAATGAGAAATAAAAGTACAAAAAAAAAATGACAACAACAACAGAAATGACAAAATTAAAAAAATTAGAAAATAAAAAGGTTAAAATAGTATTTTGTTCCATAATTCTTTGTTTCATTTTTATCTTTAAACTTTCAAAATTTTAATTTTAGTCTTTAATCTTTCAAATTTATTCTATTTTAAATTATAAACTTTTAAATATTCAACTTTAGTGTTTACTTTCAAAATAAATTAGATTTAGTCTTTTATTGAAAAAAAAAATTTAGTTTTTTTTTAATCTATCTTTTTCTATAAATTTTAAAAATATTTTAACCTATTTTCTTTATTTACATTAAAATTATCGGCATGCAGAACCAATTTCTATAAATGAACCAATTTTAACGAATACTAATTTCAAATTTATCATATGGGCTAATTTTAAACTTATTTTCAAATATACAAACAAAAATAAAATAAATTTAAAAGTTAAAAAAACTAAAATTAAAATTTGAACTTTAATGATTAAAATAAAATAAACTTTAAAATTTATGGACTAAGATTAGGTTTTTGAAAATTTATCAAATTAAAACAAAAAAATATAGTAAATAATATTAAATTTTTTTAAAATTAAAATAGAACAAGGATACGGACAGAAATGCTATTTTATTAATTAAAATATTATGAATGGAGTAATGCGTGACCAAAATATTTATGATTCAACGTATGTGAAAACTTTGGTTTGGAATGGATTACGTGAATTCAATGGTGAATGATTTGTTGTACAGAGTGGATGAACTTCCTCCGGTTGACGTATTCGTGACGACAGCAGATCCGGGGCTTCAGCCACCGATCATAACGGTCAACACGGTGCTGTCGGTGTTGGCGATGCAATTTCCGGCGAATAAATTGGGTTGTTACGTCTCCGACGACGGCGGTTCTCCGGTCACGTTTTATTCACTTTCCCAAGCTCTTAATTTTGCTAAGATTTGGGTGCCATTTTGCAAGAAATATAAGCTCCTACTTGGAGCTCCCTTTAGATATTTTTCTGACCATTTTGCCCCTGCTGGATCAGTTGAATTTTCAGCATGAGTGGAGCAAGATGAAGGTAATGACAATTTCAAACACAAATGGTTTCATCAATTCTAATGAAATTAGAGATCAACTATTCATTGTCACATTTTATCCTATGTTTTTTTAGTCAACTTTATTCGAATCTCAAACTCAAAACTAAGGTGTGCTTGTGACACCGATTTGGTTATAATAGACGGAAGGTTATGATAAACGGTGAGTTATTATAAATAGGGTTTGAAGGGCAAGTTATTATAACAGGGATGTTTGAGGAGTTAGTTATGTAAAAAAAATAATATATATAAGATTTAGATAAACGGTCACGCAGGTTTAGGTAAACATTGTTTATAATAAACGGTGGGACAAACATCGGTTGAGTTATTATAATTAACTCGACCGTTTACATAAATAGGCCCAAACACACCTTTAAGTGGTTACCATGTTATGCAACATTTTTTTATAAAACAAAAAAGAAGCAAAGGATTAAAAATGATGGTTTTTGGATTTGTTGGAATTAGGATGAATACGAAGAGATGGAGCAAAGGATTGAAGAAGCGACCAAAAATTTAAGGTTTGGTGAGGTAGTGGGCGAGCTGTCGGATTTCGCTGGCATTAAACCGAATAATCATGCTCCCATAATAAAGGTAATTTGTTACTTTCTTTTTAGTTTTTTTATTGATGATACTAATATTCCGGCATGAACTTTTGCTTTTTTTGTTTTCTATGTTAAATAACGTGTGGGTTCGAGAGGTGTCTCAATTGGTTAAAGGTTTGTGTCTCCACTATATATCTCCATCAAATACTATCGCTTAAGCTTATGTCTGTTTGGGTGGAGTGCTCACTCGCTTTAAAATTCAAAGCATTTGGGATTGAATTAAAATTTGGGGATCAATAATCTATTGGAGCTCCGATACAAAGTGTGATTGATGAAAATGTAAAAGTATATTTTATTTATCAATCAACTTCAATATTTAAAAGGGAACAAGAAAGCTAAAAGTGTCCGACGACTATTTCTCAATTAACATGATATAAATGTAAATACAATATCATTTGACATACCCATTTGTGACATTAACTTGTATAGATTATCAAACTTCTTAACATATACAAATACATGCTGCTCGAGGGAAATGAATTTTGTGGAAAAACGGCATCATATATAACTTCATAAACAAAGAGGTTACGGTTCAAATCTCCCACCTAAAATTTAATTAAAAACTTTTTTTAAAAAATGTGGCATAGTGTCTACAAATGTAAATAAGAAATATCATTTGAATATACCTTCTTTTTTTTTTTACAATTCAATGTAACATTATTTTATGGAAAGATTCACATGGATAACTTTTTATTATATTACAGATCATGTGCTACATTCAACTCAACTCATATTTTCCTTTTTCACTCTACTAATAAATTTAATATGTCTCATTTTTATAGATAATATGGGAAAATAAAGAAGGTCTTCAAGATGCATTACCACATTTAGTATATGTATCAAGAGAGAAGAGACGTCAGACTACACACAGATTCAAAGCCGGTGCCATGAATGTTTTGGTAATTTTCTAATTCTTTTTATTCTTAAATTCATCTGAATATATTATTCTACAATAATCTTTACTTCTTTCTTTTTTTGTGTTCAATATGTAGACAAGAGTTTCAGGATTAATGACAAATGCTCGTGACATGTTGTCAATAATCCTGATGTCCTTCTACAAGCAATGTGTCTCTTACAAGATCCAATAATCAATCAAGACTATGCTTTTGTTCAATTTCCTCAATGTTTTTATAATGGACTCAAAGATGATCCATTTGGGAACCAATGGATTAATTTTATGCAGGTGAGCTATTTTTAATTTTCTTTGATCTTTGAAGTACTCTTTTGAAATAATGTTTTGTTAATAAATATTTACAAATTTGGTTGTCTATTTTAATTATAACCATGTTTAGAAATATTTTTTAATAGCATAATTTTTTATTTTTTTCATATTTCAATTCGATCATTCACCGTCTTTTGATCGGAGACTATTCGATGTACTGATTGAAGATTGTTTATAACACTTATTGAAAACTATATGTACACTAATGAAAGACTATCTATTACACTTATTGAAGTCATGATTATGGCTTTCTTGTCTTTTTACTACATTTATTTCAATTTTTTTGTTATGCTTGAATTTCTTCTAAAGTTATTATTTGAGGAATTGTTGGCTTCTCTTTTAATTATACATAAGTTTGTTTCGTGCTATATGTGCACTAATTAAAAACTATATATGCATTCATTAAAACCATTAGGAGTATGCTCAGCTTTTTCGTCTTTTTACTAAACTTGTCTCAATTTTTTGCTATGCATGAATTTCTTTTGAAAACCCTAGAAAAGTGCTTTTTTTATTATTATTATAACCAATTGATTTGCTGATTTTTTTTTTCAGCTTATACTTCATGGAATGGCAGGAATTCAAGGGCCTGCGTATATAGGAACAGGATGTGTTCATAGACGAAAAGTATTATACGGTCAATTACCGGATGAAGTTAATATTAATGGTAATTTATTAACTTTATTACAATTTAGTTTGCTTCTATTCAAAATACTTAGTTTCTTTTGTGTTTTTCCAACATGTATCATATCAACTCATTTTGCAGAGAAATATTGTGATGATGAGTTATATAAAACATTCGGAAATTCAAAAGATTTTGTAACTTCCACTACTCGTGCTTTACAAAGCGTCGTAGATTATCCACATTGTCTGTCCAACTCAATCAAAGCAACAAATGAAGTTGCCACTGCTGATTATGAACACAATTCTTGTTGGGGTTCCAAGGTTTGTTTCAAATTATAGCTCTTTGTTTTAGTATAACTATAAAAGCTACATTTTGATTTAGCTACATTAAAATTTTAAAGGATAGGTTATCTCCCAACTTATTTGCCAAAAAATTATGAGTAGAGTTAAGATTCTTAATTATAGATATCGTCTCTAATTTAAAAAAATAATACTAATAATTAAAATTTAGTTCCAGGAATTTATAGTAGAATTTTGTCTTTATAGTTTGATAAAAATTTCAAAGGAGTTAGTTTTCAAAAAAAAGAAAAAAATAAGATAGTTTATGTAATAAGAATGAAGAATTTATTAGTTTATTTTAACTTTATTTGGGATTCTAACTCATAACCAACTACTTACAATGTGACATATGATGTCATCCCGTCCCTAGGCCAAGCACCAGAGACATCGAAGGAGTAATGTCACAGAAAAGCCTCGAACTCGGGACTTTGAGGGGAGCATACCCTCAAAGCTCAAGTCTTCAACTACTGTGTCACTCCTTGAGCACAATGACAGTGTGAATTAATCAGCAGATTACATTAAAAAAACCGTTAAAAATTAACAATGTAATGCAACTTTTAAGGAAATTGATAACAATAATCAACTTTTAAGGAAATTGATAAGTATTTTTTTTAATTCAACAATAATTGGGATACGAGGACTCAAACTCATAACTTTTTAATTATGAGATTATACATGATTTCACTATATCCCCACTACTTTTTGTATGAAATTGACAAACTCAATTTGTTTCCAATCAACTATTTGACACACCCATAGTCAACAAAAGACAATGTCGTCTACACATAAGTGTTGAATATTAGTCATGTTAAATCATGATTGAAGTAAATTTAATTATATCAACCAACATAAAATACTTAACTCCGCATACGTAATTCGCGAACGACTACGAACCGATTTGCAATTTAACCATATCTCTAAATTCCTTGTTAAGTTAGTTGAATCATTGTTGATTGATTATAATTAGGTGGGTTGGCAATATGGCTCACTAGTAGAGGACATATTAACAGGAATGGAGATTCACAAAAAGGGATGGAAATCAGCCATACATTACACCAACTCCAGCAGCATTCCTCGGTTGCACCCCGTCGGGCGGCCCGGGTTCCTTAACCCATCAGAAGAGGGCGTTGACCGGGCATCTTGAAATATTGACGGGCAAAAGATCCCCAATTGTCACTGCTCTGTTTGATAAGCTTGAACTTAGACAACGTTTGTTCTATGTGTGGATGTTTCTCACTGCCGTTTCTGCTGTTCCTGAGATTTGCTACGCTTCTTTGCCTGCTTTTTCTCTCATTGCCAACTCCCATTTTTTGCCCAATGTAAGTATACATTACACACTTTGTTTTTTAAAGTTAAGTTTGTTCGAAAACTTTGACTTGATCTTTGAAAAATAAACTAGTTTTAAAAAATAAAGCTATAAGCATCTGTAAGAATTGTTTGGATGAGATTTTAGATTAAGAGTTAGTTTGATAAATTAGTTTGATAAGTTATTTTGAATAGTCAGAAGATGATGGAATGTCCATAAAAGAGATGAGGTTTTAGATTAAGAGTTAGTTTGATAAATTAGTTTGATAAGTTATTATGAAAAATCAGAAAATGATGGAATGTCCATAAAAGATTTCAATCAAACGAAATTGATGGAAAATTATCAGTAGTCCTCCTTGCTCTGTTTTCTAATGATAAAAAATAAAGAACTTGGTTTTTCAAAAGCTTATTTTAGATTTTGGAATTTCACTAACACTTAAAATGCTTCCTTAAAAAGATGAAAATTTATTAGAAATTACAAAAAAAAAACACAAAATCAAAGTGGTTATATAGCAATATCATGTAAGACCAGTTAATTGACAATCTAGTACTCAAATAGAATTTAGAGTATTTTCGAACATGAGAGGTTATAGGTTCAATTCATAGTAACCTAATTTTAGACTTAAGATTGAGCCATTTAATAAAAACCATACATCCTAATTAGACGATCTGTCTTATGAGAATAGTTTGCGTACACTGACGTGTACACTAAAAATTATATAAAATAAATAAAATAAAAAGTTAATTGAATTCGATGTAATTAAACAAGTATGAGTATCTAAAATGCAGGTACGAGAACCAGTAATATGCATACCTCTTCTCCTTTTTATCCTTCTCAACTTAAGACAATTGTTATAGTATTTCGAAACTGGGCAATCCACAAGAGCATGGTGGAACAATCATAGAATGAAGAGGATTAAGGCAATGTCTTCTTCCTTGTTAGCAATGGTGGCTGTTTTTCTTAAGACATTAGGACTATCCGAGACTGTTTTCGAAGTAACAAAAAAGGACTCACCTTTTTCTTCTTCTAGTGATCGTGAAGATTTGGGACACCTCACATTCGATGAATCCCCTATGTTTTTGCCCGTCACGACCGTTTTGATGATCCAACTAGCAGGACTTTCGGTCAGTTTCTTGGGAACAGAGCCAAGTGATCGAAAGTTTGGGGTCAGGGAAGTGATATGCAGTGTGTGGTTGGCTTTGTGCTTCTGGCCATTTTTGAAGGGGATGTTTGCTAAGGGAAGTTATGGCCTCCCTTGGTCCATCTTGTTCAAATCTAGTGTTTTGGCCTTGTTGTTTGTCAACTTCTGTGAAATTAATAAGTTTTCCTTATGAAGGGATTGATTCACTAGGACAAATAATGAACATACCCCTATATCGTATTTGTAAAAGTTACCTTCTGGTGGCTTTAGGGGTTATCGACTTGTGTCACAGCTAAAATTTAGTCAGTGGATTTATATAATAACACAGAGGATTTCTTGTTTGCAAAGGGAAGCTATGGTCTTCCATGGTCCACCTAATTCAAATTCTTCTTTGTGTACTTCTGTCTAATGTCAACAAAGAATAAGTTTTGGTCAGATACTAAACTTTTGTTTTCAAGCTAGGATAGTTGTATGCCATCAATCATCCTTATGTTTCAACCAGCAATTGACGCACCTCGAATTAGTACCTCTCACTAGCTGCATCATTGCCCCAAGCGCAAAGATATCAATCATCCTAATGAAAGGGATTGATTTACAAATGACAAATAATGGACTCCCCCTATATTCTATTTCTAAAGTCACCTGCGGTGGACCTAGGGGTTATCTACTTGTGTCACAGCTACAGCTTTAATCAGTGAATAATATATAGTAATACAGAGGGTCTCTGTTGAATGGTGTGTGTGTGTGTATATCTACTCAGCATTATGTTAGTATGAAAAGAGTATGTCAGTCATGTGAATCACACAATGCTAGTGTTATGTCTGCAATGGACATCAACGGCATATAACCATTTTATAAAAACAAAGAACGCACTTTCAGTTTTAATTAACACTACGCTGCTATAGATTTTTTAAAAAAAATGGAGAAGAAAATTACAGGAAAATCTGAGTGGCAAGCGTGTGCTCTCTTCACAAGAACTAAAGATACATCACTTTGGGGGCATTGAAAGTTGGCTTTCGAGCATAAAAGAAAGATCATGCATCTTCGCCATCGCCGTCTGTACATCATTAGACTTTGAACTTGGACCTGATGTAGCCTGACTTTCGTTCATAGCTTCGAAATTTTCTCCAGTTTTTCCGTTCTCTTCACTCATCCTAAGACATTAAAAAATGTAAAGGGTAAGGAATAAGTTGTTTGGTTGTTTCAAAAAAGTGAAATATATAAGTGAAAGCTTGAAGGGAGTGATGTAATTGCACGAAGAACAGAGTGATGACTGATGATTGATGGAGAGTCTAAAACAGCCTTGATGATCAATCAATTTTAGTGGGGTGGGGCATAGAAGGAATATGAAAACAGGGAACCTCCTAGTCATGGATTTCAACAACTATAATAATATTGTCCTTTTAAAATCTAACCACTTGCTTTGCCACAGTATTTGATTAATTTGTACCTACCTTCTTAAATCAGAAGCATTTGGCCATGTTGCTTTTCCTTCTGATCTACCAGTCCGATTGGGAAATGCTTCATCAAATAAATTTGGCTGAGAAAAGTTACCAAAATTACTATCTTTTGAGGACGTTGTGCTGAAGAAATCTACTTCTGATATACCATCCACCTTTGGCATAACGCCATTAACAACATCTTTCCTAGAACTACCCAACGAGCCTTGCAAGCCTGTTGAACTAGTAAAATCATCCCAAGTATCAGCTGAGTCGTCATCTTTGAAACTACTTATATCATCAGGTTTCTTTTTGCTACCTCCTTGCCACGGATCGACTTGAAACTGATCAACAGTTGCTGATGATGAATAATCTGCAGTTCCTACAGACATGCCATCAATTAAAATTCCAGTTTGATCAACTGGTCCAGGCGTGCGAATGATTCCATGGCTGGAACTACTCCATGAATCATCTTGCTGTTGAAACCAGTCATTGGTCATTGACGAAGAGGGGTTTTTGGTTTCTTCTATTTCTTCACTTCGGGACTTGTTTTGGTGTCCAGATGTTGTTTCCAAAGAGGAAGAAATATCGATACCAGAAACAGTAAAAGGGTCAACTGATTTAGAATTATCACGTGTAGTTCCAGAATTAGCAGTCTGAAAGTTTGCCTCCCAGCCAGAAAATGAATCACCACTTTCATGTTTAGTGATCCTTGTAGCTATCTCGGAAGAATGCACATTTCCAAACAAACTACGAACAACATTATCCTCAATTTTGCTTTCAGAACCATCAATTTGTATATTCAGTGGTATAGGCTCATCCCATACTTTTGAGGTACTGTCTTTATTTTCCTCAGAAAAGTAGTAGAAATCAACTCCAGCCAAATTCAAGCCACTTTTACTCGGAGCAGGAGCCTCGTCTGAGAGCCCCCTTTTTTCAGGTTCAGGCCACCTGATCTCTAAATCTAAAAGATCTGTAAGGGGAAACTGCTCTGGTGATTTTCTTTGTTTCGATGCCTTCAAATCGATATGTCCAACCATCTCCTACAAAAGATTTCCAGAAAACATCAACCAATGATCTAATCATATTGGCCAAAACGAGCAGAGAGCTCCATGGCATAATGTGCGACAGGTTCGAAACCCTCCCAACAAAATATTGCTGAATGAAAAATGATCTGATCCCATTGACCCAAATGCAGAAAACACTTTGGTGCCAAACTCAATCTCCACAAAAGAGTAAGGAATCCAAATATGTACAATTTCTAAAAGTATCTATTTCAGATACATTCTTAAATTCACAGACAAATTCCCAAAATACCACAACATGAGCATTACAAATAAGATAGCAAGTCCAAAACGGAGCAAAACGTTTTGAATTATAACAGATTTTCCTCTTAAACATGAACTTGAACCAAAAGTTCCCATCAACCCAATAGACTAAAATAACAAATACAGCATCTTAGAATCCAGCAACAAACTTTCGAAACAATCTTCCCTAGAGAGACAAGTAAGTAACACATTCCAAACACAAGCACAAACGTCAGAACAGGGAGGAAACTGAAGTTAAACATTTCCCTAAAATCCAACACGAATCTTCGAAAACACAAAACGGCAAAACAAAAACTCAAGATTCGTAACAAAATAGAAGAACCTATAAAGTATATTACCTACCGATCCATCCAAGTGCAAGGAATCGAGCAGCCAGCGACAAGCGAAGGTGTTGTTAAAATGAATAGGGCTGGGAGGGACCTCGGAGTTGAGTTCTCGGCCGCAGAAAACGCAAATGAAAGACTCGGAGTCTCTGAGCAATCTTCCTCTGCAGTGGCTGCAGCGAAGATGGGGCGGCGAGGGATCGAGCTCTGCGATTGATGCATGGAGCAGCGGTAGATTTGGAAGTGAAGGATCGTGGGGGTCGTAGGAGGAGATTCCGGCCGCGTTTCGAAGTGAGATCTGGAATTGTTGGATGAGATCGTTAGGGATTTCATACGCCATTGATTGGGTTTAAGAATTCTGTGTGGATTTCGAAAATGAAGATCAGTTTTTCTCTCTCAAACGGAGACGATGGCATTTCGGTACAGAGAAGGTTCGAAACGCACCGCACCGTGCAATGAAGAACTAGCTTTTAGATGGTTTTTTTTTTTTTTTTTACATTAAATAACATGATCTTACAATATTTAAATATTAACTCTTAAATAAATGACAATTATAAATTAAACACCTCACGTCTTAATATACTAAAGTTCGAATGGTTAAGATTTTGAAACTCATTTTATAATATTAATGATAAACTCAGGTGAAGTCACACTAATTTTAAATCAATTACAAATCAACTTCATCCATATAAAAGTTTAATTTAATTACACAGAGTCTAGATAAATGGATCCTTGAGCACTACTAACCCGTCTCTAGAATATAGCATCGTGATACTTCAAAGAGTATTCTAGTTTAAGTGTTTCCCAACTGTTTCAAATCAAGAATCTCTCGAGAATGCATGCCTTGAAATCCTAAATCTTATCCGTTGGACCCCTTATTTGTTATGTACAACTAATAAAAACATAAGTGTAATGACATTTTGTATATATATATACTTTTTTTTTTTTTGAGAAAAATGACATTTTGTATATAACCTAATAATCAATCATTGATCATTTAAATCTGGTTATAATAAAATAAGAAAAAATATTATGTTATTTATAAGATTTTTTTTAGTACAAATTGAAAAAAGATCACGAACTCTATAAAGAGAGTACTATTACTTTTAAATAATATAAGAACTAAATACAAATTTTCTATCTCAAATCAGTAACTATAGTATTGAACCAAATTATCACCCTACAACTAGGTTACTAACGTTTTCGATGCACTTTTTAAGAGTTTAGAGCCCTATGACAATCAAAAAAGTTCAAAAGTAAACTTCATAAGTCCTTTTCAACAGCTGGAAAAAAAAAGAGCCTAAACAAAAAGTGAAGCTGGAAATTTTAAGGTTATATTCAAATTTTCATAGCAATACATTGGGGTTAACCATCAAAAGCAGCAGTAGGAGAAAATGAAAAGCCCAGCAGCACAAGATACAGTGAGAAATTACAACTTGTAGAAAACGAAGGTGTACATAATTTCACAATACATCAATTTTGACGACCAAAGTGAATTGTAAGATCATCCAAGTGATCAGAGCCGTTTATTATTAACCCATGCTCGTTAGCTAAATGTAACAAGCAGATAAAACACAAATGGGGCGAGATATCATTAATGCTTTGAGCAGCCCTGCAGTCTTTTGGAAATGTCGCAAGGATTTGCTTGAAAGATGCTGGTTCATCTTCACCCTTTCAACAACAAACATGTCTGGATTAGAATTTCTCCATTTACTGGATTACCTATGTGTAGGTGTGATCTATACATTAAGGGTGTACAAAAAGAAACCGATAACTCGAGCTCTCAATTACCCAACTCAACTTGTAAAGGTTGGGTCGGGTATAACTTTTTTTAGGTTGGATGGGTTTGAATCTGGTATTATGCAAATTATTAGATAGTATGAGGTCTAGTTCAAAACCCATTGATAATGAGGAGAGTAGCCCATATCTTTTATGTTAAAATGTTGAAGACTCCTAATTTTTCCAAGGATAAGATGAATATCTCCAATACTCTCTTAGGATGGTGTCATATTGGGAAAACCACCTTGGATTAGATCTAAATATGTAGACCGAAATATCCGCTTTGACTTACTCACTTGGGTTGGATCCGAATTTGAAAAATCAAATACCCGCTTCAGCTTATAATCGCTTGGGTGGGGTCCGAAATCACCCACTTAGATTTTACCCATTTGAGTTGAATGGAATTTGGGGGACCATACCTACACGGAGCTCTGATAACATATTAGATAATATGGGATTCCACCTCAAAACTAATTGGTAGTAAGGAGAGCAGCCCATAACTCTTATAAAGACATTGAAGACTCCTTTTCTTTCCAATGTGAGACAAGATGAGTATCTCCAACACAAATTTGCTTTATTTTTTAACAGATTTATGAGTTATGAGCTAGACCTTAAAAAGAAAGATGAGATAAACACAATTCAATAACCCAACTCAAAAATATATGGATTGGATTGCTCTAATAGATGTGGTTGGACAGGATGACAAATTGATCCACCCAACCCGGACCATATACACCCCTCTATCATAAACAGAACTATACCCGTTCGAATTCTACAATTCTACCTTAACCTGAACAATATATTCAAATTATTTAGACAGTGAAGTTTCATCGATTGTTCAGGAACTAAAATGTCCTTAAATCAAGTTATTTAAGTCAAGACAAATCAAAACTTGTGTACACTAAAGCAATTGTGCATGTCAAGATACCTGAGCATCCGTTCGAGATTCTTGCAAACAAGACCAGAGTGTTTCTTTCAATGCCTGGACATCAACTTGCTTAGATGTTTTGTCGTATTGAACTTCAATTTTGTTAACCTGTACAGTTCAAAAGGAAGAAACAATCATGAAAATATCTTTGCATCTTTACTTTATTACCGAACCTTACAAAACACAGCATATCCAGCAACAACTACAAAAGTTGAACTACATTTTGCAAGATATAAATAAACCAAAATTCCCATTCATCAGTTTCATTATCACTCACAACCACAAGGGTCAAAATGAAAGTGTCAGTGAAATCAACTGAACCTGGCGAGGCTGAGTAACAAGTGCATTAGAGTCCTCCACATCACTATGATCATCACCTTCATCATATTGGCCACCAAATACATTATCATCTTCCCAGGATGGTAACGTTCCATAATCATCGTTATGCTGCATTGATTCACCTAAAAAACTCCGAATGTTCATTAGTACATCATAGTTTCACGCTAAGAATATTCTCCTTTATTTTAAAATTATGACACAATATCATGAAGATGTACCTGACGGCTGTCTTCCCTTTCGCCTAAGGCACTGCATCCAAAATAATGAGTTTATTAGAGTTTAGGGAAAACGTTAAACCTGGAATGCTCCCCATTTTAACAGCCAAACAGATGGTAATGAGGTGGCAAAATTTACCTTTACATTCGGCAAAAGAAATAACTTCACAAGATCTTCAGGCTGATAGTGGCAATCTTCAGGAAGCCTAGTATTGCAAGGAGCTCTATTCTTGGGAAACAATAATGAATTGGGGTTTCTTGGAGGTGCAAAGATATCTGAAACTTCTTTTTCCAAATTTTTAGTGAAATCAATGTCATTTTCTGCTTGTTTCTTAGTTCTTGCTTTCTTAGTTGTTGTTTCTGATCCATTTTCTGTAGGACCATCCCTAGAACCTATAAAAAGATTCCATATTATATAACATACAAGTTGAAACTGAAGATGAAAATGGTAACTTGCAAAATGACCGAAGCGTACTATCCTTAGCAATACCTTTGGTTTTACGATATTTCCAGTGTTCAGGGCCTGCCCAAGCATTCTGTCTTAAAGTAAAACCCAAACATGAAATCAAATATTCATCAACTTGCCCCACTGTTTCCTGACCATCAGGGTCATGGTAGGTAGACGACACACTTTCCTGTTATACTTCAAGGTTTTAGCAATAATTCCAATTTTATTTCAAATATTTAATCCAAAGCTACATATATTAACAAGAATGTAAACTAATTAGGAGTGTGAAAAATGAAAAAAAAAAAAATTGACCTCGTTATAAGTTGGAAAAACTGCATCTCCTCCACCAAGTCCATCATCAACCATGCTTGTTTGGTCATCGTTATCATAATTTGCATTGCCAAAATTATCAAAATCATCACCATCAAATCTGTCATCTATATCATAATCCACATTAACTTGCTCGGCTGTTTTCAGACCTGAACTACTATTATCTGGAGGTCGTTTGTTATCTTCATCAAATAGATTGACTATATTCCTTAAAGTTGGTGATATTTCATCCTTCACTCGCATATTCAATACCATCTCCTTGATGCAATCTACAGAAGCAGGGAAAAAATGCTCAACGGTCTAAGTTCATTTGTTTTGAACCACGTGACAATGTAACAGAAAAAAAATTAAATACACGAGATGATATCAGCCACAGTCACAAACCTCTGGCAAAGGAGATATCGATCATATCAGAGCTACCATGTCTATTCTCGCAAGACATGCATTTCCCAGGCACTTCATCTGAATCAAAAAGCATCTTACAAGCACCATATACTCCAAGATTATTCATTAACAGGCCCTTGGCTCCACCCTCATCAAATTGAGCAGAAGTCTGATGATAAAGAGGATCCACCGCAAATGCCACTGACATCACAGACAAAATGAAATCATAACCTCATCCTCAACTATCATTAGCAGAAAGGAAGTATTAGATGCGTGATCACCATCGAATTTCTTTACATTTAGAGCCTCGAAAGATGACTCCAGCGTTGACAAAGGAGACAACTGCAAAATTCAGACATGTTAACATACATACCCGGACAGAAATTCATTTTACTAGTGAAAACAAACTTCCAACCTTTTTGTCCTGCTCTTTTTTCGAATGAACTCCCTCCTGCTCACTTTCTAGACATCCCTCCTGCATGATGGTTTCTGAAAATACAGCCAGATGTCAAAACGACAAACAGCTGATATAAAAAAAAAAAAACAAACTTTGCTGCAAACCAGAAACCCGTAAGAGATAGACAAGAAAATGAAGAAATCATAATAGAGAAATTAAGCACATCCAATTTTTACATGAAAATCAAATGGCAAATGCACCATTGTACGATTCTAACATTATAGGTTGGCCTACTAGTTAAAGAAGGTCTTAGTTATCCAAGAAGCGATATGTTTAATCTATGGTGGCGACCTGCTTAGAAAATCATTTTTCATGGGTTGTTTGCTTAAGATTCAAATGTTATAGGTTCAAGCCGTATGTTCGGTAAGGATAGTCGACATGCACATAAGTTGGCTCGGTAAGAAAAACATTTGTAATAACTAATAATTGAATTTGAAAGGGGATAGTAATTGGAAAATGAACTAGCATATTCAGTATTGAACTTCCATATTCTCAATTGACAAATAAGCAATGGCATTCACTTTAACGTCAGAAGGGCAAAATATTGAAATTGACGCTTACCTTGTTCATTTTCTTGGCCTGCCCTGTTCATCCCTCCAAGGACTTTATATGCCTCTGAATGAACGGAATCCACCCTAAGTGAGTAGATCTTAACTCCAGCTTCAAGAGTACAACTTGCCTAAAGAAAAAATATCATGCAAACATCTTTTACAAATTTTTTCAATCATTAAACTGAACATTGATGAGCATGTGTTTCAAGAATAATGGCAAAATTTTATTGATTTCCAGAAAACAGAACGATATGTAACAAAGTACATAATATGCAAAATTTCTGTATTGAAACATGTACAGATACGAAGTAAGCAATCATCCATCAACATTATAAACTTTTTTTTGAAACAAGGGTAACCACGCCCATCCCTAGGTCAGGTACCGAAGACATTGAAAGAGTAATGTTACAGTGAGTTTCAAACCTGGGACCTTGAGGGGAGCTTATACCCTCAAAGTCCAAGTGTTCAACCACTACGCCACCCCTTGGGGAACCATCAACATTATAAACTATGAGCACCACATTTCAGTAAACAGGATAACAGATTTGCCAAATCATATATAAATAGTTTAAGCTTCAAATTCCACGAGAGCTGCACGGTACATGGCTATCATCAAATTACAAAGTCAATAAATATGAAAGAACAGTTATATTCGTTCCTAGACTGCTTGAACAGACGAACTTAATTGACGTTTCGAAGTATGAAACTTTCTACTCAAGAAATTTCAAGAACATGGGTTTAAACTCAAAAACACAAAATTTCTAGACTCCAGATGAATCCTGAACTTATCAATGCAAAGCTAATTGATAATTGATGCTAGCATCACGAAAAGAAATAAAGGCTTCTAAGAAACAATTTCTGTTCATTATCGTAAAAAATAACAAAAACATAGCAGAAACAACCAACCTTCTGAAAATTCGTCTCCGTGTCCTCCTCTTCAACCTTAATAATCTCAGTAAGATGGTCAATTAAATTAAGCTCCCATGTATTCTTTTGATTAATTTTCTGCAACAAAAACCCCCAAACATAAAAAAGCACAACAAATCATTACAATTCCAGATAATGTGAGTGTTTACACAGTCTCTTACTTCAGAAGTAACCAAGAACGAAAGTACCAAAACAGGAGAACACTAAAATGGACAAAGATACTCACATTTTCACTAGCGAGTTTGATGCAATTTTGGAATAATTCAAGGATCTGGCGCTTGTCGAGGCATAAATTGGGGTCTTCGCGGGGTAGCAGATTGGTAGCAATAGACTTACGGCGATTCGCAGCGGCGCGTGCGGCCCGAGCTTGAGCGCGCTCGAGTTGGTCGTCGTTGGAGCCAAGGAAGAAGGGGCTGGTCGGAGATTGTAACTGGGCGGCGATCGGACGCCTCTGCTTCTGCGCCATGGATGGATTAGGGCTTAGAGCTTCCGCCATTGGAAGAATCAAATTGAGGTGATTGTTGCAGAAGAAAGAAATTGTAGATAGATTGGGATTAGGGATTAGGGATTTGCAAGCTCTTTCAGGAACAAGAACAAGAAAGACAATTTTTTCCCTCCATTTCTCTATTTGAATTTTGCCACAGAAATTGGGTTCTTCGTGTAATAAATAGTAAACGCTGGGTTGAAAAAGAAAACCCTTTTCCTAATTCTTATTAAAAGACGATTTTGACCTTCTCTTATATCCACACCCACCTAATTGTTTCTTTTCTTAATGTTAAATTATCCAAAATGTCTTTCAATTACGGAGATTGTATCAAAAATACTTTTTAACTTTGAAAAGTTTTAAAAATGAAACTACACTTAACAAAGGTTTCATTAAATTTAGATGAAACTAAGAGTGTTCATACATTTTTTAAAAATCGAATCAATCGATTAAAATTAATTGAATAAAAATAGTCGGTTGGTTTTCAAGTATATGTCAATGGTGTCGGTTAGAAAAATATATTTTATCGAAAAAATTTCGATTAAATCACTCGGTTAAAAAAAATATTTGATTAATTAGATTTCTTAATAAATTATTACAAAATTAACTTATAAATTTAAATGTATTTTTAAAAGTTATTGTTTTTTTTTTAACAATTTTCAAATCTTCGTTAAAAATTGTATGATAAATATGTTTTATAATTTAATATATATATATATATATATATATATTAATCAATTAACAGACTTAACCGATAAATTGGTTTCGGTGTAATTTTAGAAATTTGATAGGTTGGTTTTGATGTCAATTTTCACCGAAAATCGACATCAATGATGAACATGAGGTTGATTTCAAAAATACCCCTACTTTTAAATGTTCCAAAATAAAAATAAAAAAACCTTTGCCTTTAAATTTGAAGAATGAAGGTATTAAAATTTTGTTTTAAGAATACTACATTTAATTGTATTCGTAAAAAATAATTTTTGATTTAATATAAAAGTATGGCTAAATTAAATCTAGTTCAACCAACTAACTAATTAAGATATATTACTTGAAACGTGGTAAGGTGGAGATGATCAGATCATCTTATTAGAACTAAGTAATATCATTAGATCATTAGAAGAAAAATAAAAAAACAATTTCATGAAAAAATTACCATTTTATTAATCTAAATATATATATAACAAAATTAATTTATAAAAAAAGTTTAAGATAACAAACAGAAAAATTGCACTATTTATCAGTCTGAGAACTCATTTACAGTGCCCCCCACCTCCTTTTCTCTTCCCAAGTGAATTATACACCATTCAAAAAACAAGCCCAAAGCTCACCACTTACGAATGTTATGAAACTCCTCCATCAACTTCCGAATGCGAAGACGATAAGGGACTGCTGTGCTTGCTCGGAACTGGAGTATTCATTCGAGACACCCGTTTAGTAGGCACCAGTGCTGGCTCTTGCTGCAGCCAATCTTCAGAATCCGTTTCGATTTCTACTTCCTCTTCGTCGTGCTTGAAAACAGGATGGATGTATGCATTTTGCAGGAATCCTTTCAGGTTCAAGTTTGGCTCCCTTGCTCGCTCCAATGTGCCTTTCATCATTGCTTCCTGCAAAATGAGAGAAGTTGTTAATGTCATCTTGAAAGCAATCTGAAAACACTGAAGAAGAGGTCTGCACTAACCTGTAACGGATATCGAACAAAAGCCGGTTCGTAACGGCCTTTACAGAACAAATGAAACCATATAGTCAAGACTGGCAATGCGATGAGCAAGGGAGTTGATTGAGCAGCTTCTTTTGTACTGAGTAGTCCCATCAATAATAGCTGTGAAACGACTAATGCGACAATGATGCGCCCATGGACATCGGGCCAAAATGCTGCTGCACTTTCGTATTCTTGATTGTATACATTTATAATCTACAATGATTGAGAAAAAAAATTAAGATCCTAAAACTTCATAAATATACAGCAACATGTTATAGATAGAATTCCTGCACAAACTCAAGGCTCAGTTATGATAAACAGAAACTACAATGCAAGTGGCCCATTGTAGCCTGGTGTCGAATAGAGCAAAAAATGGTGTCTCAATACGAACGAGGTTTGTTCAAGGGTATCAACAAAGTTCATGGCAACAATTTTTTCAAAATTCTTTCATCAAATTTAGAACCTAGAAAAATTGCCAACTATGGAACTGAAGTTTTACCTGATGACGATAAACTATGTATGCCAATCCAAAGAATATTACAATGAAAGGAAGGAGAAGAGGTGTGACTACAGCATAAACAAGGCCGAGTAAGAAATAAAGCTGAATTCGAGGCTCGCCCGTGTTGAACTCAAGAGTTCCTGGATCCATGGCTTCTTCTCTATCCTTTTCAGTCTTCACCAAGAAAAAGTTCTTAAGGTGGTAAATTATCAAAGGCCTAAGTCTTAGAATCTCAGCAGCAATTCCGGCCCAACCGTCAACCATTATGAAGGTTATAAAGAAAGTTGCCTTCATGGGGATGGAGACACCAATTGTCTTTGGAATCCTGCAGAAAAGTTGAAACACATTACAGAAAATCCTTGAAAGAATTCAACTCGATATGACAAAAGAAAAATTACACATTGTTTTTCAAATATAATCTCAAACCACACTAAATTATTGGCAACTTATCCATGAATGCTTCAGCTTTATGATTAGTAGAATTATCAGCTATGGCTTCTTACTCATTTGCAGACTGGTGGAGGAAACTATTAAGTTGCTGGAATGCAGTTCCCGTAATTATACTGCCAAGAAACACATTAACAAACAGGAATATGTAGTATTTTCTGGCAGATCTTCTCTCCAAAGACGACCGACTAATAAATCCTTCAAATTTAGTCATAAACATAAGTATTGAAGGAAGAAAGACAAGGAAGATCTTCAAAGCGATTCCGGGAAGAAAACCTTGGATAACCAACTTTACAGATTTCCTGCATTGAAATAGCAGGATATATGTTTAGAAGATAGAGAACTGCAAGCAATTAAGGGCAAAGTGTCAAGAGGATGGATACTCACAATTCAATAAAGGGTTCGAGGAAGGGAAAAGTTTTCTCAATACTCTCAATGTTTGCAAGGGACTGAACAAATGCAATGGGGATCATGAAAAAGAAGGTAAGGAAAAAGAAGGCAACTCCAGCAATAAGCCTCCTGATTGCCAGTGAAACGTAAGGAATCGCCAAGTTATCCCAGTACACATCACGAGTGTCCGGAGCCCATTCTGTCAACCAAATAGTTGGATTTCTTGACTGTTGAGTTTGTGCACAAACAGCAGCACCCCACCTAGATTTGAAAGAAACAAAAGCTGCAGGCACGATTGATTTAGGATCATTCATTGTCTTATCTGACTCCACTGTTATCTGAACACACCCCATTTGAGGATAATTTAGTAAGTTACAACGTAATGAGATCGAAGCAATGTAATTGAAGGAGTACATGTGAAAGTTTAGACTGTGAAACTTACTTCTTTCAATAAGCTTTCAATTTTGGATGAATAATAATCTATGGCATCGACCTGATCTCCCCAAAGACCTAGAAAACCAGTCTGCTCACAGGATGTTATAGTAATTGAAAACATGTTTTGCAATATCAAATTACTACCAATTTACCAGTTCAAAAGCACTATAATACCTTCACAGTGGCCCTCTTAGACTGGTTTCGAGAATATTTAAGTTGGTAGAAATCTAGCCAATTCTTCATTTTTTTCTTCTCTTCAACCAGCTTAGAGAGTTTGCTTGCATCATAAACAATCTGCATAAGCATATGAATAAGTCCAGCAGGTGTCGGAACACAGAAGTCTTAACTCCCAAGCCCCAATCAATTCCTCAACTTCATGCATGTTTGGATGTGGGAAGAATGAAGTGGTTTGAATGTGGTATTTGAATGAGTAGTCTGAATGTGGTGTTTGAATGAGTGGTTGAACAAAAATCATGTTTGGATAAGGTTATTTGAAGGAGGGGGATTGTAGAAAAATTATGTTTGGATAAGGGTGTTTGAATGAGTGGTCTTACGAAAACCCAAGGGATTTTATAGGAAAAAAGGTTGTTTTGAGGAGGGGTGTTAAGAAAATGGAAATCAACAATAAAAAGAAAACTGTAATAAAAAAACGTGAGATAGCTACATCCAAGGACAGAGGAGAGAACGTTTCATTATGGAGAGTGTGAATCATAGAGTGTCGATTAGATAGAGGGCTACGGTTTTAAGAGAGATTATATATAGTACACTCTCATGAAATCCTATTACATATTAGGCACAATCACATAAAAGTCTATATACGAAAATAGAAACCTAATTACATATTTCGTCTAGGTTTTGGGGGCGAGCCCCTACTACCATGGGCCTCGCCCATAGGACCCAGACTCACTGACCGGCAACGAAACCCCCGACTAAGTAATCGTGGGACATCAAACAATTCAAGGCATATCTCAACAAAAACTTTGTTTGGAAAAAGGTTGTTTGGAGGAGGGGTTTGATTGAGATGTTGAAATGAGGGGTTGGGGAAAGTTTTTTCTATCCTAAACATACGCGAGGTAAAAAATCTTACCCCTCAACTTTCCCCTTAACCATGCACCCCGAAAATGTTTGTGCAATTTGTGAAAAGGAAAAAAAACAACGCCTTAAAAACATATTCCATCCTATGTTGTCTTTGGCTATTCTTTACAAATTTCTTACATATATGCATGATTTTTAATGTTAACAAATAGGCAAGTAAATCAGTGGCATCTTTGGTAAAATCAATCAATCGTGAAAAGATCTTGACCTGATGAGTCAGATAATGCTCAGGATGATTGACCAAGAAAAAGTGTTCAACGAGCTCACTGACGGATTCATCAGGGTCTGGAGGTACGTTTCTAACAATCACCTGCATCAGACAATTGATGTCAGAAATCAAGAAAACCTTCCCATTCTTCATATTCCAAAATACTAAATAGTGTTCCCATTTCCAACAAGGCTTGCAATTCACTCATTTTTATCATAAGTACTCGTCCTTCTAATAACATAATATAACTGACCATTCACCTAAAAAAAAATGAAATTCCTAGAAGCAAAAATAATAAATTCAAGAAATGATAAATATGATCAATCCCTGTAAGGCATTGACATTCCATCAGGTTAATGACTAGTTAAACAAGCTTAATGACTAGTATGTAGAAAAGTTAAACTTATTGAATAAGTATAGTAAATGGATCATTATCAGAACTTTGCCATCTCAAAATGTGGTTAATAATAATTGATGATTTAGTGCCAAGCTTACAGTGAACTGATCTGGGCGCCGATTTTCAGATGCAAGAAAATGCAGCCTCATTGAAGCAACATTCTCATACTCCCTTCTCAACACATAGCAAGTCCAAAACGTAAAGACATAAGCCATTACCAAATGGGTCCAGAATCTGCAATAAATGACATTAAAAGCAGTTGAGAACATCTTTTATGATCTAACATGGTGATGAAATTATGAAGCTTACAGCTCATATATCAATGCTGATTATCTGATAACCCTTATCACAGAAAATAAAAATTTGTGCTGAAGGTCTTGGCGGGGTTTCTATTAAAAATAAAAAGCTCAAGATAGGAACCCAGAGGTCATTTCTAGCTATCAGGTATCATTTTTCCTTTGACTCGAAAATTCGTTCAATTACAAAATAGTAATGAAAGGCAATCCATTGAGCATGAAGAAAGAGATTGAAGATTTGAGAACTGTCTGACAACTTAGGAGGAAATATCATGCATGTCCAAGAGAGGTTTCTTAAAAACTTCTTAAGCATACCTGCGTGATCCAATAGGAATGTTAGAAATGGAAAGCTTGTCTATATCACTGTAATTTAAAGAAGAACGCTCTAAAGTTCCATTTGTCCAGTTAACGGGTGCCATGATTGCAAAGGCCAGACATGCAATGGGCACAAAAATTTTGAGCCTGCAACAAAATGGCAAGGAAAAAGATAGAATTGAGTCAATAGAGAAGATGATAAATACCACAGAACCTTGAGCCTAAAATTATATGACAGCCTACATAACTTCTTCCCGGAAAGTACAAAAAAATATACATTTTGAGAAATTGAAACTTGTGACAAAAAGAGATGAGGAAAGTTATCCTGTTTATAACATACAAAATTAAAGTGCCACCATGAACATAGCTCTAATGTCATCTTGTATAACTTAATAACCACGAGGTTATAAGTCGCTCCTTCCTCAAATATTGTTGATTCATGAAAATAAAACATACAAACTTTAGGTGCTGATATGGTATGGTGTTTAAGGATTCAAACTCCCTTTTTTCTCACAATATATCAAATAATCAGCCATTTAAGTTTAAAGAAAATAAGCGTGATAGAAAAATTGATGAAACCAGGTTGGAAAGCTTTTGATTATTCTCTTAGTTCCAAACAGTCATACTAGTGTCATTTTCTCAAGAAATTTTCTTCTACAGCCATATTCAAAACATGCGTGTCATGTAAGAGCCAAGTAAGCGAACATAGGAATTTGCACATAGTATACTACAAACTACAAAGAAAGAAGATAAAAAAAGTACCCTAACAAGTAAATCCTCAGGTAAACAGCAGAATCGAGCCCAGCGTGATCAATTAACTCAGGTTCTGGCATTCGCAAAGCTGCAACCATCCAGTTCAGAAACTTCAAGTATGATCTGAAATCCAAATTGACAAGTTTGCCTACAATTGCACCACTGGACAACGGACTTCCTCTAAAGCCTTTAATGTACCATTTGGGAAAGTAGACCCTATCGTTCACTGGCTGTATTCGAAGCAAAGCAAATACTAGAAAGAAAGCAAGAGCACTAAGAATATTAATGGCTGCCCCAACTCCTATATCCGCGATGGTTGCCATTTATCCTCTTAAAACACAACTGATCTGCACAAAGAACATAGAACACATCTCATAAATATACCATTCTCATCAAGAAGAAATGGGAAAAGGAAATAAGTTACCACAGAGCTACTTGTTCTTGAAACTCGATATGTTTTTTTTTATAACCGAGAATCAAAACTTCACCCTACTATATACCTAGGGCATTTGTGCCTGTCCCAAGGTCCGAACCCCAGAGACAACAAGAGATTTACAATTAAGCTCACTCAATTCATTCTTAGTTTCAAACCTCGAACTCTAAGAGAGAATAACTTTAAGACCCTAAACAACCTCGACCAACAGGGACTGAAACTCAATATCTTATAGGAAATCAAAAGAATCACACTTTGGGGTACATACGGTAATCAAGATAAGCTCACTTTTCCAAAGAAATCACACTTTGGGGTACTTTCATTTCACGATTTCAACTCAAACCTCCCATAAGAGAGTACCAATACTCACTGTTCAGTTCAGTTCAGCTAAGCCAACAATTACAAAATAAAAAAAAGTACCCAGTTGGGGAAACTATGTGAAGACTCTAGAAAACAAACAACAACAGGTGAAGAGGTAAAAGATCAAAAGGGGAAAAACATAAAGATTCATGCACCTGTCCGTCGGCAAAACAGTAATCAAAATGAAAAGGGCAAAAGAATCGGTGATTGATTGAAAAATGTGAGTGGAAAAACAGGAACTGAGAGAAACCCTTTTAAATTCTGGGGGTTTCCTGTGCTTTAATTCCTTCTTCTTGTTGTACAGAAACTCTTCAAATCTTCCATGAAAGGAATGAAGATTAAGTAAGAATTGCATTTAATTGAAGGAATGGGACGAAACGGCCAGGCCAGCCCGCAAGGCACCACTCTGTCTGTCCAACGGCTCTTTCTTTGAAATCGACCTATTTCGGCTACCTCTCTTTGCCGTTCGATCTTAAATGGACGGCTCTGATTCTTCTCGCTTTTCATGTGATTTTTTAATGAACAATTATCATTTTTCGTATCTTCGAAAAAGAAAGAAAAAGGTAAACAATTATTGAATTAAAAAAAAAGGTAAACAATTATTGTTTATTATTATTTTAGTAGAAAAAGTTAACAATAATAATAAAAAAAAATCTCTAATATTTCGTCACTGTAACGTTACTGTTTTTTTTACTTTTACTATTCTTTAAAATCATCACTATTTCTTTTCCAAAAAAAAAAAATCATCACTATTTTGAATGATTTTTTTTTGGAGGAAAATCACTATTTGAATGATGGCTTTGTTACAAAATCATTATTTTGGGTTTATTAATTATTATAAGTTAATCCACCGATGATTTTTTTTTTTTTTGAAAGTCAATCCAGTGATGATTTAATAGCTTATATTTTTAATACGTCTCATCACCAATTTATTTTGGGATGGATGTCTATACTATTTCACAGTTGTATTCATATACGTCTCATCAAACCTGCTATATCATTCCACACACACGTTTTGCACATCCACACCACGTTTGGAAATATTGCATTCCTTGATAACAAGATATCATCAAATAAATGTCAAACAAATTTTAATTTTAGAGGAAACTTGCCTTCCATAATTTCTTCCATCTAATAACATTTGGAATATTCATTGAAAAGCATATAGAGCACTAGCTCAAGCGGCATCAATGTTCACCTAATGACCTTGAGGTCTTAGGTTCGATTTTTACCTTGAAGTTCACCTGAAATTGTTGTAATCTCAAACAAAAAAAGAATATTCATTGAAAGTTATTCGATTTTTGAAAAACACACGGAAAAAAAAAGTTAAGAAGTAATTTTTTTTCAAAAAGTAAATAAGAAAGCAAGCAAATTCACTAGTCAAACTCATTTGCATTTAAAGTCTTGCGATCCTTACGAGTACTACCGTTAGTTTATAAAATAAATATACTAAAAAGTACGTCCATTTTGCTAGAAAATTTACCATCGACAGCACATTCTACATCATATATTATATTTATAGTATAATTTTTAAAATAATTCATCTATAACACATTGATTTCTATCACTCAACTAGTAATAGAACTCAATTTGAATTTCTATCACTAATAGAACACTCAAATGATTCTATCATTGATTGAATTTTATTAACTTAACCAGGGATAGAACTCAATTTGAATTTTCTACTATAAATGAATTAATTTTGATTTTGTGTTATAGATTAAAATAATTTGCCATTTTTTGTTATACACTCAAAATCCCCATTTTGCTAACTATAACAATAACTTAATTATGTTTCGATGGTATGCACTCCTCAAAGTCTCAAGTTCCAGACTCAATTGTGAAACTACTTCTTCGATGTCTCTAGTGTCTGGCCTAGAGATGGGTGTGGTTACCATGTTTCAAAAAAAAAAACTTAATTACGTTCCGTTTGATAACCATTTTATTTTTTATTTTTTGTTTATGAAATTTAAGCTTATTTCTATTCAAATTTCCTACCATGTGTTTCATCTTTCCTACCACATATCCATCGTTCCTTAAGAAAGTAGGAGAATACTAACTAAACTTCAAAAACATAAACAAGTTTTTTGAAGTTACTTTTTTTTTTTTACAAATTTTGGTTTTGTTTATTAAAATATAGGTAAGATATAGATATTCAAATAAGAAAAAAAGTATAGTAAGATAGTTGTTGTATGCTTAAATTTCATAAACAAAAAACGAAAAAAAAATGGTTATCAAACGGGACCTTAATTAATAAATATTTCTAAAACATAAAAAGGTAAATCTAATATATATATATATATATATAATTTAGGGAAATAGTAGTAAATGACTACTTTTTAAAAAATAATTAAAAAAATATCTAAACTTTTTAAGACTTTAAATGAGTATCTAAATTAGAAATCAGTGAGGATAGATACTTAAAATATCTCCATAATGACCTTGATTTTATTTTATTTTTAAATATATTATTAATTACAAAACTTAATTAAACGTTTTTTTTATCAAGACTAACACCCTCAAATTTAGGAGAGAATATCTCTTACAACTAACTCATATATTGGTTTTTAATATCTTTCAATTTTTTATTTAATTTATTCAATATCTTTGTCAAATCTTTTTTTATTTAAACAGAGAATATCCTTGGTTTCAAGGCAATGAATTGCCAAATCGTTTTTTATCTTCTTCTCCACGGCAACGCAAATTATCCTTTTATTCATTTTACAACTCATTGTATCCAACATTTGTCACATTCTTCGATCATTTTCACTCCTATTCTCATTTTCCCCCTCACACTTTTTGTTCATGATTTTGATTTTTGGAGATTGGGGATACAATTGCGCACCCAATATATTTCATGAGTCTTGTTGGATCTCACTTCTGTTGAGTGGGGGTATTCACAACTTTTTGTGTTGATTTTCATGGATTTCTCCATCAATAAAAGCGACACCGATTACAATTGATTTTAACGGAGTCTGGCTGAAATCATGACAGTATGTTTTGGCACACATGGTATATAACCAGGAACAAAAGATGCAAAAGAGGTTGAAATCAATGACAGTACGTGTTTTGGTACACATGGTATATAACTAGGAACAAAAGAAAAACTGATGCGTTCTGGCTAAAATCATGATAGTATTTTTTGGTACACATGTATACAATCAGGAACAAAAGATGAAAAAACGGTTGAAATCATAACAGTATGTTTTGGTGCACATGGTATATAACTAGGAACAAAAGACAAACGGATGCGTTCTCGCTGAAATCATGAAAGTATGTTTTGGTACACATGGTATATAACCAGGAACAAAAGATGCAAAACACATGGATGAATACATGTAGATAAATCTATTTAGTAGCATACACCTACAACACCGAAGAATTATGCTAAGCATGCATTTTTCGATGTTCCGTATGCAAGAGATGGCTTGCAGGTGAATTCACTTTATATTTTTATATTTGTTACTTGTTTCAATACTAAAGAATTCATTCAGGTGAGCCATGAATACAGTTATGGAGATTAAATGTTCATCTCAAATCTTTCGAAAAATAATTTTAAATAATTAACAATATACTTTCTTTTTTATTTTTTGAAAATAAATTTAAAATTTTCATCTTTTGGTTAAATATTTGTTTAAGAATGCTATTAAGATTTTTCTCAAGGTTGTTAAAGAGAAAAAGAGATTTCAAATGATATTTTTATCAAAAAAACAAAAATTAAGTAGGAGGGTATAATTGTCTATTTCTTATTTACAAATTAATAATTAAATTTTTCAGAATTAAAAAAAGACATTTATTTAAACTCCAAGATATTGTAGACATTCTCTTATTATTTATCCAAAATCTAGACATTTGCCTAGTTGTCCCTATAATTTAGGCTCCGTTTGATAACCATTTGGTTTTTTGTTTTCGTTTTATAAAATTTAAGCTTATTTCTACTCAAATTTCCTATCATGTGTTCCCATATTTCTTACAATGTATCCATCTTTCCTTAAGAAAGTAGGTGAATACTAACCAAATTTCAAAAACAAAAACAAGCTTTTTGAAGCTACTTTTTTGTCTAAAAATTTTGGTTTTGTTTATTAAAATATAGGTAAAATGTAGATATCAAAATAAGGAAAAAAATATAGTAAAATAGTTGTGTAGGCTTAAATTCCATAAACAAAAAACGAAAAACAAAATGGTTATCAAACGAAGCCTTAGAAAACTTAATCGATTAATTTAACGAAATATTATCTATCAAACATATGATACACAATATGAACAAATAGAAACGAAACTAAATAGATTAAAAAAAAAAACAAAATTAAATAAGGTGGTTTGGGAATCCTTCTAGGAGATTTTGTATTTTTTTAACAAAGTGATTTATTTATGATTACTCTTGTTAAAAGTGTTTAATTATAAATCATTTTTAGTCATAATGATGTGTTTTACAAAAGACTTAGATTGGATTTACCTTTCTTCAAGTCCTAATGATGTGTTTCTAAAAGGATAACTAAATTTTCAATTTCACCTTTGAATTGAGAACAAAAGAAATTGAACAATTTTTTTTTTATTCTAGCCAATTGTGCACTTCGACTAATTTTCAATTTCATCTTCAACCGGTTTGCGTCCAACATTTATATGTCAAAAAAATCTTTAGAAAATTAATTCTCTTATATTAACCACTATGAATGAACTCATCACATTTATATTCACTACTATAAATGTTTTTTTTCCCTTTCTCCAATGGAATTTCCTTCATCAATCTCTCTCTCGATAGTATAATTTGTCAGCAACAAGTAATTTCTTAACAAATTGACTTATTAAGCTAGATAGAAGTTAACGCCCAAAGAACTAGAATCCTTTCCATGGCCATGAGAGAGAAGAATTAAATTGTATAATTTGTCAAAATTTCGTTATCAAATGTCAGTAATTAAAATATATAACTATCATATCAATCAAACATTATGACATGTAATTAAGGATTTTGCCATCTCAAGATTATGAAATGTCAGTGTAAATGTTTAAAATTTTAAAAATAGAGAACTAAAACTGTAATCAAACATGAGGAACTAAAAATGTAAGCCTTATGCCAACACGAGCAATTGCTCAAGTGGCATTAGTAAAAAAAAAAAAAAAAAAAAAAAAAGAATAACAATTTTGTTTTTAAAATTCTAGCCTACATCAACTAACAATCCATCTATTTTTTTCTAATGGATATCCACATGTTATATTTATAGAAACCAAACCAAAATTTGAAGAAAAAAAAAAAGATAACTTCCAAAAGTTTATTTTTTGTTTTTGAAATTTGATTAGGATTCACATACTTTCTTGAAGAAATATGGAGCACATTATAAATAGGATAGATCACATTGCAGGAAACTTGAAAAAAAATAAACTAAAAATTTCAAGAATCAAATAGTAGGATGAATCACATTGTAGGAAACTTTGAAAAAAAATAAGTTAAAAATTTCAAAAATCAAATAGTTATCGAACTAGGATATATATTTCTTACTCAACGCCTACATTTTACATTAAAACAGAAGGGACATCTTGAACGCTACATAAACGTGAATGATTTATACCATTGATCAAAAAGTAAAAAAATTCAAATTATCAAACCTATTCGAGTCTTATATTATTATTAAACATAGAATTTAGGAATTGAAAGATACAAACCTGCAAATGTTTTTTGAAAGAAACATAAAATAGTAAAACATAGTTCATGTCTTCACATCCTTTTGAAGCTAAGAAAAGATTAATATTAATAGTATAGTATTTTTAATGAGAATAAAACTTAAATATCATAAGACTCATAACACGATAATTAGATAAGTTGAAATGGAAATTGACCCTATAAAACACTAGGCCACATGTCAAGGAAAACTTATACTTAAGCATAGCTATCAAAACCCAAATAAAACAATGTATGAAAAACTCAGTTTCAATGTTTGCTAACCTTTGCCGTCAAATGTGTTTCAGCCTGCTAGAATTTCTGAATCACAACAGAATTGGCTATTCCAGCTTCCTCGATAGTTTGATCCAATTCAGCCAATTGTTTGGGAGGGAACCCCATCGTCTGGAGTTGATAATTTCTTGCACCACTAGGTCTCGATGCATCAATGAACCCGCGAACGTCCCTGATTGTGTGGCGGTGGTTGAAACGCGAAACCATTCGTGTTCCATCTGCCAACCTTAGCTGAAGAGATGTAACTGGCAATGCGTCGTCCACCACCAAACCTGTTGATGGGGACGGAGCTGTGTTCAGCGAAATAGCAGCAGCAGTCCGCTCAGGAGCGACCGAGCTTGGTGAATCACTAGCTAATGTTCTCCCAACGCCTTGGAATGAAGCATGGCGGGGCTTCACCTGTTCCTGTATCAGTTGGAGATGAAATGGGAGTATTAAAATGATGAACATAAAATATTTTGTCGAAAGAAAAACAACGTACCGGGTAGTCATCTTCCCTTCTAACGAGGTTAACATGGACAGAAGTCCTCCTATCTGCAGGTTCAAGCTCTACCGGGCACTCTGACCTTCTAATACTCTGCCATATAAAACGTGTTAGCAAAGATAAACACCACTAATCATAGTACTTGAAGATTAACCATGAAAATAAAATCTAACAAGCTTGGATCGAAGACCTCACTAATCCATAGCCAAATCTTTAGCGGATAAAACCACCACTTTCACATCGATTTCAAGTATAACAAAATCAACTCAGTTTATCATTGTTGATAATAAATGGTTAGCATTATCAGTATTTGTTAGTATTAAGTACTTGCAGGTTATCCAGAACTGGGAAGGTTGACATCCTTTAAGAATTATTACACCTTATATCTCTTAGAATTATTAGGTTAATCTTTATTATTCAAAGTCCTGAAAAGCCAGATCAAATGACGTCTGTGGCCATTATAAGAACATTTTCACCATAGGCGGCATGTCACCTTCAGACAAAGTTGCACTCAAAGACCCCCAAGAAATACTGAACTTATAAGGATCTTCAGGATACAAGAGGTGATGACTGATGGGTTCATCCATGATGGTCACCTACCTACAAATTAATTTCCTACAAATTTCCTTAACATCCAAATGTTGTAGTATCAGACGAAAAATAGTCGAAGTGCGCGTAAGCTAACTTGGACACTAGCAAATATCTACCAACACATAAAAATAAAAACTTAACTTGGGGAACCATGAATAGCAAAATAACTGGCACATGCTGTTACGTGTTACCTCCAAAAAAGGTGCATTTTCAGGATCGTCCAACCTTCGTAAAGGACCATCATCAATAGAGAATCCATTCCTCCAAAAAGTGACAGTGTGTGTAACAGCCTCAGGATGCCTAGGAATTGATGGCACTGTCTCACCAGAAAGCAATCTTGCAGTTCCAGCAAAGCTCTTAGAAGCTGAAGATGGTCCAATCGGTACATCGACAGCTGATTGTCTGGCTTGATCAAAGATTGCATCGACAGAGTTACCTTTGGAAGGATCCTGGACAAGCATTCCACTGCCAGAAAAAGTAAAATAGAAGCAATAAGCAGTGTATTATATTGACTGTACTACTATCAGGTTAATGTAATCTTTAAACTGCATACATATACTTTTTCTCTTACATTAACATAGAAACTTTGACACAGATCAAAAGGAAGAATGCATGGTTGCAGGATAATAACAAAGCCCAATTTGGTAAAACATATGCATATGCACACATAGCCATTTCATAGCTGCCATTCTTACTCGAAAATGAACTCTGTCGTATTTCAAGTTAGAGGACTGCAAGGTTGTTTTTTTCAAACAGACTATCATATCATTTAATAATATCACATTTCCTTCATCCATTGTTTTTCTAGTAATATAAATGCCAAATCAAACAAAATATGTACTACAAAGCAAAGTTCAAGAGTATTGACTTTATTTTGACAATATAGTTGAGTATGTCCTAGCCTTCTTATTCCTGGTTCCTTCAAAAATTACTTTGAAATTCTGATCTTTCCCCTTTAAGGGTTGGTGCTTTACTCCCAAATTTATTTCCTTCTAAAGAAGGATAACATTTGGAAAATACTCATGTGATGTGGTTTTTCCCCTTGAATCTGAAAATATAGCACACCATACATCAGTGTAGGAGGAGGTTCTGGGAAAATATTTCTCAAGATGGACATGTCCCCCTCGGTCAATGTATGAAGAAGGCATCGTTGAGAGGCATTCACATACTTGTAATTTGCAAGAAAACAATGTAAGAAAAAAAAAATCTAGAACAAATAATAATTAAACCTACTTAACGGTAGAATCTTTAAATTAGGCATTGAAAACGATATATAGCATTGTCCAAAGTGAGTTTAACCAATATTTTTAAAAGCCCAAGCATCAATAGTCTACTGAGGCTCAGGTGCAAAATATGTGCGAGCTTTTTTTTTTGTGAGGCGTACACTACTACTATGCATAAGAACATTCATAAAGAAGGAATAACATAGTTGGTGTGAGAATATTAAAAAAATACTCCAAGGCTTATTAAATGTTATTTTTTAAAAAAATAATAAAGAACAAAAACAACCTAAATGAAAGACTTTTTTGAGTGTGGGGTTTAGGCAAGGCGCTCAAGGCACAAGGCAAGATAATGTGCACCTTTCAAAACACTGAGTTTAACTCATTGGTAGTTAGTATATCACTGAGTCATAGGTTTGAAATCCTGAAATCCTTTAAAAACACTGAGTCATAGGTTTGAAATCCTCCCTGCATGTTGTTGAACTAAAAAATTATCGGCTGCAATTAGCATTGAAAGTGAGGAAGTTCATAAAGCTTTTTCCTGAATCCTACAGATTCTACTTTCACGTAGAGAAATGCAATCAACAGATATGCTAATCCTGAAGATAATGAGCTCAAATCTTTCTCAGTAATCATTTTGGAAAACAATAAGCACCAACAAAATTAGCTCACTGATCAAGATCATCAGTATTTTGCATAAAAAAAGCAACTGCTAACAAAATGCAAATGACACAAAATCATGTTCCAACAGAACACAGCGAATCTGAAAATCTGACGGCCTGAGCAAATCTGGCTTTATCGGTCATCAGTCAGACAAATTATTGAAACATTTCACAATTTTGGAGTCTAAGAGAGTTCAAATTTCAAACATACGCATAATGCAACCAGCAAGAAAACAAAAAATGAAATCCCCCAATCTATCATCCAACAAATTCTCAGAAGTGAATCGAAGTAAATCTCAAGAAATAGAAAGTAAAACCTACCTCTTCTCACCACCAGTGTAGTACTCTTGCATCTCATCAGAGTCGCTATCGGAATCCTCCGCCGGCCGGTTTAGGTCAGAGAGCGTACGGATGCGCGATTGGCTCCCGGAAGCCCTAGTATCCACCTTCTTCCCCGATTCCCCCCTAGCTCTCCTGGAACGGAGCTCATACGGAGCACGAGAGGCAGGCGGAGAAGGCGAGCGAGAGCGGGAAGGCGACTGAGAAGGAGAGAACTCAGGAGAATCAGGAGGCGGTACCTGGCGCGTGGCGGCGACACTAGCGGCGGCGGCGGCGGAGGTTTCGACGGCATCGGCGGCGTGGTTATCCAAGAAGGTGGAAACGGCGGCGTCGAGGTCCCAATTGTGGCTCTCTAAGAAGAAAAGGGCTTCTTCTTTGGAAGAGGAAGTGATCTCGATGAAGGAATTGATGAAATCGGCATTGGCTTCTGCATCATTCTGAGGTTTAGAGTGCTGAGCTTCGGCTTCCATGGCGGATTTTTGCGGTGGCTTCTGCTCAAAGAAACTGGTTTGCTTCTGATCGGGGTTTCTTTCGACGATGCCTTTGGCTTTCAGCCTTTACATAGACATTTGATTCTAATTTCTACCCCAGTCGATACGACGCCGTTTAATGAACCCCACCTCTGGCCCAGTCCCACCCTAATCTCAGCCATCATCCAAACGCCGGCCTTTTCTTTAAAAACCCAATTTTTTAAAAATAATTTACCATACTTTTTTTTTTTTTTTTGAAAGCTAATAATTTACCATACTTAATCCCATCTATAAAATAATTATAAATATTATTGACTATCATAAAAAGTAAAACTTTCCTACTTATATTCTCAAAAAAAAAAAAAAAAAAAATTTCCTACTTATTCAGAAACACAATTTTTTTTCTTCTTTTTCTTTTTATATTATTTTGTTTATAAAAATAAATTTGTGTGACACAAAATGTGCTACAAAGATAAATTGTAGGAGTCACCTACACATTGACAATAAAGGAATTTTTATTCTCGTGAAAATTCTATTTAATTTGAGGTCAATTCTAGTTCATAAATTTTCTAAAAAGTTTAAAAATTGTTTTTAAGATAAACACAGTTAAGATCTAGTTTTAAATTAGTTCATACATTTTTAATCATTAAGTTTGAGACATAATTTCAAATTACGTCATATATTTTAAAATTCAACATTTTTAATATTGATGTAGTAATAATTTTAGTAAATATTACCGAATGCAACTAACAATTTTGTTATTTTAAGAACGCTTATTTAAAGATATATTGACAAAATTATATCTAAACTAAAAATATATTTTTGGGGTGCAACCAATACAAATTGACACAAACTATAGTAATTTCAAATAAAGACCATCCACCACACCCTAATTCCTTTTCCTTCGTTTATTTCAATTTCTTATAGCAATAACAATATAATGAAATGAAAATGTTTCAATATCAAACATGTGGATAAACCGAATTTTTCACTTAATCAATTCACCATCGAAGAATATATTCATACGGAATGAACATTTTCTTGTTAGAGCACAAAATACATATATTATAAAAAAGACTCTTCAGCTACATTAATCACAAAATACAAAGATCATTTCTTAGCCATTTCAGCATTCAAAATGCCTCTACAATAACCTTCCACCCAGTCCGAGTCCAGAGCAATAAACGTTTTCATCTCATTAGTGCAACCATTGCACCACCACTTGAGATATTAAATCGAACAATAATAAAAATCAGTTTTAATTTTCTTAATTAAAAATAGAAACAATAATCAGAAAATCGAACAAAAAAATCACGATACATTTTTGCTTTCCGTGACAACCCCAAGAAATAAAAACATAATTACTTGACTAACAACCGCTTATAGAGCTTTTGCCAATCATAGCAATGACGGCATCAATGTCCACTCAATAACTTATAAGTCATGAGTTCGAATCTCTCAACTCCTAATTGTTGTAATCCAAAAAGAAAAAGATGGTGTATAAAGCTCTTAATTTGATTCTAATAATCTCCATTAAATCCCAAAAATATTCAAAGGAAAGAAAACAAAGAGCATCAATCAGCCTAAATTTAAAAAAACACAATTTTATAACTTGCACAAGCAGGGAGATATCTGAAATTTTGTTTCTCTGTCTTTATTAAACAATCCTAAATTGAGGTTCTTCATAATGTTGGTTCCCTACTTGTCCAGTATTCACCTGCAAAACCAACTCCTGATTCAGATACTTATGTCAAGGGCATAGTTATTAAATTATATATCATTTTTATATGACATGAAAATTCAATAAGTTTATGCACTTGATGCTTAAAAACAATTTGGCATATTTTGCTCTCAAAATGTATTATTTCTATCCTATATTACTATTTATGTCATTTTTATCGATATCTATGAGTGTTTAGACCAATTTATGTAGATCTTCATAATTTTTACGGGACAACCACCAAATCCTATAACATTTGGTTGTCAAAAAAACTTATAGGAAATTAATTTATAAGTGGGTAACTACTATAAATGAATCTATAACCTCTTAATTCTTCAAGACTCTCTTAATCACTAGACCAGTCCATGTTGGTTATTTATGTCCATTTATTGCATTTAACAAATGCTTGATATATGCCTAAAACATGTCTATTATGCTAGCAAGAGTCAAAATGCTCGAAACTTGACTTATAGGCCATAGTTATGTTACCTAAACCTTAGTTTCTAGGCTTCTTAGATAGTCGTTGGTACAAAAAGAGGAAATACCCGAGAGTTTTAAGACCTTCGGCTCACATTGTTGTCTATGTGTGAAAGTCGAGGAACGACAACAGGACCACCACGAACCTTGTCAAGGGCAAAGCTTATCCTCAACGGACGCCCTAATAATGCCTGCAAGTGACATGGTAACTTTCATCAACTGATTTATGCGAGTGAAACGACCATAAGTTCATACAGGTTTTTATTAATGACTTGCCTTTCCATCCATTGCATCTTTGGCACATTGCGCATCATCGTCGTTTGTGAAGTTTACAAATCCAAAGCCTCTGGATCGACCTGAGTCTTTATCATACACTATCCTGACTGTCAAGAAACCATATCAGCATTCAAAACTTAACATGACCCCACAAGCTTATTGCTGATTAAGTTTCAGACTGATCACCAATAGATATCCAAGTTCCCTTAGTGATGATCACTGAAGTTTAACAGCGATCGTTGAATGTTATCCCAGCTATATCAAAAAAATTACATAGGCTATTCGCTGGTGAAGTTTTAGAGCGACCACCAATGCACATTAAACTTCTACATGATCACCTTGAAGTTTCAAGGCCGTCTTCTAATTTCATCCAAATGTTGTAGGGTCAGGCGGTATGTCCCATGACATTAGTCGACGTGCGTGCAAGCTGACTCGAACAGTCAAGGATATAAAAAAAAAACATCTTTAAACTAGTCTATTTAATATAGTTAATATATGATATTGTCTAGTTTTGACATATGTCTTCGTGACTTTATTTTTTGTTTCACCCAAAAAGTCTCGTCCAATGGAGATGAATGCTCCATCTTAAATCAAATGTCTACCTTTATTTAATCAATGGGGGACAACACTTTGTTTGTATTCCCAATCCCAACCTCACCAATGGACCTCAAATTTCCTTTCAGCTCATACAAAATTTCAATTTCCCACCTCTCAAATTCCTTCAGTTTCCCAATTCCTCTCAAATAATAATTTTCATACTCGAAATTTCTCATTGTTTTGCCGTCTCAAAGTTCCAAGGAAACCACAAATTCATAGTAAAATACACTACGAAACAATATGCTAATCGCTTCGCTCTATTGATTAGCACCAGAATTATCAATTATGAATGGGAAATGCAGCAAGAAGATTTAAAAATTGGAGTAGACATTTCGTCGAACACGTAGAGTGCAACTCCTATACCAAAGGCTTAAATTCAACATCCACAAATACCTTCAGCAACCTCTCCAAAGGAAGAAAACGCATCTTTCAAGGATCTCTCGTCCATGGACCACGACAACCCTACAATCCAAATGAACAACCAGAATCGAATTCGATGAAAAGCCCACTTGGAATCATGGTGGGTTGCGAAAGAGACACGAACCTGCGACAAAGAGCTTATTGTTTGTCGGAGAAGGAGAAGGTAAAGGAGCCGAGGAGGAGGATTCAGAACAGAAGCACCGAAAGCTCGGAGTTGGGTTTTGGAAATTGGTTACTACTGCTCTTCTAGCAATCAGCATCATCAAGGTGTTCGTGCGATTCATTGTTGGTTCTTGAAATTGAGTTTGACAACAGAAACTAAAATCCTCCTATTAGGGAAAGGGCTTTACATATATATATATATATATATATATATATATATATATATATATATATATATATATATATATATATATATATATATATATATATATATATATATAAACTGACTACCCAACCAACCCGAACCAACCTAATCCAATCGGATAGATTGAATTTTGCGTTTAAAGTTATGAAATTTTCGTTAATTCAATTAAGAGTTTGACTTAAAATTAACCAAACTTAACTAAATTAATATAAATTTATTATTTAATTTATTTTTTTTTACTTATAATATAATTATTACGATATTTATTATTTAAAGTATAGGTAAATAAATTATTTTATTTAATTATTATTATTATACTTTTTATTATTCAATATTTTTTTAAGTTCATAATTTACATATCACGATAAAAATATACTACTTTTTTTACAATAAAAATATACTAAAATTATGATTTTTTTTGTTTTAATTATCTATTTATTTTATATTTTATATACTTTATAAAAGTCAAATTACATCATCTATTTTTGTTGTTTTAATTATCTATTTGTTTTATGTTATTTAATTGGAACTTCTATATAAACTATGATAGTAGTGATTTTTGAAAATTTTACATATTTAATATCTATATTCATTTCATTAATTTGATACAATAATGATTGGACATTGTATTTTGTTTATGTATAGGACCACTTTGATAATATATGTATATATGTATATATATATATATGTATATATTCATATTTGTAATGTATTGTTGAACCGAATAATCTAACCCAACTCGAAAATAAAAAGGTTTGGTTAGATTGTAACTCTTTTTTAATTGAGTTATTATTATTACTTTTAATTCAACAACATTTCATACTTGAACTCTTAGAATGATGCATTAAATATGAGTTGAGATGAATTAATATGGTAGATTTTTAGTATGTTGGTAGATATTATGGAATAACAATATATGTAGCACCTGAAGCCACCCTTGAGGACCACTATTTTCTGGTATTACATTGTTCTTAAAGCTAGTCTTAACTTCATTACTTAGCTTAATATTGTAGGCTATGCCGATTAGTGAAAGTCCGGATTGAAACCACTATTTTTTAGATTATAAACTTTCTTTTTTATATACAAACACACAAATATTTTAAACTTTTTTTTATTTTTTATTTTTTAATATTCATGACTGTCCGAGCCAGCTCGCGCGCACCTTATCATGAGGATTGAACTCATCACCTTATGCACTCCAATGCCCTCTTTAACCAATTGAGCCACCTTATGAAGATTACAAATAAATATTTTGAACTCACTATTCAAAAGCCAATAGCCAACCAATATTGTACTATTCACGCATCCTGAAATAAAAAGTGCAAAACCATAAATTGAAACCCAAAACAAACACATTAAAGTGTACTACTATCCTCTCAATAGGCATTAAAGAGTCATTGGCAAGTTATGTTATGCCTTTGAATGGTGCCCATAACAACAACAACAAGCCCCAACTTTCCTGCTTCCTTACAAACAATCTTCAATCTGTCAGATATGACATTTACATCAACTTCAAAATTTCCATTTGCTCAAAAGTTGAATGTTCTTTTGGATAAGAAACAATTTCATTGATATACGAAATTGTAAAAGAAATGGTCTCTCCGATTACCAAAAATTTCCGAGCACTACTCTCTACCACTCCACCCTGATTCACTATTCCATTACTATTCTCCACTTATAAAAAGTTTTTTTATATTAAATTCTACATAAGGAATACATCCATCTCTTCCACCAACAAAAGGCAGTGGCTTAATTCATACTACATACAACCACACAGAAACACAACCTCGTTCCTAACTTCGCCAACTGGTCAAAGATGAATTGTTAATCCACAAGTACTCAAATTTTTCAAAAACTCTGACGAACATCATGCAATATAACCAGAAACTACTTGGTTGAAGAGTAACTCACAGTTTGCCCGACTCGTAATTCACGGTAATCAAAGAGTTCTCGCGTAACGGCAACAACATAACTTGTGCACATAAGCTTCCATACTGGTATTAAAACTCGAGTTTCACACTAACATTGTTGAAGAGTTCTCTTCCTCAAACGCAAGACTTGAAACAACTAAAACTATATACAATCCCCAGATAATGCATCCCCTGTCTTGTAGATTTCAAAAGTAAACCAGCACCACACTTCAAAAAACTCTGACCTTAAAACAAATCAACAATCAAGCATATACATCATACAACAAACACCACACTGACCAATTATCAACCATAAAATACCTTTTAGCCTGACATATATTGTATACACGTATGGTAAAATCAACTGATCTTCACATAAACCAAAACTGATTCTCATTCAATATTATAAGCACCAGTATTTGCAATTGAATATAAGATAAAGTAAACATAAATTGAAAACGGGAGGGTCAACTTTCAACAACACACATAATTTGTAATTCATCAAATGAGAGCAGTCATTTCTAAACAAAATGAAAAAAAAAAACATAAACATCTTAAAGTTACCTTGCCTAGCACATCCGCTCCTCTAGACATCTTAAATGCATATACTTTCGTGAGAGTTGTCACCGCATGCCTCGACCTAAATTCAATACATGTTCAACTTTTATCATCCATATTTTTTAAATTGGCCGAATGAAACTCATTACATTTCTCTTATTAGTTCTGAATCATTGAAGTTTCCTGCTATATTTTATTTAAAGGTAAATGAAACTTGATACCCAAATGCATCACTACCATCAACCACGATTTCACAAGAAAACAGATGTTGATGCGCTGCAAGTGCCCATCATAAGAAGCTCATGGAGAATTCAAGTACTATAAATTACTAGAAAATACAATAGAAAAGTAAAATATTTATAACAATCTTACCCACAGCACCATAACAGAATTAAGTATCTTCCAATTTTCTCTTTCTGACTTATATGGACCTAACCAAGCAGTCATAAACCCTCTAGGCTATGTTAGGTATTTTTTTTTAAAGGTAACCATGCCCATCCCCCGTCCCTAGGCCAGACACCAGAGACATTGAAAGAGTAATGTCATAGGTGCATTTCGAGCCTGGGACCTTGAGGGGAGCATACACTCAACCCAAGTCTTCGACCACTGCGCCACCCCTTGGAGACTAAGCTATGTTAGGTATTAGTTTAAATCTCATTTCATTTGGGTCCATACATCACTGTGCATTTTGCGTAAGAATTGTCTAAATATGTCCTTTAGTAGCACCCAAAACTTTTAAAAGTCACAATAAAAACTTATATCTAAAATAAGTGTACTACTATCAAAGGGCACTAGAAAACCAAAATGCAATTGAAAAGTTGCCCTAGTAATTGAAGTTATGTTATACCTTTGAATGGTGCCAATAACATCAGCAAGCCTCAACTTCCCTGTTTCCTTACAAAAAACCTGCCCTGCAACTCTCTAGACAATCCTTGTCACATATGATATTTACATCAACTACAAGATTTCCATTTGCTAAAAAGATGAAGGTTTTGAGGCATCCAATATTCCTAGCCAACCTATACTTCAAGTGATCATTATTCAATACTGAAGCATAAACCTACTGACCGACATTTGACTATTCACACAACACAAGTAAAGGGTGCAAAAACATCAAACGAAGCCCCAAAACATCGTGTGCAATAACCAACATCAACACATCAAAGTGCGGAACGAATATTTCAAGGCAACCAAACTTTTAACGGATATTCCAAGATAAAAAATATTAAAAAGTACCAATAATTCAGGCTAATCATTATTCAAAGGTACCATTATACTAGGGGATCAAATATAATAAAGGACTACAATTTTGAGGAATCAGATATTTAAGAAACCATTATTTCAAGCCAACCATATTTCAAGACAACAAAAATTTCATACACATCTCGAAGACAACTAATATTTCAAAAAGTACTATTTTAAGGGACTAATATTTTGAGGTAATCGGAATTCACCAACCAATATTTTAAGTGCCTTCAGAGGGTTATTATTTTGAGTAAATTCGATATTTGAATTTTGGAAGTCACATGGTGTAACACCCTGCCCCTAAAATATGCTTCTACAAGTTGAATACCTTTCTTGAAAGTACCCAAAAGAAATGACAATAAATAAAACCTCCCAGCAAACATTTTAATTAAGTTAAGGAGACGCAACCACCATAACACGAGTTCAACTTCCCATATAAAACAAGCCTAGAGTTACATAGTTACACGAACATATCTATATATAGCTTACCCATCCGCTCAAGCTCCTCGCCTAGTGTTTTATAAAGCCCAAGGCGCAATAGGTCTCTGGGACCTGAGGCGCAAGGCGCACCAAAAGGCACGGGTTTTTTTTTACATAAAGCGCACTATATAAAAAAACAAATTTTCTTCTTTTATATATCTGTGTGTATACACAAAAAAAACATTTCCATAGATATAAATGAAGTTTTAACCAAGAATAATGTATAAAACATACATTACATTTAACTATTAACTTTCATTTCATGGATAGAAATGAAGTTTAACTAAGAATCTATACAAAACATACATAAGATACAACTATTAACCTTTCATTTTAAGCGAATGTTGTGTTTTGTGAGTTGAAAAATTAAGTTATTCAAGGTATTGAAATGTCTTGAATCAAGTATGCCGCGCTTCGAATGACTAGTACGGGGGTCTAAAACACAAAAAATTGAGGCATAAACCCTAAGGAAACACAAAAGCCCACAAGGCGCGCGCCTATGGCACCCGGGGCTTCATGTAAGGTGCCAAAAGGCACCTGGGCGCGCCTTTTAAAGCACTGTCCTCGCCGATGTTTACCAAGATGTGCCTGAATGATCATAAAATGAAAAAGGAAACACAACTTCATTAAAATCAAATCACACCAGATCACTAGTCAACAAACCAAGATATCATGACTCAACTAACCTGTCATTCATTGCGCCATAGTTTCACTTTAACCCATTAATAAAACCGATGCAGATTCTCCTTCTAAGCTCTGCAATACACTCTCTCCATGCCCACGGGATGGTTGCTCTTCCCCACCCTTCATATGTGAAATTAGTACATATTTGCGCATCAACCAGCATTCTTTTCTACCACCAACTTCGACCACACTCCCTTTTATACAATTAGAAGCTACTACTGTCTCTCTTTGTACACCCCATTATTCTGCAACTATCTTAGTCAATAAACAAATAATAAAAGAAAATCCTACCAGCATATTCAAACATCTTTCCTTCTCCTTGTCCGTAAACATCAAGTAAATAACATTAAAAATTAGAAATTAAACAACGATGGCCAAACAGCTTAATGATTCATCAGCTTCTGCCCAAATCATTCTTCAAATACTTTCTTATATACAACATACACACAAAACTTAACATTTCCCTTCAAGGTATCTCAATCTTTATCTCCATTCATTTTCACAGAGAGTGTGTTTATCCAAAATCTTATCAAATAACCACACACGACCTCTTCCAGAACTATACACACAAATTGACCCTCATCTCCCTTCTAAAGAATTTCCTTCTCTTACTGTCCAAGCAATCAACAGCTTCCCTATGAGTTGTTTAAGCTTAAAACGATAATTCACCAATTGGTTTGGAGACTCCACGCACTGCCACCTAGACCCGAATACGACAAGTCGCCAATCCTCTTCCAATGTATGACTTCAATTTTGCATCCCCTCTGCCTTAAACATCCACAACATAAGCGACAACCCAAGATAACCTTCCCATTTACCTACACAATATTTTTTTTTTAAAAAACATAGGAGAATACCACTAACCTCTCCATGAAGCACTAACCCCCACAAAGAGCACCACAATCGAACCCATCTCGCTCGATCTTCCCTAATCGATCGTGAATCATTCTCATTGGGGTTTTTTTTTTTCTTGCAACACCCTCCTTTTAAAAAAACCAAATAATAATCCTTAGGGTCCTCTGCATTCACAACTAACCAGCCACCAACAGTTCATATACAATATCATAAGCCTCTCAAACCAAGTTCACATGTGCTCAAAAACAGAAACCTTAGTCTAGAGTATGAAAATATACATTTACTTCCCTAATATACCTCTCCAAGACATTGACCCCAAATATATATACATATGTAAATCACAGCTCATTTGCCCAACCTTTACACCTTTCACACCTTGCTGCAACTCATCAACTAACGCTTGTAGCAGTAACAAGAAGATCATGAAATGAGAAAAACAAAGATCATTAAGCAATCAATTATAATAGATAAATTTGTAGGCTCACCGCCTATTGGCTGCTTAACATCAAACCTTCTTTCACAATTCTTTTTTCTATGTTGAACCCCTAATAGTATAGGGTGGTCACCAAATAGCCCCACCGTCATTATTTTGAGACGACCAACCAACTATTCACACCGCTCATGCCTTTAAAAAACACCTTACTCTTGACCATGTGCTTAGTCAGTTACATCAATAGAAACTCAATGGATGAACTCCCTACAATCCCATATTTCACTCGAGCATTCCAAAGCGTCAATGGAATTTTAAACACCACTACCTAAACATTCTACTCAACCCATAACCTGAAGAAAACAACCCACTAATATTCCCAAACATCATGCAAGCTCGAAAAGTTTTCGTTGACACACCGACACACATGATCAACCCCGAACATGCCTAAAGGATCACGACTCAACCTTAGGGACCCACACATATCGCTCCATCGCACAATAACTATTTTCCAGAACATCTTGCCGCTCTAGGCCCCACACTTGCCTAATTTGATTTAGGAACTGTGGGGAGTAACTCTTGAACACACATTGATTGTGTCGAGGCCCTATTTATCAACCTTGTATTTAGTGCATTGTACCCACAATTTCCCCCTTACATCTCACAACTCGGGACATTACCACGCCCTCTGCTAGGCCCACTTGTGCAACAATTTAGTCGGAGGCCACCTTTGATTTTGATAACATTGCCTCCAAATCCAACATAGCAACCCTGCCAACCCGGCAAAACAACTCCCTACCTCCTCCCTGATAATCACACTATCACACATAAGCTCATCCTAAAACTTTAATGCTTACATTAAACTCATATTCACAGTGGAGAAAACAAGCCCACACCTCCCGACCTTGCTTCACCCGTAGTTCACTCCACTAGGTATTTAATCTAAATTTCTCCCTACAATGAACCTGGAAGTTCATTCCCCTTTGATCTTCCCACACACTTTTTTTTTAAACAAGGGTAACCACGCCCGTCTCTAGGTTGGGCACCGGAGACAACGAAGGAGTAATGTCAAAGGTGAGTTTGGAACCCAAGATCTTGAAGAGTGCATACCTTCAAAGCCCAAGTCTTCAACTACTGCGCCACCCCTTGGGGATTCTTCCCACACACTGATTTACCGGAACTTCCCTTATTTGTAAGCCTACTCATATATATTCATTCACACTCACATTTGCATTCCCAATCATCTAATAAAGAAGGCATAGTAAGAATCAATGAACCTGCACATATTCTAACTATCTTACATTTAAAAAACCAACAATCATATACAAATCCTATACCACACCACATTGACCATTCATTAGCCAAAAATCCAACCCACACGTATGGAGGAGAATTAACTTATCTCCAAATACACCATAAACTTATTTCCCTTTAACATTATAAGGGTCAACACTTCCATTGGTTATAAAGGAAGAAAACATAAATTTTATTTCAAGGTAGTTAACTTTTATTTCTTGGCAACTGTGGACTTTTATTTGAGGCAAACGATAATTCAAGGGACTTGTATTTCGAGCCAACCGATAATTCGAGAGATTTTTATTTTGGGGAAACCGATAATTCGAGGGACTTTATTTCGAAAAAAATGATAATTCAAGGGACTTCGATTCCAAGGCAATCAATAATTCAAACAACTTCTATTTTGAGTCAACCGTGGACTTGTATTTCGAGGCAACCGATAACTCAAAGGGACTTCTATTTCGAGGCAACCTATTATTTGAGAGACTTACTATTTCGTGGCAACCGATAATTCGAGGGACTTCTATTTCGAGTCAATCCTAGACTTCTATTTCAAGACAACCGATAATTCAAGGGACTTCTATTCCGAGGAAACCAATCATTCAAGGGACTTCTACTTTTGGACAACCGATAATTCGAGGGACTTTTATTTCTAGAAAACAATTCAATCAAGGGACTTCTATTTTGAGTCAACCGTGGACTTCTATTTCGAGACAATCGATAATTCAAGGGAATTCTATTTCGAGAAAACCGATAATTCAAAGGACTTCTATTTTGGGGCAACCGATAATTCAAGAGACTTTTCTTTTAAGGCAACAGATAATTCAAGCGACTTCTATTTTAAGACAACCGATAATTTAAACGACTTCTATTTCGGGGCAACCGATAATTTGAAAAACTTTTATTTTCAGGCAACCAATATTCAAAGGACTTCTATTTCGGGGACAACCGACTTGTATTTTAAGGCAACCGATAATTCAAAAGACTTATATTTCGGGGCAACTGATAATTCGAGGGACTTTAATTTCGAGACAATCCATATTCATGGGACTTTTATTTCGAGGCAAAATGATAATTCAAGAGACTTCTATTTCGGGGCAACCTATCATTTGTGAGACTTCTATTTCGGAGCAACCGATAATTCAAGGAAATTCTATCTCAAAGCAACTGATAACTCGATGGACTTCAATTTCGAGATAACCAATAATTCAGGACTTTTATTTCATGGCAATCGATAATTTAAGGGACTCAAAATAACTTTTATTTCTATGCAACCCATAATTTTAAGAGACTTCTATTACGAGGAATTTGATAATTCAAGGGACTTCTATTTCGAGACAATAATGGACTTGTATTTCGAGGCATCCAAAATTCAAGTGACTTCATTTCGGGGCAACCGATAATTCGAGGGACTTCTATTTCTAGGCAACCAATAATTTGATAGCCTTTTATTTCAAGGCAACCAATAATTCGAGGTACTTCTATTTCGTGGCAATCGATAATTCGAGGGACTTCTATTTCGGGACAACCCATAATTTTAAAAACTTTTATTTTCAGGCAACCAATAATTCAAAGGACTTCTATTTCGGGAAAACCGATAGTTTAAGAGACTTCTATTTCGTGGGAACCAATAATTTACGAAACTTTTATTTTGAGACAACTGATAATTCAAAAGCCTTGTATTTTGAGGCAACCGATAATTCAAGAGTCATCTACTTCGGGGCAACTGATAATTCGAGGGACTTTAATTTCGAGACAATCAATATTCATGGGACTTTTATTTTGAGGCAAACTGATAATTCAAGAGACTTCTATTTCGGGGAAACCTATCATTTGAGAGACTTCTATTTCAGAGCAACCGATAATTCAAGGGAATTCTATTTCAAAGTAACAGATAATTCGACAAACTTCAATTCCGAGATAACCAATGATTGAAGGGAATTTTATTTCAAGGAAATAGATAATTTAAGGGACTTCTATTTTGAGTCAATTCAAGGAACTTTTATTTCTATGCAACCCATAATTTTAAGAGACTTCTATTACGAGGAATTTGATAATTCAAGAGACTTCTATTTCGAGACAGTAATGGACTTGTATTTCGAGGCAACAAAAAATTCAAGTGACTTTATTTCGGGACAACCGATAATTCGAGGGACTTATATTTTCGTGATAACCGATAATTCGAGGGACTTCTATTTCGAGTCAATCATGGACTTCAATTTCAAGACAACAGATAATTTAAGGGACTTCTATTCCGGGGCAACCGATAATTTAAAGGACTTCTTTTTCTGGACAACCGATAATTCAAAGGACTTCTTCTTTTGGACAATTGATAATTCGAGCGACTTTTATTTCTAGAAAACAATTAAATCAAGGGACTTTTATTTCAAGGAAATAGATAATTTAAAGGACTTCTATTTTGAGTCAATTCAAGGAACTTTTATTTCTATGCAACCCATTATTTTAAGAGACTTCTATTACGAGGAATTCGATAATTCAAGGGACTTCTATTTCGAGATAGTAATGGACTTGTATTTCGAGGCAACAAAAAATTCAAATGACTTCATTTCGGGGCAACCGATAATTCGAGGGACTTATATTTCGTGATAACCGATAATTCGAGGGACTTCTCTTTTGGGACAACCGATAATTCAAGGGACTACTATTTCGAGTCAATCATGGACTTCAATTTCAAGACAACCGATAATTCAAGGGACTTCTATTCCGGGGCAACTAATAATTTAAGGGACTTCTTTTTCTGGACAACCGATAATTCAAGGGACTTCTACTTTTGGACAACTGATAATTCGAGGGACTTTTATTTCTAGAAAACAATTAAATCAAGGGACTTATATTTTGAGTCAACCGTGGACTTCTATTTTGAGACAACCATAATTCAAGAGAATTCCATTTCGAGAAAACCGATAATTCAAAGGACATCTATTTTGGGGCAAACGATAATTCAAGGGACTTTTATTTTGAGGCAACCGATAATTCAATCGGCTTCTATTTCAAGACAACCGATAATTTAAACGACTTCTATTTCGGGACAACCGATAATTTAAGAGACTTCTATTTCGTGGCAACCGATAATTCAAGAGACTTCTATTTCGGGGCAACTGATAATTCGAGTGGCTTTAATTTCGAGACAATCAATATTCATGGGACTTTTATTTCGAGGCAAACTGATAATTCAAGAGACTTCTATTTCGAGGCAACCTATCATCTGAGAGACTTCTATTTCAGACCAACCGATAATTCAAGGGAATTCTATTTCAAAGCAACTGATAATTCGATGGACTTCAATTCCGAGATAACCAATAATTCAAGGGACTTTTATTTCAAGACAATCGATAATTTAAGGGACTTCTATTTTGAGTCAATTCAATGAACTTTTATTTCTATGCAACCCATAATTTTAAGAGACTTCTATTACTAGGAATTCGATAATTCAAGAAACTTCTATTTAGAGATAATAATGGACTTGTATCTCGAGGCAACCAAAAATTCAAGTGACTTCATTTTGGGGCAACCGATAATTCGAGAGGCTTCTATTTCTGGGCCCGATAATTCGAGGGACTACTATTTCGGGAAAACCCATAATTGAAGAGGTTCTATTTTGAGTCAATCGTGGACTTCTATTTCGAGACAACCTATAATTCAAGAGACTTCTATTCTAGGGCAACCAATAATTCTAGGGCAACCAATAATTCAAGGGACTTCTATTGCGGAGCAACCGATCATTCAAGGGACTTCTACTTCTGGACAACTGATAATTTGAAGGACTTTTATTTCTAGAAAACAATTAAATCAAGAGACTTCTATTTTGAGTCAACCGTGAACTTCTATTTTGAGACAACCAATAATTTAAGGGAATTCTATTTCGAGAAAACCAATAATTCAAAGGACTTTTATATTGGGTCAACCGATAATTCAAGGGACTTTTATTTTGAGGCAACCAATGATTCAAGCGACTTATATTTCAAGACAACTGATAATTTAAAGGACTTCAATTTCGGGGCAACCGATAATTTGAAAAACTTTTATTTTCAGGCAATCAATAATTCAAAGGACTTTTATTTCAGGACAACCGATAAGAGACTTCTATTTCGTGGGAACCGATAATTTACAAGAACTTTTATTTCGAGACAACTGAAAATTCAAATGACTTGTATTTTGAGGCAGCCGATAATTCAAGAGTCATCTATTTCGGGGCAACTGATAATTCGAGAGACTTTAATTTCGAGACAATCAATATTCATGAGACTTTTATATCGAGACAAACTGATAATTCAAGAGACTTCCATTTCGGGGCAACCTATCATTGAGAAACTTCTATTTCAGAGCAATAGATAATTCAAGGGAATTTAATTTCAAAGCAACTGATAATTCGATGGACTTCAATTTCAAGATAACCAATGATTCAAGAGACTTTTATTTCAAGGAAATAGATCATTTAAGGGACTTCTATTTTGAGGCAATACAAGGAACTTTAATTTCTATGCAACCCATAATTTTAAGAGACTTCTATTACGAGGAATTCGATAATTCAAGAGACTTCTATTTCGAGAAAATAATGGACTTGTATTTCGAGGCAACCAAAAATTCAAGTGACTTCATTTCGAGGCAACCGATAATTCGAGAGACTTATATTTCATGGAAACCGATAAGTCGAGGGAATTCTATTTCGGAACAACCCATAATTCGAGGGACTTCTATTTCGAGTCAAACGTGGACTTCAATTTCGAGACAATCGATAATTCGACGGAATTCTATTTCGGGACAACCCATAATTCGAGGGACTTCTATTTCGAGTCAAACGTGGACTTCAATTTCGAGACAGCCGATAATTCAAGGGACTTCTATTCCTGGGCAACCGATAATTTAAAGGACTTCTACTTCTGGACAACTGATAATTCAGGGACTTTTATTTCTAGAAAACAATTAAATCGAGGGACATCTATTTCGAGACAACCGATAATTTAAGGAAATTCTATTTCGAGAAAACTGATAATTCAAAGGAGTTCTATTTTGAGGCAACCGATAATTCAAGCAACATCTATTTCAAGACAACCGATAATTTAACGATTTCTATTTCGAGGCAACCGATAATTTGAAAAAATTTTATTTTCAGACAACCAATAATTCAAATGACTTCTATTTCGGGACAATCGATAATTTAAGAGACTTCTATTTCGTGTCAACCGATGATTTACATAACTTTTATTTCGAGACAACTGATAATTCAAAGGCTTGTATTTTGAGGCAACCGATGATAATTCAAGGCAGCTGATAATTCAAGGGACTTTAATTTTGAGACTATCAATATTCATAAGTTTTTTATTTCGAGGCAACCGATAATTTTAAGGAACTTCTATTTCGAGGCATTCGATAATTCAAGTGACTTCTATTTTGAGGCAATGATAGACTTGTATTTCGAGACAACCAATAATCCAAGAGACTTCTATTTCAGGCAAACCTATCATTTTAGAGACTTATATTTCGAAGCAACCAATAATTCAAGGGAATTCTATTTCAAAGCAACAGATAATTCGATGGACTTCAATTCCGAGATAACCAATAATTTAAGGGACTTTTATATCAAGGCAATCGATAATTTAAGAGACTTCTATTTTGAGTCAATTCAAGGAACGTTTATTACTATGCAACGCATAATTTTAAGAGACTTCTATTACAAGGAATTCGATAATTCAAGGGACTTCTATTTCGAGACAATGATGGACTTGTATTTTGAGGCAACCAAAAATTCAAGTGACTTCATTTCAGAGCAACCAATAATTCGAGGGACTTCTATTTCTGGGCAACCAATAATTCGAGAGACTTTTATTTTGAGGCAACTGATAATTTGAGGGACTTCTATTTCGTGGCAACCGATAATTAGAGGGACTTCTATTTTGGGACAACGCATAATTCAAGAGGTTCTACTTTGAGTCAATCGTGGACTTCTATTTCGAGACAACCAATAATTCAAGGGACTTCTACTTCTACACAACTGATAATTCGAGGGACTTTTATTTCTAGAAAACAATTAAATCAAGGGACTTCTATTTCGAGAAAACCGATAATTCAAGGGACTTTTATTTTGAGGCAACCGATAATTCAAGAAACTTTTATTTCAAGACAATCAATAATTTAAACAACTTCTATTTCGGGAAAACCGATAATTTGAAAAACTTTTATTTTCAGGCAATCAATAATTCAAAGGACTTTTATTTTAGGACAACCGATAAGAGACTTTTATTTCGTGGGAACCGATAATTTATAGAACTTTTATTTCGAGACAACTGATAATTCAAAGGACTTGTATTTTGAGGCAACCGATAATTTAAGAGACTTCTATTTATGGGCAACTGATAATTCGAAGGACTTTAATTTCGAGACAATAAATATTCATGAGACTTTTATTTTGAGGCAACCGATAATTTTAAGGAGCTTTTATTTCGAGGCATTCGGTAAATCAAGTGACTTCTATTTTAAGGCAATGATAGAATTGTATTTCGAGACGACCGATAATTCAAGAGACTTCTATTTCGGGGAAACCTATCATTTGAGAGACTTCTATTTCGGAGCAGTCGATAATTCAAGGAATTCTATTTCAAAGTAACAGATAATTTGACGAACTTCAATTCCGAGATAACCAATAATTCAAGGGACTTTTATTTCAAGACAATCGATAATTTCAGGGACTTCTATTTTGAGTCAATTCAAGGAACTTTTATTTCTATGCAACCCATAATTTTAAGAGACTTCTATTTCTAGGAATTCGATAATTTAAGGGACTTCTATTTCAAGACAATGATAGACTTGTATTTCGAGGCAACCGAAAATTCAAGTGACTTCATTTCGGGGCAACCAATAATTCGAGGGACTTCTATTTGTTGGCAACCAATAATTCGAGAGACTTTTATTTCAAGCCAACCAATAATTCAAGGGAATTCTATTTCAAAGCAACCGAAAATTCGTTGGACTTCAATTCCGAGATAATTCAAGGAACTCTTATTTTGAGTCAACCGTGGACTTCTATTTCGGGGCAACCAATAATTTAAAGGACTTCTTTTTCAAGGCATTTGATGATTCGATGAACTTTTATTTCGAAGTAATTGATAATTCAAGAGACTTTTATTTTGAGGCAACCGATATTCAAAAGACTTCAATTTCGGGGAAACCGTTACATTAAGAGACTTTTATTTCGAAGGAACCGATAATTCAAAGACTTCTATTTTGAGTTAACTGTAGACTTCTATTTTGAAGCTACCGATAATTTAAGAGACTTCTATTTCGAAACTGATAATTCAGGAAACTTCTATCTCGAGACAATTGATAATTCAAGAGACTTTTATTTCGAGGCAACCAATAATTCAAAGAACTTTTATTTCAAAGCAATCGAAAATGTTAAGGGACTTCTATTTTGAAGGATTCAATAATCAAGTGACTTATATTTCGAGGCAATGATGGACTTGTATTTCGAGGAAAGAATTTTATTTCAAGGCAATAGATAATTTAAGGGACTTCTATTTTGGGGCAACCGATAATTCAAGAGACTTCTATTTCAGGGCAACCGATAATTCAAGAGACTTCTATTTCACGGCAACCGATAATTCAATGACTTTTATTTCGATGCAACCGATAATTAAATAGACTTTTATTTTGAGTCAACCGTGGTCTTCTATTTTGAGGCAACTGATCATTTAAGAGACTTCTATTCCAAGGCAACCAATACTTTGATAGACTTATTTCGAGGTAACCGATAAGTCAAGTGACTTCTATTTCGGGACAACTAATAATTTAAAGGACTTTTATTTCAAGGAAACCGATAAATCAAAGGATTTCTATTTTGAGTCAACCATGGACTTCTATTTCGAGGCAACCGAAAATTCAAATAACTTCTATTTCGAGAGACTTTTATTTCAAGGCATCCGATCATTCAAGGGACTTCTTTTGGGGCAACCAATAATTCGAGGGACTTCTATTTCGAGGCAACCGATAATTTAAGGGACTTTTATTTCAAAGCAACGATAATTCAAAGGACTTCTATTTTGAGTCAACCGTGGACTTCTATTTCGAGACAATCAATAATTCGAGGGACTTATTTCGAGGCAACCGATAATTCGAGGGACTTTTATTACGAGGCAACCGATAATCCAAGGGACCTTTTATTTCGAGGCAACCAATAATTCAAGGGACTTCTATTTCGGGGCATCCGATAATTCGAGGGACTTTATTTCGAGACAACCAATAATTCAAGGAACTTTTATTTTAAGGCAACTGATAACTTTAAAGAACTTCTATTTTGAGGCATCGATAATTCAGGGACTTGTATACTCATTAAGAGAAGTTTGGATCGGTAGTTCGATGTCGAAGCATCCAGCCTACCTACCCAAACAACCAAATTACCACTCATGCACCGTACGTCTACAATGGATTTTAGCAACATTTGACTATTCACAACCACAAAGGCGTGCAAAATCATCAAACGAAGCCAAACCCTAAACGTCGTGTGCGGTCTAATAACCAATATCAACACATATCAAAATGAAAAACAAGCCAACAATTGCCAATATCAACATATGCATAGAATTGAACTACAAATAGTATTTAATATTAGAAAGGGAGTGAATGATATGGTAAATTCATGTTCAAACTCCTTTATTAAGTGAGAAATTAAATGTGTTCGAGACTTTTTAATATTTCTTATTTCTAAAAAAATTATCAATCTCCAACAGCAAGCATCACAAACTAGGAAGCAAAGTAATATGATTTAGTCTCTAAAAATTTCTTAGAAGATAAAATATGATTTATGTGAATTTTTGACATCTACACTTAAAACAAACAAAACCTTAACCCCCTGTATTAAATGAATCAACAATCTCATCAAGAAATTTGACCTAAGTGTAAGAAAATTGGAAGAGAATATAAATGGGAAACACATACTTGGTGTACCAAGGAAAACATGGTATACAAATCCAAATGCTTCACCAGTACTGTCCATGGATGGATTGTGAGTTCCAAATCGAAACTCTAGAAACCCCAGTCGTCCATGAAGGAAAGACTAAGAAAAAAAAACAAAGAGAATACAAGTTAGGGAAAGTTTAGAGTACATTTGAGACAGAATTAGTTATTAGATAAAACAGAAACCCTAACCTGAGAAATTGGAGAATGAGTTCGTTGTTGTTTCGATTGACTGAAGCAAGCTTGGAAGGAGGCGCAATAATCGTTTTTGTAATTAAACAACACAAACATACATTGACAAGGCCACAAAGAGAGAAGCATCATTCATTTATGAAACACTGCAGTGGAGAACTAGAGATCTAAGCAACTAACTATACAAATAAACCAGAACACATAAGAGTTAAAAATTGAGCAACTAACTATACAAATAAACAAGAACACGAGATTTAAAAATGAAGAAGCAAGAACAAGAAGAAGAATGCAAATCCACAGCCCCAAATATCAATAATAATAAAAATAAAAAAAACCTTTACCTCCCTACAAAACCCGCCGTCTGCCATCGATAACTGCTTTCTGGCATCAATTTCCAGGCTACACCCGCCCAAATCCATGCCATTGTCGGTTCCAGCAGCGCCGATAAGTCCATTAAATCCTCGTCGGAAAAACCACAAAAAGAATAGCCAAGAAACCCTCTCCTCAAAATCAGAACTCTGTGGTAACTCAATCAACAACACATTCGCGAAATGCCCAGATTACAAAACCACGATAATACAAAACCCACAAACATAACCACAATGAGCAACTCATTCACGAAATACCCCGACTACAAACCAGAAGTACACAAAACCCATAAATAGAATGAAAAACCCCAAATCAGAACGAAAAACCTCAAATCAGAACTCCGGTAGAAATTCAATCAGGGACTAGGTTATAAAACGAGTAGAACGCAAAACCCAGAAACATAACGAAAACCCCAAATCAGAATTCCAGTAGAAACTTAATCAGCAACTCATTAACGAAATACCCAGATCACAAACGCAAAGAACACAAAACCCAGAAACATGACAAAAAACCCAAATCAGAATTCCAGTAGAAACTTAATCAGCAACTCATTAACAAAATACCCAGATCACAAACGCAAAGAACACAAAACCCAGAAACATAACGCAAACCCCAAATCAGAATTCCAGTAGAAACTTAATCAGCAACTCATTAACGAAATACCCAGATCACAAACGCAAAGAACACAAAACCCAGAAACATAACAAAAACCCCAAATCAGAATTCCAGTAGAAACTTAATCAGCAACTCATTAACAAAATACCCAGATCACAAACGCAAAGAACACAAAACCCAGAAACATAACGCAAACCCCAAATCAGAATTCCAGTAGAAACTTAATCAGCAACTCATTAACGAAATACCCAGATCACAAACGCAAAGAACACAAAACCTAGAAACAGAACGAAAACCCCAAATTAGAACTTCGTAGTAATGCAATCACCAACACATTCAGGAAATACCCAGATTACAAACGCTAAGAACACAACCCAGAACCGGAACGAAACCCCCAAATCAGAACTCCTTAGTAACTCAATCACCAGCACGTTCACGAAAATACCCAGATTACAAAACCAGAAGAACACGAAACTAAGAAACAAAACGAAAACCCCAAATCAGAACTCGGCACCAACACATTCACCAAATTCCCAGATTATAAAACCCTAACACAAAATCCAGACGAGAATTACCTCATCTCGTGAGTTCAATAGAGACTCACAATGCAGGATCAAGGGAGAAGTTAGAGCACGAACGAAAGCGCTCTGCCGATTAACAGAGGAAACAAAGAGAACGTATGAAGAAGAATAAGAAAAAAAGAGGCCGAGTTTGCCGCGCCGTCGGCCCCACTCCTCAAAATCTCCGGCGAAAAAGCAGCGTTTCAGATCTACAACGACGGAAAACCTTCAATCGCAGGAGCGTTGATCGATGAATTTCAGAACATGGAATTCGTATTGGCAAGGATATCGATTCTCCAAGGCGAGGCGGTAGAATTCGTCGAGGAGTTTGGAATCGAAAGTCATGAATACGAAGCCGCCGCCGCCGCCGCCGCTGCCGTGGAAATAGACGATCAATGGCAACAATCCGGGAGCGGAAACGGAGGTTGGAGCGTAGATGGAGTGATCGAAGCTTTTGAGGCCGTTCTTTATTTAATACTATTTTCATTCTGCGTCATTTGTAAGCAAACTTTATTTAACATTTTGTTATTTATTTTCACAATCAGTAAATACAATTTAAATATATATTTTTTCTAATACCGTAATATTTTTTTACTACGTCTAAGTTTAAATATTAAAAGTATACATATATCAAAAGTATAACGAGCACATGCCCAATTTTGTAAATACAATTACTCTACGTTTGATTTCCAATAAAAGAAGAAAAAAAAAACCTTATTAATTTAAAATTAAATTATAAATTTACTCTCTACAATTTGAGAATAATATATTTAGCATTGCACTTTTTTAGTTACAGATTTGGCTAATGACTTGTGACTTTTTTAAATTCATAGATTTATTATTTATTAAAAACAAAAATTATATCGTTAGACTCAGAGATTTAAATTTAAATTTAATATATCAATTAAATATAGGTATTAAATTGTTTTTGTTGTTTCTAAAAAAAAATAAAAAATTGATAGTGCAACAGAAGATTGAGTCACACTATGAATCTAGGTATATTGTAATTAAAATTAAGTTGGGGCAAAGTGTATGCTCGGTTGTCTAGTTCCTTTTGTTACTTTTTATTAATCATTTTGTAGCTCTTCTAGCAATATTAATTTATAATAACATAGTTATTTCATTCTTTTAAAATTTTTAAAAATAGATCACAAACTTATATCTAATAGGTTAACACACTTTTAATTCGAAGATTTATTTCTTAAGTTATAAATGTATATTAGTACCGCACGTGCGCTAGTTGACCTTTCAATTAAATGTTGAACATGTCATTAACAAATTTGAAATCTTATAAAGAAATCACATAAATTTGAATATCTATGTATAATAAGATTCTAAAGTTTCAATTGTATGTTTTATAAATCTATAAATTTTAAGAAACTCGAAAATTCATGAACCAAATTTTAAAATTTGGAAGTGCAGGAGATCTCAAAATTCATAAATTAAATTTATATATTATTATTAAAATTTGGAAGTGCAGGAGATCTCAAAATTCATAAATTAAATTTATATATTATTATTTTTTTTGGAGATTACTTATAATTTAATCTGAGATTACGTTTCAATGCACAAAATTTATAATTTAATCTTAAATTATGCTTGAATGGACATGAAACCTAAGGTAAACGGAGCATATATTCATATATGCATATATTTGAAATATTTAAACTTGATATACAGTATTAGGGGAAAAATTATTCCGATTAATTTAACCGATTTGCAATAATAATAATAATAATAAAACAAAGATGAAGTGGCCTACAAATTAGGAAAAAAATGATTTCGGTTAAAAAATAATAATAATAGAACAAAAAAAAAGTGGCTTATAAATTAGGGAAGAAATGATTCGATTAAATTTACCGATTTGCTAAAAAAATAATAATAATAAAAGATGAAATGGCTTACAAATAACGCATGGTGAATACACGTAGATGACGCGGTTTTCCGTGAGATATAAATAAGACAGAATTGCGAATTATTTCTTCATATCCTTCAGCAATTTCTCAGCAGGTTAGGGTTATTTTCTTTCATCTTCCCCGTTGGAAATGTTCTCTTAAACCCTAACCCTAATTTGAAAGATCTATGTACCTTTCTTCTTTCACGGACTCTACTGGGTTTCGGCTCGGAACTTAGTCCATCCATGAACTGATCGATTGCGGCATTGATTACTTGTCCGGACTGATCGATTGTGGCATTGAAGTGTTTGAACTTCCATTTCATGTTTGCCTTCGCAGGCTGTCCCAAATCACATTTCGCGACAAAGCAGGAAGAAAACAGAGTTGAAATTTAAAGCGATGATGATTTGAAGTATTTGATGGCGCAGAAAAAGGGGGGATATGCTAGTATTTTGACGAACTTTTTTTGAGGTGTTTCCATGGTTGTATCACAAGGTATGTGTTCGCCCTCTCCACTTGAAAATTTTGAAAGTGTTGTTATGATGAGAAAAATTGACAAATGTATATCTTGATTATCATTACTATGTTTATGTAGATTATAGCATTGTTGACTGAGAAAACCTATTTTACATCGGTTAGGTAATAATTGAAAGGCTGGCCCATGATATCCAATATGTTGTTACTAACATGGGAACCAATTCTTCATGCTTTATTTCACTTTGTCAAGCTGTGTGAAGTTCGTAGTTTCTTTTTTGGATGTTCACATTATGCAATTATGGCAATTGTAATGGAATTTAGGATTCTTATGAATTTTAATTAATACATGATATTGTACATTATAGTCACATTCATGTATTCATTATACACAAAAACTAAACGTTATTAATTGAATGAATTAGTATCTTCTTTTTTTTACATCATTCCATTTTTATTGGTTGGTGATGAAGGATAAACCTCGGTTGAAGCTTTTATGTGACCATCGAAAGTATTAATCTTCAACTATTCTTAAATTATAGCAATTATTAAGATGATGTACATTTTATCCTGTTCCATGAATTTACACATTTTTAGGCATGGAAGTGGCTCAATTTGATTGTTTTCATACTTCTGATTTTGTTTGCAGGGTTAACTTTTGTTGAAACAAAAAAAAGCTTTGGATATTTCAGAAAAGCTTCAGCATAGAGAACCACTTTAATTGTTTCTCACCTATACAGCTTCAGCAACTTGTAATTGCATCTACCTTCTATTTTCCTTTTTTGTTGAGGCTTCCCTTCCCAATCGTAATTATGTTCCTATGATTATTTGTATCTGATGTGTGGTCACAGGATGAAATATTTCAAACCATGTTTTATGATTATGGTCAAAATATTCAAAATATTTTAGAATCTGCATTCTTTTAATCCAATCCAAACCGAACAGAAAGATAGATCAAAATACCAAACAACAGAATAATAGGAACATCCGAAGAACATATACTCAGACTTTGGTATCTTCACAAATGACTTGATAAGCCAATGGAGAGTGGTCACTATCTTTATTCTCTTTATTGATGCTAATGAACTCCATTTCTTCTAATTATCTTTGACTACTCATGGATGAATTCATCATTTGTTGACCTAGTGGTCAAGAAAGATCTGGGGGAATCAAAAGTTTTTATAGCTTCAATTCATGGTGGCCACGACTTTTCTTTAACCCTAAATGGTGTAGTGTTAGACATTCTTTTTGCGAGAATAGTCGAGGTGAATGCAAATTAATTTGACCCACTCACGAATATTAAAAAACTACTAACAAAAAATCATTTATGTAACATAACTTTTAGTGATTGGGAGTGTTTAACTCATTTTATTTAAGTTATTAGTTCATGTTGTTTCTCTTTTCAAAAGATAATATAATTTATTTTTCTCTCTCTCTCTCTAATTGATTACACCTATGATGCTATATGGTAGGATAAAGAGTAGGAGTAGGAGTGTCTCACAAGATACAAGAAATTCTAAGCAAGCGAAGTTGCTAAGCACTACATCTCACACCTTTCATGTTCTACATCTTCCTTTACTTTTATTTGAAACTCGATCTTGAAGTTTTCTTTCTCATTTTTTTATGTACGGGTAAATCAAAGACAAAACTTCAGGGGACTATTTGTTGTTTTGAACCACTTTAAATAGGTATTTGGTACCATGTTCTTAAAAGATCCTTATAATTGCGGAGACAGAATTGAAGACCTAATAATCGATTTCACTAGGATCTTTGTGGTAGAACGTTTGTCTTTCAGCTTCCAACAAATCTGACGTTGAAAAAGGTATATGTGGTAAGATCTTAAGATTAACTCTATGGCTCCATTTCATACATTAAGTAAAGTGTAGATAACAAAACCATATGTGAAACTAGTATTTGTAGACTAGTTTTTGAAAAAAAACAAAAATAAAAAAACCAATGGTTTGTTTGAGAATTATTTGGTTTTTTCGAAATTAAGCTTATATACATACTATCTTCTTCTATGAGTTCTCTTACTTTTTTATTTTTTAGATCTATTTTGTTACATATATTTTCAAAATCAAGCCAAGGTTTGTTTTAATGCCTTTGGTTTCTAGATTTTTAAATTTATCATAGTTTTCATGTTAGGAATTATTATCAAATGCAACATTGTTTTTAAAAAGTAGATTATCAATTAAGGAGAGTATGTTATGTTTTATTTTGTATAAACTAGAAATCACTTAAAAGTTGGGAATTGCAGAAGTTTTCCTGCCCAACAAATCAGAAGATATTGTTGAGCTGCTTAGATCAGATTGTTGATATTTTTGCAGAGAAAAACTATTTCTTGATCTTTATTTTGTTTTGTAGATTTTGAGATCTTGGACATGAATGCCTTCTCAAAGCCTTCAAAGCTAATGTTCCAATTGCATGGGGTCCTAATCTTTATATCTCATTAGCGAGAGAGGCATTCCATTCCAGGAACAAGGAGACTTCACAGACATACTTTAGAGGCATTACGTCTTCGGAAATGCAACCGAACTGTCGTGCGCTGGAACACACCAACTGTTAGGGGAATGATTCAACAGGTTTTTTTATTATACTTGTCTATTGCATATATGCACACACTACAGAACAGCCTCATGGGGACTGAGTGCTTTCTCATCCTTTTTTCTACTTTATTTTGCTCAATTTAATTATAGGTAAAGCGATTAGTAGTAGTTGAAACAGAAGAAATGTGGGAGAAGCCCGTACAGAAGGTGGAACCGCACAAGGCTCTTCAACCTGCATTAGTTCAGCATCTGTTTCTGCTTCTACTTCATGAAAACATGTATTGCTGTTACAGGTCAGGTCTACTTCTCAAGTATCAAGACGATCGATGTTGAAAAGATTTATATTCGAGCTGTGTATTTTTCTTTAACTATTTGACAATCAAGGCTTTTAGGCTCTATACATCTTGCCAAGTTTGGTTACTAAAATAATGTATTGAAACATTTTCCTGATTGAAAATACATCTTGCCAAGTTTGGTTACTAAAATAATGTATTGAAACATTTTCCTGATTGAAAATGCAATGTCTATCAACAAGATAAAATACCTGTTTGTATCAATTATTGTCTACAGTTTTTCACTTTGGAACATTATTCGGATATATAAATGGTTTAAATCATACAAAACCCTAGGGAAGACAAAATGGCAGTTGCTTATCTGCTCATTGATAAGGATGGTTGCAGCTACAGGCTTTGAGATATCACAATCTTACACACAAGCCCTAAAAATTATATAGGGACACAATGAAAACACACAATCTAGGTTTCTGTTGCCTTCATGTTAATTGGTCCATCCATTTCCAGTGCAACCATGTCACTTGAATTCTTGAGCTCCTCATTGTTCTCTTTAGAACTGGAATAATGCTGGTCTTTATACTGATGTTTTCGGGCGAGTAGAAGAAAAAAGAAAAAGTTTAGCAGTCCCAACACTGCAAGTAGCCAATAAAAGTAGTTCAAGTTTCCCTTGTTGAGATTACTTCTCAGCCATTGCTTGTTGGTTACTTTGTCTACAATTGTTACCAACAAACTACTTACAAAAAATCCCATGGAAAGAGTGCTAAGGAAAAGTCCCGTGCTCATCGACTTCATTCGTTCGGGTGCTTCTCTGATGAAAAACTCGAGTTGCCCAACATATGCAAATGCCTCTCCTGCACCAACTAAGGAGTACTGAGGTATCAACCAGAAAGCGCTTATATGAGTATTTTGTCCAACGGCAAATGCCCTCCTTTCTTTCTCGACGATTCCAGCAGCCACCATGCCAAAAATTGAGAAAATGAGCCCAATCCCAACCCTCTGAAGGCTTGTAAGACCTTGGTCATTGTGAGTCAGCTTCCGAGCAATGGGAATGAACAGTTTCTCGTTTAAGGACGTGACGAGCAGGATGGCGAGGAACAGAAATGTTGACATAGAACCTGGAGGAATTTCCAAAGTGCCAACTTTTCTATGCATAAATGATGCTTGCTCTACTGTGAATGTTGTCATCTGAGAGTAGATGGTCCAAAAGAGGATGCCTGTGGACCAGATTGGTAAGAGCTTCAGAACCATTTTCAATTCTTCTACCTCGGTCACTGTCGAGACTATCCAGGGATCGTATCTGTTTCGATCGACGGCAGCAACCTCGTCCAGAATTGCAGCCTTGTCAAGACACCTAGTATTCACATTTTCATTACACTATTTCCTTGCCAAATAATAAAGAGACAAAAGAATTAAGTGAAGCTAGTTCTTCAAAAAGACAACGAGGAATAGTAATATTTTGGTTGAACTTTGACATTTGTTTGATTTTGGTCTCTAAATTTTTAAAAGTTCAATTTTAATTCTTAAACTTTGAGGTTTATTCCATTTTAGTTTCTGAACTTTTAAAAGTCAAATTTTGGTCTTTAGATTTTGAAATTTATTCCATTTTGACTCCTAAACTAAAAAAAAAACTTGAAATTGGTCCCTAGAGAAGATGTTTGTTTATTTTTCTTTTAAAAAATTATCATCTTCCTCTATAAATTTTAGAAATATTCTCCGTTTGTCTTTTATTGTTTTCAAATTATTAGCATTATTGAACTTATTTTGTTTAATATTCTTTTCAAATTTATCATAGGGGCAAATTTTAAGTTTCTTTGACAGTACAAGGATTGAAATTGAACTTTTAGAAGTTTATGGACTAAACTGGAACAAATCTTATAGCTAATACTTGTAGGTTTCTGGTTGATATATTCTATTAGAATAGTTGAGATGTGGGTAAGCTGTCTCGAACACTTACTGATTTAAAAATACAAATCTTATCGTTGATTAATACTACTTCATTTTCTATTTGTAACTTATTATGTAAAAATGAGGGACGAAAAGAAAACACAAGAAAATAAACCAATCCAAGAGTATTTGACTATAGATCTGAAAACCACTTACTTGAACCTGTAGGTGTAAGGAACTTTGGCATTTTGGTAGTCATTTAAGAAGCTGGGATGAGCTGGGTGAGCGAGATTTCTCTTCTTCCAAGCCAAAAGCATTACCCTCCATATCACTGTCAAAGGACTTCCTCTAGGCTTCTTGAACCTGTAAAAAAATGTCCCACAAAGCAATACAATAACAGCAATCACCATGGTCCCTCCTGAGATTCCATATCCCCAGCCTCTGCCCACATTATCTTGTACATAAACCAACACAATCACAGCAAACAATGACCCAATGCTTATGGCAAAGTAGAACCTATTGAAGAAGAACACCATGGCCTTCTCTTCCTTCGGATCGTTGACGTCGAATTGATCGGAACCAAATCCCGAAACATTTGATTTTATCCCCCCTCCACCGAGTGCTATGGTATAAAGTGCAGCATAGAGCAGGGAAAGTTGCCCACCATTTGCTGCAATGCATTGGTGAAGTTGCTTTGTGGAGTCATCACAATGAGGGGGTCTCATGCCAGGGATAGTTGTGGCCAGTGTTAACAAAATCACGCCCTGCAAAAACCAGGAAGGCTGAGGTTAAATTCTGAAGTAGAACTCACTTTTAAAAAAAAAGAACGGGAAATTGGAGATTCGCTCCCTTATACTTATGAGACAACAAGAGATTTTACAATTAAGCTCACTCATAGGGTTCGAACCCGAGACTTTCAAGGAAGCATACCTTGAAAGCTCCAAGTCTCGACCAACGAGGCTGTCCCTTTAGGACTTAGTCACTATGTTGAACAGCATACAACTTACCACGGCAGTTATGGAAGCAAAGGTTGCTACAGTGAGGTATCTGCCAAGCCTGGCATCTGCTAAGAAGCCACCAAGAAGGCCAAGAAGATTAAGAGCACCAAGAAAATTAGTGACAATTGTTGCAGATTTGGCTGAAGTGAGATGCAAATCCCCAACTAAATAAGTCACTAAGTTCATTGATATGCCCATAACACATATCCTTTCAGAGAGTTCAGTTCCTGCATCATTTTGGGTATTCAGAATTGCTATTACATTGATAAAGTTTAGAATTTTTGTCTGTGAAAACCAGAGGAAAAATTTAAGCACCTAAGATGAGTCCTGCAGCAAGCCATCCCCCTGTTTTTGATTTGTCCACTGGGTTTCCCCAAAAATCCACTGCAGCATCCTCTTCTCCTCCTTCACCACCATTTTTCGAAACCAAAACCTGTCGAAAACAAGGAGAAAATGAACTGTTAAAAACACCATATCATAACCAAAAGGAACCAAAGAGTTTCTCCATGAACAAGTTACCATTGTTTCTTTAATGCTTAGTTCTCTCTTGCAGGGAGAAAAAGAAGAGAAAAAGGAGGGAGGGATAGTTTTTGTGTGCTATGGCTGTGCTTAGTTTCATAATTTATTGAAAGCCAAAAGTTAGTGAATGATTGGGTTTAGGAGAGAGAAAGAGAGATAGGATTGGTATTAATTTCAGCTTGTGGTTTATACAAGTTACTTTGACAGCATGTGTTGTAAGTAGTTTGGACTGGAGTTGTGCTTGTGTCAACTTATGTTTTTGTGGTAGTTGTGCCTGTAGCCACATATAAACTGAACAAATACTGGAAAATGACATGTTTTTCTTCCTCCCCATTGATACCACCCACACACTTATCTTTCTTATTTTAAATTTTTATAGTACATCCATTTCAATTTGGGTTTCTCCTCCACCAGAAGAAGCAGAAAGATGATGCAAATCAATGAAGATTTATGGTTTCTTTGGTCGTTTTAGGTTCACAATTAATGGCAAACTACAAAAAAGACTTTCACTTTCTGTTCCCGTAAAGATTCAATTCTACAATCTGTGGATAAGATATGCATCATTATTCTCAATATTTTGACATTAGATTCTTTTTGTTCCAGTTTGAACTTAAATAATAGTTTTTTTAATTTCATTTTTTTAATATCTGAGTGTCCATACCAGCTTACGCACACCTCAAGTATTCTAACATGAGATACCGCCTACCTCTATAGCATTTAGATGTCAAAGAAGTTTGTAGTAAATTATTTTCTAGGCAGGTGGCCACCATCCATAATCTCTTGGATCTCCAACCATTTTTCTAGTCGTTCGCACGAGGGACCAACTCGTGAAAACTAGAAAGATTCCAATGCACGAGCAAGAGGACGTGAGCCTCTTTGACCACTAAGCCAACCTACGATGGTTAAATGGTAGTAACTATTAGCACGAAAAGAGAAAATCATTGAGAAAAGAGTAGCAGCTCTAAGATCTTGATTCATTATGATTTAAGAGATAGCAGAGAAACCAGAATATTTTCTCATGTATGGCCCAAAAAGAGATGAACATTTCCAAAGTGCCATAATATTCAGATTCATTACATGAAAGGTTGCAACCATTCAAGATCTCAATGTAAGTTAATCTCTTTCTGCTGAATCCTGTTGAGAGATCAAAAGGGAAAAAGAAGTGTTTTTGGAGAAAAATACAAAATCACTTTGACAGCAACTTCATATTCTTGTAATAGAAAGAGCCGTGCAGACATAGGAGTGCCTTTTCTTTGGCCGGTCATGTACAGTACAAATAATTAGGCTCAAATAAATGAGTGAATGAAAATGCTTTGATATTTTTGTTGGTTTCTATATGCCTTAGACTATATAATTGGTTCAAATTAGATTACCTTTATTGAATTTATTTTATTGATTGAATAGTGATTGTTGATAGATTTCTATGTTAATGGGTTATTAGTATTAGGCTATTAGCAGCAAAGTTGGGTAAATTTTGAAACTTGAGAAGAAACCTTACTTGGTTTGAATATCGACAGGTGGTACTTATTTGTTATATCTTGTTATTAGGTGAATTACACATCATTAGCTCATTTAGTGAGTTAATCGTAACTTGGGTTAATATTGAAGGTTAGTTAAGTAACCATGTGAGTTATGTACTTCATTGAGAGAGTTTAAAATCCGAGCCACCTTTGAGTCCTTTGAGCATATCAATGACATTATAAGTGTGGATGATCAAGATAGATCAACACACATTGTGATAAGTAGGCTTAATCCGTACCACTTAAATTCGGGATGCAATCTCTTCTCCTTTGTTCCTTTCTCTTTATCGCTTTGTTTCATCTCTATTTGCTTAATTGCTCTTGGATTAGGATTGATTTAGATCTGGAATTGTGCAGCATATCTCTTGTAGAGTTTTGAGATTTGGTATGTTGGAATTTTTTTGTTTTCCCGAAGAAAACAAAACAACCATAACTCCCTAACATAGGGATCGCACACCAGTTCGACATCACAGGTTGGAGCATGACCACTCAAAAGAAAAACCTCGAAAACAAAGCACAACCTATTTGTAAAACTAATCTTTCGTTCCTAGATATTAACCAAAATAGAGTTTGAACCGACAATTTGGGTCTATTCCGATAATTTTTAGGGGGTAATCTAACATCTATATCTTTGACCGATGAGCATACCCCACCAAAAAAATTGAGATAAAAAAAAATTAGCTCTCGATTGGAAGGAATCATTAACCCGCAATAAAAAAATCATTTTCCAAATAGCCAAACCTTTGGAGTTTCTTGTGTGATGGGATTGTCGAGCGTAAGCTTAAATGCTTATAGACCGTTTGTTTTTTTTTGAATAAGACATATCAGAGTGCTGGCCTCTATCATCATAATTTGACATGCATGTGAAAATATAATGGACCATGTTGGTTGTTAAATTATTTGAATGATAAATTAAAAAAAATTTGTTTCAAATGGTAATAGAAACTTGAGAGTTAATTTAATAAAAAAAAAAAATTATTGTCTCTTGGGTTCAGATTTTGAAAGATTCATGTGCCGAGAATATATAACTATAACAAAATTAAGATTTCTTGTTATAAAAAAAAAACACAAAATTTTAAAGTCTCATCCAAGCGAAGCCTTGAAATTTTGTGGATCTATAATCCTTCTCGACAATTTGGTCAAGAGTTTGAATCCTAACGATTGGTAATAATGAGGTTGCTTGCTTTCTTTAATAAAGGTGGGACACGGTCCAATGTCGATATATATCTTTATGGATGAGAGTCGGCCCACTTTTTAATTGTTTTATCGATTATTTCTGTTTTAACCCTTTTGTCCACTTCTATAATCAACAATCTCATTACGTATGGTGTGAGACTACTCCACATAGGACTTAGATTTGTAGGGCAAGTAATTGATGATGATTTATTATGCAATGTGTTTTATTGTAAAAGGGAAAATGTAGCTTTTCTAAGTTACTTTAATTTCAAATATTTATGTCCAATTTTAAGAGGCCAATTTGGCTGCACCCCACTCATGATGTCACACACACATTTTAATATTTTTTTATAAAAAAAAATGAATTGAGAGTTTATCATCAACATCACATTCTATCTATTGTATTATATTTGTATAAGAATTCGTAGAATGAATCTATCATTGATTGAATATATAGAAAAATTAATAGCGGTGAATGTTAGTAAAAAAAAAACAAGAATTAAAATTTAAAAAGGGAAACAAATTTGAAGGTATAAAGACTAAAATAATAAATTAACAAACTTTTGAACACGATTTTTTTTTATTAGATAAATAATCGAGTGGTCCTATATGAAGGTAGAGTGTTATATATATATATATATATATATATAAATTTAATTTTATAGTAAGGGTTCAGATTTTGTTTCTTTTTAATTATTGCGTTAAAATGGATCAAATCTTGGACAATAGTGTAACATGGAGGATGAGAAGAAACATGTTTAAGTATTTGCTATATCTTTGATAACCCTTTTATTTAAGTTTGTTTTCAAAAAAATTAAAGCTTTTTTTGTAGCCATTTTTTTAACCCCGTAATAATTTAAAAAATATATTTTAAACATTTCAAAATTTGAAGAATAAAAAAGTCGGTTTAAAAATTTGTTCGTAAAGATATATTTGGATTTTGGACCAGCTTACCCATGTGGGCGATGAACCTCTAGCAGCTCTTTGTCCTCAACCCGACAAATTACAAATATGAACAAGTTCAAATTCTTTTTCAATAAATGATAAATAAAAAACACTTCCTTCAAAAAGAAAATAAAGAGAAATATTAAGATTGAAAGCAAATACTATAATTTTTATTAATTAATTGTATACTTGTTGACTTTTTTATTTGTTTTGGTTAAACCTTGTTTTCATACTTTCAATTATTTAAATTTGATATTCATATTTTCAATTAATATTAAAAAAAAAATTTGTTAACCCTTGTTTTCCTACTTCGATTATTTAAATTTGATATCCATATTTCCATTGAATATTAAATTTTTGGTTAAACCTTGTTTTCCTACTTTCAATTATTTTAGTTTGATATCTATATTTCCAATAAATATTAAATTTTTGGTTAAACCATGTTTTAATACTTTCAAATATGGACATGTTATTTCATATATAAGTTTTGAAAACAAACCATAGATTTTATTTTGCTAAATTAAACAAAATTTGATTTCCAACTAATAAAGAAGACTAATTTAATTTTTTTTTTAATAAATATTAAATTTGAATATTTGAAAGTACACCAATTAAATTAAAATGAAGTTAGATTTTGATTTTCTCCCTTTTGCTCAAGCAGGTAGGACCAAAATAATATTTTATACTTTTCAAATAAAAAAATATATCAATTATCATAAGTATACAACTATGAATAACTAAGAGGACATGAGTTTAATCTCCACTCAAAATTATTATTGAACTAAAAAAAACCTAACGCATCCGTGAATGGAAGTTCACCCAATCGCTTCACAAGTACATAATAAACCGTCAACCTTGGAAAAAAAGAGGAAACATGTTTTCCCACAAAAAAAAAAAAAAATCACTGATGCCACAAACAACGCCAACCTTGGAACCAGTCACCAACGGTTATAGTTTTGTTGGTGAAACTACTGTCTTGGCAAATCTTCTGGATCAACGAGCTTGAGCTTTGGGTCGAGCCTTAACCGACCCATAAGGTCTGTCAACCCTTGCTTTGACTGACCTTATGGATCGACCTGCTTTGATCTTTTTTTTTTTAAAAGAAAATTATAATAATCTTAAATTTTAATTCAAGAATTTCAAACATGTAACATCTTGATTACTATAGTAATACCGAAACTCGTACTTCTTTTGGCACAACAAAGTTAATTCATTGTACGTTTTGCAAGCATTAATCTTGTTTTTAAAAAAGAAACACATTTTGCTGCAATTTCCCAACAAAGAGGGCTAAAAAATCAAGGTGATTTTGTTTGGTTTTTGTTTAAACATAAAGAAGCTTCTGTTTTTGATCTCCAGAAGATGAAGGTTGTTGCTTGGTTACTATTGGGGAAGACACATTACAATCCATTTTGCGATTCTTCTGCTGCCGATCATACAACTCTCCTAATCTCTCTATTTCCCTCTTCAATGCTTCTTCATGTGCTGCATTGTTACAATTGTGAATCGAAATTTAGTCATAATTTAATTGATGAAAATTTTAAATAGCAAGGTCCATTGTTTGAATCTCGACAATATTTCCAAAAGCAGCTGAGCTCCAAATGACATCATGTACAACTTAGTAACTAAAATATTACAGGTTTGAAACCTCAAACCTTTAATATTGTTCAACTAAAAAAAATCGATAATATTGCCAAAGTAAGATTTGTAATATTATTGAATGTTGTAGAATCATGCAATTTGTCTTGTAAGAATAGTTGAGTTGTGTGTAAACTAATCCGGATACTCACGGATATAAAAAAGGAAATTTGTATTGGATGTGTTCTACTAATAAAATATAATTACAAATATAATCATTAATACTGTATTATAGATATTCATTAATACAATATTATAAGAAACTATTATTAATATCAATGACTATAATTATTAATTTTTTAAAAAAATTACTAAATTATTTTCTAGATTAAGTTTTCCTACATTAAAAAAAAGGGTTTGTTTAGTAGTTACCATCTTTGAAAATCTTGTCTTGGGAGAGGGAAGCAATTCTTTGCTTCAAAGCATTGTTGTTAACATTTAGAAGCAGCCGCTGTTGGTCTAGAAATGCAACTCTTGGTGACAACATTGAAACTTCAGCCTTCAATTTTCATTAGTAACATAAAACAAAAAAACAAAACTATTTCATTAAGTGATCATGAAGTAATTAATATTTTTACCAGAAAGAAAGATTATGATCAAAACTAATTTTAATTATTATTAATGCACAAAATCACCTGTAATGTAGTGACACTGCGTTCTAGTTCTGTGATGTATTGTAGCTTTCTCACCCTTGATCTTCGTGCGGATTGTCTGTTTGCCAAGATTCTGTTTTTTTTTTTTCAAAAAATTGTAAATTAAACACTGAACTCTTCTAAACCAGAAAGCACCCTTTTTCATACAAACTCTTCTAAAATCTAATACACGTTTGGCGAACTACATAAATTCGTGTTATTTTTACTGCTTTTTTTATTCTTTGCTTATTGATATTTGATATGATCCTATTGTTATTCTGGTTGGTTAGGTGGTTATAATAGTTAGGAGGTTAGTCTCGAAACCTAACTACCTTTTTATGAATACAACTAGAAATTAATATTGAATGGCTCAATTGACTGAGGAACCTTGTAATAGAGTGAGTTCAGTAAATTACCTCTTGACTCTTTTCGTGTCAGTCATTCGGTCGTTGGAGACATTCGTTGCTACATTGTTGAATTCTCTTTGAATCTCCTCTATAGGTTCATTTCTCAACCTACGTGTCCGAACGTCATTCCCCGCCACATCTTTCTCATTGCTGTTGTAATCCGACGATGTGGGCTGATCATCTTCATTAAGGTGAATTTCATCACTCACCATGGATCTAAATTGCTCCTCATCAAACCCATCAAACACATCATTGGATGGTGCAACTGAGCCTAAGCTTGAACTGATCCCCATCGGCATCTCAAGAAAGGCAATCGAGTCACTAATGGAGCGACGGTGGAGACCGCGGCGAGCCATCGAGAACCCATGAAAGTCATCGCTCCAAGAAGGCGAGGAAGAGACCTTGTGGTGATCAGCAAAGTGTGGCCAATTATTGGGAGGCATGTTTGGGATTTTAGGAGGCAAATGTGCCATTGTTTTGAGATAAAACTGAAGGAAACAACAGCAAACACAAATCAGAACACAAATGAAAGTATGTGATAAACAGAAGTGGAAGCATAAATAATAAGCACATGAAAAATTATTGGTAAAGGGGTATCAGAAAGTGATATGATTGTGCAGTGATTGGCACATGGACAGCTATCTCCAGTTGGGGACTCAAAGGAAAATCAGTGGCAGTACCTAATTGGCTTATTATGATAATAAAATTTGAAACCAAGATAGGGAATCAGTCACCACGTGCCCTCTCTGACCTTCAATTTAGTGGGATCCTGATACGATCCATCCGTGGCATTTTAGGAATATTAGTATTTATTAATTAGTAGTTAATTGCTATTTTAAATGTATTGGGCTTGGGCCTATTATTAGTCTTTTATTAATTAGGTCAAATTAGGATTTAGGGCTATAAATAGGAGTTGTTAGGTCATAGTCAAGCATCCATTGAATAGTCGTATTTTGTACTCTGGCTCTTAGAGAGATCCTCTCGGGAGATTTATCTTAGATTAATAAAATAGTGTGGTAGATCATATCATTTTGGTATCAGAGCCATTTGCCGATCCGGGAATGGTGAGTACTAAGATGGAGACCAGGATGCAAGAGTGTGAGGAAAACGGTGCCGAGATGCTAAAAAAACAGAAAGAGTTCGAGGTTCAGTTGGCAGCTATGGGGAGTCGGATGGATCATGAATTTGGACAGTTGAATCTCAACATGCAGAAGCTTTTAGAACGCAAACCGGAACCGTTGAATCCCGAACCAGCTGTCGTGGATAAAGGGAAAGGGGTTGCGGCAGAACCGGAAGAGGAGAGCGGGGCGCAGGCTCGGGCGGTGGGTGGGCGCGGAGGGTGTCGCAGGGGCCGAGGGGACCGAGCGGGCGCGCGCGCGCGCGCGTGGCGACGGGCGAAAATTGTTGGGCGCAGACAGAGGGTGACGGCCACGTCAGAGGCGGGCTGGGCGCTGGCCGAGCGGCATGGCGCTGAACGCGCATCTTTGGTCGCGACATGCCGGGCGCGAGCGCGAATGGCGCGGGTAGCGAGGGCGCTGGAGGACGCGCGGCTGGGGCCGGCCGGGTTCGGCGTGCAAGGTCGTCGGGTTGGGGCTCGAGCGGGGCGCGAACGAGGTGGCGGCGGCGCGGAGGCGAAGCGCGTGGCGTGGCGTGGGGCTGTGGGTCGGGCGTGGGCGGCGCGGATGGTTCCGGCTCGGGTCCGGGCGGCGGCGGAGTTGGGGTCGAGCGGGTTGTGGGCTCGCAGTCGAGCGTGGGCGTGGGCGCGGATGGCTCGGGCCGGGTCCGGCAGAGGCGAGTTGGGGTCGAGCGGGGCGTGGGGCTGCGCGGGTCGGGCGTGGGTGGCGCGGATGGCTCGGGCCGAGTCCGGCGCCGCGGAGTTGGGGTCGAGCGGGGCGTGGGGCTGCGGTCGGGCGTGTGGCATGGCGGGCCAGCGGCGTCCAGGGGGACCGGGTCGGGTCGGGTCGATCGGTTCGGGTCGGCCAGGTTCGTCGGGTTGGACCGAGAGAGATGGGTTCCATGGGCACGGAGGCGGGAAAGGTTTCCGGCGGACATCGATCGAAGGGAGGACCCACGGGTTGACGGAAGGGAAGCAGATTTCCCGAGAAGATAGGAGGGTGCGCATTGGTTACGACAGACCAATAGCGCATGACGGTTGGAACGATCGAGGCCGAAATTGGGTCTACGATTTACCGGGACCGGAGTTCGGCCAGAAGGGAGATCCAAGGGTCGTGGGGAGAGAAAACAAGGTTCTGGAGGAGAGGAGGTTGCGCATGGGCTATGATAGGGCGTTGGCGCATGAAGGTTGGAACGATAGGGGGTGGAATGACAATGTCCGAAATAGGGGACGAGATTTCGGGTGGGGAGGAGAAGGAAGACTCGAACGAGGAAGTCAGAGAGTAGGAGGAAAGGAGGGACCGGGGTGTGACAGGAGATTCAGGAAATTGGAGATGCCGGTTTTCAAAGGTCTTGCTGACGAGGATCCGGTGGGATGGTTAAGTCGGGTCGAGCGTTATTTTCTGGTCAACAAGCTGACTGAATATGAAGGGGTTGAGGCAGCAGGTTATGTTTTTAGAAGGAGGCATTGGAGTGGCTTCAGTATGAGGAGGATCGTGCTCCTTTTCGTTCCTGGAACGAATTCAAAGATGGGTTGTTGGAGCGTTTCCAACCGGCAGCTCAGGCAAATAAGTACGCCAACTTTATGAGTTTGAAGCAAATAGGTACGGTGAAGGAATATCGCCGGAATTTTGAGCGATTTGCTAAGGGAATGCGCGATATCAGTGCGAGTGCATTGGAGGGGAAGTGGGAAAGTGGACTAAAAGAGGAGATACAGAGCGCGATGCGTAAACTGCGGCCAGTGGGCATCGAAGAGAAAATGTTTATGGCCCAAGTGATTGAGGATGATTTTGCTTTTGTGCTACCCAAAATGAGGAAGGACTCCTACAGCGGTCAAGGCTAAAACAGAACGATTATTTCGGGAACTGGAAGCACAACGACTCTTTCTCACAGGACTACAGTCATTCAACCAACGCCCTATAAAAACTCATCAAGCCGAAATTCGAGCACGGAAGGATAAAGGGTTATGCTTCCATTGCGATGAACAATTTTTTTTCAGGACATCGTTGCGGAAGAAGGAGCTCGAACTTGGATGTGTGGGTCGTTCGGGATGCGCACGAGTGCCGTGGATCTTGATGGAGCAGATTTTTGCCGTAAGACGGGGCTGTAAGAGATGGCATCGGAGATGGAACACCTTGAGGACAAGGTGGCTCTTGGGGGGGAAAGTATTGATACGATCCATCCGTGGCATTTTAGGAATATTAGTATTTATTAATTAGTAGTTAATTGCTATTTTAAATGTATTGGGCTTGGGCCTATTATTAGTCTTTTATTAATTAGGTCAAATTAGGATTTAGGGCTATAAATAGGAGTTGTTAGGTCATAGTCAAGCATCCATTGAATAGTCGTATTTTGTACTCTGGCTCTTAGAGAGATCCTCTCGGGAGATTTATCTTAGATTAATAAAATAGTGTGGTAGATCATATCAGATCCCTCCCCCTTTGTCTCATTATAATCATTGTTATTGTTCTTCCCCTACAGTTGTCAATCCTCCTCCCCACTGCCAAGCTTTTGAATGTGATTTCATAGCCATCATAATTGTTTATGATCAATTGGCAATGGCTATAACCCCAAATCAAGTTGGTTGTAAGTGAAGATTAAGATAATCTCGGACCGGTCTCTATATTAGTATGATATTGCCTATTTTAGGCTTAATTTTAATGATTGTTTTTTTCACCAAAAAAACCTCAAACCAACAAAGAGAGTTGCCATCATTATCATATACCCAAATCTTTTACTTATTTAATTGGTGTAGGCAACTTTGTTAGATCTTTTCCTTATTTAACTAGTGTAGGCAACTTTGTTTGTATTCTAACAAACAAATCTTTCCCCTCGAACAAAGCATCACCAAACCTTTCCTTGAGCTCGTCATCTATATTCGACATTTAATAATTCAATCCTCACCTCAAATCCAATTAGTAGCGATCTAGACCAATTCATTTTCTTTTAAAGTACACTGTTTGTCTAATAGAACTGATTTATGTTATATCTCCAAGGTCCCAACTTCTTTTGTCCTACATCGAAGTATTCTATCAAAATTGCTAAGTTAGGGACGTGGCTTTAATACTATTTGATGAGGATGGAAACTTTAGGCTGGTTTTCACATTGGTACGATATTGTACACTTTAAGTATAACTTTATGGCTTTCTTTTTTTTGTTTCACTCAAAAGGCTTCAAACCAAGAAATGATTTTCATCACTTAGAGAAATGTTAAATGATTCAAGTACTGTTTGGTTAAGATTATAATGTATGGGAAATGGGATGGTGTTTGTTGTATTTGGCATATGAATATTGATAGAGAGACAAAAGAAGAGAGATGCATGAGTTGATACTTGTGAGAAGGTTCATGCATATTATAAACCCATGTGAATTGAATTGTACTTTGTACTGTTACTGAACTAAATCATGCCCACTTGTTGGGTATATTGCTATATCTCAGCTCTTTTTGTTTAGAAGTTACGTTGGGTATATTGACAATTTTGGATGGATGAGAGGAAAGTATGTCAATTATTTCCAATTTTCATCTAGTGGTTATCAGGAGTGTAGATTTTCTAATTGACATTCAATAGAAAATTAACTCGAAATCAGATTTATTCACGAAAAAGTCCTTCGTTATAAGACTAGTCACACGGGAAGATGCCTTATTAAATACAAAATTAACTTTGTTGGCTTCGATACTATTTTTTTTATATATATATATGTGACTGTACGGATCAACTTACACGCACTTTAACTATTGTCACGGGACATACAACTTGATCCTACAACATATCCCATAGAAAATCGATTTCTAAATAGGGATCCACAACACCATATATTAAACTCATCTCCACTTAGTTATTTAAGATCTTCTTAACCACTATATCATAGAGAAGAACATAATTTTAGAGGGAAAAAAAGATGGAAATCAATCATAAAAAGCCTTCGAGGTGCCTGCCAACAAGTTACTTGTCACTTTTATATTTTTAACTTAACAGTTGCATTATTTTCTGCAACAAAAGTGCATCAGAAATTGGTGTATTTTCTTTTTGTGGGCTCCATCTTAAGCAGAAAGTTGAGCTAGCACCTATTTCTGCCGTAATGGGAAGATGAAACAACAGACTTGTCCTACTGAAACTTCAAGGTGTGAAATACATGAATCAAAGTTAAGTATCAAAACTTCAACCTCTTGCAGTTGAGAATGAATCAATACATAACTAGAATTCAATGTGGAGAATGAACACAAACCTGGCTCGATTTGCAGTTGGAAACAGGCCATGGAATCATACAAAATTATTTGGAATGTGGGTATGATGTCTATGATTCTTCTCTGGGTTTTCTGGACACCTCCATCAACAGCATCCGTGTCTATGGAATACGATCAAGGATCTGGTTCCGTTGACCTACAAGACAGGTACCAGAAATGGATGAGTAAATACAGTCGAGAATACAAGAGCAGAGAGGAGCACGAGCGAAGATTCGCAATTTATCAGTTGAATGTTCAGTACATTGACCACTTCAATTCTCTGAATCGTTCACATACTCTGGCTGAAAATAATTTTGCAGACCTCACAAATGATGAGTTTAAGAAAATTTACCTGGGGTATCAAACTCAATGTCTTCCTGATACATGCTTCAGATATGGAAATATGGTTGATTTTCCTACTAGTGTTGACTGGAGAAAGCATGGTGCAGTTACTCCAATAAAGAATCAAGGCGAATGCGGTATGAACTCGTTCCTCTTAACTGATCAGAAATCACTATGAACCTGTTTTCTTTTTATATGATTTTGAGTTCTTTTGCTAAAAAGTAGCCTTGACCCCACATACTCACCAGTTTTGAACTATTGACACAGGGAGTTGCTGGGCATTCTCTGCAGTAGCAGCTGTGGAAGGCATAAACAAAATAAAAACAAGGAAATTAGTGTCTCTATCAGAACAAGAGCTAGTGGACTGCGATGTCAACTCGGATAACCAGGGATGCAGTGGCGGTTTAATGTACAAAGCATTTCAGTTCATCGAGAAAACTGGACTCACTACAGAAAGAGAATATCCATACAGAGGAACTGAAGATGTATGCAGCAAACAAAAAGAGAGACAACACTCTGTGAAAATAAGTGGGTATGAAAAAGTACCCGCCAATGATGAGAAAAGCTTACAAGCTGCAGTCGTTAAACAGCCAGTCTCTGTAGCAATTGATGCAGAGGGATCTGATTTCCAGTTCTATTCTGGTGGAGTCTTCTCAGGGATTTGTGGAAAGCAACTCAATCATGGAGTGGCAATAGTTGGGTATGGGGAAGCTAGAAATAAACCTTACTGGATCGTCAAGAATTCATGGGGCACGGACTGGGGTGAATCTGGTTACATAAGAATGGAACGTGATACCATTGATAAGCGAGGTACTTGTGGCATAGCAATGGAGGCTAGCTACCCTGTCAAAGACTGAGCATACTACCTCGTGTCAATTGATCTTTGTCTACCTTTAGGAGCGAAGAAGTTAAATTTACAGATTATAATTAATATGCAGATATTATATTCTATATCGACTAAACTAGACTATCCAATGATGCAATTACAATAAGTAAAAAGTTGTCATTTATGAGCAACATAAGTCGAAACAAAAGGCAGGATTCAAACTGAATAAAATAAACCTATTCAAGGAGTACTTATCATGTAAAATTCTTCTCTAAGTGTTCCCCAAAGATCCTTCTGATGCAAAATACATGTAATTGAAAATAAAGTTATGAAGAATTTAAAGTATCTAAGACCTCAACTCTGCAAATCTGCGTCTTACAGCAGAAGCAAGTTCTGCTTCTCCAATACCAGCCAGCCCCTCAACAACCTTTTGCCTGACTCTGATATATGGTATAAATCCTTTTTCTGTCATCCTCATGACCGCCTTTCCTGCCAAAATATACTCGCGACGCTCCAGAAAACCCTCTACGAGAAGCTCATAGCTCTCAAATCCAACATTATGACTCTCCTTCTCCAACAGCTCAATGATCTCAACGGCTCTCCTTATCTCTCGGTTTGCTCGTAATGCAGCCACGACATTGATGATCGTTCCTTGTCTTGGAGTCAATTGAACTTTTACAACCATTTCTTTCAGCAACTCCACTGCCTCAGCTGTCCTTCTAACTGCTGTTGATGCACTAATTAAGGTGCCATAACTCTCCAAGTCCGGAACACATCCTGCTCCTCCCATACCCTTCAAGACATGAAAAGCCTCTGCTAACTCATCAGTGGCACAAAGAGAGGATATAAGATAATTACATACGCTGCTGTCAGGCTTATATCCAATCGAACGCATGTCCAACAAGATGCTAGCAACAGACTTAGACTCGCGACGTAGTCTTAGCCATGCCGACGAGAGTAGAAGGTCGGTCTGAGGGGCAGGAACACAACCAGAGAGGAGTATCCGCTGGAGGACAGGAAGAGAGAGGGGGAAGGGTGAAGGGCTTTGAAGAGTGTAGAAAAGCAGAGAGGCGTGAACAAAATGGGGCCTCGAGCGAGGTCTGAGAGGGATTAAAGACTGCAATATCTCATCCACAACTCGTGTTCTGAAGTTATCCGGCAATGCTGAGAGAAAGGAAAAAGGGTTGGGGTTTTGACAAGCTTCCTGCAAAGAAGGAAACAAATCTGGAAGTGTCTTATACGATTTTGACTCAACTGCAGCTTTAATGCTTTCTTTAAGGGTTTGTGATGGAGATATTGACTGGATAGAAGAACATTTCCGCAGAAATTGATGAAAATGGAACAAAAATGCAGTCTTTGCTGTTCCAGTTTTCATGCTACTAAGAATAAGAGGGTATCATGTAGCACATAACTGGTTATCAAAACCTTCTGTAAAGGGTTCGCAGGAAACCTATAGAACATGGAATATAAGAATTAACATCAGGCACATTCGTAAAACACTTGTCACAAAAACTAAAAGCACACAAGTAAAGATCATAAAGGCTTCAATTTTGGTGCTGAGCAGTATTTTGCATACATTCAACTTCTATCATTTTCTTTATATGTACGAGGATAAGTTTGCGCGCACCTCGACTATTTGGACTTGACCCTACAACATTAGAATGTCGTAAGAAATTAATTACTAAGTAGCCACCATAGATTAAATTCATTACCTATTAAATCTTCCACTTAGTTTGCTCAATAAAAACCCATCAGTAACACCAAATTTGCAGCTGCCTGAACACACAAGAAAGTGAACTTAAAAAGCGAAACAGAAAATTAGCAAGAAGCATGGCAAATCCGCACATCACAGTACCACAATCGAATAGAAAGTTGTAGACGGCATTGTTTCATTCAAACAAAAACTGAAATTTCTCAGAGGAATATAATCAAACAGGTGGTGTGCAACACTATATAACGCCAGATTCAATTCAGCACAAGGAAAATTGAAGAACAGAAAACATACCCTCTTTGAATTTATAACGAAAAAATAGATTGTGAGATTTTTATCATCGCATTTTACGGCGCGGTGGCAAAGACCATAAAGCTCACAATCTGACTTCTGCGGGGCTCGCAAGCAGTTAATGATCTAGCCCAAGTTTTTGCGTTAATAATCGAATTAAATCAGCTTTTTTAGGTCCGGTTTAATAATTATTTTATTTTTTATCTTTTGTTTATGAAATTTAAGCCTACAACAATTATTTTATCCATTTTACTCATGAAATTCTCTTTAAAATTAATTTAATGGATTAATATCAAACTTTAAGGTTGTTGTAGGAGGATTTCCGGATGCACAAAACAGTCCGTGTAGGCCCAAAGGCCAGCCCGAGAATGAGGCCCAACAAAGAAACTCGAAAGGCCAGATTGGCCCGGTCCCGTGAGTCCGATCCTTGGATGTGAGGACCGGGCACGTGGGGGGACCCTCGAAGGAGGGTTGGACACATGTCCGACCCCCACATGCAAGGGTCGGACACGTGTCCGACCCCCCACATCCGAGGGTCGGGCACGTGTCCGACCCCCACATCCGAGGGTCGGGCAAATGTCCGACCCCCACATCCGAGGGTCGGACACGTGCACGTGTACGGGTGTGGGCTGAACACGGTCCGGCCCTTGGGCATGTGTGCGACTACGGGCCGAACGTGCGTTCGGCTCGTTTGAGCGTCGTTCGAGGCCCATTCAAGGGAAGAGAGAGGCCCATTTCGACTTGGTCGACTCCACCACTTCCCACGGGCGGGAACGACGCACGCGGAAGAGTGATTATGGTCGTGCAGCGACACCCACTTCCGAAAATCACGTTCGTGGCAAGAAGAACAGGAAACCACACCCTATAAAAGGACTCCCCATTGATGCTTAAGGTAAGTAACCTTCGATTTCGAGCTTTGAACCCGACGTATACCCAACTGACTTAGGCATCGGAGTCCACGTGGTCTGTACCACACCGGTGCCCAGTTTACTCTTCTGTTTTGCAAGCACGACGTCCCCTTCCTAAAACAAATTCACCGTTGATACCGAACACCAAGATTTGGCATCAACAGTTGGCGCCGTCTGTAGGGACGATACGTGTTCTACCCAAGGTAAGCTGCGCAACGTCAGAGTTCAGACTGAAGGATGAACAACGCGAGTCACAGTAATCATGTGAACGATGGGGAATCCGATAATGAGAGAGCCTCTAGAAGGGTACCGGCTAGGCACGAGGTGGCGGAAAACCCTGAGATCCAACCTGGGGTCGAAATGGAACAGAGACCGATAATGGAAAACCGAGAGGACCCGAAGGTAGCGGCCCTGGAGCGAAAGGTGCAGGAGATGGCCGAAACCATCAATCAGCTGCGGAATTTAATCAACCCACTCGTAGCTGTAGTAGGCGGAGATATACCCCCGGCAAGGGTCCCACCTCGAAATGAGATGGACCCTCAGGCCAGGGACGAACCGCAAGTAAGGCCACGACCCCCACCCAGGGGGGAGCCCAGTGCTAGAGAGAAACGCACAACGCTCGGGAGGACAGTCACGGCAAGGCCGAATGTGACACGTCAACGTGCGGGTCGTGACCTAGAACCTCGCTCTGAGGCACCATCGCTTGTACGCGATCCGGCTAGAGGAAAGGCCCCGGCGGTAGAAGAACCTACCGAGATCACGGCACCTCGCCAAAGGCCAATGGAACGATTAAATCTTGGGGGCAATGACAGACGAAGGGGGTACCCTGAATCTACCCGCACAGCATCACGAGTCGAAGACTCTCGTTCACATACAAGCCCCATGTCTAGTCGGTACCTATCCTCTAGGCTAGCTCCGCAAGCGACGAAAACGGAACAAATGCCTCAACCAACGGTTGCAAGGGCGGAAAAGTCAGACGTTGGAACCGACCTCCGGGCCCTGATAAATCTTCGAAGGAAGGATCTGCTAGACCAGGAGGTCGAAAGTCAACCTTGGGCCGCCGAGCTACGACAACTCCAAAATCAACTGGGAGACATTCGAAAAGCACAGGACCAGGACGGCCTTGACCTAGACAATCTCGTAGACCAGGTCGACCCGCCCTTCACTGATGAAATTATGGCCGAAGAAGTGCCGCCCAAGTTTAAATTACCTGCAATGAAGGCCTATGACGGGTCAAAAGATCCAGTCGATCACCTTGATACTTTCCAGTCATGGATGAAGCTCCACGGAGTCCGGGATGCTATCAAATGCCGAGCGTTTTCCTTCACCCTTACAGGGTCGGCTCGTCGGTGGTTTCGACAGCTAAAGCGGAAGTCGATCAAGTTCTTTCGGGAGTTGGCCCGTGCCTTCATCACACAGTTCTTAGGGGGACGAGATCAGAAAAAACCCGCGACCCACCTACTAACTGTAAGACAGGGAAGTCACGAAAGTCTGAGAGAATATGTGGCTCGTTTCAACAACGAGGCGTTGCAGGTAGAAGGATACACTGATGGGGCAGCCCTTACAACCATTGTCGCTGGGTTGAAGGACGAAAAGTTCTTGTGGTCCCTGGGAAAAAAGGCCCCTACAACCTATGTAGAGGTGCTTACCCGTGCTCAAAAGTATATGAGCGCTGGGGAACTTCTCAAATCTAGGCGTGCTCCGGAAGACAAACGGATATTGATTGATAGAGAACGGAAGGCAGATAGAATGGAATCGAATCGTGCAAAGACTCGGAAAAGGCATTTGGATGACCGACATAACGACCGAGAAACGCCTTCTCGCAAGGGATTACCTCCAAGAAAATTTGAAAAATACACTCCTACTGTGGTACCCATAGAGCAGATCTTGATGGAGATCCAAGATAAAGAACCACTAAAATGGCCAGCTAAATTAAAAGCAGGGTCTCATCGCCGTAACAAGGATAAGTACTGCCTCTTCCACCGAGATCATGGGCATGCTACTTCCGACTGCTATGACCTAAAGGAAACCATTGAGGCTCTGATCCAAAGTGGACGGTTGAAGGAATATGTTGAAGATAAGAGAAGAGTAGGGGCAAGGGGTCAACCAATCCCCCCCGACAAAGAACCATTGGTGACGCCACCTCCTTGCGCTGTCAGGAGCAAAGAGAATACGTCCTCTACGAGGCGAGACATAACGGCTCACCGAGACATCAGGACTCTCATGAAAACGATAAAGGGACAGGAAGTCGTCTATTAAAAATGGACCTTCTAAACCAAGGCGATTCCAAAGACAAATACAACCAAAGAAAATATTCCACACATTTGGGGAAAGTTGGCCTGGAGCCAACTCCACCGTACACAATAACTCCTGGACTATAGGCACCACGAGAAATCGAAGACCCCGCCTCAACATCATCACATAAGCCGATGTCCATCCTCAAGGGGGATTATAAGCTGACTCCTTCCCAACTGGTAGTCGGAGAAGAACGTTCGAAGGGATATTATAATCCTCCCTCAGTTTTATCAAATGTTTCTCGCTTAGGCATGAAACTTCATGAAGAGAAGAGTCAGTTCCGCAGGTCAAGGGTTTGCAATTGTTGCATTTCACATGTGAGTTACTCACAAAACATGGTCGAACACTACCACCATGAGATTCTTCCACAAATGACTCACTAGCACAAGACTCTCCCTCACTCGACTCACTCTCGTCTATATCCTCACTAGCCACAAACTCATAGTCTGGATCAGATTCCATCTCTCACAAGAGCCACAAAGAGAAATAGAAAAAAGAGAAGTCAGATCTAGCACAAAGCAAGAAGTGTTACACTCGTTTGAGAGGACAAAGAAAAAACTCACTCAAAGAGACTTACCATGGAATAAAGAGAACTTGAGATGAGTAAAATGGGTGAAAAAGCCTCATTTTATAGAGTTTGTTTTCTAAAGGTGCGGGGAAGGAATCAGTACGGGGCGTGAAAACAGGGACGACGACGACTACGATACACCGCCCAACGATAACTACTCTCGTTGCCTCAGTAAGTCAGACCGAGGCATACCAGAGTGGGGGCAACTGTTGTAGGAGGATTTCCGGATGCACAAAACAGTCTGTGTAGGCCCAAAGGCCAGCCCGAGAATGAGGCCCAACAAAGAAACTCGAAAGGCCAGATTGGCCCTGTCCTGTGAGTCCGATCCTTGGCCAACTCCCGAAAGGACTTGATTGACTTCCGCTACATGTGAGGGTCGGACATGTGTCCGACCCCCGTGCACGTGTACGGGTGTGGGCTGAACACGGTCCGGCCCCTGGGCATGTGTGCGACTACGGGCCGAACGTGCGTTCGGCCCGTTTGAGCGTCGTTCGAGGCCCATTCAAGGGAAGAGAGAGGCCCATTTCGACTTGGTCGACTCCACCACTTCCCACGGGCGGGAACGACGCACGCGGAAGAGTGATTATGGTCGTGCAGCGACACCCACTTCCGGAAATCACGTTCGTGGCAAGAAGAACAGAAAACCATACCCTATAAAAGGACTCCCCATCGATGCTTAAGGTAAGTAACCTTCGATTTCGAGCTTTGAACCCGACGTATACCCAACTGACTTAGGCATCGGAGTCCACGTGGCCTGTACCACACCGGTGCCCAGTTTACTCTTCTGTTTTGCAGGCACGACGTCCCCTTCCTAAAACAAATTCACCGTTGATACCGAACACCAAGATTTGGCATCAACAAAGGTAATTATTGATCAAATTGAATATTTTAAGATTAATCGTTATAAACAGCCTAAATTATGAGTGATTCGTGCAATTTTTACAATATTTTTAAAAAGTATTATAATTATAATCGTACGAATAATTGTCAATCCATAACAATTTCTCATAATTTAAATGATTGATATATTATTATTATTATTATTATTATTATTGTTTTCTTAAAAAAACTGAATAAAGATTCAAAATTTCAACACTCATTTCAATTAGTTAGTATAGACATTTATCTCAAAATCAATTGATAAATAAGGGGAGTAGTTCATAACTTTTCTATATTGTTATGAGATATCACTCTTTTTGTTGAATCTTTAACAATTTTCATGTATTTAACTAAAAAGTGAAAAACAAAGAGTAAAATGAGGTAAAACTTACAAAGAGAGAATAAGGCGATTGCAAGTTTTTTTTCATCTCCAACAAAGTTCATGATCCAATTAACAAGTATTAATTAACTTTGAAATTTTCAAAGTGTATCATTAAAGTGAATCAAAATTATCCAACAACATTTTTTTTTAGTTCAATACTAATATTTAGAGTTAGAAAATTTAAACTAATTAACCAGTATTAATTAACTTTGAAATTTTAAGTGCTTCATGAAAGTGAATCAAAATTACCAAACAACAATTTTTTTTAAGTTCAATAATAATATTTAGAAATAAAAAATCCAAACTCTATTTATCAAAGATACATATCCATCTGAATTCAATTACTCTTGAACTACACTCTGACTCAACTAGACAACAACCTAAGATCAAATTAAAAAGAAAAAAAATGACTAGTTTGCATAAATGATCAAGATTCAAGATTACTTGACAGTAATTCATATAATCCATATACACATAAAAAGTTAAACATTTTTACTACTGGATTTTATTTCCTTGTGCAAATCAATTTATAGGCCAATAAGTTTGAGAATGTTGGCTAAAAACATTGGTGGAAATTACTAGGATGTTGCTGTTGCTGTTGCTGCTGCTGTTGCGGTTGAATTGGCACATCGACACTTGAATTGATCTCTTTATCTTGCTGCAATTTCGTCAATTTCTCGTGGCTTTGCAAATTATAAGGACTTGAATCAATAATCACACTTAGATTATGATCATGAAAATAATTTAAAAAATTGCTGCCATTAACTCCTCCATTAATGATATCCATAATTCCATTCCCATTATTAATTGAATGGATAGTACTATTATTATTCCATCCATCCAAACAAGGTATTATTGGCTTATAGCCCAAACCCACTTGCCGTACAAATGTGGTTGGGTTTTGGCTTTGGTTTTGGGCCAATTTACACGCTTTAAGCTCCTCCAAAACTTTTATGTATTCCGCGTAAGGGCCCAAAACGGCGTCGTTTTGCCTACAAACAGCTTCCCAAACTAGTGATTCCACAACCTTTCTCCTCTCATCTTGATCTCTCACATTTTTCAACATTTTGGTCACGTTGCTCACTCCGAACACTTTGTGGATGGCTTGGAATTCCCGATTTCGGTGAGCAGGGAAGTACGGTGCCAATGGACATGTTTCGTTGCATTTCTTTCTTTGGTGCTTGCACGCCGCGCAGGCGGGTGCGGACTGCAAAACTCTGTTGTTATTGTGCCTTTGCATTTTTTAGAGAAAAGAAGTTAGAAATTTGTTTTTTTTTTATGTTGGGAGAGAAGAAGCATGAGTTTGCATGGAAAAAAGAAATGATGGATGGAGATTGGATTAATGAATTTATATTATAAATGTACACTTGGAGTATTTAGAAGTTTTTGTTGTTCTTTAAAATTTATGTGAAGTTGTTGATGGTTGATGGGAAATTCAAAGGGAGCGTGTGATTTTAATAATGAATTACAAGATGAGAAGGACAACCAATTGGTTTTGTAAATGAAAAGATGCATTTTCTATAGCTAATTTTATATGGTAAAAAACCAATGACTTTTTCTTTATGTTTGAATTAAAGTTTAGGTAGCTCATTGGAAGAGTAAGGATTTCTCTCCCAATATATATTATTATTATTATTATTGAGAAATTTAGTAAGAGTTCTATTTTCATCCCTCGCGTGTAGTTAATTTTTTTTAATATATTTAATGTAAAAAAATAAATTAATATATGTATTTTTTGTGGTGGTCGAAACACCTTACATGCATCGTGTTTTCTTAAGGAGTAATTAATTGCGTCTGACTTTACTATATTTGATTGTATAACCACTAATGCACAATTATGAGAGTCTAAGCAGTTAATTAGTCCACTTAGAGTATTATCTAGAAGGCTAATTAGCTCAACTAAAGTATTATCTGGAAGTTTCTTAGTAAATTGTGAAGGTATTTAGAATTTTAGATTTATATAAATATTCAAAGAATGCAGTAAAAAGTGATAAATATCTAGATATTTTTTTGAACACTCTATATAAGAACCAATGCACATTCCACATTGTGTTAGCATTTACGGTAAATACTCCTTTGCTCTTACCGTGTTTTGCATCCAACGAAAAACCAAGTGTTATAGTATTCTATAAAGTGACTTCAAAAGGTTTTAAGAGTGATTTTGTAGTATGAATCTAAAAAAGTTTGTGGGCAACATATGTGACCAATAAACTCATATTAATTATCTATGGATTTTAAGATTTACAATATCTTATTTTGATTAATTTATGATAAATTTTAATGTCTTATCATTAATGCGTGAGTTATATAACATGCAAATCTAGTTAATCATCATAAGATTTTTTTTTTTTTTTAAAAGAATCATAATAAGAATTAGATTAATGAAGCACTATTTTTTTTTTTAGATCTCGAATTCTTTTGTCATATTTATCAATATGCTACAATTAAAACTGCAAACTCATATTTGGAAAACTTGACATTTCTAGTATATCTAAAATACAAACAATAACTTTATGTTTGAAAGTTATATATAGAGAGAGGTTCAAGGTTTTTTGTTGGAACTACGCTGCTTTCAACGGTAAATAATTTACACATTTTTATTTATTTATTTATATTATTATTATTATTTTGTAGATTGTATTTTAATATTATATATGTTATCTAAAACATGACGTTTTATCTTACAATTGATGACATATTCTAACAAAATAATTATAAATATAATTTATTAATACTTATTTAATATAATATTATATGAGTTCTTCTCGTCCATTATTCGATAGGGAAGTAATTTGGTGAGAGGAGCTATCGATAATTGACCTCATCCAATTGATTTCAATTCAAATGAAAAAGACGGATGGATATGATTGGCTGACGGGTGTAAATTTTTTATAGGCTAATTTGGAAAATCAAGCTAAAAGCACTAAAACAGTGATGACTCAAAATATCATCGGTGCAATTTTTTATGGCTTTCGAGTGAAAGGAATGAAAGAGTATTCAATGATATACACAAAAGAAAGAATATCCTTCAATTATGGGATGATATCATCGTTTCAACTGCTTCATAATGTGCTAAATCACGTTTATTCAAGTATTATGATGTATTTGGAAGAACTTCTTGTAAGTCTTTTTCCTCTTTGAGTATGTTTCTTTTCTTTTTAGTATAAGTTGGAAAAGAGAGATTATAAATACCGATTTCAAGGATCGAATTCATGACCGTAAGTGGAAATGGATTAACACCAAACCAAATAATCAATCGCACCACCGACCCATTCGGTATTCGATTATGTTTCTTACATAATCCTTTAATAAAGTATCTTCTTCCAAAAAAACAACTCATAGTTAGTTAAACTCAATTAAAAAAAAAATTAATCCCAAGATTCAAACTAAGAAATAAATTCATTAAGGGGGTGTAGCTCATATGGTAGAGCGTTCGCTTCGCATGCGAGAGGCACGGGGTTCGATTCCCCGCACCTCCATTTAATTTTTTTTCTACAAACGAAAGATAAATCCATAGTTGTTGTGTAATTAAGAAAATAATTAGATACTTAAATTTGCATCATTCTAATGTCTCCCTTATCCAACACTTAACCAACTAACACCACACCCAACGCCCCCTCCATTTGGCTGTACTCCTCCGCTTTAAGAAACAGAAAGCTTTTGATGATACCCACAGCGCAAAAGTGGAACCCAAATTCTGGGTTTGTTCAGAGATTATTAAATGCCCCTCCATTTCTATTCAAAATTTTCAAATCCAAATCCCATTTCTTCTTTCTTTACACCTTTCGTTATCTTCTTTCTTCTTTGCCCTTTTCACGGTTTTCAAATTTCTTGCCCCTTTTTGTACCAATGGAGGCTCAGAATCCAAAATCAGAGAAGTGGGTAGTTTTTTGAGCGGTTGAATTTGCAGCATTTGGAGAAGATTCTCAAAAGGGGTTTTGGAAATGAGTACTACGAGTCGATTTATCAAGTGCGTTACTGTTGGAGATGGGGCTGTGGGGAAGACTTGTATGCTCATTTCTTACACTAGCAACACTTTCCCAACTGTGAGTTTTCGATTTTGTTTTGTTTTGTTTTTTCTTCATTTTTAGTTGTTGATGGAAGGTTTGAGCTGATTTGGGCGGTTTGTGTTAGGATTATGTGCCGACGGTTTTTGATAATTTTAGCGCTAATGTGGTGGTTGATGGCAGCACTGTGAATTTGGGCCTTTGGGACACTGCTGGTGAGAAACTTAACTTTGTATATACTTTATTTGTTTATGTATTTTTGATAACCGGGAAATTACCCCACTATGTACCCGGCATCTGCACCCGTCCCAAAGCACACACGTAGTAGACAACGAAGAATTTTATGATTAAGCTGAATTGTGAGTTTCAAAATTGATATCTCTTCGTAGCATACCTTGGGAGCTTATGTGTTATGAAAATCATAGTCAACAACCAAGAATTAGAGAGTGATACACAAAGAACACACATTTATGTGGTTTGTTAACCTTGTGGTCACCTCCAAACAAGAGGGGAGAAAGAGTTTTATTTAGATGATAAGAATATAAAAGGTTTGTCAAATGAGTTAGGGTTTTAAGAGAGTTTATATAGTACACCCTCGTAAAACCTTAATACAACATATAATTCAAAATACATAAAAAAAAAGCTCAATACGAAATATAAAACTCAATTACATATTTTAACTAGTTTTTAGAGGTTTTAAGAGACCTCGCTCGCTGACGGGGAAAAAAGACCCTTGACTAAGTAATCGTAGTGCAACAAAGTTTAAGGAAATTCTACGATACCTTGAGACCTTCAAGAGAGCATACTTTGGAGACTCAAGTCTCTGCCAACTAAGGTGCCCCTTGAAACTGATATGGTTTTCATAAGGGATATTTAATACCTAAGGGAGTTTATTAGACATTTAGTTATAAATAGTGAGGTTGTTTAGGGGAACAGATATCAAGCATTTTGATCATTATGGAATTGGGTTGTGAGTGATCTCAAGAATAAGAGGGTTCAAGTACCTTAAACTTAGTTTTATCTTTGTATTTCGTTATTTTGAATTGGGCCGTGAGTGATCTCAAGAATAAGAGCTTGGGTTCTTATCAGGAACCTTCGTATATAGTTTTTGAATTGGTGTTTCTGTTTGTGAGGATTGCATTTGGCTTGGTATTTGACAATTTGGGTTTCAGTTAAGTGAAATTTAGGCTGATTGGTTAATGAGTGAACTCATGTTTCAAGAAAGAAAATGAAGCCCTTAATTGTTAGGGTTTTTTGGTGAATGCAGGGCAGGAAGATTACAACAGGCTGAGGCCTTTGAGTTATAGAGGTGCAGATGTGTTTCTTTTGGCATTTTCTCTAATCAGCAAAGCTAGCTATGAAAATATCTCCAAGAAGGTTGATTATCATTGGCTATTGTTAAAGAACCGCTTATTATTAGAATAACAGTGTTCTTATTTGATTTCCCAATTCACAGTGGCTCCCCGAGTTGCGGCATTACGCTCCGACCGTACCGATTGTTCTAGTGGGAACCAAACTTGGTAACGACATAATTATGTTCAAACACATCAGGGAGATAACAAAAAATTGAGAAAATTTTGAGGGGTCATTTGATGTTTAAATGGTTACTTAATTGTAGATTTGAGGGATGACAAGAAGTTTCTAGCTAGCCATCCGGGCGCTGTACCGATCACGACTGCACAGGTATTACTTGAAAACGAACCACTTCTCGTATTGGTTGTCGAATTCATGGATTTGATAGGATAAACAATGCTTGATTGCCTTATTTGACAGGGTGAAGAACTGAAGAAATCAATTGGTGCTGCGGTTTACATAGAATGCAGCTCCAAAACTCAGCAGGTAATTGAAAGTGAAAACTAAATGTCATTTGACTGAAAAGAGCAATAATAGAAAATCTTTGATCTTTAAAATATGTCATTTTACAGTCATTTAAAGTTTTGCTCAAGAAATAGTTATTCCTAAATTTCAACTTTTAAGATTTAGGCTCTGCAAGTAGCCTAGACAGAGTTCAATGATGCTAAGAACTCGAATCAAGCAATGGGAAGTTTAACCGTGCGTTGAACACGTATTGTTGTGCTTTGCAGAATGTCAAGGTTGTGTTTGATGCTGCCATCAAGGTTGTTCTACAGCCACCGAAACCGAAGAGAAAGCGAGGAAAGGCACAAAAGTGTGTGTTTCTTTGAGCTGGATTCATGTCTTTGCATTTCACTGGTGGCAGACTTCGGCTCCTCTTCAAAAATTCTGGCATTGCTCATTGTTCATGCTTTTATATTAATCTTCTTGTTTAATATCGAAGGGTTGATGCTTTTATACTTCCAAACCTATATGTATATGAAGTTTATTGTGAGATTTCTTTTTTAATTTTTAATTTTTTTTTTTTTTACTTCTAGTTCTACTCATGGGAAAAGAAAACAACTATATGTTATTGCTTTTGTTGGTGGGAAGTTTGTGGGAGCTAAATTAATATTTTATTTTGTTAAATTTTTTTAACTTTTCATATGGATATAGATATTTGGAAATTCTAGATTGTTTTCAAACTTCAAAAAGAAAAGGGAATGAATGAGTTCAAAAAAGAAAAAAGAAAATCAAGGATAAAATACTTTATTTTTATTTTAAATTTTTTAGGAAGGCGATAGAATACTTTTTCTTTGCATTAAACTTTTGAGTTTTAGTAATTTAACCATTTCAACTCAATAGTAGTCACATTAAGCAGGCAATTCGTGTTTCAATTTGAAATAATACTACAAATAAACCTATGATCATTTCAGCTTAATTGGTAATGAAACTACCTTGCCTGAAAAGAGATAAAAAAAAAGTGGTGATAGATAGAGTTGAATTTCTATTAAAATTGTGTAATTTTAATAATTAAAATTGTCATGTGCCTAGTCTTAATTGAGAAATTTCGATCAATTAAAAATTGTCAAAAGATAAATCCAATTGAATATTGAGTCAATCAAGCATCCATAATATTGGATGGGTGAATGAGTCAATGAATATAATGATTTCATTATTTGGTTGTAAACCAATTCAAACCGAGTTTTCAATCGCGAGAATCGATATTAAGTTTTAAAATTCATATATACATGTCTCATTTCTACCTATTTGTGGAATCTTGTGTGAACTCCTAGCTCATATCCTATATTTGTCTTGTGTACACAAGTTTACAATAATATTGATTATACAAGCTACGACAGAACAATGGTAGATAATGAAAAAAATTAAAGATAAGAGATTAAAATAATTTTAAGAGAAATTTAGATATTAAAATAGAAACTTCAAAATCAAGAGTAATTGAAAGAAAATTCAAATACTAGAATTAAGTTTAATGAAGATATGCATTTTTTGTAAACATTTAATTATATAGTTAGGTGGTAAAATATTTTTCTTTTGACATTCAAAATTGGTTGATGGGTAAGTTGACCTCGTCAAAATGTATTAATAAGATAAAACGAACTCCGTCAAGATTTAACAACTTTCCACCATTCTCTGAAACTTCCCGTTATATCTCAAAACGATTAAAAATAAATACAAACAACAATCATAGTAAAATAATAGAATTTGGGAGATGCGTGTCACAAAACAAATGGGTAATAGTATACACCAACTATTATTATTATTATTATTATTATAGGTATGAATGAACATTAATTAATGTTTACACTTTGACCAAAAAAACCAAAGTAATTTTGTATGACTCCTCAATTCCCACAAAATCAACCCTCGTAAAGTAGAGCTAAAGATAAGAGAATCTTACTTTAAAAAATTTATGTAATCTCTTATTATTTATCGTAGATTCATTTTAAAATGAAATATCATATTAATTTAAAATGGTATCAAAATTCATTTGATCAATTAAAATGATAACTAGATGTAATAAAAAAAAATTGAGATAAATCTAAAGAGGATGAAACTTCATTTTTCACTTTAGGATAAACTTGGGGTGAGTTTAATTTTTGTCATTAGATATGATCATTATTTTTACACCAACAAATAAATGGATTACTTCTTAATTTGGAGTGCAAGAAAGGAACTGTTTTACTCATTTTGAGGAAATAGGTAATTAAATTTGAATGAACAGAAAACGGAAGAAATATTAATTAAAAAAATGCAAGTCCAAATTGGGCGGTAAAACAGGCAACGGAAGAAGAGATCAAGGAATGAGTCAAAAATGAAAACTCATACCAAAAATAAACCACCTGAAATTAGCTATTATTGAAAAAGCCAAGAACGGGAAAACTTTGGATCTGAAAAAAAAACACACACACACACAACATATGTTGTTTTTTAGCAGATACAAAAGAACACAAGCCCAAACACATTCCAATCCAAGGATACGGTTCTTGAATTGTGTCCGGTTTCGGTTTCGGTTCCTTTCCCTTCCCTTCCCTTCCTTGCTCTCGACTCCGACAGCCTCCTCTCGACTGTCGGGATCTCTGAGTGTGTATTTAGAATAATTCAGATCCCAGAATTGTAAAAGAAAATGGGTGCGTACAGAGCCGATGACGATTACGATTATTTGTTCAAGGTGGTGCTGATCGGCGACTCGGGCGTTGGAAAGTCGAATCTGTTGTCACGTTTCACTAGAAATGATTTCAGCCTGGAAACCAAATCAACCATCGGCGTTGAGTTTGCAACCCGTAGTATTCGGGTTGATGATAAAATCGTCAAGGCTCAGATTTGGGACACTGCCGGCCAAGAAAGGTCCATTTTTTCTCTCTTCTTCTGTTTTTTTTATTTAATTTTGTTTATCAAATTTTGTCTCTCTTTTGAATTTTGTTCTAAATCATGTCTTATTATGTTATTCATTAGCAAATAATAGTTTGTAAACAATGATAACGTCTTATCTAAGATTCAAATGAGAGATCTTTGAAGATATACATAATTCATAGCTACTATTTATATCAACAAGACAAGAGGTTTCACCGAATGGGCGGTGGCGCGATTTGTTATCTGGTTTGATGTTAATTCATTTTCACTCCACGGTCACGGGTTCCATCTCTGGAATCGGTATTTGTATTCCCCCTCCTCCCTACTTATACTAAAAAAAAACAAGACAAGGGGTTTCTTTTTCTCAAGTTTTAATTTGGAAGGTATTACTACTTTCAAATAAAATGAGAACCGCCATAAGGATTTTGCATAATCAAACCTATAATCGTGGAATTGAATTGGATTATAATCAATTAACCAAGCCACAATTCCACCAACCCTTTCGGTAGACGCACATTCTTGTTTAGTTGTTCAATCGTAAGTATATCAAAATTAAATGTGTTTGACTTAGAGCAATCCTACAACAGAATAATTTTCTGAGGATTGTATTAGGAAGTAGGTAAATGAAGACAAAAACATGTTGAAATGACATGCACAATGTGTTAAAAGCAAAAGCAAGTATGTAGCATTGTTAGGCCAAGGGAATGAGTCGTTAAGTACTCGATTTGCATTCTAAATTCTCATGTTAAAGAGAGTCCCCAAATGGCGATATTATTTTAGTCTCTCAAATAATTTGTTTTTCATGACATAGGTACAGAGCAATCACGAGTGCGTACTACAGAGGAGCGGTAGGTGCATTGATAGTGTATGACGTGACACGACACGTGACATTCGAGAACGTGGAGAGATGGCTGAAGGAGCTAAGAGGGCACACAGATCACAACATAGTGATAATGCTGGTAGGGAACAAGGCAGATTTGCGGCACTTGAGGGCAGTGTCAACCGAGGACGCACAAGCGTTCGCAGAGAAGGAGAGAATCTATTTCATGGAAACATCAGCACTAGAGTCGTTTAATGTCGAGAACTCATTCACCGAAGTTCTCACGCAAACATACCGAGTCGTCAACAAGAAAATGCTCGACATTGGTGACGACCCTACCGTCCTCCCCAAGGGACAGACCATTGACATTGGCTCCAAAGATGATGTTTCTGCCATGAAGAAGGGTGGCTGCTGTTCTTCATAACAAACTCAGCATGTTTCAAATTGAAACATTCAAATGGGGTATGTTTGTTAAGGATGTGAGTTTGGTGGTTTTTTCTGTTGTGATCTGATTTGTGGTTTTTTTTTTTTTTTTTTTTTTTTTGCTGGGGAAATATTTAATGATGTTCCTTGGAGTGGCATGTCCATTATTGCTGTTTTGGTAGGTAGGTTGTACCTATGAAGTTTGATTGGATGCTTAGAAGAAGAAGAATTATTTGGGAGGGGAAAGATATGGAAAATGAAATCATTTTTATGATTTTTCTTGATCCTTTGTATTTGATTAACTCATTCAATGGACAAAGCTACTGCATATATAATTTTATCTTATTTGATATTTTAACTTCTCTACTCTTTCTCTTTATTTGGATTTGTTATCAAGCCCATAACCAAAGAAAATTAGATGATAATTAAAGCAAAAAATGACACACTTGAATGGGAGGATAAAATGAGAAAAGTGAAGAACAAATAAAGAAACTCAATCAATGTTACGTATGGTTAATTACAAATTAAATGGTGAAAAAACATCCTTCCATATTAAACTCAACAATTATGATCTACTGGCGTGTACAAAAGAAAAAGTTCTAATGGAGTGCGACGTTACAGGCAATCGTGGTTGTCTAGACTATTTGATAAAACTATATAACTTGCTTATGCGAATTGTCAATTCAAGTAAAACTCTATTTATATCGTGTAAATAAAGAAAAAGTGCATATTCATAAACAACAAATAGGAAGATAAAAATGGAATTTAATTTGAAAACATAATCTCGAACCATTTTACAAACGCATTGTTAAGGATCTCACATCAAATTGTATTAACCTCATATTTCTTCTATAAAACAATTCTATTCATACTTTGTAAATATATAAACAAATGATGAAAATATAGATGATACTATATTTAAATTGGCAAAAAATTTATGGTTAAGTAGGATGAACCCAACCTACCAAAAATTAAAAACTAAAAATTCATAATTCAATCCAATCCAATCCAAATCAAATTATAACTCAATCCAATTTTTATAATTTAAGTCCAAATCAAAAGTCTAAGTTCCCTTAATCAAAGGATAAGATGGGAAAGAAGGTACTGTATTATATATGATTTTGAAAGTTTCTCAATAAAATTCACTCTTACACGCATCTCAAAAGAAGAGGAAAATCATCATCTCAATAACTTAATGAATATACTATTTATTTTAAATGGCCCCATCCTTGAGAAACGTGACACCCACGACTTTGTCACGATTTTTTTTAATCAATCACCACCTAAATTGCACAGATATTATCGTAAAAATCACCAGGTCGGTGCCCCATCCATTTTGTTTGTATATTACGATATACAAAATTGATTTTAATTTCGCCATTTTCAATTCTCTCTGCAAATGGATCGAGTTTCATGGCGAACAAAGGTTCTCTCAAATCATCTTCTTCGTCATCAATCTTCTTCACTTCTAAACCCTAATCCATGTCTCGAATTCTCCGCTCCAGAGCTTTCCGAGAGCTTCTCTTTCGACATCAAACAGATGCGGAGCCTCTTGGATGTTCATAACCTTCCCGATCGGGACTGGATCTTCGGGCTGATGATTCAGAGCAAGCTCTTTAATCCGCTCGAATCCGGTGGCCGGGTCTTCGTTTCGCCGGATTACAATCACTCTATGGAGCAGCAGAGGAGATGACGATGAAGCGTATTTATTACCTTCTTGATAATGGCGTTTTCAAGGGTTGGATGACTGATGACGGAATCGAAGCTGGGTGGAGGAAGTTTGCTATGTTTGAAGCGCTTGGGATTTATGATCACTCTCTTGCGATTAAGATGGGTGTTCATTTCTTCCTTTGGTATGCTTCGATCTATGTTGTTCGTTTTCCTGTTGATTTGCATTTGCCTTGTAAGATGTTTTGATTTGATGTTTATGGTCTTCAGATGATGAATGCTGATTAGTCCGTTTCTTTATGTTTGAGTGTCTCATTTCTTGGGGTTTCCCCTGTTTCCCGGCTCTATGTTTAATCGGTACTGAATTTATATGAGCATAATGTGGATTTGTTATGATAGATTCAAAATTCATTTGTGGATTAGGAAAATATACTATTTATTTCCTAGTGCCTGGACTAGGGACAGTTTGCAGTTACCTCGATAATAGTAGAGGAAGCTCTGATTTTCCAAATAAAAAAGAAAAAGAAAAAATTGGATAAAAGGGTGAATGCTGGATGTTAAATCTCTATTAAAACCAAAACAACTCATTATTTCAGGGGTGGAGCTATCCAATTCTTTGGCACAAAGCGTCATCATGATGCGTGGTTAAAGAACACAGAAACTTATGCGATCAGGGGTTGCTTTGCAATGACTGAGCTTGGTCATGGAAGTAATGTATGAGAAGATTGTTCTTGTTTTTACGTTAAAGTTGCTTGGTTTTTTGTACACTTCACAACTGTAACTTCATATTTAAATAATTTAGGTTCGAGGAATCGAAACAGTGACGAAATATGATTCAAGCACTGGGGAATTTGTTATTAATACTCCCTGTGAGTCAGCTCAGAAATACTGGATTGGTGGGGCAGCCAAGGTAAAAGCAATATCCAAAACTTGAATTTCTCATTCGTTGTTATTTTGTGTACAAATGAAATTTGTCAGCTTTGCTCTTACTGACATGCTGTTTAATTAATGTTTAGCATGCAACACATACTGTAGTCTTTTCACAGCTTGAAATGAATGGGAAAAATGAAGGCGTCCATGCTTTTATAGCTCAGCTGAGGGATGCAGATGGTAATGTCTGTCCAAACATACGTATAGCAGATTGTGGCCATAAGCTTGGCTTGAATGGTGTTGACAATGGTCGGATCTGGTAAGTATCTCATATTTTTAGTTGAATATAATTTAAGTTTTATTCAATTACAGGGAGAATCACATTCTATTCTACTACGTCTACGATCATCAGTTTGGAAAATGCATTTCAGGTTTGATAATTTGAGAATTCCAAGAGAGAATTTGTTGAATTCAGTAGCCGATGTATCAGTAGAAGGAAAATATCTAAGTGCCACAGATGACCCGGACAAGGTGATTTTTTTGTGCAACTCAGTGTTTACTTGTATGTGTGTGTTGAAGAACCTATGTATATATGATGAATATGCACTTTCTTCAGGAAGAAAGCTATCTTAAATTTGATACCATTAGTTGATCTGGTACTGCATAGATGATTCTTTTACTATATGATTTCCAGAGGTTTGCAGCTTTTATGGCACCTTTGACATCTGGTCGTGTAACCATTGCCGTTGCTGCAATTTATTCTGCAAAGGTTTGTTGCTTATAAACTTTGCATTTATCAATTTTGTTATATTTGAAATTGGTATGGTACTCCTTAAGTTTTTATAGCTGTTTATTCATACAAAATCGCATCAATTGGTTGTCAGGTTGGTTTAGCAATTGCTTTAAGATATTCATTAACAAGGAGAGCCTTCTCACTTATGCCAAATGGGCCTGAAATCCAATTGCTGGACTACCCAAGTCATCAAAAGAGATTGCTACCTCTTCTTGCCAAGACGTGAGTCTTCAAAACTCTGGTTCTCTTGTTACATAATCATATTTTTGTAACATCCCTTGACTTTACTTTCTCTCCCTACGAAGAATAACGTCATTGAGATATGTTATATTCAGCAATATGTCAGTGTTTGAAGTTCTTGCTGGTTCTAAGATAAATTGGCTTTATACTGCTTCTTGAAATTGAAGCCATGGGCGGAAACATTTGTGTGCTAGATACTAATTTTTAGAATACCTAATGTGAATCTGTTGTATGCTTGACTCTGGTTAATTGCTTGCATAAGCAATCCTACCCTCCACCTGTTTTGCAGTTGACAATGTTTATCATTTAGTGCATGAATGTATAGATCTAATACCTTTGGTAGTAAGTCTTTCAATTAGTCAAGCATTGTAGTCGCTTTATTGTCTTCATGATGTTAACATGAAAATTATTCTTTCAATAAATGTGAACACGAAAAATTAAAATGAAAATATTTGTCAGATTAAGAACAATAATTATCTTAGTAGTGTAATTGCTACTTCTAGGCTATGAACGATGCTAAATGTGCAGATATGCCATGAGTTTTGCTGGAAATGAATTGAAAAGGATCTACATGACGAGAACACCAGAATCCATCAAAACACTCCATGTTGTCTCCAGTGGTTTTAAGGCTACCTTCACCTGGCATAATATGAGGACACTTCAGGTCAGGACTTGAAATTACTATTGCCTTTGCAATATCAAAATGGTAGAAGATACTGATATACATTTGATAAATTGTGCACAAGGAATGTCGTGAAGCATGTGGAGGACAAGGCCAAAAGACTGAAAATCGAGTTGGTCCTTTAAAAAGTGAATTTGACGTCCAGTCTACTTTTGAAGGCGATAATAATGTCCTAATGCAGCAGGTATGTACTTTACTTCAAATAAGGATCTCGGCGTAAAGAATATTGAGACAGAAAATCCATATGAATCATCAGGATTTTATTGAAGTTTTTATCTAATTCCATATGAATCATCAGGGTTTTATTGAAGGTTTCTTCTTATATCTGAGGTGATTTAGGAGGTTGTATATTTCATTGCAGGTGAGCAAGGCACTCCTTGCTGAGTACATATTTGCTAAGAAGAGTAACAAACCATTTAAAGGGTTAGGATTAGAACACATGAATCAGGCCTGCCCCGTCATCCCTTCTAAGCTTACAAGTCCTATCATTAGAGGCTGTCAATTCCAGGTAAAGTTAGCATTACTTTTTCCCTAATCAATGAGTCGAGTTTCAAATGTCATTTTCTTACTATCTTCCTGCACCAGACTGATGCCTTTTGCTTAAGAGAGCGAGATATATTAAATCGTTTAGCTGCCGAAGTATCTCAATATGAAGCACGGGGTGATAGCAAAGAATATGCTTTCATTCAGGTGAGGTTCCTCGCTTCTTATTTACTGCCTTTCAGTGATTCATCTGCTTACTGTTCGACCCTCTAATCTTCATTATCCTTTCTGGTGTCCTAGAGCTTTCTACTTGCAGAAGACTTGGGCAGAGCTTTTTCTGAAAAAGCCATATTGCAGTCTTTTATCGAAGTAGAAAATAGCGTACCATCCGGTCCAGTAAAGGTAGAGTTTACGACATTTATACTAATCTGGTTATATTATCTTTCCATCGATTTACGTTGCCTAATATGAACATGTTCATGTATATGGTTTCTCCTACAGAATGTTTTAGGTCTTCTGAGAACCATGTATGCCTTGATCTGCATGGAGGAAGACGCTTCCTTCCTCCGCTATGGCTATTTATCACCCGAAAATGCAGGTGCAGTGAGGCAGGAAGTGAAGAAACTATGCAGCGAAATACGACCGCATGCTCTAGCACTGGTCAGCTCCTTCGGCATACCCGATGCTTTCCTGGCGCCGATAGCATACAACTGGGTGGATTCCAATTCTTGGTCTTCAGAGCAGTAAAATGAAGGTTTGTGCTTCCTGAGAATTCTCCAGGTTGCATCACACAAGCACTTGGTAGGGATAATTTATTGGGGGGATGTGTTAGTATATTTGTACTTATATGTTGTTATCAAGGAATGATTGAAAATTCAATCATTTGTTGGGGTGTAAGTTAGAACACTAGATTTAAACTTATGTTATCAAGCAGGATGACAAATTCAATAATTTGTTGGGGGGAGGGTTGAACAATATATTTCAACTTATATGTGTTATCAAGGATGATGACAATCAATAATTTGTTGGGGGAAGGTTAGAATAATATTTTCCTTTTGTAAAATGTTGGAACAATATATTTGAATTAATTATGCAGTACTGCCCACCTTGATTTCAAAGCACTACACCTTGTAATATTAATTAGGTTAAATTACAGTTAGTATGTTCTTCAAGTTTTATTATTGTGTTATTCTTCGGTTCAAATTTGTCAAAAAAAAAAAAAAAAAAAAATCTTCGGTTCAAATTCAAACCGTTCCAATTTTGTATTACATTCTTGAATTTTTCAATTTTTGCTAATAAATTATAGATTTCTTTTCAAAAAAAAAAAAAAAAAGATTTATTCTACATTTTAAAAAATAAAAACAAATACTGAATCCACTAAATAAAAAATTGCAAGTTTAGGCCCTGTTGTTGGTTAAGTAGGTAGTTTTTTTCTATGTATATAAAAATAATAAATAAATAAAAATCAAATATAGCAAAACTAGATACAATCAGTTAGTTAAATTGATAGTTTTAATCGAGATAGATTTTAATCAAATGAAGTTGATGAGTTTTCAATAAAGTGAAATGATTTCAATAAGTTAAAGCTGATTAAAATAAGAATGCTAGAAATCGTTGTCTGCAACAAATTTCCTATCTTTTCTAATAAATAAACCCTTTTTTTTTATTTCAAATATGTTAATTTAAGTAGATAGAATTTAAAATTCAACAATTTATTAGACGTTTTTAGCTCAAAATTTTAGCCCGATAACTATTTAGTTTTGAAATTAAATTTTACTATTGACTTTGTGGTTCGGTATTTGTTTGCCAATTTTAAAAATAATTAGTATTGAGTATTTACTAACTAATTTTCAAAATATCACATTCAAACGAGTTATTAACTAGTGAAAACAACTCCTAATTACTAACTACTTAAAATAACTTTTCATTTCTAACTACTTATTAATCATTTATTTTTAACTACTCAAAATATTTCTCATTTCAAATCTATATCCAAACAAGTTATTGTCTATAATTACTCTAAAAAATCTCATTCAAATGAGTTTTTTACTATCCTCCATTAAAATCTATATCCAAATAAACTATTACAAAATCTCAATTTCTAACTACTCAATACAACTCTTCAAAATAATTCCTAAAATTAACTTCTCATTCAAAATGTCACATTTAGTAGGTCTTACAAAATCTAACCTAGCCAAACTCCTTCATCACCGTTCAAATCCTGATTAAGTTAATCCCCTTTAATACTCATTTGGTGGAAGGGTTTTACTAAGCCGGCTTAATTTAATACTCAACTCGGATTTGAACGGTGATTACTGTTCAAATCCGAGTAAATGTCCCTTGGTTCTCTTCCTTTTTCTTTAGTTCTTTTTCTGATTTTTTTTGTACTACTCTTTCTCTCTCTATTTTCAGCAACGATCTCTCTCATTTTTATTTTTATTTTTTTTAATTTTCTTCACTTTTCCTTCAATTGTTCTTCAATTTGAGGTTTTTATGGTCATTTCTTTTTCAAATGATCTTTCACTGTATAATTTTACATTTTTTTTGAGATCCCCTTTCATAAATTTCCTCAAATCTCTCATCTTCTTCCTATTATAAGGTGCGTTGTTCAGTTCCGACAACTCATCGACAGCTTCCTGTAAAATAAGCTTTGAAACAACACCATCAAATGACTTTGTTTCTTCGTCGATGGAATCCAAACCCACTGTTGTATAAATCCCAATTACCACCGAAAAATGTAGATCTTCGAAGTAAAACACCCGATCACAACCAAAACCTCTACACTAATTGAAAGCGAAAGAGAGATTTAGACGCTAATAATCAAAATCCCCCTTCCCAAAACTTTTGTTTTTAGACTTTCCTTCCTACAATTGAAACTCAAGTAATGGAGGAAAATCTCAATAAACATAAACAATCAAAGCTTAATCTGTGAATTAAGAAAAGAAAAAGACAATCCAAGAAGAAAATTTGAAGAATTCAAAATGAAAATGGATAGAGTACAAAAATGAGAAAAGAGCAAAGAAATTGAAAGAAGAAGAATAAAAAGTAATAAAAATAGCCACACAAAAAAAAATGAAAATAGAAATAATTTCATTCATATTAATTAAATTAATAAATAGCCATATAAGTTCATGTCTCGTATGTGGCCTCTAGTTATATGACGCCAATTGTCTCCTTTTTTTAGATTAATATATTATTTTTCTATTTGTTTTCCTTCATTTTTATTTATTTTCTTTTGTCTTTTATTATAAAATCATATTGTATATTGTTAAAAAAAATCATATTATATATCTACACCATCTTCTTATTTTGATTTCATTATTTAGGAAGAATAATTACCATGAAAATTAGGTAGAATAATTTAAAATGTATGAAAATTAGATTTATACTTTCATTTATTAATTTAATTAAGATAGAACCCAATTGAACATCTGAATTTCAAACTTAATTGCCATGAAAAAAAAAGTAGGGTATACTAAATAAATTAAAATTAATTTTTTAAAATTTAAAATTATTATATTATAAATTAGGGTGTATTAAATGAATTAAAAATTGATTTTTATTTTTATTTTATTTTAAATTTATACAAACCTTGTTAAAATTATTTTTATATAATTTTGATATCTTTCTTTTTTGAATGGATATAAAATTTATTATATTATTTTTAAATTCAATATAGATATTAAATTAAAATTAAAATATTAATAAAACATATTTTTTGTTATTTATCCACTGTTAAGGGAAACAAATTAAATAATAGAAATTATAAAAATAAATGTATAAAAAATGTTAAATAAAAACTCAGCTTAATTTAATCTCTCTATTAAAGAACAATCAGCTTAACTTAATCCAATTTAATTTAATCTGTCAACCAAATACAGATTAATTTAATACTCAGTTTAACTTAATATCGACTAATTTAATCTTAATCTCTGAATGAGTTTCCTCCTTTGAGAAGTTTGTTTGTGGTTCTTCTCCTTCTAGTATTTGTGAATGAAATTGTTTATTTTTTAAAAAAAATTAAGTCATTGTGAACGCACCTGTTCCATTAGCAGCGGATTTCATGAAGCATTTTAAATATTCATACCGTGTTGATTTTCTCTCTCACAAATGGCAGACACAATTTGGCTAAAATATTAATTATTTCATCTTCATTTTCCACACATTTTATTTAAACTATTTATTCTCCACCTCGTGGGGCTCCTTTCAAACATATTACTTCCTTTTTTTTCTTTTTTCTTTTTTTCATTTGAACTGTTTAAGCACACTAATTTAAAATGTGGACGGTGCCAAGTGGAAGCAACGTGTTTTCATGATTTTCTTTATTGGTTAAATTACAGAAAAATAGTTGTTATTGTTTAAAAATTAGAATTTTTTTTTGAAACAAGGGTACCACGCCCGTCCCTAAATCAGACATCGGGAGACATCGAAGAATAATGTCACAGTTAAGTCTCGAACTTGGGACTTTGAAGGGAGCATACCCTCAATACCCAAGTCTTCAACCACTGTGTCACCCCTCGGAGACTTAAAAATTAGAACTTAATTTATGTGGACAAGAACATAATATTATATAAAACTTAATAACCATGACCATGATGTTATAAAAATTAAATACGATTGCCTTGACATTTTAAATATGTTAAAATTTATGAAATCTCTTGTGGTTTTAGTCCTTCAATCTCATATGGTATTTTTTTAAAAAAATTTGTGTCAATTTATTATTAATATATATCGAATTGGGTATTTTTTTTTGAAAAAGCAAAAAAAAAAAAGAAAAAAAAGGAAGTAATATATATCGAATTGGGTATTTTGTATTGCGTTGATGATGTAACATTTGCAATACATTTCCATTTTTAACTCATTTTCTTTATCCAATTAACTACTCTAACACATCATCATCTAACATTTGTAATATCTCAGAAGGGGTTCTTTTATGTGTATGATGAAGTCATTTCCATTTACTTGAAAAATACACAATTATTCCCAAAAGTCAATCCTTCTCATTTCTCTGTTATTTCCTACAACACTTCCTTATTTTTGTGGCTTTGACAATAAATAGAATAGTGCATCAACCACTCCCCATTCTAAACTTTGATATTTTCTCATCTCACCATTATTCCATGATCATTTTGAATTTGCAACATGGTCCATTGTTTTCAAAATTGAAAAACAAAAGTTCAATTCTTGACAGTTAAAAAAAAGTAAACTTGTTAAATTGAGTTAATTTTAACTATTTATAAATTTCAAATAATTTGCATTAACAACCATTTTTAAATTGAAGTTTAAAATAGATTAGTGACATCAAATTCAACACCACAGTTATGTTTTGAGATTACAACAATTGGGGTGGGGGACTCGAACCCGAGACCTTTGGTCATTGGACATACACTAGTGCCGCTGAACAACTGCTCATGTTAGCATCACAGTTACGACTTTGATCCTAAAAATAAGTATTTATTTTTCATATTATTTGACAGCAATATTGATACTCAAAATAAAATAAAATTTTAATAAAACTTAAAAATAATTTAGAGACATTTATGCTCACTATGGGATCATATTATGTAGGGATTGGGGTGTACATTAATGCCGTTTGAGCTCCTGCTCTATTGGCATGTAGGGATTGTCTAGAATCAATATCCATTTAAGTGGAGAATGTATGAGATAGTAGAGAGAGAAAATTCCACTAGCCAAAATGAGGATGGAGAATTCTCCATTCCCATTTTCTTGTTCTCGACCGGATTATATAACTTATTATTATTATATAACTCAAATCACAAAATCTGTGATCATTAATATATCAAAATATAAGTTAAACTCTTATAATAATAGAAAATAATAGTTTTATTAATAATAGATAATAATTTTATGCAATAATCCCTATTTCAGCAGCTATAAAGTGTGATAAGGGCTTTATAAACGAAATGAGTCGGCATGCTATTGATTATCTTGTTTGGTCTTATATCATGAATTCAATTTAAGAAATCGATATTTGACCCTCATATTATTTGAAGATTTTTCGATCAGTTTGATAGAAATTGTGATTAAATGACGGTGACGGAAACGTTTGTAAATATCTGAAGAAATGAAGAATTTTATTTTTTGAATTCAACCAAATAAATTACAAAAATAAGAAGAAGGTGACGTCATGGGGAACACGTATATTGTTATTATTTGACACGGTGGATAAAAGTTGTTGGGTTGGCTGATGTTGATCCTCGAAGAGTTGATAAATACGAGCGTTTAGCTTCCACGTGGCGGGTCCCGATCAATGCTGACACACCATCTGCTTCACTTCACGTTTTCTTGTCTTTTTCCTCCTCGCATCTTCCTCTCCTTTTCCCACTTCTTATTTCATTTTTTTAATCCATTCAAAGAACTTTTCTTTGATTTTCTACTTCCACGTCTTTTTTATTACAATATTTATTTCTTATAAATTTATAATTTTTAAAAATATTTAATACATTCCATGTTTTCAAATTTATGTATTATTAGTTTTAACATATTTTAAAATTTTACTACAATAAAAATAAAATTATCATTTGTAAATAAAGGCTAACTCAATAGTAAATAAGTTTGGTGAGAAGTATTAACTTTTAGACTAAATCAATGGTAAATAAATAGGCTCAAAAGAAACAAATTAGAACTAAAAAAAATGGTTAAAATACTACTTTAATCTCTAAACTTGATAGTTTATTCAATGTTTGTCCATAAATTTTAAAATTTTCAATTTTAGTTCTTAAACTTAAATTTTGTTTTATTTTTATTTTTAAACTTTAAAAATATTCAAATTCAATCCGTATACTTAAAAAAAATTTAAATTTTTATAAATTTAAGATTTATATTAATCGAAATTGATTTAACAAAATTAATTTAATCAAAGAAAAATTATGAACATATTTCTAAATTTTGTAGAAAATATATTATAAATTTTTAAAGAAAAAAGATAAAGAATTTTACATTTATTTTTATTATTATTATTTAAAAAAAAAGTTGAATGGCAGAGATAAAAAAAAGCTTTAAATTTAATAATTAAAATTGAAGTTTTGAAATTTAAGAATTAAAATGAAATAAATCTTCCAATTTAAAGATTAAAAAAAATCATTAAAACTATAAAATCCCATATGTAAATAAATATATATATATATATATATATCTATATATATATTCAATTTTAAAAAAGAGCAACTCGACTAAAAAATAGAAACTAAAAGATAAACTTTCCACAAAAAAAACAAGAGAGGTGTAGGAAAATGTCAAAATGTGAAAAGAGGCGCACAAAGGAATACGTCACCATATATATAACCAAACAAAAAGTGAAAAAAAATATGAGAAGAAATGATTCACGAGACACGTCATGGTAGAGCCCACCAACGTCAGTCTCCGCGTAACTTTATGCCTAACTGCCGTTGATGCCTAGCCTCAACATTTATATACCCCCCAACACTGCCCACTTAAATTCCCAAACCCCTAAAAAAAAAAAAACATTTCCATTAAATTTCCCTTTTGTGTGTGTAAATTGGCCCAGCCAGGATGCACCAAGCAATCCCATATCGATCATGGCAATCAATTTCAATGGACGCCAAGCCATTCGCTACCCGACCGTGGCGCGATGTCGGTGCATCCGTGTCGGAGAGTGCGGCCATAGTGTTTGCTAGAAGAGGCTGCTGTATGAGCCATGTGGTCAAGCGCCTGCTTCTCGGACTCGGCGCTAACCCTGCCGTTTACGAGGTCGACGAAGATCGAGAATCCGCTGTCGTTGGGGAATTAGAGGCTATCGCGCAATCGGGGAACGGGAAGGTGCAGCTGCCCGCGGTGTTTATTGGGGGAGCCTTGTTTGGGGGCTTGGATAGAGTCATGGCTACTCATATTTCTGGGGATTTGGTTCCTATTTTGAAACAAGCTGGCGCTTTGTGGCTTTGAATTATTGCCTTATTATTATTATTATTATTGTTATTCCTTTCTTTTTGTTTATATTTATTTATTCTCCCCAATTTACAACGCTACACTTTTCTCAATCAATCCAATCGGGGGATTTTTTGTTGCTCAATTTAGGTTGTCAATTCACCGAATCCTTTTTCATTTTATCTAATTAGGAGTTCTAAATGGAATTATGAGTAATTACTGATCAGAATATTTATTAATAATATATACCAAACTGGAGTCTTTTTTTAAAAGATTTGGGCCGTATGGTTAATGTTTTTTAATACTAAAATGGCAGGCTTTACCATATATAAATTTGGATGTCTTTTCTTCTAAGTAATTTAAGCCATTTTATAATTATTTAGTACAATCATTTGATTTTTATTTTTAAAATTTAAATTTATAACAACTATATCTTTTTTTATTTGAATATTTACATGATATTTATATTTTAAAAATCAAACCAACATTTAGAAACAAAAAAAAGAGCTTTCAAAATTATATTTTTGTTTTGAAATTTAATTAATATCCACACACTTTTTTAAGGAAGAATGGATACATTGTTAGAAGGATGGAAAAGCATGGTATGAAATAAAAAAAAAAAAAAAATCAAATAGTAATTAAAGGAGGTTTTAGTTTTCCAATTTGATTTATCAATAATAATTTCATAATAATATACAAGAAATAGGGGATTTTGGATGTATACCAAAAAATGGCAAAATATTTCCATCTATAGCACAAAATCCAAAATAATTTCATTTGTAGCAGAAAATTCAAATTGATTTCTATCAACATCGAGTTTATTAGTGATAGAATTCAATCAATGATAGACTCATTCTATCACTGCTTTAGTTTTCTATCAGTGATAGAAATCTAAATTGAGTTCTATCACTAGGTGAGTGATAGACTATCATTAGGTGAGTGATAGAAATAAATATGCTATAGATGAATTATTTTAAAAATTATGCTACAAATATAATATAAGAGATATAATATGCTGCTGATGGTAAATTCTCCAAGAAATATGAGTTACTCCTTTCTTTATCGATGATAAATTAAGTATCTCACATCCGATTTTCTTTTTTAATTCATTAGCTCCCACCAGATTTTTTTTAAAAAAATTCAACCACCATGGAAGATGAAAGATATTTCGGATAAGAATTAGTGTAACGTCGTTGACAGGTGGTGGAAAGTACCAGGTTACTACGGTAAATCAACGAAAATTTGTTTCTTTAATAAGGACGTCATAATGATGCTTGCTGAAACTGAGATTCAAAAACTTCAAAAAATATTTCATTTGTTTACCTAAATAATATATTAAACTAACACAAACAGAGTATTCAATCAAATCGAATCAAATTAAAATTAAAATTTAATTAAACATTTATCAGCCCAAAATAACACCATTTTGAAACGTACTTTGAAGAAGTTCTAAAATGAAAAAAAAAAAATAAAGAAATCTTATAACATTTATAAAATAAATAAATTATCTCAGTTATTATCATTTAATTTTGATAAGGAATAGATGTTATAAATGATTAAATCACATAGGATGCCATTAAACTTTACTAATGTTCACTATTACACAAGAAATAATTTAGATCTAATACAACTATCTAGAAACCATGATCAATAATTTCGTGTTTATATTTTTTGGAAAGAAAGTTCTTAAATTTTAATTAAGTCACATGAGAAGATTCCTTTGCTCTGTAGTTGAGTATTTTTTTTTATAATAGTTTACTCTGCCTTTTTTTTTTAAATGTAATTTTTTTGACCTTGCTAAACCAAATTGAATTAGGTGGCTTAATTAAAATAAATCAATAGACTGGTCAAAATTGATACAACTTAAATGCATATTCAATTTTTTTTTCTTTCTTTTTCATACTTCCAATTGGACAATATTGTCATTCATAATAGGTATTGCCCCTCAATATCTTCTTCCTTGTATATAAAACGATACAACAAAAAAAAAACCTATACTAATTTTTTTTCTTAACTTGTTTTTTTTTTTAACAATATATTAGAAGAAAACAGTCTCATTCTAGAGAGATATAAAAATGGTATGTTTCAAATACTATAAAAAGAACGTAAGACTTTGATTCAACAATCAAATTAAAATCATTTAGCTTTTATATTATTATAATAATTTCTTTTTATATATTCTTGTGAGAGAACCATGTTAATTGTAAATTACACATCATTGTATTTTAACTCATTTGGTGAATTTTGTAAAACTTGGGTTAATTCTCCTTTGATATCTACAGTGTTTGGCTTTGTGAGACGGACGTGGTTACCCTAGTTTAAAAAAAAAGAAGTAAAACTTGGGTTAATTGTGAAGTTATGACCACCAAATTGAGAGCTCTTGATTCATCAAAGATAATTATGAGTGAGAATGATCAAAATTGATCATCTCACATTCTGAACAATGGAATACACTAATTCGAACCACTTCACATTCAGTGTGCTATCTCTTCTCCATGTTCCTTCTTTATCCTTGTGTTTAATTTCATATGTATTGTTTTTTATTTGGTATGGAGTTAAAGTACATCTAGAATTTGTTTCTACATTTTGGTATAAGAGCTCATGGATCGAGCCGCTGCTTTGCAATTTTGATATTTACCTGTTTGATTTTGCCGTACATTAATTAATTAGAATTCTGATTGATATTTTTTTAAGTACATCTTATCTCAAATCCTATTCTTCTGTTCAAAATCAACCATGAACTTTGGCGAGATTTCATCTTCCAGATTGCTACTTCCATTCTTTAATAAGATCCGATTGAAACTATGAGGCGATTTTGAGATCTCATCCTAAAATTCGATAGTCGATTTAACATATGAAGGCTTCAATTTCAACGATTTTGGTTTGGCTTTAGTGCATTCAGTATCAATCAATTGAGATTACATTTGTGAATCAATGTATTGATGTCTCTGTTTTTATTAATATAAGAGTAGAACTTTAATGACATCTTGTACAATAAAGTAATGATGTATATAAAAAGAAGGGAATTTGCGTTGTATAGTAACTTTTTTACCACAATTTACAATTATAGCACATTTTTAAAAATAATTCTTTTATAGCAAATTCTGCCATTTAAAAAAAAAAAATTATTTACCTTTTTTTATAGAAGACTTGATAGAATCTATCATTTTCTAGTGATGGAAGTCTATCAATTTTATCAATGATTGATTCTATCGGCTCTATAGATTCTTGATAGAATCTGATGAAAGTCTATCAATTTACTTTATTTATTAGTAATTGATTCTATCACCCTTTATCGATAGAATCTATCAATATGAAGTCTATCAATTTACAATTTTTTTGCTATATATGCAAATATTTTCATTATTGTACTATTCATATAATATTTTATCCATTTTGTAATGTACATGCAAAAGCTCCTAAAAAGAATGTTTATATTTTCTTTTTTAAAGTGACTTTATTTGTAATTAATTTCTAGATTCGACCAAATCCACCTTACCAATCAAAAGCCCAAATTCCAAATACAAAAAGCCCATACGATTACCTTCAGAAGAAACCCAAAAAAAAGGGCTTTAGCTTTCGCAGCGTAGTGGTGGTTCCGATTCCGACATGAAGTTCACAGATTCGCCGGTAATTGACCTTCCGGTGGGCGGCGGCGCCCTATCCTTCCAACAAGACAACGGTTCAATGCACGTCGGCACATCCGTCTGGCCCTGTTCTCTCGTCCTCGTCAAATTCATCGATCGCTGGGCCTCAAATCCCCTCCCCCAAAACCCTTACTCCACGCTCCTCGATTTCCGTGGCAAACGCGCCGTCGAGATCGGCTGCGGCTGCGGCGTGGCCGGAATGGGCCTCTACCTCCTCGGCCTCACCGACATCCTCCTCACCGACATATCTCCGGTCATGCCGGCCCTCAAACACAACATTAAACGGAACAAGCCTGTCCTTAAAAAAACCCTAAAACACTCTGTTCTGTACTGGAACAACCCCGCCCAAATCGCCGCCCTTAAACCGCCGTTTGATTTTGTTATTGCTACTGATGTCGTTTACATTGAGGAAACGGTTGGGTTGTTGATTTCGACCATGGCGGCGCTGATTGGGAACGACGGCGTCGTTTTGTTGGGATACCAAGTTAGGTCGCCGGAAGCTGATAAGCTGTTTTGGGAAATGTGTGATGGGGTTTTTCAGATTGATAAGATTCCTCATGAGGATTTGCATCCGGAGTTTGCTTATGAGGAAGCTGATGTTTATGTTCTGAGGAAGAAGAAGGAAGATATGGCATCCGGGAGTTGATTTCTGTGAGTAAAGTTTTTCCGTTGCTTTGTGAAATTTTTGTTTGTTTAGAGCTAATGTATACTTGATTTGTTGGATTTTGAGTTGAATATGCAAGTGTTGTGTGATTTTCTTTCTGAAATTTGAATTCGGATTTCGAAATGTTACTTAGTTTTGTATTGCCTGTTTAATAATCCAGCCTTCATATGCATATCAAAGTCTCTTGCTTTCTGTGTGCGCGCATATTCATTCATTCATCACAAAATTTAAATTGCTAGGAAAAACTCAGATGGGCATTTGGTTTGGCAAGATATTGTTGAATTTAATTTCAGGAAAGTTCAATTACGATTCATAGTTGGTAAGGCTTGGGATCTCAAAATATGCTCAAGCTCCTAGATTCAAAACCCACTAATGAACTTAATTGTAATACCTTTAGTTGTCTATTTGGTCGGGCCTTGAAACATGTGTCACCACTGTCATGGCATGAGTGCCTCGAGTATGATCCAAAGTTGGCAAATTTTATGGCAGGGTTCTTTCATTAATTCTTATTGGTACTCGAAGTTATCAGCTTATTTGTGTTCTTTTGGATGAGTGCATTCAATTGATGTTTTGAATTAGTGTCCTTTCTTGTAGGGGACTCCTTTTGTTGGCTTTTTTCTTTTTTAAAAAATCTCTGTATGAAATCTTGATTTCTTGTAATAAAAAAAGAAAATATTACTTGTTGTGCAAACCTCTTAAATCATTATAGCAAACTTTGATGCAGAGATTACTTGATGACAATTTATCAATTAGGAAGTAAGCTGCAGTATACTATGTCTGTTTATGGTTGCATAACTTGCATTCTATTTTCTACAAATTTGTTGTCGTGTTTAAGCTGGAATCTGTTCATGATCATCTTTCATTAGGATCTGGGAGGCTGAGCCATCGCGTCTGCTGCAGATTTGATCTCCAGTTCGTGTCCGATCGGGGAGGCTCTGCTGGGTGTTGGTCAAACTGCTGAGAGTTCAAGCTTAAAGGTGTTCGCTTATATAATGTGCTTCATTTAGAAATTATACCCTGTTTGCTGGTTTCTACATTTATTTTCTACTACTACGGAAGATTCCCAAATGGTGTAACTAAAATCTCCAGATAAAAAGTTCAATTGTTAATGGTCATTAACTTGATTGATTGGATGATGGTTAAATCTTCCTCGTACCTGAATAGAGTTTCTTAAGAAGCGGTTAAACTATCCCAACTGTAAATGCTTATCTTCATTACGCTATTCAACGGATCATTAGTTTGCCCCCTCTTCTTTTCTTTTCTTCTCACAATCTTGTAAGATGTTCAATTTTCTTTCTTTTCTTTTTTTTTTGCTGAAAATTTTCATGCTGCATCAACATCAATTGTTTTTGGATATATACAAATAAGTAGTCCAACATTGATTATCTGAAAATAGTGGATATATGAGTGTAAACAACTATGCTTTTTTGAGTGAAAACAAAAAAATAAGATATGGACCATACATACTATTGTGGAGAATTATGAAGGGTTTTATTCACTAACAAAAATGTTGTGAGCGCCTCAAATGGATAGTTAATTTGTAGTTATGTTTTCTTTCTTCTAGTTAGAGATGTTTATAATAAGTTTGTGGTTATGTCTGTTTAAATACAATTAAGAGTTGACTATTCGGCGAGGAGGTTTGTTGGTACTATTTTGATCTAAGAGAGCAAAGTTAGCAATATAAACGAAGTGGTATTGAAGAAGATCATGATTATATTAGTAATGATGACAACATCTTGATTAATATGAAGTCAACATTTTTAGTAATATGAAGTTTTTTATTTGAAACAAAATATATAAAGTTTCCGTTGTGAAAATGTATGTCCAAATCGACAATATCGTGTATCATGTACCATAGAAATCTCAAGATTTGCTATTTCATCTGAAGGAAAATAAAGAAAATATTTCGTCAAATAAGTACCGATCTCTAAAATTCCAAAGGAGGCTAGATGGTTTCCTACGACTAGTTCACGACTAATTTGGACTGGTTTTGATTATGTCCATACGAGAAAATGACCTCTTTTTGTCGAAAGAGAAATACTTCTCTACACATGAATAAGTAGAGTGACTCTATCGGTTGCTTATGTGTCATCACTTAGATCCACAATTTTTTTTTTTCATTTCAAAGAAAAAATCAACAAAAAAGAAAAGGTAAAAAAATTTGTGGCTCTAAGTGATGCCACATAAGCAACGAGTAGAATCACTCTACTTATTCATGTGTAGAGAAATATTTCTCTTGTCGAAATAGAGAGAACAATGGAAGATATTACCAATCTTTAATGGCATTGGCACTTTCCATACGAGTAAATTGATTCAAATTTATATGAGCAACACTATTGCTATATATGATTCGGGTTAGATTAGTTAAAATAAAATTTGGACTATTCAAAACTTTTGAGTTGGTCAATTTATTAACGCATCCAACTCTATATATTAGAGTCATTCAACCGATTCTATATATACTTGGATTGAGTTGAGTTGGATTATCGGATTGACTTGAGTTCAACGAATAAAAAATTGGCTAACCCGAAAATCAACTCAGCTCAACCAAAGGAAACTAAAAAAACAATCAAATCTAACTCGAACCATATGATTTGAGTTGGATAATCTGAATTATTCGGACGGTGGATGCTTTTGCTAACACCTCTTTCAACATTACCTAATACCTACCAATAAACTCAAGTTGAAAGCAAAGTATGACCTTTTTACACGTGTGCATAGCAACCAAATATTCTGATGGTCTTTAATTTTTCAGACAAAAACATAAAAGGTTATTACAACAAGCACCTCTTTACAGTTCTCTGTTAGATACCATGTCGGTACTCAAATTTACATTTTTGTAAAAAAAAAAAAAAAACCTTACACGAATGCAAAATATTCCTATCTTCTTCCACTCAATAATTTCTTAAATATATATATTTCCACATTTATTCATCTTTGTTACACTTACACAGTTCCCTTTTCTTCACATTTACATAACAAATAATTAATCACGAAACATCAAATGGGAATTGCTTGCTGATATATTTTGATCACTTGACTCAAAACATATAAATGAAGGGTTAGGATTATTATTATTAATATTGTGGCAATTAGAAATTGACTGATTCTTTTGCACTGAGTTTCCACATTGTCTAGGCTGAGTTTGGTAAAAAACTTTAGAGACCACAATTTCTCCATCTTTTTCTTCCTCACTATTGCCCATATGATATTGGTGCATAATCCAATTTGTCTTCTCTGGCTTTTTTTGCTTTCCATAATTGGTGTAAAGGACCAAAATCTTCTTGTAACCCTTCACTCGCCCCGCGACCAGAACCGGCCTCGTCTTGCCCGTTTTGTGCCACCGGGTCTCGCCCTCACCCTCGGCGTCGTCGGTTTGAACTTTTCTTCTTTTTCTTGTTCCTGTTGTGTAGGCCTTTGATGGCCTATGGAAGAAGTGCCGGACTAGACCATCTTTTCTTACTCCTGCATGGATTTATTCATGATATGGAAATTAATATCATATGCTTCTTAAAGGGGGAATATATGTCACTGTTTCTTTTGATTATGTTAGTTGAAGGGTTAGTTTTCTTGGAAAAGATTGAATTCTATAGGTTACCTACCGGTTTAGTGGTGGATATAGTATCACAAAAATGATCAAAGAAATGGAAATAATTCATTTATCTATGAGTATAGTTCAACTGTCATCAAGTCTCAATTTCAAAAGATTATAAATCGAATTCTACTTATTGTGCTTCTTACTTTATTCTACAAAAGAAAGGTAAGAAGCTTTCACCACATTTATAAGAAATGGAGACTATTCTCCTGATCAGTAATTAAAAAATGAAACCTTAAACAATTTAATATATGAAACCAGAGTTCTAAATGAATATTTGGTCTACGTAGAATTTGATACAAGCAGGTAAAACCAAAGCGAGTATTTCATCCACATTTCATATTTAGCCTCAGCCGGTAATTCGGTCCATAAATTTGGATCTAATCCGAGATGGTGCTCCCAATATGGCACCATCTTTGATAGAGCATATTATAGATCCTCACCTTATTTCACATTAAAAAAATGATAAGTTATCATCATCTTTATAAAATAAGTACACCTCTCTTCACTAATTTTCTAATAGCGAGTAAGTTGCAACTTTATCATATTCTAAGTAAATAATAATAATACCTCCAATTCTCTAGTTTTTTTAAAAAATTAAATCATCCTATATCAATTTTCATTAAAAGAAAAAATAAAATGCAGCAAAATTGGAAATTTAAAATTATTTAAAAGAGACAATGTTGAAACTAACTACTCACATTAGTTTAGGGATACTCTTTTTTTTAATGATTTAATTAATACCATTAATACTTTATATGTAGCTTAGCAAAAAACAAAAACTTATTGAGAACCCAACTCTTTTTTATTGTTATTTTATTCATATTATTAAGTTATGGTTAATTCTAAACCTACTAGGATCGGAGGGATGTCGAACGCATTGCATACATGTTAGTAGCTCGACTAAAGGTGCAAAGCATGAGACTAGAAAGGAAAAAGAAGATGCAATAGAAAAAATGATTTTTTTTTTGAACGAATTGAAGCAGCTAAAGACTAAATATCAAAAAGAAAGAAATGTAATTTAAACATTATTATAAAAAAAAAAAAAAAAACCTGGTAATTTGTGGGGATGTGTATAACAAATTCCTTGGTCCCATTCAATGGTGGGGATAAATTCATGGATCAAAGGATGAAGCTTGTGAGCATCACACCCAATTTTTCCCTCTAAATGATGAAGAAGCTCTTGATCCGTCGGGTCGAATTTCACACCCGCGGGTAAACCCGGCAATGTATGAATTCCTGCCTAAATATTTCAATTAATTCACAATAATAATCAATTTAAAAAAAAAAATTCAAAAAAATAAATAAAAATAAAACCTTTTCTAGACATTTGATTTTGTGACCGCAAGAAGGACACGAAGAGCTGGAGTTTATCCCACTTTCCCGACCAGAAACATTATTTTCCACGAACTGTGTCATTTCTGATCTTTGTTTTTCTCTTTCACAATTATGATTTTATTCACAAAAACATATTTAAAATGAATTTGAAAGAGGGATTAAAAAAAAAAGGTTTCTTTGATCTCAAGTTGAAGAGAATAAATGCAGATTCTTGGGTGGCTTTTTTGTTATAGACTGGTTTGATTTGGGACTTTAAAACAAACACTCAAAAGATTTATGAGAAGAAGAAAGAATTGAGTGGAGAAGAGGCTACCTAATTTGTGGGAGAATTTTTTTTTTTTTTTTTTTTTTTTTTCAGGTTTGATGTCACTGTGGAGTGTAGATAAAGCTTGGGGGTTTATAAAAATAGACAAGAATAATAGTGAAGATTGAACTAGAAAAAGGAAAAAAGAAAAAAAAAAGGGATTTTTATTTTTTTTTATTTTTAATTTTAAAGTGTTTTGGGTGCAATTGAATTTGCAAGTGCCAACCAACTCCACGATATTACATGCTGAAACCAAAGCCGAGGAAGATCAACTGTAAACCCTAACTATATTTTCATGGCTTTATTTATTAACGATATTGCTCCTTTCTTTTCGTATTTTTTAAGTCAAATTTACTTTGCTTTTTATGGAAAGCTTATAAGTTATGAATGCTTTAAATCTACCTGCCTATACTTTTTTTTTTTTTTTCGTATGGTTGGTGAATTCCTTTGAAACCTTTGTAAACTTGGTGAGTTCTCTCCGTAGAACTTGATCAAAAACTACAAATATAACTTTATACTATTCACACCCTTTGACCCACGCCTCCTACAAGAGTGTACAAAAGAAATTTAAGTAGAGTTAGTACATCAAACTTAATGTACTTCTAATTGGAATTTTTAAATCCAAACTCTTATACCCTTTTTATAGTATTTAGAGCACACCACTATCTTGCATATTTTAATGTGAGACAAATTCACTTATAGTATTTTATTAAAACCTAATAGAAATATCAATTTTATTCATGAGTGAATAGTATGTTATTAATATGGAAATATCAATATTATTGTCATAAAAAAAGTTATTGTTTTTTCGATTATAAGTAAAAAGAAAAACTTTTGTTTCGATTTAGGATTTAAAGATTTTGAAGTTCTAATTCAATTCATGATAATAATAGAACTCAAATCAATTACAATATGTACACAATAAAATACAAGATAAAATCCAGTTAATCATTTCATTCTTAAACTCACTCAACACTCAATATCAAATATGGCCAAAATATTGCCTCTTATCTTTTATGCACTCACCAACCTTATTTATAACTCAATACCCTACAAAATCACCTTACTAATATATCCTCAATAAAAATTTGAAGTTTGAACCTATTGGTAATCTTAATTTTCAATATTTTGCCAATAGTAACAGAGCTTTAATAACATTTGTATAACCTAAAGCTCAAAAATCTCTCTTCTTCAAATTTGGTTAAATAAAATAAAGAGTCATTATTTCTAATTATCTATTTTTATTACTTTTATGTTCCATAGAAATGTCTCTTTGAGGATGTTTCAATAAACAGAATCATGTTGATGAAGATAATATATTTTAAATTGGATAAATTGAAACTTCTCAAACCTTAGTCAAACAGGAAATTAAACCAAAATGAAAACAATAGAAGCAATTAACTAAAGCTAGCAACCGTTATATAACGCCTTGTTTAACAGTTTCTCTAATTCCTTCCAATTAAACAAAAATAACAAAACTCCATCTCAATTTGAAACCATTACAACCATAATTTCCCAACACAAATAACTCATAAATATCCCACCCCTAAACCAAAAAAAGAACAAGCACATCAAAACAAAAAACATTCATCGAAATGGAAGGCGAAATCGAGAGCCAAACTCAACAAGCACTAGCCGCCGAGGCGCTGCTACGAGAATTCCAGCAGCAGCAACCACTGCTCGAAAACGCAACAAAGCCGACAAAAACATCAGCACAAAGGGCCATTAGAAAGACCTTCAAAGGCACTGCCCATTTAGCCAACCTTCTCCCAACAGGCACAGTCCTAGGCTTCCAAATTCTGTCCCCAATTTTCACACACCAAGGCAACTGCCACACCAATGTCAGCCAATCCACCACCCTCGCCCTCGTCGTGCTCTGCGCCTTGTCCTGTTTCTTCCTCCTCTTCACCGACAGTTTCCGAGACGAACGTGGCAAAGTCCGATACGGGGTTGCCACGTTCCGTGGCCTCTGGGTCATCGATGGCTCCACGACACTCCCCGAAGTGGAGGCTGCGAAATATAGGCTTCGGTTGATCGATTTCTTTCATGCCCTCGGTTCTCTGTTGGTTTTTGTTGCTGTTGCTCTGTTTGACCAGAATGTGGTTAAGTGTTTCTATCCAACACCATCTGATGAAACAAGAGAGCTTCTTGTTGTGTTACCTGTTGGAATTGGTGTGTTGTGTAGTTTGTTTTTTGTTGTTTTTCCCTCTAAACGACATGGCGTTGGATTCCCACTCTCTCGTCAGTAGACTACAAACAAAATTCATGTTGAAACCTTGTATTCTACATTCTACACTCATGATTTTGTTTATTTAATTGAACATTATGCTATTGATCTTCGCATTGGATTGGTGATCTTCACCCCCTTTATACGTAATGCAGTTATTTCCATCGTTAACAAATCCAATATGTTATTTGAGCTCGTTATTGGTATTCGATCTAACCCAAGCGAGTTATCGTTTCATTAATTCAGATCCCACTTAAGTGAATATAATTCTCAAGTAGGTACTCGATCAATAAATCGGATTTAACTCAATATTGGTGTATTCAAAGAAGCACCATTTTAACGAAGATGTTAAAAATTCTCACCTTATTTCGCTAGATCAAAATCATTCTCAATAAGTCTATACGAAGTGATCCCATTTTCTTATGCTACTCCTAATTCTAGAGCAGCTTTTCTCCTTTACCGTCGAGACTAATTGATGAAAACCTCGTTCAAGAAACTGGCTTCGTAAATTTGCAAACTGATGTGTTCAACATCATAGGGGTACTCAAGATATTGTCTAAAGAGGTAGAAAGATCGAACATTAACGAGCGGCAATTGATGATGTATTTGTGCAAAGGTGACGAACTTTCACAACTTTTATAAGAAATGTGAACTACCATGGTCAAGGGTTCGATCATGAGAGTCGGAGCATTTGACCCTCATTTATTTGAGAGTAATAATACCCCCTTTCAATGTACTAAAAAAAAAAGAAAAAATTGAGCTACCAAAATAAACCACATGCTATCTAATATATTATTTAACTTGCATCATGTAACTCCTAAATTAACTTAAAAAAGAAACCAATAGTATTGAAAAAAAAAAGCTCTTTTTCTACAAAGATGCTACTTTTTGATGAACTGTACAACCCCATAAGCTCAATTCTGGCTCAATATCTTCCTAATCCCAGCCTTTTGCTCAGCAGTGAGTCTTGTAGGAAACTTGATATCGAATTTGATTATCAAATTCCCTTTCTTTGTGGGGTCTTTTTGGAGAGGCATTCCTTCTGAGGGTATAATTTCCTCATAATTTGGAGTAATGACATTAGTAATCTGGTAACTGATATGTCTGTCGTTTAAGGTTGTAAGATGAACAATGTACCCTGTCAAGGCCTCTGCTAGTGATGTCTTCTGAGTGGCAATTAAATCGTTTCCATCGCGAGTGAATACGTTGTGAGGCTTCTCGTTGATGACAAACACGACATCGGATGGTATAACATCGCGCTCCTCGTTTCCTTTCTCTGGGAATGTGATTTTTGTTCCTTTTTTCCACCCGGGCTTTATGTCGATCGTCAAAATCTCCTCTGTTTTCACTGTTTTCCTGAAGTGAAAAAGGATGGATTTTGTGAGAGTAACAACAAATTTAAACTTATGGGTTAGATTTTAAGCAGATAGTGTGAACTTTTCACCTTTCGAATGTGGAGGAGGATCTCTGACATATACCATCAAGATGGCGCTACTTTGATAACATTTTTTCAATGCAATTTTTTATTCTCTCCCTTGAACCTTTAAAGATTTTATCGAATTGGGTTGAACCTAAATTTGTTGATCAAATATCCAATTTGAACTCTAATATCATATTAAATAACATAGTCTTAGATATCGTAGAGTCTTACCTTAAACCTAACTATTTATTAGGTAGAAGCTAATATTATCTAATTTAATATCAGAGCTCTAAATAGGTATTTGATTAACAAATTCGGATCCAATCTAAGTATATAAACCTAAACATGTATTTGATTCATAGAGATCCGAATCCAATCCAAACTAATAATCTCTAATTCAAAATGGTATTTCTAATAAGGTGGCATCAACTCCATGGACACGCTAGAAATCCTTGCAATGTCTAATATTGGAAAGATGAAGAATTTGAGGAATCTCACACACGTATATATATATGTATTATTTGGTGTTCTGCTTACCCTAGCATGTCTCTCACTTGTCTTGAAATTTTCATCTTCTTGGTAGTTCCTTTGTACAACTCTTCAAGGCTACATGGTAACTGTCTCTCAATTGGAGGTGCTTTACGAGAAGCATGTCGGTGCATCGAACCGCCGTCGCCATCACCGCCACCGAACGATGCAAAAACATCATCACCGCCAAATATACTTGATGAGAATCTTTGTCCTCTTCCACCAAATCCCCCAAATGGGGATGAGAATCCAAAGAATTCAGAGAAAATATCGTTTGCGTTTCTGGGATTAAACCGAAACATCGCTGGTCCATCTCCGGTGGAGAAAAAGTTAGCTCCGCCGTCCGGCGGCGGCGCCTGACCCTTCAAGCCATCTTCACCGTACTCATCATAGATTGCCCTTTTCTGGGGATCGCTAAGAACCTATATAAAAAAACAAAAAAACAGAGGCAAAAGATTCATTTGTTTCAACAATTGAAACCAATACAAAAAGCCGAAATCAAATTTATTGAAAAGTTGGTTTATTTGATTGATAAGTACAAAAAAACACATTCATTTTGCTTCAATATCTGTTTTTCTTTTTTTTTTTTTTTTTTTTTGCTTCAATAAATTATTAATTATCATAAAATAATTTAGTAGTGGGCCTTTGATAATTTAGTGATCGACAATCTACTTGGATATTAATTTATTACAAATTTTCTTTAACATTCAAAATGTTATAAAATGTGACATATGTTTAGTGATAATAATCAAGATGTAAGCAATCTGACCATATAAGGTACATTCAAAAAAAATAAATTTGAAACCCAAAAATACAGAGGCACAAAAGATTAGTTTGGTTCAATAATCAAAACCCCATATGAAATTAATTGGAAAAGTGGGCAATTTGATTTGATTAGTACCTCATAAGCTTCAGAGATCTGCTTGAATTTAGCTTCAGCTTCTCTTTTGTTCTCAGGGTTCTTGTCAGGATGCCATTTCATGGCAAGTTTTCTGTATGCCTTTTTCAAATCATCATCTGAAGAGTTCTTATCGACCTGTAAAATTCGATAATAGTCCATACCCATTTGTGCTTTGTTCTTGGCAAAAGTGAAAGCTTTTTGAATGATTTTGAGATGGGGGTGGGAGTATGTGTAGTGAAGAATGAAGATAACGATGCAATGGCGGTGTTAGTTTGATTGGGTTGAGAAACCAGTGGAAAGTTCTTTAAGAAATTTTGGGTTTACTTATAAATTTGTGCAGTTATATGAATTACTGTGATGATTTTTGTTTAGAGTACAGAAACCAACAAAAAGCCTTCTGCTAATTGGGTTTTGCAGGCTGATTGTGCTTATATATTTGCAAAAGTATCTGAATTACAGAAATTCTAAGTTTTATATGAAAGAATATAATTATATGTTTATAAATTTGATATTTGTTGGGTTTAGCCAAGGAATCACTGAATTTGAGGCCCCAAAAATGATCTTGCAGTTAGCCTTATGTTTTTGTTTTGATTTGCCTTTTTTTTTTTCTTTAAATAACAGTACCAATTTCATTCACCAAAATCAACAACACAACCTAAATGGATCACACGCAAGTTAGACCACTCTGACAGATAAACAAAGAACAAGACCCAATGGACACAAAAATGAACATTAGGGGATGTTTGTTTAACATATTTAGGTAGGATTTAAATTAAGAAGTTATATTGAGTAGTTAAAAATTGAAAGTTATAACCAAAAACTCGTTTGGAAGTAGTTTTTGTATAGAGGAGTTCGAGCGAAAACCTTGTTTGGATATGAATAGTTATTTTAGTAGTTAAAAAATAAAAGATTAAAAATGAATGATTAAAAATAAGTTATTTTGATTGATTTGAAATAAATGATTAAAAATAAGTAGTAAGAATTGATTGAGTAATTATAAATGAATGATTAAAAATGAGAGTTATTTTTAAAAGTAAAAATGAGAGGAGTTAACAAAAATTCGATTGGATGTAGATTTGGGATGTAGATTTTTGAAGAAGAATTAATAAATCCTAAAACTAAATCCCAGAAAATCGTTGCTTCATCTGAATAGATATACAACATAGTTTTAACTTCTATTATCTTACCATTTGGGGATAATTGCATGTTGATCTCTATGATTGAAAAACTAACCCCACCAAAGTAAAAATAAAAGAGATAACCCCCAAATAGAGCTCAACCCTTTCCTTTCTAGAAAAAGGACTGCTTCTTCATAACAATTTGACCTTTGTCCACCAGTTTCATCCACAAACATAGTAACAAAAATCAGCCAGAACAACTTACTCTAGAATTTAAACCACACAGCTAATACAAACTAAAACCTGAGTAAGCCTGAAAAGGAAGAACATCATTGAAAAAGATCTCCCTACACAACCAGGATAAAACATTTAAACATTTATTCAATCAAAAGTACGAGTTTGTATGACTGATAATTCAGATTCAAAAAGAAAATTAATAAATAAATATATGATGAATTCTTGATATGATGTAAAGAGTAAACCCATAAAGATAATTTGTTGAACTAAAAACAACCGAGAATCAAGATACCACATACCAAGAAGTTGATTGCTTAACTATAACTATGCATATCGTTCTAAACAACAAACTTTAACTTTGCTCGAAGTAATGCCATAGACGTAAGATGGCTTTGTGAAAATAGATTGAAACTAAGTCAGACACCGAGAGACATCGAAAGAATTAAGACATAAGAAGTGTATACAAAATAATGTTACAAGTCTGTCTCTCGAATCTGAAACCTTAAGAGGAGTACACATTCACCATTTAAATCTTCAACCATTGTGTTACCCCTTTAATTTAATTCATGACCTACTATTTTTTTTTTTTTTTTGAAACAAGGGTAACCACGCCCGTCCTTAAGCCCATCGAGAGACATCGAAGAAGTAATGTCAGAGCTGAGTCTTCAACCTAGGACTTTGAGAGGAGTATACTTTCAAAGCCCAAATTTTTAATCATTATGCTACTCCTTGGGGACATTCATGACCTACTAATTATCGATACATTTTATATACATTGAGTTATTATTTTAGTTATTAACCAACCATTAGACCATAAGGATTAGTTGAAGTCAATTTTATATTTGCATAGAAAATGGGAAAGATGATTGATTGACCTAAGACAAAAAAGCCACCCCACGTTGAATGGCAGAGAACGGGCAATGCACAACATGTGGCTCCACGCGCAAAGCAAACACCATTAAAGTCAAACCAAACAAAAAATCAAATGATGAATATATGGAAAAATAGGCATTATCACAAATCTGTGGTCTACAAAAATGTCTGAAATACATCACATAACTAAGAACTAAGAACTACACAAACAAAACAAAACAAAACAAAACAAAACAAATGAAGGAAATAATAATGAAAATGAAACAAGGAATCAACAAGGGATTTGATGAGTAAACCATCGAAGCACCTTGATGGGCAGCTTGACAAGCCCCACTGCCATATTAGCAAGCCCAGCACAGCACACACAACACGGGCACAAGCAACTCAGCACAGATCTGCAATCAAAATCCAATCCCCAATTTCACCAAATCAAAATTAATTAAAAACCCATTTAGAGTAGCTATTTATTCTTTTGAATTTTGGTTTTCAAAAATTAAGCGTAGCATTTATTTTTTTGAAAACTGGAAAATTGATATAACCGGGTAGATCGTTGGCACGCCCTTAGACTGTGACAACTTGATATCTCAGAGAGTACCCTACAGATCTGTGAAGGAACCATGCTTTAAAGTCCATATCTTGGAAAAAAATTAAGCCTATAATTACTTCAAACTTATGGTTTCTCATACTTATATTAAAGAAAATATTATAAAATTTATAAAAATAAGCTTAAATTTAAATAAACTGAAAACCCTAAAAATAAATTTAATTTTTTGTTGTTGAAAGTCTCTAATTTACAACGAGAAAATGCTTAAACTAAAAAATACTTGAGTATCCTAAGTCTGGAACTCGGAAAGTAGGACTTTAGATACACGTGAGCGATGCTCCGATTTCTCAATTTTGTAAAAGGAAAAAGAAAAAAGCAATAAAAATTGAAATCAAACTCACCCGATGATCCAAATTACGGCACCTACGACTGATAAAACCAATGCAACCAACGCAAATGGCAGCCCCAATAAGAACCCCAATGGCCTGCAATCGCCCATTTTTCTTTCTATTTTCTGATGAAACTTTTTGGAGAGATTTTCTATATAATATATATATATCCACTTTGGCGGGTGAATTGACGTGGCTGCCCTTCAATACGATGACAGGCAGATCTGGGGATTAGAATAGTCAAAGGGTAGTTTCGGAAAGTGGGGATTGTTTTTAATGTTCTTGGGTATTTCTTTGGGATTTAAATTCCACGACAGTTCCAACTTTCAAACTTTGATTATTTTAAATTTCAAACCCATCTCGGTTCGAGTTGAACCAATCAAAGTGAGAATGGTATTTTATAGTTAGGTTTATGAATTTTCAAAAATGTCTAATAAAAACTTGGGCCTTGAAAAGTATTAAAGAATTTGGCCCAACACTTAGGAATCAAGCCCGACCCATCAAGCAACGCCAAGCCCATTAGGGCTTGACACTCAATCGGTATCAAAATACACTTTATTTTAGTCTTTACGCCGTGAAGTTTTACTTAATCCTCATGTTTCAAAATCACATCTTTACCCTTTTTCTTTATGAGTGACGTATAATAATTTCATTTGTTTGGTTGTGACCAGTTCAAGCGCCAGCGTCATAAGTTTGATTTAGAAAATTGGTATTTGTCTCCCTCCTCCAATATGTACTAAAAAAATTAAAGAAAGTGTTTTTATACCGGATTGAGTGTCGATCCCCAATGGGCTTGGCGTTGCTTGATGGGTCGGGCTTGATTTCTAAGGTGTTGGGCTCAATTCTTTAAATAAATATCTGAAATGTAGACATTATCGTACAATTTCCCTTATTTAATTTTGGACATGGAGAGTATAATTGACTACAATGAACTTATTTTTTTTTATAAAAATATAGTTAATTGGTATCATTGAGTACTATCACATACTGTTTTCTAATAATTATATTAATGAATATTATTTTCTTATAATAGTGATATTAATGAGTATTTTATAATACAATTCTAAAATTCAATAATGATTATAGAAACAAATATTTTAACATTTAGTTACATTTATAATTATTTTGTGAGATGAGTCTATTTAGTTTAGTTTTCAATTTTTTTAATTAATTTACTCTTCACTCTATCTAAGTCAACTAGTGAGTGCTCAACTATTATCACAAAACCTACCGTTCAATTTGTAGAAGTATAGTTTCTACAAATGGTTAACTGCATTTTCCATTTCCTTTCTATTTCCATTCATCTGTTCATTTAATTACTTTTTATTTTTCGTTTAAAGAATAACATTCTACATTTTTATACATTTCTATACCTTTTCTAAATTATTTGGTTGACTCTCAAAGTTTCTCCACTAAAACATAACTCAACTAATTAATCTGATATATAATTTACATTACATAATATGAGAGTTCGGCTCCTTTTGGGTCTTATAATTTAAATTTATTTTTAATTTAGTTTAAATAATAAAAAAATTAATTGTCGAATAGGAAAGTTCAGTTTTATTTTACCTACTATCTTTTCTTTGCTATGGGTGGATCTAGCTAATAAATATTAGGTGAGGTTTATAATAACGATGACTTTACACATAAAATGATATTAAAAGAATTTTGGGACCGAATGAGTCGGTGTGACATGATGATTTCATTGTTTGGTAGAAATTCACTTGATACCAAAATCATGAATTCAATCCAGAAACCAGGTATTTGACTCTCATTTATTTTTTTGAGAGAGAGAATGACTAGTCCTTGTTGGTTTTTTAAAACTTTTTTTACAGAAGAAAAGCATCAACAACTAATTACTATTCTAGCTTTATAATATTTCCTCATATAAATGTTTAATGTTTGCATATTGCTAATGTGAAATGATATAGAAGAGGTATATATTGATATATTTTTACAGTAGATATATCGAGTTGTCGAGAAAGGTGTCATGTATTCAAACAAATAACTTTCAACCACAAAACCTTTGAGAAAGTTGTTTCTATGAAAGACAAAATAACCTCTTCTCCACACATTCATTTACATGCAATGCTTTATTTGGTCTTATATTCTTCAAAATATCATATATATATATATATATATATATATATATATATATATATATATATATATATATATATATATATATATATATATATATATGATATTTTGAAGAATATAAGACAAATAAGCATTGCATGTAAATGAATGTGTGGAGAAAGAGGTTATTTTGTCTTTCATAGAAACAACTTTCTGAAAATTTTGTGGTTGAAAAGTTATTTGTTTGAATACATGACGACTTTTTCTGACAACTTCGATATATCTCTTGTGTCAAAAAATATATATCAATATATACCTCTTCTATATCATTTCACATTAACAATATGCAAACATTAAACATTTATATGAGAAATATTATAAAGCTAGAATAATAATTAGTTAAGTTGAATGCTTTTCTTCTGTAAAAAAAAAGTTTTAAAACCAACACAACTAGGCTGCCTACTCTCAAAAAATAAATGAGTCAAATACCGGTTCTCGATTGAATTCATGATTTTAATCTTGAAAGTAATTTCTACCAAACAATGAAATATCATAAATCACTTGACTCATTCGATCCCAAATTCTTTTAATATCATTTTATGTGTAAAGTCATCGTTATTATAAACCTCACCTAATATTTATTAGCTAGATCACACCCATAGCGAAGAAAAATAGTAGGTAAAATAAAGCGAACTTTCTATTCGACAATTAATTTTTATTATTTAAACTAAATTAAAAATAAATTTAAATTATAAGACAAAAAGCAGAACTCTCATATTATGTGCGTAAATTATATATCAGATTAATTAGTTGAGTTATGTTTTAGTGGAGAAAACTTTGAGAGTCAACAAATAATTTAGAAAGGTATGAAAAATATAAAAAAATGTAGAATGTTATTCACTTAAACGAAAATAAAAAGTAATTAAATGAACAGATGAAATGAATAAAAGGAAATGAAAATGCAAAGTTACTTCATTTGTAGAAACTATACTTCTACAAATTGAGCGATGAATTTTGTGATAATAGTTGAGCACTCACTAATTGACTTAGATAGAGTGAAAGTAAATTAATTAAAAAATTGAAAACTAAACTAAATAGACTCATCTCACAAAATAATTATAAATGTAACTAAATGTTAAAATATTTGTTTCTATAATCATTATTGAATTTTAGAATTATATTATAAAATACTCATTAATATCACTATTATAAGAAAATAATATTCATTAATATAATTATTGAAAACGAGTATGTGATAGTACTCAATGATACCAATTAACTATATTTTTTAAAAAAAAATAAGTTCATTATGATCAATTATACTCTCCATGTCCCAAAATTAAATAAAGAAGAAATTATGCGATAATGTCTACATTTAATATATTTATTTAAAGAAGGTGAGCCCAACACCTTAGAAATCAAGCCCGACCCATCAAGCGCGCCAAGCCCATTGGGGATGGACACTCAATCGGTATAAAAAACACTTTCTTTTAATTTTTAGTACATATTGGAGGAGAAGACAAATACCAATTTAGGAATCAAACTTTATGGCTTGGCGTTGGCGTTAAACTGACAAACAAACAATGAAATTTATTGCGTCACTCATAAAAAAAAGGGTAAAGATGTGATTTTGAAACATGAGATTAAGTAAAACTTCGCGAAGTAAGACTAAAATAAAGTGTATTTTGATGCCGGAATGAATGTCAAGCCTAATGAGCTTGGCGTTATGATGAGTGAACATTGATTCTAAGTGTTGGGCCAAATTCTTTAATACTTTCAAGGCAAGTTTTTTATTGAACATTTTGAAAATTCATAAACTAACTATAAAATACCATTCTCACTTTGATTGGTTCAACTCGAACCGAAGATGAGTTTGAAATTTAAAATAATCAAAGTTTGAGTTGGAACAAATCGTGAATTTAAATCCCAAAGAAATACCCAGGCGATGAAAAAACAATCCCCACTTTCGAAACTACCTTTGACTATTCTAATCCCAGATCTGCCGTCATCATATTGAAGGGCGGCCACGTCATTCACCCATCAAAAAGTGGATATATATATATTATATGAAAATCTCTCCAAAAAGTTTCATCAGAAAAATGAAGAAAAATGAGCGATTGCGAACCATTGGGAGTTCTTATTGAAGACTGCCATTTGCGTTGGTTGCATTGTTTTATCGGTCGTAGTATGTATTTGGATCATCGGGTGATTTGATTTCAATTTTTATTGCTTTTTCTTTTCCTTTACAAAATTGAGAAATCGGGCATCGCTCACGTGTATCTAAAGTCTACTTTCGAGTTCAGACTTAAGATACTCAAGTATTTTTAGTTTAAGCATTTTCTCGTTGTAAGTAGAGACTTTCAACAACAAAAAATTAAATTTATTTTTAGGGTTTTCAGTTTATTTAAATTTAAGCTTATTTTTATAAATTTTATAATATTTTCTTTAATATAAGTATGAGAAACCATAAGTTTGAAGTAATTATAGGCTTAATTTTTTCGAGATATGGACTTTAAAGCATGGTTCCTTCACAGATCTGTAGGGTACTCTCTGAGATATCGAAGTTGTCACAGTCTAAGGCGTGTAACGATCTACCCGGTTATATCAATTTTCCAGTTTTCAAAAAATAAATGCTACGCTTAATTTTGAAACCAAAATTCAAAAAGAATAAATAACTACTCTAAATGAGTTTTTAATTAATTTTGATTTGGTGAAGTGAGGTTAATTTTGATTGCAGATCTGTGCTGCTGTTGCTTGTGCCCGTGTTGTGTGCTGTGCTGTGCTGGGCTGCTAATATGGCAGTGAAGCTTGTCAAGCTGCCCATCAAGTAGCTTCGATGGTTTTACTCATCAAATCACTTGTTGATTCCTTGTTTCATTTTCATTATTATTTCCTTCATTTGTTTTGTTTTGTTTTGTTTTGTTTTGTTTGTGTAGTTCTTAGTTCTTAGTTATGTGATGTATTTCGAACATTTTTGTAGACCACAATTTGTGATAATGCCTATTTTCCATATATTCATCATTTGATTTTTGTTTGGTTTGACTTTAATGGTGTTTGCTTTGCGCGTGGAGCCACATGTTGTGCGTGCCCGTTCTCTGCCATTCAACGTGAAGGTAACTTTTTGTCTTAGGTCAATCAATCATCTTTCCCATTTTCTATGCAAATATAAAATTGACTTCAACTAATCTTATGGTCTAATGGTTGGTTAATAACTAAAATAATAACTCAATGTATATAAAATGTATCGATAATTAGTAGGTCATGAATGTCCCCAAGGAAGTAGCATAATGATTAAAAATTTGGGCTTTGAAAGTATACTCTCTCAAAGTCAGGGTTGAAAAACTTTCGGTGTGACATTCTTCTTCGCTCTCTCGATGAGCTGAAGGCGGCGTGTGTTATACCCTTGTTTCAAAAAAAAAAATAGTAGGTCATAATTAAATTAAAGGGTAACACAATGGTTGAAATTTAAATGGTGATGTGTGTACTCTCTCTAAGGTTTTAGATTCGAGAGACAGACTTGTAACATTATTTTGTATACACTTCTTATGTCTTAATTCTTTTCGATGTCTCTCGTGTCTGACTTAGTTTCAATCTATTTTCACAAAGCCATCTTACGTCTATGGCATTACTTCGAGCAAAGTTAAAGTTTGTTGTTTAGAAACGATATGCATAGTTATAGTTAAGCAATCAACTTCTTGGTATGTGTATCTTGATTCTCGGTTGTTTTAGTTCAACAAATTATCTTTATGGGTTTACTCTTTACATCATATCAGAAATTCATCATATATTTATTTATTAATTTTCTTTTGAATCTGAATTATCAGTCATACAAACTCGTACTTTTGATTGAATAAATGTTTAAATGTTTTATCCTGGTGTGTGTGAGAAGATCTTTTCAATGATGTTCTTCCTTTTCGAGGCTTACTCAGGTTTTAGTTTGTATTGCTGTGTGGTTTAAATTCTAAGTAAGTTCTTCTGGCTGATTTTTGTTACTATGTTTGTGGATGAAACTGGTGGACAAAGGTCAAAGTGTTATGAAGAAGCAGTCCTTTTCTAGAAAGAAAGGGTTGAGCTCTATTTGAGGGGTTATCTCTTTATTTTTACTTTGGTGAGGTTAGTTTTTCAATCATGAAGATCAACATGCAATTATCCCCAAATAAAGATAATAGAAGTTAAAACTATGTTGTATATCTATTCAGATGAAGTAACGATTTTCTGGGATTTAGTTTTAGGATTTATTAATTCTTCTTCAAAAATCTACATCCCAAATCTACATCAATCGAATTTTGTTAACTCCTCTCATTTTTACTTTTAAAAATAACTCTCATTTTAATCATTCATTTATAATTACTCAATCAATTCTTACTACTTATTTTTAATCATTTATTTCAAATCAATCAAAATAACTTATTTTTAATCATTCATTTTAATCTTTTATTTTTAACTACTAAAATAACTATTCATATCAAACAGGTTTTAGCTCGACTTCTCTATACAAAAACTACTTTCAAAACAGTTTTGGTTATAACTTTCAATTTTTAACTACTCAATATAACTTCTTAATTTAAATCTACCTAAATATGTTAAACAAACATCCCTAATGTTCATTTTTGTGTCCATTTAGTCTTGTTCTTTGTTTATCTGTCAAATGGTCTAACTTGCGTGTGATCCATTTAGGTTGTGTTGTTGATTTTGGTGAATGAAATTGGTACTGTTATTTAAAGAAAAAAAAAGGCAAATCAAAACAAAAACATAAGGCTAACTGCAAGATCATTTTGAGGCCTCAAATTCAGTGATTCCTTGGCTAAACAACAAATATCAAATTTATAAACATATAATTATATTCTTTCATATAAAACTTAGAATTTCTGTAATTCAGATACTGCTTTGCAAATATATAAGCACAATCAGCCTGCAAAAAACAATTAGCAGAAGGCTTTTGTTGGTTTCTGTACTCTAAACAAAAATCATCACAGTAATTCATATAACTGCACAAATTTATAAGTAAACCCAAAATTTCTTAAAGAACTTTCACTGGTTTCTCAACCCAATCAAACTAACACCGCCATTGCATCGTTATCTTCATTCTTCACTACATACTCCCACCCACCCATCTCAAAATCATTCAAAAAGCTTTCACTTTTGCCAAGAACAAAGCACAAATGGGTATGGACTATTATCGAATTTTACAGGTCGATAAGAACTCTTCAGATGATGATTTGAAAAGGCATACAGAAAACTTGCCATGAAATGGCATCTGACAAGAACCCTGAGAACAAAAGAGAAGCTGAAGCTAAATTCAAGCAGATCTCTGAAGCTTATGAGGTACTAATCAAATCAAATTGCCCACTTTTCAATTAATTTCATATGGGGTTTTGATTATTGAACCAAACTAATCTTTTGTGCCTCTGTATTTTTGGGTTTCAAATTTATTTTTTTTGAATGTACCTTATATGGTCAGATTGCTTACATCTTGATTATTATCACTAAACATATGTCACATTTTATAACATTTTGAATGTTAAAGAAAATTTGTAATAAATTAATATCCAAGTAGATTGTCGATCACTAAATTATCAAAGGCCCACTACTAAATTATTTTATGATAATTAATAATTTATTGAAGCAAAAAAAAAAAAAAAAAAAACAGAAAAACAGATATTGAAGCAAAATGAATGTGTTTTTTTGTACTTATCAATCAAATAAACCAACTTTTCAATAAATTTGATTTCGGCTTTTTGTATTGGTTTCAATTGTTGAAACAAATGAATCTTTTGCCTCTGTTTTTTGTTTTTATATAGGTTCTTAGCGATCCCCAGAAAAGGGCAATCTATGATGAGTACGGTGAAGATGGCTTGAAGGGTCAGGCGCCGCCGCCGGACGGCGGAGCTAACTTTTTCTCCACCGGAGATGGACCAGCGATGTTTCGGTTTAATCCCAGAAACGCAAACGATATTTTCTCTGAATTCTTTGGATTCTCATCCCCATTTGGGGGATTTGGTGGAAGAGGACAAAGATTCTCATCAAGTATATTTGGCGGTGATGATGTTTTTGCATCGTTCGGTGGCGGTGATGGCGACGGCGGTTCGATGCACCGACATGCTTCTCGTAAAGCACCTCCAATTGAGAGACAGTTACCATGTAGCCTTGAAGAGTTGTACAAAGGAACTACCAAGAAGATGAAAATTTCAAGACAAGTGAGAGACATGCTAGGGTAAGCAGAACACCAAATAATACATATATATATACGTGTGTGAGATTCCTCAAATTCTTCATCTTTCCAATATTAGACATTGCAAGGATTTCTAGCGTGTCCATGGAGTTGATGCCACCTTATTAGAAATACCATTTTGAATTAGAGATTATTAGTTTGGATTGGATTCGGATCTCTATGAATCAAATACATGTTTAGGTTTATATACTTAGATTGGATCGAATTTGTTAATCAAATACCTATTTGAAACTCGATATTAAATTAGATAATATTAGCTTCTACCTAATAAATAGTTAGGTTTAAGGTAAGACTCTACGATATCTAAGACTATGTTATTTAATATGATATTAGAGTTCAAATTGGATATTTGATCAACAAATTTAGGTTCAACCCAATTCGATAAAATCTTTAAAGGTTCAAGGGAGAGAATAAAAAATTGCATTGAAAAAATGTTATCAAAGTAGCGCCATCTTGATGGTATATGTCAGAGATCCTCCTCCACATTCGAAAGGTGAAAAGTTCACACTATCTGCTTAAAATCTAACCCATAAGTTTAAATTTGTTGTTACTCTCACAAAATCCATCCTTTTTCACTTCAGGAAAACAGTGAAAACAGAGGAGATTTTGACGATCGACATAAAGCCGGGTGGAAAAAGGAACAAAAATCACATTCCCAGAGAAAAAGAAGCGAGGGCGCGATGTTATACCATCGATGTCGTGTTTGTCATCAACGAGAAGCCTCACAACGTATTCACTCGCGATGGAAACGATTTAATTGCCACTCAGAAGACATCACTAGCAGAGGCCTTGACAGGGTACATTGTTCATCTTACAACCTTAAACGACAGACATATCAGTTACCAGATTACTAATGTCATTACTCCAAATTATGAGGAAATTATACCCTCAGAAGGAATGCCTCTCCAAAAGACCCCACAAAGAAAGGGAATTTGATAATCAAATTCGATATCAAGTTTCCTACAAGACTCACTGCTGAGCAAAAGGCTGGGATTAGGAAGATATTGAGCCAGAATTGAGCTTATGGGGTTGTACAGTTCATCAAAAAGTAGCATCTTTGTAGAAAAGAGCTTTTTTTCAATACTATTGGTTTCTTTTTAAGTTAATTTAGGAGTTACATGATGCAAGTTAAATAATATATTAGATAGCATGTGGTTTATTTTGGTAGCTCAATTTTTTTTTTTTTTTAGTACATTGAAAGGGGGTATTATTACTCTCAAATAAATGAGGTCAAATGCTCCGACTCTCATGATCGAACCCTTGACCATGGTAGTTCACATTTCTTATAAAAGTTGTGAAAGTTCGTCACCTTTGCACAAATACATCATCAATTGCCGCTCGTTAATGTTCGATCTTTCTACCTCTTTAGACAATATCTTGAGTACCCCTATGATGTTGAACACATCAGTTTTGCAAATTCTGAAGCCAGTTTCTTGAGCGAGGTTTTCATCAATTAGTCTCGGCGGAAAGGAGAAAAGCTGCTCTAGAATTAGGAGTAGCATAAGAAAATGGGATCACTTCGTATAGACTTATTGAGAATGATTTTGATCTAGCGAAATAAGGTGAGAATTTTAACATCTTCGTTAAAATGGTGCTTCTTTGAATACACCAATATTGAGTTAAATCCGATTTATTGATCGAGTACCTACTTGAGAATTATATTCACTTAAGTGGGATCTGAATTAATGAAACGATAACTCGCTTGGGTTAGATCGAATACCAATAACGAGCTCAAATAACATATTGGATTTGTTAACGATGGAAATAACTGCATTACGTATAAAGGGGTGAAGATCACCAATCCAATGCGAAGATCAATAGCATAATGTTCAATTAAATAAACAAAATCATGAGTGTAGAATGTAGAATACAAGGTTTCAACATGAATTTTGTTTGTAGTCTACTGACGAGAGAGTGGGAATCAACGCCATGTCGTTTAGAGGGAAAAACAACAAAAAACAAACTACACAACACACCAATTCCAACAGGTAACACAACAAGAAGCTCTCTTGTTTCATCAGATGGTGTTGGATAGAAACACTTAACCACATTCTGGTCAAACAGAGCAACAGCAACAAAAACCAACAGAGAACCGAGGGCATGAAAGAAATCGATCGGCGAAGCCTATATTTCGCAGCCTCCACCGGGAGTGTCGTGGAGCCATCGATGACCCAGAGGCCACGGGGCGTGGCACCCCGTATCGGACTTTGCCACGTTCGTCTCGGAAACTGTCGGTGAAGAGGAGGAAGAAACAGGACAAGGCGCAGAGCACGACGAGGGCGAGGGTGGTGGATTGGCTGACATTGGTGTGGCAGTTGCCTTGGTGTGTGAAAATTGGGGACAGAATTTGGAAGCCTAGGACTGTGCCTGTTGGGAGAAGGTTGGCTAAATGGGCAGTGCCTTTGAAGGTCTTTCTAATGGCCCTTTGTGCTGATGTTTTTGTCGGCTTTGTTGCGTTTTCGAGCAGTGGTTGCTGCTGCTGGAATTCTCGTAGCAGCGCCTCGGCGGCTAGTGCTTGTTGAGTTTGGCTCTCGATTTCGCCTTCCATTTCGATGAATGTTTTTTGTTTTGATGTGCTTGTTCTTTTTTTGGTTTAGGGGTGGGATATTTATGAGTTATTTGTGTTGGGAAATTATGGTTGTAATGGTTTCAAATTGAGATGGAGTTTTGTTATTTTTGTTTAATTGGAAGGAATTAGAGAAACTGTTAAACAAGGCGTTATATAACGGTTGCTAGCTTTAGTTAATTGCTTCTATTGTTTTCATTTTGGTTTAATTTCCTGTTTGACTAAGGTTTGAGAAGTTTCAATTTATCCAATTTAAAATATATTATCTTCATCAACATGATTCTGTTTATTGAAACATCCTCAAAGAGACATTTCTATGGAACATAAAAGTAATAAAAATAGATAATTAGAAATAATGACTCTTTATTTTATTTAACCAAATTTGAAGAAGAGAGATTTTTGAGCTTTAGGTTATACAAATGTTATTAAAGCTCTGTTACTATTGGCAAAATATTGAAAATTAAGATTACCAATAGGTTCAAACTTCAAATTTTTATTGAGGATATATTAGTAAGGTGATTTTGTAGGGTATTGAGTTATAAATAAGGTTGGTGAGTGCATAAAAGATAAGAGGCAATATTTTGGCCATATTTGATATTGAGTGTTGAGTGAGTTTAAGAATGAAATGATTAACTGGATTTTATCTTGTATTTTATTGTGTACATATTGTAATTGATTTGAGTTCTATTATTATCATGAATTGAATTAGAACTTCAAAATCTTTAAATCCTAAATCGAAACAAAAGTTTTTCTTTTTACTTATAATCGAAAAAACAATAACTTTTTTTATGACAATAATATTGATATTTCCATATTAATAACATACTATTCACTCATGAATAAAATTGATATTTCTATTAGGTTTTAATAAAATACTATAAGTGAATTTGTCTCACATTAAAATATGCAAGATAGTGGTGTGCTCTAAATACTATAAAAAGGGTATAAGAGTTTGGATTTAAAAATTCCAATTAGAAGTACATTAAGTTTGATGTACTAACTCTACTTAAATTTCTTTTGTACACTCTTGTAGGAGGCGTGGGTCAAAGGGTGTGAATAGTATAAAGTTATATTTGTAGTTTTTTGATCAAGTTCTACGGAGAGAACTCGACCAAGTTTACAAAGGTTTCAAAGGAATTCGACCAACCATACGAAAAAAAAAAGTATAGGCAGGTAGATTTAAAGCATTCATAACTTATAAGCTTTCCATAAAAAGCAAAGTAAATTTGACTTAAAAAATACGAAAAGAAAGGAGCAATATCGTTAATAAATAAAGCCATGAAAATATAGTTAGGGTTTACAGTTGATCTTCCTCGGCTTTGGTTTCAGCATGTAATATCGTGGAGTTGGTTGGCACTTGCAAATTCAATTGCACCCAAAACACTTTAAAATTAAAAATAAAAAAAAATAAAAATCCCTTTTTTTTTTCTTTTTTCCTTTTTCTAGTTCAATCTTCACTATTATTCTTGTCTATTTTTATAAACCCCCAAGCTTTATCTACACTCCACAGTGACATCAAACCTGAAAAAAAAAAAAAAAAAAAAAATTCTCCCACAAATTAGGTAGCCTCTTCTCCACTCAATTCTTTCTTCTTCTCATAAATCTTTTGAGTGTTTGTTTTAAAGTCCCAAATCAAACCAGTCTATAACAAAAAAGCCACCCAAGAATCTGCATTTATTCTCTTCAACTTGAGATCAAAGAAACCTTTTTTTTTTAATCCCTCTTTCAAATTCATTTTAAATATGTTTTTGTGAATAAAATCATAATTGTGAAAGAGAAAAACAAAGATCAGAAATGACACAGTTCGTGGAAAATAATGTTTCTGGTCGGGAAAGTGGGATAAACTCCAGCTCTTCGTGTCCTTCTTGCGGTCACAAAATCAAATGTCTAGAAAAGGTTTTATTTTTATTTATTTTTTGAATTTTTTTAAATTGATTATTATTGTGAATTAATTGAAATATTTAGGCAGGAATTCATACATTGCCGGGTTTACCGCAGGTGTGAAATTCGACCCGACGGATCAAGAGCTTCTTCATCATTTAGAGGGAAAAATTGGGTGTGATGCTCACAAGCTTCATCCTTTGATCCATGAATTTATCCCCACCATTGAATGGGACCAAGGAATTTGTTATACACATCCCCACAAATTACCAGGTTTTTTTTTTTTTTTTTATAATAATGTTTAAATTACATTTCTTTCTTTTTGATATTTAGTCTTTAGCTGCTTCAATTCGTTCAAAAAAAAAATCATTTTTTCTATTGCATCTTCTTTTTCCTTTCTAGTCTCATGCTTTGCACCTTTAGTCGAGCTACTAACATGTATGCAATGCGTTCGACATCCCTCCGATCCTAGTAGGTTTAGAATTAACCATAACTTAATAATATGAATAAAATAACAATAAAAAAGAGTTGGGTTCTCAATAAGTTTTTGTTTTTTGCTAAGCTACATATAAAGTATTAATGGTATTAATTAAATCATTAAAAAAAAGAGTATCCCTAAACTAATGTGAGTAGTTAGTTTCAACATTGTCTCTTTTAAATAATTTTAAATTTCCAATTTTGCTGCATTTTATTTTTTCTTTTAATGAAAATTGATATAGGATGATTTAATTTTTTAAAAAAACTAGAGAATTGGAGGTATTATTATTATTTACTTAGAATATGATAAAGTTGCAACTTACTCGCTATTAGAAAATTAGTGAAGAGAGGTGTACTTATTTTATAAAGATGATGATAACTTATCATTTTTTTAATGTGAAATAAGGTGAGGATCTATAATATGCTCTATCAAAGATGGTGCCATATTGGGAGCACCATCTCGGATTAGATCCAAATTTATGGACCGAATTACCGGCTGAGGCTAAATATGAAATGTGGATGAAATACTCGCTTTGGTTTTACCTGCTTGTATCAAATTCTACGTAGACCAAATATTCATTTAGAACTCTGGTTTCATATATTAAATTGTTTAAGGTTTCATTTTTTAATTACTGATCAGGAGAATAGTCTCCATTTCTTATAAATGTGGTGAAAGCTTCTTACCTTTCTTTTGTAGAATAAAGTAAGAAGCACAATAAGTAGAATTCGATTTATAATCTTTTGAAATTGAGACTTGATGACAGTTGAACTATACTCATAGATAAATGAATTATTTCCATTTCTTTGATCATTTTTGTGATACTATATCCACCACTAAACCGGTAGGTAACCTATAGAATTCAATCTTTTCCAAGAAAACTAACCCTTCAACTAACATAATCAAAAGAAACAGTGACATATATTCCCCCTTTAAGAAGCATATGATATTAATTTCCATATCATGAATAAATCCATGCAGGAGTAAGAAAAGATGGTCTAGTCCGGCACTTCTTCCATAGGCCATCAAAGGCCTACACAACAGGAACAAGAAAAAGAAGAAAAGTTCAAACCGACGACGCCGAGGGTGAGGGCGAGACCCGGTGGCACAAAACGGGCAAGACGAGGCCGGTTCTGGTCGCGGGGCGAGTGAAGGGTTACAAGAAGATTTTGGTCCTTTACACCAATTATGGAAAGCAAAAAAAGCCAGAGAAGACAAATTGGATTATGCACCAATATCATATGGGCAATAGTGAGGAAGAAAAAGATGGAGAAATTGTGGTCTCTAAAGTTTTTACCAAACTCAGCCTAGACAATGTGGAAACTCAGTGCAAAAGAATCAGTCAATTTCTAATTGCCACAATATTAATAATAATAATCCTAACCCTTCATTTATATGTTTTGAGTCAAGTGATCAAAATATATCAGCAAGCAATTCCCATTTGATGTTTCGTGATTAATTATTTGTTATGTAAATGTGAAGAAAAGGGAACTGTGTAAGTGTAACAAAGATGAATAAATGTGGAAATATATATATTTAAGAAATTATTGAGTGGAAGAAGATAGGAATATTTTGCATTAGGTGTAAGTTTTTTTTTTTTTACAAAAATGTAAATTTGAGTACCGACATGGTATCTAACAGAGAACTGTAAAGAGGTGCTTGTTGTAATAACCTTTTATGTTTTTGTCTGAAAAATTAAAGACCATCAGAATATTTGGTTGCTATGCACACGTGTAAAAAGGTCATACTTTGCTTTCAACTTGAGTTTATTGGTAGGTATTAGGTAATGTTGAAAGAGGTGTTAGCAAAAGCATCCACCGTCCGAATAATTCAGATTATCCAACTCAAATCATATGGTTCGAGTTAGATTTGATTGTTTTTTTAGTTTCCTTTGGTTGAAATTTGAGTTGATTTTCGGGTTAGCCAATTTTTTATTCGTTGAACTCAAGTCAATCCGATAATCCAACTCAACTCAATCCAAGTATATATAGAATCGGTTGAATGACTCTAATATATAGAGTTGGATGCGTTAATAAATTGACCAACTCAAAAGTTTTGAATAGTCCAAATTTTATTTTAACTAATCTAACCCGAATCATATATAGCAATAGTGTTGCTCATATAAATTTGAATCAATTTACTCGTATGGAAAGTGCCAATGCCATTAAAGATTGGTAATATCTTCCATTGTTCTCTCTATTTCGACAAGAGAAATATTTCTCTACACATGAATAAGTAGAGTGATTCTACTCGTTGCTTATGTGGCATCACTTAGAGCCACAAATTTTTTTACCTTTTCTTTTTTGTTGATTTTTTCTTTGAAATGAAAAAAAAAAATTGTGGATCTAAGTGATGACACATAAGCAACCGATAAGTCACTCTACTTATTCATGTGTGAGAAATATTTCTCTTTCGATAAAAAAGAGGTCATTTTCTCGTATGGACATAATCAAAACCAGTCCAAATTAGTCGTGAACTAGTCGTAGGAAACCATCTAGCCTCCTTTGGAATTTTAGAGAGATCGGTACTTATTTGTGAAATATTTTCTTTATTTTCCTTGGATGAAATAGCAAATCTTGAGATTTCTATGGTACATGATACACGATATTGTCGATTTGGACATACATTTTCACAACGGAAACTTTATATATTTTGTTTCAAATAAAAAACTTCATATTACTAAAAATGTTGACTTCATATTAATCAAGATGTTGTCATCATTACTAATATAATCATGATCTTCTTCAATACCACTTCGTTTATATTGCTAACTTTGCTCTCTTAGATCAAAATAGTACCAACAAACCTCCTCGCCGAATAGTCAACTCTTAATTGTATTTAAACAGACATAACCACAAACTTATTATAAACATCTCTAACTAGAAGAAAGAAAACATAACTACAAATTAACTATCCATTTGAGGCGCTCACAACATTTTTGTTAGTGAATAAAACCCTTCATAATTCTCCACAATAGTATGTATGGTCCATATCTTATTTTTTTGTTTTCACTCAAAAAAGCATAGTTGTTTACACTCATATATCCACTATTTTCAGATAATCAATGTTGGACTACTTATTTGTATATATCCAAAAACAATTGATGTTGATGCAGCATGAAAATTTTCAGCAAAAAAAAAAGAAAAGAAAGAAAATTGAACATCTTACAAGATTGTGAGAAGAAAAGAAAAGAAGAGGGGGCAAACTAATGATCCGTTGAATAGCGTAATGAAGATAAGCATTTACAGTTGGGATAGTTTAACCGCTTCTTAAGAAACTCTATTCAGGTACGAGGAAGATTTAACCATCATCCAATCAATCAAGTTAATGACCATTAACAATTGAACTTTTTATCTGGAGATTTTAGTTACACCATTTGGGAATCTTCCGTAGTAGTAGAAAATAAATGTAGAAACCAGCAAACAGGGTATAATTTCTAAATGAAGCACATTATATAAGCGAACACCTTTAAGCTTGAACTCTCAGCAGTTTGACCAACACCCAGCAGAGCCTCCCCGATCGGACACGAACTGGAGATCAAATCTGCAGCAGACGCGATGGCTCAGCCTCCCAGATCCTAATGAAAGATGATCATGAACAGATTCCAGCTTAAACACGACAACAAATTTGTAGAAAATAGAATGCAAGTTATGCAACCATAAACAGACATAGTATACTGCAGCTTACTTCCTAATTGATAAATTGTCATCAAGTAATCTCTGCATCAAAGTTTGCTATAATGATTTAAGAGGTTTGCACAACAAGTAATATTTTCTTTTTTTATTACAAGAAATCAAGATTTCATACAGAGATTTTTTAAAAAAGAAAAAAGCCAACAAAAGGAGTCCCCTACAAGAAAGGACACTAATTCAAAACATCAATTGAATGCACTCATCCAAAAGAACACAAATAAGCTGATAACTTCGAGTACCAATAAGAATTAATGAAAGAACCCTGCCATAAAATTTGCCAACTTTGGATCATACTCGAGGCACTCATGCCATGACAGTGGTGACACATGTTTCAAGGCCCGGACCAAATAGACAACTAAAGGTATTACAATTAAGTTCATTAGTGGGTTTTGAATCTAGGAGCTTGAGCATATTTTGGAGATCCCAAGCCTTACCAACTATGAATCGTAATTGAACTTTCCTGAAATTAAATTCAACAATATCTTGCCAAACCAAATGCCCATCTGAGTTTTTCCTAGCAATTTAAATTTTGTGATGAATGAATGAATATGCGCGCACACAGAAAGCAAGAGACTTTGATATGCATATGAAGGCTGGATTATTAAACAGGCAATACAAAACTAAGTAACATTTCGAAATCCGAATTCAAATTTCAGAAAGAAAATCACACAACACTTGCATATTCAACTCAAAATCCAACAAATCAAGTATACATTAGCTCTAAACAAACAAAAATTTCACAAAGCAACGGAAAAACTTTACTCACAGAAATCAACTCCCGGATGCCATATCTTCCTTCTTCTTCCTCAGAACATAAACATCAGCTTCCTCATAAGCAAACTCCGGATGCAAATCCTCATGAGGAATCTTATCAATCTGAAAAACCCCATCACACATTTCCCAAAACAGCTTATCAGCTTCCGGCGACCTAACTTGGTATCCCAACAAAACGACGCCGTCGTTCCCAATCAGCGCCGCCATGGTCGAAATCAACAACCCAACCGTTTCCTCAATGTAAACGACATCAGTAGCAATAACAAAATCAAACGGCGGTTTAAGGGCGGCGATTTGGGCGGGGTTGTTCCAGTACAGAACAGAGTGTTTTAGGGTTTTTTTAAGGACAGGCTTGTTCCGTTTAATGTTGTGTTTGAGGGCCGGCATGACCGGAGATATGTCGGTGAGGAGGATGTCGGTGAGGCCGAGGAGGTAGAGGCCCATTCCGGCCACGCCGCAGCCGCAGCCGATCTCGACGGCGCGTTTGCCACGGAAATCGAGGAGCGTGGAGTAAGGGTTTTGGGGGAGGGGATTTGAGGCCCAGCGATCGATGAATTTGACGAGGACGAGAGAACAGGGCCAGACGGATGTGCCGACGTGCATTGAACCGTTGTCTTGTTGGAAGGATAGGGCGCCGCCGCCCACCGGAAGGTCAATTACCGGCGAATCTGTGAACTTCATGTCGGAATCGGAACCACCACTACGCTGCGAAAGCTAAAGCCCTTTTTTTTGGGTTTCTTCTGAAGGTAATCGTATGGGCTTTTTGTATTTGGAATTTGGGCTTTTGATTGGTAAGGTGGATTTGGTCGAATCTAGAAATTAATTACAAATAAAGTCACTTTAAAAAAGAAAATATAAACATTCTTTTTAGGAGCTTTTGCATGTACATTACAAAATGGATAAAATATTATATGAATAGTACAATAATGAAAATATTTGCATATATAGCAAAAATTGTAAATTGATAGACTTCATATTGATAGATTCTATCGATAAAGGGTGATAGAATCAATTACTAATAAATAAAGTAAATTGATAGACTTTCATCAGATTCTATCAAGAATCTATAGAGCCGATAGAATCAATCATTGATAAAATTGATAGACTTCCATCACTAGAAAATGATAGATTCTATCAAGTCTTCTATAAAAAAAGGTAAATAATTTTTTTTTTTTAAATGGCAGAATTTGCTATAAAAGAATTATTTTTAAAAATGTGCTATAATTGTAAATTGTGGTAAAAAAGTTACTATACAACGCAAATTCCCTTCTTTTTATATACATCATTACTTTATTGTACAAGATGTCATTAAAGTTCTACTCTTATATTAATAAAAACAGAGACATCAATACATTGATTCACAAATGTAATCTCAATTGATTGATACTGAATGCACTAAAGCCAAACCAAAATCGTTGAAATTGAAGCCTTCATATGTTAAATCGACTATCGAATTTTAGGATGAGATCTCAAAATCGCCTCATAGTTTCAATCGGATCTTATTAAAGAATGGAAGTAGCAATCTGGAAGATGAAATCTCGCCAAAGTTCATGGTTGATTTTGAACAGAAGAATAGGATTTGAGATAAGATGTACTTAAAAAAATATCAATCAGAATTCTAATTAATTAATGTACGGCAAAATCAAACAGGTAAATATCAAAATTGCAAAGCAGCGGCTCGATCCATGAGCTCTTATACCAAAATGTAGAAACAAATTCTAGATGTACTTTAACTCCATACCAAATAAAAAACAATACATATGAAATTAAACACAAGGATAAAGAAGGAACATGGAGAAGAGATAGCACACTGAATGTGAAGTGGTTCGAATTAGTGTATTCCATTGTTCAGAATGTGAGATGATCAATTTTGATCATTCTCACTCATAATTATCTTTGATGAATCAAGAGCTCTCAATTTGGTGGTCATAACTTCACAATTAACCCAAGTTTTACTTCTTTTTTTTTAAACTAGGGTAACCACGTCCGTCTACAGGCCAAACACCAGAGATATCAAAGGAGAATTAACCCAAGTTTTACAAAATTCACCAAATGAGTTAAAATACAATGATGTGTAATTTACAATTAACATGGTTCTCTCACAAGAATATATAAAAAGAAATTATTATAATAATATAAAAGCTAAATGATTTTAATTTGATTGTTGAATCAAAGTCTTACGTTCTTTTTATAGTATTTGAAACATACCATTTTTATATCTCTCTAGAATGAGACTGTTTTCTTCTAATATATTGTTAAAAAAAAAAACAAGTTAAGAAAAAAAATTAGTATAGGTTTTTTTTTTGTTGTATCGTTTTATATACAAGGAAGAAGATATTGGAGGGGCAATACCTATTATGAATGACAATATTGTCCAATTGGAAGTATGAAAAAGAAAGAAAAAAAAATTGAATATGCATTTAAGTTGTATCAATTTTGACCAGTCTATTGATTTATTTTAATTAAGCCACCTAATTCAATTTGGTTTAGCAAGGTCAAAAAAATTACATTTAAAAAAAAAAGGCAGAGTAAACTATTATAAAAAAAAATACTCAACTACAGAGCAAAGGAATCTTCTCATGTGACTTAATTAAAATTTAAGAACTTTCTTTCCAAAAAAACATAAACACGAAATTATTGATCATGGTTTCGAGATAGTTGTATTAGATCTAAATTATTTCTTGTGTAATAGTGAACATTAGTAAAGTTTAATGGCATCCTATGTGATTTAATCATTTATAACATCTATTCCTTATCAAAATTAAATGATAATAACTGAGATAATTTATTTATTTTATAAATGTTATAAGATTTCTTTATTTTTTTTTTTTCATTTTAGAACTTCTTCAAAGTACGTTTCAAAATGGTGTTATTTTGGGCTGATAAATGTTTAATTAAATTTTAATTTTAATTTGATTCGATTTGATTGAATACTCTGTTTGTGTTAGTTTAATATATTATTTAGGTAAACAAATGAAATATTTTTTGAAGTTTTTGAATCTCAGTTTCAGCAAGCATCATTATGACGTCCTTATTAAAGAAACAAATTTTCGTTGATTTACCGTAGTAACCTGGTACTTTCCACCACCTGTCAACGACGTTACACTAATTCTTATCCGAAATATCTTTCATCTTCCATGGTGGTTGAATTTTTTTAAAAAAAATCTGGTGGGAGCTAATGAATTAAAAAAGAAAATCGGATGTGAGATACTTAATTTATCATCGATAAAGAAAGGAGTAACTCATATTTCTTGGAGAATTTACCATCAGCAGCATATTATATCTCTTATATTATATTTGTAGCATAATTTTTAAAATAATTCATCTATAGCATATTTATTTCTATCACTCACCTAATGATAGTCTATCACTCACCTAGTGATAGAACTCAATTTAGATTTCTATCACTGATAGAAAACTAAAGCAGTGATAGAATGAGTCTATCATTGATTGAATTCTATCACTAATAGAACTCGACAAGTGATAGAAATCAATTTGAATTTTCTGCTACAAATGAAATTATTTTGGATTTTGTGCTATAGATGGAAATATTTTGCCATTTTTTGGTATACATCCAAAATCCCCTATTTCTTGTATATTATTATGAAATTATTATTGATAAATCAAATTGGAAAACTAAAACCTCCTTTAATTACTATTTGATTTTTTTTTTTTTTTTATTTCATACCATGCTTTTCCATCCTTCTAACAATGTATCCATTCTTCCTTAAAAAAGTGTGTGGATATTAATTAAATTTCAAAAACAAAAATATAATTTTGAAAGCTCTTTTTTTTGTTTCTAAATGTTGGTTTGATTTTTAAAATATAAATATCATGTAAATATTCAAATAAAAAAAGATATAGTTGTTATAAATTTAAATTTTAAAAATAAAAATCAAATGATTGTACTAAATAATTATAAAATGGCTTAAATTACTTAGAAGAAAAGACATCCAAATTTATATATGGTAAAGCCTGCCATTTTAGTATTAAAAAACATTAACCATACGGCCCAAATCTTTTAAAAAAAGACTCCAGTTTGGTATATATTATTAATAAATATTCTGATCAGTAATTACTCATAATTCCATTTAGAACTCCTAATTAGATAAAATGAAAAAGGATTCGGTGAATTGACAACCTAAATTGAGCAACAAAAAATCCCCCGATTGGATTGATTGAGAAAAGTGTAGCGTTGTAAATTGGGGAGAATAAATAAATATAAACAAAAAGAAAGGAATAACAATAATAATAATAATAATAAGGCAATAATTCAAAGCCACAAAGCGCCAGCTTGTTTCAAAATAGGAACCAAATCCCCAGAAATATGAGTAGCCATGACTCTATCCAAAGCCCCCAAACAAGGCTCCCCCAATAAACACCGCGGGCAGCTGCACCATTCCCGTTCCCGATTGCGCGATAGCCTCTAATTCCCCAACGACAGCGGATTCTCGATCTTCGTCGACCTCGTAAACGGCAGGGTTAGCGCCGAGTCCGAGAAGCAGGCGCTTGACCACATGGCTCATACAGCAGCCTCTTCTAGCAAACACTATGGCCGCACTCTCCGACACGGATGCACCGACATCGCGCCACGGTCGGGTAGCGAATGGCTTGGCGTCCATTGAAATTGATTGCCATGATCGATATGGGATTGCTTGGTGCATCCTGGCTGGGCCAATTTACACACACAAAAGGGAAATTTAATGGAAATGTTTTTTTTTTTTTAGGGGTTTGGGAATTTAAGTGGGCAGTGTTGGGGGGTATATAAATGTTGAGGCTAGGCATCAACGGCAGTTAGGCAAATTACGCGGAGACTGACGTTGGTGGGCTCTACCATGACGTGTCTCGTGAATCATTTCTTCTCATATTTTTTTTCACTTTTTGTTTGGTTATATATATGGTGACGTATTCCTTTGTGCGCCTCTTTTCACATTTTGACATTTTCCTACACCTCTCTTGTTTTTTTTGTGGAAAGTTTATCTTTTAGTTTCTATTTTTTAGTCGAGTTGCTCTTTTTTAAAATTGAATATATATATATATATATATATATATATATATTTATTTACATATGGGATTTTATAGTTTTAATGATTTTTTTTAATCTTTAAATTGGAAGATTTATTTCATTTTAATTCTTAAATTTCAAAACTTCAATTTTAATTATTAAATTTAAAGCTTTTTTTTATCTCTGCCATTCAACTTTTTTTTTAAATAATAATAATAAAAATAAATGTAAAATTCTTTATCTTTTTTCTTTAAAAATTTATAATATATTTTCTACAAAATTTAGAAATATGTTCATAATTTTTCTTTGATTAAATTAATTTTGTTAAATCAATTTCGATTAATATAAATCTTAAATTTATAAAAATTTAAATTTTTTTTAAGTATACGGATTGAATTTGAATATTTTTAAAGTTTAAAAATAAAAATAAAACAAAATTTAAGTTTAAGAACTAAAATTGAAAATTTTAAAATTTATGGACAAACATTGAATAAACTATCAAGTTTAGAGATTAAAGTAGTATTTTAACCATTTTTTTTAGTTCTAATTTGTTTCTTTTGAGCCTATTTATTTACCATTGATTTAGTCTAAAAGTTAATACTTCTCACCAAACTTATTTACTATTGAGTTAGCCTTTATTTACAAATGATAATTTTATTTTTATTGTAGTAAAATTTTAAAATATGTTAAAACTAATAATACATAAATTTGAAAACATGGAATGTATTAAATATTTTTAAAAATTATAAATTTATAAGAAATAAATATTGTAATAAAAAAGACGTGGAAGTAGAAAATCAAAGAAAAGTTCTTTGAATGGATTAAAAAAATGAAATAAGAAGTGGGAAAAGGAGAGGAAGATGCGAGGAGGAAAAAGACAAGAAAACGTGAAGTGAAGCAGATGGTGTGTCAGCATTGATCGGGACCCGCCACGTGGAAGCTAAACGCTCGTATTTATCAACTCTTCGAGGATCAACATCAGCCAACCCAACAACTTTTATCCACCGTGTCAAATAATAACAATATACGTGTTCCCCATGACGTCACCTTCTTCTTATTTTTGTAATTTATTTGGTTGAATTCAAAAAATAAAATTCTTCATTTCTTCAGATATTTACAAACGTTTCCGTCACCGTCATTTAATCACAATTTCTATCAAACTGATCGAAAAATCTTGAATAATATGAGGGTCAAATATCGATTTCTTAAATTGAATTCATGATATAAGACCAAACAAGATAATCAATAGCATGCCGACTCATTTCGTTTATAAAGCCCTTATCACACTTTATAGCTGCTGAAATAGGGATTATTGCATAAAATTATTATCTATTATTAATAAAACTATTATTTTCTATTATTATAAGAGTTTAACTTATATTTTGATATATTAATGATCACAGATTTTGTGATTTGAGTTATATAATAATAATAAGTTATATAATCCGGTCGAGAACAAGAAAATGGGAATGGAGAATTCTCCATCCTCATTTTGGCTAGTGGAATTTTCTCTCTCTACTATCTCATACATTCTCCACTTAAATGGATATTGATTCTAGACAATCCCTACATGCCAATAGAAGCGGGGAGCTCAAGCGGCATTAATGTACACCCCAATCCCTACATAATATGATCCATAGTGAGCATAAATGTCTCTAAATTATTTTTAAGTTTTATTAAAATTTTATTTTATTTTGAGTATCAATATTCTTTGTCAAATAATATGAAAAATAAATACTTATTTTTAGGATCAAAGTCGTAACTGTGATGCTAACATGAAGCGATTGTTCAATGGCACTAGTGTATGTCCAATGACCAAAGGTCTCGGGTTGAGTCCCCACCCCAATTGTTGTAATCTCAAAACATAAGCGTGGTGTTGAATTTGATGTCACTAATCTATTTTAAACTTCAATTTAAAAATGGTTGTTAATGCAAATTATTTGAAATTTATAAATAGTTAAAATTAACTCAATTTAACAAGTTTACTTTTTTTTAACTGTCAAGAATTGAACTTTTGTTTTTCAATTTTGAAAACAATGGACCATGTTGCAAATTCAAAATGATCATGGAATAATGGTGAGATGAGAAAATATCAAAGTTTAGAATGGGGAGTGGTTGATGCACTATTCTATTTATTGTCAAAGCCACAAAAATAAGGAAGTGTTGTAGGAAATAACAGAGAAATGAGAAGGATTGACTTTTGGGAATAATTGTGTATTTTTCAAGTAAATGGAAATGACTTCATCATACACATAAAAGAACCCCTTCTGAGATATTACAAATGTTAGATGATGATGTGTTAGAGTAGTTAATTGGATAAAGAAAATGAGTTAAAAATGGAAATGTATTGCAAATGTTACATCATCAACGCAATACAAAATACCCAATTCGATATATATTACTTCCTTTTTTTTTTTTTTTTTTTTTTTTGCTTTTTCAAAAAAAAATACCCAATTCGATATATATTAATAATAAATTGACACAAATTTTTTTAAAAAAATACCATATGAGATTGAAGGACTAAAACCACAAGAGATTTCATAAATTTTAACATATTTAAAATGTCAAGGCAATCGTATTTAATTTTTATAACATCATGGTCATGGTTATTAAGTTTTATATAATATTATGTTCTTGTCCACATAAATTAAGTTCTAATTTTTAAGTCTCAGGGGTGACACGGTGGTTGAAGACTTGGGTATTGAGGTATGCTCCTTCAAAGTCCCAAGTTCGAGACTTAAGCGTGACATTATTCTTCGATGTCTCCGATGTCGATTTAGGGGGATGGGCGTGAGTACCCTTGTTTCAAAAAAATTCTAATTTTTAAACAATAACAACTATTTTTCTGTAATTTAACCAATAAAGAAAATCATGAAAACACGTTGCTTCCACTTGGCACCGTCCACATTTTAAATTAGTGTGCTTAAACAGTTCAAATGAAAAAAAGAAAAAAGAAAAAAAAGGAAGTAATATGTTTGAAAGGAGCCCCACGAGGTGGAGAATAAATAGTTTAAATAAAATGTGTGGAAAATGAAGATGAAATAATTAATATTTTAGCCAAATTGTGTCTGCCATTTGTGAGAGAAAATCAACACGGTATGAATATTTAAAATGCTTCATGAAATCCGCTGCTAATGGAACAGGTGCGTTCACAATGACTTAATTTTTTTTAAAAAATAAACAATTTCATTCACAAATACTAGAAGGAGAAGAACCACAAACAAACTTCTCAAAGGAGGAAACTCATTCAGAGATTAAGATTAAATTAGTCGATATTAAGTTAAACTGAGTATTAAATTAATCTGTATTTGGTTGTGATTAAATTAAATTGGATTAAGTTAAGTGATTGTTCTTTAATAGAGAGATTAAATTAAGCTGAGTTTTTATTTAACATTTTTTATACATTTATTTTTATAATTTCTATTATTTAATTTGTTTCCCTTAACAGTGGATAAATAACAAAAAATATGTTTTATTAATATTTTAATTTTAATTTAATATCTATATTGAATTTAAAAATAATATAATAAATTTTATATCCATTCAAAAAAGAAAGATATCAAAATTATATAAAAATAATTTTAACAAGGTTTGTATAAATTTAAAATAAAATAAAAATAAAAATCAATTTTTAATTCATTTAATACACCCTAATTTATAATATAATAATTTTAAATTTTAAAAAATTAATTTTAATTTATTTAGTATACCCTACTTTTTTTTTCATGGCAATTAAGTTTGAAATTCAGATGTTCAATTGGGTTCTATCTTAATTAAATTAATAAATGAAAGTATAAATCTAATTTTCATACATTTTAAATTATTCTACCTAATTTTCATGGTAATTATTCTTCCTAAATAATGAAATCAAAATAAGAAGATGGTGTAGATATATAATATGATTTTTTTTAACAATATACAATATGATTTTATAATAAAAGACAAAAGAAAATAAATAAAAATGAAGGAAAACAAATAGAAAAATAATATATTAATCTAAAAAAAGGAGACAATTGGCGTCATATAACTAGAGGCCACATACGAGACATGAACTTATATGGCTATTTATTAATTTAATTAATATGAATGAAATTATTTCTATTTTCATTTTTTTTTGTGTGGCTATTTTTATTACTTTTTATTCTTCTTCTTTCAATTTCTTTGCTCTTTTCTCATTTTTGTACTCTATCCATTTTCATTTTGAATTCTTCAAATTTTCTTCTTGGATTGTCTTTTTCTTTTCTTAATTCACAGATTAAGCTTTGATTGTTTATGTTTATTGAGATTTTCCTCCATTACTTGAGTTTCAATTGTAGGAAGGAAAGTCTAAAAACAAAAGTTTTGGGAAGGGGGATTTTGATTATTAGCGTCTAAATCTCTCTTTCGCTTTCAATTAGTGTAGAGGTTTTGGTTGTGATCGGGTGTTTTACTTCGAAGATCTACATTTTTCGGTGGTAATTGGGATTTATACAACAGTGGGTTTGGATTCCATCGACGAAGAAACAAAGTCATTTGATGGTGTTGTTTCAAAGCTTATTTTACAGGAAGCTGTCGATGAGTTGTCGGAACTGAACAACGCACCTTATAATAGGAAGAAGATGAGAGATTTGAGGAAATTTATGAAAGGGGATCTCAAAAAAAATGTAAAATTATACAGTGAAAGATCATTTGAAAAAGAAATGACCATAAAAACCTCAAATTGAAGAACAATTGAAGGAAAAGTGAAGAAAATTAAAAAAAATAAAAATAAAAATGAGAGAGATCGTTGCTGAAAATAGAGAGAGAAAGAGTAGTACAAAAAAAATCAGAAAAAGAACTAAAGAAAAAGGAAGAGAACCAAGGGACATTTACTCGGATTTGAACAGTAATCACCGTTCAAATCCGAGTTGAGTATTAAATTAAGCCGGCTTAGTAAAACCCTTCCACCAAATGAGTATTAAAGGGGATTAACTTAATCAGGATTTGAACGGTGATGAAGGAGTTTGGCTAGGTTAGATTTTGTAAGACCTACTAAATGTGACATTTTGAATGAGAAGTTAATTTTAGGAATTATTTTGAAGAGTTGTATTGAGTAGTTAGAAATTGAGATTTTGTAATAGTTTATTTGGATATAGATTTTAATGGAGGATAGTAAAAAACTCATTTGAATGAGATTTTTTAGAGTAATTATAGACAATAACTTGTTTGGATATAGATTTGAAATGAGAAATATTTTGAGTAGTTAAAATAAATGATTAATAAGTAGTTAGAAATGAAAAGTTATTTTAAGTAGTTAGTAATTAGGAGTTGTTTTCACTAGTTAATAACTCGTTTGAATGTGATATTTTGAAAATTAGTTAGTAAATACTCAATACTAATTATTTTTAAAATTGGCAAACAAATACCGAACCACAAAGTCAATAGTAAAATTTAATTTCAAAACTAAATAGTTATCGGGCTAAAATTTTGAGCTAAAAACGTCTAATAAATTGTTGAATTTTAAATTCTATCTACTTAAATTAACATATTTGAAATAAAAAAAAAGGGTTTATTTATTAGAAAAGATAGGAAATTTGTTGCAGACAACGATTTCTAGCATTCTTATTTTAATCAGCTTTAACTTATTGAAATCATTTCACTTTATTGAAAACTCATCAACTTCATTTGATTAAAATCTATCTCGATTAAAACTATCAATTTAACTAACTGATTGTATCTAGTTTTGCTATATTTGATTTTTATTTATTTATTATTTTTATATACATAGAAAAAACTACCTACTTAACCAACAACAGGGCCTAAACTTGCAATTTTTTATTTAGTGGATTCAGTATTTGTTTTTATTTTTTAAAATGTAGAATAAATCTTTTTTTTTTTTTTTTTGAAAAGAAATCTATAATTTATTAGCAAAAATTGAAAAATTCAAGAATGTAATACAAAATTGGAACGGTTTGAATTTGAACCGAAGATTTTTTTTTTTTTTTTTTTTGACAAATTTGAACCGAAGAATAACACAATAATAAAACTTGAAGAACATACTAACTGTAATTTAACCTAATTAATATTACAAGGTGTAGTGCTTTGAAATCAAGGTGGGCAGTACTGCATAATTAATTCAAATATATTGTTCCAACATTTTACAAAAGGAAAATATTATTCTAACCTTCCCCCAACAAATTATTGATTGTCATCATCCTTGATAACACATATAAGTTGAAATATATTGTTCAACCCTCCCCCCAACAAATTATTGAATTTGTCATCCTGCTTGATAACATAAGTTTAAATCTAGTGTTCTAACCTACCCCAACAAATGATTGAATTTTCAATCATTCCTTGATAACAACATATAAGTACAAATATACTAACACATCCCCCCAATAAATTATCCCTACCAAGTGCTTGTGTGATGCAACCTGGAGAATTCTCAGGAAGCACAAACCTTCATTTTACTGCTCTGAAGACCAAGAATTGGAATCCACCCAGTTGTATGCTATCGGCGCCAGGAAAGCATCGGGTATGCCGAAGGAGCTGACCAGTGCTAGAGCATGCGGTCGTATTTCGCTGCATAGTTTCTTCACTTCCTGCCTCACTGCACCTGCATTTTCGGGTGATAAATAGCCATAGCGGAGGAAGGAAGCGTCTTCCTCCATGCAGATCAAGGCATACATGGTTCTCAGAAGACCTAAAACATTCTGTAGGAGAAACCATATACATGAACATGTTCATATTAGGCAACGTAAATCGATGGAAAGATAATATAACCAGATTAGTATAAATGTCGTAAACTCTACCTTTACTGGACCGGATGGTACGCTATTTTCTACTTCGATAAAAGACTGCAATATGGCTTTTTCAGAAAAAGCTCTGCCCAAGTCTTCTGCAAGTAGAAAGCTCTAGGACACCAGAAAGGATAATGAAGATTAGAGGGTCGAACAGTAAGCAGATGAATCACTGAAAGGCAGTAAATAAGAAGCGAGGAACCTCACCTGAATGAAAGCATATTCTTTGCTATCACCCCGTGCTTCATATTGAGATACTTCGGCAGCTAAACGATTTAATATATCTCGCTCTCTTAAGCAAAAGGCATCAGTCTGGTGCAGGAAGATAGTAAGAAAATGACATTTGAAACTCGACTCATTGATTAGGGAAAAAGTAATGCTAACTTTACCTGGAATTGACAGCCTCTAATGATAGGACTTGTAAGCTTAGAAGGGATGACGGGGCAGGCCTGATTCATGTGTTCTAATCCTAACCCTTTAAATGGTTTGTTACTCTTCTTAGCAAATATGTACTCAGCAAGGAGTGCCTTGCTCACCTGCAATGAAATATACAACCTCCTAAATCCCTCAGATATAAGAAGAAACCTTCAATAAAACCCTGATGATTCATATGGAATTAGATAAAAACTTCAATAAAATCCTGATGATTCATATGGATTTTCTGTCTCAATATTCTTTACGCCGAGATCCTTATTTGAAGTAAAGTACATACCTGCTGCATTAGGACATTATTATCGCCTTCAAAAGTAGACTGGACGTCAAATTCACTTTTTAAAGGACCAACTCGATTTTCAGTCTTTTGGCCTTGTCCTCCACATGCTTCACGACATTCCTTGTGCACAATTTATCAAATGTATATCAGTATCTTCTACCATTTTGATATTGCAAAGGCAATAGTAATTTCAAGTCCTGACCTGAAGTGTCCTCATATTATGCCAGGTGAAGGTAGCCTTAAAACCACTGGAGACAACATGGAGTGTTTTGATGGATTCTGGTGTTCTCGTCATGTAGATCCTTTTCAATTCATTTCCAGCAAAACTCATGGCATATCTGCACATTTAGCATCGTTCATAGCCTAGAAGTAGCAATTACACTACTAAGATAATTATTGTTCTTAATCTGACAAATATTTTCATTTTAATTTTTCGTGTTCACATTTATTGAAAGAATAATTTTCATGTTAACATCATGAAGACAATAAAGCGACTACAATGCTTGACTAATTGAAAGACTTACTACCAAAGGTATTAGATCTATACATTCATGCACTAAATGATAAACATTGTCAACTGCAAAACAGGTGGAGGGTAGGATTGCTTATGCAAGCAATTAACCAGAGTCAAGCATACAACAGATTCACATTAGGTATTCTAAAAATTAGTATCTAGCACACAAATGTTTCCGCCCATGGCTTCAATTTCAAGAAGCAGTATAAAGCCAATTTATCTTAGAACCAGCAAGAACTTCAAACACTGACATATTGCTGAATATAACATATCTCAATGACGTTATTCTTCGTAGGGAGAGAAAGTAAAAGTCAAGGGATGTTACAAAAATATGATTATGTAACAAGAGAACCAGAGTTTTGAAGACTCACGTCTTGGCAAGAAGAGGTAGCAATCTCTTTTGATGACTTGGGTAGTCCAGCAATTGGATTTCAGGCCCATTTGGCATAAGTGAGAAGGCTCTCCTTGTTAATGAATATCTTAAAGCAATTGCTAAACCAACCTGACAACCAATTGATGCGATTTTGTATGAATAAACAGCTATAAAAACTTAAGGAGTACCATACCAATTTCAAATATAACAAAATTGATAAATGCAAAGTTTATAAGCAACAAACCTTTGCAGAATAAATTGCAGCAACGGCAATGGTTACACGACCAGATGTCAAAGGTGCCATAAAAGCTGCAAACCTCTGGAAATCATATAGTAAAAGAATCATCTATGCAGTACCAGATCAACTAATGGTATCAAATTTAAGATAGCTTTCTTCCTGAAGAAAGTGCATATTCATCATATATACATAGGTTCTTCAACACACACATACAAGTAAACACTGAGTTGCACAAAAAAATCACCTTGTCCGGGTCATCTGTGGCACTTAGATATTTTCCTTCTACTGATACATCGGCTACTGAATTCAACAAATTCTCTCTTGGAATTCTCAAATTATCAAACCTGAAATGCATTTTCCAAACTGATGATCGTAGACGTAGTAGAATAGAATGTGATTCTCCCTGTAATTGAATAAAACTTAAATTATATTCAACTAAAAATATGAGATACTTACCAGATCCGACCATTGTCAACACCATTCAAGCCAAGCTTATGGCCACAATCTGCTATACGTATGTTTGGACAGACATTACCATCTGCATCCCTCAGCTGAGCTATAAAAGCATGGACGCCTTCATTTTTCCCATTCATTTCAAGCTGTGAAAAGACTACAGTATGTGTTGCATGCTAAACATTAATTAAACAGCATGTCAGTAAGAGCAAAGCTGACAAATTTCATTTGTACACAAAATAACAACGAATGAGAAATTCAAGTTTTGGATATTGCTTTTACCTTGGCTGCCCCACCAATCCAGTATTTCTGAGCTGACTCACAGGGAGTATTAATAACAAATTCCCCAGTGCTTGAATCATATTTCGTCACTGTTTCGATTCCTCGAACCTAAATTATTTAAATATGAAGTTACAGTTGTGAAGTGTACAAAAAACCAAGCAACTTTAACGTAAAAACAAGAACAATCTTCTCATACATTACTTCCATGACCAAGCTCAGTCATTGCAAAGCAACCCCTGATCGCATAAGTTTCTGTGTTCTTTAACCACGCATCATGATGACGCTTTGTGCCAAAGAATTGGATAGCTCCACCCCTGAAATAATGAGTTGTTTTGGTTTTAATAGAGATTTAACATCCAGCATTCACCCTTTTATCCAATTTTTTCTTTTTCTTTTTTATTTGGAAAATCAGAGCTTCCCTCTACTATTATCGAGGTAACCGCAACTGTCCCTAGTCCAGGCACTAGGAAATAAATAGTATATTTTCCTAATCCACAAATGAATTTTGAATCTATCATAACAAATCCACATTATGCTCATATAAATTCAGTACCGATTAAACATAGAGCCGGGAAACAGGGGAAACCCCAAGAAATGAGACACTCAAACATAAAGAAACGGACTAATCAGCATTCATCATCTGAAGACCATAAACATCAAATCAAAACATCTTACAAGGCAAATGCAAATCAACAGGAAAACGAACAACATAGATCGAAGCATACCAAAGGAAGAAATGAACACCCATCTTAATCGCAAGAGAGTGATCATAAATCCCAAGCGCTTCAAACATAGCAAACTTCCTCCACCCAGCTTCGATTCCGTCATCAGTCATCCAACCCTTGAAAACGCCATTATCAAGAAGGTAATAAATACGCTTCATCGTCATCTCCCTCTGCTGCTCCATAGAGTGATTGTAATCCGGCGAAACGAAGACCCGGCCACCGGATTCGAGCGGATTAAAGAGCTTGCTCTGAATCATCAGCCCGAAGATCCAGTCCCGATCGGGAAGGTTATGAACATCCAAGAGGCTCCGCATCTGTTTGATGTCGAAAGAGAAGCTCTCGGAAAGCTCTGGAGCGGAGAATTCGAGACATGGATTAGGGTTTAGAAGTGAAGAAGATTGATGACGAAGAAGATGATTTGAGAGAACCTTTGTTCGCCATGAAACTCGATCCATTTGCAGAGAGAATTGAAAATGGCGAAATTCAAAATCAATTTTGTATATCGTAATATACAAACAAAATGGATGGGGCACCGACCTGGTGATTTTTACGATAATATCTGTGCAATTTAGGTGGTGATTGATTAAAAAAAATCGTGACAAAGTCGTGGGTGTCACGTTTCTCAAGGATGGGGCCATTTAAAATAAATAGTATATTCATTAAGTTATTGAGATGATGATTTTCCTCTTCTTTTTGAGATGCGTGTAAGAGTGAATTTTATTGAGAAACTTTCAAAATCATATATAATACAGTACCTTCTTTCCCATCTTATCCTTTGATTAAGGGAACTTAGACTTTTGATTTGGACTTAAATTATAAAAATTGGATTGAGTTATAATTTGATTTGGATTGGATTGGATTGAATTATGAATTTTTAGTTTTTAATTTTTGGTAGGTTGGGTTCATCCTACTTAACCATAAATTTTTTGCCAATTTAAATATAGTATCATCTATATTTTCATCATTTGTTTATATATTTACAAAGTATGAATAGAATTGTTTTATAGAAGAAATATGAGGTTAATACAATTTGATGTGAGATCCTTAACAATGCGTTTGTAAAATGGTTCGAGATTATGTTTTCAAATTAAATTCCATTTTTATCTTCCTATTTGTTGTTTATGAATATGCACTTTTTCTTTATTTACACGATATAAATAGAGTTTTACTTGAATTGACAATTCGCCGCAAGCAAGTTATAGTGTTTTATCAAATAGTCTAGACAACCACGATTGCCTGTAACGTCAGACTCCATTAGAACTTTTTCTTTTTGTACACGCCGTAGATCATAATTGTTGAGTTTAATATGGAAGGATGTTTTTTCACCATTTAATTTGTAATTAACCATACGTAACATTGATTGAGTTTCTTTATTTGTTCTTCACTTTTCTCATTTTATCCTCCCATTCAAGTGTGTCATTTTTTGCTTTAATTATCATCTAATTTTCTTTGGTTATGGGCTTGATAACAAATCCAAATAAAGAGAAAGAGTAGAGAAGTTAAAATATCAAATAAGATAAAATTATATATGCAGTAGCTTTGTCCATTGAATGAGTTAATCAAATACAAAGGATCAAGAAAAATCATAAAAATGATTTCATTTTCCATATCTTTCCCCTCCCAAATAATTCTTCTTCTTCTAAGCATCCAATCAAACTTCATAGGTACAACCTACCTACCAAAACAGCAATAATGGACATGCCACTCCAAGGAACATCATTAAATATTTCCCCAGCAAAAAAAAAAAAAAAAAAAAAAACCACAAATCAGATCACAACAGAAAAAACCACCAAACTCACATCCTTAACAAACATACCCCATTTGAATGTTTCAATTTGAAACATGCTGAGTTTGTTATGAAGAACAGCAGCCACCCTTCTTCATGGCAGAAACATCATCTTTGGAGCCAATGTCAATGGTCTGTCCCTTGGGGAGGACGGTAGGGTCGTCACCAATGTCGAGCATTTTCTTGTTGACGACTCGGTATGTTTGCGTGAGAACTTCGGTGAATGAGTTCTCGACATTAAACGACTCTAGTGCTGATGTTTCCATGAAATAGATTCTCTCCTTCTCTGCGAACGCTTGTGCGTCCTCGGTTGACACTGCCCTCAAGTGCCGCAAATCTGCCTTGTTCCCTACCAGCATTATCACTATGTTGTGATCTGTGTGCCCTCTTAGCTCCTTCAGCCATCTCTCCACGTTCTCGAATGTCACGTGTCGTGTCACGTCATACACTATCAATGCACCTACCGCTCCTCTGTAGTACGCACTCGTGATTGCTCTGTACCTATGTCATGAAAAACAAATTATTTGAGAGACTAAAATAATATCGCCATTTGGGGACTCTCTTTAACATGAGAATTTAGAATGCAAATCGAGTACTTAACGACTCATTCCCTTGGCCTAACAATGCTACATACTTGCTTTTGCTTTTAACACATTGTGCATGTCATTTCAACATGTTTTTGTCTTCATTTACCTACTTCCTAATACAATCCTCAGAAAATTATTCTGTTGTAGGATTGCTCTAAGTCAAACACATTTAATTTTGATATACTTACGATTGAACAACTAAACAAGAATGTGCGTCTACCGAAAGGGTTGGTGGAATTGTGGCTTGGTTAATTGATTATAATCCAATTCAATTCCACGATTATAGGTTTGATTATGCAAAATCCTTATGGCGGTTCTCATTTTATTTGAAAGTAGTAATACCTTCCAAATTAAAACTTGAGAAAAAGAAACCCCTTGTCTTGTTTTTTTTTAGTATAAGTAGGGAGGAGGGGAATACAAATACCGATTCCAGAGATGGAACCCGTGACCGTGGAGTGAAAATGAATTAACATCAAACCAGGATAACAAATCGCGCCACCGCCCATTCGGTGAAACCTCTTGTCTTGTTGATATAAATAGTAGCTATGAATTATGTATATCTTCAAAGATCTCTCATTTGAATCTTAGATAAGACGTTATCATTGTTTACAAACTATTATTTGCTAATGAATAACATAATAAGACATGATTTAGAACAAAATTCAAAAGAGAGACAAAATTTGATAAACAAAATTAAATAAAAAAACAGAAGAAGAGAGAAAAATGGACCTTTCTTGGCCGGCAGTGTCCCAAATCTGAGCCTTGACGATTTTATCATCAACCCGAATACTACGGGTTGCAAACTCAACGCCGATGGTTGATTTGGTTTCCAGGCTGAAATCATTTCTAGTGAAACGTGACAACAGATTCGACTTTCCAACGCCCGAGTCGCCGATCAGCACCACCTTGAACAAATAATCGTAATCGTCATCGGCTCTGTACGCACCCATTTTCTTTTACAATTCTGGGATCTGAATTATTCTAAATACACACTCAGAGATCCCGACAGTCGAGAGGAGGCTGTCGGAGTCGAGAGCAAGGAAGGAAGGGAAGGGAAAGGAACCGAAACCGAAACCGGACACAATTCAAGAACCGTATCCTTGGATTGGAATGTGTTTGGGCTTGTGTTCTTTTGTATCTGCTAAAAAACAACATATGTTGTGTGTGTGTGTTTTTTTTTTTCAGATCCAAAGTTTTCCCGTTCTTGGCTTTTTCAATAATAGCTAATTTCAGGTGGTTTATTTTTGGTATGAGTTTTCATTTTTGACTCATTCCTTGATCTCTTCTTCCGTTGCCTGTTTTACCGCCCAATTTGGACTTGCATTTTTTTAATTAATATTTCTTCCGTTTTCTGTTCATTCAAATTTAATTACCTATTTCCTCAAAATGAGTAAAACAGTTCCTTTCTTGCACTCCAAATTAAGAAGTAATCCATTTATTTGTTGGTGTAAAAATAATGATCATATCTAATGACAAAAATTAAACTCACCCCAAGTTTATCCTAAAGTGAAAAATGAAGTTTCATCCTCTTTAGATTTATCTCAATTTTTTTATTACATCTAGTTATCATTTTAATTGATCAAATGAATTTTGATACCATTTTAAATTAATATGATATTTCATTTTAAAATGAATCTACGATAAATAATAAGAGATTACATAAATTTTTTAAAGTAAGATTCTCTTATCTTTAGCTCTACTTTACGAGGGTTGATTTTGTGGGAATTGAGGAGTCATACAAAATTACTTTGGTTTTTTTGGTCAAAGTGTAAACATTAATTAATGTTCATTCATACCTATAATAATAATAATAATAATAATAGTTGGTGTATACTATTACCCATTTGTTTTGTGACACGCATCTCCCAAATTCTATTATTTTACTATGATTGTTGTTTTTGTATTTATTTTTAATCGTAATGAGATATAACGGGAAGTTTCAGAGAATGGTGGAAAGTTGTTAAATCTTGACGGAGTTCGTTTTATCTTATTAATACATTTTGACGAGGTCAACTTACCCATCAACCAATTTTGAATGTCAAAAGAAAAATATTTTACCACCTAACTATATAATTAAATGTTTACAAAAAATGCATATCTTCATTAAACTTAATTCTAGTATTTGAATTTTCTTTCAATTACTCTTGATTTTGAAGTTTCTATTTTAATATCTAAATTTCTCTTAAAATTATTTTAATCTCTTATCTTTAATTTTTTTCATTATCTACCATTGTTCTGTCGTAGCTTGTATAATCAATATTATTGTAAACTTGTGTACACAAGACAAATATAGGATATGAGCTAGGAGTTCACACAAGATTCCACAAATAGGTAGAAATGAGACATGTATATATGAATTTTAAAACTTAATATCGATTCTCGCGATTGAAAACTCGGTTTGAATTGGTTTACAACCAAATAATGAAATCATTGCGTCATTGACTCATTCACCCATCCAATATTATGGATGCTTGATTGACTCAATATTCAATTGGATTTATCTTTTGACAATTTTTAATTGATCGAAATTTCTCAATTAAGACTAGGCACATGACAATTTTAATTATTAAAATTACACAATTTTAATAGAAATTCAACTCTATCTATCACCACTTTTTTTTTATCTCTTTTCAGGCAAGGTAGTTTCATTACCAATTAAGCTGAAATGATCATAGGTTTATTTGTAGTATTATTTCAAATTGAAACACGAATTGCCTGCTTAATGTGACTACTATTGAGTTGAAATGGTTAAATTACTAAAACTCAAAAGTTTAATGCAAAGAAAAAGTATTCTATCGCCTTCCTAAAAAATTTAAAATAAAAATAAAGTATTTTATCCTTGATTTTCTTTTTTCTTTTTTGAACTCATTCATTCCCTTTTCTTTTTGAAGTTTGAAAACAATCTAGAATTTCCAAATATCTATATCCATATGAAAAGTTAAAAAAATTTAACAAAATAAAATATTAATTTAGCTCCCACAAACTTCCCACCAACAAAAGCAATAACATATAGTTGTTTTCTTTTCCCATGAGTAGAACTAGAAGTAAAAAAAAAAAAAATTAAAAATTAAAAAAGAAATCTCACAATAAACTTCATATACATATAGGTTTGGAAGTATAAAAGCATCAACCCTTCGATATTAAACAAGAAGATTAATATAAAAGCATGAACAATGAGCAATGCCAGAATTTTTGAAGAGGAGCCGAAGTCTGCCACCAGTGAAATGCAAAGACATGAATCCAGCTCAAAGAAACACACACTTTTGTGCCTTTCCTCGCTTTCTCTTCGGTTTGGTGGCTGTAGAACAACCTTGATGGCAGCATCAAACACAACCTTGACATTCTGCAAAGCACAACAATACGTGTTCAACGACGGTTAAACTTCCCATTGCTTGATTCGAGTTCTTAGCATCATTGAACTCTGTCTAGGCTACTTGCAGAGCCTAAATCTTAAAAGTTGAAATTTAGGAATAACTATTTCTTGAGCAAAACTTTAAATGACTGTAAAATGACATATTTTAAAGATCAAAGATTTTCTATTATTGCTCTTTTCAGTCAAATGACATTTAGTTTTCACTTTCAATTACCTGCTGAGTTTTGGAGCTGCATTCTATGTAAACCGCAGCACCAATTGATTTCTTCAGTTCTTCACCCTGTCAAATAAGGCAATCAAGCATTGTTTATCCTATCAAATCCATGAATTCGACAACCAATACGAGAAGTGGTTCGTTTTCAAGTAATACCTGTGCAGTCGTGATCGGTACAGCGCCCGGATGGCTAGCTAGAAACTTCTTGTCATCCCTCAAATCTACAATTAAGTAACCATTTAAACATCAAATGACCCCTCAAAATTTTCTCAATTTTTTGTTATCTCCCTGATGTGTTTGAACATAATTATGTCGTTACCAAGTTTGGTTCCCACTAGAACAATCGGTACGGTCGGAGCGTAATGCCGCAACTCGGGGAGCCACTGTGAATTGGGAAATCAAATAAGAACACTGTTATTCTAATAATAAGCGGTTCTTTAACAATAGCCAATGATAATCAACCTTCTTGGAGATATTTTCATAGCTAGCTTTGCTGATTAGAGAAAATGCCAAAAGAAACACATCTGCACCTCTATAACTCAAAGGCCTCAGCCTGTTGTAATCTTCCTGCCCTGCATTCACCAAAAAACCCTAACAATTAAGGGCTTCATTTTCTTTCTTGAAACATGAGTTCACTCATTAACCAATCAGCCTAAATTTCACTTAACTGAAACCCAAATTGTCAAATACCAAGCCAAATGCAATCCTCACAAACAGAAACACCAATTCAAAAACTATATACGAAGGTTCCTGATAAGAACCCAAGCTCTTATTCTTGAGATCACTCACGGCCCAATTCAAAATAACGAAATACAAAGATAAAACTAAGTTTAAGGTACTTGAACCCTCTTATTCTTGAGATCACTCACAACCCAATTCCATAATGATCAAAATGCTTGATATCTGTTCCCCTAAACAACCTCACTATTTATAACTAAATGTCTAATAAACTCCCTTAGGTATTAAATATCCCTTATGAAAACCATATCAGTTTCAAGGGGCACCTTAGTTGGCAGAGACTTGAGTCTCCAAAGTATGCTCTCTTGAAGGTCTCAAGGTATCGTAGAATTTCCTTAAACTTTGTTGCACTACGATTACTTAGTCAAGGGTCTTTTTTCCCCGTCAGCGAGCGAGGTCTCTTAAAACCTCTAAAAACTAGTTAAAATATGTAATTGAGTTTTATATTTAGTATTGAGCTTTTTTTATGTATTTTGAATTATATGTTGTATTAAGGTTTTACGAGGGTGTACTATATAAACTCTCTTAAAACCCTAACTCATTTGACAAACCTTTTATATTCTTATCATCTAAATAAAACTCTTTCTCCCCTCTTGTTTGGAGGTGACCACAAGGTTAACAAACCACATAAATGTGTGTTCTTTGTGTATCACTCTCTAATTCTTGGTTGTTGACTATGATTTTCATAACACATAAGCTCCCAAGGTATGCTACGAAGAGATATCAATTTTGAAACTCACAATTCAGCTTAATCATAAAATTCTTCGTTGTCTACTACGTGTGTGCTTTGGGACGGGTGCAGATGCCGGGTACATAGTGGGGTAATTTCCCGGTTATCAAAAATACATAAACAAATAAAGTATATACAAAGTTAAGTTTCTCACCAGCAGTGTCCCAAAGGCCCAAATTCACAGTGCTGCCATCAACCACCACATTAGCGCTAAAATTATCAAAAACCGTCGGCACATAATCCTAACACAAACCGCCCAAATCAGCTCAAACCTTCCATCAACAACTAAAAATGAAGAAAAAACAAAACAAAACAAAATCGAAAACTCACAGTTGGGAAAGTGTTGCTAGTGTAAGAAATGAGCATACAAGTCTAGAATTTAACAAAAGTGTTATTGTTAAGCTGAAACTCCATAGTAACAAAAATCAGCCAGAACAACTTACTCTAGAATTTAAACCACACAGCTAATACAAACTAAAACCTGAGTAAGCCTGAAAAGGAAGAACATCATTGAAAAAGATCTCCCTACACAACCAGGATAAAACATTTAAACATTTATTCAATCAAAAGTACGAGTTTGTATGACTGATAATTCAGATTCAAAAAGAAAATTAATAAATAAATATATGATGAATTCTTGATATGATGTAAAGAGTAAACCCATAAAGATAATTTGTTGAACTAAAAACAACCGAGAATCAAGATACCACATACCAAGAAGTTGATTGCTTAACTATAACTATGCATATCGTTCTAAACAACAAACTTTAACTTTGCTCGAAGTAATGCCATAGACGTAAGATGGCTTTGTGAAAATAGATTGAAACTAAGTCAGACACCGAGAGACATCGAAAGAATTAAGACATAAGAAGTGTATACAAAATAATGTTACAAGTCTGTCTCTCGAATCTGAAACCTTAAGAGGAGTACACATTCACCATTTAAATCTTCAACCATTGTGTTACCCCTTTAATTTAATTCATGACCTACTATTTTTTTTTTTTTTTTGAAACAAGGGTAACCACGCCCGTCCTTAAGCCCATCGAGAGACATCGAAGAAGTAATGTCACAGCTGAGTCTTCAACCTGGGACTTTGAGAGGAGTATACTTTCAAAGCCCAAATTTTTAATCATTATGCTACTCCTTGGGGACATTCATGACCTACTAATTATCGATACATTTTATATACATTGAGTTATTATTTTAGTTATTAACCAACCATTAGACCATAAGGATTAGTTGAAGTCAATTTTATATTTGCATAGAAAATGGGAAAGATGATTGATTGACCTAAGACAAAAAAGCCACCCCACGTTGAATGGCAGAGAACGGGCAATGCACAACATGTGGCTCCACGCGCAAAGCAAACACCATTAAAGTCAAACCAAACAAAAAATCAAATGATGAATATATGGAAAAATAGGCATTATCACAAATCTGTGGTCTACAAAAATGTCTGAAATACATCACATAACTAAGAACTAAGAACTACACAAACAAAACAAAACAAAACAAAACAAAACAAATGAAGGAAATAATAATGAAAATGAAACAAGGAATCAACAAGGGATTTGATGAGTAAACCATCGAAGCACCTTGATGGGCAGCTTGACAAGCCCCACTGCCATATTAGCAAGCCCAGCACAGCACACACAACACGGGCACAAGCAACTCAGCACAGATCTGCAATCAAAATCCAATCCCCAATTTCACCAAATCAAAATTAATTAAAAACCCATTTAGAGTAGCTATTTATTCTTTTGAATTTTGGTTTTCAAAAATTAAGCGTAGCATTTATTTTTTTGAAAACTGGAAAATTGATATAACCGGGTAGATCGTTGGCACGCCCTTAGACTGTGACAACTTGATATCTCAGAGAGTACCCTACAGATCTGTGAAGGAACCATGCTTTAAAGTCCATATCTTGGAAAAAAATTAAGCCTATAATTACTTCAAACTTATGGTTTCTCATACTTATATTAAAGAAAATATTATAAAATTTATAAAAATAAGCTTAAATTTAAATAAACTGAAAACCCTAAAAATAAATTTAATTTTTTTGTTGTTGAAAGTCTCTAATTTACAACGAGAAAATGCTTAAACTAAAAAAATACTTGAGTATCCTAAGTCTGGAACTCGGAAAGTAGGACTTTAGATACACGTGAGCGATGCTCCGATTTCTCAATTTTGTAAAAGGAAAAAGAAAAAAGCAATAAAAATTGAAATCAAACTCACCCGATGATCCAAATTACGGCACCTACGACTGATAAAACCAATGCAACCAACGCAAATGGCAGCCCCAATAAGAACCCCAATGGCCTGCAATCGCCCATTTTTCTTTCTATTTTTCTGATGAAACTTTTTTGGAGAGATTTTCTATATAATATATATATATCCACTTTGGCGGGTGAATTGACGTGGCTGCCCTTCAATACGATGACGGGCAGATCTGGGGATTAGAATAGTCAAAGGGTAGTTTCGGAAAGTGGGGGATTGTTTTTTTAATGTTCTTGGGTATTTCTTTGGGATTTAAATTCCACGACGGTTCCAACTTTCAAACTTTGATTATTTTAAATTTCAAACCCATCTCCGGTTCGAGTTGAACCAATCAAAGTGAGAATGGTATTTTATAGTTAGGTTTATGAATTTTCAAAAATGTCTAATAAAAACTTGGGCCTTGAAAAGTATTAAAGAATTTGGCCCAACACTTAGGAATCAAGCCCGACCCATCAAGCAACGCCAAGCCCATTAGGGCTTGACACTCAATCCGGTATCAAAATACACTTTATTTTAGTCTTTACTTCGTGAAGTTTTTACTTAATCCTCATGTTTCAAAATCACATCTTTACCCTTTTTCTTTATGAGTGACGCAATAATTTCATTGTTTGGTTGTGACCAGTTCAACGCCAGCGTCATAAGTTTGATTCCGAAAATTGGTATTTGTCTCCCTCCTCCAATATGTACTAAAAAAAAATTAAAAGAAAGTGTTTTTTTATACCGGATTGAGTGTCGATCCCCAATGGGCTTGGCGTTGCTTGATGGGTCGGGCTTGATTTCTAAGGTGTTGGGCTCAATTCTTTAAATAAATATACGAAATGTAGACATTATCGTACAATTTCCCTTATTTAATTTTGGACATGGAGAGTATAATTGACTACAATGAACTTATTTTTTTTTTTTTATAAAAATATAGTTAATTGGTATCATTGAGTACTATCACATACTGTTTTCTAATAATTATATTAATGAATATTATTTTCTTATAATAGTGATATTAATGAGTATTTTATAATACAATTCTAAAATTCAATAATGATTATAGAAACAAATATTTTAACATTTAGTTACATTTATAATTATTTTGTGAGATGAGTCTATTTAGTTTAGTTTTCAATTTTTTTAATTAATTTACTCTTCACTCTATCTAAGTCAACTAGTGAGTGCTCAACTATTATCACAAAACCTACCGTTCAATTTGTAGAAGTATAGTTTCTACAAATGGTTAACTTGCATTTTCCATTTCCTTTCTATTTCCATTCATCTGTTCATTTAATTACTTTTTATTTTTCGTTTAAGGAATAACATTCTACATTTTTATACATTTCTATACCTTTTCTAAATTATTTGGTTGACTCTCAAAGTTTCTCCACTAAAACATAACTCAACTAATTAATCTGATATATAATTTACGTACATAATATGAGGAGTTCGGCTCCTTTTGGGTCTTATAATTTAAATTTATTTTTAATTTAGTTTAAATAATAAAAAAAATTAATTGTCGAATAGGAAAGTTCAGTTTTATTTTACCTACTATCTTTACTGCTATGGGTGGATCTAGCTAATAAATATTAGGTGAGGTTTATAATAACGATGACTTTACACATAAAATGATATTAAAAGAATTTTGGGACCGAATGAGTCGGTGACAGCATGATGATTTCATTGTTTGGTAGAAATTCACTTCAGTACCAAAATCATGAATTCAATCCCGAGAACCGGTATTTGACTCTCATTTATTTTTTGAGAGCAGAGGCAGCTAGTCCTTGTTGGTTTTTTTTAAAACTTTTTTTTTTTACAGAAGAAAAGCATCCAACTTAACTAATTACTATTCTAGCTTTATAATATTTCCTCATATAAATGTTTAATGTTTGCATATTGCTAATGTGAAATGATATAGAAGAGGTATATATTGATATATTTTTTACACAGTAGATATATCGAGTTGTCAGAAAGGCTGTCATGTATTCAAACAAATAACTTTCAACCACAAAACCTTTCAGAAAGTTGTTTCTATGAAAGACAAAATAACCTCTTCTCCACACATTCATTTACATGCAATGCTTTATTTGGTCTTATATTCTTCAAAATATCATATATATATATATATATATATATATATATATATATATATATATATATATATATATATATATATATATATATATATATATATATATATATATATATATATATATATATATATATATATATATATATATATATATATATATATATATATATATATATTTTCTCTCTAATATATGCCCTTGAACATGAGCAATTTCCCCCTTTATTCTTTTTTAGTTCTTCCATGAAAAACTTATTCTATTTTATTTTAATAATAACAAAAAAAATAATCATGAGATACAATAATTCATAAAACATTGATGATGAAATGTTTAATAACTAATATTTTAGGTTGAAATATCATTTTGGTCCTTAAAATTTTAAATTTCTAGTTGTACTCATTAAATTTGGATGTTTGTTCCATTTTGATCTGATGTTTGTTCTAGATCCTTCTACTATAAAATGTTCAATTTTTAATTTATATACGGATATGAATTAATTTTTATGTAATGGTTATCGTGAATTGAATTGAGCTGTCCAAACTCATGAGGGTTATGCCACCTTAATTAAATCGCTATTAATTAAACTCTAAAACTGAAGACAAAGCTAAACATATTCTGAATCGGATTGATTTTAGATTGATTTTTCAATTTTTCAAGTGGTTGGAACCATAAGTGACCCTAAAAATTGATAATGAAAGCCAAACCCATATTACAAACAACAACAATTATTGCAGGTTTTGAGGACCAATTTTACATGTTTGTCCATGTCTGCCTATCTATGTCCTTTCTCTTGGCCTTGTACTAACAATCAAATTATTTCCATCTATTGCTTTCTTACACCCAATTTCATTCCCAAAATTTTCTTCACATTTAGAGTTTCGATACCATATGGCGTGTAGCTCTCGTGGTCTGGTCGTGTTCTAGATTTGAAACGAAATGTCCAAGTCCATGGCGAATCTTCTAAGAGTCCCAATCCCATCACATATATAAATGAACTTACATTATATATAGAACGACAAATTTACTCCAGATCTCCACATTAATATGATAGTGTCCACTTTAAGCATAAGCCCTCACCATTTTGTTTGTAATCTCAACATATATATATATATATAGTCATACATACTCTCTAAATAGTTTTTTGTATATAACCTTTGTTATAACAAAGTCTTTATTGTTGTGACCACTCTTGTCCATGCATGTCTTCATTAATAAAGTTAAGCAAGAAATTAGTAACTATATGGGTTGAAAATTGTAATTTGAAGAATAAAGTTCAATATGAGTATATAGTTTACATTATTGTAGCTCTTTTTTGGCATGATTCTTTTTATGTTGTCTTTACTCGGATGTGGTTGTCTGTTCTTTCAAGTTTATTTTTCTTTAAATTACAAAATTTATGACAGATTTCATTGTTTATCAGAATATTTTTTTACTTTATAGTAGAAAATGTGTTTTTCTTTTTCCTCCATAAGATTCTATTCGGTAGGCAAGTTTGAAATTTTTTTGGTTTTTTTCTTCTTATTATTCAATTCATTTGAGTAACTACTCTAAAATAATATGAAAATCAAATATCAATTTTAGATTCAAACTTACTTTCCTTTCTTATGGGTTAATATATATATATATATATGAGTTTTTATTTTTAATTTTCTTTAAAGAAATACTTTATATTAATTTTCTCTACCAATTTTAGAAATATAATTATATTACGTTTTTTCTTCCGTTAAAATTACTATTATTGTTGTTATTACTAAAATGATTAAACTAATTTTAATTAAAACTTACATCAAAATTATCATAGAGACTGATTTTAAATTTTACTAAATAAACTAGTATTAAAATTGAATATTTGAAAATAAATGGATCAAAATTAATAAATTTAAAGTATAAAGAGTAAAATGGTGTTTTAACTCTTCATTTGTATTTTTACTTCAAAACTCAATTGATATCCAAGGGATGGGAATGAGGTGGTTTTATTGATAGCATTTCTACTAAATTTTAATGGTACTAGTGATATTTAGATTAGGTTACAAGTTGGATCTTTGATTGTATATAGTTACAAAAATGTACTAAGATGTGTTAGAAAAAGAAAGAAAACTTTAATAATTTTGCACAAATTTAAGTCCCATCAAAATCTGATAGATGTTGTTTGACATAATTAACGATAAATGAACTTTTATAATTCCTCTTCAAACTAATCTTTCATTTTTAATCATTCAAAATAATCATTCATTTCTAATCATCAAAATAATCACCCAATCCTAACCGCATTTAAACGAACTATTTTCTACAACTCTATACAAAACTCATAATCCAAATTTTTTTTTTGAAAAGTGGGAAATCGGAGCTTCGTTCTCCTATACCCGAGACGTCACTGGCCCGTCCCTAGACTGTGGCACCAGAATACTTCGAAGGGTATTATAGTTTAAGCGCTTTCCAACGACCTCAAAGCAAAGATCTCTCAAAGAAGTATGTTTTGAAATCCTTAGCTCCAACCGCTGGGTTGTCCCTTGGAGACATAATCCAAACAAATTATTAACTATAACCCTTCTGTGAATAAGCATCCAAATGAGAAAACTCAAAATTCTTATCTTTCAAAATAACTCATCATTTATAATCACTCTATAATTCCACATCCAAACGCCTTCATATTGTCATTTCAATAATTTGATATATAAAAATGTGTGTGGATGACGAGTTTTGGAAATAGAATAACATTGCTAAAATTTAATATATAAGAGAACCCAACTTAAGATATATGTGATATTATTTGATATCACATAAATTTTTTATAAAAAATATTTATTAAAAAAGGAAATATAAAGAAAAGAAAAATTATGCGACACACAAATAGTGTCACTGTGTTAAGTTGTGTTCCCCAGCTATAACAAATTTGATAAAGATAAAACTCAACTTAGATTGAAGGATTATAACAGAGTGTGACAAACACTCGTATGAATAGAGTGGTTAAAGAAATTTTATGGCAAAATTTTTTTTTAACAGAATTATTGGTATATATATAGTAGAAAACTTTCATTACTGGTTCGGCCTCAATGCGAAAATAAAACGGAGCACCTAACAACGTATCTTCACAGACCAAGAACTACGAGATCGCCCCTTTCATTCTGGGATGACGGAGGGATCATACCAGCCTTTTTTTTTCATGCTTTTTCTGGAGGTCTGGAGAAAGCTGCAATCAATAGGATTTTCTTAATCCTCGCTTCCCGAAAGCGAAAGGAAGAACTTGAAATTCTTTTTCCTTTCTTCCGCAGGGACCAGGAGATTGGATCTAGCCGTAAGAAGAATGTTTGGCTGATAAATAACTCATTTCTTTGTCGTCGACCCCCTCAGTCACTACGAACACCCCCGATCAGTGCAATGGGATGTGTCTAGCTATTTATCTATCTCTTGACTCGAAATGGGAGCAGGTTTGAAAAAGGATCTTAGAGTGTCTAGGGTTGGGCCAGAAGGGTTTCTTAACGCCTTCTTTTTTCTTCTCATCGGAGTTATTTCACAAAGACTTGCCATGGTAAGGAAGAAGGGGGAACAAGCACACTTGGAGAGCGCAGTACAACGAACAGTTATATGCTGCGTTCGGGAAGGATGAATCGCTCTCGAAAAGGAATCTATTGATTCTCTCCCAATTGGTTGGACCGTAGGTGCGATGATTTACTTCACGGGCGAGGTCTCTGGTTCAAGTCTAGGATGGCCCATCGACAGGAGAGATCGGTTGAAAATTATGAAAAATTGAAATAGACTTGATGTTTTATTTGGATTGTTTATGAGAGGTGGAGAACTTGCATCAAATTTAGAAAATAATTATAAACAAGATTATGTTTTTTAAAAAATTAATAAATATAATTATTGATATTAATAAATAGTATTTTTTTTTTACAATCTATTAATAATTAGTATTTTTTTTTTTTGCAAAGTTAATTTTTTTTTATTAAAATTCGTAATTATTAATTTTACATTAATGCCATATTGCCCTTTATCATATTTAATACTCAATTTTCGAATTAAAACATCCATTTAAAACATATTTTCCATCCTCTTATTAATAAGTAGTATTACGTACTTGTGAAAGTAGTAGTATTAATGATTATAGATATAGATATTTTGAATTTTTCTATATTTATAATTATTTTGAGCCAAAAACTTATTCAATACAATTTTTAAAAAGATTTAGGGTGGCTTTCTCGAAAATTTTCAGAAGTTGCACGTAGGATTGTGGCCAATCCAAACATTATTTTATTCTTATCATATTGATTATTTAGTTGGTTTTTTTAGTACAATTATTTAGTTGGGTTGCTCATAGATAAGAGTAATCTGAATTTTGTCCATTCAAAATAAAGAATTTAAGATAGCTTTATCTTTGCAAATTAAGTAATACATTAGTTAAACTCAAGGTTCTTTGTGATTTGGATGTTATTCAGTTAACTGAAAAACATAGATGATATACTTTTATAAAAAAGATTAGCACAAATGTAGTAAAGGTCTCTATTTTATAAGGAGCCAACCCATTTAAGTTCATTTGATGTGACGTATAATATGATAATCAAAATCTTGTAAAAGATAAAATATGATAAATTTATCTTTCTTCATTCGATAACTAATTTTCTTCTTTTTTTGAAGTCAATCAAAGGATAAATTACTAAGTTTGGTTCCAAGTCAACCGATTGTGTGTTTTTTTTAGTACATACGAAGCGGGGACAAATATCAATTATTGAGATTGAATTTGTGACGATTTACAACCGAACAATAGAACCATTGCGCCACTGACTATTTTGTACAAATTTCGTGTTTTATGGTCATTAAAAACTTAAAATGTATCTAATAAGTCAATGATATTTTTAATTATGTGTGAAGTCATTGATTAATTTCATATTTTAAAAAATTAAACAATCTATCGATAGAAGTGGATGTCAATTGACATAATATATTACTTAATAATTAAAATGTTAATGATCAATTTTCCACAACAAAGTATAGTTTAATTTTTTTTTTAAACTAAATTTATGTCTAAAAAAAATCAATCCAATATCTCAGAATAGACATAAAATTTCCGAAAAAGAAAAAGAAAAAAAAAGAATAGACATAAAATTAAAAAAAAAAAATGGAATCTATTATACACAAAATAAAAAATTTAAGAATTAACAATTTTCCATCACAAAATATTGTTTAATTTTTTAAAAAAAGTTTAAAGCTATATAGAAATCTAACACTACAATTTATTTGGGTCAATTCAAATATTCAGAAATTTGGATCACTGGACTCTCTCTCTCTCTCTACTAACAAAAGCTTTTGAAATTTCTTGAAGTTCATATGCAAACCAAATCTAGAACATATATATGGTCTTTTCCTAGTTCTTCCTAGTGGAACTTAACTGACATTAATACTAACTTATGTTTGTAATATTTGTCTATTTTTAAAAAAAGAAAAAGAAAATCTTAGTTTAACAATAATATTTGAAAGGTAACACAAAGATTCTAATTTTGTAAATTTTTAATTACTAGATTATATAAGACTCCAATTATGCCTTTTTTTAGCCTAATATTTGTCTATTTACAATGAAATTGAAGTTGTGCTTATTTTATTTGTATGTGTTTGAGATAAGATTGTAAATTAATATTTAAGGCTCAATTTGATAACCATTTAATTTTTTGTTTTTTATTTTTAAAATTTATATTTATCTTTACTCAAATTTCATAAAATGTGTGACATTTTTTTATAATGTATTCATCTTTCCTTAAAAAATATGTGAATGATAACAAATTTTAAAAAATAAAAAATAAAAATTTGGAAGCTTTTTTTTTTCTTTCAAATTTTGGTTTGGTTTTTACAAATATAAGTAAGATAATATAAAGTTCTAATTAAAAAAAAAGTAAGATAATTGTGATGTTTATACAATCAAAAGCCAAAAACAATCAATATGCTAATTAAGCTATACTGCTGTTGTCATTCCATGTATGAAATAAAACAAAAGAGACCAAGATAAATTTGTAAAATCCACATAAAATAAATAAGGTTAAATATTTACAAATTTGATCTCAAACATTATTTTAAAAAAATATAGAATTTACTATTTACTATTTATGAAACTAAGTAGTTGAAGTAACGGAGTTAGTTATCCATATGTAAATGGACTGGTTTGTATTTTGTGTTATGATTTGCTGAATAAAAATTAAGTTTTCAATTTTCAAAACATAAAGATATAAATAAATAAATAATTGCAATTTAATTTTAATTTGAACTTTTTTTTATCCAATTAGCTTCTTCAGGGATTATTGTAACCAAGGAAGAGTAAAGTTCCACTAACATCAAATTCTAACTATTTCTTAGGTTTTTATACAAAAAAACGAAGTATTCTAATCAATTGTCATTTATTTAAAAATTAATTTTCTATAAATTATTTTTGACATTTCAATACTAAGTAAGACCGTAAAATTTGTCGAAGTGCGCGCAGAATAACGTAGACAATAAATATATTTTATTTATTGAGAGATTAATTTGTGTTCAAATGAGTTAGAGAGCACATGATAAAACATCCCTTTCTTGTTTGAGTGTGCAACAAATATATACATTACATGTTTCTATGTCAATCAATTTCGTATCCCAATCCCTGTCTGACATCTTCTCCTCTCTTATTGAAGCTTTTTGGCAAAAACAACTATTTAGTTCACGAGCAACCACTTCCAACCCCAAAAATAAATTTACAAAAAAAGCCCATCCACATGCAAAAGTTAGTAACTTTTGAAAATAAATATAAATAAATAAATAAATTGTCGTATTGTATACAGAACAAAAACGTTCAAACAAAATCTCTTGACGCCCCTAAGATGTACAAAATTCATGTGTGGCCAAAACTTATTCTAAATTCCAATCTAAAAAACAAACCCTTTTTCTCCATTTCTACTAAATATTCTTCTTTTGCTTCAATCAAACCAATACCCAATTGAAATCTCTCTATGATTTCATGCAAAGTCACTAACTTTAATTATTAGAGTTCAAGTTCTTGAATTCTCTTCTTCTTTTAATAGGGTTTGGAACTTTGTAATGCTTGCAGTGTCACCTTCCAGGAGTTGCAGCAACAATGAAAAACAAAGAGAAGTTGAGAACTTTTCGATTGAGGCCGATTCTTTTCCCGATTTCGACGACGACAGCAACTTGCTCAACAGCATCAATTTTGATGATCTTTTCGTGGGAATCAACGAAGGAGATGTGTTGCCCGATTTGGAGATGGATTACGAACTCCTCGCCGATTTCTCCGTTAGCAGCGGTGAGGAATCGGAGGTCAACGCTCCGATCTCCTTGGAATTAAAATTCGACGACAATTCAAAGAGTAAGAATAACAAAGATTTGGTTAAAGATGGAGATAAGATCAAGAACCAAAAGCCTTCTTCTCATGGGAAGAGAAAAGTTAAGGTAATTAATTTTAATTGGGTGCGTTCAATTAAGGGTTTCGGGTAGATCTAATTAAAGAGAATGCAAAAAAGTTACTAACTAACAAAATGGTTAACGACGTGCTGGTTAATGGTTTGGTGGTAATTCAGTTTAACATTATCAAAGATTCGATCATTAAAGTCGATATTTGATTCTCGTATATTTGAGAGTCATATCACTTTCTATATACGATTTGAGTCCCCAATTTATACTAAAAAAGTTTGTAACTTTGTGGGAATTGCAGGTGGATTGGACACCGGAGCTGCACCGGCGGTTTGTACAAGCAGTTGAGCAGTTGGGAGTGGATAAGGCAGTGCCTTCTAGAATATTGGAGCTTATGAAAATTGATTGTCTCACTCGCCATAACGTTGCTAGCCATCTTCAAGTACTCGCTAATTTCATTCTTTTTAATTATAATTATATTTTATGAAAAACTTAAACCTATTAACTTCAATTTCTATCCATTATATTTTGCTCAAAATTTTTGTGATACAATGATTTCAGTGATTAATTATAAATCAATTCAATATCGACTTTAGAATGAGTATTTGTATTAAAAAAATATATTCATATATATATATGTAATTTGACCTTACAACATTTAGAAATGAAAATGGTGATTTAGAAATGAAAAAAACAAAACGTTAAATTTTAAATATTAAAAATAATTCATTTCAATAATAGGAGGGGATGGATCTATAATTAAATCCTTGTACTTCTTCTTTTAGGTTTTTTGCTGGATTAATTAATGAGTTTCTTTTGGTCATGGGAATCATCAAATTTGGAGAAACAAAGGTTGAATATTTATTTTTATTTTTATTTTTATTTTTCAGAAATATAGGTCACATCGGAAACATTTGATGGCACGTGAGGCGGAGGCGGCGGGTTGGAGCAGAAGGCGGCAGGTGTACGGAACCGCCGCAGGCGGCGGCGGAGGAAAGAGAGATATCAGTCCATGGGCCGTACCGACCATGGGATTTCCGCCCATGCATCATCATCCACATTTTAGGCCCTTACACGTGTGGGGTCATCCCACAATGGATCAATCTCCATTGCACGTGTGGCCTAAGCACCTCCCTCATTCACCACCTCTCCCCACTCGGCCGCCGTCGACATGGCCACACGCCGCCGCTCCTCCGCCGCATGACCCGTCCTACTGGCCGCACCACCACCACCCACGGGTATAAGAAAAATTTATACTTTTTTTTTATTGTATTGATATATTAATATTGTTTTTTTTAGTATATATTCTATGTTTTTTGTTTCGTCCAATTAATACAAATAATTATCATTATTTATATATACTTGATTAAATCTGATTAATGTAACAACTTTGTTTTGCATCTCAACATTTTGTACTCATAAGTTATACAAATGTTTTAGATTTATTTTTAATGTTGTGTTAAAAAGAAAAATCAATAAACTAATAATTTCTTAAGTATAAGATAGTTTAACATTTTTTTGATGTTGAGATGTTTTGAACTATATTGTATTACAATTGTACAGAAGTGCACAATATAAATTCTTTTAAAACTTTAGTTGTATTTGATCAATTTGTAGTTTTGTTTTCTTAACAAAAATAGTTTTTTTCTTTTATGTTTATAGATGTTGTTAACATGATGTTGGTGAACCAAGTGTTATATTATTTATCATTTTTGTTTTCTCTAAATTGTGGTTTTGTTTATTCATAACCGTTGAATTTTGTGTTTTGTGTTGGGTATAGGTTCCAAATGGTTTAACCTCAGGAACGCCATGTTTTCCACAGCCTATGCCGACCACGGTAATTATTATGTCTTTTTTTCACACATGTTCTTGGAGTTTTTCTATTTGTCTCTTTGCTTTAATCACACCTTTGATTCCATTTTAAGAAATAATCTACTAATTACCAAAAAGGAAAGGCTGAGGTAATTCCGATTATTTCATCTTAGATTAGGAAAATTATGTTAAGTTTTTAGGGCTTGTCATTCTAGATTCACTCATGACTATTAGATTGTCTACCAATTTGCCTTCATTTTCGATAATATAATACATGTTTCATCGCTAAGAGTTTGTATAAAAAAAGAAAAATGGATGAGTTTTTTTTTATAAAATAATTATTAAAGTTGATAAATTTTAAAGTATTTGCATGATTGTATTTATAGTTATTAAAATGTTTTAATAGGGTATCATAAATACTCATTAATATAATATTATGTATTATTAATATAGTATTATTTTTTGGTAGACGGGATATTTGATTTATTTTTTAATTGAACATATTTTATGAGAGATCATATATCATCTCAAATGTGTATGTTATTATTTGTTGTTTTTTTTTTTTTTTTTTGAGTTACAACTATTTGGGGATGGGGATTTGTACCTGTGACCTCTTAGTCATCGGGTGTACACTGATGCCGTTGAGCTATTGCTCGTGTGACAAAAAAAAAACTTTGAACTTTAAAATATCAGTCACCTTATATGTACGTGATTAAATCAAGGATGTCAAACAAAATTTGCTAAAATATCAGTCCCTATACTTTGAACTTTATTTAATTTTAGTTTATATTATTTCAAATTGTCTCTGTATTAGGCTTCTCATTAATGTTTATTTAATCATGTTAAAAATATAAAAAAATTCTTTAAATTAAGAAAATGCGGTTGATTGTATCCTTCTTTATACTAAAACAATAATAGTTTTTTTTTAATGTTAATTAATGTTCCATATTAATTTATGAGTGCAGAGATTTGGTGGCGCAGCGTTCTCAGTTGTCCCACCGCCGCATCCAATGTACAAAGTGGACCCCGCCGCTGCCGGCCGTTCGCCGACGCAGCCGCCTCTCGACTCTTATCCTGTAAGAACAAAACTCAATCCCCATTTTTAATTTAAATTTCAAATCATAAATTGTAAAAATAATAAGAAGAAGAATAAAGGTAAATTATACATTTAGAGAATTTAACCGCTATTGTTTTAAAATTTATTCTATATGATTTGTAGAAAGTTAAATTTAGTTTTTGTAATTTTAAAAATTCAATTTTAATTTTTATGATTTGATAAAAACTAAAAATAATCTTTATCATTGGTAGATGTCGATAAAGTAAGTGAACGCAGGTGATTAATGAACATGTAACAGTTTTTTTTAATAAATTATTTAACTTACAATGTCATTATTGACATGAATAACTTCCAACAGATTACGAATGACAAGTATTACTTTTTAGCTTTTATCAAATCATAAGATCAAAATTTTATTTTATTAAGCATGAGATTATATGTACAATTTTTTTTTTCTCCAAAAAAATTTTAATTAAAAAAATAATATGGGGCAATGCAGTCAAAAGAGAGTGTAGATTCAGCCATTGGAGATGTTTTAGTGAAGCCATGGCTGCCACTTCCTATCGGCCTTAAGCCTCCGTCTTTGGACAGTGTCAAATCGGAACTCCAACGACAAGGCGTTCCCGGAATTCCACCCTTTGCCTCCGCTTGCACCGCCGTGTAGTTCTAGGTTTCAGCCCATTTTCGCCGGAAAGCTCTTGAATTAATTTGACGACATTTCTATGTACGTACTCTTTGAGTATTAACATGAGCGAGAGAACAATTTTCTTTTTTGTTTTTGTTTTTGGTAAATGCCAGTGTAATAATTATTATAACAGTGACAACGAATAATAAAAAAAAAAACCAATGTGCCACCAAGAGGAAGAGCAAAACTTGAAATTTACCTAACGAGTATCGAATTTTTATATTTATAAATATTTTTTTGATTAGTTAATTTTCCATAGAAAAGTATATATTAATTTTCAACTAGATAACCTAATTATTAAAGAAAAATGCTTATTTAAATAAATATTTTTACGAGAAAAAAATTCCATCAATAGTTTAAATCGAGAAAAAGAAACTAATTTAAAAAAATAAAATAAGAAAATATAAACAAAGTGGAGTGTATTAGAGAATATGGGGTTCCACCTCAAAACCAATTGGTAATGAGGGGAGTAACTCATATCTCTTTTATATTGATGTTGGACTCCCCACTTTTTCAATGTGGGACAATTGAGATCTCAACATGCCCCCTCAAGATGGTGCCTCTTTTAGGCTCACCAATCTTGAATCGGATCTCAATTTCATTCTTATTGGACCGATACCCGTTTGGGCTTTTATGGGCTCTGATACTATATTAGAGATTATGGGGTTCCACCTCAAAACCAATTGGTAATGAGGGGAATAACTCATATCTCTTTTATATTGATGTTGGACTCCCCACTTTTTCAATGTGGGACAATTGAGATCTCAACAGAGTGTGGTGGGGATCGAAAAAATAGGGATAGAGAAAATTCCAATCACAGAGAATTTCCTCCTCATTCACTCCTTCATTCTTTGCCTTCGCGAGGACTCACTGCTTGTTAGGGGCGAGTCTTCTGCAGCAAAAATGGACATCTCTACTGATTTGCATTGTAATCCAATATCGACAATAAGAATATCCTATTTTTCCAAACAGTTTCAAAACTGCCTCATTACTTTATAAATTTGTCTCAATTATAAACAAGAGTAATAGCTCAACTGACATAATACATGGCATATCATTAATTTTCCTATCATAATTTTTTTTAATTCTAAAAAGAAAATACAAACATGCTATCCATCATGTTTTACAAATTGTATACTCAAAAACTGTTTAGTAGCCTGGCGACCAGTTCAGTGTACAGAAACACACATAATCCAACAATCCATCCATCTTCCAAATGGGTACTAATCAGCAGAACTTTCAACCTTTCCCTTCCTCACCTTATCTTCTATTCTGTTTCCTTTTGTTTGAGACCATCTGTTCATAAGCTTTTGTTTCAACTCTTTGTTGTCTTGGGACCTCTCTTCTGTCGTGGTCTAGTTTTTTACATCTTCGCTACCAACTTTGTTTCCTGTGTGGGACAAACCGCTTGACCCAACAAACTTCAACTGTAAAAAAAATTCGTAAAAAATTGATTCCTTAATAGATAAAAATCATGGATTGAATCCATTACCTTTTAGTTTCTTTAGTCTCTCTTGATTATTTAGCCAACTTATGACGGTTAAAACTATCGATTATATTGTAGTATCTTCTCTTTTTTAGTTACCACTCTCACCCACTAGGATTAGTAGTGCAGTAGTGACAGGCCTAGAGGTAGAGGGTCACTACCCTACCATCGCTCATCTAGTTTTTGGTGTGTATTTAGGTCATCTTACGCGTATTTCGAATATTCTCACATGATAATCTGTCTAGTTTTAGAACATTTGGATGCCAAAAACTAGGCGATTGCAGGCCAAATGTTTCCCAAAAGCCTCTAACTGATTTCTCTCTTGCTTTGTCTAGAGGTTTAGAGGGCATATATATATCTATATCATGAACTTAATATGAATCTGGAAAAATGGGATTTAAAAATGAGGCACATTTGATTGTGCCTCCCATTAAACTATTTTCCTGACATTTCTCTGCTTCGCACACGGAAGAAAGGAAGAAAAAAACTAGTTGATAGTAATTCCAGTTGAGAATGGTATAAAAGATAATAATTCAACAAGATAGATGGCTACTTAATTCTTATAATAAACAGTAAAGGAAGCAATTAAAGCCATTCCTTCATTAAACAAAGCAAAAGTACCTCGTGACATGAAAAAGGAATAACTTGCTGGTTTTTTTTTTTGTGAAGGTGATAACTTGCTAGTTTTGACATGCAGAAGTTATGAACTTTGTCTCTTATCACTTGTGCTGGAATGTGTAGTGCCAATTTAAATGGTTTCTTACATGATAATATGGAAATAACACTCCGGTTAGTGTCGTTGCTGCTTTCGGTCATCGTTGTCCTCTTCATCAGAATCGCCACCCTCCCGAAACCTTGGGTTCTTCTCCTGTTACAGCACCAACTGTCAAATACTGAACCATAGAAATGTATACAGCAAAAAGAAAACCACAGGAAGAAGTGTACATAAATGATAAATGACTAAATATGGCATGTAAGCATCTGGTGCCTTTTGTGTCCAAATTGAAGCACACAAAGATGACTAAGAGAAGGCATGATTTAGAAATAACCGGTCTGGGATTCATGATCAGGGTTTCTTCTAGACTCATAATCTGAATTTCTCTTCGAGCTTTCATGGGCATGGCGATCATCATACGTATAAAAATCGAGAAGTCTTACAGGACAAAACAAAAACCACAAGGTGTGTTTTTGAGTTCTTATCCAAACCCATGATCATCTTCTTAATTTCTCCAGCTCGAGAAAACAGCTCATAAACTTACTCTTCTGGTTGAAGTCTGAAGTGCCAGTTCAAATTCATCTTGTGTTCCATGAAATCTTCTATCCCAATATACGGATAGCTTCGATGGGTCCTACAGATGCTAGAGTTGAAAGCATAAAGATTGCCACGGATACAATCCTATAAACATTATGTAGATGCAAACTTCCAGATCTAGATCTAATCCAAGAATGAATGCAAATGGAGATGAATAAAAAACAATAAAGAAAAGAGAAAGATGGAGAAGAGACAACACCAGATCTACAGTGGTTCGGGAACGTCCCTACTCCACTGTTATGGATCGATTGAGCTTGATCGATCCACCATCATAATGTCATTGCTTGAAGTGTACAAGGGCTCTCTCTACGTCTAGGGTTTAGTTCTCACTCTCAAATGAACAAAAATCCCAAATGGAGCTTATATATGTGCTCTTACACATCTCTCATGATTAGACTAATCTAACCCTCTAATTGACCCAAATTACATTTAACTCATCTAGCGCTAATTAATGATGTGTAATTCACCTAATAACACATTATCTATCATTTAATGTTCTTCAAACATTTAACATAAAGGTTGTGTTTGGATTTGGTAGAAAAGAGTGGAGTGGATTGGAGTCACAGATAGAATCATAGAAACATTATCTATTCGTTTGGTGATTGATGTTAGTTGAGGTTTGAGTAATTAACTACTAGTTTGGGAATTGGTATTACTAACTTAGTAGTGGTTGAGTGATAAGTTTGATGAAGAATTTTATGGATGGTTAAGGGTGGTTGCTTACCACCACACCAAATACAAACAAGTGGTTCTAGAAGGGTGGTTGTTTACCCCTCTCACATCCCTAAAAAACAAACACACCCTACGACATTCCTACTGCAATAAAAATAATCAGAATGCCCTTTGCCACAATGGTCAAACTATAACATCTATCAAAAGCTATAGAACGAATATCACATATAAAATCATCCGTCCTCTTAAAAAAATCCATAAGTTGACTTAGTGGTAAAATAAAAACTTCGTAAATTATAAAATACGACTTAGAGGTTATAGATTCAATTCATGGTAATTAATGTTGTCCTACAAGTTGACTTATTGGCAACCCAAATGCAATAAGATCTCGCACTTGTCCAATGATAATTGTCGAGTTTCAATCATCATGGAGTAGTTTAGTAGTCAAAAGGACTTTGAGGAGCTAAGAAATGATAGTTCAATAATGGTGGTCACTCACCTGGAAATTAATTTCCTACCGATTTCCTTGATATCCAACTATTTTAGAGTCAAACGTTATTTCGAGTGACATTAGTCGGGGTGCACACAAGTTGACCCAGACAATCCCAAATATCAATAAAATAATAATAATTGTCGACGCATAAGGTGGCCCATGGACTCACGGATAACAAAAAATTGTCTGTTTTTTGAAAAAGAAAGGATTGCTGGAAAACCGCGAGGACCAATTCAAAAGACCTGCACCCAACTCCATGGACCCCCCAAGTAAAAGGGCAACATTGGGTTCAAAAATGAGACTCGCAACGAAAAAATTCAATTGAAACGAAACATCTCCCTAATCCAGTTCATACAAGGCATTAACTGCAGGAAAAGAAAAGATCTTCGTTATCTAAAATGAAAGTAGAAAAAAAAAACAGTTTGCCTTGAATAATGAAGCCATGAACCCTAGAATCACAAAATCTGCACTATAACTCGAAAACCCACTTAACAAATGGAATCCTGTTGGGAATTTGAGGAATAATATGATCATCCGGGGGCTGGTTATGTTATATAATATATATAGAATACACATATACATATTAGTATGAACTATATATTAATGAGATGAGCGCCTTCAATTCAATTGAAGTTTAAGGTGAGTTTGAAACACCGATTTGGTTATTGATAGACGGAAGGCTATGATGAACGGAACATTATAATAAAAGGTAGGTTATTATAAATGGTGTATAAGTGCAAGTTATTATAACATACATTATGATAAATAGTGCGTTGAGAGACTGGTTATGTAACAAAAGGTAATATATGTAAAATTTATATAAATGGTCACGTGATTTAGATAAACGGGCATCCAGGTTTAAGTTTAGGTAAAAGGGGTTCAAACACATTTTTAATGTCATGTAAATTTTCTTTAGTTTTTTATGAGTTTTCATGTATGGATCACGGGCTCGACTTTAGAAATCAATATTTTGAGAGCAGCTAAATCATTTATGTAAGGTTTGTGATATCTCTCCTTAAAAAAAAAAAAAAAAATCTAATTTATGCATTATTTACTAAAAGGCCTCCGTTTTAGGGTTATTCCGAAAGCACTCCATTTTAAAAAAATATTTCGTAAACTACCCCAAAACCAGACAGAAAGTAGGGTTTTAGCCTTAACCCTCAGCAGCCAAGAAATCGAACTGAAACAGAATCAACTTTCAGGATCCATCATTTCTTCTCGTTAACAATGGCGTCAATCGGTGCAAGGTCTGTTTTCCGGTCACTTTCCGGCTCTGCACGCCGTGCTGCTGCTCAGGTCGGCTCTCAATCCCGGCCGACGCCAAGCTCTCCCTTTCGAATGGCGACTAACAAGCCACTCTCTCATCGGAATTTCAGGTGTGTTGACTAATGCTTGTTCGTCCATGAAAAATGCGAAAAGATTCCGAATCCATAGCTATATTGAATGTATTTGGCTTATGAAGGTGTGCGGCTGAGATGAGTTTCTGTTTAGAGTCGATGATGCCGTTTCACTCTGCGTCATCGGCTGCTTTGATGACTTCAATGCTCTCTATCTCTCGCAGCAGCTGCGGTTGGCTTCCTGAAGGTGCGCTTTACTTATAATTTAGTTCTTAACTTTCTTGATCTGTCATGACCTAGATCGATTGAGTAAAGGATTGTTATAAATTTGTCCGGTTAGGATTTTAGATCCCTTTGATAAATTGCTGGAATTTGATTTTTTCTATTTGCATTAGTTATGGCTATTCGGATCACTTTACGCTCGGAAACTGTAGTAAATTAATTTTGACTCAATAATATTCGGATGTCAAGGAAACCGTGTTCAACATGGATTTAACTTATCATCTTTTAGTTATTTAAGATCCTATTGACCACTTGTTCACTCCGTGATTTTTTGGTTTGATGGTTATTTGCATTTGTTCTTAATTGGATGATTTTCAGGTTAATAATTAGTCTCAAGAATCAAGAAAGAGAGTTTTAGTTTGAGTGTGGTAGTGATCAATTATGTTTAGAAGAAAGTGATACGCATATAAAGTTTATCGTTTGCATTAGCTCCCATTAGCCACATTAACCTGATATTGCTGGAGGACGAAAAGGTCTATGCTACTATTCTTTGATTGAAGTAGCCAATGTCTATGAATCTTTAGGAGCTACAACATTAAAATATTGTAACTTTTGTAGTGTTACGATAGGATTGTAACGTCTCAATGGCGTAGTTTTTTGTAATGTTTTCGATAGGATTGTAACTTTTCATGCATCAATGAAGGTTTTCGTTTCCTATAAAAAAAACAACATTAAAATATTTATTTAGGGGTAATGTTAGTACTGATATAGATTATCATGCCAAGTAAGTTGTAATTATCCGTAAGAATTTCCTGTGTACATGAAGTTGGATGTGCTAACTTTATTATTTTTTATTTTTTATTTTTATGATATCTCTTCATGAGCTATATTTCTTACTAATGACTATTTATGTTTTTTCTCTTCATATAAAACTTGCAAATGTAAAGATTCCTGATCCAACTTCGTAATTTTCTTGATTTTATATTTTGAAAGGAAAAGTGGATCTACTTCTAGGTTGTCTAACTAGTGGATTTCTTACTCTTGAATTAGGTAGCTAGCACACTTTATAGGCCCTTGATGTTCTTCTTGCCTTCTTGTTGCTCTGGTGAGTTGGTGCCTATAAACTTGTATAGGACTGATAAAATTGAACAAAATTATATAATAACATGCATGCACAACAACCTGATTATTTTTCCCCTTGAAGACAGTTTATTACATCAAGTAGCTAATCTTCAAATTAGGACGCAAACAAGCTTAACATTCATTCTCTCTTTCCTTCACCTCCCATGACCAAGTCGGTCCTTTTGCAGAACTCGGGTCTTACTCTTACATACCTTCTCTTTGTTGCTTTTTTATTCTTAATAGATCGAGTCTACTATGAGAAAGCCTTCCGGCTTTATTCAAATTGTTAATTAAAAGAGTACATTCCCCTGTTTTCAATGTAGGCAAAGACAAGACTAGATGAGGATCAAGAAGCAGGAAGGAATAATTTGAGTTGCTTTTTGAGTTTCACCTATTAAGTCCTAGGCAATCCGTAATCCTCTTGCCCCGCCCCCAGACCAAAAAAAAAACTTCTAGGCGATTTCTTTATCAAGTATTTGGTACTGTCGATTTGTTATTTTCCCCATTCCACTACTTCATAAAGATGGGGTTGCAAATTTAGCAATATATTATTCTGACCATCAAGTACCATGCGAAAGAGTCTGAAGTAGGCTAAATCATGAATCAGTTGTTTAATTAAAATAGGGTTATCTTATTTATCAGTCTTGAGATCTTGAAGTCAAGAAATAGTTGTTATTGACCGATCACCAAACATAAGGAGTTAGTTCAGTTTTAGATAAACTCGCCTATTTTTCCTTTTTCAATCTAATTCAAGGATGATGTATTAAAAACGAATATCTTGTTTGATTTTTTTTAAAAAAAAATTAAACTTGTCTTTCTCATTTTTTTCGACATCTGAATTCTTAGCCAAATTCCTAAAACAAAAACTACTTGAAAACTACTTTTCAGTTTTCCAAACATTACAGACTTGATTTTTTAATACATAGGTGAAAGTTCAAGGAAAAAAAAACCTCTTTTACTTTCTCTCTCTAGTAAACTGTCTTGAAGGAAAAAGCCCTAGGAAACTCTCGAGACTCTCTCTCCTCCTTCTCTAGAGCCAACAATGTGCAACATTTTTCCTCCATTTTGACGCCTTCTTGTCAGGCGTCGATGTGTTTCCTCCACTCTTCTTTTTCACTTAAATATTTCTCGTTTTTTCCTAATGCAACATCTAACGTTGATATCCTCTCAGTCATTTCTCACTTTTTTGGCACCAACAAACATCTTCCTCCACAAACCTGACTACAATCTTTTCCTTCTCTATTTTTTGATCTATGTCATTAACGATGTACCTCCTTATCATGTGCTTCACTACCGATATTCCATGTATCTGTCAATCGTCAGGCATCGTCACCTTTTCTCCTCCAGTGTCTTTCAAAACCAATCGTTGGTGAGTTTTTCCTCATCACAAATTCCTCGAGTGACTGCTACTCATTGCTTTCGGACCTCTACTGATCACCAAGCCTATGCTGATACATATCGGCTATTGCAATGCTTTATCTCCTCCAAGCAATGACGGCCTCGATTTGCATTTTCACTGTTGAGCACGAGAACATGAATTTCTTCAACCACAAGAGCGCGGGACACAGTATCGTTGGTGAGCCCACAAATAATTGAGCCTATTTCCTTCAACAACAAACACACTTTACTCATCTTCATCTGCGTTATTTGGCTTCGTCATCGCCACAGACATTTAGTTGCCTCTGTATTTGTCTGTCTTTTTAGACCCAGCTTCATTTTTCTTTGATTCATAGTTCTTTGTAATAGTTTCACATATTAAGGGAAGTTTTGTTTCCTACAAAAAAAAACATAGGTTAATCTATAAACCATCAATTGACCTAGCGTAAAAGGGGGCCGTAGGAAACCTAAAGGTTATTGGTTCAATCTATGGTGGCCATCTACTTAGAAATTAATTTCTTACGAATTTTCTTGACTTTCAAATGTTGCAGGGTTAAGGTTAGGGCTGACTTAGTCACTCATAAATACTTAAAAAAAAAACAATGAAATTTATGGGCAGAAGTAGTATTCTTAGACTTGTGGATACTAAACAGGACCTAAAGTTTTTACTTTTAGCATGCTTCTATCTTACATGAATGTTGTAGTTTCCCTGACCCAAAATTTGGTCCAAGCTTTCCTCCTCTTAAGTTTAGGCTTGGAAAATGCCAATAATCAATTGCATATCTGTTTGATGAGAGCATGCTGATCATCTCCCTGATTGTTTCTTGATTTGACTGGAAGATCAAACTAACATTATTAACACACTGATCACCTGTGTTCATCAGCATGCAATGATGATCTGTGATAAATGACAAAAGGATCTGAGGAAGTTCTCTACCCAACCCTCCATTTTAACTTAAAGTTTCCAAGCTTCAATCGGTGGTTATCGAAGAAGAGATTTCAATTTATGGCAACGGTTGATTGTTATGTGAAGACTGGTCCAAATTTGTAATGCTCAATAAGTTCACGATAAACTTGATGTTCTGTTCTATGTAGTAAAAATTAATTGTTGACGTTTATATGATCATGCATATGAACGCTTCTGTAGAATGATCATCGAGCAATTGATAGTCTCGCTAGTAAAAAACCCAAGTACAAAATTATGGAATCAAACAGCGCACTTTCTTTTATCTTTTGCTACCATGTTGGTTATGAATGAATCATAGTATTGCCAATTAGCTTCATTTTTTCTTTTTCCTTTCAGTGGAAATTTGAACCTGTAACTTCTCAAGACGTACTCAATTCTTGTGTGAGAAGTTTGCCTTACGATTTTCGAGTTCTTGCTGTCTGACTGGCTCTTGTTTTGTGTTCTAGGGCGGTGATATTCAAACAGCATGTCTAGCATGAGGGGTTTGCAACAATGTTGAACTTGCCATTTTCTTTGCTCGTCTGTTCCTTAAACCGTCTTAATTATTTGAGTTTTACAGATTCTTTTCGTATCTCAATCTTTTGCCCAGATCTTCTCAACTTTGTTTCCATTAGACACAATTGGATATAGAGATCATCTTTAACAGAACCTTATAACATTTTTTGTTATACAGTAGTTGAATATTATATTGGTATAATAACCAAAATCAGAAGCTAGATGTGAAAACAGCTTCCAGCTATTAGTGATTTGCCAAGTTTATTGCAGGAGTCCAAAATTTTGGTTTGTTTGTTTTTCACCCAACCATGATCTAATGTTGTTATGTTGTATAAAGTTTGTGTTGAAACTAGTTTGTTTGTTTGTTTTTTTTGAAAATATTGTTTAGTTTTTGAAAAAATTTACCAAGTACATAAGCCAACAAGAAAAGCTAAATGTGAAAGCTGTATTTATAGGCCTAATGTTTAAAATCCAAAAACTAAAAACTAAGACTCCACTGGATAATTATTTGGTTTTGATCTTTGAAATTCAAGTCTATTTTTATCCAATTTTCCTACAATATGTTTCAATCTTTTTTACGATGCATTCATCTTTCCTTAAGAAAATATGTGATTACTAATCTAATTTTAAAAAATAAAAACAAACTTTTGGAAGTTATTTCTTTGTTTTCAATTTTTTATTTCGTTTCTAAAAATATAAATAGGATATAAATATCCAAGTAAGAAAAAATATATAATACAATAATTGTTGTACATTTAAATTTCAAAAAACAAAATGGTTATCAAATAAAGGTTAAATATTCATAAAAATGTTCAAATTTAGGAAGGATTGTCATCCTTGACACTTACCTTTGTTGATGGATATATAATTATGTATATATCAATCATCAAAGCTACGTCATTGTTTTGTTTGGTTGCGTGCAAGCGAAGATCACCGAAGAATTAGACATACATGAGAACATTTTTTGTTGCTCCTTAAAATATCAAATAAATGTGTCTAGCAATGTTGGCACCCAGCTGGAGGAATTACATGATTGAAAATAAAAACAAATACATCCAAAAGAGGAGGAGCCAACTAACTCCTACTTCAACCATTGATCTAAGAAGAACACTTGCTTTACATATTCCACATGTACACATTCATAAAAAAGCAGTTTATGGGGTGGTTTAGAATCTCATCTACAAAACAAACACTGTACAGAGATTCAGCCTGGTTTCTTTCTTGTCTGAATTTCACATAAAGTTTTGAGGATTACCATGTTCTCTACCTAAACAAGTTGTGAAGATGATCAGGACTCCGTTCCTCGGTCCACATCATGTCGCTGCACACCGTGATTCTTGAATTTGAGCTGATTACTTCAGGATTTTGTAACGCAAAACCATGAATGACGGGCAGCGGCAACCCATTCTCTAAGTATGTGTTTGCTTTCGGTAACAAAGTAGTTTCGACCAGTTTCCGCACAACTGGCTGCAAAATTCCAATGTCGAGGGGTGATAAGTCGACTTGAAATGGAACAACTGTTAATTCATTCTACAGGTTAAATTGAATACTAATGTACCTGAATTAGGTGCATATGCAGATTTCCAATGTTGCTCCACTTCAATGACATCTCAAAATCATCCAACCCGATGCTGCCCACGAGGTTGTTCCCTTTGATTTTAGCCGAACCGGAAGCATGGGCCAACTGAAATGCAAAGAAGGGGGAAGAAGTTTACAAGGTGGAATCTTGATGAAAGAAACTCGCTAAAGAGATAAAAGCTTGACCATTTCAAAGTTAGCATCTAGATTTTTGGCAACAATATATCTGGTTGATGTAAGTGAACATGGGACTGCTAGCAAAATGTCATGACAATATTCGGAACCATCTATCCCATGTTGTATTTAAATGATCGACTCTTTTGGTTAGATAATTACTTGAAGAGTTAGTTAGAGATTAGTTGGGCTAGGTGTTTATATAAGCACTAGCTTAGTCTCGTAAATGATATGGAATTATATTGGTGTGGGTTAAGCCTCGTTGGGAGATAGGGGAATTCTCGAAACCTCGACAGTTGAATAATACCTAGATAAGTTCCTATCATCAAAATAACTTCCATGAGAAACATATTGTTGAAGGGATCAAAGAGTCTATATTCGTTAGTTCCTTTCTAATTCGTTTATCTTTTGAATTGACTGTAAAGGGAATTCTCTCCTGAGAATTAGGAGTTTGGGAGCTCCAACTCTTTAGCAATATCCTAAGACATAAACAAAGGTATACAGGCTTTAAAGGTCTGTGCACCAAACAATGATATTCCAATTCTACACCAAGAAACTTACCATAGTGATGCATGCAACTGGTATCAGTTCACCTGCTTCGACCACGTCGATTATCAGGTCTATGTTCATGGTTTCAAAAATCTGGGGCTCTGAAATCCTTGTAACTGGAGGAGAAGGTAAAGAGATATTCAAGCTCATGTCAGCATTAGGATACTTCTTGTACAGTTGGGGAACAATAAATCTCCATCCAGCAGTATTTAGAAGCGGTTGGTCTGGGACTTCATTCAAGCTCCATTGCATAAAATCTGCCTGCACTTGAACAATGCTTTTAGTTGGAGAACAATACCAGATTGCAGGTGTATGAACTTAAAAGAAGAAGAAAAGGATAAAATACAAAGTAGTATTTGAATTTTGAACCTACATTGTAGTATAGGGCCGCCGCAGAGTTAAAGACTGCTTCATCTAGAGTTATTCCGAACATTCTAGAAGGATCCGTACAGGGAGCTGAAGGTGAACTTTCAGAGTGATACTCATGTATTGGAAGCTTTTCCCTTGCCCTAAACAGGCCATTGATCTTTAAACCAATGGCGGAGTCACCCAGTAGAGGTTTTTCCACAAAAGTAACATCAAAAGAAGCATTATCATCCACTTTGACTTCTTTGGGAAGTGCTTGCAAAAAGGAATCAACCTTCAAAATTCCTTTTCCTAGTTTCTTACAAATTGCCTTTTCAACACCAGAACTTATTTGTTCTCCAAATGCATCAACCAGCCTAGTGTGAAACAAAGTAAATGGATTAGAACAAGCAGAAGAAAAGAAATGCAGGGTTTATTCGACGGCATTATTATCCCACAATCTGATACAGAAGTATGGCCAGTACCAACAATTCATAAAGGCAGAAGAGCTTGATTTTAATGGACCTACTTTTTAATTAATCATTTACCAGAAAGGAACTAAGAAATACATTTTAAACAGAAGAATGCTATGTATCTTAAGCTGTAAGGCTAGTGAGAGCATTAATAGAGATGTCCATTTTCCCCGCGGGGAACGGGGCCGGGGATGGGGGAGAAAAAATCCCCGTTGGCTAAACGGTGCCGGGGACGGGGATTGTACTCCCCGTCCCCGATTCCCCGATCCCCGCCCCGATTATTTTATTTAATATATTTTTTTTAATTCTACTCCTTTAATTTTCAAATAAATATATCTTTGTTGATGATATTTTCTATACATATGAATATTTTCTTTGATAATTAACATTATAATTGAAACTTATAGATATATTTTTTTTTTTAAATCTAATTTTTTGAATTTTTTATCCAAAAAATATTTAAAAAAATGAAAAAAGAAAAAACAAAATTGTAAAAAATCCCCGCGGGGAACCCGATCCCCGCCGGTGCCCCGCGGGGAATCCCCGCCCCGATCCCCGAAAAAAAACTGGGGATTTTTCCGGGGACGGGGATTGAATTTTATGGCGGGGACGGGGCCGGGGAAGCCATTCCCCGGCCCCGCCCCGTGGACATCTCTAAGAGCATACAGCTGAAGCTGATTATCATCAATCATCATAGCTAACATGCCTGAATCAACCTAGCTATTTTATGATCCTGAGGGAACTTAAATGAACAAAGGATCATAAGTTCATGCTTCTGGGCAGTGAACAATAACTATATGAACGTGAAGTAAAACATTTGATCATGTGAAAAATCTGAACAATAATTAGAAATTAGAATAATACAAACGAATTCAGAATTCCCACAACAAGAGCAAGATCTGAAAAGGTATAGACTAAGAAAGAAACACCAAATGTCTTGGTGATTTTTGTCCAGTATAGGTTCTTTTTTCTTTTTCTTTTTTTATAATGGGGAGTTGGAGCTTTACCCCTCTACATACTTGGGAACCCGCACCCATCCCATACTCCTGGACGAGTTGTTGTGCAAAGATGAAAGAGTTACATACCCTTGATAAAGCCATGATGCTCCTCCATCCAACTTTATAGATATATCTTGAACAGAACAACCACACTCCAGAAGAAATAGTTTTAAAGTTCCTTCTTGAAGCTCCAATCCTAAAGTAAGTCCAACTTCCATGCCATGGACCTGTTTCATGAGTGATTTTACAAAATGAACTATTTAATCAAGAAACAGGCAGATGATGATGCATATTCAGATGGTCAATAAATCCACTTTTCAATAATAATAGACATTAAAAAACTAATATGATCGATATGTATTATGTATAGAGTTCTTTTAGTTAACTTTACTAATCAATCTCAAAACAAAACAGAAAACACTATGATTACCAAAACAAGCGTCAAGAGAGGAATTGAAGTAAATTCTCCAAAAGTATTCAAATTGTTTTTCAATTCTTTCAAGTTGCAGTTCATTCCTAAGTCCCTAATTAACTTGGAACTATTAGCATATCCGAGGTGCATACTTAAAATACAGCACTCTGGAGAAATATACACTCCCATGATCCAACAGAACAATATTGCAAACAAGAAAAAAACTTATCCAAGCTGCATTTCTTATACAGGAAATCAACTCCCTTTCCTTTATTCATCAAGTCAATCAAGATTTAGTGCAAAAAAGCTACAAAACGCCATCCCATAACCTTTTTTTTTTTTAATATCTACGAGTGTTAGACTAGCTTATGCACATCTCCCCTATTTTCGTCTAACCCTATAATAGTTGGATAACAAAAACTTTTGTAGAAAATTAATTTTCAAGTAGGTGGTCACGATGGATTCAACTCGTTGCACTTCTTGACCACTACACCACTTCCTGATAGTTTCTCATAACTCAATTGTTAACAAAACCGGGTAATTAAACTTCATACTGATTATTGACACTAATTAAAACCGGTAGTAAATTAATTCTTAGGGTAGGTGGTTACCAAAGACTAAATTCATCACATCTTAGTTCACCGAGACCCTTCTTTATCACTCGGCTACTCCATGATGGAACATAACCCGATAACTTAAACTTCATACTGAATAGTGACACAAAATAAAACCCAGTACAATTCCTAACAAGAGATCATATATACCTGAACAGAAGCACGTCCTTTATCAGAAAACTCCGCAGGAACAAGCCAAGTGGTATAGGAATAACGCCAATCCATGCTCAAGTCACAGGTAGTTCCCGAAGCAACAACAGAAACCCCCAAATCACCAGGCTTAACATCCGAGGAAGGAACATGAACTTGGTAGATTGTATTGTTGGATAACACCATATGAACGTTGCCAACAAAAGGGATTTTGACAGTTTTTTCAGAATCGGGCAAATTGATGGGAATCACCGAAGAAATTGCGTTGTGAATGAGCAAATCTTTGAGGTAATCAATACCCTTTTGAGATATGACTGCAGATGTGAAGGATTGGGTCGGTGGAGGATGAGCTCGACCGCCGATGAACGGGAAAACGATGAGAATCCAGAAAAGTGTTGGAGCCATGGAGGAATTGAAGAAAAGCCCTTGAACCTTGAAGAAAATAGAATTGTTCAAAAATGGAAGACCAGAGTAATAAGAACACTAAATAAATTGAGAACCAAATATACAGAAGGTGACATACTTTTGAATTAGATTGTCACCTAATAATAAAATTAATCTGCTACTAATCCTTTTGATTTATTATTTGATTTTCTTTTTTTAAATACCGTAGACAAATATTAATTTTTAAAATTGAAAATGTGACGTTGACGTTCAATTGGTTCACGAACAAACAATCAAAAACCCATTTGGTTTATTGTTTGGTTACTTTGTTCTCTTTTAGTGGGTTTTGTTTTCCTTTTTTTCTTTCACCACAAATAGTCAAATACTGCCCTTTGGCTTATAATTTGTTCATACATCCTTTCGGTCAGAGTTTTGGCTACTCGTCTTCGTTTGCGCCTACCAATAAAAAGTTGTTCTTCATTCATTCTGAGTAAATCGGCAATATCCCAGAGATTCCATTACAGAGACGGTTTGTGAAGATGGCATTACAAACTGGGGTTTCAACCTCCAAGGTTCTCATCCTCGTTGGAGCAGGTTCTCTATTCAGATTTTACCTTTTACGATCTTATTTATGCTAGCTTTTGGATTTTGGCAACACCCAATTTCATTGGTATTGCACAATTGAGGAATCTGATCTGGGTATTTCTTTTTAGGTCGAATTATGCTGTTTTTAGCTTCATACCATCGATTTTGTTCTTCTCTAATTGTTGGGTTTTTCTTGTCTTTTATTAGGGTTAACTGGTTCTGTTGTTTTGAGAAGTGGGCGATTGTCTGATTTGATATCTCAACTTCACGAATTGCTGAAGGGTGTGAATGATGAGGAACTCTCTCTTAGCTCTGACAAGTATGGTACTGCTGTTCTTGCTGCACAGGTTTGTAACCATTTGGGTTAGGAAACTAGTGAAGTTTTTTTTTTTTTTTTTTTCCTGTTTGGTTAGTGGGTTGATGGGAGAAGTTATGGGGGAGGGTTTATTTATCTGGAGTGTTGGGTCAACTTACACCCAATTGACTATTCTCACGCATATAGGGAGTGTTTGGAGCACCGGTTTGGTCATGATATACGGAAGGTTATGATAAACGGAGGGTTATGATAAACGGTGAGTTATTATAAATGGTGTTTGAGGAGCAAGTTACTATAAGAGAGATTATGATAAACGGTGTTTGAGGGATTGATTATATAACAAAAAGTAATATATATATATATATATAAGGTTTAAATAAACGGGCACGTAGATTTAGATAAATGGGCACGCAGGTTTAGGTAACCACCGTTTATAATAAACGGTGGGACAAACATCAGTTGAATTATTATAATCAAGCCGGCCGTTTACATAAATGGGGGCCCAAACACACCCTAGTGTCTATTCTCACGTATATAGTGTCTAACATAACCCTACAACATTTGGATATTAAGAAAACTCATACAAATTCATTTCCTAGGTAGGAGGTCACTATGAATTGAATTAATTACCTCTTATTTACTTATGACACTCTTGACCTCTAGACCACTACGTCAGTCCATGATAGTTTATGATGAAGGATTTATTGATGATTGATTACAAAAAATATGGCGGAGTAACTTGAATATGCTCTATTCCTCTTGTTAAACTTCAAAAGAATGCTGATGTTGTTCATATGATTATACCAAAGTAATCAACAATAACCAGGGTTTTTTATTTTTGTTAGAATTGTACTATCTGTAAGTTGGATCCGTTGTTCTAATACCCCCAGATAATTATTTGTGAACTTATTCAGATTCGGCAGTTGGCACAAGAGATCAAAGAGTTGACGGTATCTGGTCCTGTAACTGTCTTGAATGGGAACTCTTCTTCTAGTGGTATGTTCTATGTACTTTTCTTTGGACTCCTTGTTTAAAGGTGATGGTTTTCAGTTTTTCCTCTGTATGCTCTTATTGGAAAATATTACAGCTCTGTTTAAAGATTATGATCACCCATTGTTAGGGAAATGAAAGAAGTTCATGTTTCAGAACAGATGAAACAATGCAAATTTTCGAGTGTGGAAAAACAATGTACTTTTAAGTTTGGTGTCGTTTTTTATCGAGTTCTGAAGCTTGGCTCTTTTGAGGTTTCAACAAAGAGAAGCATGTTTAGGTGATCAGATTTCTTAAAATCTGGCTGCAGGATATACAAAGAAAAGTATATTTAGGTGATCAAATTTCATGGAAAGAGAACTGTTGGTTTCATAGTCTCTCACTCTACCACATCATGTTTTCTGAATCCAAAATTTTAGGCCTTTCAAGCTTGAGCTGGAAAATTTCATATAAATTTGGTAAGACTTAACTGTGGATTGGACACTAGGATTCTCTTAATTGAGTTCTCTGCATGTCCTTCATGTGATTAGTTGCAAAATAAGATTAATACAACTCTTGAAGTCCTATACAAAGCATCTGTGACTTCTGAATCATGAACCGTAGTTTCACTGCTATGGTGAAAAATATCTATTAAAACAGAAAATACAATTAATTATTTATAGTTTACTTCTTAAAAAATGTAAAATTCAACTATGGGTAAAAGCGAAGTTTGGTCAGTGTTTAAAAAACTTCATAGAGAACTGAGCACAGTAGTCTGCTGGTGCTAAGGCACAAGGCGCAAAAAAAAAAAAAGCACTGCTTTTTGCCATAACATTCATAAAGAAGTGATAACATAGTTGGAGTGGTATATTAAAAAATACTCTAAGAGTTAGCAAATGCTGTATTTTTAATTAATAAAGAACATAAAAAAATCTAAATGCAAGGATTTTATATTTAGGGTTAGTGAAACTTTTTTTATATAGTTAATCACTGTAAGGCACGCGCCTTTGTATGAGGCGCTAGACCTATGTCTTGAGCCTAGGTGTGTGTTTGAGCGAGCTACTGAGTTTGATTGTATTTGGAACCCATAGAAGTTGCCCATAGAGTCTCATGGAGCTATCCTAACACACGACCAACTACAGAGGACGCTTGCCAATAGAGTCATTTTTCCACATTGATTCATTTCTACAACCAAGAATCAGAACGGCTCTGATACCAATTGATATGATCCAGGATCTAGATTATATCAAAAGTAAAAGAATACAAGATAAACCAAGATTTGATAGGTCTTGGAACCTCCCCTCTCAAGAGAATACTCTATATGAGCCCTACAAGATAATCACTCAATAATTGGATACCCAAACCCTACCCTAACCCTCTCTATTTATAATAAAATACCCTAACTTACTCCCCAAGTAATTGCTAACTTGCCCTTACATTATTCCTATTTCTACTAAGACCCAACCCTATAATGGTGCTCCATTTGCCGGAATGAATCTGAATCTCGCATCTTTTCAACAATTGCACCTATGCCACACTGTTTTGGAATTTTATCAGATTCACATTTAACTGGCCTATCACTCTTTAGGCGGATCCTTATTCTTTATTATCCTCTGTCTTACTTGGTCATCCATTTAAGAAGGAGAAGAAAATATTATGGGAACGTTTTATCAGGGCATTCTGCTGGAACATTTGGTTGTACAGAAACATGAGGATCTTTCAAGATATTTGCTCAACTTATTCTGGCTTGTTTGACACCATTGTTTTTCAAGTTATATTTTGGTGTAAACTTAATCCGCTTTTTAATTCTTATAGCAATGAAACACTACTTAATTACTTCATATCACTTATTTGATCTCTTGTAATTTATATTATCCCATATTGTAATTTCATGAATTTATGAAATTGTTTCTTATCCAAAAAAGAAGTTGCCCATAGAGTCTTAATGCCTAGATACGTTATTATACTGATCCTTTCTTCTTTCAGGGAATTATGCTTCTTACTTGGTTCCAGCAGCTGCTGTAGGAGCAATGGGATATTGTTACATGTGGTGGAAGGTAAAACTTTTATATTTTGGTGAACCTAAAAACAGAAAATTTTAATTCGCAAACCATACTATTAAGTGCAGTGTATTTTTGTAGCCTGCTTGGCTTTGGTTACAAATTTCCTATCTACTATCTAGCAGGGATTGTCATTTTCTGACATAATGTTTGTGACGAAGCAAAACATGGCAAATGCTGTATCGAACGTCTCGAAACAACTGGATCATGTGCATGAAGCACTGGCTGTAAGTGTCTGGTTAGATATTGTGCGACCTTAAACTGGATGTTTAATGCCATACTTTAATTTCAAACCTTTTTTTTATTTAGTCAACAAGGAGGCATCTGACAAAGAGGTTGGAGAAATTGGATTGGAGGCTGGATGAGCAGATCGAAACAACAAATCTTATAGCAAATAATGTAAGAGCAATCTTGATAGATACTCATATAACATTCCAAGGCTTTAGAACACAAAGATTTTGTTAACCACGAATCACTTTTTACTGTATGAACTATCTTATTAGATACACTTTAAACTATCTTATAGGTAAGGAATCTTTCTAGCTTCGTTACTTCTTTTTTTTTTTTTGACATCCATGACATAAGTTCGGTCAGTTTATGCACAGTTTGACTATTCTCACCGAACATACTGTCTGATCCTACAACATTTAGATGTCAAGCAAACCTGCATGAAATTAATTCCTAGGCAGGAAAACACCATGGATTGAATTCATAATCTTTTGATTTTTTTCGGGCCATTTTGACCACTAGGTTATCCATAATGGTTAGCTTTATTACTTTCATGGCTATTGATTTCAATGTCTTTGACATCTAAATGTTGTAGGATCAAGCAGTATGTCCCGTGAGAATAGTTGGGATATGCGTAAACTGGCTCAAACACTCACAAATATCCTTAAAAAAATCCAGATCAATGTTCTTTTCTGTATTTTAAAATCACTTCTTGAAGCAACCTTTACTTACATCAGCCTTTTAACTAGTTGATATTTCTCCCATTATCCGTGTGAAATAACCCATATTTGTCGAATACTGTGAATGCAACATCCTTTGAAGTTTTATCTGCGTGCAGGTGGAGGAGGTTAACTCCAGCCTTTCTCAGATTGGGTTTCATGTAGAAGAAATCCATCAAATGGTGTCACAATTGGTGAGTCACTCACTACCTTAAAACTTATTTCTACGATTCAAAGCAAGCTGTACTTAAATGTCCACTGACCCGAACCAACATACAGGAAGGAAAACTAGACATTCTTGAAAATAAACAGGACGTCACAAATTCTCGTATCTGGTATCTATGTCGAGCTGTAGGAGACGCCAACATAAGCGACAAGCTCTCCCCAGTGAGTTATTGTTCCCTCACCATCCTTTTTCTAAAACCATTCATCCTCCCTCTGAAGTGCATCTTTGTTGTTTTTTTTAATTCTCGGCAGAAAATTGAAGCAAAAAAGATTGAAACGATTAAACATGAGGACAATTCCCTCAAGGTATGAGAATACTACAACACATAATTTACTAGTAGTCAATCCACAGCGGTTACCTACTTAAAAAAAATCATATGGATCTTCTTGACACCTTAATGTTGTAGGGATCAAACGGTATGTTTCATGAAAATAGTTCAAGTCCGCGTAAGCTGGCCAGAACACTTACGGTTATAAAAAAACATATATGGTAAGATGTTGAATGCGAGACAGCATTTGAAGTAGCCAATATTTGTTTACAGGGACTGCAGTTCCTTGCTGAAACTAAAGAGACTAGTATCATTTCAATCCCAAATGGAGTAAAAGGAAATAGCCTTGACAAAAGCTATAGTGAAAAACTTCCAGCAAGAAGAACAAGATTGCACAGGTCATATCATGGTGGGATTTCTCTGGCATGAGGCATTATGGGCTCTGGTACATAAATTTTTCCTCCTTGAATGAAAGCCAGTTTCATTTATCTGTTTGTTATTCGATATCATTTTTACATCAAAAGCAGATGTGTTTTGCATTTAAACTAATGCCTTGAAGGTAAGGCTTACAGGTTTTACAATACTTCCATTTGTTGTATAAATTGTTTGAAACTGTGAGAAATGTAATGATAAACATGGCAGCCAACAAGTAGATTGCTTGTGTGGTATGATGTACAATCTAATAACTAAAAGGTTACGAGTTCCCATCATTGAATTCAAAAACAAAAAATTACGAACATTGTACATCTCTCTCGTTCACTCTGACAAACATGTCATTCTATGCTGTTCGTGGATGCCAATACTATAGCTAGTGAATGAAGGTAGTAAAAAAAATAGTTTTTTTTTTTTTCTTTTCCTAATTGTGTATATTTCTTATAGTTTATCTATAATGGTTTCCATATTTCCTATAGTGGTTTAGTCAATTTGGAAACACAAAAGCAGTTGAAAGGGACTTTTTTCGATTTTTAAAACTTGATTTAGTTATGAAAACAAATACATTTTCAAACATGAATCTATTATAGAGAAATAATAAGAAACTATGACACCAATTTCAAAGACTAGAAATAGTTATAAAATGAGACCATAATTTACATAAACTTGTTTTGTAAATTTAATTAAGAACTTTTCAGAAATATGAAATTTGTTGTCATGAAACGATGGAAAAACAAGTTCAAAATTATAGAAATATCGATTATTATCGGGCTCTATCAACAGATAGAAGTTGTCAGCATCTATCATTGTTTACTAGCGTGATAATTTATAAAACCAAGTTATCGACTTCGATTGATATCATCTTTTATCATCACTGAAGTATCATTGTCTATTAACTGACAATGTTAACTTGTAGTTAATCAATCTATCAAAAACAAATTAATGTCAATCACTCGATAGATAATAACAACATACATCGGATATAGTAGTGAATCATTTAATCAATTATGCCTTGTTTGATAACTATTTAATTTTTTGTTTTTAATTTTTTAAATTTAAAGTTATTCTTACTTAATGTAGACTTAAATTTCAAAAACCAAAAACAAAAAGTCAAATGATTATCAAACGGGTTCCATAGTAATACATTTCAATAACACTAGTTAGTTATCATCTTCTATCGATCTTCTATCGAGTCTAATTTATCTGTCTATCAGCTGATAGAAGTTATAGTACATTCGGCAAATATACTACATTGTGTACAGTTTAAGTTTAATGAAGTAAAAGCAAAACCAACAATATAGGCTGTAAAATTCTAAAAGTAATTGAGCAAAATATTGTATTCTACACACTA